>OZ035983.1:41875000-43125000 GCA_964035005.1 Erebia palarica
ACGTGTAACTAGTTCTTGTTTGACGTAGCTTGCCAGATCATGGATTCGCCGTGAAACAGTATCGTTTGTATCAGTAGAAAGATGCTTTGCAGATTTTTCATCGAGCATACATTTTGTTATGTCTAATACACATGGCTTTATTAAATTCTCAGCGATAGTGTGCGCTTCACCTGCTTGTGCAATGCGATAGGTAACTAAATATGATGCCTCCGTGGCCTTTTCGTTGATAGTTTGTGTTACATGCATCATATTTTTTTGACTGTCCAATAACTGATCTTTTTTACGAACAAAAAACTCTTTATTCTTGTCTTTAGACTCGGGATGTACAGTTTCTAAATGTCGGCGCAATTTGGCAGATGCCATGGAACTATTAGGAAGCAGTTTAGTACATAGCATGCAAAGAGGTGAGCCGTTCAAATCCGAAACTGATAAATGATTCATCATACTTCCTTTTTTTCGTCTTTGAAACCGTCGAGCTTGACGTCGTGGCATCATCGTTTGGATCGGTGATTGCTATATTCTCCGCGCGTACTGCTTTTGAACATTCAGCGTCATTAGAAGATGTTGTTGCAACACGTTTAACACCTTTAAGCCAACGTTCCATTTTTCTTTATTTATAATGTTACACGTTAGGATGGTGGGGTCTAAATAATGCACAATCGTTACTGACGAGGCGTGACGCGCGATCGCCGCTTTTATACTTAGTCCTAGACTCGATCTCGAATATTCTCGAAAATACTCGAGTCGGCGCCTTTGATACACAAAAAGCAAAAATAAAAAGAGATATAAACAATAAACAATAATAAAAATTGCGTTGTAAACAATCTCGACTTTATTTTTTGAAGTTAGAGTCAAAAGTCGCTTGTTGACAACTATAGCGTCTAATTCAGAGGCGGCTTTTATCAAAGGAACTGCGCGCGCTCAAGTATACAAGTAAATGAATAAATAAATATACCTACGCGCGGCCGCGGAGTCAAAACGTTCGACCAGAGAGAGGTGTTTTGATTTTTTTTCTAAATTCTTGCGGAACCCCTACAGAGGTATCGCGGAACCCTAGGGTTCCGCGGAACACACTTAGAGTATAGCTGAGACCATCGGGATACTGAAGTCTGAATGTATATGCGTTTATTCTGCAGTTCAAACATATTATCATAAATAGATCTTATAAAATTGTTCTTTAGTTATTAAGTTATCAAGTAATAATAATAAGGATGGATTAAATGTTTGGATTACAGAAAAAACTCGTGTAAAAACAGATATTCAGGTTAGCCAACCTTTTAATGAGGTTAAATTACTGTGAACAGACTGTACCTACTTCATTTATTCCCTCAAACTTACCTTGCCCGGTGGCCAAAATTGGAACTAATTTTTATGCCTGTTTAGTTTTTGTTTTTATTTTATTACTAGCTAATGCCCGCGACCTCGTCCGCGTGGATTAGGGTTTTTTGTTTCCCGCGGGAACTCTTTAATTTTCCGGGATAAAAAGTAGCCTATGTGCTATTGCAGACTATAATATATCTCTGTGCCAAACTTCATCCAGATCCGTTCAGCCGTTCGGGCGTGATTGAGTAACAAAAATACATCCATACATCCAGACATCCATCCATCTAAACTTTCACATTTATAATATTTATTTGAAAAAATACATCCATACATCCAGACATGCATCGATCTAAACTTTCACATTTATAATATTTATTTGAAGGTATAAAACTGCTATTATTATTATTTTTAAGAGAGAGTTTTGAATTATGCCTTTGTCTCTTTCAGCTCCAGAACGTGGTGGTGTTTTCACTATGCGCGTTCCAGCTGTCTCTGTTTGTGATCTACCCCTCCAAGCCCAAGGAAACCAAGAAGGAGAAGGTTAAAGCGAAGAAGACCAACTAACTAAACGTACGGGCTCAGACGTATGTAGGTAGGCGCACATTACAGCGGGCCGTATCGCAGTCATCTGGATAGCTTCTTTCAAGCGAGCACTCTTGTATTTTACATATTACACAGGGTGGGAATAACAAACGGGGCAAAAGTACATTACTAGACAATAGATAGATAAATGATTTATTTGCCTATGAAAACAATTTACAATATTTGCTTACAGAAGTAAGTAAATTCTATTGCCTATTATAATCGTTCGTGAACAAATAAGGCTTCTCACTCACCACAAAGCCGCAGAAAGCTGCAGTGTTGGTTTTTCAATATCGAAGACTAGCTGATGCCCGCGACTTCGTTCGCGTGGTTTAAGTTTTTGTTATTCCCGCGGGAACTCTTTAATTTTTCGGGATAAAAAGTAGCCTATGTTACTCTCCAGGTCCTCACCTGAAACTATACTAAAAATCACGTCGATTTGTTGAAGGACAAACCAATAAACAAACACACTTTCGCATTTATATATATTTATAATTCAAATAAATGTTTATACTTACGTAAACTTTATACAAAAGGGTGCAAAGGCGGTCTTATTGATAAAGCAAACGATTTGCTGGCAAGTGGTTGTTTTAAGTATGAGCTGAAAATCAGACAATTTGAGCAATTCTGTATCACATGTATCACAATCTCTAAACTAAACTTAAATGACAGCTTTAAATCTAGTTCTGTCCCTTTCCGCAGAGAGTATTATGAAAGGTTTAGCCATATTTATAATGCTGTCATTTTAGTTTAGAGATATGCACTAGTCTAGGCAATGGGGCGGTTCGTTGTATGGAGACCCCCGCATTTAATCCTCAGTCGTTGAAACTTGGCAGGGTTATGGTAAGGTATGAACCATAACTTATACAAACATATCCAACTAAAAATCCATGTGGAAGTTAGGTTTTTTTTTTATCTAAAACTTAATATTTATGACTGAATATTTTCTTGATTTCTTTTTAAAACAATAGTTTGTAGTCCATAAACATAACAACAACAACAACAAATAGTTTGTAGTATACAAACGGATTACACTCAAAACCGAATATCAAACGAAATAATCATGCAGAACATCGATATTTAAAACAATTTTATTATCAAACCTAAACTGCGTTTACGCGATAAAGTACCTTTCTGCGTGGACAATTGGGTATAGCTTACTTCTTTTATGATTTTTTATTGGATATTTATAATATACGTTTAACTCATGATACTTTATCATACAGTAAAGTTTCGTCGCCTGAGGAATTAATGTTGGGGGTCGACTAGCTTTATTGCCTAGACTGACTATCATGTTGCGAACAGGCCCGCCCGATCTAATGTATAATATACATAAGATATAGCCACAATATATGTGGCTTTGTAACGCTCATATAGTTAGTAATAATTGTGATGGAATATAATTCCTATTTTCTTATAATATGTTTACATAATATACTATATGAAAAAAAAATGTAAAAATTATGCAGATTTTCATGTGACACGCTATTTTTAATAGCATTATTATAGTTTAATTATATCTTTGAAATGAACAATCCATACTTCCATACTAATATTATAAATGCGAAAGTGTGTCTGTCTCTCTGTCTGCTACGCTTTCACGGCCCATCTGTTTAACTGATTTAGATGAAATTTGGTACAGGGATGGTTTGTATCCCGGGTTAGGACACAAGCTACTTTTTATCCCGGAAAATTCAAGAGTTCCCCGCGGAAATAAAAAAATTGTTTCTTCAACCGATTTTGATGCAATTTGTTATAGGGATAATTTGTATCCAGGGGAAGGACAAAGGTTTATTTTTTTCCCGGAAAATTAAAGAGTTCCTGCGGGAGTCAAAAAACTTTAATCCATGCGGACGAAATCGCGGGCATCATCTAGTGAACTATATATTATAACACAGGTCCATAACTAAGAAAAATATGCACATTGTGGCCATTTCTGTATCTCTAAATCTAGTTCTGTCCCTTTCTGCAGAGAGCATTATGAAAAGCCTAGCAATATTTTTAATTCTGTCAGTTTAAAGATTTTGTGCAACAGAATCAGCCACAATGATTATTAATGGTTTATTTCATAGACTTTACTGAAGTAAATTTGACTCGATTGAACCATTTATAAGCAGTACTATTGCTATGTAAGAAAGGGCCTATGCCTAAAAATGCGGAAAATATATTTACCTACCTCAGTCAGCGGATCATACATATTGGGTTCTAATTTAAAGTAACTTTTATTAAGTATTTTTATTTTGAAATATTTACTGTTTTTATTCTTTAGAATATTTTAGTATTTTTACTGTTTGAATATTATGAAAAAGTCATATTTTTATCGTGTAATACTTATTTATTTTATGAAATATTTAAACTTTTAAAGATGATAAGTTATACTAAGCATTCCAACTTATGTAATGTTACAGATAAGATATAATTTTACAGTTCATATTTAGGTTAGCTTGACAATGGAGCTGATCCTGTAGTGCACAATTTCATCATATCGCTGCGTAAAAGGACAGAGCTAGATTTAAAGCTGTCGTTTTAGTTTACTTCAGAGATTCTGTTATACAGGATTAGCCACATTAATGACGTAATAAAATCTAAGGCCCCTGGCAAATGGGGGCTTGATTTTCTTGAGTCTTAGGCTCTTAGTTTTTATCAGTTTTCCCACTCTTATTCAACTTCATTGCTTAACATTTTTAATATCCAGAACAAAAAGAACATTACTGTTTAGAATTTTTTATTCAATTTGTTCAATAAAATTTCACAGAGTTACTATAAAATACTATACCAAAATTGTTACGTTAACATCAATAAATTATTGTGAATAACAATTAAACAATTAATAACTTACAAAGTGAGTTAACGAAGGAATTGTGATAAAACATAATTATATCAGTGATGAAATAGAATGTATTCTAAATATTTTTTATTATAACACTTATATTTGTGCAAAATATTATTTTTATTTGGAAACTTCTTTAATTGGGTATTTGACTACTATTCAAATAAATAAATTATTAATAAATAAATTTAGTAATTATTAAATAGAGGATCTCCCAAAAGCCGTAATATCTACGTTTCCTGATTTATGTTGAATAACCATTTTAAACTATCGATTAAAGCAAAAAAGTGCGTCGAACTTTAATGACGTCACATTTCAGAATTTCTTATAAATCCTCAATTCATGTTAGCAACAGACGTGGAATGTACAGTAGAAACTATAAAAGGGTTATAGGCAGACCCATGTGACAATATTACTGGGTCAGTCGAAAATATTGCATTTTATGCTAGATGACGTCATGAGAACTCCATTTAAGTGGTACAGTCCCACAAAGTTATCTGACCCCATCATAGCGTCGCTAGTAAATATGAAAAAATTAGCGAATGCCCACGAAATCGTCCTCGTGGATGGAGGTTTTCGGATCCCGCGGGAACTCTTTAATTTTCCGGGATAAAAAGTAGCCTAGGTGTTATTCCAGACATACCAAAGGAGATTGCCCAAGTGACTATGGAGCTCAGTATCGCTATCAAATCTGTTGTGCCTTAATATAGTTGAGCTTAATTTTTAGGATGGATTTATTACTTTTAATTAAACATTAAAAAATATTTATAATTCTTGGCATTTAGCAGCAATATGGGGATGAATTACCTCTAAAATTAGAATTTTTGAAACTGTTAAGACGTGCAAACCTGTGTTTTTCTGAAATATTTAGCTTTATTAAGAATTACTAGCATACCTTATCACTAACACAATGGATTTCAGCAAGATAGAATCACCAAACTTAACTTAAACTAGCTGAAGCCCGCGACTTCGTCCGCTTAGTTTAAGTTTTTGATTCCCGCGGGATATCCTTGATTTTTCGGAACAAAAAGTAGCCTGTGTCACTCTCCAGGTCCCCATCTATACCCATGCAAAAACTCTGGTCGATACGTTGCTCTGTTGCGGCGTGATTGAAGGACAAACCAACAAATTATTTATATTTAAAAAATAGTCGAAATTTCTATTCTTATTTTGAGAATAAAGTAAAAATAACGTCAGAAGCTGAGATAATTCAATGGACAAAAAATATTAATCGAAACTCAACACATGTCATCATAATCGGTCTAAACTTATCGATTCCTTGATCCGCGTCCCTATTTTGGTAATGTCGACACTGTGTCAACAAAATGGACAGTACAACTACTTTTATTTTTTTCAGTTTTTTCCGGAGAATTTGTTATTTCGTAATATTTGCAAAAATCTTTTAAATTAAAAATAGGAATTACTGATTTCTTAAAGTAGTGACACAACTTAGGTTGCAGCGATACCACCCATGGTCAATCTCTTTTCATTCAGATCCCTTCAGCCGTTGGGGCGTGATTGAGTAACAAACATCCATCCAAACTTTCGCATTTATAATATTAGTATAGATAAAATAAAAACAAAATTGAACAGGCACAAAAGTTAGTTCCAATTTTGGCCACCGGACCAGATAAGTTGGATCTGGACTGGGTGAATTTAGGACATGATCGTGGTTTGATGACATAATATCGTAAGATAATAATAACGGGCACGTGCCGTGATAAATTCCATAACTTGTCGACACCACTGCAATGAGGACTACCGTTTTTATGCTCACTAGTTGGCGCCACTGGCAAGTAAGGTCCTTAGTATAGCTGTAAATTCGGTAAACAGACATACTTTTGACAAAAAATACGTTTTTAAATAGTTAGCACACAGGAACCAGGGACATAATGTACTAACTTCTGAATTCTTTCTACCCTCTTAATTTTGCACTTTTTTTCTTAGCTACGCTTTCAAAGTGCAGAGCACTGACATTCATTGACACTTATCTTACATCTTCACTAATTAATCCGGTATTGCTAAATACATTAATGAAATAATTAGACCCGCGATAAAGGCCCAGTGATAATACCTATTTGACATTTAAGAGACCTCACTCTACACTAGCGACTCTAGCGGCGAATTTGAACGCGGTAGCCCCCATTGCATCCATGCAACTGGGTTGAAGTGTCGACAAGTAAATCGTCGAATTATTAATTTATCGTGGTAGGTAAGGTAGAGTCGCGGTCAGAAAATGTTTACAATGTTAAGGTTCATAAAATTGCATGGACTTTTGTCAGAAGGTCGTTATGTTTGATTAGGCATAGATGATAGATTTTTTAACTTTTTCAGTAGGTGGAAAATTGAAATTAGGAAATGTTTGAAATCTTCTGATAATTTTGAAAAGTAATAAATTAAGCGTTTTAGACCTTAAATGCTTGCAGTATTTAATCTAATTTGAAAACTGGTAAACATTTTCAGACCGCGACCGTACTTACGTAATTTTATACAAATATTCACACATATTTGTATAAAATTATTAATTATTAATTAATTAAATTAATTATTAATATGAAAAGATTTTAAATTGTTGAAGTGATATAATAGGAACATGAAAATATTATAAACTACACACGAATGTTCTTAAACATACAGTAGAAGTAGACCTTCGCCATGCTCTCCCTAGTAATGGTGACGACCTGCTCGATGTCCACGCGCGCTCGCTCGTACGGAAACACGTTGGGGAAATGCTCCATGGGAATCGTGAGATTCGTGAAATGATATGTGCCCTGTACATATTGAAATAAAATACCTAATTAAAGAAAAAATTAGAAAATGATTAGGGAGAAAAAAATTGGCAGATAGGGACTGCCGAAAGAAGTGAAAACGATTTTTTTTTAAATATAAATAAAAATATAACACTAAGGCTTATAAAGTTTAATTTCGAGTCTTCGTAACAACGCGAGCATGTCGGTCTTCGCGAATCCACAAGTTTACCCCCTACCAAAGAGTGCATAAAGGCCTATTACACTGCACTTTTCACAGGGACCCTTACAGTTGAATCAGTGTAGTGTAATAATAATTAGGGAGAAAGGGTCCCTAATTTAATCCTTATTGCTGTGTAATAAGCGACGCTCTAATTAGCGGCCACGCCCACCCTTACCACAGGGCCCTGAAGAAAGTGCAGTGTACAGCAATAAGGATCAATTTAGGGACTCTTATACTAGTTCTTATTACACTACACTGATTCAAGTGTAAGGGCCCCTGTGAAAAGTGCAGTGTAATAGGCCTATAAATCCTATTTATGAATAATTATGGTTGTCTCTTTTTGCTGGCGTTTTTTCGTTCGAATTTTCAAATCAGAACCATTATAAAGAAGTTTCACTTCAAAAAGTTTCTAGTTTTGAGAGGTAGGTAGATAAAGAAATAAAAAAAATCAAACTAACCGTTGTTTATGCTCGCGATTAACGATACGACTTAGATAAGTACCTAATGATCGAAGTAGAAACTTCTTGCCCAGTCACGGCATCACTCTAAATGGCATTCTAATTTCGAATTATCGATCGTCACGGCTTGATGCCATGGCCCACGGATTTCTAACTCACGCGCACGGTAATAATAACACACCGCCATTGACTTTGTTCGCCACATTGACTTTCACCGCCACATTCTAGTGGCTTAAAGATTTCACTCACAATTCATAGTCTAGGAAACGGGGCGATTTGTTGTATGGTGACCCCTGCATTAAACTAGTCATTGAAACTTAATTTAGTTATCTAACGGAATTGAGTTATTTATCCCTAAAAGCTAATAACTATTTAAGTCCGCTCAGCTTCAGTGGATACCACTGAGCGGAGATGTATCATATTTGTTATGCGCGATCGATGCGGAGATGTGAGCTGTGACTCGCAAGCTGGCGGCGGCGCGCAGCGGAGACGAGAGGAGATGTGAGCGGCGTGCTGTGAGCGGCGCCGCGTTCATCTCAACATCCCACGCTCACCGCACGCAGCTCAGTCCCGCTCTAGCCAGCATACATCTCCGCTCTAGCCAGTACGCATCTCCGCTCCAGTCTAGCCAGTACGCATCTCCACACAGCTTCGGTGGATACACCCTAGCTGAAAAACATGTCTTCTCGTCTCCGCTTCAGACATCTCCGCACATCTCCGCTCTGGTGGAGCCCGAGCCTTACGCTCGATATTTAATCTCATCGTACTGTTATCAAACATAACTTCGTTTACGTGATAAAGCTCCTGCCTTTCACAAATAAGCATAACTAGTATAAAAGTACCTAACTTCCTTTCGGTATTTTTTTAATTTTATTTAAAAATTCCACGTTTAACTCATATTAGGTACTTTATCATACTGTAAAGTTTCGTCGCCTGAGGAATTACCGTTTCTGTTCAGGTCTACTAGCTTTATCTCTTGGACTGATAAAGTATAAAAAATATCATACTTACGAAGGGGAGTGGGCATTTAACTCCATATTCCATGATTCTAGGCACAATGAATTTCTCATTTTTCAGGAAATCGCAAAATTTGTAATGCAGTTCCACAAACGAACGCCTGTACTCGTTATGTAGAAACTCGTTGAATATAAAATTAAACTGAAATAATTAAAATCCTATTATAAGTGCGAGGCTGGCTTTGTTCAACCAAAGCGCTCTCCGCTGCGTCTGGGAATTGCCGGTTAATAGATACACTGATAAATTATAGATCAACAACGTTATCTTCTCAACCCATCGCCGCCTCGCCGGCCCACTTCTGACCTCGAGTCTCATTCATACTAATATTATAAATGCGAAAGTCTGTCTGCTACGCTTTCACGGCCCATCTTTTCAACCGACTTGAGGAAATTCAGTACGGACATAGGTTGTGTCTCTGAGAATCCATAGGCTACTTTTTATCCTGGAAAATTAAGGAGTTCTCGCAGGAATTAAAAAAAACTGAAACCATGCGGACCAAGTCGCGGGCATCATCTAGTCCGGAACAAGTATGTAAATGTGCATCTTTCCCCGAGATGCAGCCTATCTCTGTACCAAACTTCATCAAAATCGGATAAACAGATGGGCCGTGAAAGCGTAGCAGACAGACTTTCGCATTTATAATATTAGTATGAATGAGACTCGAGGTCAGAAGTGGGCCGGCGATGGGTTGAGAAGATAACATTGTTGATCTATAATTTGTCAGCGTATCTATTAACCGGCAATTCCCAGACGCAGCGGAGAGCGCTTTGGTCTTTTAAGTGGTCCGGTAATCAGGTAGGTTCTATAGGGTTAATATACACAAACAAAACAAAACACAACTGGGTTATACAAAACATGATGGTGATAATCGGTTGCGGTATCTTAAAACTAAAGATTTCGAGGGTGGACGAGAGTTTCAAACGTGCCCCTGAGAAGAGCCCACAAAAAACTCAGCCAAGGTTTTTTTGTGAGATTGCATTAAAGGTCTAACTTGTAGTAAGAGAATAAATAAAAAACTTTCAACAGTCACGACGCGTACAATAAAGCCCTACCTAAGTACTTTGTATCTGTTTACTGTGGTACTTATCTGGCCCGGTGGCCAAAATTCGAACTAATTTTTATGCCTGTTTATTTTTGACTTATTTTAATATTTAATAAACCCGCGGGTCAGATAAGTTTGTGGGATTATACAAACCGTGACATTATTATTCCACTCGTGTTTTATAGATGCCACCATATTGATATAGTAACCACTGTTTCGGCCATATCTTTTTACAGCCCAAGTGTAGTTAGTGAAGTATTTCTCGTTCACGTATACGACTTTTACTCTCTCAGGAATGAACTGCACTCCCTGCATGGGAATGAATTTGATTTATCATTACTTCTACTATCCATCCTAATATTATAAATGCGAAAGTGTGTCTGTCTGTCTGCTCCGGCCCATCTTTTCAAGCGATTATGTGTTACAGAGGTAGTTTGCATCCCGCGGAAATTAAGGAGTTCCCGCCGGAATCGAAAAACCTTAATCCACGCGGACGAAGTCACGGGTATCATCTAATGAATAATATCACCGTTCAAAGAATAAAAGTAATAAATATTATGTTTTAAACTAGTTATTAATTTATTATCTACTAATTAGTCATTAATTATTTTATAAGTAGGTAGGTACCAACATAACAACAAAAATAAAGTCATAGCCAAACGAAAATTTCGGGGCCCCGGGATTTTATAAGGAGGCCTGGACCGTTGGTCCCAAGTCTTAGATATGTCACCGTAAGATTGTAAAAACCGTTAGATTATAATCTAACTCGCGAAATTATAAACTGTCGAAAGATTACAATTTATCGCATTATTTTCCGGTAGATTGTAATCTGATAGGTATTTAAACCCGATAAAACATTTTATGATGAACCCTAACCAAACCTAACGGATTATTTATGATGAACCCTAACCAAACCTACAAGAAAGAAACAAGAAAACGTAAATAAAATTAATATTTCAAAAATTGAAACTCAGAACATTGAACAGTTTACAATCTTTCGACAGTTTATAATTTTGCGAGTTAGATTATAATCTAACGGTTTTTACAATCTTACGGTGACAGATATATTGCGTTATTGTCACTGAAGTTGCATATTTTCATAGACGTCTTCATCTTAAGTTTAATTCTCTAGCTTTATATTTTAACGCGACTTCGCTCACGTTAGGTTCGCTTTTCATACAAATTTCAAAGCCCTTTTTTACCCCTTTAGGTCTTGAATTTTCAAAGATCCTTTCTTAGCGTGCCTACGTTATATTAGCTATCTGCATACCATATTTCAGCTCGATCCGTCCAGTGCAATGGTTTGAGCTGCGCGTTGATAGATTAGTCGGTCACATTTTCCTTTTATATTATATTTAGATTAGAGGTTACGTACTTACACAATATGTAACCAAAACTGATATACCAGAGAGTAAGACAAAATAATGTATTAATTTGGTCATTTTTCTATTCACCCAACAACAGGCCTTGAAGTGCAAAAGGGCTTGAAGATGAAATAAAACGGATAATATGACCCCTTGTAAAACGTTTATTTTTATGTGATTTTAATATCATAGGCAACCAGAAATCCTCGGAAAGTTGGCACAATGATATCGCTCATCTCTATTAAGTCATTTTGACTAAATAATTCATTTTTAATGAATTCATACGCAGTTTAATGAGATTCAAATGAATTGTGGATTTTATCTACCTGAATTTTGTTATTTGTGCAGTCGTGCAATTACCTAGCTTAAAACTTAAAAGTAGGTACCTACTTACTGCCTAGGTAATTAAAATCCCCAGTTCCTGTTTCCTTTGAGTCATGCATCTACACATTGATGTTGGTAGTTAAACGTATTTTTTTTTTCAAAAGAGCAACCACCGAGTTTATTTCGTGTTGTTTCTTCTCTATAGGAAGATTATTCCGAACCAGTGGTACATTCACTCGATGATTAAAAGCACTTTTCAAAGTCTACTTGAATAAAAAATATTTGAGTTTGAATAGGTATCGCAACTTATAGGCACTCCGTAGTGGAAGTCTAAATGAACCAGATCTGCTACATTTAGACTTCATTACGTTTCACTTGATATGAATCAAGATGATTATTATCTACATTTTTAAAAAATCGACAAAAAAATTATTCTTTTTGTTTTTTATTTAATCCGGGTATCTTTATCAGCAAGAATTACTGTAGGCAAGCGCGTACTATCTTAGGTCTCATTTTATCTCACCTACCACAAAGCTTTACATTTTGGTGTTTTGGTGAAGGTGTTTTTACTGACATAGTCAACAATTTTATTTTGATAAGGATTATCAAAATAAAATGGTTGGTCATCTCAAGTATTTAATATAGAACAATTATTCGCCCTTTACACCATTTAATTTAGAATGTCTTAGAAGATATCATAGAAGTAAAGTAACGCGCAACAGAAATAGGTGCGGCCGCGACCTGCAGTGGCAGGTGATATCGCATTAATGTGAAACCTGATGTGCTGCCCAATGCCGACTGGCTATTATTGGGTATAGACTATTATGATGTTAAGTGCTACCCCTGCGAAGCCGAGGCGGACCGCTAGTATTTTATTTTATTTATTTATTTTTTATTTATTGTATTTCGGTATACCAAAGTAGGTACATTAAACTAGCGGATACCCGCCGAGTGCTACTATCGCTACGCTAAAAAAAGAAAAAACCATCTTCGCATTATTGCCTGTCTAATGACACGGCTCCTACGATCGCCATCACCTGCGCGGCACGCAGGCGACCGTAGCGACAACGACGACGCGACACTTAACGGATTTGACACCGACTCCGCGCGCGACGGCGACCCTATCGCCCGCAGCGCGGAGTCCACCGGCCTTGACATCATCTCGGCGTGCGAGACCGACCCCATTGCCCGCAGCGCCGAGACACCTGGACTAGACAGGGGTCCTGCACGCGGAGGTGATGATGTCACCCGCAGTGCGGACCCAACAGCTGAAACGACACCCGACCTAGGGGTCCGTAGCCTACAATTGGCAGGCC
Source organism: Erebia palarica (assembly GCA_964035005.1). Taxonomy (NCBI): domain Eukaryota; kingdom Metazoa; phylum Arthropoda; class Insecta; order Lepidoptera; family Nymphalidae; genus Erebia; species Erebia palarica. Next base: position 41,888,227 of record OZ035983.1, read on the forward strand.
CTAGCCGGTTTCACCGGCTCAAGATAGTCACCGGGGCACAATGTTGCCCCGCGCCCCGCCCGGGTAAGGAGGCTCTGCCTCGAAGCCTGTACCCCCGCTTGGCCCTCATGGGCCAAAACGGAGAAGACCCACACAACAGCTGTCTAATGAAACTCGCTTAGGGCACATCGGTTGAATAGTTTCAAAACCTATAGCGGACAGGTAGAAACATTTTTGAAGTGAAACATTTTTAGAATCGTTGTGATTTGAAAATTCAATGAAACCAAAAAGAGACAAACATATTCATAAAAGAATAAAGCCTGCGAGAGAATGACATAGAATACAAGTTATATTTATCTCATTCTCTCGTAGGCTACTTTTCTGAAGTTTCACTTCTGCCGTGTGTGAATTGCACACACTTTTGTGTTTTCTATTATAGAACAGATTTTCTACACTTTCTTGCCGGACTGTAAGACGTACTCGTAGGTATGTAGGGTACCGTGTCGAACAGTGAACCACTTTTTTCGGAGACCTCTATTTTTAAGAAATAATGCTTTTCAAGTGCCATTTTTTTTCCATTCTGTTATGCATTTATTGTAGTTTTATCACAACAAAGAAGAAGTTAGAACTTTTACTGTACAGCAATACCTCAATAAATGGAGTTTTATAAAAATATGAGATTTGGTTCACTGTGTCACATCAATGTTACACCACTGCATAATGAACAGTGAACCAGTGGGTTTGTATAAATAAAACATCAATTATTAAATTAAACATTTTAATTGAACGAGGGATTAAGTTTTCAAAATTAAAAAGTTTTTGCAAATTTTTATTTTTATTTTTTATATAATCGATTTCTGCGGGTTCCTCTGACTTGGTGGTCAGAGCCTTTGTTATTTCTGGTTTTTAATTTTCTTTGGGATTAATTTATTTGTTCTTTCGCCTGGTTTTTATATATATTTTTTGTTTTTTTTTTGCAATTACTAAATAATAATTTACACACATCGTTCAGTTTTAGTATCTGTCTATATAATTATTATATATTATGCAATTTTGTGTGACATGTTGAGGCTCATACAATATGAACGCCAACAGTCGATACCATTGGTGGTTCTTTCCTTTCGTGTTTTTATAACACGGAATAAAGAGCCATTCAATTTCCTTTTTTTTATGACTTTTTATTTATTGTTGCCACAATATCATTATTATGACTCTTATAGGGGTGGTTAAAATTAAAGTCCGTGTGGTGTTATTTCCTTTGTATTTTGAGTTAAAAATCACACGTGTTAAATAATACAAGTTTTCGCGCGTGTTAGGTACTTATGTAGCATGCGCGGCGCGTACGATCCGGCGCAGATCGTGGCATGGACTGGCCACCCCTCGCCGGTCAGGGGAGGGGTGGTCATTCTCGGAATCGCTCGGGAATGCGTATTTTGCGCGAGGCCCGCGAAAGGGTGATATTTGTTGCGGGCGCTATATCCTCCCCCTCCAAGTCAGCAGAAGGCGCTGGAGCTGGCTTGGGATTAACTACTTTCCGGGGTCTGCCCTTTTTCCGGCTATGCGTAATGACTCCCTGATCCCCCACATATGGGGTTAGGAGGCTGGCATGATACTTTCCCCTAAGCGCGTTCTCCTTATCCACCACTTCGTAGGTGGTGGGGGAAATAACCTTACTTATTCGATATGGGCCCTCCCGTCGAGGGGCAAACTTCGAAGCGAATCCTTTCGACGCCTGACTTGGGCGGTGGCTCTCCATGAGGACAAGATCACCCTCTTGGTAGATGGGCCCTGGACGGCGGGTTTTATCAGCTGCATCCTTCCGGAGATCTTGCTGTCTTTCTACCCGCCACTTGACTTCTTGTAATTTGCCTACGAAATCCCTCAGATAAGGGGTAATTTGGGGCACATAATTTTCGTTTTCTACGACCGTCCTAAGATCGTGAGCTACATCCAGTGGAGACCGGAACTCACGCGCAAAAGTTAAATAAGCAGCTGAGTGCCCAGTGCCTTGATTATACGCCGTATTTAGCGCAAATCGCACCGATGGCAATACTTCGGGCCACCTACGATGCTCAGGATCGATCAGTATCGCCAGCATCTGTTTCATTTCCCGATTTTTCCGTTCAGCAGGGTTCGCCTCGGGGTGATATACTGGAGTTAGGTTTTGGTTAACCCCAAGAACGTGCAGGGCTTTTTGCATCACCGCTGACACGAACTGACTGACTGACTGACTGACTGAGCTGACACTTATCCGAGATGACTCTGCGAGGAAAACCGTAACGGAGGAAAACCTCCTCAATGAGAGCTTTCGCACAGTTTTCGGCAGTGGCTTCCGTCAAAGGAAACAATTCCACCCATCTGCTCGCGGTGTCTTCCACAAGGAAGATATACTTCTCTCCCTTACTACCCTCGGGTAGTGGGCCGAATAAGTCCATAGCGAGAACCTCAAATCTCTGAGATGGGACAGGTGTCTGCAAAAGACCCGCCGGTTTGAGGTTCGTCGGCTTGAACTTCTGACATAAATCACATGTCTTCAAATATTTGGACACGTACTGGCGCATGTTTGGAAAATAAAATCTTTCCTTGATTCTTTTTAGCGTGCGCTCCAAGCCCAAGTGACCAGCCGTTGGCGCATCATGAAGCTCTTTCATAATTTCAGCGCGCATAGGTTCTGGGACCACCAACTGGGGCTCCTCGGATTCACCATCCGGATCGAATCGGAACAAGACTCCATTAGATACGTAATATCCTCGATCTGTCCAACGAGTGGCCACATCACCGCCTTCGAAGTCCGAAAGAATTTTTCCTATTTCAGGATCTTCGAGCTGAGCAGCTCGCAATTCCTCGGAGCTACGGTGAGGTAAATCGACGGAGACTGGACATATGTCGCAGGTCGGTTCCGACTCTTCATTCTGGGAAGGATTGCAGACTGGACGACTAAGAGTGTCCGCCACCACATTAACCTTTCCCGGAGTGTACTCAATGCTCAGATTAAAAGCTTGAATTTTTAGGGCCCACCGAGCTAGGCGGCCACTTGGCGTCTTCAGAGACAGCAACCACTTCAGAGGTTGATGGTCGGACGCAACTTGGACTTGGGCACCTTCAAGGTAGCCTCGAAATTTCTCCAGAGCCCATACCACCGCAAGCGCCTCTTTTTCGGTTGTGGAATAATTCCGCTCTGCGGACGTCAATAACCTGCTAGCATACTCAATAGGCTTCTCGGACTTCGGATCGGGTCCTTGCAGTAACACTGCGCCCAAGGCGTAGTCACTAGCATCAGTGCGCAATACGAACCCTTGCTCGAAGTCCGGTTGCCGCAGGATTGGACTCGTCGTGAGTCTACTCTTCAGCTCGTTGAATGCCTCGACCTCCTTGTCACCCCATTGCCAGGGTTTATTTTTTTTTGTGAGGTCAGTCAACGGGCGCGCAACTTCTGAGAAGTGCGGAATGAACTTTCGAAACCAAGAGCAGGTTTGTAGAAAGCTTTTTAACTGTTTCAGGTTACTAGGAGGAAGTCTGTCTACGACCGCTTGGATTTTGGACGGATCAGGCTCTATGCCTTGGACAGTAATTACGTGTCCTAGATAGGTCACTTTCTCCCTGGCAAACACGCATTTTTCACGATTTGCCCTGAGGTTGAATTGACGTAGGCGTTCGAATACCTGCTGCAAATCCTGCAAGTGAGTCTCCAGATTATCGGAAATTATTAAAATATCATCCAAATATGCCACGATTGCAATATCCTTGAGGCCAGCACGAAACCGATCCATTAGTCGTTGGACGTCGATGGCGAATTCTTTAAGCCAAAGGGCATGCGCCGAAATTGGAACGTTCCAAACGGGGAAACGAATGCAGTTTTATGTCTGTCCTCAGGAGCCACTTTAACTTGCCAGTAGCCTGATTTCAAGTCAATCGTGGACATCACGCAATTACTTTTGGCAGAAGCCAGAATATCGTCGATTAATGGCAGCGGATACTTGTCCGTACGCGTCACGGCGTTTAATTTCCTATAATCGACGCAAAATCTGGTCTCACCGTTTTTCTTGGGGACCAACACCACCGGTGAGGTCCATTCGGACTCGGCTTCTTCTATTACCTCCAGTTCTAGCATTTTGTCTATCTCAGCCCTTATTTTCTCCTTCTTAGCGGGCGTTACCCGGTAAGGCGGCGTAGAGATGGGCGCGGCGTTACCCGTATCAATTCTGTGAACGGCAAAGGACGTCGGCCCTCCCCCTGCACCAAAAATGTCTTTATTTTGTTCTAAAAGTGCAGCCAATTTTCCCTTGTCATCTGGTGTTAGGAGGACACCCTCACCCTCGCGGAGGCCAACTGCAGCACTCACCGCGACGTGGTTATTGTGCTCATATTGCAGCTCATAGTACCCTGTGGAACGCAAAGAGAACCTATTGTTCTCAAAATCTAGTACCATACCAGCATCCCTAATAAAGTTCATTCCTAATAAAGAATCGGTAGCACCCGGCAAAACCATAAAAAGAGTCGTTATCTCCCTTTCCTGAACCTTAACATTTACTAGGGCCGTCTCTACAGTTTGTATCCGTTGGCTCCCATCCGCAAAACGCAACTCCGTTTCTACCTTATGGAAACTTTGGCCATGAGACCGTAAATGCTTTGTCAAACTATCACTCGCGACCGATTGCTTGGCACCCGTGTCCAGCAGTGCTGTGCCTACAGCTCCGAACACTTCGATTGTAAATATTGGTCGCACCCGCGGGTTAAGAACGGCTTCACCACCTACGGACACTGCCTGGAACGCTGTCGTAGTGTGCTTCTCTTTGCACACCTTGCAATTGGATCTTATCACTCCGGGCGCACCGCATCCAAAACAGGTTATGGATGGGCGCAGCCCCGACTGTGCTGCGACGGGTTCACTCTTAACTGGATCCAAAGTGGGCTTATTCTTGAGCTTGCGGCAGTCACCTTTGACGTGGCCAAACATTTTACAAAAGGAGCATCTTGGTCTAGGCTTGTTCTGTGAGCTTTTCTCTGATTTCACCACAGAAGCTGTTGATGACGTCGAAGCCTGCGTGACCGGTGACGCCGGCGTGTAGGCAAGCTTAGATGTATATTTTCCGGTAGGAGCAACAGCGCTCCCTTCCTCCAGGACATCTTCTACTACCCGTGCCTGTTGCAGCAGTTCAGCGAATGAAGTGAAGGCACTCCTTACTATCTTCTTGCGGATTCTCTTATGGAGTAGCCCATATACCATATCAAGTTGTACCGGATTCTCAGGGAGTGTATTTGGTGGCAGCTGGACGATGAGTGCTCTGACCTTACACACAAAGACATCGGTGCGTTCCTCACTCTGCTCCCGACTGAATATTTCGCGATAAATTCTGTGCGGTGGGAGGCGCGGACCAAATGTTTGCCGGAGTAAATCTATTGCTTCCTGCCAACTTGAGACCGAATGCTTAACACCCTGCCACCAGGTAGCCGCAAAGTCTGTCAGCAGCATCGGCAAGCCTCTCAAAGCAATATCGTCGCTAGCGCCAACACAATCTTTATAAATCTGCACAGAGTCTATAAACGCTAGAACATCGTCCACACCATTGTATCTCGAGGTACATTTAGATAAGTTCGTACTCACAGTAGTCGTCGACGACGGTAGCGGCGCGCCTTGTGTGGGCGGCTGCGACCGTAAGGATTGTAATAAGAATACCAATTGTTGGTCCGTCATCACAATGGGTGCAGCTACAGACGTTAGCTGTTGTGGTGCTGCGGCGTCGGGCGGAGCCTGCCCGAGCTGTGCCGTCTGCGCAAAGTCGGGCTGCTCACGCCCGTACTGCGGCTGCGGCGATGGGGTAGAGGCGCCAGCGGACAGAGGTCCAGCCAAAGGCGGCGTTGACGTACGCACGTCAACGAATAATTCACCTCCATCTGACGGCATCGCACTTCCAGGCTGCTGCATATTACGCGAAGCACTATTAGCACGCGACCGTGTAAGCACCATGTCTATCTAAGTCTATTACGCACTATTCGTAAAGTTAACACGCACTCTTGTGAAGTTAACGCACCACTACTAGGTAATAGCGTATCTAGATAAGTATCCTAAGTACTAAGTAGCAATCAAGTTCGACAACTGTTCATAAACAACGCTTAAATACCTATACCTACGTAAGCGGTAAGCACGTCGTAACGTGCATGTTCTACTGTCTAAACCTAAACTAGATAAAACTATAAACCGCTCCGTGGTAATATTTTAGTCACTTTTAAATCTCTAACTCACAGGAAACACGTAAGTAAGAAAAGGTCTATATACAATAACGTCCGTTGCGGATTGTAGGTAACCTAAACTACAATACCTAAAAGCCTAACTCGCACGAAGCATCACTGTTTACTCATATAGGTACACTTGTTTACGTTTTAACGTTCGTTGCGGGTTTTTAGGTAACCTAAACTACAATACCTAAATGCCTAACTTCGCACGAAGCGTCTCTGTCCACGAATGTTCACTGGTATACGTTTTAACGTTCGTTGCGGGTTCTAGGTAACCTAAACTAAGTTTATTACCTAAACCTAAACTTGCACGAAGCGTCACTGTTTACTAATGTTCACTGGTTAACGACCTGCAACATCACAAGTATCCTAGCTGGCCTAAACTAAGCACTAAGCACTAGGATAACTACGTGTGAGCCTAGGATCAAGTCGTAACCGTAAAGCACTAGAAGTCTTTAGAACGTTCCACGGTTCTAACACACACAAAACTAAATAGTCACTGTTTTTTTAACACTTAACAAAGTCTAAAAAACACTAAACACGGCCGAACGTTGAGCGCCAATTATAGGGGTGGTTAAAATTAAAGTCCGTGTGGTGTTATTTCCTTTGTATTTTGAGTTAAAAATCACACGTGTTAGGTGTTGAGACGCGCTATAAGGAACATATGTCTGCTTATAGGAACGATCAACCACAAAGGTCCCACTTCGCTAAACACCTTTTGGACAGTGGACATGAGGTGGGCAATAACCATTCATATAAAATCCTGCATAAATGTAATAAAGGGTTTCGAATGAGCGTTTGGGAGCAATTAGAAATAATTAAACACAATAATAAAGGATTTGAGTTGCTAAATGAACAAATAAACGTATCAAATTCACCTTTACTCAATTTATACAGTAATAGGGGAGGGGGCGGGGCTTCAGTATGAGCCATGCCAAAAAGGTATATAAGCCGGAACTTGCGATACGTTAGTCACTTCACAATCGTGCATTGTCGAGTCAACATCTCCTGAAGATGCTCCGGTGTCGGAGTGAAACGTACGTTGAGAGTGATTTGGAGGATTTGTGTGGTGTGGTGTTGTGCCTGTGCGAATTGCTGGGTGGTGGGTGTCGCATGCTGCAGGTGAAAGACAGGCACTGTACCACACAGATTTGTCTACTGTAGCGGATTATAGCGAATTAAAATTCTAGTTCATTCACTATCATGGACTTCCGCAAAGTAACGCCTGCTTCTATTCAATATAATCGTCTTTTTAGTTAGAGCAGCTTGTTTTGCTAGTTCGTCGGCACGTTCGTTTCCTTCGATGCCGACGTGAGCTTTGATCCAGAACAATCTTATTTTCCTCCCTTCTTGGTAAAGTTTTGTAAGTTGTTTCCTGATTTCGAATGCCAGCGGGTGAGATAACCTGTGGCTCCCCAGTAAATCCAGGGATGATCTGGAGTCGCTGAGGATACACACGTCATCCTCTCTGCCCTTTGATGCTTCTTCGACTGCTTTCTTGAGCGCATACATCTCTGCCTGAAATACGGTGCAGAATGGCTCCAGTCTTAGCTTCCTGGACGCCGTCTCCACACCATTTTTCCATACAGTGATGGCTGCTCCAACCTTACCTTCAATCTTACTCCCATCGGTAAAAATTAGAGTGCCCTGTAGTTTATGTTCCTCGATGGTTTCAGGTTGCAGATCTTGAAGGTTGGAGTAGTCTATGGTAATAGATTTTGCTGGATGTTCGACCTCCAGGAAGCTAATCCTTTCTTCTAATTTTCTGTCCTCAGGTAGGCATCGAAGGGGGCGACCCCGCTTGGCCTCATAGAGTTGAGCGTGCTCAGAGATCCGCAAGTCCAGAGGAATTAGGCCGGCGAGAACTAGCGCGGCGTGTAGTGATACGGTCCTGTAGGACTTGCAAATCTTCTGAGCAAAGCCTCGCTGTATGGTGTAAAGCTGTTTCTGGATTGTGATCTTTTGAGCAGCCTCCGCCCAGACACTCGCTGCGTACATGACAATTGGCTCAATTACTGCGACGTACATGGTTTTTATTATTTCTGGGTTTAACCCCCATGTCGTTTTTGCCGTTCTGGCCAACTGCTTGTAAATATTGAGCGCCTTGACAGAAGTATTCGCGATATGTCTATTGAATAACAGTTTATCGTCGATGGTAAGGCCTAATATTTTTATTTCTTTTACCAAGGTAATTTCTTGTCCGTCCATTTTTAATTTTGGTGTATCGAACTTTAACTTTTTTGTTAGGACCATAGCGTGGGTCTTGTGAGCCGCAAACTTGAGTTTATTATGTCTACCCCATGCGCTTACATGAGCTAGAGTTTCATTTGCCTTGGTCTCTATATTCTGTGAGGCCTTCCCGGAGAATACGAGCACGACGTCATCCGCGAAGGCCTGACAATATAAATTTTGACGGTCCATGTCGTTGAGTAGAGGGTCCAACAGGAGGTTCCAAAAAATTGGTCCGCCTATTGAGCCCTGTACACAGCCTTTTGTCGTGGGTTTTGTGTGTATTTTGCCCCCATAGTGCACTTGGACCGTCCTATTTTCTAGGTAACTGTCAATCAGGTGTCTCAAATTGCGGGGACAATCCATTTGGGTAAGCCGGAGTTTTATGGCAGGCCACCAAGCGCTGTCGAAGGCGCCCTCTATGTTTAGTGATATTAGAATTACGATTTTCTTTTCCTTTATTCGGTCTTTGATATAGTTGCTCAGATCACAGAGGGCGTCCTCCGTACTGCGCTGGGGGACAAAGCCATATTGCCGAGTGTTAAGTTTCGGCAGAAGATGCCACTTGAGTCTTGTGACCAGCATTTTTTCTAGAATTTTGCCTAGGATTGATAGTAGCCCGATGGGTCTATATGATTTGGGGTGGTGGTGATCTGTTTTTCCAGGTTTCTTCAGGACTACTACAGCGGCAACCTTCCAAAGACTAGGAAACAGTGCCAGCTCTAGGCATTTGTTAGCGATGCTCAAGAAGAGCCCCGGGTCGTGGTTAATAGCGGCGGTGCAAATATCCGCCGTGAAACCATCCGCTCCCGGTGCCTTTCGTGAGTTGAAACTATTCACCACTCGCCGTAGCTCAGTTTCCGTGAATGAGGGGTCGTCAAATCCTTCGTCGTTAGGGGATGCTGTGAGTCTTCTTATTACTGAATGCTCCGGCGTGTCTTCGAGGACGTTGTCATCCGGGAAGAAGGTAGATGTTATGTACTCTACTAAGTCTGTGGGATTTAGTGTGGTTCCATCTTTGATCATAGATTTATCGTCGGTTTTCCTTTCTGTCGACCTTATGACCCTATACACACCATCCCACAGACTCTCCCTGTCCTGTTTGGTGCAGAAGTTTTTCCAGCTTGTGGTTTGAGAGTTTCTTGCTTCTTCCTCGTATTTTTCTTTTGACTCGACATATTCTCTTATTACGTAGGGGCGACGAGAGGGAGCTGCACTTTTGATCCTTCGCTTCTTTGTGATCATTTCTTTCCGTAGGATTTCGAGATGGTTGGTCCACCAAGGTAGTTTATATCTCTCTTTCGGCTTTAATTTGGGTATTGATTTTTCGCACGATTTTGTTATATTATTTGTGTATATATTTACTATTTCGTCTAGGTCGTTTTTGTTATTTATTTGTTGTACTATTGTTTCATTTATGTTCGTCTCCTTTAATTGCTTGTCTAGTTCCTTTTTAAATTTAGTCCAATTTGCTTTTTTAGTATAATATTTTCTTGTGGTGTGTTTTTTATTGTCTAATAATCGTTTTTCTAGTTGTAATGTAAATTTTATTGCGTTGTGATCAGAACTAGTGCATCCCTGGTCAATACACCATCCGTCAATTTTATCTAGGAGGTCTAGGCTACATGAGGTTATATCAACTCTACTGCTATATAATTTATTATTCCTCACTGTTTGGAAAGTGGGATCGCTCCCCTCGTTCAGTATTTGTAAGTCTAGCTCTTCCAGAAAGGAAGCCAGCTCTGCTCCTCTATGGTTTTCTTCGGAGCTTCCCCACCAGGTGCTCCAAGCATTGACGTCACCTGCCAGTATGATGTTCTTTCTTCCAACCTTGTCATATATCGTCCTTATCTGGTCTAAGTAGGGTTCCAGGGGCCTGTCCTCCTCGAAGTAAACCGATATTAGGTTCACAGTTCGACTCTCCGTTATGATAGCAGAATAAGCAATATTCTCCGTTCTTAACGTAGGGTCTTCGTGTATTGCCATGTTTGAGTTGTGGACCATAATTGCGGCTTTTATCGGTTTATCAGTTTTTGTATTACTTTTGTTCCTGGATATTGGCCTACAATCCCCCTAGCTCCCACATATGGCTCTTGTATAAGGGAAACGTCAATTCCCTGGTCTCCCGTTTCTTTTATTAGTTCTTGTGTGGCAAGCTTCTTCCTCTGCAGATTAGCCTGTATCAGAGCAATCCCCTTGAAGACTTCGGCTTAACAGTAGGACACACTAGAACGAGCTATCGTGTCCCACTTTTTCCTAATTGGGCACTCCATGTCAAAAGCACTGTGGTCGATCTTGTCGAGTTTAGCCGAGTGACAGTTCCTGCAGCAGGCCACATCACCGACGGTCCAAGACGGGCAAGTTGCACGGAGGTGCGGCCCGGCACAGTGGCTGCATCTGTCTTTGGTCTCCTTACAGAGGCGACGACTGTGGCCAAATCCCAAGCACCGCGTGCACTGCACAAGAGGGGACTGATCATTGACCACGCAGCACTGGAGGTCAATATGTACTTTACCCACAGCTGTTAATCTTTGCCAGACCTTTGGGGATACCTGCACGATTGCGTGGCACTCGTGGGGATTCCTCGCTGGACGGCGGTACCTGGGTACCACTCGAAACTCGTCCTCGGGTATATCCCTGAGCGCATCTGCATTTTGCGATCTGATGGACGCCACAACCTCTTCGTCCGTGTTATAAGCCAGCAAGTTCTTTATTACGATCAGCGGATCCTTGTTCTTGGCCTCGCTGATTTCTAGGTCTTTATTGATCCTCAGCTTTTCGGACAGTTGAGTCAGGGAGTCTTTGGTATCGCAGCTGATTACCACCTTTTGGTTTCTGACTTTGCGGATTCGCTCTACTCTGACTCCACTGGATCTTGCATCTGCAGCGCCTCGAATTTTCTTTAAGACGTCGTCGCTGGTATCCTTGGCGTCTTTTGAAGATACTATTATGGTGTGGTTTGAGTTTTGAATGGGCCTGGGTCTCGCCCCCGCCGCCGCCTCCGCGTAGAACACACTCCTTTTACCTTCTTCTACTAGCGCTGCCAGTTGACTGCTAACTTGCTTGAGATCTTTTACAGTTTCTGCAGCCTTTCCAAACTTAACGCTTGGGAGGTCATTTGGGAGCGAGCTCTCTCTATCTGTAGCTGGAGTGTCTGGCGAGACTCACTTAGCCGCAGGACTATTTCATATAGTCCGGCGAGGTTCTCCAGAACCTTCTCCTTTATGGAGGTTTTCAGGTTGCCAGACTGCTCCATCTGCTCCTTGGCCTCTTGAAGGAGGCGGTTTGCTACAGCTGGTAGTGTAGATAGGGAGGGCTGTGAAAGATCACCAGTGGATGCTCTGCTGGAATGGCTGGACGTACTCGCAGCGGTCGGCGTCAGAGGATCAATTGCGGCTGGCTTGGACTCGTCCGCACTTACTGAGCGAAGAAGAACCTTTTTACCCATTGGCACCATTTTTTTCGGCTTGCCAGCAGCGCTTGGTTGCGACATTTTGAAAGAGGTGAGGAGTGTAAAGCGTTCGCCGAGCGTTCCAAAAAAGGTCTGCGCAAGCAGTTTTTCAAAATTCTGGGTTTAAAATTTTTGTGGTCTCTTTAAGGTATTGCCCCCTGGCACTTGAGGAGCGACAAGTTTCCGAAAAAGCGTTTTTCGCAGCGGAAAATCGCCAGAAACGGGTCGTACGGTGTCGCGCGCGCGATCACTCGCGTGCAGTAGCGTTACTCCGAGTTTTTACATTGCAAATTCGATTGATCGACGTGAGAGCTCACCTCGCCAAGTGTAAGCGAATATTTCCATACCATGAGTTTGTCAAACGGGCACGTTTTGTCAAAGTGACTAAACGGAGTTAGTAAATCGTATGACAAAACGATCGCAACAATTGTCTCTCTCATACATTCGCAAAAAAGTGAGACAGATACATGCGGCATTTTGGCATTTTTCATTGCGTAATTTGACAGTTTTTTGGCAGTTTGACACTGACAGCCTAGCGCACACTATGCTACGTTTCTTTATGGTAGAATGTCATAAAAAAGTATAAATGCCAAAATCTTCATTGTCTCTAATCAAAACATTCAAAAAGCTTGGGGTTTCCAGTGTTGCCACTTTAGCGAGTTTTTTTATTATTTTAGGGAGTTATATATAATGTTTAGCAGCTAAAAATATTATATTGATTCCGTTCAAAATCGATATCTGAGGATCCTGGCAACTGGCCGGGAGGTGGCTAAATGACAAAACATGAAACTGTAACCAAAATTTTTTAAATCAGCGCCATTTTGAAATTCCTTGTTACTGTACCGATTTCTAAATCAGTAATCAATATGTAAATCAGTATTCGAATCAAGTTTGTAACTATCATTAAAATCAAATTAGTATCAATTAGTGGAGTATGTTAGTTAATAATTTTGGTAAATCATTCGAATGATTCGAATTATTTGTATAATCAAATAATTCGAATGAAATCATTCAAAGTCGCCGATCGCTAGGATAGGCTGTGTGATAAGCCCGCAGAGTTGCCAGACGTATGAGAAATCTGTCAGAAATCAGCACATTAATAAATTCATTACTCATCACTAGTTGTCATTAAATGCAAGATGCCTACGTTATGTCTTTGAATCCCCGTTATATGTATTTCTATGCAACTATTTATCCACAGGTGAACTACTGGGGAATAAAAACTCAGTGGAACTAGTATTAAGTACCCTCGAGGTACCTACCCCAACCAAATGCATACAACATTAATTATTAATAATAATAAATAATGCCAATCTGTCTCCTCAGGGGGACAGATATCTCCCGCGAACATGCAAATCGATGCTGAAAAGTGTGATTTCAAGGAGGGGGATATCGGACGTACGTACTACGAGGGAAAATAGCAGCCAGTACCACCAGACCACACTTGACTGTTGCAGTCCGAGGCAGAGAGACTTGTTCTCGCAATTGTTGCCATTATAAGAAAATCATGGATGTAAGATGTAAAATCCACAATATTTCAAAATTCATGTCTACTCTATGTCAAAGAGTCATTATTTTTATCATATGTCTGTGTTTTATCTATGCACGGGATCATGGTTCCCAACTTAGGGCTTTTGGCCCCAAATTTAGGGCGTAAACAAATGCGAAGGGCTTCTTTTAGGGCCCTCATATTTTTAGGGATTTTTTGGCTTCTTATATTTTTTACCTATTTTTTATTTCTTAGATCTATCATCTACTACCGATTCTTATTATTAAGAATGCGGAGTTGAATGAATAACAAGTCAAACAAAATATTGGTTGTATAATTATTATAATTTTTTGAAGTTACTTGTTCAATATTTAATTTTCTAAAAATAATGTTTATTGTAATTTTTTCTTACGATCAATAAGAAAACCGTAATTCCAAAATTAAGATTTTCATTATTAGCGAAAATTTGAATCATTCATTGTGAATCTTAATTTTGAATGTACGGTAAACAAGTGAAATTAATTTAACGAATTAAAAAATACGACTGCCATGCTATATTATTTTCGGAGTTTACCTCCTTATGAAGCGATTTGCATGCCTTTGGAGTCTTATTCACATTTTTATTAAATGATATTTGTTTGTGAATCACTGGATATTGAACTATAATGTTATATATTTTTGGAATCTACTCATCATTTTCTAGATGATGATTATATAGTTAATCTTATTTTCGATTTTTTTTTCAACTTTAGTCTTTAATGCGGGACCATGGTCACCCCATCAACTTTTTTAAAAATTTTACTAGCCTATGTCACCCGGAATAAGCTAGGGATTCTAACGATACCTCATTTATCAAAATCGGGTCAGGCGTATAGAAGTTATGGTGGAATATACAAACTCACATACATACATACATATATACATACATACATACTTACATACATACATGAACCCTGAAAACAATATACTCCTTTTTTCAGGCAGTCGTATAAAAAATATATTTGGGGCTTTTTGACTTATGTTTTAGGGACAAATATTTTCGAGAGTTGGTAACACTGCTCGTGATATTGACCAGCATTTTTTGTCGGTATTCTGCATCAATCATTGTTACAGTATCAATTGTTGTGATTGGCTAAATTTATGGTATTCTTGCTACTTCAATGGATTTTGTCCAATAGTGGAAGAGTGTTATCTAATCAGAGGTGATTGCGACCGTTACACTTTAGCTGTCAGAGATACGCGGTCGCGCTGTAGTATCTAAATAATGTACTCTGTTTTATTTAATTTAATTTTCGATTCGGCTCCTATGTAGCGGGTAGTGGTATTCGGATTCACCGGTTTAACTTGTTTTTTAATTATAATTGATTGTACATGGAGGGAAAGCGAACATAAACTGTGCCTAAAAGTAAGTAGATGCGAATGCGAAATGTCAAATTTTCTCGACAAATCTTTCTGTTTACCTATTATTGATATTAAATTAATATTTCATATTTATTCAAACGTGTTCGTCTAGTTTTATCGCCATAATCAACTATTATTCTCTTCATTTAGATCAAGAAACAACAAATAAAAATGTTAGTCGACATACGACCACCAAGCCACTGTGGTGAGTTCACAGGACTGTTAAGCGCCAAAAGGGTGGACTTCCAGTTGCAAATACCTAAAGATATCTTAAAAGAGCATGGGCCAGACAGGACTGTCGAACACTGAAAGCAGGTAAGATCACGACATATTACAGTACTTAAAGTCAAGTAAACTACAATATAGACAAAATAAAATGATATACAGTGGCATGCAGTTCATAAAAGTACTGCTACCCAAATGGATATAAGTCAATATGTATTTATCATCAAAACAGCTAGTAAATAGTACTAATGCCTACTCTAGATTCAAACCCTGTGCATGCCACTGTTGATATATACTAATTTTATCCACAAGAAAGTTGCAGGTACATAATAATATTATATTTTTATTTGCAGACTTACAAAGATTTTAAAAAAGGTGCCCGCACTGAGAACACTGCAGCAGTTCGGGCACTCAGTGCAACTGGAAATGCGGAGACCCCACTGTCTCGGAAGTTAGCACCAAAGTGCTTAATGTAATTGGGCACAAGTCCTCAATAGTCTATCGGCATTGGGCCAGAATGATCATTGATTAGTTAGTTAAATGTGTCTACTCATTTTGTTTTAATATTGTGTTGTGTTTGTAAAATAAATTGAAAAGGTTGAAAAGGTAATCATACAAATATATTTTAGTTGAAATATGTATTGATTAATCTGTCTCTTTTGTTGGGCAATTGTCAGCAGCCTGGTTTGATCCACAAAAGATGCGATGAGAGGATTGTTCACTTCACTTGTTACATCAGAGTTGTTATCCGTGGGCTGTTCCATTGGAATTCTGAAATATTCAAATTTAATAAATAATTAACACATTTTTGTTAAAAAAAATTAATATACACAACAGACAAACTAGAGGCAGATGTGTAGGATTCCAGTAAACAATTTTATGAGTATCAGTGTGTTTTTTTTCCCTTAAATTATGTAAATTAGCCCGTTAGATATTGTGGCCAATTCTGTTTAACACAATATCTAAATTAAAATGACAGCTTTAAATCTATTGCCGGTCAATTCCACAAGAAAAATAAATATAATGTAAAAGGGATAGCAACTTAAATAGAGCTGTCATTTAAATTTAGTTATGGTGTACAACCAGTGGCGTGCAGTTCATAGAGGCACAAAAGCACTGCTTACCCATATTGAAATACATCAATGCTCATTTTTCATCATGACAGTCAATAAATAGGTATTCAAACTAATGCTTAACCTAGCTTCAAACCCTGTGTACAACAGAATTGGCCTCAATTATTTGGTTTGCTAAAGAAAATTAATTTAAAATATCATACCTAAAACATAGTATTGCCTGATTTACATGCAGGCATTTCAGTTCAGCTTTAAAATTGGAGTTTTAACTTTAGCTTAAAGATGAACTGATTGTGGAGTCATACTGGGTATCTTGGGTTGATGTTAATGATGTGGCAGTCAACATCCACAGCCTGTAACATTTAATCATGAAGTAACCACCAATAGCTCAATGGTTAATGGTTGTAAGATCTATCGCAGGTCTATTGTTGTACCTATTTCTAGCACAAGCTTTATGCTTATTTTCAGGGGAGAGGGAAGTATATGATTATAACACTATAATCCATACTAATATTATAAAAGCGAAAGTGTGTGTCTGCTATGCTTTCACAACCCATCTACTCAACCGATTTTGATGAAATTTGGTACAGGAGTAGATTGTTTTTTTTATTCACTACAAGTTAGCCCTTGACTGCAATCTCACCTGATGGTAAGTAATGATGCACTCTAAGATGGTAGCAGGCTAACCTGTTAGGGGCATGTCAGTTATATTAAACCCATAGCCCTATTCGGTTTCTACACGGCATCGTACCGGAACGCTAAATTGCTTGGCGGCACGTCTTTGCCGGAAGGGTGGTAACTAGCCACGGCCGAAGCCTCCCACCAGTCTACCTGTATCCTGGGGATGGACATAGGCTACTTTTTATCCTGGAAAATTAAAGAGTACCTGCGGGAATCAAAAATCTTAATCCACACAGTCGCGGGAATCATCTAGTTTTTTTTATATACATATTTCTCCACATTAGGATGGTTAAGTGCCTCTGTGATGCACATATTTGCTCAGTTTGCTGTCCAAGATGACAGGCCTCACAAACCATCCTCTGATAATCGCCATTGGCATAAAAAAGCAGTGCACTAAGCAGCTGTAATTTGACAGAATTATGTTTTAGGTAGGTATTTAGGTGTGTATGAACCTTTGTATTTTAGTACAAATGTAGGTAGGTAAATGCATAGCTCTACGTTTAGTAGATAAGTAGGTACGTTGCGTTGTTAATACAGCGACTTAGAGTTACTAATAAAATAAATACATAGTTCTTGGGGCTGCTACAATAAATATAACCTAAATACTATGTGGAATTAACAATACTTTCCAAATGAATTGTCATACGTACCTTCGTCTCCAGCGATACTCTTTGCGAGCCTTTGAGGTCACTGTTTACCCTCGACATTTTGCACAAATAAATAAAAGCTCTCTTCGTGAGCCGATATAGCTGAACGAAATTTTTTGTCTGAGACGCGGTTAACTTGGGCCTTATCACGCCTCTCTTCACGTCGGTCATTCCGCAGCGTCCATTATCTTTTTCCAAGCAAAATAAAGCCTCGCAGTCATAATCGAGTCCCAATATAATAGTTTATCACTGGAATATTTTCGGTGAGTTAAGAATCCGCTATCGAATGTGAAAATTACGTCATTCTCGCATTTTGAGATGTCAATCTGTGTAAAAAGTAACACTCGGAGTGCCAAAATAGCAAATGACATTACTCATAACGTATTTTTTGTACGTTTGGTGAGTTATAGACTCGATCTTTCTCATCGAATTTTACTTGGAGTGGGAATGACTCGGTGACTTTTTGTTCACCATGTTGCCGCTTGGAGCGCTGGCTGTAGATGTATGGAGGAGCTCACTCTCGCCTCACTTTAGTGAGACGTATTTCAAATTCGATCAAACTCGGAGTAACCGTACAGGCGTCGCCCAAGCCGGAAACTGTGGAAATTTGAAGAAAATCGGGAAGTTTTAATTTTGATGCGAAATTTTTCTAAGTCCAAAATGTGTGAAAATTGTAAAAAATTTAAATTTTGTTTTTCTTTCGCAGGTCGCTAGTGCCGGTCGACAGCAACGCCCTGTGAAAGTTTCGCTGGAAAATTTGGAAAATTCGGGCAACGGCGCAAGAATTCTGCGATTTTTTCCTTCGAAATCGATCTTTTTTGCAAAATATTTATAAGTACTAGCTGATGCCCGCGACTTCGTCCGCGTAGATTGAGGTTTTTTATTTCCCGCGGGAGATCTTCAATTTTCCGGGATAAAAAGTAGCCTATGTATTACTCCAGACATCTGATCAGATAATCTATCTCTCTTCCAAATTTCATCCAGATCCGTTCAGCCGTTCTGGCGTGCCTGAGTAGCAAACATGTATTTGAGATTTTTAGTTCCCGCGGGAACTCTTTCATTTTTCGGGATAAAAAGTAGCCTATGTGCTATTAATCTATCTCTGTGCCAAATTTCAGCCAGATTGAGTAACAAACATCCATACATCCATCCAAACTTTCGCATTTATAATATTAAGTAGTATTAGTATAGATTAAGTAAGTATTACAAATCATAACAAAATTATTATTTTCTAAATTAAAACAAAACATAGAAGAAAACTTTCGCCGAAATAAATAATTTTGTACTTTTATTTTTTATCCACTACAAGTTAGCCCTTGACTGCGATCTCACCTGATGGTAAGTGAAGATGCAGTCTAAGATGGTAGCGGGCTAACCTGTTAGGGGCATGGCAGTTATATCTAACCCATACCCCTATTCGGTTTCTACACAGCATCGTACCGGAACGCTAAATCGCTTGGCGGCACGTCTTTTACCGGTAGGGTGGTAACTACTGAACTTGCCACGGCCAAAGCCTGGCCCGGCCAGGCCAGACCAGGGAAAATTCAGAAATTATAAATTTCCAAACCCTGCCGGGGATCGAACCCGGGACCTCCGCACGTTAAGGCAACGGCGCTCAACACTGCGCCACGGAGGTCGTCAAATATAATATATAATAGTATAAATAATAGTTATTATATTATTATAATATGTCACCGTAATATTATAAAAACCGTTACATTATAATCTAACTCGCGAAATTATAAACTGTCGACAGATTGTGAACCGTTCAATATTCTGAGTGTCAATTTTTGAAATATTCATTGTATTTACGTTTTCTTGTCTGTTTCTTGTAGGTTAGGTTAGGGTTCGACATAAATAATCAAGTAGTGCCCGGCCTTTATCGGGTTTAAATACCTATCAGATTACAATCTACCGGAAAATAATGCGTTAAATTGTATTCGACAGTTTGCAATTACACGAGTTAGATTATAATCTAACGATTTTACAATCTTACGGTGACATATATAATAACCTGTCCTACTTAAAAAATAACGGACTTCATTGAATTATGTTCTCAGGGGTGTGTGAAGTGTGCCAATCCGCACTTGGCCAGCGTAAATTATGGCCAAACCATAACACACACATAACCGCCTCAGGACTCGCGTTGCCGCAATCAGCAGTCAGGTAAGTCAAAGAAACTTGTTCACAAAAGGCCCTATCTCAACGACCCGTCTCTTTTCGTGGCCTCGTCCCGGGGACTCGCTGTGGGCTGTGGGCCCCGGGACGAGGCCACGGGTTTGCTGTTCGTTGAGTTAGGAATTTGGCCGTAACAATTGCTATTAATTTATTTATATAATTCTTTAATTTTATAATTTTATGATCTTATTCACATTCGTAAGAGCTAGCCAAAATCGAAAAAAAAGAAAAGAAAACTGTTACACTTGTTTCCGCTACATATATAATCAATTTACAAGTAAATCACAAAATAAAGTACTTAGCTATGTACTTATTTAAAGGACTTGACCGGTGGAACTATGGCAGCTTGCCTAGGTGTCAAAAATTAATGTTCAGCAATGATTTCTTTATTATTGTAATTGTAATATTTCACTGTTTTCAGATAAAAAGTTTCAGGAGTCTGAAGGCTCGGAAAACTGCGAAAATGTACAATAAAAGTTTCACCAAAAGACTGCTTTCCCACACTAGATGGCGCTATTTATTGTGTTGAGCGAGTCTAAAAAAATATTTTCAAGTATTATTTCTTTATTATTGTAATTGTTATATTTTATAGTTTTCAGATAAAAAAGTTTCAGGAGTCTGAAGGCTCTGAAAACTGATAAAATAAATAAAAAAAAGTTTCACCAAAAACTGCTTTCCCACACTAGATGGCGCTATGTATTGTGGTGAGTCTAGAAAATACTTTAAGTACTGCTCACTACTTTTAGTTAACAAGTTCAACTATTCGACCACAGATGGCAGCATATGCAATGTGAAAGGGCGTTCCAGTTCAACTATTCGACCACAGATGGCGGCATATGCAATGTGAAAGGGCGTTCCTTTAAACACAGTATTTCAAAATGCTTTGTTCGATCTATTAGTTTGAGACTTGTCAAAAAATAAAAATAATTATAAACAAAACATACATTTCCTTTTCCTTACTATTTAATTGATCAAAAATAAATCATTCATAATATAATGACTAAGGTACTTAAATCGTATTCATGTAGGGTTACAAGATTATTATTAGGCATGGATATAATGGAACGTCAAAATGGAGTAGTGCTTAAAGAGGAAAGCGGACGCTCAAGATTTAAACAATAAACGTACTGTTTTTTTTTGTCATTTGAACCCTGACCTTATTTGGAATAATAAATCCATAATAATTTCGTTTTGAATTTTTAAACCTTACTGTAAAAACGGAAATCCTGTGCATTGTCCCGAATCGGAGGGCAATTGCTGGTCATGTCCTTTACATCTAGACCTAAATAACAATTTTACAATTATTATATAATTTACAAAAGTAGAATACGCGGTGTCTTCCAATATGATATGAAAAATAAAATAACCTGTAGGTACGATTATTTAAATTATGAATTTCCCTTTTAATATCTTATCAATGCGTTATGATTACTTTTGAAACGTAATTTTAACTTTTAAGTGTATAGGAACGATTAGGTATGCTGATAATATGATGCTATCATGCATACATCCTGGATGGAAATTATTGGTTTACCTAACTTGAGTCAATATCCCCTGATGATGCTGCGGTTTCGGAGTACAAGGTGCGTTTAGAGTTCTTTGGAAGATTTGTGCTATTGACTTGCTTTTCCTGCATATGCATAGCACTGCTAATGATACCAGAACCAGCCTGTCTGGTGACGATCGCTTTGACTTCACGCACCGAGTTAACGTGTAATCTTAGCCTTGGTACCCAGCCGACTCTATTCGTAAGCCGGTTAGCAGCTGAAGCCGCGGCGTTGTAAACCGCCAACAAATCAGTTGGAGCGCCATTGACCAGGTTATCCTTGGTGAAAATGTGATGCCCTGCTTGGCGTCTGATAATTCTGCTGGCCGGGATGCCGCTGGTCAGATCGATCGCATTTTTCTCGACATAGAGGGCCGACTCAATCCCTACCCCAAACAAGTTGTTAAAGTCTCGCGCTGCCCGAACCTCGGCGTAATTGTTGTAGACGTCCACTTGGCCAAAGCGTACACGCGGTGCCCGCTGGTCCGGATTGCGCCAGTGATTGTGGTGCATGGTGACCTTGAGCTTGCCACGATCTTCCACGCGGGAATCAGAAGAACCGATCAGGTTCACCTTGTCGTGATTGTCAAAGATGTTGTAGGAAACCGTAACATAGTTGCTGCCATGGGTGATATCCAACAGGCCATCATGTACCTGGAACCTGCGCCCAAACACCGTCGGTAATGATTGGGGCGGGTGCTCACCGTTATCCAGTGTGACGTGGTCGATCCAGGCATGTTGTGTCGTCATTATCGATAGATTGTCGTACAGACCATTCCAGTTACCGGCACTGCCATTGTTAGGGTCCCATTCCGGGAAGCAGTCGTAAGCGTCGGAGATGCGCAGATTACGCACGATCACGTTTGAGACCTGTCTGACCAGCAGATGGGCACCCATAATATGCGCATGTCTCCCCAGGCCAATCAGCGACACGTTAGAGCCGAAACGTTGTTGTATCTGCGCGGCTTGCAACCTGGTTGCTGCTCTTCGGGCCTCTTCCAGCGGTCCGGCAGGGGTTCTTCTGCCCCAGGGACCTGCGGGGTTAAAATGCTTAATAAAATCAGCCATGCTGAAGGCCTTACCGGTGCCTGCAACGGTGACCTGCTTGGCAAATGTTTCGCAGGTCAATGTGCCTTTACCATTACTTCTTGCCATGGCATTGATCGTGCCTCTAACATAGATGATGCGTGGTGTAGTCTGCTGATGAGCCCTGGTACCACCGAGTGCGTCCCGTAATTGCTGCCAGGTGCTAACCACGAAAACGTGTCTACTGTCAGCTGCACTTCCCCCGGTGACGCCAGGACCGTGGGATCCCCAACCATCGCCTCTCCTCAGGACTTCTCGGCCCAGATCCCTCGCCGTGGCCACTCTGGTGTAGATGACGCTGATAGAGAGAATCAGCGCCAGTGCAGTAGAAAGCGCCGCTCGCCGCAGAATAAATAATTGACGCATATTGACGCCTGTCAAAAAAAAAATCTCAGCGGGTTATTGAAGTGAATAGTGTCAGCTATTGATATGACGGGGTATTTATAGGGACAGTTGGTATCTTCCCTATTGATCAAAACAAAAGAAAATCTTAATTACCTGAGTAATTAGATATATATCCTTATTAAGAATAACTTATCTACTTAATTCCTTATATCTACGGTAGATACTTATCAATTTTGTCGCAGACCTACCTACCTACCGGTGCATGCCTATTGCCTATAGCTTCACGGTGCATTTCCCATTCTTTAGTTTGTAGACTCTAGTAGTAGGTAGTTCATAGATATGAATATGAAACTATAACCTGTAGGTAGTTGTTGAGTGGTGATATGAGTGTGATTTATCAACGAAAACCAGAAGCAAGATCACATTTTTATAGCAAAGTGGAATAATTGCTAGTATAGTTATTATAGCATGACCTGACCCCTGACCAAACTTAAAATAGATTTTGGGCAACTTTTTCTAATCTTTCAATTTGTTATCCCATAGCACGGGTTCTGCTTGGTAATATTCCAAAAATGAAAGTTCCAAATCTTTAGACCAATTTACGGCCATTGTCAATGCTCGAAACTTAAATTCACTATATAAATCACACGCGATTGCTAGCAGCACTCGCCTTCAAGCGACTGAGCCGCATGCGAATGTGGCTCCCTTTGGCTCCAAGTTCGCGTCGCGAACCTTTTGTCGCGGAACAAATAACTGACAACAATCGGGGAAAGACGCGCGAACGCGGCGCAAACCCGGAAGAATACGCGAATCGGTTCCACACTCATGATTCACTGGTGGTTCTCGGCTTCGCGCGCGATTTGCGCAGGAATGTGGAGAGCCCATTACAGTTACACTATGGCCGATTACGATGCCGATAATGGGTGTGTTCGAATATACACTGCGAGCATTGTTTAGTTCTCTTACTGGGGTGGAATTCGTTCCGGTATACTACATAAATAAATAAATAAATAATATTTTATAATATTTTATTTGCCGGAATATGGGCACAAATATAGGCCTTAAAAATAATATTTCCCTTACATATCCTACAATGGTGTGCAAATGGTTATGTATTTTTAAGTTTAAATGATAGGTAATCAAACCAAAACAAATCTTAATTACCTGAGTAGATATTTATCCTCATATCTACGACAGATACTGATCAATTTTGTCGCATGACCTAACTATACTGTGCTAACTACCAGACTATGAACCGGGCAGGTTAATTAATGAACAGGCCCCTATTTCCCACTGGGCACTCTGGGCAAGTGTGATGTGCTCAGGGACCCGCGATCGATGGGGGCCCCATAGTTACTGCCAGATCACCAACTAATAGACAACTGATATTCATTATAGATAACTAGGATACACTTCTATTACGTTCACAATCTACCTCAAATCAGATTTTAAATTGATATAGAAGTTTTTTTTAAAGAAACCGTTTATAGTTAATACTTAACAGTTGAATCAATCTAGAATATTGCTTATCTAGTCTTTATGTATGTTTTAACAAAATAAACAGAGGACTATTTTTTTTAAACAGGCATATGCCTTTTCATAGAGGCCTCTTTATCCTTATGTGCCCAGGGCCTCCAATAGGTTAGGTAAAGACGGCCCTGCTAAATCTTCAGATCCTCACAGTATAATCCGGTGAGTCCCGTGATGCCCCACAGTACCTATATCCTGTGAGTGTCTTCACCTTCACGGAGCATTTCTCGTTCTGTTGCAATGAATAGCAGTGGCGATTCCTCTAACATGGCGTAGCTTGCGCCGCAATACCAATAATTATTATGAATAAGTTATTACCAATTATGCTAGATCTATTTAAGTAATAGACTAATATTTTATAACATGAAATAGGTACCATTCACAAAACATACAAGTTTATCAATTAAATGATTGCGCTAATCGATAATTATTTAAATTCACGCGCGCTCAGTGTACGCCTCGCACCTTGGTCGGGGACGTGTGCTCGGCGCCGCCGCATCGCATCGTGGGGTTACGTCGCCCGCTAACTTGCGCTAACACAAAGGACTTGACCGGTGGAACTATAGCAGCTTGCCTAGGTGTCAAGAATCAATGTTCAGCAATGATTTCTTTATTATTGTAATTGTAATATTTCACTGTTTTCAGATAAAAAAGTTTCAGGAGTCTGAAGGCTCGGAAAACTGCGAAAATGAACAAAAAAAGTTTCACGAAAAGACTGCTTTCCCACACTAGATGGCGCTATTTATTGTGTTGAGCGAGTCTAAAAAAATATTTTCAAGTATTATTTCTTTACTATTGTAATTGTAATATTTTATAGTTTTCAGATAAAAAAGTTTCAGGAGTCTGAAGGCTCTGAAAACTGAGAAAATAAATAAAAAAAAGTTTCACCAAAAACTGCTTTCCCACACTAGATGGCGCTATGTATTGTGGTGAGTCTAGAAAATATTTTTAAGTTGCTCACTACTTTTTGTTAACAAGTTCAACTATTCGACCACAGATGACAGCATGTGCAATATGAAAGGGCGTTCCAGTTTAACTATTCGACCACAGATGGCGGCATATGCAATGTGAAAGGGCGTTCCTTTAAACGCAGTATTTCAAAATGCTTTGTTCGATCTATTAGTTTGAGACTTGTCAAAAAATAAAAATAATTATAAACAAAACATACATTTCCTTTTCATTACTATTTAATTGATCAAAAATAAATCATTCATAATATAATGACTAAGGTACTTAAATGGTATTCATATAGGGTTACAAGATTATTAGGCATGGATATATTGGAACGTCAAAATGGAGTAGTGCTTAAAGAGGAAAGCGGACGCTCAAGATTTAAACAATAAACGTACTGTTTTTTTTTTGTCATTTGAACCCTGACCTTATTTGGAATAATAAATCCATAATAATTTCGTTTTGAATTTTTAAACCTTACTGTAAAAACGGAAATCCTGTGCATTGACCCGAATCGGAGGGCAATTACTGGTCATGTCCTTTTAATCGTTGATAAACTCATCAACTGCTCTATTTACAATGTCTATAAATATATCATATGCAATTTGTGGATCTGTGGGAAGTGAGGCCGAAGGCCTTGCGGTTTTAATTCCGAATGGGTGCGTGTGCCGTGTAGTATTATTTTCGAAAACTTATGTTTATTTTTAGTTTGACAGTTAATTTAATTATACTATGAGGGTTTTCATAAAAAGTAAGTGTTTATTAATGTAAATGTAATAATTAAATAGTATTAATATTATAAATGTGAAGGTTTGGATGGATGGATCAATCACGCCAGAACGGCTGAACGGATCTGGATGAAATTTGGCACAGAGATAGAATTTCACGAGTTAGATTATAATCTAACGGTTTTTATAATGTTACGGTGACATACCTATACATAACACATAGGCAAATTTTTATTCCGAAAAATTAAGAGTTCCAGCGGGAATAAAAAATCCTTAATCCACGCGGCGAAATTTTTAACGTCAATAAGTGTACCTGTGACCGTAAGATTGTAAAAACCGTTAGATTATAATCTAACTCACGAAATTCTAAACTGTCGAAAGATTGTGAAATGTTCAATGTTCTGAGTGTCAATTTTTGAAATATTCATTTAATTTACGTTTTCTTATCTCTTTCTTGTAGGTTAGGTTAGGGTTCGACATAAATAAACAAGTAGTTTAACGGGTTTAAATACCTATCAGATTATTGTATTGTAATCTTTCGACAGTTTAGAATTTTGCGAGTTAGATTATAATCTAACGGTTTTTACAACCTTACGGTGACATACCTACACTTATTGACGTTAAAAATTACTTACTTTTTTTAATTTATTTTTTATTGAAAATAATACAATAGAACTTAATTCTAGCTAGCCTAACCTAATTACTATATAAATCATGCCCACGTGGAATGGTGGCAAGAATGCTGGCTGCATTTCCGCGCTGGACAGCCAGGCTGATCCTTGGTGCAAAAAATGAGCCAGCCCTTCTGTCACCAGATGAGGCAATTAACCGCGGTGAAATATCTCGCAAAAAATTTTTGCCACTAAGACTCCACGGCCCAAGGGTCTCCACGGCAAACGGAACAAATATGTAACTCTCTATGAGAGAGGCATACTTCCGCCGCTTGCCGGTTTCAGCCTTTTCTGCTGCGGCTCCCGGCCTTGATGCTGTCTCCCTGATATGACACGGGGCTAATGTGTCTACGCATGTTGCGTCCCACATTAGCGCCCGTCCTCGTTCCCAGGGAACCAGCGTCAATCCATCAGGTCTCTTGCCATCATCCCGACTAATCCCTGCCGGCTCAATGAGCGTAGGAATATCTATGGTGGCAAGAGTCCTTTTGATCGTATCATTGAGAGAGCCATGCCGAAAAAGCCTACCAGCGCTCCTTTGGCAAGAGAGTCCGTGAATTCCAAATTTATCGACCTCTTTTCCACACGGACATCTGTGCTCGAAGCACAGGGGTGTTCCCAATCTGAGACCTAGAGCCACACGAAAACTTTCATTATCTAAAAGAGTGCCGAGATTTTTCGATGGCAAGGCATGAAGCCAATACCCGGATTCTTTTTCAGATAAAGCTAGAAGCCTTGCTCGATCTCTTTCACTTGTAAGATTTTGAACCAAATTTGTATGTGTCAGCCGAACCAACGGCACATCCCAAAGTTTTTGCGTGAAACATTCCTTCGGGATATCGTCATCGGGGCACCTGACCTTCCAACTCCCTAACGCCTCTGTGGCATAGGTCAATGAAACTGAATTAGAATTAAGAATCTGAGAACTAAGCTCTTTTATACTATGCACAGAGGACAGAAAAGCCGGAAGAGCAACACTGGAAATTTTTCTCACGCCGATGCCACCATACTTGACCGGTAAAGTAGCTTGATTCCAGGACTGATCATCAAAAGATAAATTTAGAATTTTTTCTAGCGTATCTTTGAAGGTGGCATCCATGATATCTAGTAGTCCAGGAAATTTCCAAATTGGGCTCGCAGGGAGAATATAAATTAATTTAGGTACAAAAAGGCAATATTTTAGGATCGAAAATGCAATGTGAGAATTTAGAGCGCCCAATTTGTCAAAATGTGCCGAAAATGTTCTGAGTTTTTGTCCAAGATTGGTTGTATGGCTTCGTCAAAAAGAGGAGCACCAAGAAGACAAAGTGAATGTTTATCAAGAATCTTAATATTAGGGGCAATTTCATTAAATAATTCAGAGGCCGATGATATTCTACCTTGCGATAGCTTTTCTGTGAATAAAAAAGTAATTAAAAAAAAAACAAAAAACCCGACTGCTTGGACACCAAAAAGTATAAAACAAGATGTGAATTTCATTATTATCAATTTACATAGTATAATACTTTTGATGAAATAATGAACAAAATAATATAGCCAATTCAGTATTCTCACAGCTCACGTTTTATAATAATATTTTTCTCCCATAAATAATTTTGTAATTATTACAAATTATCAAGGCGATAAATTTTTTTCTCCCATAATAATTACAAAATTATTTATGGGAGAAAAATATTATTATAAAACGTGAGCTGTGAGAATACTGAATTGGCTATATTATTTTGTTCATTATTTCATCAAAAGTATTATACTATGTAAATTGATAATAATGAAATTCACATCTTGTTTTAAACTTTTTGGTTATTTATTTATCTGCAAGGTAATCCTAATAATATTATTGCCGTAATAAGAATCATTATTTTTTGTATTAATTGTATTTTTTATTTATTTAAACTATTAGATTCCTTAATTTAGATTTAATAACGGTTTATTGACTTATTTAGGTAGGTGCCTAAACTATATTAATATAACTATACCTAACTTTAATTTTACAGTAGATAAATGACAATATTTATTAGGTACCTATTATGGAACAAAATTAATATGTACCAATTAAACAATTTATGAAAACGCGTCAAAATTTCTTAATTTAAGCTTCACAAGCATAGGCTTGCGAAGATTAAATTAAGAAATTTTGCGTGCGAGCGTCCTGATGATGCTATCATCAAGACGGTCGCACGCAATTGTCGTCAGTCGTGCGCGGTGCGGCTGTAGTTCGTTTTACCACAAGCACCCCAGTGATCAGTCCCCCTTAGACTCCAATGACCAAATCACTACCGACAATGCTCCCTACTTAGGGCTACACACAAACACTAACCAAACACAGCGTCTTCGCCGGCGAAGACGAGGACCCCGATATCTACGATATCCACGTCACCCGGACGTGGTCTTAACTCACGGCCTCGAGGGCGTATGGACTAATCTAGTCCAACCGACCTCCCAACCCATTCATCCCAACGTCATCCTAAGCCGTGGTCCGAGCCTCAAAGGAGGCGCCCTTAGGAGGACGTTGCCCCCCTGATGTCATCGAGCGTTAGAGCTCTTTTCTCGGCGACGCCTAGCGCTCGTCTAACCCCCCGGTGACGCTGTAGCGTCTAGTAGGGCCTATGCAGTATACTCAATCCGAAAAAAAAGATCAGTCCCCATCGCACCGCACCGCACTCCTCGCGGACGCGCTTCCGCGAGTGATATTTGTAAAAGACGTTTATCCGCCTGAAGTGTTCTGTTGCATGGTAAACTTTATTTCTATGATATCTCATAAGATATCTAAATTGAATGGTGTAAAGGACAATTTTTGTCTTAATTAAATACTTGAGATGAGGTAAGATATTTTTTTTGATAAGGAATTAACGATTATGTTGGTAAAAACACCTTCGCAAGTAAAGCACTGATTTAGACCAAATTTGAAAATCATAAAAATGGTTATTGTGAGTCAACCTTAAAAGATAGTTATATACTATCGCGGACTTCTTTTTAGCACTTTTTGAGAGGAACATTTCCACCATACATTGTTGTCGTGTAACTTTAACGATTTAGGCAGCACACGCCACGTAAGCTCTCAGATGAGATGATTTTTTCCGACTTAACTCACATTATTGCAATTTTCGTAAGGTTCTCCAATTTTTGTGGAAATAAAATATAGCCTATTTTACTTGTTAATAATGTAGCTTTCTATATGTGATATAATTGTTAAAATCGGTTGAGTGGTTTTTGAGATAATCCACCTAGTTTGATCGATATAGATGATATGAGTAGGTAGGAACTTTAAACATTTCCTTTGAAAGCTCGTAAATCCTAAATTATCATTTAAACGGAAAAATGGTTTATGGAACCTAGGTGTGATTTTGCAAAACCTATCTAACGATACCCCACTTACCAATAACCTATCGAGTATGGACTTTCGTTTATTAATTGGCTTCTAGTGGACGCCATTTTGTTTTTCTCAAATTCGGCCTCCGTAGTGACACTCGGAAGATTAAGATAAATCTAGTGGTGCAAGTATTATCAAAATCGGTTCAGCCGTTTTGTCTGTAGTACGACACAAAGGAATACACTAAAAATGAACCTTTGAAACCTCGTAAATCCTAAATGATCATTAAAATGAGAAAATGATCAAGGGAACCTAACTATGATTTTGCAAGACCTATTCATCGATACCCCACTTGCCATATTCTAGCGACTTTTATTTTTTAATTTGTTACATTATGGCGTCTAGAGGCCGCCATTTTGTTTTTTCTCAAATTCGGCTTCCATTATGACACTCGGAAGATTAAGATAAAGCTAGTGGTACAAGTATTATCAAAATCGATTCAGCCGTTTTGTCTGTAGGGCGACACAAAGGAATACACTAAAAATGAGCCTTTGAAACCTCGTAAATCCTAAATGATCGTTAAAATGAGAAAATGATCAAGGAAACCTAACTATGATTTTGCAAGACCTATTCATCGATACCTCACTTGCCATATTCTATCGAATTTTATTTTTTAATTTGTTACATTATAGCGTCTAGAGGCCGCCATTTTGTTTTTTCTCAAATTCGGCTTCCGCTATGACACTCGGAAGATTAAGATAAAGCTAGTGGTACAAGTATCATCAAAATCGGTTCAGCCGTTTTGTCTGTAGTGCGACACAAAGGAATACACTAAAAATTAACCTTTGAAACCTCGTAAATCCTAAATGATCGTTAAAATGAGAAAATGATCAAGGGAACCTAACTATGATTTTGCAAGACCTATTCATTGATACCCCACATTCATTATTAAATGGAGCCAGCGTATCATTAGAAAACAAAATGCGGGTTGCGTTTTTAAGATCCCCATCCATAACCTTGTTTTCCACAATTTTTTTCAAATTGTAATTTTGTGTTCGAAATGAGCAGTCAGGAATTTGGAAAACGCGATCAACCGAACATTTTTTTTTTTAATTTTGAACATAAAGACCCGCTTTCTGATTTATTACTTATAATACTTGATGGTAATAATCGGTTACAGTATCTTAAAACTAAAGCTACGAGCTATCTTAAAACTAAAGATACTATTCCAGACTATAATCTATCTCTGTGCCAGATTTCATCCAGATCCGTTCAGCTGTTGTGGCGTGATTGAGTAGCAAACATCCATCCATCCATACGTCCAAACTTTCGCATTTATAATAATAAGTACCTATAGATTTAGGTAAATGTATTTTATTGAGGGAATACCTAACCATCAACTAGCGCAAACCCAAGATTGACCACCAGGAATCGCCACTGGCATGACTAATGTTCTGTTGTTTGTAGACTCTAGTAGTAGCACAGTAAACCTGTTTACTGTGGTAGTAGTTAAGAGTGGTGTTAAGAGGGTGATTTCACACCGAAAACCAGAAGCAAATGTCACATTTTTGTGGTAAAGTTATCAGTCATTAGTCAGTCAAAGTCATTAGTCATTACTAGTATTTCGAAATCTTTTTTTCACCAATCTCAAAGCTGCGTTCTGAGATGCTGCATGACCTGTCCAAACTGAAAATAGATTTTGGACATAATGAAACTTAAGGTTGGACCGAATATTTAGATCATGTCGAAAACCAAGCTATTATTAATAGCACAAATAAAGAGGAGGTTAAAAGTGGGAGGTGATAAATTTAATATGTCAAGGAATGGTTGAGATCATAGATGAATATATGTTTGAGATATTACAAGATATTCCTCCGGCCGTGTCAATGTTTGTTTAAAAAAAATTAAGTTCTGACTTCACTTGAATAAAAGGAAACCTATATGAAAAATGATGTGCTCTCAAGTGCCCGATATACCTACATATAATAGTAATATTCTAGCCGAGTCTAACGGTGTTGCTAGACTCGGCTGAAATAGTCCGCCGGTTTCTCAACCTTTCCCCCTGACCCCCGGCCGTCTGGTCTCCCCTGCCGGGGTGTACCTAATCTTCCGCCCGCTACAACTATTTATTTATGTATGTAAGTTTATTATTAAGTAAGTTTGTAAGTTTTTAATAGCTAGTATGTAAGTTTTTATACCCCATTGTATTTCAAAACGTTGTTATCTTGTTTGTATGACATATATAACCTTAAATGCTATGTGCACTTGTAATCGACTTACATAAAAGAAATAGTTATAATGTGAACGTTCTTGTGTTTGCCATATATGTGAATTGTTAGTGTACTTAATAAATAAAACAAAATATAAAAATATTATAACTCTTTAGGCCATATATGTATTTATATATTTTGTATGCGGGCGTGAGAGCTATTTTATGTCGATATGTCGATAATAATATTAATAATAGTCGGCGTGTGGCAACGGCAGAGGAGAATGGTGCCACCCCTTTGCCAATTCCATCATCCCCACCAGAGGGCTTGGCACCGACAGGGTCCACCAGGCCCCCATCTTCGGCGCCCGCCGCTGGTGGTGTACGCTGCATAAGATGGACTTCTCTAATGAACGAGAATGTTATGTGTACTTCAGCGGGCGACAGGAGGGGAAACCGGGCGGACTGGCAAGCGGCAATGTACCGCGAGTTCCTGCTGCTTGAGCCGACCGTAACTGTCAGGGAACAAATACCTGGCAGATCGGGCTCGGTATATTCAGCGTTCGAACATCTTGTAGTATTTATTTTTATAACTACATTTCTATGAAAATGGAATATCCGAACGGTAGTGAGAGGACATTCTCACCAAAAAGCATACAGTACGAGTATCTGAACGTCAATTCGACTCGCTGTCCCGCTCACACGAGATGGATTGCCAATATAGCTGTCCCTCTTATTCCCGAAGGATGTTTTTAAACCCGCGATCGGGTGACGCGGGGGACCGACGGTGCAGGCGCCGCGAGTCACCTTCGGAATCTTGGAGTATCGAATCGCGTCGTAGGTGAACTCACATAGACACGCGTAATGTGAAAAAGCGCAATGGCCGCCGCGCGGTTTCATATTTTTTCTTAACGGGAGGTCCCCGTACTAATCCCATACGTTAGCAGGCCCTATATCGATTAGGAGTCGGCTCACCTCATTGTCTTTATATATTTTTCCTTTTATTTTAATGTGTATTATGTTTCATGTCGTCAGACAGGGATTTTCAATCACGCGTTCGACGCCATGACGAGAGACATTTTCCTTTACATTGCGATATGTTCTTGTTACATCAAATTCTTTTGTATATTATCACGTAAGCAGTGAAAATAGTGAAAAGTTCAAATGCGTCTTATTTCCAATGAAACAAAAGTGTTCAGAATATAATTTAAAGCCTACACGCGTGTGATATTCGTCTCTTGCGCCGGCGATGACGGCGTGCACCAGAGGGGTCGTAAGCCATCCTTTGAGCGCGCCCCTCACTCCATTTTATGACCCAACGGGTCAGCTACGAGCATTGGACTTAGTAGTATATCGAAAAGACTGTAAGTCTAAATGTACCCATAATTAGGTCGTTATGCCCGTCTCTCTTTTTTTGTTTATTGAATGCATATTAAAATTAAATGTCATATTTGTAAGTAACTATTCCTTTTATTAATTAACTTCCCATCGTCAACATTACACCCTACTGCTGAGCGCGAGAGCATACCTGAGGCTCGGATCGGTCCTTGAACCGAAGGTTCAATGCCCGGCCGGCTGTTCCATCCGGAATATTTACCACATACGTAAGTATGTGGTAAATAGTAGGGACCCCCGGTAAGTCCATAAACCTTACCTATCTACATATTTTATGCCTTGTCATGTTTCCCACTTCTTCATACGACAATCTTTAACGCTACCGAGCTCGAACGATTACGACGTGTTCCGAAGTGACAACCCCAGCCATAGCGCAAATCGTCTCTGCGGCGGTGCCTGCCCTCGAGGAGACTGTTGCAACCATCTCACAAGATGTGACCTCTACAGGTCTCTGTGAGAGGGGGACCTCTACAGGCACAACACACTACAAGGCCGTGGTTCTAAGGAGCTCCTTCACATCGACTCCTCCGAAACCTGGATTGATCATAAAAGGCATTCGACTCGGTGCCCTATTCATGGCTCTTGAGGGTCCTAGAACTTTACCAAGTCGATGGTACAATTCGAGACTTCCTCAGGAAATTCATGGGGCAATGGAGTGCATGGGACAGGTTACTCAGTCATCGGGCATTAGGTCCCTCTCCGAAGCTGAATCATACCGGTATCTCGCAATCGATAGGAGTAAATGAGGCGGACATGAAACAGTCTGTTTGCGAGGCTTTCTATGGCCGTCTGACTAAAATCTGTAAAAGCTTTTTGTCAGGCGCCAATAACGGCGCTAGAGCCTATAACGGCTGGGTTATGCCCGTTCTCATGTACACCTTTGGAGTACTCAGATGAACTCAGACCGAACTGGACGCCCTGGATAGAAAAGTCTGCACGACTATGACTCTCTATCGCATGCATCACCCGAAATCGTCTGTGATGAGATTGTATATCCACCGAAAATGTGGTGGTCGAGGCGTATTAACTAAACCATGCATAACAGGGACATAGCCAATCTCAGAACATACTTCGAGACGAACAGGGAGTCGCCCATGCATAAAGAGGTCATAGAATATGATAAAGGACTCACTCCCCTAACCTTAGCCGAAATCTGTGGCGGGCGCCGATGGTACTTAGCACCTCTGACCAGGAGACTGTATGGAAGGAGGAGGAGTTGCACGGACGCTCTTAAGGAGCCACACCTCAATTAAAAAGCGTCCGTGCAATGGCTGCGCTTCGGTGACCTTTTTGGGGAAACCGAAGGTTTTGTCTGTGCGATACAGGATCAGTTAAGACGCGGAACAACCGTAAGTACATCCTGAGGGATGGCACTCACGACATCTGTCGAGCCTATCGCCATCCCGGTGAGTCACTCAGACATGTGCTTTCAGGATGTTCGGCCGTCGGCGCTTGCTAATACTGAGTATCTGCACAGACACAACCAAGCGGCCAAAATTGTGAGGTTGTCGTCAGTTACATTTACCACTAATAATGGTAGTTGCGAGAGCGAAATCAAAAGACGCTCTGCCGTGACCAGATCAGCCGAGAGAAGAAGCTATCGAAAATCTGGAAGGACAAAAGAATCACGAAAGGTTCGTCTGATGAAACGTCTTGTCTTCCCGATCTTTCTATATGCGGCTGAAACATGGACCCTCAGACAAATTGACCAGCGAAAAATCGATGCTCTGGAAATGTGGTGCTGGAGACGCCTATTAAGAATAAGCTGGACAGCGCATCGAACAAACGTCTCCATACTCAAAGAGCTTAATATAACTCAAAGGCTTTCGTCGCTTGTTCAACTGCGAATTTTTAAGTTCTTTAGGCATATCACAAGGAAGACTGGTACGATAGAACACCTCGTCGTACAAGGTCGAGTTGAAGGCACACGTCCACGTGGTCGTTCCCCTACTAGGTGAATGGATTCAATCCGTTCCGCCACAAATTTATCCATCTCAGAGTGTTCCCGAGATGCCGCCAACAGAAGTCGATGGAAGGAGATCGCAAGAGCTGCTGTGAAGGCCCAATCATAACCACGACCACTCTGCCAAGAGTGAACGAATGAGAAGAATTAAAGATCTTTTGGCCTTATATGTTTTTATTTTGTATGCGGGCGTAAGAGTCAAATTAATATCGGATAAAAATAAATTTCTTTATTTCAGGCTAAGTACCCATATTGTTATGAACAAAATTTTAAATGTAAAATATGGTTTATTCTATAATTAAAGTATGTTTATGTTTTGTGGTAAGCGAGTAAAAATTGCGAAACTCTCCGTCAATTCCAAAACAATCATACGCTTTAACTTCTAATTTTTTAGTTTTATTCTAAACTACCTACTCTACTCGGCAACGTACACTACGGTACCTGTATCGTTATTTCGTAGAGTAATCGGCATCGTATCCTGTGGGACCCGTAAATTTTCTCGAAAATTTTTGTAATAGATTTTTTGTAAATTTGTAGTCTTGCCGTTTTAAGGGAGTAGATTGCGATCGTTACACTGTAGCTGTCATTTTTAGCCGGTCGCCCTGCAGCACTTGACCATGGGACATTTATCGGCATCGTAATCGGCCATAAAGTAAGTATAATCCTTTACTTATTTATATGTCACCGTAAAATTGCAAAAACCCTTAGATTGTAATCTAACTAGCGAAATTGTAAACTGTCGACAGATTAAAATTCCGAAATGATGGTTTTTAGGTGTGGAAAGGGTTTAGACAGTTGTCCCTCCAGTGTTCATGAATGGTGTGGAGATCCGAAGGGTGGCGGCGTTCAAGTATCTTTGGCACATGCTGACGGAGAACCTCAGTGACAACACCGATATTGAGCGCGAAAGGAGGGCACTTGCCGTAAGATGCAACATGATCGCGCGTAGATTTTTCCGCTGCAATGAGCAGGTATAGTACATTATTGCAAAGGCTGGGAAATAGGCAATTGCAGGTCAAGTATGAGTTTGAAGGCCGAGCCGTAGGCGAGGACTTCACTAATACGAGACAGGCAATTGCCATTTCCGCCGAGGCATATATAGTGCTAGTAAGTAGTTAATATGCCAAATTAAATTAAATCAAATCAATATTTGTACACCACACTGGTAGAATACTAGGATCCTCTATCTTAAGAACATCTTTGTACCGTATTCCACAAATAAATAATTTGAAGTTTGAAGTTTGAAGTAAAATGAGTTCCAACGGTTCAGAGAGTGAAATGGAGATTGAATGTTCTCCACCAGATTTAAGATCAGAAGCCAAATTGGTAATGGAAAACCTGCTTCCAGCGAAGTCCAAAGAAAAATATATAAGAAAAATATATATGAAAATTTTATGAGTTGGAAAAACGAGAAAAAAGTGAACGTTTTCTCCGAAACAGTATTTTTGGCGTATTTTAATGAGATTGCTAAAACTAAAAAGCCATAGCTACATTATGGGCAATTTATTCCATGCTGAAATGTACTGTAATGTAAAAATTATGGGAACTTAACTACTTTTCTTAAACGACAATCGACCGGATTCAAAAGCAAGAAATCGAAAAAATTTACTGGCGAAAACATAAAGCAATTTTTAATTAAAGCCCCAGATGATATATATTTAGCGACAAAGGTAAATTAAATTTAATGTATAACATAAAAAGTATGTTTTATTTCCCTGCATTCTTTTGAGAAAAGCACTATATATGCCTCGGCGGAAATGGCAATTGCCTGTCTCGTATTAGTGAAGTCCTCGCCTACGGCTCGGCCTTCAAACTCATACTTGACCTGCAATTGCCTATTTCCCAGCCTTTGCAATAATGTACTATACCTGCTCATTGCAGCGGAAAAATCTACGCGCGATCATGTTGCATCTTACGGCAAGTGCCCTCCTTTCGCGCTCAATATCGGTGTTGTCACTGAGGTTCTCCGTCAGCATGTGCCAAAGATACTTGAACGCCGCCACCCTTCGGATCTCCACACTATTCATGAACACTGGAGGGACAACTGTCTAAACCCTTTCCACACCTAAAAACCATCATTTCGGAATTTTAATCTGTCGACAGTTTACAATTTCGCTAGTTAGATTACAATCTAAGGGTTTTTGCAATTTTACGGTGACATATAAATAAGTAAAGGATTATACTTACTTTATGGCCGATTACGATGCCGATAAATGTCCCATGGTCAAGTGCTGCAGGGCGACCGGCTAAAAATGACAGCTACAGTGTAACGATCGCAATCTACTCCCTTAAAACGGCAAGACTACAAATTTACAAAAAAATCTATTACAAAAATTTTCGAGAAAATTTACGGGTCCCACAGGATACGATGCCGATTACTCTACGAAATAACGATACAGGTACCGTAGTGTACGTTGCCGAGTAGAGTAGGTAATTTAGAATAAAACTAAAAAATTAGAAGTTAAAGCGTATGATTGTTTTGGAATTGACGGAGAGTTTCGCAATTTTTACTCGCTTACCACAAAACATAAACATACTTTAATTATAGAATAAACCATAGATTTTCCTTCATTGCAATAGCGATATCGGGCATTTTTCTCTTGAATTTCCTGAAAATGACCATAATAATGCAGAAAAAAATGCTGTCTACAGG
This sequence comes from Erebia palarica, assembly GCA_964035005.1. NCBI lineage: Eukaryota > Metazoa > Arthropoda > Insecta > Lepidoptera > Nymphalidae > Erebia > Erebia palarica. The sequence goes on from OZ035983.1 coordinate 41,926,201, forward strand.
TCATTAAGCTACCGTCTAGCCATAGAAAGATATTAAAGATAATCAAAAACTATATCATAATATGTTTTGTGAAGTACCTGTAAATCTCCATCTATCTCTCTCATCTATCTCTATCTCTACTCTATGACTGAATGCAGCTTTTGTTCAGATAAAATTGAGAACTAATTTTTTTTAATATTTTTTGCTATTATTGTTTTGGTTTAAGTCTAGTAATATCGAATTTTTAGCTTGTGATGGAAAGAAACGTCTGTATAGAATTTAGGGTGGATGTTATCCTCTCAATTGTTTATCGAAGGGGATGGGATCATCGATTATAAGGCACATTTTCATAGTTTATTTATATTATGTAATCGAATAAATGCCTCATTATAATCCCCGCCATATCCTTAAATTTCAAGATTTTCGTATGAAGAATCTTATGAAGGTAGATGAAGAGCTTATAGCAGAAGATGAATGTGATTCTAAATTATATCTATTCACTGTCAGAAATAAAACTTTTAATATCAGAACATGCGATAATGTAAATAAATAAAACTTGCTCTAAGCAACCACACCTACAGATAAAAAACATAAAAAAATAGTGACAACATGATTTTAAAAGATTTGAATGTATGCTGCCAACTTGCCAAGTAATTGGCAAGTATCTCATGGTACCCGTTACATGCCCGTTACGGCGTTACTCGAAATCGGTAACAGCGGCAACGGGAACCACGGGGCACATACACTTTTCTGAACCTATAATTTTATTATTCTGGTTTGATGATCAAAATATGATAATTCAATCTAATAAGTGACATTTAAATTATAGTGCAAAAAATTAAAAAAAAACGCTTAAAACTTAACCGTGCACGTTTTGTCGCCTTGATTCTATTTTGAATTTTGAAATGAATAGATTTTATTTGTACGAGCTCTAATTCTTTTTTTTACAGATTTAAAAAAAATATATCTATAACGCAAAATGATCTTTCAGGTTATTAATTATTATTTCTCAGATTTAATAAGAAAGTAACGTATCTCAGGGTTCCTGAAATCGATTTATGGGTTATAGGCCTATTACACCGCACTTTACGCCGGCCCCTGTGGTAAGGGTTGGCGTGGGCGGTTTTGGCGTCGCTATTACACTGTACTTACCACCGGGCCCTAACCCAGTCAGTCAAGAGAGTTGGACGTGTATCTTAGTATGTTTATTAACGTTCACTGATTATGGCACCCATGCTATCGAAGCAAAAAAGTAGTATCCATACTAATATTATAAACTAGATGATTCCCGCGACTTTGTCCGCGTGGATCGCGTTTATAATATTAGTATGGATGCGAAAGTGTGTCTGTCTATTTGCTACGATTTCAAGGCCCAACTATTCAAACAATTTTGATGAAATTTGGTACAGCGGTAGTTTACGTCCCGGAGAAGGACATAGGCTACTTATTATTCCGGAAAATTAAAGAGTTTCCGCGGAAACCAAAAAACCACAATACACGCGGGCGAAGTCACGGGCATTAGCTAGTAGTTCATATAGTATAGTAAATGACTATACTATTCTATAGTAAATGTAGTTCATAGTCTTTATGCACTTTTCTCCATAAATAAGGCATTTCTTTATACATGTCTATCACAACAACAAAACTTCTTTTTATTTAGCACACGCTATATTGACAAAATGCACGCGCGAGCCTTAAAGACAAATACTCTATAAGATGGCCGTGCGACGACTGAGCTCCCTAACCGCCCTGTATTTTATTACACTACCCGGTATGCAGGGCGCTCAGGCAATTAGGCTGACCGGGACCAGCCGTTCGCCATAATCAGGGACCCTTTCTCTCTGATCCTTATTACACTACACTGAATCTAAGTAAGGGTCCCTGAGAAAAGTGCGGTGTAATAGGCCTATTAACACTCTTCCACTATTGGACAAAAATCTATTGACACAATGGTCCATAATTGACACTTGACCGGCAAAACGAAATGTCATTCTTTTCATCAGAGACAAGTAACAAAGATATAGACAGGCAACTCCATAGACACAAGTTGAAGTAGATAACGGTTAAAAGTGGGAGTGATCTTGAACGTAAATTATACTATATATAGCTCGATTACCACTCACTCACTCACTGACTCATTGACATAATTGTTCTCCTAGAAAGAGACAGAAAATGATACAATGATGTACGGGAGAAGTGTTTGAGTGCGGGAGTCGAGTAGGGAAAAATTATGACATTTCAGAAAAACAAGATGGCGGCTGACGTGATTCTTGTAACTCTTTTGTTTTCCGACCGATTTCGTTACAACTCGCAGTGATGGAAGAAATTAGGAAAAGATCTTTATAAAAAGTGGAAAAAATTGGGAAAACAAAATGGCGGCCGAGCTGTAGTGTTTTAAAATTTTTGATTTTTCGACCTCGAACCGCGGCGCCACAGATCCGAAACGGCGAGGTCGAGCATAATTTTTTTATCTATTTCCGCCTACAATTATCCTGTATTTTGACAGAATGTGGGTGGTTTTACAAAATTCAAGATGGCGGCTGTCACGGCGGCCGTTCGGTTCGAGTTACGAAAAAACGCACTTTTAAAATTCAAATTTCTCGCAGTTGGCAACGTCGGAGCGTTTTGACTTCTACGGGGAGATTGTGTGTACAGACTCGAGGTATGGATTGGGGAAAATAAATTACCCCATTTTTCGGGAAAATTTCAAGATTTACCCCAAAAATAAAAATATCGAAATACGTATTTTTTTAAAAATTCGAGTACGAGCAACCACGTGTTGCACTTGTACAAATGACATTTGGGTACTTTCGTCGCCGAGGTATGGCAACACTGGAATTTACCAAAGAAAAAGTGATTTTCGACATGGTCTGTTTTCAGGGGCTATCATTTCGGCTGGGTGCGAGCGAGATGAAAAATTGAAACGTCATCAGGAGCGGTGTATCCTGTAGTTCACGGGAAAATTATAAAACTATGTCAAATGATTCTGTGAAACGAGGTGGCGGCCATTTTGTATTCCTTTTGTGTTTTTGAAAATTTCGATCACGTCTTAGAGGCGGTTGGCAACATTTGGGAAAGTTGACATGTATGGATCGATTGTGTAACTCGACGGGCAGTATCGAGAAATCAAAACAGTGTTGCCACATTCGGGGTAGTTTTCGAGATTTTCCCTAAAAACTTTCTCCTGTAAAATTTTGTATGAAAAAATTTTTTTTCACTGCTGGCTTCGTATGGAAGTCAGAAAATATAACTTGAAGAAAAATACGGAGACAGCTGATGATTGAGGATTTCGGAGACGGGTAAAGGGCACGGCTAGGGTATTGAAGATAGGTGGGGGGTGCTCGAACAAATGTCACTCGAAACCTCATCCAATTGGCAATAAGTTTAAAAAAAACTCAAAAATGGTGAATTCAAGATGGCTGCCATACAAAATTCGTGAGTGTCTATTTCGGAGAGTATGAGAGATGGAAGTGTGGTTTCTTGGCAAGAAAAGATCAGGACGAGGAGGTCTATTTAGCGAAATGAAAAAAAATCAAGATGGCGGATTTTTTTTTTTCATACCAATTTATATGGCAAATATTGAAGATACTGCAAGTATAGAACTATGCAAGATTTTGATACGGTTACGTTTTACCCACGACGGGGCTCCCTGGGATTACAATATAGGAAACTGATACCGAAGTTTTAAAAAATCAGCGCCATTTTGAAATTCATTGTTTATTGGCCGATTTCGTTCAAAATCGATATTTAAGACTCCTTGGGGTTACAAAACAGGAAACTATTACCAAAATTTTTAAAAAATAGCGCCATTTTGAATTTCTTTGTTAACTGATCGATTTCGTTCAAAATCGATATTTAGGGCACCCTGGGATTACAAAACAGGAAACTGGTACCAAAATTTTCAAAAATAACCGGTATTTTGAAATTTTTTCTTAATAGACCGATTTCGTTCAAAATGGATATTTAGGACTCCCTGGGGATACAAAACAGGGAACTGTTACTATAATAAAGAAAATACAGCGCCATTTTGAAATTCTTTGTTAATTGACCTATTTCGTTCAAAATCGATATTTAGGGCTCCCTGTGAATACAGAACAGGAAACTGGTATCAAAATTAAAAAAAAATCAGCGCCATTTTGAAATTCTTTGTTAATTGACCGATTTCGTTCAAAATCGATATTTAGGACTCCCTGGGGATACAAAACAAGAAACTGTTACCAAAACAAAAAAAAACCAGCGCCATTTTGAAATTCTTTGTTAATAGACCGATTTCGTTCAAAATCGATACAATAAAGACTGTTCTACTTGTAAGTCTAACCACATCCCGTGAGCTGCTTTAGCAGCTCGCGCACAGAGCGAAAAACTAGTTACATCTATATAATTCATTCATAAAAAAATCACGTCTCTCACTCTAGCCTGTTACGTCTTCCGACGGGTTTCATTCATGACCAGAACGACTCGCTCTAACTTGATATACATAATTAAATTTCAATGACGCAATTATCGGAATCGCAAGTAGTTAGGGATGGGCAACCTACGCGAAAAACCGGTAATAGTGATGTGATTTGAACGTATCGGTTTTTGAATTATTTAGCAAATACCGGTTTTTCTAATTACCGGTTTGCTTTTAATTCAGAATATTATTGAAGTTTTGTTGAAGAAAAAAAAAAATTCAGAGATCAAATTTATTTATTATAAACAAAAATCTTACATCGAAATCATATAAAAAAACTATAATATATAATAATAATAACTATATAATATTTAACTTTGTGTTTGATCCAGCAAAACATACATTAAAAAAATATAAATGAAAGTTTGGATAATAATAATTATGTAAATGTTTTCCTTATGATACTACTGATTTAAATGCTCCCGATTTTAGTAATAAAGTCATTGATAAAGTATCTTGAAGCATTACTTCCTTTTTAGTCAGTCGGTACTCGGTAGCATCAAAATATAATTTTTAAGTTGTTTCAAAACTTTGTTTCGATATAAATTACCACTTGCATAACAAGAGCAATTTTTTCTAACTAGTCAAATCAAAACAATGTAACAGAAGGAACCTACAGAACAGAAGAATACTGTGCCCATCAATAATTACCATATACCTTGATTTTTATTGATTGATTGATTTGTATCGATCAATGTCTAACTCAAAGTGTATTGCGTAAACGTCATACGTGAATACTGTGATCAATCAGGATCACAGTATTCACTGAACGTCTAACCTTCGCCTATTATGTTTGGACACCTTAAGGGTCGACCATTTTTCACTGCTACGCCATTATTGACTTTACTAATGTTGATCAATTAACACAGTTACCTACTACTCCCTATGACTATTAACACAAGTACTAGTTAAGTTGTTATTAATTTCTGATATTATTGCGACGTTAGCCAAGTTTTAGCCAAGTTGATAATGGTTTGACCGTAAATATAATCTGCGCTGGGCTTCGAGAGACCTGCGCCGGCTACAATTTTTATAAATGACACATATTATATAATAAATATATGTATTCATCTGTTTTTCCAATGTCTTCGATACTTCCATACTGAAAAACTGCACAGGAATACAGCATACCTGTAAAATAATGAAATAGTATTTATTTTCGTCATAAATAAACTAATAAACTAAATAATAATATTATACTGCCACTGTACACAATATTTGATATGATTCTATATATAAAATATGTATATGAAATCATAGGATAGACATGTGCACTATATATAGTATTATTATCTTTTGCATCGTTAGCTAGTTTGGGGTGGTTAAACTTTAGCAACTATAATGTTAATATTATTATACTTACAATACACTAGTGCCAAACTACACTGCAATGTCAAGAATTTGGTTAGTATCTCGGTCCAGAGGCTCTTTCATCTCGCATCTTGTATATTTCTATCTCATGCATGTGTGCTGTGGCATTTATGAAGCACGTTCTTCTGAAAATAATTGTTACAAATGTTATAATTACATGTTTTCAAAAGCATGTCTTAAACTACCATTCGGGGTACTGTTTACATTATTTTCTTCAATGGATAGATCAATTTCACAAGGATCACCAGATAATGCCAACTACTCGTGAATTTAGACTTTCGTAAAATCGAAATATTTCTTTCGGGGAACTCATCACTTAAATTTTCCGAGATAAAGAGTAATCTATGTTACTTTCCAGATCATCAACCATTCCCATGTAAAATTGAAATAGCTAACCTTACTTGATGGAATGCAGCGGGACACCTTACACCATGTAGTAGACACGAAATACAATTTATTAACACTTTATCGAGATTTTATTTTAGCACAGGAATCTAATGTTTTTTTCACTTTGACATTAAATTTTACACCACACTTTCTTTTTTTTACTGTCAATCAATTATTTTGAATTTTGGTTCGTAAAGACTATTGTCAATGGTCACGAATAAACACACTGAAGGAGTCTTTACTTAACAAAAATCACTTCAATTCTTTGCTCTATTGCAGCTTGATTGAAACAAGAATACAATTGAGACAAACCAACCAACAAAAATACATACCTACCTACTTTCACATTTTAAATTTAAGTGTTCATTATACTTAGTTGCTCAAATGAGTCAAATGAGGATACCTTATCTTTACCTTATCTTTGATAATTTACCTTTAAATATTCAAAGATTAACCTTACTTACCAATTTTCAAGGGAAAAACAGTCAAACTAACCTCACTAGTCACTTCCAAGAAGTTTGTGTAGGCTTTACACTTTAGACTACGCCTAATCGCTTACCAGTTAAATAACAAAATAAGTAACACAAATCACCGCAATTCATAGTAAAAAACATTAAACTTTCATAAAACAATGTTAATTAATTTTAAGGTTAGGACTTATGATTTTCATTGTCATTCTCGGCTGGCGTCGGTTTTTCAGCGAAAATGGCGTCGACCAATAAAAGTGAAGTGAAAACCCCGCGAAATTTAAAAATATTTTGTGTGCGTAATTAGAGAGAGACCAACGGGGGATACAATGCCAGATGAAAGAGATGGACAACCCGATAACTCTTGGTACCTTGCACTTCGGGACTCGATAGGGCCTGACTTTGACTTTTCATTTCGGAAATGCGTTTTGTTTTGTTAGTATGTTTTTGTTCAACTTCAAACTCAAAATATTTTACATAAATAGTAATGTCCATTAACGATGTTTTGCATGATAGTCCTTTGCAAGATAATAACAATATTGAAAACGACAACGTGATATGTACGCACGGAATCTGTATGGAAATGTGTCCACCCGAAGAGGTTACTTTGTATGTAAACATGCACTGTTTTTATCAACTTTTAGTGATTGTAATATCTGCAATTCCATCAATATCTTACATAATTAGGTGCTTTAATAATTAATTATTGACGATTTCACCAACCAACCCGTCAGTAATTTACCATAAAAACTCCAAATTTTATATGTAAACAAAAGTACCTGATAAAAGTACCTGAAAAGGTAGTACACAACATTCATAAACAAGGCTGTAGCCAGAAATCGATTTCTGGGTGGATTGAACCCTGGACAGAAGAGAAATCAGTATTATTATATTGAGCAATTTTTTATTTAAAGTTTTAAATGAAAAATTCAAAGATGATTCTTGTAACTTTCAGTTCATGAATGTTTAGGTTTCTTTAAATCCCCTCACTTTTTAGAGTAAAAATTAGACATTGCCACAAGTAGGACCTACACTTAGTCCGGTCAAGATACCCCTAAAAATGGGTAGGTTTACATAAATTCGCATAGAGTTGAAAATTGGTACGAATGTTCGGAACACTATTATAAATGAAATGTAAAAAATCCCGCTCGATGCCACACTTGCAAATTTGTTTATTCAAGGTCAAAGTTTGCAAATATGGGTTTTTTGCGTTTTTTGGCCAAACTGTAACTTTTGTGATAAAAATAGGTAAGACAAAAATTGTAGATTATGCAATTATCTATAAAAAAATTCTCTACAATTTTTCTCCTAAACGTCATTGTTTCTGAGATATAATGCTTGAAAAAGTTGTATTCTTTATAATATGCATAAGTACGTCAGGTACATCCATCACTGGAGCTGTAATACAAGTAAAAATCTTTTTTTCTCGGCCTGTATAACTTATACATACAAAATAGTACAATTATGGAAATATAAACTCGAGAGAAATTTAGTCCCTCATCTTCTATGCTAGTGTTACCTTGAGTAACATATGTCTCCTATTCAATTGTCCGCATGGCAAGACTTGTATACCTGTTTTTTTTTTCAAAGTCTTTAAGAGCTTATTACACTGCCACTGCTATAGAATAGTATAGTAATTTACTACATTATACTATATGAACTACTAGATGATGCCCGTGTGATATGGGGAAAATCACCAGCTTTTCCATCAATTTAGCTTTAATTAAAACAAAATGTTTTAGCAAACTGTGAAAATGTTCCTTTTTCTAAAAGCAATATCATCATAAAACTATTTCGTACAAACTGGCTATAGCGGTTAATTTCTATTCATTCCATACTATAATGCTAAGTCAACATGACTACCACCTGTTCTGACAAAACAGAAAGGTGTTTGTTTTCCAAGCCTGGGCTTTTCCGCACTTAAGCATAAGTGCCCGTTGTGCGTGAGACCTATGGTGCGTCTCCCCGCTGGATCACTCCAGCCAGCCGAGATCACTCCAGAATCCAAGCAGGCCGCCCAGGTCGGCGAGGACTTCCGGGAGTGTTGCTCGGGAGCCAATGTAGGCTTCTCGTTGAGTGGATACAGCACTACACTCGAGTAGTACGTGTTTTGGTGTTTCTTCGCTTTCCATGCAGGCTCTGCACAGAGGGCTGTCTGTAATATGTATAAAACATATAGGTGTTTGTTAAGTGGACAGTGTCCTGTTATCATGCCTATAGCCGTCCTGAGTTTAGCTCTGTTTAGTTGCAGTAGTTTCTTAGTTAGGCGTTGGTTTGGGTTGGGTATTGCCTTTTTTGTTTGTCTACAGTTGGTGGTGTTTGCCCATAATTCGGCATGTGTACCTACTGTTTGTTGTTTTAACCAAGTCTTGTACTCACTGAAAGGTATTGGAACCATTCCCAAGTCCCATTACCTTCAGGTTTGAGGCTCGTCGAGCCAGTTCGTCGGCTGCTTCGTTACCTATGTTGCCGCTGTGACCTTTAACCCAGTTATGACAACTTTATTCATTTATTATGTTAGGCAGCCATATTTCCGAAACTATTAGTTCTATCAAAGTAAACTAATAACTATTTTAGAGATAATTTAATGAAGTTTATTTTTGCTTCTGATACTTTTTTTCTAGTTCTAATAGTTTCTGTGAAAATTATAAAATATATGCACGGTTTTTGAAAAAAAAAAGTTCATGGGATAAAGGTAGTCATATTGCTCGAACTATTGGTCCTATCTTAATAAACCATGAGACTTTTTTGTAGGTAATTTAATGAAATTAATTGCTCTTTGAAGGATTTTTCCCAGCTCTAATAGTTTTTGTGCAAATTGCAAATAACACAGGATTCTAGCAATTTTTTTATTTTTATTTGTACACAATACGTGGATTTATATGGGAAATTATTATGTCCTATGTTTATGTACTAAATATTTTAATAGGTGAGTAAATGGTGTTTATTTTTACTTCTGAGATTTTTTTGCCTAGCTCTATTTATTTATCAGCTATATTTTCGAAATTATTTGTGCTATCAAAATGAACTAAAAACTATTTTGTAGGTCATTTAACTATATTTATATTTATTACTGCTTCATTCAGTTTTTCTTATTTTTTCCGGAAATTAAAAGCAACGTACACGGTATTTGCATATTATTTTCGTTAGCTTACACAATAGGTAGGCATATCTCCAAAACTTTACATTACTATTATCATAATAAACTAAATATTATTTTATAGATAATTTAAAACCTTTCATTTTTCTTCAGACAACATTTTCGTAGCTCTATTAGTTATTATGGAAATCACAAGAAACGAAATTACAAAAAGCGATACATGCAAAATATTTTCTTTTCATGCACAAAAGGAAACAACACAACAGCGCCTGAAAAAATGTTTCAAATAAAATTTATCGCCAATTTTATGCTCTACAATTTTTATAATAGATGTTAACATCATTGGACCAATAGAAACCGAGATAATCGCGAAAAACATTTTGTGACCTTTGAATAAAAAAATTTGCAGGTGTGGGATCGAGCGGGATTTTTTACATTTCATTTATCTTAATGGTGTTCCGAACATTCGTAGCAATTTACAGCTCTATGCGAATTTCTGCACTCAGACATGTCTAATTTGACCGGACTAACTAGTAAGTTATACTCACGAAGTTGCTCAAATGATTTACCCATTTCTTCTTCGTTTCTTCTGCAAATGCAAGATAAGTAAGTTACTTATGCATGCTATCCTACATAAGAAAAACTTATGTGTAATTCTGGAATATGTCTGGGATGCAAGCTATCTCTGTAAAAAAGCAGTCAATTTAGCAAACAGACAGATACACTTTCGTAATACTTATTAGTATGGTTATGGATTACTTGAATTTTGTACTAAAAATGTTACCTACCCATTTTAAAGGCGAATAAAAGAGAAACTAGTCCATGTACTGGAAGTGACCACGTCAGGGCACAAACTGGTGAAGACCTACTGCAGGTCAGCGGCTGACTCCAATATGGCTGTCCCTCGTCTGTTGAGGCCCTTCCGGGTGCTCTCTGACACTGTGCACTATTTGTTACTGGAGTAAGTGTTGGTAAAGTTGGTATTACCTAAATTGACCTTCAAAGCTTCTGTATAAAGCTGTTTGAATTGAAAACTTCTGAAGCCATGTTGAGCACTTTTTGGTAGGGGGTAAAAACTGGCATTTTTTAAAAATTTAATTACATAGCGAGCAAATGAGCAGATGGGTCACCTGAAGTTAATTGATTACCACCTCCCATGAACATTTGGAGCACCAGAAGAACCGCCAATGCGTTGCCGGCTTTTGAAAAATTTGTTTATCCACCCTTCGAAGAGCCCCACATTGAAATCATGAGGGAACACAGAAGATGGAAGCTGGTTCCATAATTTGCAGGTACTAAGTACGTGGCAGAAATGACCTGGAATAATGGGCGGTGGAAGACCAGGCATCCAGGTGGTTGTAGTAGAGGTGGCTTGGGAGAAAAATAAAATACTGCCAGTAAATTTTACGTAAAGTCCTTGATTCTTGTTAAGTCTTTTAAAAAGTATAGAACGTGAACTGTGATGGCAAATGTCATTATATAACTTTTTGATATTTCACAGCTTTCAGAAACATTTTACAACTCAGATTTTACAACCATCTTGTATGCAAAAAGTTCAGTCAAGAACTATTTTTGTAATGGAAATAAATACACATCAAATATTTGGCAAAATATTTAAGACAACAATTCAATTTTCATCCTACTATTTGTACTCACATTTAGCAAAATAAAAGCATTTGTATTAGTTATAAAGGATAGATTTTTATAACTAGTCTGGCCTATGTGAGTTTTAATTTTTTTTTATATGTAGATAGGTATCTTCTTGATGAATATCACTGATAACAGTTTAAACTAAAGTTACCATTAATTTTCAGAGTGGCAAAAAGAAAAGACGTTAAAAGAATGTCAATAATGTATGACTTCCTGAATGACCGACTGAGAGCAGTGAGACAAGACATGACCATACAGAGGCTGCCCCCGGGAGAGTGTGTGGTGTTGCTTGAACCTATGATTAGATTCTACGTATATTATGGTTACAGGTAACATACAGAATAAAACGTACAGGCTACTTATCATACAGGCTGTACACTTCACAACTGATCTGGGTGTACTAATTTAATAAAAGACTGGTTCACTTCCATAGGTTCGTCTATTACGGATTTCTTATACTAGCTGAAAATCAGCATTCGCTAGCACGATACAATTTCATACAGCGCCGTCTATTTTCAGGCCTGTACATGCCGCCCACCATGAACCGATAGGTTCATTTAGTATACAATAATTATATACCTAAATAGTTGTGTACTGTGAGTACAGCCAACAAAATTTAAAAAACAACAACAAAAAAAAACTACTTAAGATAAACTATAAACTTAATGATCTACAAATTACATTTCTTAGCTAACTAACTTACTTATCGTTTATAGGTAAAATACAAACTTTAGAAACTGGCCTTTTAATGATAGTGCCCTTGCATCTTAAACTAACAACACGTGTAACATTGTCTGAACCAGTATGCTTGTCTACGATTATACCGTACAACCATCTAGCTGGAGGAAGATTTTCTTCCTTAACTAGAACCACGTCACCAATTTTAGGTTCGGGAGAATGACGATTCCAGCGATAACGGTGCAGAAATTGGGTGAGATATTCATTTGACCACCGTCGCCAGAAGTCTTGCGTCATCCTTTGAATGAGTTGCCATCTACGTAGATGGTCGACTTCTCATAATTGGCATCCGGGATAAGTAATAGAGGTTCTCCGACGAGAAAATGTCCGGGTGTCAATGGGTATGGATCCTGTGCGTCATTACTCAACGTAGTCATCGGTCTCGAATTGAGGCAAGCCTCAATTTGAGCGAGGACAGTGCTCATTTCCTCATACGTCAAAGTAGAGTTCCCAATCACTCTCTTGAGATGGTGCTTGGCGGACTTGATCCCACTTTCCCACAATCCGCCGAAATTTGGACTATAAGGGGGGATTCGATGCCAAGTAGTGCCATTTGTTGCAAGCCAACTTGCGATCTCGACAGCTACAGTAGACTTTTCTTCAGCAAGAAGGGCCTTCAACTCCTTATCAGCACAAACAAAATTTGTGCCATTATCGCTCCACAAATCTGACACGTGACCTCGCCTGGCCACCATGCGCTTAAATGCGGCCAGAAATGCCTGAGAGGTCATGTCCGTTACAGCTTCAATATGAATGGCTCTAGTGGCCATGCATATAAAAAGGCAAATATAACCCTTGATTGAGCGATGACCTCTACCCTTTGAAATTCTAATAGCGACAGGTCCTGCATAATCTACTCCGCTTTGCCGGAAAGGTCTACCAGCGGTCACACGAGACGCTGGCAACTGACCCATGATGGGTTGATTTGATGATGCAGCATGACGTATACATGGGATGCATTTACGAACATGTGTCTTGACCAAATTCTTGGCATCAATGATCCAATACTTTGACCTAATATTATTAAGCATCAGCTGCGGTCCTCCGTGTAATGTTCTTTCGTGGGCATCAGCGACGAGAAGCTTTGCAAAATGCGAGCCGCGTGGAATTATAATGGGATGCTTCCTATCATCGCTTAACCCAGCATTTTGCAACCGCCCTCCTACTCGGATCAAACCTTCACTATCTAAAAACGGGTTGAGAGAACTCAGTTTGCCTTTCTTTGTGTCAGATTTGGAGATAGCTTCAATATCAAAGGCCTCTTTTTGAAAGTATCTGATACAAACTTGTAACGACTCTTTCAACTCGTGATCCGTTAGGTAAGTGTTGAAAAAGGCACTTCGGGCTCTCAACCATGTTAAGAATCTCCGTATGTAAGCGACAGCTCTGACAAGCTTTCGAAGAGTAGAGTATCTGGTAAAGAATTCCTCGTGTAGCTCCACCTTCTGTACAGCATGGATAATCTTTTTGTTTCTTTCTTCCAATTTGGTATCTTGGCATTCTGTATGTGGACTGTAATTTATTTTAACTTCACTAAGCCAAGAGGGACCTTGCTTCCACAAACTTAAATTGTCATAATCTTTGACACCTCTGGATGCGCAATCGGCAGGGTTATCCTTTGACCGAACATGTGCCCATTGATGCCGATCCAAAACTGTCAAAATGTCTGATACACGATTGGCAACAAAGGTTTTCCATCTACTTGGGTGACTACTGAGCCACGCAAGCACAACGGAAGAGTCAGTCCAAGCATGAATTTTTGCCTTGGGGATCTCCAACGTCTCTGAAACTTCCAACAACAACTTGGCGAGAAGCTGAGCTCCACACAGCTCTAAGCGTGGGATGGAGACTTGTTTGATGGGCGATACCTTAGTCTTGGACGTGACTAGATTCACATGTACTCCATGATTTTTATCAATAATGCGGACGTATATCACTGCAGCGTAGGCATCGTTCGACGCATCACTAAATCCGTGCAGCTCTACTTCTTCATCGTCAGCATTTGTGTGAATCCACCGCGGGATACGGAAATTTGTTAGTCGTGTAAGGTCAGACCGGTAAGTAAGCCATTCCTGTAACAATTGGGGAGGTAATTCTTGATCCCAATCAATGCCTGACATCCAAAGTTTTTGGATAAAAATCTTTGAAGTTATTATTGTTGGAGCGATCCAACCTAAGGGATCGAACAACCGAGAAATATCAGAAATTACCTTTCTCTTTGTTACTGGAACCTCTATAGGTGGGAGTTTGACACTGTATTCAAACTCATCGGTGCAACTATTCCAGGTAAGTCCTAAAACTTTCTGTATAGCTTCTGTTTCCTTTCCTGTTCCAATTTCTAACTTCACTTCCTTTTTCCCAGTTTCCTTTCCTATTTTCTCCATGAACTCCTTCCTATTGCTTGCCCATTTCTGTAATTCGAATCCTCCTTTCTTTAATATTTTACTAATATCATTTTTTATTTTCAGGCATTCTTCAACCGTTTGGCAGCCCGTCATGAGATCATCCATATAGAAATCTTGCAGGATTATTTTCACAGCAGCTGCATTGTCTCCGCCTTCATCGTGAGCCACTTGCTGTAGGACTCTTACTGCAAGGTAAGGTGCGGAGGCAGTACCAAATGTAACACGTAACATTCTGTAATGTTGTATTGTTCCAGATTCATCACGCCACAAGATTCGCTGAAATTCATCCGCATCCGTGAGTGCTACCTTCACTTGTCGGTACATTTTAACGATGTCCGCTATTAGACAGACGGGATGCATTCGCCATCGCATAATAATGTGTCGCAAGGTATGCTGCAGAACTGGACCTACTAAGAGCTCATTGTTTAAACTCACACCGTTCGTACCAGAGCAGGAAGCGTCAAAAACAATCCTTACTCGCGACGTTACCTTGTCCTTACGTACTACGGCATGGTGTGGCAAATACACAACATCCAACCTTTCTCGCTGGTCTTCAGGAACTAACTCCATGTGGTTGAGTTGTAAGTATTCTTTAATTACTTCTGCATACTCTTCTTTTAATTCTGGATTTTTTGATAATCTCTTTTCTAATTGACAGAGCCTCTTAAGTGCAATATCTCTAAAATTTCCTTGCTTACAGGATGGATTGTCTTCTCGGAAAGGAAGCTTCACTACGTAACGCCCGTGCTCATCTCTGGTCACGGTGTTAATAAATATCTCCTCACATCTCCGTTCATCATCAGTCTGCATGTTCCTTTTAGCTGAAACATTATCAGACTCTAGCTCCCAGAATTTTCTTAATAAATCATTATCATTAATGTGAGTGTGCATACTGATAATTTCTTGACACGAGTCTGATTTTTGGGGATCTGACTGCATCCGACCAGACAGGATCCACCCCAACAGAGTGTTCTGGGCCACAGGGTACCCACGAGGACCCTTGACAATGCCTTCGACCAAAATCTGACCATATACCTCTGCGCCAAGTAATAAATCTATCTTATTTGGTATGTCAAACTTCGGGTCAGCTAACTTCAACCTAGTTAGTTCTGGCCATAACTGTACATCTACCTTCTTTGAGGGAAGAAAAGATGTCAGTTTGCTAAGCACATGTGCTTTGACAACCAAAGTGTATTGAGGATTATGGATAGACTTTAATTTGAGTTCTACCATTGACATGGAAGTTAAAGACTCATCCCGGTTACCGACTCCTGAAATGTAGATCTTGTTGGGAATTTTCTTCAGTCCTAAAGCTTGGACGGCTGACTCCGTAATTAAAGAAGCCATTGAGCCTTGATCCAACAAACATCTAACAATTAAGTCAGCACCACCTATTCTCGACTCTACCTTAACAAGAGCTGTAGCCAAGAGGACTTGACTATAAACATTAGAGAAACAGGTAACTACTTCATTTTGTGATGTAGTTGCTGAAGAAACAACTGCACCATTATCACTCGACTCTACTTTCTCCGACTCTACATTCTCTATTCCTGGGGGGTGAAGTAGAGAGAAATGTTTCCTTCTACAGATTCTGCATCTAGAAGATTGACGGCATGAAAAGACGGAATGATTCATGCCTAAACAGTTAAAACACAGCCTATTAGTTCGGACAAAGCTATGACGCGTGTTATAATCCGCTTTCGCAAACTCTTTACAATTCATTAGCTTGTGATTGGCCTTGCAATATTGACAGCTAAAATTGGACTGATTAGATACACTAGAACCACTAGTGTTTGCTACATGAGAAACAACATTGACTTTATGAGAAGTCTTCAGCTTAGGCTTAGCGTCTAAAAATTCCAAAGCTCTAAATTTATGTTCCAGAAACTCTCTGAACTCGGACAAAGTGGGTAAACCTTCAGAATCATTCGCCTTGGATTCCCATTGCTTTCTGGACTCAGGATCAAGCCTTTGACTCATTATGTAAATAATAATGACGTCCCAGTTGCTAATGTCTATCTCTATGTTTTGTAGAGCACTTAGACATTCATTCATATTGTCCAATAATTCTCTAATAGCACTAGATGATTCATTTTGCAACGATTTCTGACTCATTAAACGCCGTAAAATGTTGTTAGACAAATATTTTTTATTATCATAACGATTAGTTAACTGAGTCCAGCAAACATTATAATTATTGTCAGTAATGGGAACATGTCTTAGAAGTTGCTCTGGTTCTCCAGACAAATGGCTCTTCAGATAATGTAGCTTCTGGACATCATCTAATTTAGCATTATTGTGTATCAATGAAGTAAAGAGATCTCTAAAACTTGTCCACTCAGTGTACTTTCCCGAAAACTTTGGTATTGAAATTTCAGGTAATTTAACAAAGTATTTAGAATTTTTATCTTCACCTGATAAACTAACTGACTCTACAGATGCTTTACCTTTGCCTTTGAACTTTAACAAAATTTCCTTTAATTCGGTTTTATACTCTAGATAAATTTCTTCTGCTCTATCATATATAGAATTCACAATATAATTAGATGCTTCTAATTCTTTTTTATTTACTTCTGTTATTATTTGTTTATGTGTGTCAATAAAGGATTGCCAATGATTTTCTAAGGACTCTAGACGTGTCTCTACATAGGAGACCGTTATACGATCTTTAGGAGATTTTTTAAAGTTAACCTTACTTTTATAGATAAGTTCCTTAGTGTTTTCCTGAAGTTTATCGAAAACTTCCATCTTGTTAAAAATATGAGAAATTTTGACTAAAATAAAGCAAACAACTAATAGCTCAGTATAATGACACAAACATAAACAAATAAACTTATAGACTAAACGTAATTCGCAATTAATTAAAGTTCGATCTTGAAAATCACAAGTCCAAAATCGATGCAAATAATTCTATGTTAAAGTTCATCCGTGAAAAAATTACAAGTCCAAAATAGATGAAATAATTCTATGTCCCAATTTACCGAAATTTTCTAAGTGTTTGAGAATTTGGGACATAGACGCAATTTGGGCATGGATTCCCCGTCACTTCACTTTTCTTCGAGAATTAGTCTATGTCCATGCACTAGCTTAAATTTGTTAAAGTTATTTTCTTCTTTGACTTAAGGTCCAATTTCGCTTGAATTTACTGCCTTGACTGAAGGTCCAAATTGGCTTGATAAATAAATATTAAAGTACTCACAATTTATCACAGCACACTTCACTCACTGTATTCCGCTCCAACTTCACACTCGGTCGGATCGTGTTGTCATCGGGTCCTCGTAACGTCCTCGGTTGATCTTCCCTCTCGCTCCACTACTGGCCGCTGACGTCACAGCCTGGTCTTCAACTTCAGGCTGAAACCCCTGGCTCTAATCTCCAGGGTTGACACCATCGATGACAATCCGCCACCACGTCGATGCCGACTAGGTTATACAAACCGACAACCCTATTTGGCCGTATATCCGGTTCGCAGGAACAAAACTTATGTACACTTCACAACTGATCTGGGTGTACTAATTTAATAAAAGACTGGTTCACTTCCATAGGTTCGTCTATTAATAACACATACGGATTTCTTATACTAGCTGAAAATCAGCATTCGCTAGCACGATACAATTTCATACAGCGCCATCTATTTTCAGGCCTGTACACAGGCTGATAACATACAGAATAAAAAAGGTTTTAATTTGCGAAGCCAGTTCACACTGGACTGTGATCTGATGGTATTTTAAAATCTCGCTTATACTTAGATAAGTCGATGGACCAATTCTTAAATTAATTTTTAGTATAAGTTTAGGTTAAAATAATGTTATTTATAAGCTTTACTTTCTCATAGATCGTAACCGTAGTAGGATACTAACTGTTGTTGGTACTTTAATATTTAAAAAAAAATGTTTAACCAGTTCGCACTAGACTGTGAACTAATGGTAAATGACATAGCATCCCAATTTTCCCATTTCCAAATTGACATCTCCTAGATTTTTTTTATCAATCAAATTGTGATATATTATAGCAAATTAAGGCCCCCTTGCAAAAACCATTTAGGTCAGCCTTTAAATAAAATAAAATAGCCATTTATTTCAGAGGTTTACAGTGTTTGTTTCTTTAAACATTGTATTACAAAAGACCTCTTAACTCGGTATGCCTTGTGGCCTCCTCAAGCTCTCTCCAGTGCTCGTGATTATGTAAAATAAAATTTGACAATAATAAGGGAACATTATCTTCTTTCAGATTATATGGTCGTCCATTAAACGAATTTGATCCAGTTCTAAACAAAAAATATCTTCTAGAATGTATGAAATGGTTCCTCAACTGCTGTGATGTTTTGAACAAACCAGTGAAAGTAAAAGATGATATTGACTCAATTATAGCAAATCTGAAATCATTAGACATATGTAAAACCAGGCCGGAGTTATCCTGTGATAGGATACTAGTCGAAAGTCTATATATAATGTGCAATTTAGATGATTTACACCCCTTGTATAGGTATTTGAGTTTACCTAAACATATGAAAAGGTTAGTGTTAAAAGAGTTTATTGACCAACTTGCAAAAAAGGTGGATTATTCTTTCTTTGTGTGTAAATAATTTTTTCTAATATATGATTCAATTTTAAATAAAAATAAAAATATATATATGAACAAAATATTTAAGTATATACTTAGTTATTAAAAAGTTATGCATACTACAAAAATTAATAAATGCAATCACAAAAGTATAACTTTTTAAATATATTTTGCTCAGGTGTAGTAAAAGAAAGCATTTATGCCTTTCAAAAAGCGCAATTTATTTACTTTGTAATTGATGATTTCCAGGATGCCAGCGGTAAAAGTAGCATATAACATAGCTATAGAAAACAGGAGAGGGAACTACATAGGAGTACAGAAACTGGCTAAAAGACTGTGCCCACTCACCTTCTCTGCCCTATGTTTGTATCTTCCAACGATACAGAGGTAAGATTTTCATTGCATTCTTCTTCATTTGGTCAAGTTCTAGTCATAATCGCGAACAAAGAGCTCCGTACCACCACACAATATAAATTATTTTAGTAAATAACAAGAAAGATGGGCTCGGCTATAGTATACTGGCCGCGACGGAGGGGGATGGGATACAACCCCCCTGCAAGTAATACGTTCCGAATTTTATTGGTATCCGAGATATTAATTTTTTTAAATTTTGAGGTTAGGTTCTCAAAATTGGTTCAGGTTTCTTTTAGCTGGTTACAGTGGGAGGGCGAGGAGGGGGGTGGTGGTGGCGGACCCCCCTCCAAGGGATTAAGTGCGAAACTCAATAGTTTTCGAGAAATAATTTTTTAAAGTTTTGAAATTATGAAGTTACTTTTATCGTGAGAATATACATAGGTACCTACTTTAGATGGGGAGGAAGTGGCGACGCTAGTAAAACTCTAGACTTCACCCTCTCCCACTCACCCCCTCCAAGGCCCGGTCGACGGAGCCCCGCTTCGCGGGGCTCCTTATTCTGGGTGGTATAAAAAGGAAATAACCTCACCTAACCTATCCGAGTCGGAGTGCCCCCAGTCCCGAGCTCGCTTCGCTCGCTCTTGCGTCAGGAGTACAAAAAATAAAAAATTTATATTCTCAACTGAAAAGGGCGTAAAACGATGACTCTTAAAAATTTGAATTCAATAATGTAATTTGGACACTTTGGCGCCAACGCACGCGTTCCGTTTTTCCAATAATCGAATATCGATATAGACATTGTTTATGGTTTGAATACGATTATTAGCATTTTGTGATAGAACTTTTGTGAAGATTCTACTTTCTAAGTTTGGAACGGATTTTATTACGTAAAACGAAACTTTAGTACGCCATTAAACGTCAATGAGTCTGTAATCTATGACAAATGTCGAAAGAAATAGTGAAAAGTGGTAAACATTTGCGAATTTTCAAAAAATTATTTCTCGAAAAGTATTAGAATTCGGAGTTAAATATTTTAGTGCAAGGCTTATCACATCAAGGTCTTTCTGTAAAAAAAATATGAACGTCCAACTCCGCGGCCAGTATACTATAGCTGAGCCGAAAGATGTCATAAAAACACGAAATCAGCTGTAAAATAATTGGCTTAGGTACAAAAAGTAAAAATTTTGTCTCCCTCAAAAGAGCATTGTTAACTTTCTGTGTTTCTATAACATGGAAAGCAACTATTAATTCGTAGTAAATACGTCGTGCATCGATTATTAAAAGATGGCGGTCTTAAAATAGATGTTCTACTTCGCGATGTCATACTATGGTATCTTGACTGCGGTGGCGCTAGTTGGCGCTGAGGGACATCTGCGCCGGAGTTTTGCACGGTGTCAAATTTCGCGAACTTTCGCGGCCCGCGCGAATATAAAAATTCATATCTCATATTACATGTACGAACTACGTAAACACAGTACCTCATTCAAATCGTTACGAAATACAGCAATTGATTAAAGTTATTATGGTTATCGCTCTTGTTTATGCTTTACACAGAAAAATAACAAAAACAACAACAAATAATGACCCCGTTTTTAAAAATAAAACCTCAGAAAAATAAACAATATAATCAGTATCTTTGTTTTAAAAAGTTACTCACCACTATGGTTAGTCATTTCAGAGTAAAACAACAAGAAACAAAGATTATTTTCAAAGATTCTCATTCTAGAACAAAAACCATGGATAAAAAATAAAGGTGTCAAATTACGGTTTCGTGTTTCACTCGCACGAAATTTCTACCCATAAATTCATCTCATAGAGTAGGGCCTCCAAAAAATTCCTACTGTGTCCTTGTCTATCCTATTCGTTTCAGCCAAAGTTAGAGAGGAATCGAGTTAGTAGTTTACTCTGTAGAAAATCATTCTACGGCGTCGGCGATGACGCATTCCGCCATTGCGCGCCGGAGCCAGTAAATGGCCGTGTGCCAGTTAACCCCAAATTCACCAAAAGCCATTTACTGGCCGCTCGACAGCCAAGGGGCAGCCACATTTCAATTTTTCTTACGACAGTTTGCAATTTCGCGAGTCAGATTATAATCTTACGGTTTTTACAATCTTACGGTGACATATATTTTTGGAATCTACTCATCATTTTCTAGATGATGATTATATAGTTAATCTTATTTTCGTTTTTTTTTTTAAATTTAGTTTTTAATGCCATGGTCATGGTACCATGGTCACCCCATTTTTTTTTTTAATTTTACTAGCCTATGTCACCCAGAAACGATTCTAACGATACCTCATTTATCAAAATTGGTTCAGGCGTATAGAAGTTATGGTGGAATATACAAACTCACATACATACATGAATCCTGAAAACAATATACTCCTTTTTTCAGGCAGTCGTATAAAAATAGAGATAAAAGTAATATTTCTTATCTGTGGTTTTTTTCTCTACGAACCTTTACATACCGACTATTTATTTCTTGTAATATACCGCATTAGTTGCATGTTAGGGTAAACAAAAAATTTGCCGACAACGACAACATCTCTCTCTCTCTCGTCGCGAGATAATCTCGCTACGCACACTCGTCTGAAAAGAGCTCATTACATTGCAAAAATCATTTCATCGTAGCTCTAATGGCTTTCCAACTTGTTGTCAGGCGAGCCCTGCACGTGTTGAGCTATGGATACAACAGCAAACATCTGACCGTGCCCGTGGAGGTGCTCAGAGACTGGTTGGGTTTCAACAGCTACGAGGAAGTACGGGCTACTTGCGCACACTACGGCCTGCAACTGATCAGGGAGAAACACGCGGTTTGCTTCAACAAGGCATCGTTCATACAAAACGAACAGGTACTGTGCCTACAGTGCAACCGGTTGGTTATTTCCACAGCGACGAGGAATAATTTAATTACTTGCCGCTATGGAAATAAGCATTTAATGCTTATTTATGTCGCGCATTCATTCAGATTTAACTAATGCGGGCTACCGCGTTTAAAGTCGCCGCTAGAGCCGCTAGTGTAGTGAGGTCTCCGAAATGTCAAATAGGTATTATCACTGGGCCTTTATCGCGGGTCTATTATTTCATTAATGTATTTAGCAATACCGGATTAATTAGTGAAGATGTAAGATACGTGTCAATGAATGTCAGTGCTCTGCGCTTTGAAAGCGGAGCAAAGAAAAAAAGTGCAAAATTAAGCGGGTTGAAAGAAGAATTCAGAAGTTAGTATATTATGTCCCTGGTTCCTGTGTGCTTACTATTTAAAAACGTATTTTTGTTAAAAATATGCTTGTTTCGGTAAACAGCTACACTAAGGACCTTACTCGCCAGTGGCGCCAACTAGTGAGCATAAAAACGGTAGCCCTCATTGACTTTCAAGTCGCTACGGCATAATATAGGCATAATCCAATGGGGAGGAGACACACAGCGAATTTATCCCGCTAGGTGTCGTATCGTCGCTGGTGTTGTTTACCTATCAATATAGTTTCAAACACCATACATTTTTTATGTGGTAATTAAATATCCCTTAATTTATAATTATGCCAAAATTTTAGGCATTGAAATGTAATAATAAAGGCGGACAAATGTTTCCTACTGATGAGGAAAGAAGAAAATTGGGGGTTAAAAATTAGGGACCCAGTTCACTGACAAGTTTATGTAGCACTCATTTTTATAGCGAGATCACTCATATACCAGTAAGTTTTCTTCCCTAGAAAACATTTAATTATATTATTTTTAATATTGCAAATGATCCTGACAGTTACCAACGAGAGTGGCGCCATCTGAGATTTGCTCTGCCCGCCCCTTCTCATTCTCGCGATTTGTGCACGACATTTACACCATTACGAATAAACTTATTTCCTTTATTTATTTCTATTTTTCAGCATCAGCCAACGAAAAGTTTCCAAGCCAAAATTCTACTTTTAGAATTGAAAGAAGTATTGTCATATACAGTTTGATTTTAAACGAAGAAACGTATAGCCTATAAAATGGGAGAAAATAACAAGATAGTGTCTACTCAAGCTAGACCGCAGTCTAGGTTACTCTATGGGGAAAGCCGTATACCGAAAGTATACTTGATGATTCTAATAAAAATTTAACCTTATCAGCTTGCGTTATGGCACATTTTAAAAGTTTATAATTCCGATAGAATATTATGATTATTTCTAACTCGCCACTATCCAGTGAACGCTTTGCCGTTACCTACTATTAAACGACCACTTCTTATGAAAATGATCCTTTACTTTTGAAAATTTCTGCAGTTGCAACTTCTTTAGAATCGTTGTGATTTGAAAATTCGATGGAACTAAAAAGAGACAAACATATCCATAATAGGATTTAGCCTGCGAGAGAATGAGATAGAATAAAAATTATATTTATCTCATTCTCTCGTAGGCTACATTTCTGAAGTTTCACTTCCGCCGTGTGTGAATTGCCCTGCCCACACACACTTGTTTTTTATATTTTCATAAGTATAATAATATAGTAAAATTACGATTATAATTATTATTTATTTTGTGTAACTTTTGATCTCGATTTTTAAAGTAGTATTTGTTATTTTATTTTTAAGATAAAGGCAGTTAAATAATATCATCAAGATGTATAAAGGAATCCTTTATTAATTATTTACATAAGAAAATTCGCCTAATTACGCAATACTAATTACATTTGACAACAAAAACTATCTAAATGTTTGTATGGCCTCACGACTCATTAAATTTAATAAAATATAATGGGGCCTCGTACATACATTTTACATGAATAGTAGTAGGGTGACCAACACTTTATGTATTCGCGGGACAGTACTGAAAATTTCAACTAGCACTTGGTGTAAAATTACCGCGGGAATGGGTCATTGCGCTCAAGCATTTAAACAACGCAGAAGAGTTGCACATAAATGTGATTTTTCATAATATTCATAAATAAAAATCCGACTGATTTGTGTTAAATTGCAAATGGCCGCCTAAATTTCCTATAAGACAATCACATAATATTGTTATGGCGCGCTCTGTCTAGGCGTGTAGTTGGTCACAGTCTGTTTGAATAAAGCAAGCTCACACCAATTCATAAAACATTGCGTCGTGTGTTAAAATTTGTATGTGGCGTAGTTTCGATGCAAACATTGCTAATTCGATGATTCATACATGGAGAGACTCCCACGCTAATTTGATTTCAATCATTTACGTTACTCTCTTCATTTTGCTGATTGGCTCGATATTATAATGTATTATATGGCTACGCAATATATTATATGCCAAGTGCGAACGCGCCCTAACAAACGAACTAAATTTATTCATGCATACTTATTATAACTATTCAACAATTAATGTCAATTTTGGTACTTGGTACCCGATATTAGTACAAATCATACATTGCAGTTATTATGCTGCCTTTCGATAGTTTAGCTTAACAATATTTTGGATACAAACATTATTTAGATTTAGATATATGAAATTATAGTGCTATTAAGGACTAAGGGATTTGTAACAATTTTCATAACATATGCTATTTTACATATTATAATTTTATTTCATATTACGCAAGAACGACTGGTTGGTACCATAATGTGATTTCGTTTGAAGATTATATGAATAAATTTAGTATAATTGGTAATTTAAAAATAACGTTTTATTTATTTATAATACGAATATTAGTTGAATCTGCATTTTATCGACAATTTGTCTGCACTATGTCACAGAAAAAAGTTTGCCACTTAAATCAAATACAAATATAATCGTCATATTTGAAAGCCATATTTGTTCTAAGTGGTAATAGATTGGTACAAGTGATTGTCCTGCTTTCTAATTCTTGTACATGGAAACCCTAACAAACTTTTATTCAGTCAAACTGTAAAAACATACCAATTTCTGTTAAAACAACATGTTATTATTATAGACGGCTATGCAGAGAATGCGTTTCAGACAGTTCTTGAGCAAAAGATCGATGTTCTGCTCTCGTTTTAATTACCTTCTCCTGAGGATCGGTTACTTTTCTGATATTAAAGTTTAGGCCTCGATCATACTGCACTAAATAAGTATTTTCATACATCAGCTGTATAATGCTGTTGCCTGTTACAACGTTATGGAACTATTCTTGTTTCACTAACTAAGAGTACGCTTAGTCTAAGTTTTTACATAGAAAATTCGATTAATCGGAATCAAGCGTTCGATCACATTGGCGTCAAAGTAAAGTCATAAATCCAGTACAATTTGCAACGATTTTAATTTCGAAACATTCACAGGACTCCGGCGCTGTGAATGCATACACGAAATTGAGCTCAAAAACAATTAAGGGTAATTTTACTTTGACGCGATTACGATCAATCGAATTTGCAATGTTAAATCTTAGACTAAGCATACAGAGCAACAACAACTGGAACATATTCTCTTGGTGACGGTAATGATTTTATTTTTATAGTAATAAAGAATTTGAGTAGTTGTTACGTTTTTTCTTTCCTATATCATGTCTTTACAATTAAAATAATAATTTCACTAATATATCGGTTACTTGGATATTTGATAAACAAATATCATAGCACCAAAAAATACTTTAAGTAATTTTACTGATTACAATAATTATATTGCAAGCGAATCAACAACTATTCCGGCTTCTGTAGCTAATAATAACCAAAAGTTCTTGGACAGTGATTCTAGAATCTAGAGCCTGAATGTAAGTTTAAAAAAACGTGACATGGGAGTTAATTTAATCTGGAAAAAAATTATGGATATTTTACCTCCGATGATTTCAAACGAGCCTGAATTACGGAATTATGCCACTGTATTAAGGCCCCCCCAGCTTTGGGTGAATATTTTATCAACTCGTCACTGGAGTTCGCGAGAAATTTCAAAAATATTTTTGAAGCAGCAATTTCCCTGGCGGAGGGTTTTATACATAATTATGGGGAAAACTGGAATAATTACCTATTCAAACTTTGGACTTTGGAGGTCTACTGCTGTGATAACAATCACATTTGATTGGCTGACCCTATTTTACTATTTAGTCCAGGCAATAAAGCTATATTAACAATAATTCCTCAGGCGATGAAACTTTATGGTATGATAAAGTATCATGAGTTAAACATATATAAATATCCACCAAAAAATCAGAAAGATTTCATCATAAAATCGGTTTAAATATCGATGTTCTGCATGATTATTTCATTTGATATTTCGGTTTTGAAGGTAAATATACTACCTGATATTATTTTAAAAAGAAATCAAGAAAATATTCAGTTATTAATATTGAGTTTAAGGTACAAATACCTAACTTCCGGATGTTTTTTTTGTTGGATATTTTTGTTTAAGTTATGGATCATCCAATACTAAAACCCTGCCAAGTTTCATCGACTGAGGATTTAATTCGGGGGTCTCCATACAACCCCAAGTACAGTATTGCAATAATGACATGACACAATGATTTGTGCTAAGCTACTAAGCGAACACCAATAAATTTCTAGAGACAAGTTACGGGCGTTTTATTTAAAAAATTAAAGCAGTACAGCGTATACGTGATTTCATTCTAATAAACAATATAAAAGCTCTAAACAAAGAAAAACAACAACAAACTAATTTACAATGGTAATATTATTATCTATGTACAAGTTTCATCTTATGAGGTCAGGGGATCAAATCTCTGCTCAGAGCGCAAGCGAAAACACCTCTTTATAAATCACAACAATATTTAATAGTCTGTTCGTTGAAGGCGGAGAGTGCAAAGTGGTGGAAAATTAAAAAAAATGTCGGGTATTCCCGAATGTATAGTCCATGTCCCAATCTTTCGAGTCCCCTGGAGGCGGCGCTTGTATTCATATGTTAAGAGTTTTTGTATTCAAAATGTATTAGTTTCACTAATTGCCGAAGCATTTCTTTCGTGACACGGACTATACTCGTATTTTTGTTTCGTATCGCCCCAGTGTTGCCAGTGTAAAGACGTTAAATAATACTCTACTCTCAGCTTTCAATAGACAGACTGTAGTGTTAGATACACTTTTTAAATATATTCTACAGGCTGTGCCACACTAGGCCCACAAATATATTATCTGTCGATAAATTACTCAGACATATTGTTATCAATCATAAAAACGACATATATATTTTATTAAAATCAAGACCAAGTAAATTCTGTTCGTTCTGAATTTCGCCACATGCACAGATAATAATGCACGTCGATGTATAACAACGTTTCTAAGTAATCTTATCGACAGAGTACAGATAGATTGAATATCGATATCCGGCGTAGGTCGTCTGATTGTCATGACTCCATTGTGCTGGAAATTATTATAAATAATTATAACACTCACCTCACAAGAAACTAAAAAGTGGCTGATGATCGATTTGCATGTCATTTGTCCCAATAGTTTAGAACGTGTGGTGAGCTTGCTTCGCTTTCCGCAACGTAACGCATGGCGTTAAAACATGTAAATAAGACCACCTGCCTAGCTTAAATGTCTACAACAGCTTTCAACAATAAATAAGTCATGCACAGCACACAACAGCACATCATAAGTCTCAACTGTAGCGTTTTTGAACTACCCTCAATATTTATTTTTACAAGAACGTACTTATTAAACAAAGCACGGGTTACTTCCATCCGAAAACACACCTAAGTTACTTTAAAGTCGAGCCGAAAGAAGCTTTACTTCAATCAATGACTCGAAATTTTTGTGACTTGAATTGTACCCACGGACGTATCTGTACACTGTTACACTTGTTGGGTTACCACGCTGCAGTCAAGACCTATCGACAAGTGCACAGTATAGAGCAACAGCGGCGTACTAAGACCGTGGGAGACCGAGGCGGTATCACTGAATGAGGCCCCAAGTTTATGTCGCTTTTGGTTGTGTTTAGAGGCGCGGAACAAAACACAACAGGAACTTAGCAGCCAGAAGAAGAACCATTACATTACATATATCGCGAGCGCAGTGA
Source organism: Erebia palarica (assembly GCA_964035005.1). Classification (NCBI taxonomy): domain Eukaryota; kingdom Metazoa; phylum Arthropoda; class Insecta; order Lepidoptera; family Nymphalidae; genus Erebia; species Erebia palarica. The sequence continues at coordinate 41,954,592 of OZ035983.1, forward strand.
GTGCAGAAACCTTTAATTTCACGGAAAATATCCATTATTCATATATAAAAGAAATAGGCTCTTCCTGAAAATAATTCGATGAAGATTTCTCAAGGTTTGTCAGCACCTTTAGACCAAGAGTGGATCGGCCGTTCGCCCCAGGCTTAGTCAGCCACTGTAGAGCAAGCTAAACAGTAATCATCGGCGCGGCACCAGTTGCTTCAACAGTGAAATGCATCCCGAGGCTCGCGCCAACTCGAGCCTTCCAGCATCCGTGTTCGCTGGAAATAGAGCGTGACTTGAGTGTACTGTCTAATGAACACGGGCTTTATAACCATAAGGTCCGTGTATTAGTGCTTGGCCCATTTTAGTCCAAGAAAATAGAACCTAAAAAGTTAACTACAAGAAATCCGTAGTACTCGGTCATCGATATTCGTTAGTTCTGTGCCCTACTCACAGTTTACTTTATCTGACGAGTAAGTGGTCGAAATGTTTAAAATATGATAATAATATAATATATTGTTTATCATTAGCCCGTGTTATAACTAGCCCGCCAACATGCATTGGGGCAGCGTGGTGGGTCTAAGCTCTAATTCCCTCTCTCTTAGGAGAGTGGAGGCCTGTGCCCACCAGTGGGACGTTAATGGGCTGTGTAATGGTGGTGGTGGTGGTGGTTTATCATTAAACGTGACGACTGACGACCGTGTTTTAAGGGCTTTTGATTTCGGCGTGATTTCTTGAGTTTTTTCGGCATAAAATCACCTAGCCTACGTGGTAATTCGGGTAAGAAGCCATTCCGTTCAGTTACAGTGGCTTGAACGAGTAACAAACATCCAAACATTTACTAATTTCATTAAATTGTTTCAAATCAATGTTCTAGAATAGTAAAAAAATATGAAACAGATAAAAAATATGAAATGGGTAATAATCATAATAATGGTGACTAATATGTGAAATGATATTTTTGGGATACTAAGTATTCCACTCACCGTCTCCAGCTCTAATGCTTGAGGAAGGCGTCATCGAACAGTTCCAGCTCATGACTCAGATAGTTGGCCTTGTTGCGAAGCTTTTTGGCCGACGTGGACGCTTCGTCCAGCATCTTGATGGCTTCCCTCACTTCTGTCAGCTCCGTGTCCATCTCTGTCGTGGCTTCGTCTACCAGCCGACAGAGGCGCGCGAACATTGTTGACATTTCTCTGTAAATGGACGATTCAATCAGCTGAGTGTCTGGTGGGAGATTTTTTCTTCCCATTCGACAGTGACAACGTTAACTACGATTTGTATAGAGTTGTTAAGCGCTTAACATCTGGAGCTTGATCAAATCCATATAAATTGTTGAATACTTGTAAAAATACCTTGAAAGAAAATGGGGTTTTGGAGTTATAAACAGTAATTCATCAACCCACCATAATATTTCAGTGTAACATGGTAAAATCGTTAGAACTGATGTTTTTCTTTAATAATTGAAATAGTCCTACAGCAAAAAAACTTCATGCTCAAGACTGGCACTCAAAATTACAAGTTTTGACAGTTCTAAGCTAAAATACATGAATGCGAAACGCGCACAAATGAAAACCAAAAAAAATATAATGAAAAGCTGTCCTATCCACTCTTGATTTGAAGGTATCAAAAGTGGAGACGAAAACGGAACCCGGAAAGGTATTCCAGCTGTAAGGAACGAGGAAGCAAATCGCTTCGCTTCGTAATACTATAGGAATCTAAACAAAGGATTTCCATTTTTTTAACAGCTAAGACACTGGGCCACTCGTTCCAATATGACGCAGTAAAACGTAAACCCATTGAAAAATCTTATTCGCTTTGTAATGCTATTGGAATCTAAACAAGGGATTTCCGTGTTTTGAGCAGCTCAAGACACAGGGCCGCTCGTTCTGTAGCGGTTACCACAGTGCAAACTAGATAGCGCTAATTTTATCTACGCCGCAAGATAAGATAATCGACTGAAAACTTAAGTTACATACAAGCCTCAATTACGACATCGAAGTTTTCTGAGAATAGCGCTATATATAAACCGTTCCAACGGATTTCCATGTTTTGAGCAGCTCAAGACACTAGGCCACTCGTTCTAGTTTATCACTGTAAGGGTAGTATAAACTGGTCACTCACTGCTGCACTTGGTGGCTGCAGTTGGCCGAGGTGAGGTCGACGATAAGGCGCAGTTTACGGCCCGCGTGCGCCACGTACTGCCGCTTGAACACGCGCTCCTGAGCCTTGGCCGTCCACGTCAGCCGCTCGTACGCGTACAGAGCGCCGTACACCAGCCCCGTCACCGCTACCACGCGCCAACCCACTGTCTTTAGGAGCTGATAACAAAATGATTAATGAAGGAATCAGAAATTTAATTCTCTATAATCCGCGACAACAGAAAAATGTATGTGGTACAGTGGTTCTCACCACACTAGCATCTTCAGGAGATGTTGCCTTCACAAACGTGCATTGTGGAGGCAACATCTCCTGAAGTGCTCAGGTGTCGGAGTTAAACGTACGTCGAGGGTAGTTCTTGGGAGATTTCTGTGGTGTGGTGAGAACCACTGTACCACATAGATTTTCCTGTTGTCACGGATTATAGCGGATTAAATTTCTGGTTCCTTCATTATGATGGACTTCCGCAAAGTAACGCCTGCTTGTATCCAATAACAAAATGATTATTTTTTAATTTCAATTACAGCACGATTAAAATTTTATGACTTCTCATCGACATCATCAAACATCGTGCGTTTCGATGCGCTGAATACAATATTAGGTAACAACGGGCTGGTTCAGTTGGCTTATAGGCCTATTACATTGCACTTTCCAAAGGGCCCTGTGGCAAGGGTGGGCGTGGCCGCTAGTTTAGACGTCGCTTATTACACAGCAATAAGAACCAAATAAGGGATCCTTTCTCCCTAAATCTTATTACACTAAACTGATTAAGGTGTAAGGATCCCTTGAAAAAGTGTAGTGTAATAGGCCCTTTACCGGCACAAACCTAAACTCGCGGCTAAATTACGGGCGTTGCTGAGACGTCATAAAGTTTGAATCGGACTGTATAAGTTATAGTTCAACCAACTTATGTTATTTTCATAATGTGTTGTCTCATATTATTTATTCACAACCTTTCTCACTGTCAAGGGTCACTGGTAGGGATCTCTTATACAGATAAGTGTTTCCTTGTCCACTATGTTTCTGTTTTTCTACATATTTTATTTTTCTCTTTTCAGATTTATTTGGTTCAGTGGCCAAAATTGGAAATAATTTTTATGCCTGTTTAATTTTTTGTTAATAGGAACACTGTGATAAAAGCGACGCTTTCACTGGGTCAGATGACTTTGACAGATACAAGTGTTTTACACTTACCAATCCCGACAGCAGCAGTCCGCCCATCGTACCCTGTGACGTCAGAGCTCCCACCGCGAACTTGGAAATCATGCCCCACTCCTCGGCGCTGAGCGGGCCCATGGCTGAGGGGCCGTTGCTCAGCCGCGACACCTCCATAGAGGGCGCTGCGGGGCCCATAGTGGGGGGGATCTGGAAATGAGGAAATCAAAAGATAAAGATTTATTTATTTCCTAATCGCACAGTATGGGAAACTTTATAACATTTAAAGCCTGTAGATGCCATTAAAGATCTAGGATATAAGTAATATAGTAGAATAACAATCTAAATAAAAATTGAAAGAAAGAACTAAAAACAGTTTATTTACCAGCAGTGTCACAGACAAAACTAGATATAAATGTAACACTTCGGCTGTGACACCTCCCAGATAGGGTGTACAGCTCAGCGTTTTGCCCTGTGTCATATGCCCAGAAATGCTTACAAAGCAAGACGCTCATTTTTAGCTGTGACCCGAGAAATTAGAGCTTGGAATTTTGTTGTCCAAGCTTCCGTCCCAAACCTATCGACTCTGAACCGGCTTGAGCCAGTCAGTAAAACTTTATGCACACGGTATTAAGAGTGTAAACGCGGCAAATCACTGCGTCCGCGTCGGCAGAGGCTGGTGACGTAGTTTCCACCCTTAATACTTTATACATAAAGCTTTTTCTTACGGCCGGTTCTGCGTCGATAAATTTACATAGACCCTAAAATAACTTACAAAAGATCCGGCAGAACTTTTTTAAGTAAATTTTTTGGATATTGGCGTGGGTTGAAATTTAAAATAAACCTGAAACACATTCGAACTCCAAAATACCAGGTTTGTAATGGTATTGTGTTTCATGGATAGAATTGGCGGATTGGAACTTCCAAAGTTACTGTTTTAGTGGGTGCCTTGTTGAAGGTTTTTTTTTAAATTTATATACCAGCGCTTGGCTGCAATCAGACTTTCTGGAAGTATGCTGCAGATGCCTATTCACTCTAGATTTGAAGATACCAACATTATAAGCGGATGGAAAAACGGAAGCAGGAAGGGCGTTCCTAGCGCTTCTAATCGTGGAAGCAAATCGCTTCGTACGCGTCCCTGGGCCCGAAACTTAAAGAGAAGCGGAACGTGAGTTCCTCCGTGAAGTCTTCGCAAACGTTGTCGCAGTTGAGACAGCGTAGCTGGGACGGAGCGATACCTGCGTGACGGTGGGCGAGTTCTTGAGCGCGATCTCGTTCGCGTGCCGGCCCTGGAAGCGCTGTAGAGCGCCGTGCTGCCGTACGAGAAGCGGAACGTGAGGTCCTCCGTGAAGTCTGCGCGGAGGTTGTACCAGTTGAGACAGTGTAGCTGGGACGGAGTGATACCTGCGTGACGGTGGGCGAGTTCTTGAGCGCGATCTTGTTCGCGTGCCGGCCCTGGAAGCGCTGTCGAGCGCCGTGCTGCCGTACGAGAAGCGGAACGTGAGATCCTCCGTGAAGTCTGCGCGGAGGTTGTCGCAGTTGAGACAGTGTAGCTGGGACGGAGCGACACCTGCGTGACGGTGGGAGAGTTCTTGAGCGCGATCTTGTTCGCGTGCCGGCCCTGGAAGCGCTGTAGAGCGCCGTGCTGCCGTACGAGAAGCGGAACGTGAGGTACTCTGTGAAGTCTGCGCGGAGGTTGTCGCAGTTGAGACAGTGTAGCTGGGACGGAACGATACCTGCGTGACGGTGGGCGAGTTCTTGAGCGCGATCTTGTTCGCGTGCCGGCCCTGAAAGCGCTGTATGAGCGCCGTGATGCCGTACGAGAAGCGGAACGTGAGGTCCTCCGTGAAGTCTGCGCAGAGGTTGTCGCAGTTGAGCCGGTACAGCACTTCGAAGGGTTGCTGGTGGGGGATGATGCAGCTGGCGGCCGCCGCGCGCTTGTGCAGGGGCAGGATGTTGTACATGCGATCTGCGACAATAATGCCGAATGTAGTGGAGTACGCAACGAGGCAAGGGGAAGACTTAATCGTATTTAGGAGATGGGGATGTGGGTACCAGAAGTTGCTGCGTTATCTCCTATTTAAGGGTGGTGTAATTAATAATTCCCAGATAGTTCACTGATATTTATTTCCGCGTGTATATAGTACAAGGCACCGAGAGACACTGTACAAAACTTAGTTATTAGTTACAAGCTGCAGCAACTTACGGCGATATCCGACTGCTGACTAGGCGTCAGGAGTAATGTTGCACTATGCATGTGTCCCTACAGGTAATAGACGAACAAAATAAATCATGTGCAGCACACTTGTTTGCGAACATTTTTTGGTGGCACGACCGATTGCGCACATCGTGTGCGTATTCGCGAGTATACCGCTTGAACGTGTGCGTGTTGCAAGGGGGGAGCTGCCCTATCGTAAGGGCTCAGAGAAAGAAAGAAACCTTTCTTTGGGGGTACAACTACAAAAGACCACACAAATAAAATATAATCAAAAACTTTTAAATAAACAAAAAGAAAAATAAATTGCTGGCACTGGAGATCCCCATCTAGGAAGTGGGTGAATCCTGGCGGGCAACACAGTAGTACATGAGCCCTACTTCTATCAGTGGACCTCTTGGCGATGTCAGGTCATTTTTGCCTCGTTCCTGAAACTGACAGAAATACAAAACGTGATATATTTTTTACTTCACTACAAGCTAGCCCTTGACTGCAGTTGCACCCGAAGGTAAGTGATGATGCAGTCGATGGTAGCGGGCTAACCTGTTAGCGGTATGGCAGTCATATTAAACCCATACCACTCTACACGGCATCTTACTTGAACGATAAACGTGATAACGTGATAACTAATCTACCTGCCATTTCCTTCTGGGCTTCGTCCATCTCGTGGCCGATGTCTGAGGACAGCCGCTTCTTGAGCCGGGAGCCCAGGCCGGACTCCACGTGTCGGTGTAACGCGCGCTTGTACGACTCTAGGGCTTGGCGGTCGTTGCGGAACGGCGCCTCGTATTCGTCCACCAGCGCTGACAGTCTTCGTATCTCTTGACTGAGTGTTAGGGACACCTGAGGACAAAGATTATAATTTAAAACTATTCCGCGACTTTATACTGCCGATTTTGGATTTTTAAATCTCATGAGACCTTTTAGATATAAAAAGGCGCATATTATGTCCTTTGTACCCAATTTTGTCAAAATCGTTTATACAGATGGGTCATACATATGTAGCAAACAAACATACTGTGATTTTTGCACAGTTGCTTCTCCACAAACTGTATTTACTCCTGTAACGCGCGTTGAGCACTGTCCTTGTGCTCAACGCTCTCGACCAATCGTTCGATCTTGTCCTTCGTTTGGAGCGTGTTGACCGTCAGTTACTCCTGTAAAATCGTTAACTCCTCCACCTCCGCAGTTCCACATACCTTATGCTCAACGCTCTCGACCATTCGCCCGATCTTGTCTTTCTTTTGGCGCGTGTGGACCGACAGTTGCTCCTGTAAAATCCTTTGCTCTTCCACCTCCGCAGTTCCACATATCTTGTGCTCAACGCTCTCGACCATTCGCCCGATCTTGTCTTTCATTTGGCGCGTGTTGATGGTCAGTTGCTCATGTAAAATCCTTTGCTCCTCCACCTCCGCAGTTCTACATACCTTGTGCTCAACGCTCTCGACAATTCGTTCGATCTTGTCCTTCGTTTGGCGCGTGTTCACCGTCAGTTGCTCCTGTAAAATCCTTTGCTCCTCCACCTCCGCAGTTCTACATACCTTGTGCTCAACGCTCTCGACCATTCGCCCGATCTTGTCTTTCATTTGGCGCATGTTGATGGTCAGTTGCTAATGTAAAATCCTTTGCTCCTCCACCTCCGCAGTTCTACATACCTTGTGCTCAACGCTCTCGACAATTCGTCCGATCTTGTCTTACGTTTGGCGCGTGTTCACCGTCAGTTGCTCCTGTAAAATCCTTTGCTCTTATACCTACATCCGCAGTGCCAATACCTTGTGCTCAACACTCTCGACCATTCTCCCGATCTTGTCTTTCATTTGGCGCGTGATGGCGGTCAGTTGTTCCTCCACGGCCGTTAATTGCTCCTGTAGTATCCTTTGCTTCTCCACCTTCGCAGATTTCTGGTCGCTGGCACTGCTGTACACCTAAACACAAACAATTATTATGTATAGATTTTTTGCATCCAATATCGGATAATCTAAATAAATATATAAAAAGAAAAGGTGACTGAATGACTGTTCTATTAATGCACAGCTCAAACCACTGGACGGATTGGGCCGAAAGGCAAACAGATTTATGACGTAGGCAGGCATCAGCTAAGAAAGGGTTTAGAAAAATTCAAGCTCTAGTCTAAAGGGATAAAATAGGGGTTTGAAATATATATGAAAATCGATTTTAACGTATGCGAAGCTGCGGGAAAAACTAGTATAAAATATTTTTTCTATAAAGAAATGTTACCAGTTCTAAGGCGGCCATAACATCGCCGGCTATATTCTTGCCGCGGCGAGAGTGTTGCGCAAACTTGGTCCGCACAGCTGATTGGCTGATACATTCTTCGAACTTACGCTCGAAGTCCACAAACTCGAAGTAGCGCACTTGATGACCCTCCGCGAGTATGGGAGCTAGAAAAATATTAAACTAACGTCGGCCACAGGAACTATAACTATACACGTTAAACGTTGAAATACCCACAGGAACTCTAAATTTTTCGGGATAAAAAGTAGCCAATGGTGCCGATTCAGAGTGCGTTTCTCTAAATTTAAAATCTCTTATATTAGACTTAGAGACGTCTGCTATTCTGACAACACACCTAATTGACAGTTCTAACCTAAAATTATGCCTGACAGTTCTAACTATTCAATTTAGCGATAAAATAGCGAAATGCTATTCTGGTCGTCGTTCTAAACGCTAAAATTAAGAAACGTCAAACTAAAATTAAATAATTTTCTCTAATTTTAGACAGGACCTCGGAGGGTGGTCGCTAAGTTTAGAGAAGCGGAATAAAGCAAAATAAATACGAATTTTCACAAAAAGTTATTTGCGTTAATAGTTCAAGTGTAATTTCTATGCATTAGTAGGTGCATTTGTGTTCGAATTTAGTGTTAAATGTTAAAACAACTAGAAAAATAGAGTGCTGTGGTAGGTCTAACTATGAATACCTACAGAGAAACTAAATTGATGACAAATGGAGACCAAATTACATAAAAGTTAATAACAAACCAATAGAATATGTTGGAGATGGTGTACCTGAGATTATTTATCTCTCCTCACAATTAAATGACTAAAAAAGTTAACCAAAGAAATTCGCATGGAAACTATAGTGGTCTTAAATGGAAATTATGAAAACTGAAGAATTTCCAGTAAATGCAAATCAAAAAGTATTTGATGCTTACGGATGCCAAACTTGGTCACTTACGAAAGCATACGCACTGAAACTAGAAACTTGTCAATATAGTATTGAGAGAAGTATGATAAACATAAAAAAGAAAGACAGAATAAACCTAAAAACTATAAGAAAACGCAGCAAAGTGAAGGATATAACAGAGCATATAAGAAGGTTAAAATGGCGTTGGACGGGACTCATGATGAGAGACAGTGGAAAATGGACTATTGAAGTGACCTAGTGGCATCCTAGGGGTGGCAAAAGGTGTAAAGGAAGGCAAAGGAAAAGATGGGAGGATGATTTTAAGAGTGGTGGCTCGTGCTACATGGCACAGAACAACACGGGAGAAGAAGATCTGGAAGGCTCTGGAGGAGGCCTATGTCGCAGTACAAGCTTGTGCTCACTAAAAAATTTTGTAAAAAGAAAAACAACATCTTGTAAAAATATTTGTTCAGCAATGAAGGCTATGATTATGATTACGTGTTTAAAATTATAACAGCTATTAAAATGCAACAATACATAGTTGAAGCTCTGGTTATTATCGAGAGAAAGGTAAATTTTGTAATCTTAGGTAGTATTCATAGGGAAAATAAGTAAAATGTGCAAATTTTGACCAGACGGACATAGTTGCACCATATCAGTTGCTTTCCTACCCTTTAGGTACGCACACACCCAATGGTCTGTAACTCTGGAGTTTCCTTAGAAAACCGAAATAAACTAACGCCATACAGAGAATCAGCTCATGCTGTTTGCATTTTCTGTGGTAGGTACTAGGTAGTTAGAACCCATACAATAGAAAAGAATACAGTCATAAGCTAATTCCTTTGTATTAGGTAATATTTTTTTTTTTTTTCTTATCTATACCTATATTTACTCAAACCTATACCAAAGTGGTAGATGTATTTATCTAGTTTAGGAACATCTACTTTAGTAAAGGTTAGGCAGAAGATAAATTTTTAAAATTATTTAGATTGCCTAAACCACTGCAACATAATATTATAAAATATGATAAGTAGGTATATTTCAGTAGGTAGCACATAGTATTTCAGTTATATCTAAAGAACAAGTGCAAATTCACTCAAGTAGACTTGGAGACTGCTTTGCTCTGTCAAATATGCATGTTTTCACTAAACTGTCAAAATTTACAAGTTGCAGTTTTTTCAAGTAACCTTTACCTTCCTTAAAATATCAAATACAAAATTTCAGTGCATTTTGCAGATAGTGCTGATGAACACTTTAATTCACCAAGCAAATTTACCCAAGACTGGGCAAGTATCGATTGAACAGACATGTATTCAATCTCAAGCTCGAACACAGCTGCAGAGGATCTGCTGAGGCGGCAGAAACAAAGTTCCACATCATCTGTTACTAGTAAATGCATAAGCAAGAATAATAAGACAAGGATTTATTATTAGATACTTTAATTAATAAAAAGAAATTAATTAAAACCTTTTATTTTTGTTTTATTCTTTTTTAACAATCTAATAGGTACCTAAATAAAAATGAATAAATATCAATATATAATTAACATTAGTTACATAAAAATGTTATATATACATAGGTCTTTCATTTCAAATCAACATATTTGTATAATAAGATGAGCTTGTGAACCCTTGAAAACTGATGCTCCAAGGTAAATAGTAGTAATTTTACATTTCCAGGATGTAAGTCTACGTACCTATGTACTAAATTAAATTTAATTATCAAATCTAATTAAATTACTAAATTTGATCAAAATTGTTTAATTCGAAGGTCCTATCATACAGACATACTTATGCTGAGATCTATAGAGCGTACTTTGACTAGGCTCAGAGTTAAAACGAGGTGGATTTATGTGAGTAACATCTTGTTTATAGTCATATCTTGTTATTACCATGTCTTAAGTCTAACAAAGTCAAAGTTCGCTCTATACATCTCACACTTAAAGGTACATCCCGTAAAACCTAAACATGAACTATAATATAGCTATTACATGTAATGTAATGACTGTTACATGTAATAGCTATATTATATTTTGGATGGATGGATGTTTGTAGCTCAATCATGGTCGAACGGCTGAACAGATCTATATGAAATTTGGCACAGATATAGATTACTTAGTCTGGAATAACATAAGGGCTACTTTTTATCATGGAAAATTAAGGAGTTCCCGCAGGAACCAAAAAACCTCAATCCATGCGGACTGTCCGCACATACTATGTCCAACATAGTCGCGGGCGTCTGCTAGTTATTTATAATTATTGTAACAGAGTGTCTAGGTTGACTAATTCAATTCATTCATTCAATTTAGGTACACTATAGGTACACATATTGACGTCCATTACTTACATATAAAACATGATGGTGATCATTAGTTATTGCTATCTTTAAACTAAAGCTACAACTACTAGACTTCAAGCACTTCGTTGCACATTCCTGTGTGAACACAGGATTTACCTACTTAACGGGTCCTAATCTATGCAGGGGTGTTTCAAATAAAACGAATGATTCTAAGCCGCACAGATAGTTTATTACGTTAGCCTTACGTGCCACTTACGGTGATAAAAGGATCTTAATCTAAACGACACAGATTCGCGCAGATTGTAGGTTATGTAGGTACCCTGTCTATTTCGGTAAATCTACTTTTACATTCACGACAATTAATCTGACTGGCCTAGACTTGAAGAAATTCAGGCACCAGTTAGGATATTATACGGTCACAAAGACAGGACTTCACTTTGTATTTCGGAATCAGAACGGAAGATAGACGAAAGCCGGTGATCCAACTCCCTGGATGTTTGTCGTTGCAGCAGCCATAGCTTTCGATGCAGTACTACCAATTGCTTCTTTTAGTAGCCTTTTACTTTCATCCGCTTGCCACCACGTAATTCACCAGGGTGGCCGGGGACGTCCATGGGACTTGTTGTTCTATGCCTAGGTTATAACTTCATTTTTAGGGTGGAATTTCTCTACTAGAAGTTACATTTGCTTTTTCTTCGATCTTTTACGGGCTTGGGGATTCATTCAAAGATTTTGAAAACTCGTAACTCGAAAATCGAAATGAAAACAAACATAAACAAAGATATGTATCAAAGACGACGGTCCACGATCGACAAGTGACAGCCATAGAGGTAGTATGTAGTAGCATCATGGAACTAGGAATCTGTTTATGTAGGATCATCAAAATGTCTCTTTTTGGCAGTTTATTACGTAGCTGGTGTAAGGAACATCAATTTTACTAGAGCAAAGTAATTTTTTTTCGTTTAAAAAGTCATTTAAATGCGATTTTAGTCACAAAAAGTTTTATGACGATTATTGTGCAAAAAACAAAGACAAATTCGTGCAATTTTTGTTTCTGTATATGGTAACACTCGCAATTCAACTTAGACTTCAGCTTAGAGACAATTTTAGACATTTTAAATTTAGTTGAAGGCATTTACAGAATAGCATATGGAGATAGAGAAACTAAATTAGCGATTTTAAAATTTAGTTTAGTTTAGAGATGTTACATTACAGAATCGGCACCAATGTGCGTCTTCGGCATCCAAGCTATATCTGTACTCTAAACTGTAGCAATTTTAGCATAAAAAATTTATTTGGATTCCTGCGGTAAGTTTAGAATTAGGTTCTTTTGGGGGTTTTTAAAATTCATGACCTACCTGCAGGTTAGCAACTGAAATAAAATGATGACAGAGGTTCTTGCTGGTTCTTCTCGGTGGGAATGACATTCCGAACCAGTGGTAAATTCATCGGTTAAAAAGAGCTTTTAAAAGTTTATCTTAAGTTTGAGTTTGATGATGAGTAAGTTCATTCACACTCACAAGAGACTGGTTTCTCCCGTTCGCGCATGCGCGTGAGCAACGCCTCCTTGGCCGAGATGAAGAAGATCCGCTCCTCAGCCTCCTTGGGCGAACAGACGCGCAGCTCGCGCGACAGGAAGTCCACGCAGCGGTTCGCGTGTTGGCTGCGGACCTGGCCACAGGACATCACATTAATAAGGAAATACTATTTAAACTAATTTCCTCCAGCTCATAATTCAGGGGAAAATAGCCAACAAAAGACCACTTGGCCATAGAATGGTAACGCCAATGGTACGGGAAGATCCCTATTCACGGGCAGCAGCGTCTAAAGTGCAGATAGATTATCTAAAGAAGAAGATAGATTAAGGCTATCTAATCTAGGGAAGAAGAAGATCTAAACTAATCTTAAATACGTATAAGTTGCGGAACCGGCAGGATTTGAACTACGTATCTCTGGAAATGGCGCCCGAAACGCCTTTGACCGCGAAGGCCACGGTTCACTTACCCGTCTTTTTCAATCCAGTCCACGCTACTATTAATGCCATCTAGTAGTGATATATTGCATCATCGAAACTACAAACTTATAATTAATAATAATAGAAATATTATACTGGGTTTATATTATATTATTATGTTATTTCTAAACATACAAGGTACATAAAGTACCTTTTACATTACCCATTTATGAATGTTTTCTTTTATCTGAGATCTCACCTGGTGGTAAATGATAATGCATGATTTTCTAAGACGGTAGCGACCTAATCTGTTAGGGGCTTGGCAGTAATTAACCCATACCTCTAAACGGTTTCTACACGGCACCGTACCGGAACGCTAAATCGCTTACCGGTAGGTACGTCTTGGCCCACAAAGGCTCCATAAAATTCACATTTAGCAAATACAGCTGAAAACATTAATTGATTACCTGATCCAAGTATTCAGGTTCAGAAGCCGAGGCGTCCCATCGGTTGTTCAATATAAAAATATTCGGCTGCGATATTTTCGTCGATACTTTGTGGAAGAAATTTTTCTCCTGGAACAAAAAGAGAATATACATCTAAAATATTTTTTATGTAGGTTTAGCGTGTTTTGGGTATCAGTTGTTTCACATGTAATATCTATGTCTATGTGTTGCAAATGTCAGACATAAGTAATAACACAGCTGTTGTAATGTTATTCTTAGTGTGAGCCGCGTGTGTCCTGTAACCATGTGTTGCGAGTGTCGTGGGTGCTAGGTGTGACAGGTGTGTCGCAGTTGTTGTATTGGGTAGGTGAAAGATGGAACGCAAAGGTGTGTGTGTTTGTGTGTGTGTGTGTGTTTGTGTGTGTGTGTGTGTGTGTGTGTGTGTGTGTGTGTGTGTGTGTGAGTGTGTGTGTGTGTGTGATGTTTGTGCGACGTGTTGCGGGTGTGGCAGGGTTCACTCACCGTCACCATCAGCGTGGACTCCGCGTTGGCGACGAGCACGAACACGTCCGCGTCGAGGCAGTACTTGTCGATCCACTCGTCGAGGTTGGGCGTCACGTCCACTCCAGGGCTGTCCACTAGCACCACGTCGTCTCGTAACAGTGCGCATAGCTCACGTGGCCAGTACACGTGCACCAACGAGCATTCCTGAAGCCGGGACGCGCACAGAGCGTGCCCTAACTGGCTTACTGACTGCGAATAACGGATAATAGTCTCAAACAGTGTGGTAACTTAAGGCATATAAGGGAAGATTTTAGGCAGACTCTCTTTTAATCTAATAGGGATAGTGACAACTCATTCTAACCAGCAACGCACTTCTAATATGGAAGTTTGTAAGAAATACATAGTTGTGAAGTCATCAAATTTCAACACACTTAAAACTAACCGAGAATGTGAATCTTTTGGAAGACCGTCTATTTAATAATCCTAAGAAATAATTTATTTTTGACATAGGCATCATCTCTATTGGACTGTATACTGGACAAAATAATCCAGTAAAGAACTCTTAAACAGTGGTGACATTAAAATATGGACAAGCTGATGCCCGCAACTTCTCCTTAATTTTCTAGGATAAAAAGCAGCCTATGTCACGTCGATCTGGTGCTCTGTTAAAGCGTGGTTGATTGACAAACACACTTTCGCATTTATTTGCAAAAATCTGTTAGACATCATCTAATCAAATCAGCAACTATTACATAATGCACGCTTAGATCTTAGATTTTCTATGAACTACATAGGGAAATAGGAACATCGATAGAACAATTTAACCAACGGTTAACAAACTTACAACTAACTGAGCTAGAGAGTTTACGAATTTATTATAGACCCTCTATAATCACCATTAATAGAATTAAAGTGGCCTTAAAAAGTAGTTTTTCATGTGGGTTACCTGAACATTGAGCTTCTCCTCTGAGCCCTCAGTCCTCATGAAGGCCTCATCGGTGTCAGAGCCCTCAACCTGCAGGAAGCAGTTAGTGGTGTGTCCTATGCCACTCGGCAGGATCTTATCGTGCAACATTGCGTTGATGACTGTGCTTTTGCCATTGCTTGTTCTGCAATACAATAAAAATTGCTTACTTAAGCTAGCCATTGATAGTAAGTAATTTAACTTAAGGGGATTGACTTACTACAAAACTTCTAGAACTCTCGGTCCGCGTGGTTTGACGCTGTGGGGCACAGATTTCGCACTCACAGTCAAAATGTCATGAATCATGACGCCAAATTACTTAATGCTGTGGAAAATTGGTTGCCGTTTGGCATCGCGCCAAAATTTGGCTTGTAGATTTTACTCTCATCTGGTTTTATAGTGACGTAAGTCAAATAACTTGCCATCAATGGCCACCCATAATGGTTCCTATATGTAAAAAAGACTACTACTCAGAAAAATTAGTTTACTTGCCTGCCAAAGAAAGCCACTTTCATGTGATCTCGCTTGAGCACCTCCCGTATGGCCTGAACCTTGCTGACATAGGCTTCAACATTTGCCACGTCCTGTGCTGATGCAATGCCGTTGTCTCCTGATACGGCTGAAAAATAAGGATTAACTGTTATCTCTCTGTATCATATCATTGCTGAGGGTCATCTTAAATATATAATTCTTGTGTCACAATGTTAGTTACCATACTCCTCTGAAATGGCTTAATCGATTTTTATGAAATTTTGTATGCATATTCAATAGGTCTGAGAATCGGCTACAATCATTTTTCATACCCCTAAAACACCTCAATCCACACGGATGGAGTCGCGGGCATCAGCTAGTACTATAATATTATAAATGCAAAAGTTTGGAAGGATGGATGTTTGTTACTTAATCAAGCTAGAACGGCTGAAAGGCTCTGGATGATATTTGGCAAAAAATTAGATGACAGGTCTGAAATGACACATAAGCTATTTCCCGCAGGTACCTCAAACTTCAATCCAAGCGAACAAAGTTGGGGGCACCAGCAAGTACATACTTACTATTTTTTTTTAATCTACTACAAGTTAGCCCTTGACTCAGTCTAAGATGGTAGTGGGCTAACCTGTTAGGGACATGGCAGTTACATATTTAAAGCCCATACCTCTAATCAGTTTCTACACGGCATCATACCAGAACGCTAAATCTCTTGATGGCACAACTTTGCTGGTAGGGTGGTAACTAGGCACTGCTGAAGCCTCCCATGTCCCATTCCATTAATCCCATTAATCAACTTACCGTGCATAAAGGTGACCGCATCTTTGACATAATCATCAATTTCCACAAATATGTCGTTAATCTTCTTTTTGGCCCTCACAAATATCTGCAGCGGCGAGTCCACATTGGCCATATTGACACGGACGGTACCATTGTTCATTGCAATGTTGTGGGGCCCGTCGCCAGCCATCATGGATATAGTGCGGTTAAGATATGCAGCCATACGGGAAGGAAATATTTTCTGTTTGCGTTAGCTGCACCTTACAATGGACGGCGCCAATTAATAACAACAATACTTCTATGCTTACACACAACATGCACGGTACAACTGCAACAAAAAATATAATAAGCATAAATATGTGGGACAAAGATTGCTATGTTAATACAGAAGAAACCTGTGTGTTCATTGCAAGCTAATGTATAGTATCCATCCATACTTTACTAATATTATAAATGTGGAAGTACTAATAAGTAAAACAAGATCTGTATAAAAAAAATGCATTTTGTATGGCGATTCAAATATACAATAAACTCCCAAAGACGATCAAAGAAATGACCCTGCCTAAATATAAACACGCCCTGCATGAGTCGCTATTATTTCAATGTTTTTACTCTGTCAACGATTTTTTAAATTTTACTGAATGGAAATATGCCAGATAAAATGTTTTTGTGCTTATTTACACAGCCAATATTTATTTTGTTAAAATGTTATTTTAATAATAGTTAAGAAATAATATTTTATAGCTAACAATAATCATCATTTTAATTTTAATTGCAATAATAATTATTATGAAATATTGTGTATAAAGGAATAAATAAATTCAAATTATATTATATGTTAAAGCTATTAGCTATTTATTTATTAATGTTATTATTATTATTATTTTTTTTTTTATTGATTGTATAGATAGATGGATGAACTCTTTATTATAGATTATTGTGGTAAACTGAATTAAATGTTTTAAGTACTCATAAATAAATATGTATTGATGTTAATTTGCACACCATATGTATGGTAGATTGTGTCTGGATACTGTAACTTTATTGTAAGAACTTCTCATGTAACCTACAATCAGCAAATAAATATTATGATTATGATTATGAAGTGTGTGTCTGTCTGTCTGCTACACTTTCCCAGCCTCAAATATTGTTGCACTTAACTACAAAATATCTCAGTGGGACCATAATACAAATTCAGCCAATTACAATAATTTTTGTTCTGATAGCTACAATTTTTGGTACTGATTTTGATTAGTCTGGTAGGTTAGATAGTCAGATTTCTACTGTATTCTGCTTAGGTGTATAGAAATACTTGAATGGTTACAGCAACAAATAAATGTAGGCCCCCTAAATAATGTAATGAGTCACTGCTCAAACATTTAACATGATAAAACAATTAAGTGGCTACTGGGATATGAAGGCCTATTTTATTGAAGCAGATACCCTTGAAGTTATAACATATCATAAATAAACTTCATTTCCATGTTTAGCTGTTTAATTTAATAATTATATTTGACTAGCTTATGCCTGCGACTTCGTTTGCATGGACTACACAAATTCCAAACAACTATTTTATCCCCTCAGGGGTTGAATTTTAAAAAACCTTTCTCATTGGATGTCTACATCATAATAGCTATTTGCCCGGTCCATTCAATGGTTTGAGCTGTACGTTGGTAGATCAGTCAGTCAGTCATCTCTTCCTTTTATAGTAAGTATATTTAGATGTTCAAATAGGGTACAGTAGCAACTTTTTTTGAATAAATGGGTTTTATCTTTGCTTTGACCAATTAGATCAGTTGGCCAGTCGTCAATAATAAAATCAGTCTGGTATGTTGAAACTATCTCTGCTCAGATTCATTTGAAATACAGCTCATTACAATTTCTTATTTTGCTTTATTATGATTTAAATCTTAGTGCTTGGCTGCAATCTTATCTCATCAATACTAAAAAAGGAGTATGTCCGTTTCTAAATTATTGATACCCTAGAATTATTGAAATCACTATCAAGTTACCAAGAGGATAATAATAATCACAATTTTTCAAGGACTCCATAGTAATATCAATACAGAACAACCAAATTAGAACATAAATGCATGGAATTAATTTCAAAGTAGCCATGTAAAAACAGCTGATTTGTAATGGTTCACTGTCTTTCAAAGGTGCAGAAGTGTTGATGACTAGGTTATGTCAATGCTGCAATGAATAATGAGGCGGTGGAAATCATTAAATAACCGTAAATTACGAGTGTTTTTATGGATAGAAATGCAAAAGAAGCAGAACACACAAGACTACAACAATCGCTATTTTAGGTCCACCTTATCATCCCGTTGCATCACATCCATCGCATACACATCTCTGCAGTCGGAGCCGCGTGAAAATCCATGTTAAAATTAAATTATATACACAATAAACACACAGAGGATATTAAAAATACACGTAAAACAAGTGACAGCCGCCGAAATAAGTCAAAATTATCTGCGCTGAATTTCAGCATTAGCAATATTCTTTACAAGAAATTGATAAGCGTAAAACTATTTAGAAGGAAGAGTATTACCTGTTTTAAAATAACATTTTACTGGAATTAAATGAATTCTTAATAATTTTATCTATTTCGACAGAAAATACCTGTAAAATTTTTCATGTACAATTTTTCGTAAATTTTGTTCACTTTTCCTTCATTTGACAAATGCTTCGAATTCAATTTTAAATTACTCTTTTCTTATTGGTCAAAAACCAAGCATTAATATTTTTATCATGATTTTAGCCAATATGATTACTATGTGCTGACCAGAGACAAGTTAACCAGGTGCTGACCACTAGAAATGACTGTTCATATAAGTCAGACCAAAGTGTCAAATCTCAGACGTTTTGTTGTTGCTGTACAATATTTTCTCAACAATGGTTTCTGGTTATTCTGTATTACCTATTGCATCAAAGTGTAACCCGTAAAGGCAAACCATTGGAATGCTCCAGGAACCTTTGATTATTTAGGAATTACCTTCGGTCTACCCAAAAGTTTGGGTCTACCTCATACTCATATTATCTCAATGGTCTACTCTACCTCCACTCCTTTCTCCCACAGACTTAATAAAGAAAAGTAATCTATTAATTCCCTTTATAAATCTGTGCTTTCTCCACTCAGTACTTCATAGATAAATATGTATGTAAATATGTGAAACCTTTGCATAGAAGACCTGAAATAGTACCTCCGTGAGCCAAATTAAACCAGAGACACTCCATTCTAAGCAAGTGCATTAACTAAACGTTTTTACAATAATTTTGGATTGCGCTTTGTAGTTATTATTCTCTTCTCTGTTTATCTGAATCAGGAAGCTTTATTATTTCATGATTTTATGACAATTTTTTCTTTGTTTTTTTTTTCATGTTTGAGTTTCAATATTCTCCAAGTTTATAGTTATTTTTCGATTTATTAAATACCAAACAATAGGAAATGGAACGCAAACCTTCTAGCTGTCAAATGTCAATAACAAAATAATGGGTATGATCAGATGTCAAAATCAAATTCAGTAAATGGCAACAGGAAACTACTAAGGACTTGTCATACCTACGAAAAAAAGCTGTATACCTAAACATTAAATGTACACTAAAATGGCGACTTATCAAAGTGCGGCCCAGATGACTATCGATAATATTTATCGATGTGTTATATTATACATTAGTGTTCATTGAATCAAGTTTAAACTCTGCTAATCCTGCGCTATGTTGAGCATCTCAACATATTATGCTTAGCCTCAACAGTGTTACCAGCCTATGGCCATTAAGCTTAGGCTATGCAGTGATGCAGATGACTCAACATAATAATCATACTTTACCAATATGTATTATAAATGCGAAAGTGTGTTTGTTTGTTGGTTTATCCTTCAATCACGCCGCAACCTAGAAACGGATCGACGTGAATTATGGCATGAGTATAGTTGAGGTTGCGGATCTAGAGAGTGCCATGCTACTTTTTATCCCGGAAGGAGTTCCCGCGTGAATCAAAAAAACTTTAACCACGGGGTGAAGTCGCGGGCATCAGTTAGTTATATTGTTTCATCATATTATGCCATTCTTGCATATGCCTTAACGGGGTGACATGGCATATATTGTACAATTGTTCATGTTAAATGCAAATATATCTGTATCTAAAAAATCTGCTCTCAACATACATGTCTAATGCTGTGATAATAAGAGTACAAAATACATGGTAGTATTCCGTGGTCCCGCCAGTAGGACACATCGGTGGGAATACGGACTCAACAAGGGGTTTGGAAACTATTGTGTTACTATACTGTTGTGTTTAATTAAGGAGTAATGAAATAAAACTTAGAAATCGCTGAACAATACATTTTTTCTCTCATTTATTTTCATGTCATTTTTTTAACAATGTTTACAAGAACTTATGTAATGTAAAACAAAACAGGTTTATGAATATTTAAAAAACCCATTTATCAAATATCAAAAATACATTTAAATATTTACCAAACTAGATGCACGTTGTTCATCTACTGACAGCTGTCTTTTTTTCAAAACAGCTTGGTTTTTAGGCTGTAAAAAGTAAATCTTATGTACAAAACAAAAACTAAACATAACAGTTAAACATTATTTGACTGAGCTAAGCGAGATCACCAATTCTACTTGAGAAAATTTGCACTTGTTCGTCTGACCATCCGTCAGTCAGTCTGAATGCCTGCCAGACTGATAGAGCCTTATAATTTCTAAATGAGTGAAAATAATTACTTCAAATTAAACATAGTATGTTTAGACCAATGGTCTCAAGCTGAAAATTGTTTAAACAGTTATAAAAACTTAATGTGAGGCTCTTGGAGAAGCGACTGGGAAGATTTTTTTTTGTATAGTTAAGATTGAATTATTTGATAAAATAACTCCTGATACAAAACTTCAACCTTTTGCATTTCTAAAGTTTATAAACATATTTTGTGTCAAAAAAATGACATACTTACCAACAAATGACGAGAAGGTAGTACATCGTCACGCAATTTTACAATCTCCAACGTTCTGTTAAAAGCATTTTCTTCAAAATGAAGAGAACAAATAAAAAATATTTTCAATTCCAATAATGTCTAGCCACTTCTTCTTTTTGACTTCATTTCTAGGCAATCTAATAATAAAATATCAAAAATATTATTCATGCAAATATCGATGTCGATGAAAATGTCCTCATACGCAATCTCTAGTAGGTACTTATCAAATGCTTATCAACAGGTAAAAATCTAGCTTAAAATCAAATATTTACAGTAAACTAAACTAAAATATGTTTCTTTGTAGTGTAATAACTACTTTAAAGAATCAGTATACGAGAAAAATTGTTTACAAACCGGTGAAATGTTAAATTTGTCAGATTTTTTCGTTTCCTTGAACTACATCCCACAATATTACAAGCAGGCATTGTTGCAAATAGTTTTTGATGCCATACACTTAAATAACACTAATTTATTCACCGTAACAAATAAATACACAATTTTTCAACAAAACACAAATAAACGTTACGAGGCGATGACACTTGAGGTACACAGGAAATTGTTATGCAAAATGGCGGCTAGGCACGCTCAAGCTATAGCGCGATTACTGGTAATGTCATTTCCTTAGTTTCTTTATTCATTGATGGCAGTACATACTAGTATATATAATGTACTCTGTGGTAAATGGCATGGCGGACCATCATCTCTGGTTATCTGGCACAGAGTACTTTGCTTGTCTTGATCTTGTCTCTGTGGCGGACGGTGATGGCATGTTACTTGTCTCTGGTGATGACGGACCGCGGATTTGTAAAATGCTGAAATTGTGTGAAACAGCCAAACGCCGATTGCCATTGATTAAATATATCTGAGAAAACTTTATCTAATATTCAGTGCTAGTGGAAGCGATAAAGTTATTTAAAATGTCTCGCTCGGTGCGCGCAGAAACTAGGAATCGTGTAAAGGATGACATCAAAAGAGTCATGCAGGCTGTTGAAAAAGTTCGCCATTGGTAAAGTTAAAAATATTTTTACAGTTTACAATAAATATTGATTTTATATATTGAACAACAGTAATTTTTGATAAAAAATTAATTATAGGGAGAAGAAGTGGGTGACTATAGGGGAGACAACGATGAAAATATACAAATGGGTTCCGATATCCACGAGTGAGCAGAAGAAAAAGCATGCTGCGAAAAGAGAAAATAAGGAGAATAGTTTGACGCCGAAGAAAATGCACGATTCTTCTAATTCCAACTTCGGCATGGCTGAAGACTCCAATACATGTGAGTAAAGAATTAATTCAACAAGCTTAAACTTCACTAAGTACTTTATACCTAGATAGTATCGCCAATCAAATAGCTCAGCTCAGCTATCTTATAACTGAGGTGCCAGTGCTTGTTTCAACAGCTCATATTATACAAATGGTCGAAGTCAATGTACTTATGCACAAAAATATATTATTGCAATGTGTTATGCGGTCTACCTCAGATGTGACTGAATGGTTGGCACCAGCTATAATTTTTTTAACTAAGTTACTATTTAATGATCAGCAATCCAGCCACAATTGCAAGTGTGTGTGAAATTCTTAAAAAAATATGCTAAATGATTTCCGCTACATAATCCACATGGTTTAAAAAAAAATGTGTGCACTCTTTGATTTCTAATACAATGCCAATGGGGACTTATCTTGGTACAAAATTCATCAAAATTGGATAAAGACAGTTGGACAGGGTTCCTTTTTACTATTTCCCTTTCCCTACAGAACCTTAATAAGTAATTAAATTTATTGACTGGTTTTCTAAGGAAAATATGCAATCTATTTATATATTATAATATTAGTACAGTCTAAGGAAATATGTTCTATCCTATAGGTTGTTCAATGGATGGGTCTACACAGGGCAACACTGCAGGGTGACACAAACTGCAGTAGCATACTGTTAATTCCCTACATGCCCTTACAATTATATATTGAATGGGCATCGACCTACTGTATGAATAAATATACTCACACTGTGATATTAGTGTTGATTAAAAAGCTGTGATGCTGAACACAGTGGACATAACTAAAGGAGTCTCAGTCCCAGAGCCTGTTTAGGTCACCCTGAATGTTGCCCTTTTGGGACCAAAGTTTCTATTTGCATTGACACCTCAATATCCACTGCACTGGACTCCATCATCTTGTTGCTTTGACAAATGTCAATATAGGCAAAAGGGTACGAGGATACTTTTTCCTTTATTATTGAAGGTAATGATACCTTTGTTAACTTCACAAAAGTTAAGATAAGTTAGAGTTAATAACTATTGCAGTTTTCCTAATTCTGTGGTACTCAACTAAAATGAGAGGTCTACTTTTATAGCAATCCCTTTCATAATGTTCCCAGTGGACAATTACTGCATTATATGTATTACAACTATGGTTTGAGATTGTTTACAACAGGGGAGTTTTACTACTATCGCTTAAAACAGTATTATTTCAAAATTGCAGTGTTATGTCACATACCTGTACGTAAAAAGGCGGATTGTAATTCTAGAACAAGAACATCGAACTTAAGTATATTAAAACAATATGGCTTTAAGTGATGGTAAAATGCCACAATGTAAACTCTTTATAACAAAACTCAAAGGACAGAATTCTTTTTCATTAATGTGGAGAGAAGAAAGATGTTTAATTTTGGTTATTAACCTGGTTCTAAAGTTACCCACCTTTTATATTTATTATCTATCGTACCCTTATTGCAAAAACCGATTATCTGCATCAAAATTTGAGCGAAAAAGTTTTGAGATATAAGCACTTGAAACTTTAACGACACAAAAATTAACTATAATGATGTCAATTTTTAAACGCTAGTAGTTTTTATAAACAAGAAACTATTAAAGAATAGTTACGTACATTAATAATTGAAGAAAACTTTCTAGATTTTCAATAAAAAGAAAAAAATAACCGGTAAGGAGCTCATTTAGTAGGTTTTTCCTGAATGCAGAAAAACTACCAAATCTTCAAAATTACTCTTCTGGTAGCTCTATTGGCATTTTTTATTTAATCTCTCACTTTGAATATTAATAATCATCCCGACAAAAATCGTTTTAGTTCAACTATATCCAGTACAGGTGTAAAATAAATATACTTAATTGCTTTTGGCTGAAGGTAAAGTAGATATTATTTTACTTTGTGCGTACTAACTGCAACGGTTTTACCCGCGTAGTTTCCGTTCCCTTGGGAAATGGGAAAATCTAAGTTATTTGTTATTACCTATTTGCCAGTAAAATTCCCGTAATAATCGGTCCAGCCGTTCTCGAGATTGGCGCGTTTAAACAAACTAATTCGCTTATAATATTATTATTAAGCCAAACTAGCTGTGCTCTGCGGCTTCACCCGCGTTTGTCCCGTTTCCGTGGGTATTTCGGGAAATAATGTACATATAAACCTTCCTCTTGAATCACGCTATCTATTGATGAAAACCGCATTAAAATCCGTGGCATAGTTTAAAAGTTCTAAGCGTACATACATACATACCAGTACATACAGAGAGACAGACGCCGGAGAGCGGCTTTGTTTTATACCATGTAAAGATATAGGTTTAGTTTAAAAAAAACAGTTTAGTCTTCTGAACTAGTCAGAGAACATGTATCATCAGTGTCAGAGAGAGTTGCAGCTGGCAATCGATCAACACTGCTAGCTTCAGAAGCCAGCGACTGATACTCTTCGGGTATTATACTTTTATTGCTATGGATATTGGCAGAGACGAGAGAGAAGTTTTTTCTTTCGAGGGGGAAATCTTCCTAAGATACCCAACTTTGTACCAACTAAACCCCCCTCGGTGGCCACCATCTGCATGCATTGGGGGGCTCCGAGATCTCATAAAATACGCATCGGTGCCTCCCTAGCGCAGTGCCTGTTGGGCTCGTCCCGGTGCTCATACCCCAAACTGTACTCGTTATGAGCTATGGCAGCTTGTGCCACAGCAAACTGCCATCTTCCCAAGGCCACTTATGACATGGAACATGGAACGACTGAAGCCCCCACCCCAGCCGCTCGTGACCTCGAGGTCCCTTACTACGGGACTATTATCCAATAGTCCCGTAGTAACCGTAGTCCCGTTAGCCGGCCAACCCTGTCCATCCGGACAGGGTTGGCTGGCTAACGGCACCGCCTCGGCGCCTTCGTCTCCTGGCGGGATCGGCTATCTCTCGGACCTGCTCAGCAGCCTCCTTCTCAACCATTACGGTTTCACAGAAGGAGACCACTGCTCTCGAATTTTCCTCTTTTTCCAGTATATCCCTTCTTTCAGCTGCTGGGGAGAGGTCATTGCCCACATGGTGAAAATACAGCCGTGTCCGGTTAGTACCTGTGTCAGTCTAAAGGTGATATTGCCACTCTTTCTTTGCAGGCCTCAAAATTTGGGAGGATTGTACCAACAGTGCGCTAGCGTATGTTTCTTCCCTCTTCTAGGCGCGTACGCTAGTTTACAATTGCCTGCTGGTGCGGCATACACTTTTGCATCCATATCGGCTAGTCCAAAGGTGGAGAGCGGGCCAGAACGGCCAGTGGCGGCCTCGAACAATATAGTGCGATATCCCCGCGCGACCCTTATCGCCATCTTGCGTTGAACGCTGTTAACTTTTGCTCTGAGACGTTGCACACCAGATAGTCTCTGCGACCAAACAGGTGCCCCGTAAAGGGCCATCGTTCGCACTACACTCGCATATAGTCGGCGGACTCCTCCTTGCAGACCCCCGAGATTAGGCAGCAGATCGTGCATTGCACCTGCTACTTTCTGTATTCGAGGGATCAAGCGCTCAAAATGCTCCTCGAAGCTCCAACGGCTGTCCAAGGTCAGACCTAAGTATTTGAGTTACCGGCCAACCTGGACGTACGTACTACCCACGCGAATCGAAAAACTGGGCGGTTCCACTCGCCTGGGAAGCTTGTGGAACCATACCATAACCATGTGGCTTCAGTTTTGTGAGGTGCTATTCTAAGGCCCAGCACTTGGATTTCCGAGACTACCCGGGACACACCGACCTCTGCAAGTCTCAGCGCTCCCTTAAAGGAATCACCTTCAACTAGTACCATAGTGTCATCTGCGTAGCAGATTATATTGACACCAGAGACTAGTACGTAAGACAGCGTCGTATGCCAAATTCCACAAGAGCGGTCCCAGTACAGAACCTTGTGGAACTCCGTAACTTATTTTCCTCGTATAAAAGAGACCAGCTCGCCCAGTATACTGGATAGATCTGTTGGAAAGGTACGACCCAATGATATCCCGCAGGTATGGAGGCACGTTGTGGTGAGTCAACCCTCCCTAATAGCTGTCCAAGATAGGGAATTGAAATCATTCACTATGTCCAAACTCACTGCCAATGCGACTCCACCCTTTGAAACTGCCCGCTCCATAAAGGTCCGAACGGACAGGATCGCGTCCACTGTAGATCGGCTCTGCCGGAAACCAAACTGGCTTCAAGATAAATCAGGGCCGAAAATATTATGTAACAAGTGGTCACTGAGGCGAGCGGCAATGATCCGCTCGAACAGCTTACCCACCTCATCTAGCAAGCGTCTCGCATGTACCTAGTGAAAGGAAAAAGTAAACACAGATAATTGATAATAGCTGAAGATATTCGAAAACCGTAGTAGCCCAGTTATACAGTAAAAGTAAACTATAGTTATCTAAGTTCTTTTTACCTGCAATAATTTTAACCAAATATGGTGTTATTTTTTCTGCAAAAAACAACTAATGTTGTTTAGTATGTTTTACTAGCAGATACATCAGAACATTCTACTTTAATTCATAAAAGCTAAAACCAGTTACCGCAAGTTAATATGTTTTAACAGAATAATATCGATATAATAATAAATCAAGCAACTACATCTGAAAAGTGTTATAATACGTTACATGTTTCTTGTGCTATACATTTCTACATGTGAAGTAGTTTAAATGAGTTTAGTTCTTTTTTTAAGAAGATAATTAAATCATACTTGAAGATAGTTGCTTTTAGCTCTAGCTATCTCCGTAAATAATCGTCGTAGCAGATAATGGGTTTTACCTGTAGCTTCGTCGTGACTGGAGGAGTCGATTGATATATATAACTCAATTTTGGTAAAAAAATGCAGATAATCGGTTTTTGCAATAAGGGTACGCTATAGTCTATGTAATATTTATTATCTGTCCTTCCTGAATATTATTATACCCTGCTTTTCCCTCCAAAAAGAAAATGTGTGATTTAATACTGTCAAAAATGGTGGAATAAAAAACTTACAAACTTTTTCTGCATATCTTAAAATCACAATAAAACATACAATGAAGTGGTTTTTGCATGTGCCGGCCGGCTTGTGTATTGTGTGACATCCACCTTGGACTTAAACATTCCTGTTCTATTTTTGGTAAGTCTAAGTAGGTTTATATTATATACACAGCGCCAAACTTCCAAATAGGCCTGGACCCAACGGAGAGTATCTTGGAGATCTCTTTCCTCAGCTTATTGTTAAATATTTTGGTCCTTCGGCCGGATGTATCAAGGTTTCGATACTATAATTAGTAAAATAAATTGGTAAAATTATTGTTTGGTCCAGTCTTGTTTGAATTTGGTTGCTAACGGAATTTACTTTTATTGGATGTATTACGGGTGAAATTACATATTAACACTACACAAGCCATATTTTATTACCTACGTTATATGTTTATTATTCGGATTTAGTTTATTGTTCCCCCTTGTTTACTTGGTGTAGTATATACCTACATTCCCATATTTAAGGCAAGGCTTCTGGGTTTTGTATTATTGTTACTTAAATATTTTAGTTTTTCAAACATGGGTGGGAAAAAGTTAATGACCAGGGTTAGGTATGAAATGGTTGTGTCAAATATTGAATCTTAGATACATTCTCTCTCCCACGTAGTTAATACCACACCTAATGAAGATTCAATTATGTTCAAAGCAAGGTGCTCCGATTTGGAGACCTTATATGTAGAGTTTCAGGAATTACATGTGCAATTAGCATCGGAATCTGGGTCTGATTTCGATCAGGAAAACATTTGGCAAAGTTCAAGGAAATAAGTAACTTTTATTATATAGCTAAGGCTAAGTATGCTGAATTATATAGCACTTTGGAGCTGCCAAGGGCTAATACTAGTAATAGTTCCATAAGTCAGTCGCTTAAACCTAATCTTTTATTACCTAAAGTACAGATTCCAACCTTTTGTGGTAAAATAGAGGAATATGAATAGTTTATGGATCTATTCTTAGCAATGGTAGGGAATGATGAAAACTTGTCGGATACTCAAAAAATTTATTATTTGTGCGGGTCCCTGGGTGGGGAGGCAAGGAGTTTGGTACAACATTTATCTATTACCAGGGAAAATTATCCAGTAGTTCTTGATATTCTGATGCCCAGGTATGGCAATCCTAGGTTGCAGGCAGATAAGTTACTTCATACATTAATGTCTGCATCCCCCGTTAATAAAAACTTGGGTTCACTTAAATCATTTTTAAATTTATTACTTGAGACTACTAAAGGGTTACAAAAGTTAAAGTTTCCTATTGCAGAATGGTCTTATTTACTTTTGTATATTAATTTGAATAAATTGGATAACACAATGAAGAGACAGTTTGAAGATAAATTTGGTGTTGGGCAAGAGTTGCCAACATTTGAAAATTTAATTACATTTTTAACAAAGGAGGTGCAAATTCTAGAATCCACTAATTCTACAAAAAAGGTACTAGCTCCTCTAGTTCAACTCAGCAACATAAAGTACATGTTTCTTACTCTAATAGTCAAACTCAAAAACAGCTGCTTCAATGTGTTTGCTGCAATGGGGCACATTATTTAAATCAATGTGAGAAATTTAATAAACTTAATGTAGCATCACATAAACAATTTATTATTGAAAAAAGGCTTTGTTTTCGTTGCTTCCACTGGCACCATATAAATGATTGTAAGGTTAAGCTATCCTGCCAGAAGTGTAATTCTAAAAGGCATAATTCCCTGATTCACTTGGACGAGGGACCGGTAGGGAGCGGCCCTGCTGGTTCCAATGCATTTCAACCAGGGCCGGTGAATTCTCAATTGACTTCACCAAATGAAGGAAAGTCAGAGGTGGTAAATTCGTTGCATTCCGCATCTGTAGGCGCTAAGCACGGTTTTGTTATCTACAGCTGTGGTGCATCTTTTGGATAAATATGGTAATTTCCATGAAGCCCGTGCTTTGTTGGACGGTGGTAGTCAAAGTACCTTTATTACGGAGAAGTGTTGCTCTCGTTTGGGATTAAAGGTTCAAAGGTCCGGTTCTGTTGATATCCGAGGGGTGGGTGGAAATATTTTGTCTGGATGTAAAGGCCGTGTTACATTACAGATCACCCCACGTCATGTCGACAAACCATTATTAATAACTACGGGTTTAGTTTTAAATAAGGTAGCAGATGATTACCTAGTTGGTCACTACCCTGTCACTTAGCAGATTGTTATCAAGGTTTGCAATTGGCTGATGATCAGTTTTATAAATGTGGAAAAATTGATATGCTCATTGGGGCAGATCTTCTCGGAGATATTTTCTTAGGCGGTGACATAATTCGACCCGAGGGGTTACCATGGGCAATGAATACCATATTTGGTTATATTTTGCAGGGTGCATGTCAGGACGATAGGGAACCTAAATCAAATGTATATGCTTATTTTGTTAACACTGATGCAATATTGGAAAAAATTTGAGAAATTGAGGATGTACCTGCAAAGATGAAGGATCCTCTGAGCGAGGAATGTGAGACTCACTATGAGACTCATCAACGGGATGAGACAGGACAATATGTGCTGCGGTTACTTTTTTTAACAGATAGTCCTGAGTTAGGTGACTCTCAAAAACAGGCGCTGAGAAGATATTACTCTATGGAGAAGCGGCTCCAATCTGATCAGCTCTTACGGCAGAAGTATGTGGAATTCTGCGGGAATACCAAAATTTGGGTCACATGGTTCCTTTTAATGGAGAACTTGGTGCACAACATTATGTAATTCCGCACCATGGGATATTTAAATCAGGATCTGATAAGATTAGAGTTGTTTTTGTCGCTAGCTGTCCCACATCGACAGGCGTTTCTCTGAACGATTGTCTTCATGCTGGACCTAAATTACATCATGACGTCATGCAGGTTATTTGTCGATTTCGGCTCCATCGAATTGCGTTTTCTACGGACATTAGGATGATGTACCGAATGATTGATATTCGACATGAGGATCGAAGGTACCAATTAATATTCTGGAGAGATCACCAGAGCTGCCTTTGCAATTATTTGCACTTACAACGGTTACTTATGGCATGAAGTGTAGTCCGTATTTAGCTATAAGGACTCGTCTGCGTCAACTCGCTGATGATGGGTCATGTTCGCCTAAAGGCAAGTCTGACCAAGTCGAAATTGACTCATCAAGATTAGCTGAGGCTGCTCAGGTGCTTCGAACATTGGTATACATGGATGATATTTTGAGTGGTGCCTCTAATTTAACGGAAGCTCAAAATTTTAAAGGTGATATAATTAAGTTGATTTCTTTGGGTGGATTTGAGCTCTGCGCAAATGGATGTCTAATGACTAGCGATTGTTGGAAGATATTCCTACTGAACATCAGGAAAAACCTCACGTTTTTAATACCGACGGTCCTGGGTATATTAGAATTTTAGGAATTCAGTGGAATCCTGTGGCAGATAATTTTACTTATCATACCAAATTGAATGCAAATCAGGAACGGACAAAAAGAGCTATCTTGTCTGTGCTTGCCCGTATGTTTGATCCTATGGGTTGGATAACTCCGGTGATTTTACAAGGAAAAATTTTGCTGCAACAGATTTGGTTGTTGAAGTTAACTTGGGATGAGTGCCCACCGCCGGAAATTCTTAAGGAATGGAACCATATATTTAGTAACCTGCCGGCATTAGAAAATATTAAAATTGATCGGTTTGTGTTAGCGGATTAAGTAGTTCATTGTTCGTTGCATGGATTCTCGGACGCGTCGGAAAAGGCTTTTGGAGCAGCGGTTTATATCAGAACGGAGGATAAGAGTGGCCAGGTTAGGGTAGTTTTAATGATGGCCAAGTCTAAGGTTGCTCCTATAAAAAGTAAACTGACTATACCTAAATTGGAAATGTCCGCTGCAGCTTTAATGGTCAAATTATTGAAATATGTTCTGGATTCCATCAAAGACGAAATTGTTATGCATAAAATTTTCGGCTGATCCGAAAGCACAATTTTTCTTTCGTGGCTTAAGTACCCACCTCATCGTCTTCAAACGTTTGAAGGCAACAGAGTATTGCAGATTAATAATAGTGGTTTGGTGATTAATTGGCGATACGTGCCTTCGGAAATAAACCCGGCTGATGTTGCTAGCCGTGGTTGTAAAGGTCATGAGCTTGTATCACATGATTTGTGGTGGGGCCCAAACTGGTTAGTTTCTGATGAAAATAATTGGCCAGCTAATATTGTGGACAAGGTAGATGCTTTACCTGGTTTACGGAAAGGAACTGATGGCACTGTGTCAGCTGTTGCCGTTTCTGACGCCTCTTTGGTAACCAAATACAGTTCGTTATCTACTTTAATTGCAGTAACTGCTTATGGCATGCGGTTTTCGTTTAACTGTCGTAATCTGACTAAACGGGTTTCTGGCCCTTTAACAGTTTTAGAACGTAACCAAGCATTGGAGAGGCTTGTTAAATTGGTTCAAGCAGAAGCATTTTCAAAGGACATAGAATCAATATCTAATAATCGTATATGTTCTACAGGGTTGCGTAGATTGAATCCCTTTATTGATGATTCAGGATTGCTTCGTGTTGGAGATCGTCTTGAACGATCGAGTTTGCCTTATGATGCTAAGCATCCGTTACTTTTGCCAAAGTCTCATGCTTTGACATCTTTGATAATTGTTCATCATCATCAAATGTATTGCCATGTTGGAGCAACTGCCCTTCAGGCCATTTTACAGAAACAGTTTTGGATTATTTCGGCTCGTCAGGTCATTCGGAGTCATTTGTTTAAGTGTATTAAGTGTTTCAGAATTAAATCAAAGACTGACGAACCTTTTATGTCGGACTTACCATCTGATCGTATTAATGCAATCGGACTTTTTCACACGGTGCAAACTGATTTTGCGGTTTTGCAATAAAATCTTCAAAGCTGAGGCAAGCAAGAATTGTTAAAGCATATTTATGCATATTTGTGTGTTCTGCTACAAAAGCAGTACATTTAGAGGTTGTCGGTGATTTGTCAACTGAAGGTTTTTTAGCCGCGTTCTCCAGATTCGTGGCTAGACGCGGACTGCCCTCCCGGATCCGGTCTGATTGCGGTACCGACTACGTGGGAAGCAGCCGTCATTTGGATGAAGTCCAACGGGTTTTGCTAAATAAGGAGGTGCAGGATAACTTAACCCATCAAGCTGGTCGGGCAGGAGTTACTTGGCAGTTTAATCCGCCTGCTGCGTCCCATTTTGGCGGGCTTTTCGAAGCGGCAGTGAAATCCGCCAAGACTGTTGAAACGCGTGGTGGGAGATCAAACTTTAACCCACGAGGAATTTTTAACTTTAGTTACCCGAATTGAATCTGTTCTAAAATCTAGACCTTTGTGTCCCTTATCTCAGGACCCGGATAATTTAGATGCTTTAACCCCGGCTCATTTTATTATTGGTAGATCGCTGTTGGCAGTTCCGGAGTATGAGTGGCATCATATTCCTGACTCTCGGTTAAACCGATACCAATTGGTTATGGCAATGTCTCAAAGGTTTTGGCTTAAATGGAGTGAACAATACCTTCACACCCTTCAGATGAGGAACAAATGGGCATCACCCATAGATCCTCCTAAAATAGGGGATTAATAAAAAATGAAAATTTGTCTCCACTTAAGTGGAAACTTGGTAAAATTCTGGAATTACTACCTGGGAGAGATGGGGTAATTCGAGTTGTAAAATTGTTAACCGCTACTGGACCTTTAGTTCAACCAGTAGTTAAACTTTGTCGGCTTCCTTTGAATTAAAATAAACTCGCCGGCATATTTAGCGGAACATAAAAAAAGGTCCATAATAAAAAAGATATGGTTTTATTTTAAAATCTACTTACTACACTTCTTTTGTTATTTAAAGTTTCATTTGTTTTACTTAAAATGAGATCACATTAAGAACAGATTTTGCGAGTAAAGGCTATTTGTGAAAAATGGTACATTTTTGAATTTTTCATGTAACCGGGAAAAGTGAAATTTAATATTAAAATAACAATTAATTAAATTAGAAAAATTGTGATTAATATCGCGTATTTCCGCGTAATATATTAGTAAGCGTACGGTACGAAGAAGGCTCGAAGAAGCTGGTTTGGGTTCATTTGTGCCCGCCAAGGCTCCCAAGGCTCGAGGTAAATCATCGTAGAAACAGGTTAACTTTTGCTCAGGAACATCGACTTTGGAACGCGGACCAATGGAGTAAGGTATTATTTAGTGATGAGTGCAGAATTCTCTTAAATCAAATTGACGGCAGGCAAAGAATATACAGACGCAAAGGAGAACGATACATTCAGACAAATTTTGAAACTACAGTTGCATACGGTGGTGGATCAATAATGGTTTGGGCGGGCATGTGTTTGGGAGTTCGCACAGACTTGGTAGTGATTGACAGAGGGAGTCTGACTGCAGACCGCTATATCAGAGAAGTTTTAGAAGAAAATGTCGTACCGTTTGCCCCATATATCGGTGAAGATTTTGTTCTTATGCAGGATAATGCTCGGCCGCATACCGCTCGGGTAACTCAAGCTTATCTTAATGATATGAATATCACTGTTATGGAGTGGCCGGCGAGATCACCGGATATGAACCCAATAGAGCACGTTTGAGACTTGCTGAAAAGAAAAGTTAAGTCCAGAATTCCAGCTCCTGCCAACGTGGGAGAACTACGAATCGCCGTAGTTGAGGAATGGCGGAGACTATCCCAGGAGATCATTGATAACATCATTCTCAGTATGCCTAGACGGGTAGAAACTTTAATAAGAGCACGTGGAGGAAATACGCGATATTAATCACCATTTTTCTAATTTAATTAATTGTTATTTTAATATTAAATTTCACTTTTCCCGGTTACATGAACAATTCAAAAATGTACCATTTTTCACAAATAGCCTTTACTCGCAAAATCTGTTCTTAATGTGATCTCATTTTAAGTAAAACTAATGAAACTTTAAATAACAAAAGAAGAGTAGTAAGTAGATTTTAAAATAAAACCATATTTTTTTAATTATGGACCTTTTTTTATGTTCCGCTAAATATGCCGGCGAGTTTATTATATTGGATAAAGGCTGGTAGCTTTTCTCGGGGGGAGTATGTTTAATTTTGGTTATTAACCTGGTTCTAAAGTTACCCACCTTTTATATTTATTATCTATAGTCTATGTAATATTTATTATCTGTCCTTCCTGAATATTATTATTCCCTGCTTTTCCCTCCAAAAAGAAAATGTGTGATTGAATACTGTCAAAAATGGTGGAACAAAAAACTTACAAACTTTTTCTGCATATCTTAAAATCACAATAAAACATACAACGAAGTGGTTCTTGCGTGTGCCGGCCGGCTTGTGTATTGTGTGACATCCACCTTGGACTTAAACATTCCTGTTCTATTTTTGGTAAGTCTAAGTAGGTTTATATTATATACACAGCGCCAAACTTCCAAATAGGCCTGGACCCAACGGGGAGCATCTTGGAGATCTCTTTCCTCAGCTTATTGTTAAATAGAAGAAAAACAACCAAATTTCAATAATAACAATTTTAAATTAAATAATATTTGTTTTAATAGGTATGGTACACCCCTTATTCTAAATTAGCTGACTAGCAGTGGCGAAACCTCTATAAATGTTAAAAATCCTGGCTTGCCCTAAACAAACACCCAAACATACAAACTCAATATTATCTCAGTAATTAATCGATCCGTTTAAATTACGTGTTTAAATTTCGCGCGTTCTACAATCAGTCATTTCGATTACCCGACCGATGGGCGCCGAGCGCTTGCGAACGTTTTACGAACAAACTATTTGAGTGAGTGAGAGGGGCTGTGCCTTTGATTTCCATACATATTGTCTGTATAATCCGCTACAGATTCCTATAAATAGTATAGCGGTGTCTATTGCTTTAATATGCTTGGATTATATAATACGTCTGATTTAGGAAATCCCACGCTGTCTCTAGGGGAATCGAGATGCGGACTAAACCTTTATAATTTAGTCGTTTGCTTTTTTGTGACAGTGTTTATTGAAATAATATTATTCGTGAATAATAGTTAATTTTGCACAAAATGAGTTCATATTTAATTAATATTGTTCCTTATGACTATTTGAAGTGTGTGCAAATATTGATTGGCGAATTTAAATTCACCAAAATCTACTCCAGACCTGTGTATTTCACAAACTTGTAAAAGTCGAAAAAGGCAATTTAACGGATCCGCGTATAAAACAAATGGATTTTTGGTTGTTCTCATACTAATAAGCTAATTGTTAGTGTTGCATACGTTTTTATTCGTACAGTAAGTCAATGTACAGTCGTATTCCAAGCTTCTTTTCGTTAGAAATTATGATATAAATAATTTAACTAGTGCTATAAAAATGCATCAAGTTTCCCAAAAACATTTCCGTTATTTCTTTTTGTAATTTCGGAAAACAACGCATAGGTGGAAACTTCCAATTATTGGCAAATGAAAGTACTTGACCGGTGGAACTATGGCAGCTTGCCTAGGTGTCAAAAATCAATGTGCAGCAATGATTTCTTTATTATTGTAATATTTCACTGTTTTCAGATAAAAAGTTTCAGGAGTCTGAAGGCTCGGAAAACTGCGAAAATGAACAAAAAAAGTTTCCCCAAAAGACTGCTTTCCCACACTAGATGGCGCTATTTATTGTGTTGAGCGAGTCTAAAAAAATATTTTCAAGTATTATTTCTTTAATATTGTGATTGTTATATTTTATAGTTTTCAAATAAATAAGTTTCAGGAGTCTGAAGGCTCTGAAAACTGAGAAAATAAATAAAAAAAAGTTTCACCAAAAACTGCTTTCCCACACTAGTTGGCGCTAGTTATTGTGGTGAGTCTAGAAAATATCTTTAAGTATTGCTCACTACTTTTGGTTAACAAGTTCAACTATTCGACCACAGATGGCAGCATATGCAATGTGAAAGGGCGTTCCTTTAAACGCAGTATTTCAAAATGCTTTGTTCGATCTATTAGTTTGAGACTTGTCAAAAAATAAAAATAATTATAAACAAAACATACATTTCCTTTTCATTACTATTTAATTGATCAAAAATAAATCATTCATAATATAATGACTAAGGTACTTAAATAGTATTCATGTAGGGTTACAAGATTATTATTAGGCATGGATATAATGGAACGTCAAAATGGAGGAGTGCTTAAAGAGGAAAGCGGACGCTCAAGATTTAAACAATAAACGTACTGTTCCATATTCATTTTCACTTTGTTCCTCTGTACTTGTTGATGCTGAATCAAGTATGTCTTCATCAGTAGGTGAGGCAGTTGCTGCTAGGTCCTCATCTTTATTTTCATCTGGTTGTAGATCTTCACCTTTGAATTCTTTTAAGTCAGTAATGTGTATTTGTGTGGCAAACTTTTCAGGCTTGTCTTTAAGAATCGGTTTTGAAGTAGGCACAGAAATCTGACAATGATTGTTTAATCACAATATCATAGTTTGATCCAAATCTGACTCCATACTTTTGAACTCTGTATCATGAGTGTCTTCATCAGTAGATGAAGGACTTGTTGCCTGGTCCAGATCTTTACTCCAAATCTGACTCCATACTTTTGAACTCTGTATCATGAGTGTCTTCATCAGTAGATGAAGGACTTGTTGCCTGGTCCAGATCTTTACTTTCATCTGTTTTGAGTCTTGATTGATTTTGCTAAAGGCAATGTTGTGACGGCGTTTAAATTCCTCGAGCCAACCTCCCGACGCTTTGAAATCAGTATTTTTAAACCACGAGTGTTCTCTGTGTTCTGGTTGTCTTCGAATTTTGGTTTCGTCAATCTTATAGGAGACTTTCCCTTCAATTCCGCCTGAAGAAATTTTTGCTTGTTCTTCCAAATGGTGGCAACAGTAGATGGAGGTAGTCCCAAACGTCTTCCAACTTCCAAACAATTTTCCTTTCGCCCCCTTTTCTATCGCACGTATCAAACTAACTGTTTCGTTAACGCACAACTCTTTTTCTTTTGCTGGCTAAGTTTACAGTTTGAACGTTGGTTTGCGACTGACCTGCCGGCCTATTCTGTATCTCAGTGGCTTTAAAATTTGATGGGCACCGGCTTATCTGTTAGAATCTAAAATTGTCAAAATCAAATTTTGTATTCTGTAACTCAGCTGACAAGAGGTTGATAATCGAAATGACGTCAAAAGTACATCTTTAGTGAGATGGCCACGCATAGTGTTGGGATGGCGACTGGAAACGCATTTTGCCATATATTCTCGTATCGACAACTATACTTTCGTATTCGCTAAGCAGAATGACAGGTCATTGTTGAAAACTCAATGAGACGAGTGCCTATATCTTTAGCAACTAGTAGAGAGCAGTGTTTTTGAACATCAACAATGATAACAAGTTAGTAAGATAAAGAAAATTTAAATTATTTTCAAAGAATTTAGGCTCACAACAGTAATAGAAGTGTAATAGCGTCCATTTATATAATTAAAGGTAAAACAAACAACAGCCAAGCGAACGACAATGACTCGCGCAATTTTAATTGCACATGCTGGCGAATTGCGTAAAGAGAAAGCTTTACGCGTTCATAGGCGTAGGCTGCGGGACTTTTACGATCCTATGGAGCTGCCAGAAAGAGAGTTCATGGCGAACTTTCGATTGAGCAAGGTTGGGTACCTACAGGTCCTTGAAGAACTCAGGGATCATCTCCCAGCCGTTCGTCGAAGGACAGCCGTTCGCAATGAAATAAAAGTAAGTACTCATGTCTGCATAATATCATAACTTAATAGCAATTTAGTAGTTTAAATATAAGAAAGACATTAAGCAGCTTTTTCCAAATTCATAACAAACATCTGGCAGAAAATTTTACAATTTAAGTACCTACTTATAATGTTTATGTGTAACACTTCATTTAAATTTGCCTGTAGATCCTGGCAGCTCTGCATTTTTATGCCACAGGGACATACCAGCGCCCTGTTGGTTCTTCAGTTTTTAACATAGTCTCGCAGCCTACATTCAGTAGGTGCCTACGGGAAGTAACCAACCAGCTAGAGACAGAGAGGAGTGGAAAATGTTGGAGGAGGCCTTTGCCATCATCAAACGGATGGGGTTGTCGAGGCAGTGCAGGAAAATAATAGTTAAGATTAAGAATTAATGTAAAATGTCTGAATAAAGGCTTTATTTATTTATTACTTCTAACATTACAATATTAATAACATTTATTAAGTCTAACTTTGTTTTCTATAAATATATTTAAAGACAGCTAAAACTGACTAGTAGAAACTACAACATTATAATCAATAAAAGAGGCACTTATGCATTAAAATATTAACTCTAACGGAACAGACTAATTAGGAAATTCGTTTAATTCGAATTCGAAATTCGAACTGAAGGTTGCAGTTCAGAAACAATCACTTCTGGTTGTTCCTGAATCGCAGGATCCAGTTCAGAAACAACCAGAACAACACGAGAGGCGTCCGCCGCCTCTGACTGCTCCAAATTGGAGTGGCTAGGTCCGCCAATATTTGGAAGCAGTAGCCTGCAAAATAATAATTTAAATCTATTTACTATTTCTCAAATAAAATAACAATGATACATCTTTTAAAACAAAAAGGATTAATTTGCCAGACTTCTATCTAGAAAGTAGGTACATATGTACATATTTTCAAATTGAAGGGTTCAAAGATCTAATCTAAGGGACTAATCTCATGAACTACTGGTCCGATTTGAAAAAAATCTTTCAGTGTTAGATAGCTCATTTATCGAGGAAGGCTTATAGGCTATAATATGTCATCACACTAAGACCAATAGGAGCGGAGCACCAATGAAGAATGTTTCAAAATGAGGGGTTTATTCCTTTTGAGAGCTTCCACTACGTGCACTGCGTAAATGGTTAAAGTTTCGCACGCGGACGAAGAAGAAGAAGAAGAAGATAATTCCATGCTGAAGAAGACTTTTGGAATGGAATTGGACATGGAATTATGCCAAAACACTTGATAAAAGCACTCACAAATCGCACAATTCTTTACCTAGTTATTAATTTGTTTCCATACTTACTTTTGAACGCAGTAGGTACGACAAAACTTTCGTAATTCCTTTTTATATTTTTCTATTAAAAACCACCGGTAAAAACATACGAAAACTGAGAATAATAATAACGTTCAAACTTCAAAATATAAACCACAGAGAAAAACATAAACATCGCAAATCTTAATGTCTACCTTCCACAGATTATTGATCTAGTATTAGTCGTACAAATTAAAAAGTCTGACATTTGCTCATACAACATTTCTCAGACGTGGTATGTTTAATTTGACCACATTATAGTCGATAAAATTAGCAGAGACTATCAAGCAATCTGATAGTCATTTTATGCAGTTGACATTAAAA
The DNA here is from genome assembly GCA_964035005.1 of Erebia palarica. NCBI lineage: Eukaryota > Metazoa > Arthropoda > Insecta > Lepidoptera > Nymphalidae > Erebia > Erebia palarica. Next base: position 41,994,257 of record OZ035983.1, read on the forward strand.
TGTTTTACTGAATACGAAACATGTGACGTAAGCATTAGCAACCACTAACGAGTTACCAACAATAGAGTGTTGGTAACTTGTTGTCAAATATTTAGCGAATAGGCCTGCTGTTCCATAATGTTTATCTGTGGTATTTTTCTCTACGACTCTTACATGTCGACTATTATCTATTATTTTCTCGTAATTTATTGGATTTTGTGCATGACGAAAAATTTGCCGGCGACGACAACATCTCTCTATTTCGTCGTGAGATATCTCATTGTGCGCATGGTAAGCCTGCTGGAGAATGACATGGGCTAATTGGTATCCCGGATAATAAATGTTCCGTAATTTTTTTACCTAAATCCATGCGGATTCTTAGGCACGAAGTTATTATAATGAACGAAATTATAAAGCATATTATTTATTTATGAAAACCAGTCTGTCCTTTTATACTCCTACTAGACAATGCCCGCGACGTCGTAGCCGTGACGTTTTTTAATTACTGCGGGAACTCTTTAATTTTCCGGTATAACCAAAAACCAAAAAACCTCAATCCACGCGTACGAACTCGCGGGCATCAGCTAGTAAATCATAAAATTGTCCCACGTGAAATAAATAAATTCAATTTATTTAGTTCGTTTTATGATATATTGTTACTATCACTCATGGATACTATGATCTGAATTAAATTTATTATTTATTTATCAAATAAATTTTATTGCACCGTTTTCAGGTTTCTCCACGGTGAGCGACTCGCAAGGCCCCACGGAGTTCACGTCAGCACACATGAACTTCTCCGAGGACTCAAACTCCCAGAGCAGCGGCACCACCACGCCGGCGAAACGATTAAAAACCGATTGAGACCAATCAGTTGGCTGTTCTGTGCGTGTATCATATTTTAAGGTGGCTTCTCGTTGTGTGTGATAGTACAAGATGTTATTGTAATGTTTATGCAATAATACAGAATTAAAGAATCAAATGTTTATTTTGATGTAGGTAAACTACACTTTGAGTGGAAATGGTTCAATTATGGCAGTAAACACATAGATGAATAATAATTCATAACTTTCTTTCTTTTAAAATGAAAAAAAATAAGCAGCTTACAAGTGTCAGTGAAAAATAATATCCTCTCGCCTATAATTTTTAGTGTTGCGTACTTAAAAGGTAGGTTTGCAAGCCTTATGGGACGACAGTGTCTGTCTGTTCATATTTAACATATTCTAGTTTGTAAAGGGGATTGAAACTTTGGCATAGCGACCTGCCGCCATTTTGATTTATTTTCAAAATCGCGGCGCACGATTAAAGTGGTATGTATGGATAGAGGACACATAGACGAACAAATAATGTCAAGTAACATAGTACCCCAAAGTGTCACGTTCCCAAGATAATTGGAGGTAAAGATGGACATATGAGGACAACGACAATCATTAAAAATAGACTTATTACGTGTCTACAGGCGTCAAATTGTATCCAAATAATCGTTCCCAGGTTGATTATTATTATTACTGTTTATTAGAAGAGAGTAGGTACATTACTTATTACTAGGAGTACGAGAAAACTACTAAAAAAACTACTAAAAAGCGCATCATAATGAAACGCAGTCGACATGTCGCGTTGGTCGCATGTCACTTAGCTTGAAAACATTTTTTAAGTGGGTAAGTATGGCAGCTAGTTAGATATGTAGTACCTACTTGTACCAAAAAATAACAACTATAGTAAAAATAATTATACTGCCTAACTACTGGTTAAAAATAAAACAAAAGGCAAGTGATTGATGTTAAGAATCATTTATTTATTGCTGTAAGTACAATCACGGAATAAGGAATAATACTAACGTACAGAAACTGCACTAAAAAGAATTATAATATATCTAACACGTATCATGCATATTTGCATCGAATGGGCTATCAGGTTGCTTCAAATCAAAATGTTGTGTGTTGAAATCACGATAAAACAAATGTAATCACGATAAAGATCATGTCAATCACGATATTATAGAATATATGTGCTTGTTTTAATTCACCTAATACAAGATTAATTATCATCGTCTGTCTGTCGTCGAATATGGGTTTCTTGATGCCGAGCCCAAGCCATGTACCATATAATGCACATAACATGGGCACAGCATCCGAGGGTTCGCATTCCCACAAGACAGTTACAGTAGTGCCCAATGATTTTATTTCTGCCTTGTAAACTATTATCCAGCAAGATGTAAACGAAATACATGCGGGTGGTTTGATGTCGCGAATGTATTTTAGCTCTTGCGAGCCAAGGATTGAGAGCTACAATGCCGAATTGGGTAAGATTATAATCAATTTCTAAATCTTCATTGTAGTAATTAATTGTAGTAGTAGTTTTCTCGTGCTCCGAGTAGTATGTAATGTACCTACTCTCTTCTAATAAACAGTAATAATAATAATCAATCTGGGAGCGATTATTTGGATACAATCTAACACCTGTAGACACGTAATAAGTCTATTTTTAATGATTGTCGTTGTCCTCATATGTCTATCTTTACCTCCAAATATCTCGGTAACGTGACACTTTGTGTTACTATGTTACTTGACATTATTTGTTCGTCTATGTGTCGTCTATCCATACATACCACTTTCATCGTGCGCCGTGATTTTGAAAAAAAAAACAAAATGGCGGCAGGTCGCTATGCCAGCTTCCATACAAAAAGGTTCAAACCTCTTTGGCAATTAAGTGAAATATACTTTGAGATTATCCGAATAAGATTACTTTTATCATAACATGTTTATGCACTCACATTTGATCTATATAGAATACTTGTTCATGTAAGGAATTTCAGTATATAATGAGTACCTATCTAAGGGTTCTACATAATGTGTTAAGTGTGCTATTCCATACTTGACTTGAATGGTGCACTATGTACTTTTGTATGCATACTTGAGAATTCTCCATAATTTTCTCAATAGTGTCTGAAGCCATTCTGCATGTGGCCAGCGTGAAATATGGCCGTAACCCTTCTCATTCTAACGCCGCATTTACACTTGTAAGTTTTACTCACGACATGACATGACATTAGGGATACCTACTCTTCATGCTATCACATCCAAAGAGAAGCCTAGCATTACAGACTATAAGAATTGGACTTGAAACCAAGTTTCGGTTAAAAACAATTTATATTGAACGTTTTACAGTCAGTGAAGTGAAGTTCTAAGTGTGCCTATATATTAAGTTGATTTTAGTTGCGTGTGCTAATACACTGAGATTCATATGTTTTTATATTATTAACTAGCAAGACGGGTCATACTGCCAACGCTTAAAGCAATGACAGTTTGATGTCACGTACCTTGACGTTCCTAAAATATAATTCCAAGACGCAAAAGTCAAAAATAAAGAAACAATATGGCTTTATACGTTGGCAGTGTGGCCCCAGCCGGCGAAAAATTTGATCTAATTCCTAGATACATTATAAAAGGAACCTCTGTGCAAAGTGTCATGTTTTTAGGCCAAATAAGGTTTGGGTTGGGTGTTTATGAGTAAGTTTGAGATCTATAGAGCGAACTTTGACTTTGCTTAGACTTAAGACATGGTTAAATGAGACAGATTTATGTAACTCACTAGATTTTATATTAAGTACCTAATGAGATAATTTTGAATGCTTATTTTAAAGGTTTGGAACGGTAGATGGTGTGCAGCCAGGGCGAGCGCAGATCTTATCAATTTTAAACTTGTTAAAATATCACTTTCACTTTCATAATTATGGCTTCCTGCGAAGAAAATAAAGTAAAATGTGCTCAAATTAAGAATAGGACAGACTTAGCTATCATAATTTAACGTCGTTTAGTATCTATGAAAAATAAAATTAAAGTAAAAACTAAACAGGCATAAAAATTTGTTCCAATTGTGGCCACCGATCGCAATTAACTCGGCCCACCGATTGTGTAAGGAGATCGTTATCGTTTGTTAAACGGAAAATTTGACCTGATAAAGGAGTTCATAGATGCCTACACGTCAAAAAGCGTGAATGTACTCCTTTAACAGTTCCAGTAATAGGTGTCAAATGATTACGATTTGCTTAGACAATAAACGAGGGCTACCGTTTTTATGCTCACTAGTTGGCGCCACTGGCGAGTAAGGTCCTTAGCAGTGGCGTGCACAGGGTTTTGGCTTAGGGTAAGCACTAGGGCACGCAGTGCTCGTATACCTATCTACGTCATACATTAGGTTGCAAAGTTTCGGCGGTTAACTATATTATAGAATACGACCACACACTAAGTGTGAATTTAAAATGGCAAGTATCTTATTCGGTATTCCTAGTCTATATTATTCACATTTCTAGGTCCAAGGTTTGGGCTAGGCGTTGACGAGTCAGAGCGTGAGTCAAGACATTTCTTTTCATTATGAAATATAATAAAAGCACATACCTGTCTCTCAGGGCGGATTCGACCAAACGCGAGTAAATTTTATACTCAGATTAGTAGCTAAGTTACCGGAGAGTAAATCTAATTTACGTTTTACCATAGACTATTCTACGATTAGTGCGCCTATTCTAGAGTAAATTGTTACACCGCCATTTAACGTGGAGTAAAGGAACTTATTCTGTGGATAACCTAACATTTTACATATTGGGTTTCCACAAGTTCAATTAACAGTTCTTTTTCAGATGGTAACCAATTTGGGCTCCGTTTTCTCTTCTCATCACTCATTTTTGGCTACCCGAAGTTTCCGAAAAAAAAAACTAAAATACAACAAGAAAACAGCAAAATTGACGAAAGTTTGACAGGCGTGGGCGTCAGGCGACAGATGACAGTCCTTAATCCCTCCATATTCCAACATTATAAAACGCCAAAAATGAGAGCCAGAATATAAGCCTTCATGCCATACACTTTTGGAGCAACATTTTTTTTCCGGGTTATACGTCTTTCACTCATTCGTTCCGCTAGTCGGGTTTAGTTAATCGAAGTATAGTTAAACCATAGATTGCATGGAAAAACGACTTTGACGTTACTCCAGATTAAAAATGTGGAATAAATTTATTCCTCGTTTAGTTATTCGAGCATAAATGCTAGTTTGGTCGAATCCGCCCTCAGTAACACAAGTACCTAACCGACGACGTACGATATTAAAGACAGCTCGCCATGCCGCATACCGCAAGAACCACCTCAGACATCTAAATAAGTGACTGATAATTACGTAACAAATCACATAAATGATATCCGAAGTGGCCTTTAAAAAGGCCGATGCATTATTGCTTAATAATCACACGAATAATTTTTCATTTTCGAAATAATAATTTAGTACGTTCTATGAATAAACCTTTACACAAACTTTGTAAGTCACAAATCCGATTGCTTTTTAATTACTTCACTTACTTATTTCGGCAAAAACTTTATATTCACATTAAATCAAAACACTGTACACCGGTACGAAAGGAAACAATTACTAGAATACATAGGTACCTATATGTAAAAAAGTTACTGTCTATAAATAATTAAGTCAAAAATCACTTGTAATTAAATGTTAACAAAGAAAAAATCTTTAATTTTCTTTACAAGTTTTACTAATTAAATTAACAAATAATATCCTCATTTCCTATGTATAGCCTAGAGCTATTAAATGTTTATTTTTTTAATCGGAGTAGTTTTTGTTTATTTTATTGAATTCAGTTACGAAAACATACCGTAGATTTTTCGGTCTAAATATTTTTTAAAGATATTAAAACGTACTTAAATTTAAGGAAACAATCTGAATAAATTAAAATTAATATAAATGAGTTGATAGTTTTAAGAAATCAAGCTACTTATTTGGATTTTAGAAAATAAAACCTTCGTTTATTTTTACTTTCGAGCGCATCGGAAAATACCCGTAGCCGGCTTGTGATTGGTCATCTTCGATCGGCAGGGTTCACCCTGGTGTTCGATCAATCACAAGACACTAAGCTCTGCTTCTTTTGCGCGTCATTCTTTCATGATTCTACTCGGAATCATGAATGAATGACGCGAATAGAGTAAAGATATCTGCCTACGATGACGCGCAAAAGAAGCAGATATTTCACAAGCTTTTTGGCTTCGCGCGATCTCTTCTAGCGATAGATGGCGTTCATCGGTTGTCGCTTACCTGACGCGAGTTACGCCGTGCGGGAACAATGTAGTTATTTGAAGAAGTGGGCTTAGAATTAGTTTTATTTTCAATATTTTGAAAGGGGTATAATTTACAAAGATAAGCAGTGCTTTTATACCTGTATAACCTGCACGCCACTGGTCCTTAGTATAGGTGTAAATTCGGTAAAAAAGCATACTTTTGACAAAAAATACGTTTTTAAATAGTAAGCGCACAGGAAAATGTACTAACTTCTGAATTCTTCTTCTTTCAACCATCTTTATTTTGCACTTTTTTTTCTTAGCTCCGCTTTTAAAGCGCATAGCACTGACATTCATTGACACGTATCTTACATCTTCATTCATTAATCCCGTATTGCTAAATACATTCATGAAATAATTAGACCCGCGATAAAGGCCCAGTGATAATACCTATTTGACATTTCGGAGACCTCACTCTACACTAGCGGCGAATTTGAACACGGTAGCCCCCATTGGGCCCCTGATTAGTGCAATCTCTCCTGGCTACAATTGGGATGATGATACAATAAAAAACTGTTAATTAAATAGAGGTTGTTCCATTAGACCTGAAATTTTTGTTTGAGTTTGATTACCATTTTGAACTTATACATTAGAGAAAAAAGCGTTTTGAAATTTGATGACTTCACAAGTTTGATAAAGAGTTGCTGATTTTATTGAGTTGTCATCATCCCTATTGCACTGTTGCATCAAGAATAGAATAAACTCTGCCATCTACTCAGTATTTATCACATATGTACGTTATATATATATATGTATGTTAAGTATTTATATAATTGTGATGAAGTTGTCTATTGATTAAAATGCTGTTTAGCCCGAATCCGAAAAAGCTGCATAAATTTTTGTTACAGTTCTAATTATTGTAATTGGCTGAATGATAGTCTTGTAGATAATGTTTTTGGCTCGCAAAGGTGTTCTTATATAAGTATGTTGATATGATTAGTGTGGTCTGTTAAAAACAAAGCTAATCCGAAAGGCCTCAACTGGCAATTTTTAGAGTACAATACAATATTATTAATAAAATAAAATATAACTTATTATTGAAAATAAATGTCATTAAAAACTCTCTCTTTTTTTTATATAGGCTAATGCTGTTTAGCCCGAATCCGAAAAAGCTGCATAAATTTTTGTTACAGTTCTAATTATTGTAATTGGCTGAATGATAGTCTTGTAGATAATGTTTTTGGCTCGCAAAGGTGTTCTTATATGAGTATGTTGATATGATTAGTGTGGTCTGTTAAAAACAAAGCTAATCCGAAAGGCCTCAACTGGCAATTTTTAGAGTACAATACAATATTATTAATAAAATAAAATATAACTTATTATTGAAAATAAATGTCATTAAAAACTCTCTCTTTTTTTATATAGGTTAATGCTGTTTAGCCCGAATCCGAAAAAGCTGCATAAATTTTTGTTACAGTTTTAATTATTGTAATTGGCTGAATGATAGTCTTGTAGATAATGTTTTTGGCTCGCAAAGGTGTTCTTATATAAGTATGTTGATATGATTAGTGTGGTCTGTTAAAAACAAAGCTAATCCGAAAGGCCTCAACTGGCAATTTTTAGAGTACAACACAATATTATTAATAAAATAAAATATAACTTATTATTGAAAATAAATGTCATTAAAAACTCTCTCTTTTTTTTATATAGGCTAACTCACATATATACATACATACATACATACATACATACATACATACATACATGAACCCTGAAAACAATATACTCCTTTTTTCAGGCAGTCGTATAAAAAGGAAAACTATTTTTTTAAACATCCATTGAAATAAAATTTATTAAGTATCTATGTTTCTGTTTCTTCTGATCGATTAATATAACTTCTAATGGCTAAATAGTCATATCTCATGATTATAAAAAAAAATAGGCGGTTATATTTAATGATAAACGGTAGTTATTCAGGGATTCGCGGTTTTCATAGACGGGTAGGCCAGGTCGGTGTCGCGAAGATTTTCCGTGAACCAAATTTTCGCTTGTTCTGTCATCTCTGTGTCGAAATAATCTCGCCAGCCGCCCATTTGACCTGCAATCCAATTAGGTAAGTATTATAAGTTATGCGGACGGACGTGGGAACCCACCGCATTATTATCCCAAGAAAACTACCATTTATTTGATGCCAATTCACTCTAGCCTTGAAGGTACCTACTTAAGTTAAACGTTGAAGGAAATACGTGCGCTCGCCTCGTGCCCCAATGTTGGTTACCATACTCCTCCGAAACGGCTTGACCGATTTTTATGAAATTTTATGTGCATATTCAGTAGGTCTGAGAATCGGCTACTATCTATTTTTCATACCCCTAAATCACCTCAATCCACACGGACGGAGTCGAGGGCATCAGCTAGTAATAGTAATAAAATGTGTCTATTAACTAGCTGATGCCCGCGACTTCGTTCGATTGAGGTTTTATGTTACCGGGATACAAAGTAGCCTGTGTTATTCCTGACCATAATCTATATCTGTGCTAAAGGGGATTGAACCGATCTGGCATAGCGACCTGCAGCCATTTTGATTTTTTTTCAAAATCGCGGCGCACGATGAAAGTGGTATGTGTGGATAGAGGACACATAGACGAACAAATAATGTCAAGTAACATAGTACCCCAAAGTGTCACGTTCCCAAGATAATTGGAGGTAAAGATGGACATATGAGGACAACGACAATCATTAAAAATAGACTTATTACGTGTCTACAGGCGTCAAATTGTATCCAAATAATCGTTCCCAGGTTGATTATTATTATTACTGTTTATTAGAAGAGAGTAGGTACATTACTTATTACTAGGAGTACGAGAAAACTACTAAAAAAACTACTAAAAAGCGCATCATAATGAAACGCAGTCGACATGTCGCGTTGGTCGCATGTCACTTAGCTTGAAAACATTTTTTAAGTGGGTAAGTATGGCAGCTGGTTAGATATGTAGTAGGTACCTACTTGTACCAAAAAATAACAACTATAGTAAAAATAATTATACTGCCTAACTACTGGTTAAAAATAAAACAAAAGGCATGTGATTGATGTTAAGAATCATTTATTTATTGCTGTAAGTACAATCACGGAATAAGGAATAATACTAACGTACAGAAACTGCACTAAAAAGAATTATAATATATCTAACACGTATCATGCATATTTGCATCGAGTGGGCTATCAGGTTGCTTCAAATCAAAATTTTGTGTGTTGAAATCACGATAAAACAAATGTCATCACGATAAAGATCATGTCAATCACGATATAGAATATATGTGCTTATTTTAATTCACCTAATACAAGATTAATTATCATCGTCTGCATCCCTAATTACATAATCCAAAAACTCGGCAGGAGGTCGAATATGGGTTTCTTGATGCCGAGCCCAAGCCATGTACCATATAATGCACATAACATGGGCACAGCATCCGAGGGTTCGCATTCCCACAAGACAGTTACAGTACCGCCAATGATTTTATTTCTGCCTTGTAAACTATTATCCAGCAAGATGTAAACGAAATACATGCGGGTGGTTTGATGTCGCGCATGTATTTTAGCTCTTGCGAGCCAAGGATTGAGAGCTACAATGCCGAATTGGGTTACCATTACCATTCTCTTTAACGTGTTCACCGTAATAACTTCTCGCTTGCTCTACTTGGTAAGGTCCTAAGGACATAATTAATAAATCATCATATGAAAGGTTTGGGAAGTGTTCAAAGCCGCGGTTAGCATCTATAGCTTGAAAAGCTGCTCTGCGTTCGTTGAAATTGTTTTGTATCACCAACTCTGATAAAAGGTTTGGAGCGTCATGTTTTAAATATATGTCGTTTATTATTTGATTTACGAGTCGGTTGTCTACCAACCGTTTTCCAAACGCGTTTAACAAAGCACAAGCTATTTTTATTTCCTGTTTTAGATGCGGTGCGGCTATATTGATATACTGGGACCTCAGTTGAAGAAATTGGTTTTTTAAACGACCATTGATTGTTTCCACTACCCAACGACACAACGTCACTTTGCGAGATTCGTTCGCCTGTTGGGTAGCAAGCTGACGTTGGTCGTCGTCTTTTGTAAGTGGCAGGTAGGTTTTATACCCAACCTCGTTCATTTTCTTGACTACATCACGAAATCCTCGATCCAGAATAAAAATATCTTTGTTTTCGAAGAACCAATGGAAAGGGTTATCTTCATCCTCGCTTATTAATTCCTCCATAATAGTGGCATCGGATTTGGTGGCCGCATAAGGCCCAAACGCTTCAATTATATATCCATCAGGACTTACTATTAAGAACATCTTTAAGAGATTTCTGTACTTGTGGGAACTGTATGATAGCCTTTGGAACCTGTAGTTTGAGCTTTTTTGAATATAAAAATAAGTGCCATACAAATACTTATCAACTGATCACAGTTAGGTTCCGCAAATAATATATGTGGGATTCTTAAAATTCGCTCACGAAGTTGATCTCTATATAAGAATGCGCAATCTGGTCCATAAATATGGTCAAAGCCCAAGTGTTTTGTAACAAATTCTAAAATAAGACAGTTTCGTGTCTTTTTCATAACTCTGCTTATAAATTGCGGAGATACATGAAAGACGCTTGCTAGTCTCTCATTGGAATCACCAGTGTGCAGTTTGCACATTACAATTGCTAGGGCTCTTTTAGGTTTCTTAAAAGCGTGTGTTAAGGAAGGGGTTTCTTCTAACAGTTAAAAAGTTCTCTTTAGTAAACCCAATATAATAATTAAAAATAGTGTCATCGATAGCCTCTAATCTATCAAAATTCAAATATTTTAAGTTCTTTTTTTTGTAACATCTTTAACATATAGCACTGTCTTGCACCAATATGACTTGTCATTTTGGTCAAAATAACTACTTAAACTACTTACTTAATTAACTAAATATTTACAGAGTCAATGGTATAACAACACAGTCAACAGAATATAACAACAGTCAACAATAACAAGTAATATAATGAAAAACACGGCAAATAAACAAACAAACGAACTCTCCTACAAAAAGCCTGCGCACATTGGGAGTCAAAGTGACAACTGGCAAACTGAATAATGAATACTGATGATGCCTTTCACTTTTTTACCCTGGAGTCCCTGCCCGGCTAGCTAGAAGAGAGTAGGTACATTACATACTACTCGCGAGTAGTATGTAATGTACCTACTCTCTTCTAATAAACAGTAATAATAATAATCAATCTGGTAGCGATTATTTGGATACAATCTAACACCTGTAGACACGTAATAAGAGATTTTTAATGATTGTCGTTGTCCTCATATGTCTATCTTTACCTCCAAATATCTCGGTAACGTGACACTTTGGGGTACTATGTTACTTGACATTATTTGTTCGTCTATGTGTCCTCTATCCATACATACCACTTTAAGCGTGCGCCGCGATTTTGAAAAAAAATCAAAATGGCGGCAGGTCGCTATGCCAGCTCTCATACAAAAAGGTTCAAACCCCTTTAATCCAGATCCGTTCAGCCGTTCTGGCGTGATTGATGAACAAGCATCCATCCAAACTTTTGCATCATCATACTAATATTATAAATGCGAAAGTGTGTTGGTTTGTCCTTCCATCACGCCGCTGTGCGTACCTCGCACATAAAGTATAGATATAGGTACTTACGAAATACTTACGTCACTCGCGCCCCGCGCCACACCGCGCATGCGCACGCAAGCCACGCCTCCACTATTCTTATTACATTATCGATAGTTCGGGGAAATTGCGCGTTACCTGGAACTAGTATTTCGCGCGGCTCTGTTTGCTGATTTTATTGGTTGAAATGTATGGTCTCTCATTGTTTATGGTATTGTAAATATTTAATCTTGTTTTCTATTGGTTGTTAGTTCTTAAGGGTTTCTGTATATATGTCACCGTAAGATTGTAAAAACCGTTAGATTGTAATCTAACTCGCGAAATTCTAAACTGTCGAAAGATTAGAATTTAACGCATTATTTTCCGGTAGATTGTAATCTGATAGGTATTTAAACCCGACAAAACCTAAGTGCCCTACGGAACTACTTGGTTATTTATGTCGAACCCTAACCTAACCTACAAGAAAGAGACAAGTAAACGTAAATAAAATGAATATTTCAAAAATTGACACTCAAAACATTGAACAGTTTACAATCTTTCGACAGTTTAGAATTTCGCGAGTTAGATCATAATCTAACGGTTTTTAGAATCTTACGGTGACATATATAAATATCGATAAGTTTTCCAAATAAAATTATTATTCCTTTCGTTTCTCTAAGCATCAATTGTGAGTTTTAATATAACCAGCTCGTAATCCTCCGCTACAGTGGTGACCCTGCGACAATTAATAAGAAAAAAGGAATCAATCAACAAAAAGCTGAAGCTATGATCGAGCAAGAATTAAAAATCGTCGAGGAAACAAAAATCCCCGACCTGGCTGCGATCTCTGTGCAGTCAAGGCTACTTCCATTTTGGCGCAATGTTCCAAGAGCCTGGTTCGTCCAGTTTGAGGCAGTCGTCGATCCCTTGAAGACATCAGATGATCAAAAATACCGCTACGTCCTTTCGAAGCTGGAACCGGCAGATCTACAGCACATCACCGACCTACTATACAGCCCACCTGCAACCGGGAAATATGAAGCCGTGAAAAATCGACTACTCACCGTGTACGAAAAATCAGAAGTCGAGAACTTTCAGAAGCTCATCAGCGGTTTAGACATCGGTGACCAGAAACCCAGCGTGCTGCTTCGAAAAATGCGAGAACTGAACAATGGCCTCATCACAGAGGGTTTGAAGATCGAGTGGCTCCATCACGTGCCAGCCCACTGTCGCTGCGTGCTCTCTGTCAACAAGGAATCTTCGCTCGACACGCTAGCAGCAATGGCAGACAGGATGATGGAGTAAGTCGGGAGCACTTCCGTCAGCACCGTGGCAGCGGTATCAAACTCAACCTCTTCAGCAGCATCATCTGACAGCACCTGAGAGCCAGCGTATTCAGAGATCCTATCAAGGTTAGAAAAACTCACATTACAAGTGACGGAATTGCGAGCACGAGATACTACGCGTCAAACATTTCGTCAACCATTTCGCGGACGCTACCGCTCGCGCTCACGCTCATTATCATCTCGGGTGAAGCCTGGCGATCCTACGTGGTTATGCAGATATCATCACAAGTTTGGCAAGAAAGCAATACGCTGCGAGTCACCGTGTGCACAACGTAACAAGACGACGGAAAACTAACGTCGACACCGACCGTGGCGGATGTCGGTGTCCCCAAAATCAGCAACCGCCTTTGTGTTCATGATCGCGACTCACACGAACGTTTCCTCGTGGACACTGGCGCAGACATATCTGTTTGGGCTGCAACATCGAAAACTAAGAAAAAGGCCGCACATACCTACAAACTTTACGCGGCAAACAATACACCGATAAATACCTACGGCGAGAAGACAATTAAGCTCAACCTAGGACTACGGCGCAGTTTCATCTGGACGTTTATTGTCGCAGACGTGAAGACTTCCATATTGGGTGCAGACTTCTTTCTTCACTACAAGCTCTTGTGGATCTTCACAGAAAAAAAATAATTGACGACGAAACCAAGCTTACCGTCGACGCTATTGAAGTATCAACAAACGCCGAATCCATTCGCATCGTGAGCTCCGACCAACAATATCACGACATCTTGAAGCATTTTCCTGGCGTTCTTCGACCATGTCTCTAAAGCAGCCAGCCAAACATGACGTCGTACATTACATCGAAACAACGGGTCCTCCGCTTTCCGCACGCGCCCGCCCTCTACCGCCCGACAAATACAACGCTGCAAAAGCCGAATTTGATCGGATGGTGGGGATTGGCATCTGCAGACCTTCAAGCAGTCCATGGGCCAGCCCTTTACACGTTGTAACGAAGAAAGACGGCGGACTTCGGGTATGCGGCGACTACCGAAGATTAAACGCAGTAACGCAACCCGACCGTTATCCGATACCACGCATTCAAGATTTCACGTATCCACTGAACAACAAAAAAATATTTTCGAAACTTGATCTCAAGATGGCGTACTATTGGATACCTATGGCGAGTAAAGAAGATGCACAGAAGACAGCCATAATCACTCCGTTCGGGCTATACGAATTTACATGCATGACGTTCGGTCTACGTTACGCAAGTCAAACTTTTCAACGATTCATGCATCAAGTGCTCCGAGGTATAGAAGACTGTTTTTGTTTCGTTGACGACATTCTTCTATTCTCAGAAGATGAAGAGAAGCATAAGAAGCTTCTCCATCAAGTCTTAGAACGTCTCGACGAATACGGCGTCACACTCAACGTCGACAAATGCCAGCTCGGAGTTGAAACTATAAACTTCCTAGGCTACGAAGTTTCTGCCAGCAGTATCAAGCCGACGAAAGATCGCATCGAAGCAATATCTTCGTATCCGAAACCGAAGACAGTCGTCGAGCTACGACGTTTCCTAGGCATGCTTAATTTTTACCGAGATTGCCTACCTCATCAGGCCGATCATCAACACGAACTCAACAAGTTTCTTCACAACAAGAAAAAGAATGACAAAATGCCTATGGAATGGACACCGGAAGCAAACGAAGCTTTTGAAAAATGCCGCCAAAGCATCACCGAAGCAACAACGTTAAGCTACCCCGTTCACGGTTGCGAACTCGCTATAATGACAGACGCCTAAGATTTTATCCACAGTTTAGGCGCAGTACTACAACAGAAGGTTGAGAACAACTGGAAACACTTCAGAAGATTGATCGAAGGCTGCGAAGTAACAATATTCACCGATCATAAGCCTCTCTCTTTCGCACTTAGCAGACCTGCAAGTAGTAGCGACACGCCGAAACGAGAACGACAGCTACATTTTATATCTCAATTTTGTTCGAGTATCAAGTACATCAAAGGTGAAGAAAATCCAATCGCCGACGCCTTATCACGAATCGAAGACATCCAGAACCCAAGTATCATAGACTACAACCAACTTGCAATAGACCAGAGCAACGATGAAGAATTGAAAAATCTGAAAAAACAACCTAACTTAAAATTCGCCGAAATAACTCTTCCCGGACTCGACCGACCAATCACATGCGAATTATCGACTGCATCACCCCGTCCGTATTTACCTAAAACATACCGCTACGCCGCATTCAAAGCGCAACACGGGCTATGTCACCCCGGGATTAGAACCACACGGAAACAGATAGCATCGAAATTCTTTTGGCCAACCATGAACAAAGAAGTAGCAACGTGGGCCAAAGCATGTGTCAACTGTCAGCGCAGCAAGGTACATCGTCACGTCGTCACTCCTCTGGCGGAGTTTCCACCTTCTCAACGTTTCGAACATATACACATAGACGCCGTGGGACCGCTACGATTATCAAACGATTTCAAGTTTTGCGTCACCATAATAGACAGATGCACCAGATGGCCGGAAGCTGTTCCAGTTCAAGATATCACCGCAGAAAGCGTCGCAAAAGCCCTCTACGAGAATTGGATAGTCCGATTTGGCGTCCCGCTCAGAATTACAACGGATAGAGCCCAAAATTTCGAGTCGGCACTACACACTACTGAAGAAATGGGGTATATCCAGAATCCGTACTACAAGTTATCATGCCCAGGCCAACGGAAAAGTGGAACGATTTCATCGTACAATGAAGGCAGCTCTAATGGCGCGCGGTGCAACAACAACTTGGGTAGAAGAGTTGCCCACCGTACTATTGGGTTTACGCACCGCACTACGTGAAGATAATCTCAGCCCTGCACTAATGACCTACGGCGCAACACTACGAATACCGTCCGATTTTTTCGTACACAGTCGAAAATTGCAGATGCAGAGTACGTGCGACGGCTAAGCGAAGCAATGGCATCGTTAATACCTACGGAACGTACGACATCGTCACGACCTATGTTCGTACACAAAGACTTAGCTACATGTACCCACGTTTTCGTTCGAAACGATGCGATCAAACCACCTTTGACCCCGCCATATGACGGACCCTATCAAGTTCTAAAACGTCACGAGAAGTACTTCAAGATCCAGTTACCACTACGCACAATCGTGATATCATTAGATAGACTCAAGCCTGCATACCTACTTAACGAAGATGACGTAAGCGCGAGCGACACTAACGTCACGTCGGAACGCAAGAGATCGAGTTCACCGAAAACTGAATTCGACTCCAGCTGTTTTACCTACGCCACCTTATATCACCAAACGAAGCGGACGGGTCGTGAATAAAAACGTACGCTTCGCTTGAAGGGGGATACTGTGCGTACCTCGCACATAAAGTATAGATATAGGTACTTACGAAATACTTACGTCACTCGCGCCCCGCGCCACACCGCGCATGCGCACGCAAGCCACGCCTCCATTATTCTTATTAAATTAACGATAGTTCGGGGAAATTGCGCGTTACCTGGAACTAGCATTTCGCGCGGCTCTGTTTGCCGATTTTATTGGTTGAAATGTATGGTCTCTCATTGGTTGTGGTATTGTAAATATATAATCTTGTATTCTATTGGTTGTTAGTACTTAAGGGTTTCTGTATACATATATATCGATAAGTTTTACAAATAAAATTATTATTCCTTTCGTTTCTCTAAGCATCAATTGTGAGTTTTAATATAACCAGCTCGTAATCCTCCGCTACACCGCAATGGAGCAACGGATCGACGTGATTTTAAGCATGGATATAGTTGAGAACCTGGAGAATGACATGGCTACTTTTTATCCCGGAAAATTAAGGAGTTCCCGCGGGAATCAAACTTAAACCACGTGGACGAAGTCGCGGGCATCAGTATTTTATATTATAGATGCGAAAGTATGTTTGTTTGTTGGTTTGTCCTTCAATCACGTCGCAACGGATCGATGTGATTTTTGGCATGGGTATAGTTGAGGGCCTGAAAATTTTTATCCCAGAAAATGTAGAAGTTCCCGTGAAAATCAAAAAAACACACAGACAAAGGCGCGGGCATCAAGAAAGAAAGAAAGAAAAAACATTTATCTACATTATATCACCCCTGCACCTCAACGATCTAGTAAAGATATAGAATCTAAACTACAGCGAAGAGGCGCAGGAATGAACTGCATTACGCGTGGCACAACCCGAAAAATGGTCCAGGCTCAGCATAATGCTGTATATCTAGCATCAGCTAGTTTATTATCATATTATGTAATGTAGATTACTTGAAATGAAATGAAAATTATTTTGAGCATTATTTTGACAACCTTCTTCGAGATAAATCGAAATTGCCGTACTGGCCAAATACATGCGAGCAGCGGCCGGCAAAAGTTGTATGAAAATCCATATCTGTCGTGATTTAGCGGCCAAATAAATTACATAGTAAATTCATATCTGTCGTGTAATTTAAAAATGGAACGATCTTTTACTCCGAAACACGGCAACCAAGGACGTAACTTATCAAAGGTTTTATTTATATTTCGAACAACTTGCAAATAGAAAGCTGTTTTTTGGATTAAAACAAACGAACACTAGCGCGGGAAAAAATATTGTTGTTCGTTGTTCGTCATTGATTTTGAAATGTATTTGACAAAATGAGTTCAAGTGAAGACAATGAGTGTGAAGAACTTACTTTAACGCCATCTGAAATTCAAGAGTCGACAAGAGCCGTAATAGAAAACTTGTTACCGCCAAAATCGAAAGAAAAATATTTTTTAAATAAAAAGTTCTGTCTAGGTACTAAGTACTTAGTTTTAATTTCCGCACATTATTTGAGAAAAGTACTATACAAGCCTTGGCCACAACTAGGCATTGATGGACTTACGTATGTGTGCTTCGGCCCACATTTACACGTTCGTCCTTCAATGCCTGTTTTGCTGGCCGCTGCAGTAATGTACTAATTTCAGCTTAACATCGTGACATATACATCGTAGAAGTGTTTACGTGCATATGAGCATGTGTGAGTGTGTGTGTATGTGCGTGCGCGTGTAATGTGTTTGTGTGTGTGGGTGTTTGCGTTTGTGAGACTTGAATGCATTCAGACGACCTCCGTGGCGCAGTGTTGAGCGCTGTTGTCTTAACGTGCGGAGGTCTCGAGGTCGATCCCGGCGGGATCAATTTGCTAATTTATAATTTCTGAATTTTCCCTGGTCTGGCCTGGTGGGAGGCTTCGGCCGTGGATAGTTACCACCGTACCGGTAAAAGACGTGCCGCCAAGCGATGTAGCGTTCCGGTGCGATGCCGTGTAGAAACCGAATAGGGGTATGGGTTAAATATAACTGCCATACCCCTAACAGGTTAGCCCGCTACCATCTTCACTTACCATCAGGTGAGACCGCAGTCAAGCGCTAACTTGTAGTGGATAAAAAAAATACCTTTTCTAATGAAGGGATGTTTGCCGTTAATGAAGTTGATCTTGCTGAGCAGCGAGTGGTTGACGGCCGGGTTGCGCTTGAAGCTGTCGAAGCGGAGGTGTTCGCACAGCCGCTCCACCTGCCGCGGCGTGCACTGCTCCGCGCCCAGGAAGCTGCCCACGCGCTGGATCGTGCACGGGAGATTCTGGAGGAGGTAACATTCCATCCATACTTAATATTACAAGTCATAATTAAAAAAATTAAAAAAACACTACTGCCCTGCCAAAAACGAACTAAAAAGTTAAAAATCTAAGTTAATCTAGTTAAATTAGAATCTTATTCACATTTTTATTAAATGATATTTTTCTGTGAATCACTGGATATTGAACTATAGTGTTATATATGTCACCGTAAGATTGTAAAAACCGTTATATTATAATCTAACTCGCGAAATTGCAAACTGTCGAAAGATTGTAATCTGTTATATTTTATTAACCCGATAAAACCTAAGTGCCCGGCCGATTATCTGATTATTCCTGATTATTTATGTCGAACCCTAACCTAACCTACAAGAAACAGACAAGAAAACGTAAATACAATGAATATTTCAAAAATTGACACTCAAAACATTGAACGGTTCACAATCTTTCGACAGTTTACAATTTCGCGAGTTAGATTATAATCTAACGGTTTTTACAATCTTACGGTGACATATATTTTTGAAATCTACTCATCATTTTCTAGTGTTAGGATTTTAATTTAACTAGCTTTATAATTTCATTATTTTTTATTTTTACGTTGGCAACTTTATCTTTAAATGGACTATCAGTTGTCATTCTGTGATTGTCGGTGATTGGTTGACGCCGGTTGCGCGAGTTGGCGCGGAAAAGGCGGGAACCAATCATATTTGTTTTCTCCCACCTTAACGGCCGTAAGCTGGGTGGGAGGTTTGGAAAATTTTGGCCGCACTCTCTCGTGAGGCGTGCAGAGAAAATAAGTGGAAATTTGTGGTTTTAGTTTAGTTAATATTTGTTATAGTTTAAATAGTTAAAAGTAAATAAGAGAATAAAGTGATATTTATGGAATTGCTTATTAGCTTCTTTCCCTGGTGCCCTCATCACTGCCCTACTGCAGGGTGATGTTTATAATTCAGAAGTGACAAGACAGCGTTAATTACTATCAACGCGTAAGTACACGCCCAGTTACATAATTTTGTTAACTGTTAGTCCTAATCGTTTTACTTGCTGATGCACTAATATTTAGCTACGTAAAATTTCGCGATTAAAGCATATCAGTGTATCCACCAAATCAAGTAACCATTATCACCACGTGGCGATATCATAACCTGTAATTATGTTTTCACGGACAAAGCATGTTAGTCTGTCCACCAACTCAAGTGATCATTTTCACCACGTGGTAATATCATAACCTGTATCTATGTGCAATCATTATATTTGACGTACCCAGTGAAGTGTGCAAAGAAGGGGTGCTTATTCGCATTAGTGTTATTCTTCATTAAGTAAATTTTAATGTAATTTGTATACTACTTTCTTTGTTGTAGTACTTTAGTAAAAAGGTATTTACCTACATTGTGGGTACCTGATGCAAGCTAGTTTTTTTTTAGAACAAGTTTGAATTAGCTATTACTTTTATAGTTACTGGTAGTTTTTCCGTCGGATATTATGCTAGAATATATCAGAGGTATGCTTAAAGCAGCCGGGCCGCGGAAAATATAATAAATTGGAATATTAATAATCACGAGCACATAGCGGGTATATTGCAGGTATTTGCATATACAGACGTGAAATTTAAGAATTTTTGATAGCTTTCGTAAACAAATAGAATTCTATCCTTTCATCTATATAATGCTAGCTGTATAGACTTCAACACACCTTATACAGTGTACCTTTTTGAAACTTAATTTGTTTTCTTTGTTTTTCTGAGGCGATAGAAAATGGACCGACAACTTGAGACGCCCGATCCCGAGGAACACCGAAGCCGGAGCCGAAGGAGGGAGCGCAGTCGTAGCCTACTACGTACCCGCAGCCCTTCTCGGATTCTGGGGCCGGAACTGGAGCAGAGCCGTGAGCGGGTGAAAATTCTTGAGAGGCAGTTACTGCAAGAGCGAGAGCGACTTCTACATGCCGAGGACAACCATCGGAGTCGTAGCCGCTGCAACGCGCCACATGCGACTTCGCGGCAGGCTACCCAGCGGCGCAGTCATCGCAACAGCAACGCGTCTCCAGATCACCGACGGACAGAGACTGGTGCCGGCGCAGTGAATTTTGCTGAGCGTCGTGGCGTCGCGGGATATGCTAAAAGGTCACGTAGTCCTTCTGCTTCTAAGAAATATTTTGTTGATATTTTGAAATGTTTTAAGGATAGTTTGACATCTCAGCCGTCTACCCATGACACAAGACCTTTTCAAAAGGTTGATCATATGAATATACTTCCAAATTTCGACCCCTCTACAAAAAACCAAAGGATTGATGTTTGGCTCAAAAAGGTCAATGAATGTGCTAGTGTATACGGCTGGGATGATAAAACTGTCACTCACTTTGCCATGCAGAAACTCCAAGGCCTCGCCAAAATATGGTACGAAGGTCTGAATTCAGTTTTGTTTACCTGGCCGGAGTGGCAAGAGAAATTAATTAATGCTTTTCCTTGCGAACAAAATTACGGCCAGGCTTTGGAGGAGATGCTTAAAAGGAAGAGTAGGTATAATGAACCTATAGAAGTTTATTTTTATGAAAAATTAGCGTTGCTCAATCAATGCGACATAGTTGACAAGCGAGCAGTAGATTGCATTATTCATGGGATCAGTGACAGGACGCTAAAATCCGGTGCTCTGGCATTACGATCTTCTAACCCTGATCAGTTATTGCAATTTTTGATAAGCAGCAAGGACTCGCACCAATCTTTCGATCGAAACCAAGTTAAAAACAAAACCGATCACTCTAGTAGTCATAACCAATCCAATCATAAGTCGAACAGCAGATCCGGCTCTCTTTCAGGCTGTTATAACTGTAAAGAGAAGGGTCATAGTTTCTTGTTTTGTCCTAAACCGCTAATTAAATGCACACAATGCCATAAAGTAGGTCATTCAGCCGATAAATGCTTCTCTAAAAAGGATAATGGGGTCGTGAGAAATGAAAATGTACCAAAAACTATGTGCATTGACACAAACAGTCAGGAACATAATTCCTCCTTTCTTCCAAGTTCAAAATTTATTAAAGATGTACAAATAAACGGCATGATACGTCAAGCTTTTGTAGATTTCGGGAGTGAGGTTACTCTGGTGCAAGAATCATTAGTTAGGGAGTTAGGTGTGGGTCATGACAATATACCAACGTTGTTAAGGGGATTCGGCAATGGTTTAGTCAAGTCACAAGGAGGATTGTTACTTAGTATTAGTGTCGATGGAGTAAACGCTCATGTTCAATGTAAAGTTGTATGTGATAATCTGCTAGAAAAGTCTATCCTCATAGGTCAGTCATACACGGAACAGCCTCATATTATAGTTTATAAAGATTCAACTAAGCTCCAGTTCATGGATATCGGCAAGGAAATGCCACTTTCTGATCCGGGTATACAAGAGTCTTTGATTGAGATTAGAATAGCAGGAGCAGTGGAGCTCCATGGTGCAGCATCGGTAAGGGCAAGAGTTGAACCTTCGCTTAGGGGCAGCTTCCTCGTTAGAAATAGTGTTGCAGGCAAGCCAACCAAACAGTATTTTATTTGTGGAGGTCTCTATCTTTCTGAAAGTGGTCATGTCGATATAACGGTGATCCCTTGTTCGAGCTCTTGCTCGATTTCGGATAGTTCAATTTTGTGTAGGGCAAAACGAGTGGACGTTGTAAGTAGGGTAATTTTCGAACCACCTGAAATACCTGTGGTGAGTGAGGATAATTTCGACGAAAAGCAGATTCGTGTCAGTGATAAAGTACCAGAAGGCGTAAAGCAGAGGTTGCTAGAGTTGCTTAAACGGTATAAGCATTGTTTTGCGTCTTCACTTAAAGATCTCGGTTGTACAAACGCGACCACGATGAATATAGAGTTGAACAGCGATCGCCCTGTCGTCTATCGACCTTATAGGTTGTCACACCATGAGCGAGAAAAAGTACGTGTGATGGTAAAGGAGATGCTGGATGCAGGGATCGTTAGGGAGTCTTCTTCTGAGTACGCTAGTCCGATTATATTAGTGCGTAAAAAGGATGGCTCTCTCAGAATGTGCGTGGATTATCGGATGCTAAATTCAATTACGGTTAAGGAGCGCTATCCCATGCCCATTATGGAGGATGAGATAGCTCGACTTGCAGGCCAAGCTTGTTTCATTTCGCTCGATCTAACGTCCGGGTACTATCAGGTCCCTATTTCGGAGCAAAGTAAACACCTCACATCGTTTGTCACGCCAGATGGTCAGTACGAGTTCAATCGTATGCCATTTGGCTTGGCAAACGCCCCGGCAGTTTTTCAGCGCATGATGAATTCAATCCTAGGGTCTGCTCGTTTTGGTAAGGCAACCGCGTATCTTGATGATGTTCTAATATACGGGCGGGACCCCACAGAATGCTTAGATCGTCTCGAAGAAGTGTTACAGTTAATAGAAAAAGCCAACCTCACTTTAAATTTCTCTAAGTGCGATTTTTTACGGGATACAATTGATTATCTTGGTTATGAGATCAGCGCAGCTGGGGTCAGGCCTGGTGAGAAAAAGATCCTCAGCGTCACAAACTTCCCACGACCTGAGAATGTGCATAATGTCCGTCAATTCCTTGGCTTGGCGAGTTATTTTCGTAAATTTATTAAAGACTTTGCCCGTATTGCATTTCCACTCAGCAAACTACTTAAAAAAGATGCCGTGTGGACATGGAATAATGATCAGGAGGAAGCTTTTGTAAACCTAAAGGCTAGGTTAGTTGATAGGCCCATTCTTGCAATATATGATCCAGCGGCAGAAACGGAGCTTCATACTGATGCAAGTAGGTTGGGTATTGGAGGTATATTGTTGCAACGCACCAGCGGAAATGACACCTTTCGCCCGGTAGCATATTATAGCAGGCAAACGTCACCCGAAGAAAAGAATTTCCACTCTTATGAACTGGAAACTTTAGCGGTCATTTGTTCTCTGCGGAAATTCAGGGTCTATTTGTTAGGGAATTCGTTTAAAATTGTCACAGATTGTAGTGCCCTTCGCTCCACGTTTTCAAAACGAGACTTGATACCGAGAATAGCACGCTGGTGGCTCTTGCTGCAGGAATATCAATGTTCCGTTGAATATAGGCCAGGTGTGAAGATGGGTCACGTAGACGCCCTGTCCCGTAATCCCGTTGTAAGCTCAGAAGAATATCTCGTCGAAGATGTTTCCGCCGTTAGGTCAATTAGCAATGAGGATTGGCTGCATACACTTCAGCTGGGTGATACGGAACTTTGTAGGATAAAAAGTATTCTAAGTAGTAACCTTGATGAGAAGGGGCTCAAATACATAAAAGATAACTTTTTAATAAAAGATAATAAATTGTTTCGTTATTTAGGGTCAAATAAAGATAATCTCCGTTGGGTAGTGCCGAGGGGTGCGAGGTGGCAGATATGTCGCATGAACCATGACGATATTGGTCACTTTGGGGTGGAGAAGACACTTGAAAGGATAAAGAAAAATTATTGGTTTGGGAAAATGTCAAAATTCGTCAAAAAATATGTAAATTCATGTATTGAATGTGCATATGCCAAGACCCGTTCAAAGTCAAGTGAAGGTCTGCTCCACCCTATCGTTAAAGTAGATGTGCCGTTTCATACCATACATGTCGACCACCTTGGGCCATTCGTCAAATCAAAGCGAGGCTACACACACTTACTCGTCATTGTAGATGGTTTCACCAAATTTTGTTTTATTAAGCCCGTTAGAAATACCAACAGTTTAAATGCAATGAGAGCTTTAGATGACATATTCTTCACGTTCAGAGTTCCTGACCGTATTATAAGTGACCGCGGAAGCTGTTTCACTTCTCACGCATTTACTCGATTTTGCCTGGATAAGGGAACTAAGCACATCCTTAACACAGTAGCAAGCCCCAGGTCGAATGGCCAAGTAGAAAGGTACAATCGCACCATTCTTGACTCCTTAAAAGCAATCACGGTGAAATACGGTGAGAAGAATTGGGATAGTCATTTGGGAAAAATTCAGTGGGGGTTGAACAACACTATCCAGAAAACAACCGGTAGGACGCCGTCAGAGGTATTGTTCGGAACTCCCATGAATAGTGAAATGAATCCCATTCTTAATGCTGCCTCCAAAGGTTCTGATGAAAATTGTGACGTTAGTGTCTTGCGTCAAAAGGTTAAAGATAGGATCGACAGCGAGCAGGTGAAGCAGAAACAAACCTTTGACAAGGGCAGGAAACCAGCCCGAGCTTATACTGAAGGTGAACTTGTTAAAATAACTAAAACATGCTTTAATAATGATGGACAGAGCAAAAAGCTCATGCCCTCATATATAGGGCCCTATCGCGTCACTAAGGTTTTAGGCAAGGATAGGTATCAAGTAGCGCCGGTGCCAGGTTTAATTGGTATGCAAAACAAACGACCCACAACAGTTGCTGCAGACCGTATGATGCCATGGATACATATTGCTGCTTTGGAGGTTAACGGTTCGGATACCAGCAGTGGCTCCGATAGTGAGGATTGATTAAACTCTAGCTAAAAAAAAAAGTTGATTACAGTCCCTATGATTTTAGTTTACAATGTAAAGATAATTTATGTTCAATGTAATTTTAGTTTAATATGTTCAGATATTTTGTGTGCCTTTTATTAGCCCTGATGCATTTAAAACTACAGGCAGCCATTTTCGATTGTTACAGATGAGACACGAGAATCGATCGGATCGTGTCTCGATGCAGCTGGAATCAGGCACGAGAATCGATCGGATCGTGTCCTGATACAGCAGAAACACCTAGAGCCAGGCACGAGAATCGATCGGATCGTGTCCTGGGAATATTAGAGTATGTTGCCCCACCGACTGCCACAAGTAAATCGATCGTCTTGTAGGCATGTCTGTTGGGTTTTCCTTGATAAATCGATTGTTCAAGGGATTAGCTGATAATGGGTCATCCGATTAATTGATCGTTCGGATCCCAACTAAATGGTTAAGTGATATAATTGATAGAAAACATTAATCGATCGTTGTTTTCTTATCACGCAGATTCATATATTTAATTACGAAGGAATACTTATCCGATGAGTATATAATATATTAATAGTCATAAAAGTTAACCGTACTTACATAGTCTACTTGTGGAACTAATATATTGATGTGTATGATTGATGCGATGATTATGTTGATTGCAATGTATAAATATGATAAAATACAATTTAGAATATAGTATTTTTGATATGATATAAGATATTGTGTTATTTAATTGTTAAAATATGTATATTAATTATTAAACGTCACCATTAATAATTTGTGTACCATTATAATAGTATAATAAGAATGTAGGTTAGTATTATGATGTAAAGAGTGAACAACTGGCTATGTCCCGATTGTTAGGATGCCTCCTGGCGACATGTGCGGGGCGCACACGTTGTCAGGACGGTCGATTGTTAGGATTTTAATTTAACTAGCTTTATAATTTCATTATTTTTTATTTTTACGTTGGCAACTTTATCTTTAAATGGACTATCAGTTGTCATTCTGTGATTGTCGGTGATTGGTTGACGCCGGTTGCGCGAGTTGGCGCGGAAAAGGCGGGAACCAATCATATTTGTTTTCTCCCACCTTAACGGCCGTAAGCTGGGTGGGAGGTTTGGAAAATTTTGGCCGCACTCTCTCGTGAGGCGTGCAGAGAAAATAAGTGGAAATTTGTGGTTTTAGTTTAGTTAATATTTGTTATAGTTTAAATAGTTAAAAGTAAATAAGAGAATAAAGTGATATTTATGGAATTGCTTATTAGCTTCTTTCCCTGGTGCCCTCATCACTGCCCTACTGCAGGGTGATGTTTATACTAGATGATGATTATATAGTTAATCTTATTTTCGAATATTTTTTTTCACCTTTAGTCTTTAATGCACTGCAATTAAGTACAATAAAAATGTGAATAAGATTCTAATTTAACTATTTTTTTTTATACGACTCCCTGAAAAAAAGAGCATATTGTTTTCAGGGTTCATGTATGTATGTGAGTTTGTATATTCCACCATAACTTCTATACGCCTGAACCGATTTTGATAAATGAGGTATCGTTAGAATCCCTAGCTTATTCCGGGTGACATAGGCTATTAAAATTTTACAAAAGATAGATAGATAGATAGATAGATAGATAAATACTTTATTGCACACATGAAAAATACAAGGTAAAGTTAACTATAAACTAGGAATGCAAAGGCGGTCTTATTGCTTACTGAGCAATCTCTACCAGGCAACCTTTGGTTAGAGGATCGAATAAGATGTGTAGGGTAGTGTGGCACAATAGAATACACGTTATTATTAGGTAGGTAAGTACAAAATATAAAACATAATAAACGTATTGTATATATGTATACATTACATGTAAATAAAATACATAAATATAGATAACAATAAAAATATTATACATAAACATACACAAATTACATATATATATATATATACATATATGTATATATAAAATTAAATACGCTTAATAACGAATTAAGATAAAAGTATAATTTATTTATTATGGCATGAATTGGTTAAGGAAATATTCTTTGAGACTATTTTTAAAAATAGTTAAGGATTTGGAGTCTCTAATATTTTTGGGTAGAGAATTCCATAACTGCACAGCATACACCGTGTACGATTTGCTGTAAAATTTTGTACGATGACTAGGAGTTTTGAGTTTATTATCCATGGTAGAACGCAGCTGCATATGGCGATCAACAGCACCGAGAAAGTTGAAACGTTCTTTAAGATAGCTGGGAGTATGAGGAGCATATAGGATCGAGAATAGTAAAGAAAGAACATGAAAATTTTGATGCAACCTAATTGGAAGCCACTTGCACGATACGCACTAATGTGATCAAATTTCCTCAATCCATAGATGAATCGAATACACAAGTTTTGTAAGCGCTCAAGCTTGTTTAATAACTCCTCAGTGAGATCCGTGCAACTGCTGTCGGCATAATCCAGTATAGGTAAAAGGAGTGTTTCAGCTAAGGATATCTTAGTTTTGACTGGAAGGAGATTCTTCCAGCGTTTCAGGGAGCCGATAGCAGCAAAGAGGCGTCGGCTGACGTGGTTAACTTGCGGTCTTCAGGAGAAGGAGGGGTCAATAATCAAGCCGAGGTTTTTAACAGTGTCACTAAAGGGCAAAATCGTGTTATCCAGCACAATTGGTTCTATGGAATTAACATTAACCTTACGGGTTTGTGGTGGGTTGCCTATAATGATGCGAAGTTGAGAGGACACTATTCGTTCAGCGACTTTGGATAAAAAGGGTATTATGGAAATAGGACGAAAGTGAGAAAAAGACGAAGGATTAGCAGTTTTAGGGACGGGTATAACAAATGCTGAGCGCCATACATTGGGAAAGATACTAGTTGACAAGGATTCATTAAAAATATGACAAAGAATTGGGGTCACTTTTTCTAAATCCAATAGCACCATTTTTCGGCTTATGCCATCACTCCCAATTGCATCAGATTTAATTGCTAGTATATGTTTTTCAACTTCATTCAGCGTAACTGATTTAAACTTAAAAGGAGGGAAATAATGTCTAGCCGATTCACCGATACAGGCTAAGGTGTTAGCTTTAGTTAGGCTGTCCATCAGAGTAACTGTAGAGAAGTGATTATTAAGATGATTCAAGTTGACATCCTTAATGGCTTGATTTCGTTGCTTGCCAATTCCTAGCGAAGCCAGAAACTTCCATGTTTTTACAGGATTGCCATTGTCTATGGAGTCATGTATATAATTGCGCTGCGCATCTCTACAAAGTTTACTACAACGGTTCCGAAGGTTTTTGTATTTAATGAGATTCTCATCGGTAGGGTTTAATTTAAATTTAGCTTTAGCTGAGTTGCGTTTAGCCATTACAACGTTTATATCTTTAGTCAGCCAAGGAGCAGGCAAGTGTTTCAGCTTAATTGGCCGTAATGGTGCATGCACGTTAGCATTGAGTTAAATAAATTTACTTTATCGTCCACAGTAGATGCAGTATAGATAGCGTCCCAGTCTATGTTATGAAGATCATGTAGAAATTTATCATTGTTAAAGCTCTTAAAGCTGCGTCACATGACAATAGTCGGCTTCGCCTTTGGAGGACGTATTTTATATGAGACATAAATCAGATCGTGGTATGAAAACGCTTCAGCTGGAAATTTACCATGTAAATTGACATGTTCTGAAGAGGAGACCAATATCAAATCCAACCGAGAAGGTGCGCAGTTCGGAAAGAAGTGCGTAGCCGAGGAAGGGAGCATCAGCAGGTTGGAACTATTTACGATGTCAGATAAACGTTTTGCACGCGCATCTCCTTTGAGGAGGCACGTGTTAAAGTCACCCATAATTATTGTATGGTCAACTATGGGTACATATTGTTTAAGCAAAGTTTCAAACGATTGGAAATAATTTTTATGGAGAGAAGGACTGTAGTATACGCCAAGGAGTGGTTTCAGTTGACCAAACAAAACTTCAATAAAAATGTGTTCAGCAGATTCGGAGTACATGTTGGGTGACTTGTCCAGAATAGTAAATGGAATATGGCTCCGAATATATATTGCCACACCCCCTCCCCCCTTACCCGTGCGATCATTCCGTATCAAGTGGAAACCCTTAATGGAGTAGGAGGATGAAGGCAAACAAGGTTTAAGAAATGTCTCAGAGACTAGGATAGCATGGATGTTGTCGTTATTTTCAAAAGAAGCAAGGAGATCAGTAAAATGAGAGGGGATGCCTTGAGCGTTAATATGAATAGCGATAAAGTTTTTAGGAAACAATTTTTAGGAAAAAAATTGATGGGGTGACCATGATCCCGCATTAAAGACTAAAGTTGAAAAAGAACATTGGAAAATAAGATTAACTATATAATCATCATCTAGAAAATGATGAGTAAATTCCAAAAATATATAACACTATAGTTCAATATCCAGTGATTCACAAAAAAATATCTAAAAATAATGTGAATAAGATTCCAAAGGCTATATATGCAAATCGCTTCGGCACGGCAGTCGTATTTTTTTATTCGTTGAATTAAGTTAACTTGTTATTAATGTAATTTTCTCCTACTTGCTCTGAACTCCAAAAATAATATGGCAGGGCAGTGGTATTTTTTAATTCGTTAAATTAATTTTGTTATCACTTATTAAATCATTTAAAATGTTTATTTTTACATTTATACCTAATTATATTTCTAAATCGTTCCTAATATTGCCAAATCTCGGGCACTCTGTCAATAAATGTGGTACGTTCTCGTTCAGCTCTGGATACTTGCCTCTATTTCATTTTTATAGTTGTTTATTTACTTTTATATTTTACTAGATGATGCCCACGACTTCGTCCGCGTGGATTAAGTTTTTTCAATTCCCGCAGGAACTCCTTAATTTTCCGGGTTAAAAAGTAGCCTATGTCCTTCCCCGGGATACAAACTATCTCTGTACCAAATTTCATCAAAATCGGATGAACAGGTGGGCCTTGAAAGCGTAGCAGACAGACAGATGGACAGACAGAAACACTTTCGCATTTATAATATTAGTAAGTAAGTATGGATAGTAATAATAGTATGGATTCTACTAATTACTACTGCTGGTAGAGTAACGACATTTCATAAGTGGCAAAAGTTGTCCTACGTGAAAATAAACTATTTCATTTGATTAACTTTTTACACAGCCACAACTAAACACTACCCCGTCCAGGATGAACAATATAAAACAGTTCGGTACTAATATCCTCCCTCGTTACACTCCAAAAGCATATTAACCTCGTATAGCTCCTCGTAGAAAATAAACAACATGTTTCGATGATGCCTCAGGTTCCACGCTTCTTTGACGTGCTCGAAAAGTGGGCAGTAGTAATCTGAAAAGTTTAAAAAAATTGTATTTCACTTTCTTGAAATCATTATTACTAACTGGAGTTAGGACATGTCGTTTCTATCCGACACGGACGTTTTGTCCTGCCCGGTCTATAGTGTGTTTTGCTCTAAGTTGCTTAGATGGGGCATTTTTGTATATTTTATGTCCTGTCCAGTTTCCTCAATGATTCCCTTCAACTTGTGATGAATTCTACAATTTGCAATTATTTAATAATATAATTTGTAATTTACAGTAGGTACGTAGGTATGTAAAATGTACATACCCACTACATTATATGTAAAATTCAATTCATAGCAATTATTACGCATGAAATGCTTATAAATAGGTACCTAACAAGGATGTAAAGTACGGTGACTAACGGTACTGATGACGACTAAGGAAAGCGTTTTAAACTAACTCTTTTCTTGCTGATTCTACTGAACACAGTAGGAAGTCATTCCGTAATACGAACCAGTGAAGATTCCAAAGCACAAAATTCAGTGTCTCTTAGGATACGTCTTGTTTTGACGCGACCGGTTCGGAATGCTGAGGGCTTGCCCTCAGCAGTTGTAATGTTCAAAAAGCAATAACATTCCTAGATAAGTACTTACGTTGATCTTTAATAAAGTAGTTCCAGAACTCTTTGAAGGTATCCGGCGCGCCGTGTATCCTGTGCATTTTGCACAGGTGGTACACGGATACCACCACATCCCTCGGATCCCTTGCCACATACACCACTTTAGCTTTATCCACTAAAGTGGGGGGTAAGAGGGACAGTGGTAGATGGCTCTTGATGAAACGCGGTGAAGGCATATTATTGACTTTTTCCACGCCGGACATGTTGGATAGTTCAACGATACGCATTTTTTCTTCATCGCCTTTGTTTTCTTCGTACATTTGTCTCGTTAGTTCTGGATGAATTAACATTGAAAAACTGAAATTTTAATCTGTACTTAATAGGTATTTTATACCTCCATACTTATATAAAGCGGACATCTTGAGAACATAAAGAATTTTATTTCAGTGAGTTTTATCTAAAGTAGGTAAATATGATAAGTCTGTAAGTATTTACCTACTTACAAAAAATGCATACAATACAATAAACAAATAAGTAAGTAGATAGAATAACTGCAGACATATCTATCATAATTACCTTATCACTAAAAGATAGCTGTAAAAGATGAAGTAGATACGAACAATAAAAGACGTGAAAAGTCATAAAAGCATGATAAAAATTATCTAATGTTGAGATGTATAAAAATCCAAAGTGGTTTCTACTTTTTCCAAAAATGGAAATCTTGGAAAAAGTAGAAATCGTTAGGTACTTACTCCAAAAATGGAAATCTTATATTGAGTGGTATTTCTAAAGCTTTATCAAAATCGCAATTATTTTTCAGGAGCCATATCAATTCTTGTGCCCAGGTCGTTCCTGTAAAATGGAAATCCATCAGCTATTTTTAATCAGAATATTTTTTTAGAGTGAAAAGAAGGCAAATATCGACATAAGAGCGCACGCCAATGAAATACAAACTACGTTGTCGCGTAGATAAGATTGTCATTTTCTATGGAGACGATCGCGTCGCGTATCTTCGTCGCTCACCTAGGACAACACAGCCTGAGCCAAACAGTATTTTTATATTTTCGTAAACTTTAAATACAGGATCTAGATAGGCATTTTCAAAGCAAACGCGCTCCATCTTAGGCTGCATCATCACATGCAAGCAAGTCTGATTGCAGCCGAGCGCTAGCCAATATATATATACTCGTATATATATGGTATTTAAATGTGTGTGTCAGTTCCGACGCGCCATTATAATATATATATATATATATATATATATATATATATATTATTATATATTATATTATATATATATATATATTAGTACCTAAATGAGGGTAAATGAACGCATTTTTTATATTACTTACTGAAAGACGCATTTTTTATAAATGCTTGATACATTTATTTATATTAATTATATACCTACCTAATTTGTATTCATCAAAATAAATTACATAGTCATGGAAACTTAGACAAGTGTTACCATGGAAACATGAAGTCAATAACGTAACGAAGGAAGTTTCATTTTAATCCCCATAAATTTTCATATCCCGGGCTTATATTCTAAGCAAATCGATGCTAAAGGAGGTAAACTCTAAATAAGATCCCATCAAAAACATAAATGTAAAATGAGAGCCAAGTTCAAAATTGTGATATATATGCCTTGTTTGTTGACTTCAGCGACAAAAGAAGTGAGATCTAAATGGGTGCCAAGTTCAATGGTCAGTCCTGCAATTTATTTATCCCATCAAAAACATAAATGTGAAATGAGAGCCAAATTCAAAATTGTGATATAATATATGCCTTGGTTGTTGACTTCAGCGACAAAAGAAGTGAGATCTAAATGGGTGCCAAGTTCAATGGTCAGTCCTGATATTTATTTATAACAACATATAATATTTTATAACAACTTAAAATATCATTTCTTCTTATAAATTAGTATAAAATGTTGAAGACTAAGGCTTTGGCTTGGCTAGTTTACATATACGAATTATAGCCTTCACAAGTTGTAAAGCTGTAAGTTCTTATTTTATTCTTCCGAAAATTTGGCTTGCTGGTAGAAACTGTACTTTTAGGTACCTACTTAATAATAATTCGTATATAGAAACTAGCCAAGCCAAAGCCTTAGTCTTCAACATTTTATACTAAGTTATAAGAAGAAATGATATTTTAAGTTGTTATAAAAAAATATATGTTGTTATAAATAAATTTCAGGACTGACCATTGAACTTGGTACCCATTTAGATCTCACTTCTTTTGTCGCTGAAGTCAACAACCAAGGCATATATTATATCACAATTTTGAATTTGGCTCTCATTTCACATTTATGTTTTTGATGGGATAAATAAATTGCAGGACTGACCATTGAACTTGGCACCCATTTAGATCTCACTTCTTTTGTCGCTGAAGTCAACAACCAAGGCATATATATCACAATTTTGAACTTGGCTCTCATTTTACGTTTATGTTTTTGATGGGATATCATTACTTTTTGTACAGAAATTATTGAACTCAATCTCAAACTCAAAACATATTTATTCAAAATATGTACCTACAAAGTATACCTTCTGAACGTCATGCTTACAGAGCATAAGACGTGATGGTGATAATTAACTACGCTATCTTAAAACTAAAGCTACAAGGGTTCCAAACGTGCCCTGGTCTGAGAAGAGCCCGCAATAAACTCCGCTTTTTTTTATCACCATCTCACAAATATTTGAAATTATATATATGTACTTATAATATAACATTACATAATCAGCCGCTGTAACAATTCATACCCATGCCTTGCTATCATTCAAATAATCCTTTACACTGTAATAGGACTTTTCTATTAGTTTAGTTTACGTTTTACATTAGTAGGTACTTATTATTCGGTGTAAGGTCAGTATGTCACCCACCAGTAATTCTATTGTACGACTCATTGTACAAGATAATTAAAGACGAGAATTCTCAAGAAAAATATATAGTGTACCTAGAGTTACACTGACATTGACAGATTACATCTATGGTCAGACTACCTCTAGGTACAGCACATTTCTACATCTCATCAATTTTGATTGCAAAAGTTCAAAATCAAAAGTTTTTTGTGAAACATTGAAAACAAGCACGGTAAACAGTCGATATCACTAAAACCACTATAAACAATGAATACAAATCACAATGACTGACAGCTTGAACTGACGACTTCAAATACGTTTCTTCTTCTTTTCTGTCAATGACGTTTCGTTGCACAAAATGCATGAATACGAAGGTAAGGTTTTAATGCAACTATATTATTATTCATTATTATTTACATTAAAATAATAATTATGTGTCATTTTCAATAGTTAAGGAGTTACTACCACCGCTTAAAGCAGTATTGTTTCAAAATAACGGTTGAATGTCACGTACTTTGACGTCCTTATAATAATGATTATAACACTACAACATAAACGTCAACAATATTAAAATAATACGGCTTTAAGCAATGGTAGTATGCCCCGTGTCAGAGTTTTGATCTATACCTAGGTAGAGCATAAAAATGACGATTTTTGTACGTTTATATCTAAATAACCGTTTGAGGTGTGCTTATGAAATTTGGAGCACATATGTATCTCACGGGTCTCAATATATGCGCCAAATTTGACATGTTTATGTGAAATAGTTTTTGCGTTATGAGGGGGTCAAAAGTGGCTCCAAATGGTTCGTGTAATATTACACACGGTGCTGCTCGCCAGTTTTTTTGAACTTTGGCTGGACACGCTTCCGCGTGTCTTGATATCATAATGTTACCTATTCTCATACTTATTTTATTCTTTGACTTTTTGTTACATTTTCATATTAGGAGTAGGTAAGTTCTTTATTTTTACTTGATGATATTAACAAATAAATACCTAGTCACATTCACTTTACCTGCCTTCACCTTGTACTTATTACGTAGGTATAGTGCATAAAAATTTGAAATGGATTAATTATTATCATCCATAAAACATCCAATTAAATAAATGTAATAATTACAACTAAAAAATCTACGATTACGCGGCGAACTGCAATACCAAACTTATTTTTCTCCGTATCGTTATAAGAAGGAATTTAAAAAATACAGTAGTACAATGTACGATGTACGATAATGGTAGGATACGATGGGTAACATTGACATTCAACTAAGTGACAAACATTTTTTGGCTGTTGAATGTAACCATAGACTAAAAATTTTGGATAACCGAATGAGGATATCACGCACTTTGATAATATGAAGATAGTAAGGCAAAAATTTTAAAAAAATACTTTAATCCCCATACCCTAACTTTAGTCCGCCTACGCTAAGCTATATAATTACATCTTTTTAGAGCATGAGAGGTGAAAAATAATTTTACGTAGTAATTAATCGAACTTTGAACATACCGGACCTTGGGAAAGTGTTAACGAATACATCCCCCGGACGAATCGGCATATTGTAAAAGCTGGCAGCACATTCCTTGTACTTGTGTGGGAAGAAGTACCCCTTGGGTCCAACTCGAACAAATCCTGTCAGCTCGCCTGAGGACGGAATTAAGATTTGAGCAAAATAAATATGATACCATAGTGCTATTTGATCCACTGGTGGGGCCGGAAGGTGGATCCGGCCCCATAGTGGAGTTAAAGTGATATAGGATATACCCAGACAAATCGTGCATCGCAGTGAACTCCAGAGTAGGTACCTAATAGGTGCTATGCGAATATTTTCTTTCGTCTATCTCATGGTGTAGGGTTTTGTACATAGACATGACGAAGTGCAATGAGCTTTTTTGGCACTACTAAAAGCCAAAAACCAAGAAAAGAAGAAGAAGACGAAGCTTTGAAGGGCCACGGCTGTTTGTAGGCATGTGAATAAATATCACAGCTATTGAAGGCTTTAGAAGTTAACGAGCAATAGTCGATTAACGTCAGTGTGACGGGCACTTACGGAACCCTACTAGCATAACTTAAATAGTATTATTATAAGTACGACTGCCTGAAAAAAGGGTTTTCAGGGTTCATGTATGTATGTATGTGAGTTTGTATATTCCACCATAACTTCTATACGCCTGAACCGATTTTGATAAATGAGGTATCGTTAGAATCCCTAGCTTATTCTGGGTGACATAGGCCAGTAAAATTTAAAAAAAAATGATAGTGTAGTGGTGTAACCATGATCGCTTATTAAAGACTAAAGTTGAAAAAAAATATTCGAAAATAAGATTAACTATATAATCATCATCTAGAAAATGATGAGTAGATTCTAAAAATATATAACACTATAGTTCAATATCCAGTGATTCACAAAAAATATCATTTAATAAAAATGTGAATAAGATTCTAAATAATTTAGATATTTAAATTTTTAGTTTGTTTTTTGGCAGGGCAGTCGTGTTTTTATTTTTTTTAATTATGACTTGTTTAGTAATGTTTGCCTGAGGATTCTATACAGTGTCACAGTCTAAGCAAAGACGTTCTATCCTAGTTATCCGACTGAGATATCTGCAAAGACGGTTGCAAACTGAAATTTCACTACAAATTTCTGTCCTGTTATGCTGGTGGTGTATTCGAAGGCGAAGGAATAGGATGGTCTGCAATTTGTAAAGTACTTTATTAAAAGAATATAATAATCTTACGCTATTCGCAGAGTGTGAGATATCTATATCACTCCGCACTTGGCCTGCGTGTAAAGCCTTCTACTACTTCGTGGAGACCTTTGCGGAGTAGTGGCCCACCGAATGTTGAGATAATGACATGACATTTTAACGCCACCTAGATAATTAAATTTCAAATCAGTTCTTACCTGTATAGGGTACCATTAGTTCAGCTGCGAGCTCCGGCTCTACATCCTGAATCTCATACGGAAACTCTTCGTTATCCCGATGTATGACCATTCTTCTATTAAAAGACGACTGATGCACTTAGACTCACTCTAGGCAATGACTTTCAACTGAAACACTTACATACGGCTATCAATTTTGAGATACTCTTATCTATAATATTATCCATAATACTAATGCTGTTATAAATGCGAAAGTGTGTCTGTCTGTCCTTCTGTTTGCTACGCTTTCACGGCCCATCTGTTCAACCGATTTTGATGAAATTTGGTACAGGGATAGGTTATATAATATGCCGGCGAACGACATATACCCTTATGTATTTTATAACTAGCTGATGCCCGCGACTTCGTCCGTGTGGATTGAGGTTTTTTAGTTCCCGCGGGAACTCTTTAATTTTCCGGGATAACAAGTAGCCTATGTGTTATTCCAGACTATAATCTGTCTCTGTGCTAAATTTCATGATAATACATAGGCAACTTTTAGTCCCGGAAAATTAAAAAGATCCCGTGGGAATCTAAAAAACTGAATTCACGCGGACGGAGTCGGGGGCATCATCTAGTCTATATTATTTTAAAGTCAATGAACTATGAAAGTTACGTGCGATTTTATAACCTTGACTGATAATAATTTTTCTATTAGACTTTTAGGTAATAAGTATATATATATATATATATATATATATATATATATATATCTTATCTTATCTTAATTATGACTTTTGATAAATGCCTGAAGATCACAGGAGAAACCAACCAACAATGGCCTTATGTGCAAAAAGCGACATGTAAGAACATCCTCAACCCTTTTCTTTGTGTGCTATTTGTTGCAATTGTTTGTGTGTAATTAACTATGTGCAAAGTTCTCCGTCATTGGATCCAAAATCAAATAAAATGCAAATTAATGTGTGGTACATTTTTAAACCGAAATCTGACGAAGTCGGATGCACTGCATCCCCTGCCCGTGACTTTAGCAGCATGGATTTATGTTATTATTAATAACAGTGGGAATTTAAAAACCTTTTATATTGAGGGCTGAGGCTACTTTTTTCCCGAAATATCAATGACTAAAATCTATGAGCTTTTAGGAGGCAGGACAAGGTTTTACTTACTTAAGTAAAGTAAAATCTTATATTTTCAAAAACGTTACTCAGGTCATTTTAAGTCTGGAATCTAAGGGGCCCTTTGGTCAATCAATAAAAGAATTATCGTTGAAATCTTTATGTAGCCTAGGTATTAATTATTGACTAACAAATACATATGCAATTAAACATCACGCCCAAAACAATTGGGTTTCTGACTGACTAGTCAAATACATTATATTTTACTGATTATTTAATTCCCAACAGTCGTAAATATCCACGTCCCTGTTAGTTTAGTTGAATAACCATTAAAGTAAAAAAGTGCGTCAAACTTTGATGACGTCACAATTCAGTATTTCATAGAAAATCGCATACTAAGCATTCGTTGACGTTTGAAAAAAGTTGCATATTTGACTAGTTATTGAATACCCAGTCAAAACACGCAAGCGTCGTCCGAGTCCGAGGAGGCGGTCTGCTGCGAGCCCTGCAGTGAGTCCTTGACGGAGAACTGCTCCGAGAGCGCGTCCAGCTCTTGGATGCCCATGATGTTAGACGACAGCTCTTCCAGCGTTATCTCCTGACAATTACACACAACTTCTAAATATATAAACGGAAAAGGCGATTGATCTAAAAACGTACAGCTCAAACCACTGGACGGAGCGGGCTGAAATTTGGCATACAGATAGCTTTAATAACGTTAGCATCCGCTAAGAAAGGATTTTTGCAAATTCAACCTCTAAGAGGGTGAAATAGGTATTTTAAATTTGTGTAGTCCACGTGGACGAAGTCGCGGGCATAAGCTAGGGACATAAGTCAGCTAAATATAACTTAGCAAGAAAAAATTACAATTATTTTGCTATAATCCGCCAACACAAAAAAATTCTGTATATTGTCAAGCATGCAGTTACAAGCGAAGCACCGTTTACCTTCCCAACCAAGCAAGAAAGCCAAGTTCCCAAGCAAGCAATGCAAGATTGTCTAGTAGACAATCTTGCATTGTAAAGTCTACATCTCCTGAAGATGCTCCGGTGTCGGGGCGAAACGTGCGTCGAGATTAGTATAAAAGTCTTGTGTGGTGGTGCATGTGAGTGGCCAAGAGCAGTCGCAACATTTGGGTTATATGATAAGTCAGTTTAATCTACGTCTTTATGAAATAAGAGTACCTCGGGCAAGAAGGAGAAATCGCCTTCAACCATAGCCGCTCTGTCCTCAAAGCTATGACCAATCAGGATGGACAGCAGGTACCATAACAGATCCT
Source organism: Erebia palarica (assembly GCA_964035005.1). Classification (NCBI taxonomy): domain Eukaryota; kingdom Metazoa; phylum Arthropoda; class Insecta; order Lepidoptera; family Nymphalidae; genus Erebia; species Erebia palarica. The sequence goes on from OZ035983.1 coordinate 42,033,386, forward strand.
GGGAGAAGCATTCCCCTGAAAGCATTCAAATGGTACCTAATACATCTTTAGCCGGCTCATTTTCAAAGAATATAATTTTAGGAAATTCAATATCCTAAAATATCATTGACTATGTACTATAATGGTGAAGGAAAACTGCAACGCAAGGAAACCTGCATGCCTGAGAACAGGGTATTTGAAAAGTGACAATCAGCAACTTTTTTCAAACGTGTGCTTAGGACCTACTGGGATTTTTACTTGTTTGTGACGTCATCAAAATTCGACGCAATTTTTTACTATAACGATATTTTGAAATATAAATTCAACCTAAAACTGGCATTGGACGTGAAAATTGGTCTTTGGGCAGATCCTCTATTTCAAATAATCATTTCATATAATCACTTATCAATAAATTATTTACATGGCTTTAGCCCTTCTCCGTCTTAGAGGAGACCAGCTGTTTAGCTATGAGACCGTGATAGATTAAGACAGGGATATTATGTATCTCCGTAACGGTAACTATCGGAAATCTGAAATATAAATCTATCCGTAACCGTAACCGAATCCGGTACAAACGTTTCGAATAATTTCGTATAGGGGCAGAGTCTAAATGGGTCATGTTATGACAGATATTTGATCTAGCCGCACGTAAAATCAAAAAAACTAATATCGTAACGGAAACTAAGTATCCGAAAAAACGGATAATCCGAAATAATTGCATATTCGTAACCGTACCTAAATGGAACCAATTCTATTCCTATATCCGTATCCAGATTAAAAATTTCTTTTCCATAACATGATTAAGATGTCGGTGAGATTACTTACCATTACTGCTCAGCATGTCAATAAACTGCTCTCTATTAATGGTCAGTTTATTGTTATCCATGACAGCGAAGTGCCGGAACGCGTTCTTGATCTTCCGGAAGCTGTCTCCGAGGGCAGACCGATGGTTGAGGTACAGCTTCACGAACTCCTCAAAGTCTATCTCGGAACTGGGGATACGTTGGTAGACTTTGTACTTCGCTTCCACTAGCAGGTTTTCTACCTGGCGTTGCATATTTCTACGTTAGCGACGATCTTTCACATCTTCGTAATTGGTTATTTATCAATTTATCGAAGTTAAAACAATTTGAAGTAGGATCTTTCGTATGATTAGACAATTTGGACTTCTGTTCTGCCATTCTATTGTTTCTATGTTCTATATTGTTACTTTAAAACTCGAGGTACTTAGTACCTACCTTAAGAAGCATGTCCAGATGGGTACTTAACTTAACTTAACCCAGAACATTATTTCTCATTCATTATTAACATAACCGCCAACAGACGGCTAGACGGAATGGTTACTATAGAAACCCGAAACTATAAACTACAAGCACTTGCCTCATACTCAGAAGGAAAATAACCCAAAGCTCTCATAAGATCAGGCAAGGAGTCAATAGGTATGTAGTCTTTGACGCGCCTCATAGCCGGTGAGAAGGTGCCCTGGCACAGGATCTGGATGTAGTAGAACAGGTCTCTGATCTCGCGGAACAGCCACCCTGGACGGCCGTTCTCTATCAAGCAGTAGTAAGGATCCAAATCGCCTCCGCCCAACTTTGTGGTGAGATCAACTGACCTGACGAAATCAGATACTGTAAAACCAATAAGTAATTAAGGTGTTTTGTGTACTACAAGATAGCCTTCGACTGCAGTGTCTAGTAAGTAATAGTGCAGTCTGACCCCTTGTCCTAGGTAAGCGACAGAAGCGACGCGACGCCATAAAAAATGACGTTACGTTTAAGGACTGAAACAGTAACCGAAATAAGAAGTTAAACACTGTTTTTTGAAACTGTTATAAAACAGAAACACTTATAACGGAAACAGAAACGATACTGTAACCTAATCAATCTCTTACTGTTTATTTTTGTAAACTTTAATAAGTGTTTTTATCTGTAACTCTAATAGGAACATGCCCTATCAAACTGCACGGTGTGACAACGCGTTCTTCTCACTTCATTGGACTTTACACACACTGACACAACATGGCCGTGATTTTCTTAAAACAATTGCAACCATCGGTGCTTGCACCTTGTATAGGTTCATATTTTAATACGCGTCAACAGTAAATTTGGCAACGTCGCTATTTCGGTTACACTTTAAAACCCTTTATTTCTGGTACAGATTCATTTCTGTTACAGAAATATAAGTGTTTCGGGTTAAAAGAATTAAAAACACATTCAAAAGGGTTGTACAGCTTCGATTCTGTTACACTTTCATTCCGTAACACTTATATTTCTGTAACCTTTATGAATCTGTTTTTCAGTCCCTGGTTACGTTTACGTTGTCGCGTAGATACATCTGTCATTTTCTATGGCATCGTAGCGTCGCGTCTGTCGCTTACCTATGACAACGGGTAAGATGGTAGCGGTTCTGGTTGGTCTGCGGGCTCGTAGGGTTATATTAAAAACTCATTTGTTTCTTTCATTTTACTCTATTTCCAGCTGCGTGGATGGCATCGCAGATAGGTTTGTCAAATTCTTCTCTTAATCTGCCCACCTGGGTCTTCTTCCTCCGACACTAACAGTGATAGTGAGTTTTTCAATAGCACTGGCGTTCGTTCTTGCGATGTCACTATTTAAGCAGACCGAAGAACCTGCTCGAGGGTAATACACAGACAGCATAATTTTATTTGAATTTTAGGTTTGTTCAATTAAGAGCCAGGTTCCACGTTGGGTGTGGTAGCAACTACTGTTGGGCGTAGGCCTCTTTCAGACTGCGCCATAGTTGCCTATCCTGGGCTGTTTGCATCCATTTGATACCAGCCACGTTCCGAATGTCGTCGCTCTACCTAGCCGAGAAGCGATCACTACTCGGTGACCTTGTGACTTCAACGGCTGATATCCTCCGAAAGAAGCGGTTAGGAATAACGTTTAAAACCATACCACTAATTTTGCCCTAAGTAATGCAAAGTAGGTAGGCTAGTGTTAAGTATGATAAAACAAACCTGTAGTTGGCCGCCCACTGATACATGCAGTTATCTTTGGCGCCGATTTGGAATAACGTCCCGCTATCTTTGCGATAACATATCTCCAATATCTTCAATATAAGAAATTTTAATTTAAAGAAATTCGTTGTAATATCTTCCCTGAAAGTGGTCTCAGGAAATAATTCTATAGAATTCATCGTTGGCTATGTACGTAGAAATACGTATCATAGAAACGTCTTGTCATCAGTCGGCCATAATTTTATTGGAATGTTCCTATCTATCAAGTATTGATCTGAATGAATAGACATTTCTGCCACTGCTTTTCTTATGCCGGCATTCAAATCAACGACAGCAAAAGCCGTCCTGCAACTTCTTGTTCCTTTGCTGATAAATCGGTTGCTTGCGCAGAAAAGCAAGCTACGTACGGCGCATAGAACATTAATACTGCGACAAGAGTTTTCCGTGTTAAAGTAGTAAAATGCCCCTTTTATAAATTACGCCGCAGTAATCTTATTTTAAATGGCGCGAAGATATTCAGCCAAACATAGCGCTCATCCTTCCGCTATTGGTAGTTCCCTACGCGCTGTAATTATTTGTCAGAATTTTATTGGTGTTCACATTCGGTTTTAGTGCGCGTTAGGTTGCTTTTATGCGCAAACAAATTTTGCCGATGCGACTTATAAAAATGGTAGTACTATACTTAGTTCAGTTCAAAACCTTAGGTTTTTTTTATCCACTACAAGTTAGCCCTTGACTGCGATCCCACCTACCCGGGCTAACCTGTTAGAGGCACGGCAGTTATATTAAGTCCATACACCTATTCGGTTTTTACAAGGCATCATACCGGAACGCTAAATCGCTTGGAGGCACGTCTTTGCCGGTAAGGCGGTAACTAGCCAGGAGCGTAGCCTGAAACCAGGCCAGACCAGGGAAAATTCAGAAATTATAAATTCCCAAATTGACTTTGCCAGGGATCGAACCCGGGACCTCCGCACGTGAAGACAACAGCGCTCAACAACAATTTTGACGATGTAAACAATGCAATATCACACGTATCACACTGGTTTACTGTCAATAATTTGTTATTGAATGCTAAGAAAACCAAGTGCTTAGAATTTGTTCTACCTAATGTAAAGAATATTGATAAAGCTATAATGATAAATGGAGAAGCACTAAAAATGGAGACCTCCACAGTTTTCTTGGGGGTGACCTTGGATAATAAGCTTCAATGGGGCGCTTATATAGAGACACTAGCGCGAAAACTTAGCTCGGCTGCTTTTGCTGTCAGGAAAATTAGACAGCAGCAGATATTGAAACGGCTCGACTTGTCTACTTTGCTAACTTCCAAAGTGTCATGTCGTACGGCATTTTATTGTGGGGCAGAGCGGCTGATATCCAATCCATTTTTATATTGCAAAAAAGAGCCATCCGTGCTATTTATAAACTCGGATCAACCGTATCACTTCGTGAAAAATTTAAAGAGATTGGTGTTCTTACGGTGCCTTCGCAATACATATAAAATAATATAGTCTTTGTTAGGCAGAACATTAATCTTTACAAGCAAATAGGTGATACTCACAATCGATACACTAGAAACCGCCATAAGCTAGTAACAGCGTCGTATCGTGTGTGCATGGTACAGAAATCCTTTGTGGGGTCGAGTGTACGCTTTTATAATATGGTTTCTGGATTTGCCATTACATAGATTCAAAGACTGTGTTAAACAGCATTTGTTAAATCGAGGTTATTACACTATCGATGATTTTATTAACGACAAAGTTGCATGGAAGCAACCGGCCTCGCATCCAGTGACCCTCAAGTCAGTGTAATACTTGTAACGAATGTGTTGCGTTGTCTACATATTGTAACCTTTTCTTTTCTATGAAAAGAGCAACTGCTGAGTTTCTTGCCGGTTCCTCTCAATAGAATCAGTTTTCCGAACCGGTGGTAGAGTCTTAACGTTTCACAAGTGACACAAGTTGTCCGACATGAAATAAACAAATCATTTATCTTTATCAACACTGCACCAAGGAGGTCGTCAAATAATAATCAATATCGTCAATAAATATTTTTCAAGACTTAATCACATTCTGTAGAAAACGATCACTCGTTTATAAGTATCGTAAGCTTCACCTGAGCAGGATGGGCAAGTAACGCAGTATGTTTCCAGGGATTTCCATCGAGCGGCATCTTCTGCAAGCCGATAATGTGCTTCGTGGCGAATAGCAGGTACTGTGCCGGTCCCTCCTCCTTCGACCTCTTTATAAGTTGCATGCGGCACACGGGGTTCTCGTATCTAGGGCCTAGGACTGTTGATAGGGTCATTGTCGTCGCATAGTTCACGATTTTGTATTTGTACTGAAAAAGAAATTCTAATCAATCATTCAATGTTTATTTTTTCAAATTAGGTAGGTACACTGTACAACACTTTTTGACGTCCAATACCTTATAAAACATGATGGTGATAATCAGTTACGCCTTACGGTATGTAACTAAAGCTCCGAGGATACCAAACGCGCGTGTGTGTAAAGATCCCAAAATAAACTCAGCCCGAGTTTTTGCTGTATTCAGTAAGCTTTAAATTTTACCAAACAAAAAGCGAATAGTTAGGTCAAATTCAAAGTACGCTTAATTAGTTCGTGCTTATAAATGATGGATCAGGATATTATTACTTTTTGGTTAGTTAAAAGCATAGGTAATAACCTATGTAATTAATTAGATATCGAATAAAACAATTAATTTAAATTGATCATTGAACATTTATAGAAAAAGATTTCGTTTTGAAATCACCAGAATATTTTTTTGGAGCACGTGCTTAAAGAACATTTATCAGGACAATTACCTCGTCATTGGCAATGAGAATCATTGGCAGGTCGTTGCGCTGTGTTTCAGGATCCAAGTCAGTGTCATTCGGCCAGGGGATCCCGCACAGCGGCACTGCACTCTGATCCACTCTATCTATACTCAGAACTTCCAGGTATTCATCACTGCTTGATCCAATATCATACTCTACCTAAGGAAGTATATTCACTTACTATAATCATGTACCTAACCCGGGCTGGATAAATGGTTTCTATTTATTGATTAGTTAGCTGTGTACTACTTGATTTCAGTGCTTTAGCAGTATTAAAAGCCGGCCAGTATTTTCGGTCAAGAACATTAATTTGAGAAAGATGACACGCAATTAGGTAAATAGATACCTATTTTCAGCTTTAGATGTCTTTTAAGAATAAGCTGGAGAGCACATCGCGCAGACGTCTAGATGCTTAAAGCTCAAAGAATTAATAGAAAATCAAAGGCTTGCTTGTACAACTGAGAATCTTCACGATCATTGGGCATATTTCAACTTACAAGGAAGAATACTGAGGTTGAGTGGGAGGTCACATATCATTTTGTAACTTACTTACATAAATAGGCTAGGGGCTGTTTTTTAACTAAGATGTAACCATTACAAATTCATCGGAAGCAGAGTGTGCCAGTAATGCAAAATGGGGGGTGGCAAAAGCCACGGTAAAAAATAATAATTAACCTCAACCATTCTTCTCACTAAAAGTGTAAATTGATTTAATTTAGTCGAGAAATCCGAAAAATCTTAATATTGAATACTACACGGCTAATACACGAGACAGTGGTATAAAGTTTGGGTGAATGTACCTAATAACAACGATCCTTAAAACTTATGGAATTGAAGCATGTAAAGGACATTGACCAAATTCGCCTAAGAATCAACACGTGTTTGAAATATACAGTAATTCTTAGCTTATTTTATAACCTGTATTTCAAATAAACTCGCCGGCATATTTAGCGGAACATAAAAAAAAGGTCCATAATTAAAAAAAATTGGTTTTATTTTAAAATATACTTACTACACTTCTTTTGTTATTTAAAGTTTCATTTGTTTTACTTAAAATGAGATCACATTAAGAACAGATTTTGCGAGTAAAGGCTATTTGTGAAAAATGGTACATTTTTGAACTTTTCGTGTAACCGGGAAAAGTGAAATTTAATATTAAAATAACAATTAATTAAATTAGAAAAATGGTGATTAATATCGCGTATTTCCTCCACGTGCTCTTATTAAAGTTTCTACCCGTCTAGGCATACTGAGAATGATGTTATCGATGGTCTCCTGGGATAGTCTCCGCCATTCCTCAACTACGGCGATTCGCAGTTCTCCAACGTTGGCAGGAGCTGGAATTCTGGACTTAGCTTTTCTTTTCAGCAAGTCCCAAACGTGCTCTATTGGGTACATATCCGGTGATCTCGCCGGCCACTCCATAACAGTGATATTCATATCATTAAGATAAGCTTGAGTTACCCGAGCGGTATGCGGCCGAGCATTATCCTGCATAAAAACAAAATCTTCACCGATATATGGGGCAAACGGTACGACATTTTCTTCTAAAACTTCTCTGACATAGCGGTCTGTCAGACTCCCTCTGTCAATCACTACCAAGTCTGTGCGAACTCCCAAACAAATGCCCGCCCAAACCATTATTGATCCACCACTGTATGCAACTGTAGTTTCAAAATTTGTCTGAATGTATCGTTCTCCTTTGCGTCTGTATATTCTTTGCCTGCCGTCAATTTGATTTAAGAGAATTCTGCACTCATCACTAAACAATACCTTACTCCATTGGTCCGCGTTTCAAAGTCGATGTTCCTGAGCAAAAGTTAACCTGTTTCTACGATGATTTACCTCGAGCCTTGGAGCCTTGGCGGGCACAAATGAACCCAAACCAGCTTCTTCGAGCCTTCTTCGTACCGTACGCTCACTTACGGTTACACCCCGCACTGCTTCTATTCTTTCATTTTGTTTTTATGCAGGATAATGCTCGGCCGCATACCGCTCGGGTAACTCAAGCTTATCTTAATGATATGAATATCACTGTTATGGAGTGGCCGGCGAGATCACCGGATATGTACCCAATAGAGCACGTTTGGGACTTGCTGAAAAGAAAAGCTAAGTCCAGAATTCCAGCTCCTGCCAACGTGGGAGAACTGCGAATCGCCGTAGTTGAGGAATGGCGGAGACTATCCCAGGAGACCATCGTTAACATCATTCTCAGTATGTCTAGACGGGTAGAAACCTTAATAAGAGCACGTGGAGGAAATACGCGATATTAATCACCATTTTTCTAATTTAATTAATTGTTATTTTAATATTAAATTTCACTTTTCCCGGTTACATGAAAAGTTCAAAAATGTACCATTTTTCACAAATAGCCTTTACTCGCAAAATCTGTTCTTAATGTAATCTCATTTTAAGTAAAACAAATGAAGCTTTAAATAACAAAAGAAGTGTAGTAAGTAGATTTTAAAATAAAACCATATTTTTTTAATTATGGACCTTTTTTTGATGTTCCGCTAAATATGCCGGCGAGTTTATTAGAATTCCACGGACACTTCAAATTAATTACAAAATAAATAAATGGGTATTAAATTAATTACTATACGTTTCCGCCTCTCGATTATAAATCACAGATCAATAACTTACCGGTTAAAATAATATGCAATACCACCGCTTAAGCGCTGGATCCGTATCGTTAGAAACAAGATAAAAGCAGCTTAAAGTGTTAAATGCGCTAGTATTCTGAATCTTGCAATGCCATCTATTGAAAGTACAATAATTTAATATATCTAACGCCATCTGTAATGTTTTTGATGAACTACAGCGAATCTTTTCTAATCTACATACTGTTTACAGCTCTATTACAATTGGATAAAGATGTTATTTATTTGTTCAAGCAGATAAATTGTTAAAGTTGAAATAACCTCAAAATCGAAAATATTTTTGGTATTAGGTCATTTCTAAGCAAGTGTCCGTTGTTTTAATCTGCTCTCAAATATGAAAAGGTATTTATTTGAATCCAGTAATCAATGTTTTATGACGGTTGGTTCTTAGGCGAACTTTGTATGGGGACGGAACAATGTCCTTTAAGTTAAGTAAGTAGCTCTTATTTTAGTTACCTTTCTTACCTGGTACCTGCCCAGGAGTCACAAGGCGAGCTCCACAAACACGCAGTTTATTCAAAGAACGAGACGCTATTGAGAACCTAAGGTTTCATCTATGTGAAAATAAGTTATGTCAGATCGCTCTGGGATCTTACTCTAACTAAATATTTAAAAAAAATGTGCCACCAAGCCAGAAAAGTTAGTGGGACTATATTAGAAGAAAACATACGGTCTACCATAATTCTATCAGCCCCAAGTGAAATAAGCTTGTAGTCGCCGTTATCGCTCTTGGTGGGCAGGAAGAAGACTGAGTTGATGTCCTTGTAGTGGGCCCTGTGCTTCCCGACAAACGCCCATTTGTAAATGTCGCAATCGAACTTGTAAACACAAACGGTTTTGTTTTTATCCTGAAAAGTGTTTACGCAAATTTATCTAATCAGCTAAATAGTAGAAATCCTACTATTACCCTGAATTTCTATAATTAAGAATTTTCCCCGTAGCTTCATATAATTCCATTAAAAATCTACAGACGCTTAGACTGTAATTAAATCATATCAGTTACAATACTGAGGATTACGTGAACCTAGGGCAAAGACAGGAGAAGACTGCACGAATTAAGTATATCGGATATTATAGAGTCCATAAGGCATAGAAGGTACAATTTGATGGTGAAATGTAGCAATTTTTGTTATTTAAGTAATATTGGAAGGACGAGGCGAAGCCGAAGACTTTCCAAGTGATTTTAAAAGGACGAGTCGCCAGCCGAGGTATTATTAAATGAACGAGGCCGTGAATTGCTATTTTGGTCGATACTTGTGTAGGTACCTGTGCTTCTCTAATTTGCGAGGAAACAATAAACTGTTGACGTCTTCTCCGATACAACAAGGGAAAAAAACAGAAATTAAATTAAGGAAGAAAAAGATTCATTGATTTATAAACGTAAATTCTACATTGCCGTTTACGTTTTATGGGCTACATATTGAAATGGTTAGTGGCGTAAAACGTATTACTTACTCGAACTGTGTTAGGAGTTCATACTTGCTTTTTGATGTGCAGGCATCTACGTATTTCTTAAACTGGTCGAATTATGCGTTTGACAAACGATTACGATAACGAATTCCTTACACAATCGGGGGGCTGATTTCCTATTTGAGTATTAGCGGCAAGAAAAGACCCAATTTACATATTGTACTTTTTAAATAATGAATCCATTTCAGAGCAAGTAGGAGAAAATTACATTAATAACAAGTTAACTTAATTTAACGAATTAAAAAATACGACTGCCGTGCCGAAGCGATTTGCATATACAAAGCCTTTGGAATCTTATTCACATTTTTATTAAATGATTTTTTTATGTGAATCACTGGATATTGAACTATAGTGTTATATATTTTTGGAATCTACTCATCATTTTCTAGATGATGATTATATAGTTAATCTCATTTTCGATTTTTTTTTTCAACTTTAGTCTTTAATGCGGGACCATGGTCACCCCATCAATTTTTTAAAAATTTAACTAGCCTATGTCACCCGGAATAAGCTGACAACAATATACTCCTTTTTTCAGGCAGTCGTATAAAAAACAATGCAGATAAGATTGAGGATTGAGAACTACTATAAGTTTAAATTTAGGGGTATGGTTTAAATATAACTGCCGTGGCCCTAACAGGTTTGCCCGCTACTATCTTAGACTGCATCATCACCTACCATCAGGTGCGATCAAGGTCAAGGGCTCACTTGTAGTAGATTAAAAAAGTGACTACAGTACTAACAGCTAAAGCCAGTGTCATGGAGTCGCAGCTGTAAGCGAACTGGATGATAGCGTATAGAGTGTCTTGGTGCGGCTTTTCCGTCAGGATGCTGAGCGTTGTGGGGTGGAGGAATATCAATTGACCCGTGTCCAACCCGCAGGCAAGGTGCATGCCTTTGAGAACGTCAAGTTCAAAGTTAATAAAGGTAAATAAAACATTAGTTCGTACAAGAAATACAGCAACGTTAAACTTGTAATAGCTGATCCATGTTATTCTAAGGTTTAAAACCGGATACAATTTTCAGTTTGCTTCTTGAAAGTATACCGCTATTATAGCAATCTGACGAATGACTATCATTGCAAGTTTCAAGTTTGTTACATGAGAAATCCTTATGTAATTTCCTTGACTTTGATCTCACCTGATAGTAAGTGATGATGCACTCTAAGATAGGTAGTAGCGGGCTAACCTGTAAGGGGTAAGGCAGTTATTTTAAACCCATACCCCTAATTGGTTTCTACGGCACGTCTGGCGGCACGTCTTTGCCTGTACCAGGCCAGACCAGAGAAAATTCAGAAATTATAAATAGGCAATGTGCTTTCCGGAGGTCGCTACTGCATCACCTTGGGCCCTAACGTCCTAACGTAAAGTTGAAGAGTTGGACGGCTTCTCACATTTGTTTGATTAATCGATGCTTCTTTCACAGTGTTGCTATGAACTTTTTTTCAATTACCATGTAATTTACCCATAAGTAAACTGACTTATTGAACAGCCTACCTGAAGGCGAATACTTCAAGCAAGTGACAGAGAGCTGAGGCCTAGTGATCTCCACGTCCCCTTTGATGGATTCTTCCTTGGGGGGGATCACAACCTTGTAGTGGTCCCTCAGGTCGATCCTCGTATAGAGCTTGTGCTGGACGTAGTTGAACAGCTCGATGGTGCCGTCGGCGTATCCGATGCACACGTATGCCCTTGGGAGGTTAAATAACAAGCTTAGAACCTGATTTTCTGCTCAAAGGCTTTACCATTAGGTTAAACTCAATTAACTCCTAAGTTCTATTCCAAAATAAACTTTTATCTTTCATTACAATTAGTCACAAAATTAGATTTGGCATTGGTAGGTATGGACTAAACAAACAGCGTCAGGTATGCAGCATTAGGTATGTGGCGAAGTCCCACGAGACCTACTGAACCCTCGGGAATGTCCGTTCCGACTCGCTTTCGGTCGGGATTCTCCCGGGCGTTCCAGTCAGTGAATCTTGAACCCCTACGCAGGGAGGCCGCGTACACGCAAATTGTCCGGCTAATTCACTCGATACCAATCTATTAATTATTATACATATTGTAACGTCCATAGTCCTTACGCAGTGTTTTAAATCGTTTATCATGATATATCAATAGACTTTTGTAACCTTAATTAAATAAGCAACTTTCAATATATAATAATCTTAAATTACATTGGGTTTGTTTAACTTCGATCCTAACATTCCCCATAACTGGTGACCTCCGACGTTCCCATAAGTGGTGACCCAGCGACGCGCCGAACTCTCAAGTGCTTGCATAATTCGAACATTTTTTGTGTGCATTGTGGCGGACTTGTTCCCGAAATAGAATCAGTTTAACAAAAGTTTTTTTTATTTTAAACAATGGCATCGCAATCCAAGAGTAGCCTCGACGAGCTGGCTACACATGTGTATAATAATGCGAGTGGTACCGCGCCGCAAATTCATCAGCTGTGTGCGTCAACGTCGAATGATGAAATCAGCGAACTCAAACGATCAGTCGCTGATTTGTCGCGCCAAATCGCCGCACTTGAATCATCATCGCGATTCCGCTCGAGATCGAACAGCAGCACGAGATGGCGCCGACGTTCCCGTAGCCGACCCAATGATGTTGCGACTGATGCCCACTGCTGGTATCACCGCAAATTCCGAAGTAAGGCTACTAAGTGCCGTGAGCCGTGCAACTACAACTCGTCGGAAAACGAAAAACGCAGTCATTGATGGCGGCTGAAAATGACTGTCGTGACGTCACACCGAGTCGCGTATTTGTAACGGACAAACACTCTAACGTTAAGTTCTTAATAGACACTGGTGCTGATTTGTGTGTGTTCCCTATTAGAAATGTAAGTTCTTATAAGACAATTGTTAAGAAGACTGACTATAAACTTTTTGCCGCTAATGGTACAGTGATTAATACATATGGAACAATAAACTTAAATTTAAACTTCGGGTTGCGTCGAGATTTTCGCTGGCGTTTTGTAATAGCCGACGTTACCCGACCGATCATAGGCATAGATTTTTTATCATATTATAACCTACTCGTAGATGTAAGGAACCACCGATTAGTTGATAATACGACTACGCTTATTGTAAATGCTAAACCCGTGTTGTCTTCCTTAGAGTGCGAAATTAAGACTGTTACAGGTAATTCTCGTTATCATCAGTTACTCAAACAGTTTCCTGAGGTCACGCGACCCTCTGGTGAGCCAATGGTGCGCGAAGTCAAGCATCAAACGCTCCACTACATACGCACCACGCCCGGTCCGCCGGTGTTCAGTCGACCTCGCAGATTGGCACCGGACCGACTCCGCCGAGCTAAGCGTGAGTTTGAGGATATGGTAAGAGCTGGTATTGCACGTAGATCCGATAGTCCGTGGGCAGCGCCTCTCCATCTAGTACCTAAAAAAGACGGTACTGATCGACCTTGCGGAGACTACAGAGGTATAAACGCTCGAACAATACCCGATCGATACCCAGTACGCCACATCGCAGATTTTTCCCATAATCTACATGGCTGTACGGTGTTTAGCAAAATTGATTTGGTGCGTGCTTACCATCTTATTCCAGTCAACCCTGCTGATGTACCCAAAACTGCCATAACTACGCCGTTCGGATTATTCGAGTTTCCGTTCATGAGTTTTGGTCTAAGGAACGCCGCGCAATCGTTTCAACGATTCATGGACGAAATCTTAAGGGACCTGGATTTTGCTTTCCCGTATATAGATGACATATTGATTGCGTCACGTGACCACACCGATCACGAATGTCATCTCAAACAGGTTCTAGAGCGCCTTCGAGATCATGGTGCTGTTTTAAACTCTGCTAAAAGCGTATTTGGTGTTCCGGAAGTCGAGTTCCTCGGCTACTTAGTTAAGGCAAATGGCACGAGTCCTACGCCAGAAAAGGTAAGTAGTATCCAGAACTTCACGCAGCCCAAGACCTTGAAAGAATTAAGGAGATTTCTCGGTATGATTAACTTTTACAGAAGATATCTACCGAACGCTGCGAAAATCCAAGCACCTTTACACAAACTACTTAGCGGTACGAATACCAAGCCAAACACTCCAATCACCTGGACGTTTGAGCTGGAACAGGCTTTTAACGAATGCAAAAAGAGCCTCGTCGATGCAACACTGCTTGCTCATCCCGATCCTACAGCGGATCTGATGTTGGTCTGTGATGCGTCCGATATCGCCATCGGCGCCGTATTGCAGCAGAAAGTTGAAGGTAATTGTCAACCCCTTGCTTTCTTCTCCAAGAAACTGACCTCAGCTCAACGTAAGTATAGCCCTTTCGATCGAGAGCTACTCGCGATTTACGAAGCCGTGAAATATTTTCGTTTCATGGTCGAGCTGAAGCCATTCACGATCTGGACAGACCACAAGCCTATTGTTGCTGCGTTTCGTAAAGCGTCAGAAAAATGCTCTCCACGTCAGTTCCGACATTTCGATTTCGTGTCACAATTCTCGACCGACGTGCGACACATTTCCGGAGAGGACAACGTCGTTGCTGATGCACTCTCTCGGATCGAATCTGTTACCGATAGCATTAGTTTAGATAAACTCGCTTCTTCACAAGAGACGGACACCGAGTTGAGACATCTTTTGCACACTTCTTCTTCACTGGATTTACAGAAAATAAGAATTTCTGACTCTAGTGCATGCAAAGTGTATTGCGATGTTTCTGGTCCGAAACCACGTTTGTATCTAACACCCGAATTTCGCAAACAGGCTTTCGACGCCATCCATGGCTTGAGTCATCCTGGTGCTACGCCTACCATCCGACTGATGACCGAAAGGTACGTATGGCCTAGTATACGAAAGGACTGTAGGGCTTGGACTAAAGCCTGCCTCGCTTGTCAAAGATCAAAGGTTACACGGCACACCCAAGCTCCAGTCCATACTTTTACTCCTCCATCTTCTCGTTTTGACCACGTTCATATCGATCTCATAGGGCCGCTCACCATATCGCACGGCTACCGCTATTGTCTTACTGCAGTCGATCGATTTACGCGTTGGCCCGAGGTGATTCCTCTAGAAGATATTACAGCAGAAAGAGTGGCTCTCGCTTTTGTAAGTGGTTGGCTAGCACGTTTTGGCTGTCCTCGTAAAATTACTACAGACAGAGGGCGCCAATTCGACTCCCATTTATTTAAAGAGCTGGCTAAATTTACTGGTTGCCAACACCTTAACACTACGGCGTATCATCCCGCCGCGAACGGTTTAGTAGAGAGATTTCATCGACAGTTAAAAGCAGCAATTATGTGCCACAATAATGAGAAATGGGTAGAGGTACTTCCACTTGTGTTGCTAGGGATACGCAGCGCCTGGAAAGACGATATTGCATCTACCTCTGCTGAGCTGGTATATGGTGAAAGTCTTCGCTTGCCTGGAGATTTATTCTTGCCATCCGCATCAGAAGTCGTCGATTACAGCGATTTCCTATCTCGCCTTCGCAAACACATCCGTGACTTGAAGCCGACTCCTGTAATACGTCACGGAATCGCCAGAACGTTCGTGCACAAGGATTTATCCTCCGCTACTGCTGTCTTTCTCAGACAAGATGCCGTCCGAAAACCACTACAGCCACCTTACTCTGGTCCGTATAAGGTAATCGAGCGATCGGAAAAAACTTTCAAAATCGACATAAACGGTAAGGTCGTCACAGTTTCCATCGATCGTCTCAAACCAGCCTACGTTGTGCACGAATCTCAACCTATTTCGTTCACGCCCATTACTGCAGAACCGCCTGCCGCCAAGCCTGACACAGTAACTCGCTCTGGCAGACAGGTAAGATTCCCTCGCAGGTTTATGTAATTAATTCCACATGTCATAGTATGTAAAACCATTTTCGAGAATATGTTTACCTAGTTATTAATATTATACGTAAGCTGATTGTATCGTTTATTTTTTGTAAACATTCAATAGTTTAATACCAAATTTACTTTTATGTTTAATTTTAATTATAATATGTACTTTTGTAGCAAGGGAAGCTAATTGTGTAAAAGAACGAATTCTTTAATCATCATGAACGACCTAAAGGTCTCCGGGGGGGCTGATGTGGCGAAGTCCCACGAGACCTACTGAACCCTCGGGAATGTCCGTTCCGACTCGCTTTCGGTCGGGATTCTCCCGGGCGTTCCAGTCAGTGAATCTTGAACCCCTACGCAGGGAGGCCGCGTACACGCAAATTGTCCGGCTAATTCACTCGATACCAATCTATTAATTATTATACATATTGTAACGTCCATAGTCCTTACGCAGTGTTTTAAATCGTTTATCATGATATATCAATAGACTTTTGTAACCTTAATTAAATAAGCAACTTTCAATATATAATAATCTTAAATTACATTGGGTTTGTTTAACTTCGATCCTAACATTCCCCATAGGTACATACAACGCCTGTAGTAGACATTCTGACGTAAGTAGGTAAGTGACTCAAAAATAACATGGAAAAAGCATTGCATTTTATTTCACTATAATTACCTACACAATAGAGCTAGGAAGATGTCATGAAACGTTTATTAAAACATTATATCTTGCGATTTGGTGACCTAGCATTAACCTGAGCATATCCGGAATTCTTACAGTTATCTGAGTCCAATAAACTGTGACTGAGCTACACACAGAAGTAAACATTTGTTTGTTTGGATTTCGGATAACATATCCGACTACTTATTAATAGAATTGATTCTACTTCACTTTTCCGGGTGTACTGATAAGGACAGAGCGTGTGATATCTTATTATCCAGAAATGTGACGAGTTTCTCCGTCACAAAATCCACGAAACCGACTCCTTGGTTGTGTGTACCTGTGGAAAATGTTTTATTTATAACTTAAAGCACAAATTCAAAGGCTAGATCCAAAGAACGATTTAGGGCCAGGTCGTTAAGGCAATATCCAATTTGGACAGTCGGATGGGTCAAATTAGGTAAAAAACATTTTTTTAAATTACGATGAGATCTACAGTAATCTTTGTAAAAGCTGTCTTAAGATATATTAAGTATTTACCTATGAAATTGCCTTTCTACAGTACTGCTCATTTCAAATAAAAAAAAGTTTGTAATGGAAATTTTGACTTGAAAAATGAAGCTCGTGGTCGTCCGGAGACTTTGGCAAACAATAATAAATTAAAGGCGATTGTGGAAGCTAACGAAACTTAATCTACAGCTGAGCTAGCAGCAGCTTTTAATGTAAGCATCAAAACAATATTGATCCATTTGCGACAAATTGGCAATGTAAAATAGCTTGATAGATGGGTGCCCCACGACCTTAACGATCGCCAGCGCAACGTACGCGTCGAGTCCTGCCTTGCGCTGCTCAACAGGCAAAGAAATGAAGGAATTTTGAAACGAATTGTTACGTGCGACGAAAAATGGATTCTGTTCGACAATCGAAAGCGCTCAGCAAGTTGGTTAGATCCTGGTTCAGCACCATAGCAATTTCCTAAACCAAAAATGACCCCTAAAAAGGTCACTGTTTGGTGGTCTAGTGCGGGTGTGATTCACCACAGCTTTTTACAAAACGGCATGAGCATTACTGCAGATGTGTACTGTGAAGAACTGGAGAGAATGATGGATAAGCTTGTACATCTGCAACCAGCTTTGGTCAATCGGTCGTCCCCACTGCTCCTTCACGACAACGCGCGACCCCATACTGCGCAACAGACAGTCACCAAGCTGCAAGAGCTGCGGTTGGAAGCTCTCCCTCATGTAAAGTGGTAAAAAATTCAATTCCCGAGAGGCAGTACAAAATGCATTTGAAGAGTTTGTTGCCTCCCGTCCAGCTGATTTTTACAAGAAGGGCATCAATAAACTGCCAATGCGTTGGCAAAGATGCCTCGATTGCATGGGTGATTACTTCGAATAACAGATATAAAAAAGTTTGAAAAAATAAGTACTTTCACTTATTCCATACAAAACGGCAATTTCATAGGTAAAGACCTATTACAAGTACCTATTAGAATGTTGTGCTCCAACTCTTTCATTACTTACCTCACGTTATGACAACCTCACTATCATCATATTATCAATATTGACATCCTGTTGAACGTAGGTTTTTCATGGTGAGCGCCACCACACTCTGTCCTTAACCATCCTCATCCAGCCACTTCCCGCCACCCTCTACATCACCAGTCCACAGTCCGGAAGGAAGGAAACCCAATGCTTTTTTTGACAATACCCGGCCTTTACGAGTTTTAAACTTACATACAACGAAATCCCTGACTAGGATGGGCTTGCCACTGGTGGTGGCATCTGTAGGCAATGCCTGCTTCATGAGCTTTTGTTTCAGCAGGCCCGTTTCCGAGTCCACTTCGATGAAAACCTTCTCCCAACATGGACATAGTTTGTTACCTACAATCACATAATTGTATTAACCCATCATCAAGGTTCAGGCTGCGAGCCTAGGTTAGCACACATTATGTTAAACATCCACCAGGACGAACCAATACATGCCTAAGAGTTCCTTATTAAATATTGATGCTGTGAAAAAAAACTTTGTTAATTTAAGTCTCATGTTTGCAACTCATTGCTGGCTCACTACTGAGTACAATAACTCTCCTCTCGGAATGATAAGTGTTCGGCCATAGTCCACCAAGTGAGGACTGACAGACTTCATACACCTTCGAGAACATTATTAAGAACTCTCGTGGGTGCAGGTTTCCACAGGATGTTTTCCTTCACCGTTCCAAGCAAGAGTAATTTTGAAAGCGCACACAACTCCGAAAAGAAAGAAAGAAAGAAAGAAAGAAAGATCATTTATTCATCCTGTGCCTCGTACATAACATCAAAATATAAAATTAAGCTATGGCTTTTGCACCCGCATGGCACAAGATGAAAGGGCCCCGACTCAGCATTAATGCTGCAGGTTTTGAAAGCAAAACCTGAGCGCTGGTATTCTGCCGGAACCCAAACGAGTGACACGCACGAGCTCGACAGTCTTCGCAGCCGTCTGCAGTAACGGGTAGAGTGTGATAAAATGGAGTAAATTAAAATATGTAATTTGCACAGTGAGTGTACCTAGTGAGTAAAACTAAATATTAGAGATAATAAAATAAAAAATGGGCATATTACGTGAGTACATATAGCAGCTTCAAACCACCAAGCTACATAAGCTGGAACTAGTTGAAGTTTGTTGTTTTTGATCGTTTAAAAGTTTATTTTTTAAAGTGCTCTTAAACGCGGGAACTGAGCTTAGATTCCTCAGCGGAGGAGGAATATTATTCCAGCATTTAGTAGCTAGATATCGAAAACTTCCACGAAAAGCTGCTGATTTATGACGTGGCCAAATCAGCCTATTTAGTGGCCCTCGAGCATTAAAAGCTGGCGTTACAAGGCGATAAAAGGCGATAAAAGTTAGAGATACGCATCTAACTCACAGGGATCGAACCCGCGACCCCGTTAAGGAGGTCGAGTGTCTAAACCACTAGGCGGTCACCGCTTCTGAATTTAAGCGTTAATCCAAAATAGGGATTTCGTACTCGTTCTTACATTTGGGATCCAAAATCATGTAGCTCCTTGGGGAAACATTGAAACTGATTCCTTTGACGGAGTCCACCGTGAAGCCGTGGACCCAGTAGAGGAGCTTCATCTGGCTGTCGTAGAAGTGAATCTCGCCGGCACTATTACCGGTGACAATCACTCTGAAAGTCATAATATAATGTACAACTGATAATCATTAACGAAGTGTGTATTTTAACAAGAAAGACTAAGATACGTCTTTAGCACTTTTTTCATGTAAGATACTTACTAGCGAAATTACTTATTAGCGAAATAGTTTGGCTAGATTTTATTGAGCACCTTTACGTTATTACGAAATAATAGAATTAAAAATTAACAAAGTCTTTCGTTAGCCCTTATTAACTGCGTAGTATAAGATGGCTAACCTGTAGGAGAATTGTTAATTGTACATAACAAAATAGTTACTATCTCTGAAGAAATTGTACTCGTAGATCTACTAGGCCTTTATCTAAATATTCAAAATAATTATCCAGATTAACTTCATCAATTAAATAAATTCAAGAAGTTTGAAGATTGAATAGGACAAAATCCATAATACCATCTTAGTTCACTCACCCATCAATACTTTTAATCACATTAATCCTCCTTTGCTCCATTTTCAAAACTTTGATAAACTTTAAATTTTCATAGTTCGTGTCTTCCACATTAGTTTTGTACTGTATAGTATACCCGTACACAAGGACAGACCCACGACTGGTAGCCACCAATACCTGGCCAGTATCCTTTACGAATGTGAAGCACGATAGTCTGCCGTGGTCTGGACTTATTTTTTTGTCTGGTATTCGGATCTTTAGCTCATAGTCATTTGTCTCTTTTAGGAGACCTCGTTCTATCACGAATATTTTCTGCAAAAGATATTGTTAAGAGTTATTAAGATCGTACTACCAATACATAATACTACCCTCATTATAAATTAAAGAGAAGTGAATATTATTTCTTTCAAAGAATTATTGGTTTATTCATGTTTAAATCTACAGAGACCTTTTAATAAATACTTAGTATAATGTTACTGACAGCAGAAATACCAATCCATATATCATTTTTCGTCATCAGCAAGAATTGTTGAGTATTGTTGGGGTTAAAAGCCATATCGATGACGCCACCTCTAGAAATATCCACTTCCAAGGATGCTAAAATAATTTTTTTACTTATAGGTAATACTTGTTTGTAATAAAACTTCCTAGACTAAGTGCTACCAGAAGTATATAAGCTCTACTTATGTTACGAAATTGCAGACATTTGAAATATGTACTTCCTAGTTTCACGAATTTGCAGGTATAATGAGTATCTATCTATATTCTACTATCTAATAAAAAGAAAAGGTGAACCACCTTTTCCTTTTTCACTGGTCCATTAACGCACAGCTCAAACTACAGGACGGATCTATTTGAAATTGCAAGCCTCCGCTAAGAAAGTATTTCTGAATATTTAACCCTAAAGGGCGTAAAATAGAGGTTTGAATTTTTTATGAAAACAGAAGTTAACGTGAGCGAACCAATAGGAAAGTCAATCTCTACCTAATAAAAACATTTTCTTTCTTTCTAAATGGGACTCCACAATTGATCAAGACACGCGGAAGCGTGTCCAGCCAAAGTTCAAAAAAACTGGCGAGCAGCACCGTGTGTAATATTACACGAACCATTTGGAGCCACTTTTGACCCCCTCATAACTCAAAAACTATTTCACATAAACATGTCAAATTTGGCGCATATATTGAGACCCGTGAGATACATATGTGCTCCAAATTTCATAAGCACACCTCAAATGGTTATTTAGATATAAACGTACAAAAATCGTCATTTTTATGCTCTACCTAGGTATAGATCAAAACTCTGACACGGGGCATACTACCATTGCTTAAAGCCGTATTATTTTAATATTGTTGACGTTCATGTTGTAGTGTTATAATCATTATTTTAAGGACGTCAAAGTACGTGACATTCAACCGTTATTTTGAAACAATACTGCTTTAAGCGGTGGTAGTAACTCCGTCGTCCACTTCCTGCGGCAACTTGCATTACATTCTCGCATAGTGCATGCACAACTAAATAAAACAAGAGTTGTTAAGTAAAAAAAAACTCCGATTACATAAATCATACTGCAGGTCTTTGTTTAAATTCGTTATTTTGTGTTGTTAACTATTGAAAATGACACATAATTATTATTTTAATGTAAATAATAATGAATAATAATATAGTTGCATTAAAACCTTACCTTCGTATTCATGCATTTTGTGCAACGAAACGTCATTGACATAAAAGAAGAAGAAACGTATTTGAAGTCGTCAGTTCAAGCTGTCAGTCATTGTGATTTGTATTCATTGTTTATAGTGGTTTTAGTGATATCGACTGTTTACCGTGCTTGTTTTCAATGTTTCACTAAAAACTTTTGATTTTGAACTTTTGCAATCAAAATTGATGAGATGTAGAAATGTGCTGTAGAGGTAGTCTGACCATAGATGTAATCTGTCAATGTCAGTGTAACTCTAGGTACACTATATATTTTTCTTGGGAATTCTCGTCTTTAATTATCTTGTACAATGAGTCGTACAATAGAATTACTGGGTGACACACTGACCTTACACCGAATAATAAGTACCTACTAATGTAAAAAGTAAACTAAACTAATAGAAAAGTCCTATTACAGTGTAAAGGATTATTTGGATGATAGCAAGGCATGGGTATGAATTGTTACAGCGGCTGATTATGTAATGTTATATTATAAGTACATATATATAATTCCAAATATTTTTGAGATGGTGATAATTAAAAAAACACAGCTGAGTTTATTGCGGGCTCTTCTCAGACCATAGCACGTTTGGAACCCTCGTAGCTTTAGTTTTAAGATACCGTAGTTAATTATCAACATCACGTCTTATGCTCTGTAAGCATGACGTTCAGAAGGTGTACTTTGTAGGTACATATTTTGAATAAATATGTTTTGAGTTTGAGATTGAGTTCAATAATTTCTGTACAAAAAGTAATGATATCCCATCAAAAACATAAATGTGAAATGAGAGCCAAGTTCAAAATTGTGATATATATGCCTTGGTTGTTGACTTCAGCGACAAAAGAAGTGAGATCTAAATGGGTGCCAAGTTCAATGGTCAGTCCTGCAATTTATTTATCCCATCAAAAACATAAATGTGAAATGAGAGCCAAGTTCAAAATTGTGATATATATGCCTTGGTTGTTGACTTCAGCGACAAAAGAAGTGAGATCTAAATGGGTGCCAAGTTCAATGGTCAGTCCTGAAATTTATTTCTCATTTCTCAGGCTCTCATTTCACATTTATGTTTTTGATGGGATAAATAAATTGCAGGACTGACCATTGAACTTGGCACCCATTTAGATCTCACTTCTTTTGTCGCTGAAGTGAACAACCAAGGCATATATATCACAATTTTGAACTTGGCTCTCATTTTACATTTATGTTTTTGATGGGATAAATTATTTCAACTCTTTTTCAAGCTACAAAAGTTGTTCCTTCGCTCTCGAAAAGTCCACAGTATTGATGGTCTCCTAATAAATTAGGTACATTAGTAAGTACCGTGAGGAACGTCCCAGCCGAAAGACCAAATCCACCAACATATCGTAGCTTTGTCCTGATATCCTAACGTCAGTAGAAACTTGGCATCGGCACTCATGGTCACTTTCGCCAACTTTACGTTCCGGTGCGGATTAAAGATTGTCTTCTGAGGGAAATAGTCGGAGCTGTCCCATATAATGATGACGTTCTCGGGGCCAGAGTCTGCTGTGACAAGCCATTTGCCCTCGATGTCGGAAGCTATGCATGTTACTATGTGCTTCTGCAAAAAGAGAATCGCAAGTGAGCCTAGAGTTAGGACAGGGTTATATTAAACTAAAATAAAATTAAAAAGATGTTAGAAGGTACTCATATTTAGGGAGTGACCAATCGCCATCAATTTCAACAATTGGGGAACCGAATCCAAATCTTTTTCATACACGATGATGTTGTTCCTGGGCGGCATGCTAACAAACCTTCTTTAAAAAGCAAAGGATATAAATATATATTAAAGTAGACCAGCAAGCTTATCGCCCTAGTTAGCTACAGTGTGACCACAGAATAGATAAGTGTGGGTGGACTCGGTCACTTTTGACTGGCTGAAAATCTCCCTACCTATTACTAAAATATGCTATCTAATGCACTGCTTGAGATAATAGGTGGAGAGAGATATTTCAAGGTTTTTGCAGGTAGGAGGAGCATAAATCGAACCAGCGAATTCACTTGACGATTCGAAAGCTGTTGTAAAAGCTTGTTGGTATAAAAAACCTTTAATGTCGTGCCTTACATGCCCCTGCAGAATCATCATGGTGTTAGCGCTCCAGTTGTACAGCACGGCGCAGTTGCCCGCCGCGTAGAACGCGGTAGTGCTGCCTTCAGCATTCAGGTTGATCACGCCCACCTTCGGGTTGTAGCCGTGGATCCACCGTATATTCTGATAAAATAATATAACTTTGCATGATCATTATCTCAACCCCTTGCTGGCCAGGGTTTTCTCTTGAATTCGTAACGCTGGCCAAGTTCGGATTGGAAGACTTCACAGATCATGGGATTATAAAGAACTTTCGGACATGCAGGTTTAATCGCGATGTTTTCCTACACAGATTTAAAAGAAGTTGGTTGTCATTAAGTTGGTTGGTTGAAAATCCGCATATTATATTCATATTTCTATGGTTGTACGGAGAACATATTATTAAATAAAGAGGACACAAAGCAAATATGATTTTACTCGTTGCAGATCTTCTCCGTCAGATACTTTAAAAATAATTACCTACTGTATCCATTCTGGATCTAGATTGGCTAATTAGAGTAGCAACTAGCAATGAGCTTTTTGAGGAAGCCAGAGAACCGTTTGTTTCTTTAAATATCACGCCAGCGAAATACGTAATAGAATGAACGCTATTCGCACCTTGTAAGTAAGTTGAAATCTTAAGGAATTCTTTCGTTTAAAATATCCTCCTCCGATACTTACAAACGGTGATGGTTTGTAGTTGTACTCTCCAAACTCAGTGTGCTTCCTGATATGGGAGAGAGACAGACTGTACAGACGGCGGAAGTCCACTTCACTTTGCGCGCGAGACTGGATATTCGGCAGGGAGTGGCATTTGTCTAAAGACTTTGATGATACGATTTTCTCCATTTGTAAGGGAGGTTCTCTTCTCTCCGTTTCTCAAGATTGATTAATTAATAACTAGTATAAAATCAGTCCATTTATTATTCCATCCAGTGTCAGTATATCACAGTTTGTTAACTTTTAGAAATTTTGACAATTTGACGTCAACTGTGTAGGAAGCAGGTGATATTAGAACTTTTTGGATGAATTTATATAGAAAAAAAACGTAGGGTCCATGGGTCCAAAAACCAATAATGACAATAAGAGGACAATCAGCTTTTTGGACATTTACTGCTAGATGATCCCAATTTTCACTCCTAAGCTTGGCTCTTAAGACTAGGAACTTAGTTATGAAGGATTGCAGGCAAAAGAGCTCCAGGTGCGATGATTGAACTTTCAACTGTTGAATTTATAGGGGTGTATAGGAAGGTACCATTAATTATTCTGTCGTATAAGGTTTTATACTACTAGGAACATCGCTGCTAATTACATCTCTGAACTTATCAAAGTAAAGGAAGTGCCAACTTCTGACAAAAACTGCCGTATTTTCGAAAAAAATGATGAACTAGGTAGTCTATTGTAATTCGCATTCATACTCTGTAAACGATATTGCACGTATTCGCAAGTGTGTGCCGTTGCTCATTGTTATTAAACGAAATAAAAATCAATATCCGGTGTGGAGTGCAATCGCATCGAGGCACGGTGTCATTAAAATAGCGCTCCAAGTAGGAAATACATGAGTCAAGCATCACAGGGCGTTCACCATCAACAGCGAGCGTGTATTTATACAGTGGCGAGTGCCGAGTAGTTTGCGAGCTGGCGCACTATTTGTTCACTGAGAGGTACCGGTTTTTACACAAAGGGAAATGCCCATTCGACACAGGGGTTCATCAAGTAAAGATCAGACATTGGGTACCTCATAGATACCTAACAACAGATAACAACGATACAACAAGCACTATTATTTTGATGACCTCCATTGCGCAGTGCAGTTGAGCGCCTGCCTACCTGCCGAGCTGCCTTAACGTGGGAGGTATTAAATAATTTAGTTACTAAATAAATGAGTATTTTTATTTATGTACCAACGATATGTATAGACCTGAGAGTTGAGACTCTTGCCTGTAATTTTTCGATATAGCTGCTTTTATAATACCTACTCTCTCCGGCTTGATAGGTCCAATCCCAGAATACGTCCAAGAAAAATGCAGCTTTGCAGAAAGGAATTCAGCTAAATCAGCCAACTACATCAATTGTAATAAACTAATAACAACAACTTCCGTGACAAAGGGGTTCCTGACCCCGCATGATCCTCGCAGCCTCAAGTCCACGAGCTCCTGTTCTAATATTATCTGCAAGCCGCAGTCAAAGGTCGGCAATGTACGCAACGTTCACTACAGAATGGGCATAAGCCAATCTGTCGTAAACATGGATCCGCGCAACCGCGTCCTCACGTCCCTCATGGGGTATATCATAACATTCACAAGTCTTGTTTACTTCTGCAGTGCTGTGTCAGCTAAAACTATATTCCTGGAAGAAAATGCCCCCACTATCGAAGAGGTCAGTTATAATAATTTCAATGTTAAGTTTTTAAAGACATGGTTGAATTTTTTTTGATAACTAATATCGTATTTTTATTTGTTTTATTAATATCATAAATAGTAGATATTAGTATCGTAGAGCAGTGATACGTCTGATAACCTAGTTTTCATTTTAAGAAATTAATATGAAACCTGCATGTCCGAGAGTTCTTTATTATGTTTTTGAAGGTGTGTGAAGTCTGCCAATCCACACTTGGCCAGCGTAGTGGACTATGGCCAAACCCTTCTCATTCTGAGAGGAGGGTCGTGAGAACGTGGAAAATTGTGAAATATCGTATACGTAATGGTATTCATGCTACTGAATAATATTATCTTGAAAGTGTCTGTGAAAACTTTTTCACGACCGATCTATCCGCTGAATCCATTTTGACGAAATTTATGTACAGAGATTGTTTCCATTCAAAAGTCTATTTTCCGTATTAACTGGCAACGCATCCCATTTTGGTAGAAAATGAGAAGCGATTATA
This sequence comes from Erebia palarica, assembly GCA_964035005.1. Taxonomy (NCBI): domain Eukaryota; kingdom Metazoa; phylum Arthropoda; class Insecta; order Lepidoptera; family Nymphalidae; genus Erebia; species Erebia palarica. The sequence goes on from OZ035983.1 coordinate 42,060,040, forward strand.
AGACAAAAGGATAGAAGCTTATATTTTTACGAAAATCGCGTTTGAAAAGTAGGAACGAACTAGAATAATGGTGCTAATAATCCAGGTAAACTTCATGAAGATGTATGGCTACCTGCCGGAAGTGTCCCACTCAGTGGGCGAGACCTACACCAGCCAGTCCGTCGCTGACGCCGTGGCCAAGATGCAGAGCTTCGCTGGCCTGCCGCCTACGGGGTATCTTGACGATGAGACTAGAAAAGTATGTTTTGAATACCCTATTCTCCTTCTAAAGCACGTTTTACACTTGAAAAAGGGCAATGTGAGTGAAATGGCTAAGCGGAACGAACTCTGTGTGGACAAAATATGAGTTTTAATCATATACAATGTATATTATACTTACTTAATGTTTATTGGTTTTAAATGTTGCCAGTTCATTTTGACTCTTTTTCTGTGTTCTTTTTGAACTCTTTTTGCTCGCTCGGTCTGTTCCGCTAGCTCTTTGTTGGTGAAACTATCGTTGCAGTTTTCCTCTGCGAGAAAAAATGGAGCCCATACTGACTACTGAGCTGGCAGGCTCACGGATGGAATGCTGGTGGTGACATTATCACCATACTCAATTAGTTAATCTTATGGAGGCGTGAAGATCCAGCAAGAAACTCGGTGGTTATACCTAACATCGACTGCGTGCGATTTAGTTGTAGACCACACCTAACACCACCAATCCAACGTTTGGTTGGATTGGTGGTATTAGGTGTGGACACCAATGGTTATAATCCTAAAATAGAGCTTCTTCATTCTATAGCTTTTCAAAAGAAGACGCTGCGGCATGAAAGATATCGAGATAAAGTCGGAAGTACATCGTAGGAAGCGATACATACTGCAACAAGGATGGGGCAAGAAAGCTATTACATACAGGTAGGTACTATATTAATACCTACCTTCCCTTAAGACTAGCGCTTGGCTACAATCAAATTTACTGGCCACTTGGTTAGGCAGCCTAAGGTTGAGCGCGCCTAGAAGACGCCTTTTCACTCTTGGTTTAAAGATACCAATATTTAAAATGGAAGGAAAAATTGAAGTTGGAAAGGCATTCCATAATCCTAGTAGTTTGAAATAGAAACGAAGAAGTTTTTACGCGTCTGTGGAATTTCAACTATGAGGTACCTTCTATTTTATGTACGCATGCAGACCATGACGATGCTTTGGGGTACTAATTTAAATTGATTTCTTTGACGTCCTCCCTGGCGCAGTGGTTAAGCCCCGGGTTTTATAAGTGATAAGTCCCAGGTTCAATCCCCGGCAGAGTCAATTTGGGAATTTATAATTTCATAATTTCCTCTGGTGGTCTGCCGCGGGAGGCTTCGACCGTGGCTAGATACCATCCTATACCGGCTAAGACAAGCCGCCAAGCGATTTAGCGTTCGGGGGAACCAGGTTACCCCGTTACCATTTTAGACTACATCAGTCAAGGGCAAACTTGTAGATAGTAGACTCTACCACTGTTATTTTCCTGTCTAATAAGTAGAGTAGATACAAAAAAAATCGCAATTTTTGCAAGGGTTATCAATGGGACAAGTACCTTACCGAAGTCCCGCGTGGAAACCCTGATGAACACCGGACTGCAAGTGTGGGCTCCCCATGGTGGACTCAACTTCCGGCGCGTGGACCACGGCAACGCGGACATTCAGGTGTCCTTCGCGAGCAAGGATCACGGAGACGGGTAAGTAAACAATCTTATAAAGCAGACAGCACTCAAGATTACCAGCTTCCTCTTAGGCCGCAATTATATATGTCACCGTAAGATTGTAAAAACCGTTAGATTATAATCTAACTCGCGAAATTCTAAACTGTCGAAAGATTGTAAACTGTTCAATGTTCTGAGTTTCAATTTTTGAAATATTCATTTTATTTACGTTTTCTTGTCTCTTTCTTGTAGGTTAGGTTAGGGTTCGACATAAATAATCAGGTTTTATCGGGTTTAAATACCTACACAGAGTACATTATATATACTGGTATAGAGTTGCTACTCGACTTTCAATGTACAGCGACATCTATCGGGAAGTTGTCTAACTAAAATATGTATATATATAACCATTACTCAATGCTATAGTACTATAATAATTATTACGAAGTGTATTGTAATAATAATTTATCTTAATTATTACAAGATCACCTAATTCTGCAACTATAGAAGTGACCTTGTAATAATTAAGATAAATTATTATACGATAAACACAAACTGTAAAGATGTTCAGATGTTAGTAAATGAAACGCATGTTGATTACTTTCTCTTATATTCTCAATCACAAAAAATATACATAAAGTATAACAATTGTTCCGCAGTTTCATGTTTTTCACATCGTACACACTTAATACGCACTCTAATAATATAGTTTCACATTGTAACGAATTTAACAAAAAATAATAATTTTGTCCACCCGGCATCCGGCATGCCAGAAAACGTCAATGTCAATGTCGAATTTCAAACTTTAAAATGGCGGCTGTCCACGTTTGGAAATTAAAACACAAATGTTTCATTAAACTTCTAACTCATTCCACTAAACTAAATTTATAACTAATAAATATTTATAAATTATCTAAGATAACTCATATTCTGCTCAAAAAAAAAGTTTTATATATTATTAGCTTTGTGTTTATATAAATGGCAAAATCATTAATTTATCTAAAACATAAGCTTCTGAACGAACACTTATTTCAGCGCCATCACAGACCCTGATCACAGACTTTTAAGTATACATACTTTCAGTACAAGATAAGCGCCATGAGCGCCATCCTTTAGGGAGTTGTGGAACTAACATCCCCATACAACAAAAAAATGTTCTAAGTGCAAAGGCCCTCAGATTACAATCTACCGGAAAATAATGCGTTAAATTGTAATATTTCGAAAGTTTAGAATTTCGCGAGTTAGATTATAATCTAATGGTTTTTACAATCTTACGGTGACATATTTAAGTATAGTTCGCGCACTGAATGCAGAGTAAATGTATGGTGACACATATATTATTTACTCTGCATTCAACTCGCGCGCGTACTGTACTTTGTAAGTTTTACCAATAGATATGTCACCGTAAGATTGCAAAAACCGTTAGATTGTAATCTAACTAGCGAATTTGTAAGCTGTCGACAGATTGGGAACCGTTCAATGTTCTGAGTGTCAATTTTTAAATTATTAATTGTATTTTCGTTTTCTTTTCTCTTTCTTGTAGGTTAGGTTAGGGTCCGACATAAATAATCAGGTAGTGCCTATAATCGGGTTAATATACATATCAGATTACAATCGACCGAAAAATAATGCGTTAAATTGTAATCTGTCGACAGTATACAATTTCACTAGGTAGATTACAATCTAACGGTTAGCTATATCACAATTGTATTTCGTGAATGTGAATATAATATAAATTCGTCCCTAAAAGCCGCGTGAGTAAAACCACAGAATAAGGCCAAAACAGATTCAAAAATTGAATCTGGGGAATCCCTCAGTCCGAGTGATTATGGCAAAATGATCTTTAGTGTATTCAACGATTGCAATCACTAACATTTTTACGCAATTAGGCAAAATCACAGCAAGAATATTTATTGTCAATCAAAATTTTAAATTGTAGTAAACTGTAAAGATTGATGCAGCGCAGCTTTCTTTGGAATAGCTTACCGATTTACATCTTAGTTAACCATTAATAACTGATACGACTACATCCGCTCCTCTCTAATGTAGGTTTCCTTTTGACGGGCCAGGTCGCGTGGTGGCCCACGCGTTCCCGCCGCCGCACGGTGCCATGCACTTCGACGACGATGAGCTGTGGGGCGACGGAGCGGCCAGCGACGACGACGACGTCACGGACTTCTTCGCCGTCGCCGTGCACGAGATAGGCCATGCGCTGGGCCTGTCGCACTCCAATGTCAAGGCCTCTGTAATGTACCCTTACTACCAGGTAGAGTTCATTATACGCGTAAAGTTTTTGATCTTGTTCCCCCTTTACCTTTATTCTTTCGGACCGCAAGGCATCGTCTGCATCCGTATACCTATAGACGAAATTCCACGGACGCGTACGAAGCGATTTGCCTGCCTTTTTGACTGACTGCCTCGTTGGTCTAGTGGTTATCATGTTCGACTGCGGCTGACGAGGTCCTGGGTTCGAATCCCAGGTCGGGCCATAATTAAGTGTTGGGTTTTTCTGATTAGAAATTCTCCGTACCTACTAGCCCGGAGTTAGGAAGTTGGCGGTGTTTCACCCCCGTGCCTCGGAGAGCACGTTAAGCCGTCGGTCCCGGTTATTATCACTAACATGATAATAGTCGTTAAAGCCCGCCAACCCGCATTGGAGCAGCGTGGTTGGTCTAAGCTCTAATTCCCTCTCTCCTATGAGAGTGGAGGCCTGTGCCCAGCAGTGGGACGTTAATAGGCTGTAGTGGTACGAAGCGATTTGCTTTCTCGTTTCTAACTCGAACCACTAGGTTATGGAACGCCCTTCCAGCTTCCGTTTTTCCCTCCGCGTAAAATATTGGTGTGTTGTTATTCAGAGTGAATATAGACATGAATATGGTTACAGTTCATCACGCTCGCTATGTGCAGGTTGCCTGACCTCACCCAGATCAAGAACTCTCAAGTTCAAAAACAACCTATCCAGATTTTCCACACGTTTTTCAACGAATAACAATTTTCTTTTGGTTTTTTTTCATTAAGTATTTTCATTATTTCAGGTGCCTGTTGAGAAGCTTCATGAAGACGATATAATGGGCATGCGTGAACTGTATTGTAAGTACCTATACACAATTAATTCGTTAAACACTAAACAATCATTTAACCAAATTTTTTAATTAGGTATAAAGAGTTAAATAACGTTACAAAGTGAACTTTCAAAGGTCTCACAGCACAAGTATAGTAAAAAATCCGATAACGTTAATTAGGGTTCCGTACTCATACAGTGTCAAATTATCAGGCGCAACCAGTTAAGCGCCAAGTTATTTAATAGCTGATTACGTGTTGTAATGACAGCTTTCCTGTTATTTACTAAAAGAATTTATATTCTGTTTTGGTACGGAACCCTATGTGCTCGAGTCTGACTCGCAATTGACCGTTCCAGTGAAAGAGGACGTGCACGCGCCAGCAGCGGTTGAAGCCAGGACAGAGAGCGTGCGAGGTCGTTCGTCGCTCGCGCCGCGCTTCACCAAGGCCGACAGCGAGGAAGACGACGAGAACGATGTGCCAGACCTGTGCTACACCAACTACGACACTATCCAGGTCATCCAGGGCAAGATCTACGTCTTCGAAGAGGAGGTCAGCTGCAACTTTCTTCATCCAAGTTCCCAGGCAGCGCGTCAGAGCGCTCTTCACTCGCGCAATGCTTCGCCAAGGCGGAGAGCGAGGAGAATATTAATATTCTCTAATAATATATACGCGACAGACTAACTATTTCGACGACCTCCCTGGCGTAGTGTTGAGCGTTGTTGTCTTAACGTTCGATCCCCGGCAGGGTCTTCGGCCGTCGTTAGTTTGCACCCTACCGGCAAAGAAGTACCGCCAAGCGGTTTAGCGTTCCGATACGATGCCGTGTAAAAACGGACTAGGGGTATGGGTTTAATATACTTACTAAACTGCCATACCCCTAACAGGTTAGCCCGCTACCATCTTAGACTGCATCATCACTTACCATCAGGCGAGATCGCAGTCAAGGGCTATAAGACAAAGTACAAGTGGAATAAAAAAATACTTTCTTCATCCAAGTTTCTAGACAGCGCGTCAGAGCTCTCTTCACTCGCGCAACGCTTCGCCAAGGCGGAGAGCGAGGAGAATATTACGCAACAGAGTATGTGTGTGTCTAACCAAACGAACTTGGCACCCATTTAGATCTCACTTCTTTTGTCGCTGAAGTCAACAACCAAGGCATATATATCACAATTTTGAATTTGGCTCTCATTTCACATTTATGTTTTTGATGCGATAAATAAATTGCAGGACTGACCATTGAACTTGGTACCCATTTAGATCTCACTTATTTTGTCGCTGAAGTCAATAACCAAGGCATATATATCACAATTTTGAACTTGGCTCTCATTTTACATTTATGTTTTTGATGGGATATCATTACTTTTTGTACAGAAATTATTGATCTCAATCTTAAAGTCAAAACATATTTATTTAAAATATGTACCTACAAAGTACACCTTCTGAACGTCATGCTTACAGAGCATAAGACGTGATGGTGATAATTAACTACAGTATCTTAAAACTAAAGCTACGAGGGTTCCAAACGTGCTATGGTCTGAGAAGAGCCCGCAATAAACTCAGCTGTGTTTTTTTAATTATCACCATCTCAAAAATATTTGGAATTATATATATGTACTTATAATATAACATTACATAATCAGCCGCTGTAACAATTCATACCCATGCCTTGCTATCATCCAAATAATCCTTTACACTGTAATAGGACTTTTCTATTAGTTTAGTTTACTTTTTACATTAGTAGGTACTTATTATTCGGTGTAAGGTCAGTGTGTCACCCAGTAATTCTATTGTACGACTCATTGTACAAGATAATTAAAGACGAGTATTCCCAAGAAAAATATATAGTGTACCTAGAGTTACACTGACATTGACAGATTACATCTATGGTCAGACTACCTCTACAGCACATTTCTACATCTCATCAATTTTGATTCCAAAAGTTCAAAATCAAAAGTTTTTACTGAAACATTGAAAACAAGCACGGTAAACAGTCGATATCACTAAAACCACTATAAACAATGAATACAAATCACAATGACTGACAGCTTGAACTGACGACTTCAAATACGTTTCTTCTTCTTTTCTGTCAATGACGTTTCGTTGCACAAAATGCATGAATACGAAGGTATGGTTTTAATGCAAGTATATTATTATTCATTATTATTTACATTAAAATAATAATTATGTGTCATTTTCAATAGTTAAGGAGTTACTACCACCGCTTAAAGCAGTATTGTTTCAAAATAACGGTTGAATGTCACGTACTTTGACGACCTTAAAATAATGATTATAACACTACAACATGAACGTCAACAATATTAAAATAATACGGCTTTAAGCAATGGTAGTATGCCCCGTGTCAGAGTTTTGATCTATACCTAGGTAGAGCATAAAAATGACGATTTTTGTACGTTTATATCTTAATAACCATTTGAGGTGTGCTTATGAAATTTGGAGCACATATGTATCTCACGGGTCTCAATATATGCGCCAAATTTGACATGTTTATGTGAAACAGTTTTTGAGTTATGAGGGGGTCAAAAGTGGCTCCAAATGGTTCGTGTAATATTACACACGGTGCTGCTCGCCAGTTTTTTTGAACTTTGGCTGGACACGCTTCCGCGTGTCTTGATATCAATACTAGCCGATGTCCGCGACTTCGTCGGCGTTTAAAAGTTTTTCGTAATTCCCACAGAAATTTCTGGGATTAAAAGTAGCCTATATCACTCTCCTGATCCTCAACTATCATCATCACCGTGTACCTACCTTCTTCTAAACAAAGTTTGAACAACTATACCCATGCAAAAAATCCCATCGATCCGTTGCTCTGTTGCGGCGTGACTGAGTGACAAACCAATAAACTAACAAACAAACACACTTTCGCATTTATAATATTTTAAGTAGTATTGAAGTAATCTAACCGATTTACATTTTCAATGGACCTTTCTTCCAAATCGATGTGTATGCAACCTACATCGATTTATTACACTACAACCCATTAACGTCCCACTGCTGGGCACACTCCTCCACTCTCATGAGAGAGAGGGAATTAGAGCTTAGACCCACCAACGCTGCTCCAATGCGGGTTGGCGGACTTTAACGACTATTATCATGTTAGTGATAATAACCGGGACCGACGGCTTAACGTGCTCTCCGAGGCACGGGGGTGAAACACCGCCAACTTCCTAACTCCGGGCTAGTACTGAGAATTTCTAATTAGAAAAACCCAATACTTGTTATGGCCCGACCCGGGACTCGAACCCGGGACCTCGTCGGCCGGAGTCAAACATGCCAACCGCTAGACCAACGAGGCAGTTAAGATTTAAATAAACTATAATGCCCTAGTCCAAATATTACCGACCGACACAGTGTTGATAAAGTAGGTAATGCCTCCTGCTTGCAGTGGATGTGGGTGCTGAGCGAGAGGAAGCACATCATGGAAGGCTACCCGAAGAAGTTCCACGACGTGTTCATCGGCCTGCCCCGACACGTCAACGTCATCCGGACCATCTACGAGAAACAGAACGGACACATCGTCGTGTTCTCAGGTATGAGATGGCCGGACAGGTACTTATAGTCCGCTCCGAGGAATCGGAGTCTGAAGAAGCGACGGCTGTACGACACCCTCGATCGTCGCTCCATATCCAGCTCTTTCCCAGCACTAGTTTCGAGCTTGAAGCGTGTAATTTTGCGATAGCAGTATTGTTTTGTACTTTAAATAACTCTAGGTCATTACTTCCATAGGATTCCTCGGAGTTCGCGCGCGGACTACCATCATCGTCATCATCCGCAACCGATGGACGTCCACTGCTGGACATAGGCCTCTTGCAAGGATTTCCACACGCCTCGGTCTTGCGCCGCCTGTGTCCAGCGGCTCCCTGCGACTCTCCTGATGTCGTCTGTCTAGCGAGTAGGGGGTCTGCCAACGCTACGCTTTCCCGTGCCCACGCACGGGAAAGCGTAGCGTTCCACTCCAGCACTTTGGAACCCCAACGTCTATCGGTTCTTCTAACTATGTGCCCCGCTCATTGCCACTTCAGCTTCGCAACCCGTCGAGAAATGTCGGTTACTTTAGTTCTTCTGCGAATCTCCCCATTTCTGATTTGATCGCGCAAAGAAACCCCGAGCATTGGTCTCTCCATCGCCCGCTGAGTGACCATGAGCTTTCTTATGTGGCCCATAGTTAGCGACCAAGTCTCGCAACCGTATGTCATCAGTGGCAACACGCACTGTTCGAAGACTTTGGTCTTCAGGCACTGAGGAATCTTGGACGAGAAGACATCTCGAACCTTCCCGAACACTCCCCAGCCGAGTTGGATTCGGCGGCTCACCTCTTTCTCAAAATTGGACCTACCTAGCTGAACCATGTGTCCCAGGTATTTATATTCGTCTACAATTTCGAGTGCAGAGCTCCCAACGATTACTGGGTGGAGCGGCACATGAGCATTAGACATGATTTTCGTCTTACTTATCTTCATTTTAAGGCCCACCTGTTGGGAAACTCTGTTGAGGTCATTGAGCATTGCATTGAGGTCACCCAGAGTCTCTGCCATGATGACTATATCATCGGCAAACCAAAGGTGAGTGATGTACTCGCCATTGATGTTGATGCCAAATCAGTTCCAATCCAGACCCTTTAAGACGTCTTCCAACGCAGCGGTAAAGAGCTTCGGGGAGATTACATCTCCCTGTCGCACTCCCCGCTGCAGTTGGATTGGCCTTGTAATCTGGTCCTGTATACGAACTGACATTGAGGCGTTTTCGTACAAACACTTCAGCACTTGGATATACCGGTAGTCTATCCGGCATCGCCGCAGTGACCTCAACACAGCCCAAGTTTCCACCGAATCGAAGGCTCTCTCATAGTCCACAAACGCTAAGCATAGTGGCCGGTTATACTCTTCAGTCTTCTGTATAATCTGGCGCAGCGTGTGAATGTGGTCTATGGTATAAAAGCCTTTTCGGAATCCGGCTTGTTCGGGAGGCTGGAAGTCATCGAACCTACGAGCGAGACGATTCGTTATGACTCTCGAGAACAACTTATATACATGGCTGATGGCAGCGAGATGGGTCTATGATTCTTCAGCAAGGTATTCTCCCTTCGTAAAGGCTGACGTCCGGGATATCTGCGGTATAGTGTCGGTCAATTTGACTCTGGGATCTCTAGCCAAATCCTCAACAGGCTTTTGTGTTGTGGTGTATAACTGTCCATAGAACTTTTCCACCTCTCCCAAGATCTCAGGTTTGGATGAGATGAGACTACCGTCATCAGTTTTTACTCGCGTCAGCTGGCTCTGTCCGATAGACAGATCTGTTGCGAATACTTTGGAGGACGAAACGAATTTAAAAAGCACTGTACGCCTAGTAGGAGATTTTTCCCGTTGGACGCGTCAACTCTAACTACGATTTGTATGGAATTGTCAAGCGCATGATGACAGATGACAGCTAGCGCTCGATCGACTTTATCGCGATCGAAAAAGTAAAAATACTCCCATTCGGCCCTCTGTAAAAGTTTGTTATAAACCTATTTATGAAATGTTGAACAAAAACGTTTCGACACGTCATAAGGAAGCCAGAACACACGATTTCACGCAGTTCTGTCGCGACTTGATTCCAGGTCGTTCGTATTGGGAGTTCAGCGCTCGCTTCCGCCTGGTGAAGCGCGGGCGGATCACTGAGTACAAGATACCGCAAGTCCCGGAGCTGACCACAGTGTTCGTGTCCAATTACAATAACAAGACCTACCTCATCGAGTACGAGAGGTACTGGCGGTATGACGAGGCGACAAGGACTATGGACAGGGGCTACCCCAAAGAAATGTCGGCGTGGAGGAACGTGCCGTACCCAGTAGACGCCGCTATTATATGGAAGGAAGGTATAATTTAATTTACAGGAATTTTTTCGTCTATGGCGTCGAATGGCTAGTAAAAAATGGGTTGCAACCAGTAACAGTGTGACTCATTTGGAGAAAAAATCCGAAAGATTGCCAACGAGTCACACTGTGACTGAATTAGATGTGACTCGTAGGGAACCCACCAGATCTTTTTATGATGCAAATTGCTAGCAAATTTTGATGCAGCCTAAGGTGAAGCGCGCTTGCCTAAATGAATGCCTGTGTAAGAAAGGGAATGTTTAAACTTAGTAAATAAGGCTTTTTACAGACTAGCAGTCTCATCAAGGAAGATATTCCCCCACCCACTGGACGTTTGGCTCTCTCCCACCTTCCTCACCACCGAAAGACGTTCACTACTGGACATAGGTTTCTTGTAGAGGCTTTCACACGAACTGTCTTTCTGAATCCAGCGGCTCCCCGCGACTAACCTATTTTATTTTATATGAGGTCACCATTTCAGCACCTTAGGACCACAACGTCTGTTGATTCTCCGAACTATTGCGCTGCCCATTGCCACTTCAACTTCGCCACTCGTCGAGCTATGCCGACCACCAGAGATGCCGATTAACTCTAGCTCTTCAACGAATCTCATTTCTGATTTCATTGAATAGGGTTACCTGCTCAGAGTATTCTCTCTCGATTCACCTGCGAAGTGACCCTTTTTATTTATAAAACCGCAATTTTGTATTTCCAGACACGTACTTCTTCCGCGGGCCGCGCTTCTGGCGGTTCGACAACGCGCAGATCCGCGCGCACGAGTACTACCCGCTGCCCACCGCACAGATATGGTTCCCGTGTCGCGCCACGCCCGACATGATGCAATACACCACCAATGACGAGCCCTAGACTGCAGTACCACCGCACCACTATATTACATCATCCACATCTGTACGCAACACCGGGCACGGGTCTCCTCATAATCCGGCCCTGGTTAACTGGTCTCTCATCCGGCTGCGCAGAAATGGTTCCTGAACTATGTGTTTAATAATATAATTATGCAAATATTTTTTGTAAATATGAAAATATTTGTATTCTAATCAGGACTTTTAATAATCTTACAAAATTCGTTCAATAATGAGGAGGCATGCAAGTTACCTCACGATGTTTTCCTTCACCGAACCGTAGCAAGCCATTGAGATAAAGTCAAAGTCAAAATAACTTATAGTTATTTACTTATTCATCGTCAAGTATACAAAGTATAAGACGTGATGGTGATAATTCACGCTGGATCTTAAAACTAAAGCCACGATATGAGCGTTTGGCCGTGGCTGTCCCATAGATTTGACCCAATAATGGGACCACCCGGGTAATCAATGTGAGATTCATTCGGTGAATGAGATTCAAACCTCAAATATGAACACAATAATGTCGTAAATGTAAGAACTTACTGGCGGAGATCATATAATAATGTAATTACCTAATTTACCTAGTCTTTATGTAGTTGATTGTAACAATAAATTAGTACCGAGTAAGATACCGACGTGCTTTTTATTTATTCACTTGCCCCAGGATGTAAGTATGCTATGTTATTCTCCGGGATAAAAGTTATCATCAAAATCTAAGCGGGTCGGACGTGAAAACGTACATTCAGGTGGTCAACTACGTACAACTAATTGGACCACGAATCTTCGGTAGGAAAGGTAGTACAATTATGATTTTAATTGGCCCATAACTCCATTACTAGACCTGTGGTCCAGCTGATAAATTTTGAGTAGACGGTCACTTGCAGGAACTCAACCCCAAATAAACGTAGGTACGTAAAAGACAAACACACTTTCGCATTTTCAATAATAATTACTTGCTATTAAATGCCTCGTTGGTGTAGCGGTTAGCATAGTCGACTGCGGATCACGAGGTCCTGGGTTCGATTCCATAAATATTGTTAGGTACTGGGTTTTTCAGTTAGAAAATTCTCAGTGCCAACAATTGGAAGTTGGCGGTGAGTCACCCCCGTGCCACGGAGAGCACGTTAAGCCGTCGGTCCCGGTTATTATCACAAAAATGATAACAGTCGTAAAAGCCCGCCAATCCGCATTGGAGCAGCGTGGTGGGTCTAAGCTCTAATTCCCTATCTCCTATGAGAGTGGAGGCCTGTGCCCAGCAGTGGGACGTCAATAGGCTGTAGTGGTGGTGGTGGTGGATTAGATGGTGACCCCACCCTGTTTCAGAAAGGCAGGCGTAGGTAGCTTTTCCACCTGAGATGTGCTATGTTGCTTGCTAAGCTAAGGATGTGTGTCAAACCGACCAATCGGAGCGCTTGTTTTTGATAGCTCATATCGCTAGATGTTAGACGAAGCGGTGGGTTTGACACGTCATATCGATTAGATTTCTAACGCATCTGACTCTCTGGTGGAAAGGCACCCAAAGCACAGTAAACAGATACAACCAGTATGGAAACTAAGCCAAGTTGATAAATTATTTACCTACGCTCCATTGAAGCAATAGGGTTGTCACTTTTAATGTTTTATGGTTTAATTTTGTTTTTGTTAATTAAAACATTCTATGTTCTGTAGTGATCAATTAATCGAATTGAAATAGCTAGTTCACGAATACAAATTAAATAAGTATCTAATGGCGTCGGTTAATCTTGATATTTTAAAATAGGGAAAACAGTTTAATATTGACACACAATAACTTGTAGATCTTTGTTTTTTTTGTAGGTCACTAACTTATCATTATGGCGTAACCTTTTACATGTTTTGGCGGGAGTGTACGCGATCCGCGGCTGGGCGCACGGTAGGCGCCGCAGGTGGTGCGCGGGCAGGGCTTATGAGCTCTGTTTTCGCATGTTTGTCATGCATTTTCGGGTTGAAGCGTACCGCGTTTCAACCCCAAAAATGCGTGTGATACCTAGTAATTACAAAAACATTGCATAAAAAATACCTTTATTCTTAACTAGCGGTCCGCCCCGGTTTCGTACGGGTGCAATTTAGATTTGTAATTTTATTCTGAAAAATACAAAGTGAACAAATTACAGGTTTTTTCATATTATGTACTATCTTTACTTAAATGTAAATTAATTAAAATTAATACTTGTAATGTAAGAAAGTATTTTTAGTTATCAATATAAATTTTCATTTCTATAGCTGTTATTTCAGAATTGCGCATTTAAAACAGATAGAAAATTATAACTAACCACTCTCGTAGATCTTGATCCCGTGAGGATATCGGGATAATAAATAGGTAGCTAGGTTCTTCTGGATAATTAAGTATTCTAAAAGTGAAAGTTTTATTAAAATCGGTCCAGCAGTTTTTGATAGCTGACCCGCCCCAATATATATCGGTTTCGCACGGGTAGATAGATAGACTGGTAGATAGATTTACAGTTGGAGCATTATATCTGCCTCGGTGTTCTGTTTGTGATGTACGGTCTGAGTGAATAATTAACTTGAAGTTATCTGAAGTTCTAAGTTTTATTTAAAATTTCGTATGTAAACATTGTGACTATTTAAAGCGGTCTGTAATTCCCTAATTAAATCAATTTAAGAATTTCAAAATGGCGCTGATTTAATAAAATGTTGATAACAGTTTCCTGTTTTGTGATCCTAGGGATCGTCAGATATCGATTTTGGACAAAATCGGTTCAAAAACAAAGAATTTCCAAATGGCGCTGACTTTTTAAAATTTTGGTACCGGTTTCCTATTTTGTGATCCTAGGGATCCTCCTAGATATCGATTTTGAACGAAATCGGTTCAAAAACAAAGAATTTCAAAATGGCGCTGACTTTTTTAAATTTTGGTACCGGTTTCCTGTCTTGTGATCCTAGGGATCGTCAGATATCGATTTTGAACAAAATCGGTTCAAAAACAAAGAATTTCAAAATGGCGCTGACTTTTTAAAATTTTGGTACCGGTTTCCTGTTTTGTGATTCTAGGGATCGTCAGATATCGATTTTGAACAAAATCGGTTCAAAAACAAAGAATTTCCAAATGGCGCTGACTTTTTAAAATTTTGGTACCGGTTTCCTGTTTTGTGATCCTAGGGATCGTCAGATATCGATTTTGAACAAAATCGGTTCAAAAACAAAGAATTTCCAAATGGCGCTGACTTTTTAAAATTTTGGCACCGGTTTCCTGTTTTGTGATCCTAGGGATCGTCAGATATCGATTTTGAACGAAATCGGTTCAAAAACAAAGTATTTCAAAATGGCGCTGACTTTTTTAAATTTTGGTACCGGTTTCCTGTTTTGTGATCCTAGAGATCGGCAGATATCGATTTTGAACGAAATCGGTTCAATAACAAAGAATTTCAAAATGGCGCTGATTTTTTAAAATTTTGGTTACAGTTTCCTGTTTTCTGATCCTAAGGATTCTCAGATGTCGATTTTGAACGAAATCGGTTCAATATCAAAGAATTTCAAAATGGCGCTGACTTTTTAAAATTTTGGTACCAGTTTCCTGTTTTGTGATCCTAGGGATCGTCAGATATCGATTTTGAACAAAATCGATTCAATAACAAAAACATTCAAAATGGCGCTGACTTTTTAAAATTGTGGTACCAGTTTCCTATTCTGTGACCCCAGGGAGCCCCAAATATCGATTTTCAACGAATTTAAAAAACGATAGTTCAGCAGAGTTCAAACAGCCGTATACTACGCAATACACTCCTGGCATTTTTAAAAAGATCGCGGAAATAGACATAAACGTGACCACTCGTCATGACGCGGCACTCACTACTGACGGCCTCGCGACGACTGCTTAGAAGTCTCGTCGATGCGCATGTTTGTGTGAGTGAGCTGTTTCGAACGTTTCTAGGTAGTTTCACTACTGTTTGTATCTGTTTACTGTGCCCAAAGCCTGCCCTTGCGAAGCAGAGTACTGTATAATTGTCTAATTTAGGATCATAATTGTGACAGCTCACGTCCATGAAGTTTTGTATTTTTTTCCGGTAAAATATTCGTCAATATACTACAGATAATGTGGCCAATTCTGTTTATCACAATCTCTGATAGCTTTACGCACACATAACGACGCCCTTACATGTACTAGAAGCCTAACAGGATTAATTAAATAAATAAGAAAAACAATTAAAAAATATAATCACTTTATTAGTCGAATCACAATAGAAATTAAATTACAGTGCTAAAATAATAATAATTATAAACAAACTTATTGTTATTAATACTAATTAACGAACGTGAAACGTTATTGGAACTTGTGCCTGCGCGTCGAATCCGATCGATCGGATATAATTTGATCGATTTTTACACATAATAACAATGTACTAGCCTACAGATTAAACATAGACATCTATCCTCCACAAATAATTATTATAAAATGTGCTAAAATATCATTTTTTGTAATAGGGATTTTCAACAACATTTCTAAACAATATCACTTTTCTGATTAATCAGATTTGAACTCGAAACTGGGGTACTTTTAAGTTTTCTCCATTTAATTATGGAAAAAACTGGCAATGTTCAGACAGACAAAATTATATCGAGACACTCCCAATTTATATCGTGCATGCACGTTGTGACCGCATTTTTATTACAATATAAGTGATTACTGCATATAATTTATTTTTATCTGTGTAAATATCCCGATATTTAATGGCCATCTGAACCTTACAGGCAATAGGGATGATGATGCCTATATCAAAAATAAATTATTTCTTACTTCCAAAAGACCTAAATTTCACATCGTCGGTTAGTTTTAAGTTTGATAACCATTTTAAAATATAGATTAAAGAAAAAAGTGCGTTGAAATTAGATGACGTAACTATTGTGAATTTCATACAACTTCCTTAATAGGAGTGCGTTTTTAAGTTTGATAAAGAGTTGCTGATTTGATTGAGTTGTCATCATCCCTATTAGAGGTGAATTAACGCCTCAGGCCTTTGGGCCGATACGCTCAGGCAGCTAAACGACCTGCGGTCAAATAGCCGCAGAAAGTACAATTCGTGCAGACTCAAAATGCAATCTAAGATGGCCTCAACCGTTCCCTCTCACCTACACACTATATCTAATTACTGTGTGAGAGTGAGATGAAATGATCAGTACCAGTTCGTTAAAGCTCGCCACTGACGATAAGTCATTTGAAATAAGTCACGATATACAGCAAAAATTAGATTGCGACCTATATTTTGGCGCATGGCCAACCCACTTACATTCTGTATCCACCTTAATCTTTTTAAGTAATTTGGCGTCATGCCATTTAACCGTAAGTGCGAAATCCGTGCGGTCCTGTCGATCGAGAAATGTGGCAAAGGAGACGGTTCAGATTTGTATGGGGCGTAGGCCAAATCTTGTACAAGCAGAGAAATGAAGGAAAATAAAATACTAGACCAGTTTTTATTGGTCAAATCTACGAGTTCGTCGTAATTTCAGTGGTAAAATTATTTAATCTTTCCAAGTTATGGAACACTAAACATGAGTAACAATGGCGGATATATGGATCATATTTTTTGACGTTTTCAAAAGAAAAACACGTTATTTTGACAGTGACTGTCAGAAATGACATTTGATACATTTCGCACCTGCTGCCTTCTCTATGGCTGAAGGTTGCCATCTTGGAAACGTATCGAAAACTTGAAATACATTTTAATGTTCTTTGCGCGTTATTTACTGTACTGTTCTAAATTATTATATTTTTAATACAATCTATGTATTTTCCTCTATTCATGGCACAAGTGTACAAGAGTAGGCCTAAAATGTACCTTTTCCTTTCACTTAAGTCAAATGACTTACCGTCAATGGCGGGCTTCAGATAAGTTTGTTTATCGGCGTGAGTAGATTAGTGATTAGCTGCAACAGGAGGCGGGGTTGGGGTCTTTACCGGAGCGCTTGGTGATGTTAAGGCGCGTGAACTCCTCTGCCACAGTGGGGTGGATGCCCACCGTATTGGATAACTGCTCCATGGTTATACCGCATCTGAACAAGAAGATTCATTCTATACTACCAGGCTTTATTTAATATTGAGTAGTGAAAGTTGAGTCGGATTTTTAGATGGCAACACTGGGCTATACATAAGTCAAGACTAAACAAAAAATACAGTCCCACAAACTCTGGCCCGTTGGCCAAAATTGGAATTAATTTTTATGCCTGTTTAGTTTTGGTTTTTATTTTAATTTTCATATATATACAATATATTATACTAACACCGGGTCAGGCAAGCTTGTGGGACTGTAATCATTTCTAGTACATTTGGGGACCCAACCAATTTTTTAAATCCTGCCATTTTGCACTCCCACCTTTAATACTAGACAGACTGTTAATTGTTAAAATTAAAGAGATGCAATCATTTAATAAAAATAGGGATGATGACAACTCAAACAACCCACCACTACAACAGCCCATTAACGTCCCACTGCTGGGCACCGGCCTCCACTCTCATAGGAGAGAGGGAATTAAGAGCTTAGACCCACCACGCTGCTCCAATGCAGGTTGGCGGGCTTTAACGACTTTATCTGTGGTATTTTTCTCTACGAACCGTAACATGGCAGACTATTTTTTCTCGGATATTGTTATATTTTGACATTTCGACATGATTATTTACCGACCGTCAATTTGAGGGCGAGATACAACGAGAGAGGATATTAACCATTTCACAACAATAAACTTGAAATTTTTCGGGTGGTTCCTCCACGATTATGATGGCGGATCCATACTACAGGAGCGCGAAAATTACAATCCAGACGAAATAGGGATGTCTGTGATCCATTTGATTTGAGCGACGGAGAGTTCCAATTGCTTTGGCGGATCTCCAAGCCGATGGCAATCTATATTGTGGAGAAACTTGTCGAGGAGTTGGAGCCTGTAACCATTGATGGCCTGCCCGTTCATTTAAAGGTAAGCCTAAGGCGAATCCCACACTGCGACGCGTCCCGTGGCAGATGGCAGAGCTGCGTACTAATTCCACCTGCGGAAAGGCGTTGATAATGTGATATACCTAATTACGGTTAACGCGTCGCAGTGTGGGATTAGCCTATGTCTAGGTACTTTTCGGAGTTGTGTAGCTTCTTATTGGAATACTGTAATTCTATGATATAAACATTTTAACGATAAAACAGATACATAAGTAAAATGTTATTGTAGGTATACTGGCCATTCCATTCCATTCAATTTCTGGCCAATGGGGGATACCAACAACAACTAGGGCAAGACCACAGCATGTGCGAGGCACATACTCGGTATTGTCAGTAGCTTTCTCGGGCAGTTTCTGACCTCTATTTATAGAAGATATCATCATCTACTTTTATAGTCTCCTTCAGTGTTCATCTTATTAAAATGCCTATACCTATGTACAAATTTCAGACTCTGGTGAATGGGTGAATTTTCCTGCTAAGGAAGTACCTGCCTGGAGGAGTATAACTGCAGGCTTTGAAAATAAATTTAACGTGCCAGGTATATTGGGGCTCATTGACTGCACACACATAAAAATATTTCCTCCATCTGGACCACAAGGAGCCCAGTATAAAAATAGGAGAAAAGATGCACACAGAATAAATGTGCAACTGGTATGAGTCTTGAGTATGGTATCTTTTCATGCTTTTGGCAGAGACCTAATTACTAAAACACCTTACAACTTAATTCAAATTTAAAGCAAACTTAATTTTGTTAATTTTTTTATACTACATTAGTGAATTACCCTGCAGCATAAGGTTTCAAGAGTTGATACTTGGAGTTCAATGTTAATTGACAAGTCTGTAGTCTGTACTTAGTACCTGGTACCTACAAAAACCGGCACCCACGAGTCATGAATTCCTACAGTGCTGTACCCTGCAGCGTCAGAATTGAGGAGTCTTGAGAGGGACTTTGAGTTAAATAATGCAGTCTATACTTAGTACCCACCTGCAATATTACTTCACGATCGCAGACAAAGTCGCATGCATGAGTGTTGAAGACTTGTGACTTGTAGTATAATCAAGTGAAGTTGACGCTGGGTATCTGGGTTCAGATATTGCATGCAGCTTTGCTTGTTTGGTTTGATTTTCATACAAATTTCAAACCTCTATTACCCCACTTAACTCCTTAGGGATTGAACTAAAATCCTTTGTTACTAGATGCCTCTTATAAAAGCTATCTGTATGCCGAATTTCAGCAGTTTGAGTTGTGTGTTGATAGATCAGACAGTCAGTCAGTATGTCAGCCTCATGGAATCCTAGATGAAATTTCATATATAGTAATTCTAATATAAATCTTCATCAATACATTAATGACAACCCGGTTAGCCTACACTGTTGTGTAATGGTCTCTCAGAATTAAAAACCTTAGGTTATTAAAAAATATTTAATTAATATTAAAATTATACAGGTACTATCTATCATCAGTCTGTTCTAATAATTTCATATTAATTAATTGTTTTTTATTAACTGTGGGTTAACACAACTGATTGCCAATTAGTTTGTTTGTTAGTTTCACATCAAAATATTGTTTGTTTTAACTGTGGATAATGTATTTTTTGTTACAGGGAGGCAGATGAAAATGTGCTCATTTTGGAGGGAGATGAGCCTAATCGGGTGGAAGAACCTAAGCATCCTTTAAGACACTCTCAGGCCAAACTAGCACAATTAATTGCGGGATATTATTATGATTGTAATTTATTAAAAAGAGCAACTGCCGAGCTTCTTGCTGGTTCTTCTCAGTAGGAATGGTATTCAAAACCAGTGATAGATACACTAAATGATTCAAAAGTACTTGCTAAAGTATAAAGTTGAATAAAAAACATTTGAATTTGTATTTGAATTTTTATTTATAAGCCAGAACCAAAGTGTAGATTTCATACATAGGGAAATTAATAATAACTATTTGTGAATATAGATATGTAGAAGTTAAATCATAATATTAGTACAATGAATGTTAATTAATATCTGTTAATTATATTGTCCTAAGAAGCTGAAAATGATCTACTGAGAACATTTTCATATTAATTTTAATTACTTAGCTTTAGCTTTGCATATAATTTAAAAGCAGACCAATAAAACATTCATTGCCAACCAATTTCAATATTTCTGCAGACAAGAAACATTCCAATTTCATACAAGTAAAATAAAATAAATAAAAAAGCCTTTATTATTCCTTAGTTTGAGTTTAGCTAAATACAGAGAATACATTACAAAAAAAGTACAAGAGTGTGTAAATTAATGAAAAACAAACCTACAAGCACTAAATGTACAATTTAATGAAATATTGGTATTTTTTTAATTTAAACCCTTGCGGGTCAGGGCCTCCTCCATTTTGTGCCATGCTTTCCGGTTCTGTGCTTTACTGTTCCAGCTTTTCCACCAATGTCCACTATCTCGTCTGACCAGCGTTCTTTGGGACATCCTCGTTTCTTGATGCCTTTTGGGCCACGTGTGCGTTCTATATGGCCTGCCCATTTCCATTTTTGGCTTTTCCTATGGCTTAGCGCGTCTATAATGTTGGTTTTATTTCTAAAGGAGTCACTTTTCACATTAATGCTTATGATGCCACGCTCCATGGCCCGTTGACACGTATGTATCTTGTAACATGTAGTGTAATTTCATAAAAGTACCTACTTATTACATAAATACTCAAGAACTTGAGGTGTTCCTCCGTCAACAATTATTTTTTAATTGTTTGATCGTATTCTGAAACAGGCCGTGTAATTATTTTATGTTTGACTCCTTATAAAAGTACATTGTATTTATCCATATCACCAAATTCATTCCTTTTTTTGTAAGATTCTCTTATTATTACTTAGTATATTATTAAAATTTAATATTTAGTTGTTTTTAAAAATAAAAACCAACAAAATAGAACTCCATTTCTCAGACTTGTCACTGTCAGTGTCAGAGACAAGTTAAGTCAGTGTCATAAAGACGTCATTTTTAAAGTTTACAGATAAAAAATTCTAATAAAAGGCTTAGAGCACATTAAGAATAATGAACAATGAATGAACTAAATCGGTGTTGCAACATTAGAATATCGCATGTTATTGGGAAAGGGCAACATTGGTTTCTCCACACGACAAGGCCAACTCTTCCACGAGAATCTTGTCACACGTAGCGCGCATGTTAGGGTAAACGAGCAATAAAGCGACACGACAACATCTCTCTCTCTCGTTGCGAGAATATCTCGTTGTGCGCATGCTAGGCGTGCAGGTGGCGGATTGGGGAATTCCCCCACCAGTGCTATCTGGCGGGTACTGGGGAAATAAAATACTCAGCGCGGACCAAAATCCAGGCAGCGTCTGTACTCGGAGCGAGCGGCTGTCTGGTCAGCGTCTGTCCCACATTGGGCGGCTGTTTTTTCCGGAAGATGTGAGTAGGAGAGGAGGAGGATAGGGAGAGGAGGAAGTGAGAGAGAGGAAGAGGATATAAAAGTAACATGAAAGCACAACAAAAAGAGAAACTACCCCAGGCGGGTTCCGGCTCCACCGGTGCCGGGGAATCCCGCCCCCTGACAGTCTCGGCTGACAGGGGCTGCCCCTCGTATTCTGGGGGGGCGACATATGGCTTGAATGTAATAAACCATTTGCTAGGTCTGGTTTGCTACAACGCACACCACCTAAAACAACGACTAGAGCATGGACACGGACTGAAACGGAGCTAACTGAGACGGATGACGGAGTATCTACTGGAGATGAAGGGTTGCAAGGCGGACGAACACACTACGCAAGCCCCTGACTTTTTTCTCGCCAATGGCGAGTACACCGAAGAATAGAGGAGAGTGGAAGAGGAAAAAGTCACCAGACAGCAAGGAGGCGGAAACCCTGAAAGACAAGGAAGAGCGATTGATAAATGGACTGTTTGATAATAAATAGTATCGATAAACTCACTCGTAGATAGGCAAGGGCCTTTTAAAAATACGGTCAATGAGATCAAATTAAGATTGCGTGAACTGCAGAAATTATGTGGACGAGTTTTAGATGATGAAGAATGAGAGCAGATAAAAAGAATGAGGAACAGGAGAGCACCGCAAAGAGAGCTAGGAAAGCATTGGCGGTAGAAGAAAGAGGCACAAACACATCAACCGGAGGTGAAATGGAAGGACTAGAATGGGATGACGATTTAGGGACGGAAAGCGAATGGAAGAGAGTAAAAGGGAAAGGGAAACGACGACAACGAAAGGAGAAGAAAAAAGCTGAAGAACCAAAAGGAAATCCCGAGGAGGACCGGGGAGCTAAGAAGAAAGTAGTTGGAAAACACGTAGAGAAGGAAATACCAGGAGGAACGGAAAAAAATCTGGAAAAACAAATAGTACACAATCGGAAAGGCAAAGGCAGGAAAACTCAGATGGCAAGGCCGGAAGCTCTGCTCGTTGAAGTTAAAGAAAGAGATTATGCCAGTGTGCTAAGGGAGGTTAAATCGGGATTGACGAGTGAAGAAATCGTTTTATCCAAAGTACGTAAAACCAAGAGAGGCGACATACTTCTTGAACTTGAAAAAGGACAGGACGGAGGCGTCTCACAACTAAAGGAGAAAGTGGGAGGACTCTTCCCGAGTTTAACGCTGAGAGCACTGAAGGAGTCGGCCAACGTCATAATACGAGGGTTAGATGCCACAGTTGAAAAGAAGGAAGTAGGGGAAGCTCTAAAACAAAAAACTAAAGATTTTCGTATAAGAAGTTTCTGGGAAAATTGTTACGGCAACAAAATAGCGGTGGTGGAGTTACCGAAGGACGAGGCCTCAAAACTAGTAAACGAGGGAAAAATTAATATTGGATGGATGAGGGTCCCGGTGGGTCTTTTAGCGGAGAAGAAAAGATGCTTCAGATGTCTTGAATACGGGCACATTTCTGCAGGCTGTCCAGGCCAGGATCGAAGCAAAAAATGCTACAACTGCGGAAAAGATGGGCATAGGGCCAAAGATTGCGAAAACGAGACGGTATGTGCTATATGCCTGGACAAAGGTTTAGAGAACACCAACCATCGAATCGGCTCCAAAAGCTGCCCATCATGGAAGGAAAAGGTGCCCGGGAAAAGAAATACGAAGCCAAAAAACGGGGGGTAGAAGCAGGTAGTGAAGCGCTGGGTTCGCGTATCAGGGTATTACAAATAAACCTTGATAGAACGCGAGCCGCCCACGACCTGCTGGGCAGAGACCTGCACGACAGCAAAAGAGCACGACATAGACTTGGTTATCGTAGCAGAACCAAACAGGAAAATAGCAGATGCTCGAGAATGGCCGATGGACCGGAGAGGAGATGCCTCTATAGTCACGCTCAATAGAGGAATCCATACCAAACTAGTAGCCCAGGGAAACGGCTTCATTGCCATGGGCTTGTCTGGACTCACCATATATAGCTGCTATTTTTCCCCAAACTATAGTCTGGGAGAGTTCGAACAAGATCTAAGCGAACTTTTTGAAAGTATTGAGTCACAACGAGGGGATATTCTAGTGGCTAGTGACTTCAATCAAGTGTTTGGTCAGCAAAGGGGGAAAACGCCAGAGGACGCCTGATCATGGAGCTGCTTGCAAGTTTGGATATGGTTGTGGTGAATGTGGGACTCGCAACTACATTCCAAAGAGGCGCTAAAAATTCCACCCCAGATATCACTTTTGTTAGCTGCAGTCTGACACAGAAAATATCAGACTGGAAAGTCCTGAAAGATGACAGCTTAAGTGGACATCGGTACATAAAATTCCATATGCTTAAAAACCAAATAAAACCACCGACACAGACACCAGTGGGATGGAGATTAGACAAGATGGACAGAAACATATTGGAAAGCACCCTCAAGGAAAGGGAGGTTAATACACCAGAGGAATTAGTAGAGGAAACTAAAAGAGCCTGCGACAAAGCGATGCCAAGGAAAGGAGTTCGAAGGAAAGTTCGGCAGGCCGATTACGTAAAATGTTGCAGTAGCGACAGCAGTAGCAATGCGACAGCAAACACTACGCGATCGGTCGCAAAATGACACTAGAATTCGTATTACGCAAGCCGATCGCACGTCTATTGCTCGCCTGTCGCAGAATGCACTTTTCATGCACTTTTGCTATCGATACTAGCGCCACTCGCGACAGGACAGCAATAGATGAAAACAAAATAAGCAGCTTTATCCATACCTTTTATAGTCATCTTTGGTACGTTCCTTGAGTATGTTTCTCTGTGGTTGAATTTAAAGTGTTCGACTGATCATAGGCTAAACCACAGAGTACATTGTTATGGCTAAACTATTATGTACTATCTACTCTGATCTACTCTCTATTAATATTATAAATATTTTGCACTACATAATAGAGATTTAACCTTTCTACGCGTGCCGTCTACCGTGTGTGAAACTATCTTACATTCAAAAATGTTGGTTTTTCACGTAGATATTATTCAAATTGCTTGAGGTTATGTACCTACATATTTAAAAAACCACAGTAAACGCACTCGACAATTACCCAACAACCACTTTGCAACAGGTGCAGAGGTTGTTGCTGTTTGACGTTTCATTTTGCTCGGCTGTCGCTGTCGTATTGCTGTCAAGGAAGCTTAGATAATACCAATTTGCTGGTACGACAAGGATACGAATGCAGTTTTTAGTTCATAGATTGTCCGCTAGAGGGTGAACTAGAGCTCGACTGCTGTCTGCTCTGTAGCCGCTGATACGTAATACAAAAGTGCCGTTTGACAGCAGCGATCGCGAGATTTACGCCTGTCGCAAGCCTGTCGCGAGTTATGTAATCAGCCCGCCGGTCTATTGGTGGAACGGTCAAATAAGGGAGAAAAGAGAGATGTGCACTAAATGCCGCCGAAAATATACCCGGAAGAGGCGAAAAAAGGGCAAGGAAGACTTAAATCGAGAAGAGCAGGATGATGAAATTAATAACTTCAGAGAGGAATATAAAGCTGCAAAACTAGCCTTGCAACTGGCAATCGTAAAGTCAAAAGAAGAGAAATGGAGAGGGCTTTGTGAGGAAGTTGATAGAGATACATGGGGTTTGGGGTATAGAATAGTAACGGAAAAACTGCGGAGAAGTCCCCCTAGCCTTGACATGAACCTCATCATATCCGTGGTTGACGTGCTATTTCCATCCCACAACGATTTCTGTCGGATCTTGGCAGACGTATCCCAAAAGACGGAAGTTACAGTTGAAGAGATTCAGATAGCGGCAGAAAGCCTGAAGCCAAAAAAGGCTCCGGGACCCGACCTCTTATACCCGGAGGTTGTCAAAATCGCAGCTCAATCTATCCCGGAAAAGATAAAATACATAATGGATGCGGTATTTATAGCAGGAACATTCCCATCGGCGTGGAAAATAGCCAGCCTGGTGCTGCTCAAGAAAGCAAATAAGCCAGTAGATGAACCGAGGGGATACAGACCCGTCTGCTTGCTAGACAGCTATGGAAAACTGCTGGAAAAAGTCCTCCTTAATAGAATTGAGAAGCTCCTGCCCGATCACGGGGGTCTCTCTAACCACCAATACGGTTTCAGGAAGGGCCGCTCCACTTTAATGGCGATAAAAAAAGTGGTTGGCACCGCCGTGGCGGCTAGACAGGGTACACGCAAAACCCGGAAAATATGCGCCCTGATCTGTCTCGACGTCAGGAACGCGTTCAACTCTGCCCCCTGGCGCGAGATAATTCTTGAATTGCGGAAGAGACCATTCCCTGCCTATGTGCAAAACCTGGTTAGCAGCTATCTGGAGGACAGATTCATCAAGGTGAAGGACAATAAAGGAAGAAATCCTAAATTCCTCGATTCTTGGCCCAACTCTCTGGAATATTCTATACGATGGGGTATTCCAGCTAAAACAAGAGGAGGGGGTCGAGTTAGTGGGTTTTGCCGATGACCTGGCACTGGTAATTGTAGCCAAAACAGAGAGGAGCCTTATGACAAAGGCAAATAAGGCGCTTGACCTAATCAACGAGTGGATGAAAGGGAAAAAACTTGAACTAGCGCCAGAGAAGACAGGCGATTGTGTTTAGCGGAAAGCGTAAGTTGGACCCCATTAAATTTGTAATGGAAGGCGTACCAGTTACTCCAAAGGAGTATATCAAATACCTGGGGGTATGGTTAGACAAAAGCTTGAACTACAAAAAAAACGTAGAGGAAGTAGCTAAAAAAGCACAAAACCTGACTGAGGCACTAAACCGACCAATGCCGACCAGGGGAGGCCCCAGAGCAAGCAGAAGAAGGGTATTGTCAGCTGTTGCCCACTCTGTTATCCTGTATGGGGCACCGATATTCGAGAGCGCTATGACGGTGGCACTTTACCGGAAAAAGTTAGAATCAGTACAAAGGCGAATGGCGATAGGCATCTGTGGAGCATACCGTACTATCTCCACCGACGCGGTGCTAGTGATCGCAGGACTCATCCCCATTCACAAGATGGTAAAAGAACGCGCCACGCTCTTCACTAGTAAGGAACAAACGGCAATTGAAGTGCGCGAGAGAATTCTTACCGAGTGGGAAAAGGAGTGGTCGGGAGTCGGAAAAGGTACCTGGACGAGGGAACTAATCAAAAACCTGAAGATGTGGCACAAAAGAAAGCATGGGGAGGTAGACAGGTGGCTAACGCAGGCGCTGAGCGGTCACGGGGTGTTCAACACATATCTCTTCGCAATAGGAAAATCACCGACAGAGAACTGCTTCTTTTGCGGAGAGGAAGACACCCCAAGACACGCAATCTTCGATTGCTCTGGCTGTGCAGACCTACGAACAGAGGCGCAGGGAACGAGCGAAGTTGTCAACGTCCAAAACCTCATACCACGGATGCTGTCGAGCGAGGAAGCATGGCAACGCTTTGGGAGGAAAAAAAGAAGCAAGAGGAAGAACTAAAAAAAAAAAGGCTGTAGTGGATGGATGAATGGACTCAGTAGTGCCTTCCAGGGATAGAAGGATCACTCAGGATGTAATATAGCGACTCTTTTTACGACGTCAAAAAGTGCAATTCAGCTTGCACAGCAATTTGACCTACAATAAATTAACCGTTGCAAAAGCTAAAATTATACGATAGGCTTTCAGTTCCATACATACAAAAAATTCGCCAGCTAAAATTGAGACTAACACTTGCTATTGACGTAATTTGACTTGAGTTGCAATAAATTAAGAATTTGATTGTGTCAAATCTTTAAGCCAAACTATGGCGCGATACCAAGTGCCACGGGAATTCCATGCCCACCATAATCCACGGCTTTAATTTGATTTGATGCCATTACATTTTGGCCGCGATGAGTGCGAAACCGTGTGCCATAGCATTAGTAAGAGATTGATGAAAAATGTGGGAAAACATTTTGGCGTCAATCCACCTTACTCAAGTCAAATGACTTATCGTCAATGGCGAGCTTGATAGAAAATTAGGTGTACTCACTTGACAGCGGCCGCGAAACCCTGTATGACCTCCCCAGCGACCGGACCCACAAAGTGAAGCCCCAGGATCCGTTGAGGCGCCTCACGGAGCGCTACGGCCTTGAGGTAACAGTTGCGGATGTTGCGCTGCGGGATGAAGAACTCTGTGGGCTTGTAGAACGCGTGGTACACTTCCAGGTTGTCTGCTCCGTATCTGTGGAGAGATTGAGCTAGTTGAGTAATAGTTTGGCATGCGAGAAATTGAGCTTGTAGAATAAATGTCTGGCACACAAGATAATAATAGAGTGCGTTTATAACATAGAAAAAATCATATACTACACTAGCGGCACGCTATGATGGCCGGTTTGACACATTACAATAGTGATGTGGAATGTCAATTTATTCTCGAACAAAAAACAATTAAGTTTTGTTTTTGTACCTGATTAAATAGGTTTAATTAAACAAAAATGTATATGTTTATTTAATTTATTTGAACGAACTGAATATTTGAACGAAAATGAATATACATACTTTATATGCACACAAGAAACATATGAATACAAAAGATACCAAAAAAGGTGCCACAAAAGGCCATAATTAATCAGATTCGTCCATACTACTATTTTCACTGTCGTCACTGCTATCATCACATACATTAATAATTATATGTTCGTTTTCTATAATATTATCTATTTTCACATCTCTTTCATAATCTTCCCTTATTAATTTAACAGTTCTATTCACAACCTTTTCCCAGTCTCCTTTAGTCACATGTTCACAAGCTTCTTCTAATAATTTTAGCATTTTTTTTGTGGTAAATGGGGGTTCTGTATTGTGTCTTGCAGCATATCCCTTAATTTGAGCCCACACCAACTCAATCGCATTATACTCACAATGGTAAGGCGGTAACCGTATAACTCTGTGCCCATGTTCTAATGCTATTTCGTCAATGACGTATCGGATCTTGGTTGGTTTGTTTTCTTTTAAAAGACGTACTAATTCCGCTTTTAACATATTCATGTTTGCATCTACGCCATTTTTACGAAGCCATGCGACGATATCAGCTTTCTTTTGGGATTGGGCAGGTGGCTTGTCAATTTGCATCGAGTGGTATGGGGCGTTGTCCATAATTATAATAGATGGTTCAGGGAGGCTACACAACATTGAGGTAAACCATTCAGTAAACTTTTCTCCATTCATGTCTTCATGATAGTCTCCAGTGGTTTTTGACGCAAAAGCCATGAGAGAACCTTCGACAAACCCGTTGATGGTTCCGGCGTGACAAATTATAAGTCGCGATCCTTTTCCTACAGGAACTTTGGAAGTAGATGCTGCTGTGTCATCGTTCCAAGAACGGCCTACAGTATGGTTAGCATTAAGCCATGTTTCATCCAAGAACACAACATTTTGCCAATTTTTGATTTCTTTCACTTGCCGTAAAAAAGTATACCTTGCCATCGCTATATCAAATCTTTCCATCAATATTTTGCGTTTGTTACATTTTTTGTATCGAAATCCAATGGTCTTCAAAATCTTCGTTAAAGAACTTTCCCCACCGAAGAATAATCCAGCTTCCTTCAGTGAATGCACCAACTTTTTTCTTGTTGGATACTCCTTCTGTAAATAGTAGCCGTAAACATGTCTTCGGATAGCATCGGCATCAAAGCTATCGATGCCTACGACTGGTTTTGCTCGTTTTCTCTTTTTTGGTGTGTGAAGTTTATTTTCTTCTGTGCCAGTCTCGCCATATTTTTTTTCAGTTATCCGTCTAACAGTTCGTTGTCCAATATTAAGCGCATCAGCTACGCGTTCAACCACTGACGTTATAGGTAAAATTGGCCCTCCATTTTGAGCTTCACGATCGAAATAGTTACGAAGGCGTATTACGAACTCACGTGTCTGACTATTTAGAACAGTTCTCTGCGTACGTTCGGTCATATCGACGAAATCCACAACAAAGGGCTTGAACAGAGTCCAAATTAACGAGCAAGGGTCAACAGTAATGCAGTATCAATATTTGAAATCCAAAGCCAGGTCAAAACTATATCACAATCGCATTGCACTGACAGTTTATACTTTTCGAAGCAACGTCAATTCGAAACTGCTTTGTTTTGCATTGAGCATTGACGCGAGTTTGCCGGAGGTAGTCGTTGTGCTAGCCAGCGATCCTATGTGACGATCGTATTAGATTCCATTTTTAAAAATTTATTGATATTTTTTTGCGATTTCAGAGGTTTGTCCACATAGTGAAAATTGTTCATATTCACAAGTACATTCACCCCTTAAATGGTGCAAACTGATTTTTCTACACTTGTATACATTTAAGAAATCAATTTAATAAATAAATTTTGAGTCCTAAACCTAAAACTACATTCGATAAAATTTATGAATCTCTGCACATCACTATCGTCAATAAAGTAATACAATTATTTCCTTCAAAGTCGTTATCAATTAATACGGAACTTCATGAGAAACTACATTCGATAAAATTTATGAATCTCTGCACATCACTATCGTCAATAAAGTAATACAATTATTTCCTTCAAAGTCGTTATCAATTAATACGGAACTTCATGAGCGGACAAACGTCAAACCGGCCATCATAGCGTGCCGCTAGTTTAATATTATAATTAATTTGAGAGTGACTTTGGTTGTTTGTGACGCTTTCAAGTGACGATTTATTTATTTATTTAAGATGATAGTCATATTATAATTATTAATATTACACTTTATTTGTACACCACAACACAAAAAAAGAAAAAAGTAATTAAGGAACACAAATATACAGAAAGAAGTAGAATCCAAAAGAAAGCCTTATCGCTTAGCAGCGATCTTTGCTAGGCAACCTTAGGATTAGGATTGCAGGTGGTGTATTAGTATTAACATACAAACAAATACCTACATACTGATACATAAACCATTCACACAAATAACATAATACTCATAAAAAATATATGAAAATAAGCTAATATAAACTCGCCGGCATATTTAGCGGAACATAAAAAAAAGGTTTGATATCAGTATCATATAAGGTTGCTGGCTGGTTTATACGTCATTTAATTTTAAAAAAATATTTTCAAATTAAGAAAACAACTGAACATCACATTTTATGCAATTGTTTTAATTTTATTCAAATACACCTTAGATGGAGCGGACTTCGAGTATTTCTTCCTTCTGAGTTTGATTTAAAATTTCATTGAAATACTGTTTTTTGTTAGTTTTTTTTAATCGCGTATCTTTCTGGAGTTGATGACTGAATTATGCCTGACTTAGCCCCAACGGAGATTGCCAGGCACTCGAAATGCGAAGAAATGGTCAAACCTACAGAGTGATATCCAGAGATCTTCGTCGACCAGTTTCAACGATCCATAGCAGTATCCAACGGTTCAGGGAGACCGGTACTTATGTGAGAAGAGCAGGACAAGGCAGAAAAAGACGCACTTCGAGTAGGGATGATCGTTTCATTCGGCTTCGTGTACGTAGGAACCCCCGTTTGACGGCCGTCCAAGCCCGACATGAGTTAGAAGCAGTGCGGGGTGTAACCGTAAGTGAGCGTACGGTACGAAGAAGGCTCGAAGAAGCTGGTTTGGGTTCATTTGTGCCCGCCAAGGCTCCAAGGCTCGAGGTAAATCATCGTAGAAACAGGTTAACTTTTGCTCAGAAACATCGACTTTGGAACGCGGACCAATGGAGTAAGGTATTGTTTAGTGATGAGTGCAGAATTCTCTTAAATCAAATTGACGGCAGGCAAAGAATATACACACGCAAAGGAGAACGATACATTCAGACAAATTTTGAAACTACAGTTGCATACGGTGGTGGATCAATACTGGATTGGGCGGGCATTTGTTTGGGAGTTCGCAGAGACTTGGTAGTGATTGATAGAGGGAGTCTGACTGCAGACCGCTACATCAGAGAAGTTTTAGAAGAAAATGTCGTACCGTTTGCCCCATATATCGGTGAAGATTTTGTTTTTATGCAGGATAATGCTCGGCCGCATACCGCTCGGGTAACTCAAGCTTATCATAATGATATGAATATCACTGTTATGGAGTGGCCGGCGAGATCACCGGATATGAACCCAACAGAGCACGTTTGGGACTTGCTGAAAAGAAAAGTTAAGTCC
Source organism: Erebia palarica (assembly GCA_964035005.1). Classification (NCBI taxonomy): domain Eukaryota; kingdom Metazoa; phylum Arthropoda; class Insecta; order Lepidoptera; family Nymphalidae; genus Erebia; species Erebia palarica. Next base: position 42,091,972 of record OZ035983.1, read on the forward strand.
AGAATTCCAGCTCCTGCCAACGTGGGAGAACTGCGAATCGCCGTAGTTGAGGAATGGCGGAGACTATCCCAGGAGATCATCGATAACATCATTCTCAGTATGTCTAGACGGGTAGAAACTTTAATAAGAGCACGTGGAGGAAATACGCGATATTAATCACCATTTTTCTAATTTAATTAATTGTTATTTTAATATTAAATTTCACTTTTCCCGGTTACATGAAAAGTTCAAAAATGTACCATTTTTCACAAATAGCCTTTACTCGCAAAATTTGTTCTTAATGTGATCTCATTTTAAGTAAAACAAATGAAACTTTAAATAACAAAAGAAGTGTAGTAAGTAGATTTTAAAATTAAACCATATTTTTTTAATTATGGACCTTTTTTTATGTTCCGCTAAATATGCCGGCGAGTTTATATTATGTATTTACTTATACTAAATAACAATGAAAACTAATCGTCTGTATAAAGATAAACATAAATTCTTAATAGATTTTTTAAATATTTCCAGTGACCTTGATTTTCGTATGTTCAATGGAAGAGCATTCCATAATAAAACAGCTTGCTCTGTGAAAGACTGCGCATAAAATTTCGTCTTATGCAATGGTAAACATAAAAGTAAATTTTCGGGTTGTTCGTATTTCGGACTGATTTAAACTTCTCCTGACTGATTTAAATTTCCCATAAATTTAAACTTCTCCTTCAGGTAAGATGGAGTTTTTAGGTCAAATAGCACACGGTACAGAAGCGACAGAAAATGAAGATAGATCCCGGCAACAAAATTCAGATACGTGGTCATATTTACGAAGGCCGAATATGAACTGAATAGCAAGATGTTGGAGTCGCTCAAGCTTACTAAGTTGGTCCTCAGTCAAATTAAGATAACTTGCGTCTGCATAATCGAGAATAGAAAGTAGGAGGGAATGGGCTAACATAACTTTGGTTGGAATTGGCAAAACAGAACGAAGACGACGCAATGAGCTCATTGCAAAAAAAAATTCCTACTATCTCTTTAATTTGTGTGGACCGCGATAAATCATGATCCAAATATATGCCAAGGTCTTTAGTACAATCACAGTAAGGTATAGTAACCCCATTGTATATGTCACCGTAAGATTGTACAAACCGTTAGATTATAATCTAACTCGCGAAATTCTAAACTGTCGAAAGATTACAATTTAACGCATTATTTTCCGGTAGATTGTAATCTGATAAGTTTTTAAACCCGATAAAACCTAAGTGCCCTAAGGGCACTACTTGATTGTTTATGTCGAACCCTAACCAACAACCCTAACCACAAGAAAGAGACAAGAAAACGTAAATAAAATGAATATTTCAAAAATTGACACTCAGAACATTGAACAGTTTACAATCTTTCGAAAGTTTAGAATTTCGCGAGTTAGATTATAATCTAACGGTTTTTATAATCTTACGGTGACATATATAATAGGCAGGAGATTTGGCCAATCAACTCGAACAATCATCTTAGGACTGCCAATATTTAGATATCTATAATGCACACACAAAATATAGAGTATGCAGTTTAAAAGTCTACAATAATGATAGCCTGAGACTTAGTCGGGTTAAACTTGAGTCCATACCGCCTGCTCCACTCGGAAATTCATTCATTGATAGCAGAGACAACAGAACTAAGGCTATCAAGAGGAGTATGGCGATACATTTGGATATCATCTGCATACATGTGATAGAGAGAAGATATGTTTTGGTGATAGAATTAATAAAAATAGCGAAAATCAAAGGAGATAACACGCCACCCTGAGGTACCCCAGCCGTAACATCGCACCATGATGAAACGGTCTCGTCAACTCGTATGCGCTGTCGTCGGCCACTGAGGTAACCCCGAAACCGGTCGAGCACCAAGATATGTTAATAGACTCCAGCAGACATACAGAATATCAACAGTATTGAAAGCGTTACTGAAATCAAGTAAAGTCAGAATTGTAAGCTGCTTATTGTCCATGGGCTATCGAATGTCATCAGTTACTGTAACGAGAGCAGTAACCATACTATGACCGGGACGAAATCCGGATTGCAAAGGATTAAGGAGTGTCTATTAAGGAATATACTGAGTTGCTGGAAAATTGATTTGTCAAGTATTTTTGATAAGAATGGAAGAATCAAAATGGGGCGAAAGTCACTTACAACTAAAGGGCTTGTTCTCTTTTGAAGTGGAATGATTTGTGCATGTTTCCAGGCCACATGAAATTTGCCGGTGTTGATAGAATGGTTCAGGATATGGGTAAGAATAGGGGATACAATGTCTAGGATGGAAACGATCATATTACGGCTGACGTCATCAGTACCGACTGCATTCGAGGAAATAGACAATATGTTCTTAGCATCACATTCAGTGAAAGACTCGAAGGTAAAAGGCGGAAAGTCAGGAGTTGAGGTGGATGAAATAACACTAAACGTACGTTCCTTGTCAACACTATCAATTGTATCAGAAGTAGAGAAATGTTTATTAAGGAGATCTATGTCTATATTAATAGAAGAATTATGGGAAGATTTACCAACTCCAAGCGACTCAAGAAATTTCCAGGTTTTAGCGATATTACCGTTCAGTGAATATGGCGTCGTGAGCATCTCTACACCATTGAAATGCAGCGATTCCGTGTTTTATGGTACGTCAAGCGGTTATCATCAGAGTCCATTAATTTATATTTTTTTTTAGCTGCATTCTTTTTTCCAATAACCTCTTAATCTCGTCCGACAACCACGGAGGTGGAAAGTGTTTTAATTTAACAGGCATAAGGCGTATGAGTATCATAAAGTTGACTCAACAAGGTATTAAACACCTCAACTTTAGTATCAATCGCATCCACATCTGTGACAGCAGAACAATCTAGGTTGGCTGCATCATCACTGTGGCAATCCTTCTCAATTCCTCCAAAGTTACGTTGCAGAAGTATTCTCGATTTAGCTTTAGAAGGACGAATTCGACAAATCATGATAAGAAAACGTATCAGCTGGGTACTGACCATGATTTGACACGAAATCAGGTGAGGAGACCAGAATTAGGTTTAGAAGAGAGGGAGTACAGCCAGGAGAAAAGTGTGTAAGGGGTAAAAAAATGCAAATTGCAGGATTCTACTATAGACAATAGCCTCTTGCTACGACTTTCATCCTTGTGCAAACACGTATCCCATCTCCCATAAAAATAGAGTGGCCGTATAAGGGATCCATATTTTCCAGCAAGCTTTCGATAGGGTTGAAGTAATTCGAGATAGGTGGACAATAGAAAACGCCAAGAAGAGTTTTTGTGTGAGATAATGTAATTTCTACCAATAAATGTTCCGCCGCATCAGGTAACGGAGGTTGTGCAGACGAACTAACAATAAAAAAAGGAATGTGAGATCGTAGGTAGATCGCTACTCCACCACCTCCCTTACCCACGCGATCATTGTGGATGAGCCTAAATCCTGGAAGTGAATAAGATGTAGAAGGTAAAAAAGTTTTAAGCCAATATTCAGAGACGAGAATTTCATGTAGCTTACGAGAATCAAACGATGCAAGTAAATCGGGATAATGAGCCGGGATACTTTAGGCATTAATATGGACACGACATTAAAGTGTTTCAGACAATCTGTAAAGTTAGAATCAAGGACTTCATTTATTGGAAGGAGAGATGTACTGTAAAAACTACTATCACCAGATGAGGACGACATAGACAAAAAAAGATCACTATCAATACTATCTATTGGCGTCTTATTATAATAATATAAAATAAAAACATAATATAAATAAATAAAAATAAATATATTAACAATAACTAAACGTTATAAAATTATGTATATAAATTCTCCTAATCCGCCAGCTGTATTAATGCAAAGAGAGATAATCTTGAATATTGTAAAATTTAAACATTAATTGTACCGTCATAAAAGGTGAATAAAAATAATATTTGAACAAGCAAAAAACAAAAATCCATAAGCAAAATTATAACTAAAATCAGTTGCAAAAATTACACAGTGTGGCTTTACAAAAAGTCAAGTGGTTTGTTCCTAAACAAACTATCAATTATTATCAATGCCAAACAGAGCTGAGAGCGGTTTAGTGTCAGGGTCACAGATGACAAAGGACATGACCAGTAATTGCCCTCCGATTCGGGACAATGCACAGGATTTCCGTTTTTACAGTAAGGTTTAAAAATTCAAAACGAAATTATTATGGATTTATTATTCCAAATAAGGTCGGGGTTCAAATGACAAAAAAAAACAGTACGTTTATTGTTTAAATCTTGAGCGTCCGCTTTCCTCTTTAAGCACTACTCCATTTTGACGTTCCATTATATCCATGCCTAATAATAATCTTGTAACCCTACATGAATACCATTTAAGTACCTTAGTTATTATATTAGGAATGATTTATTTTTGATCAATTAAATAGTAATGAAAAGGAAATGTATGTTTTGTTTATAATTATTTTTATTTTTTGACAAGTCTCAAACTAATCGATCGAACAAAGCATTTTGAAATACTACGTTTAAAGGAACGCCCTGTCACATTGCATATGCTGCCATCTGTGGTCGAATAGTTGAACTTGTTAACGAAAAGTAGCGAGCAATACTTAAAAATATTTTCTAGACTCACCACAATAACTAGCGCCATCTAGTTTGGGAAAGCAGTTTTTGGTGAAACTTTTTTTTATCTATTTTCTCAGTTTTCAGAGCCTTCAGACTCCTGAAACTTTTTTATTTGAAAACTATAAAATATAACAATTACAATAATAAAGAAATAATACTTGAAAATATTTTTTTAGACTCGCTTAACACAATAAATAGCGCCATCTAGTGTGGGAAAGCAGTCTTTTGGTGAAACTTTTTTGTTCATTTTCGCAGTTTTCCGAGCCTTCAGACTCCTGAAACTTTTTTATCTGAAAACAGTGAAATATTACAATTACAATAATAAAGAAATCATTGCTGAACATTGATTTTTGACACCTAGGCAAGCTGCCATAGTTCCACCGGTCAAGTCCTTTATTTATAGCATTCAGCGCTGACTTTCATCTTTCATTTTTCTATTTTTACTTTGAAAATGATTACTTAAATAACAAGGAAGCTTGGCAATAATTTGCTCTAATGGATTTGTGAGATGCTGATAAGGAAACAAAAACTTGGTTGAGTTTGTTGTGGGCTGTGCCAAAAATCACGTCGATCCGTTGTTCCGCTGCGGCGTGATTGAAGGACAAACCAAAACCAACAAACAAACACATTTTCGCATTTATAATATAAAAGTATGATTAGACGTCAATAAGTGTACAGTGTACCCAATTTGAATTGAATTGAAGACTTACCTGTCAGTAGCGACCTCCTCGCTCAAGCCCACGCAGCCGTACTCCAGCGGAGTGAACACCGTGGTGGCCACGTTCTCGTAGTCCATCTGTTGGGAGCTCCCCCCAAACATCCTCCTGGCGAGCAGCCTCCCCGCGTGTATGGCGACGGGCGTCAGCTCGGGCCGGCCCTCCAACACGTCGCCCACTGCGTATATATGGGGCACGTTCGTTTGTTCCGTGGTTGCGACGATTTTGCCGTTGTCTGATAAAGTCTGATGACAAAATGAAAGAATTTAAAAACAAATAAATGAATAACTGCCCCGTTGGTCTAGTGGTCAGCATGCTCGGCTGCGGCCGACGAGTCGGGCGTATTTGAGCATTGGGTTTTTCTAACTAGAAATTCTCAGTACTGGCCCGGAGTTAGGAAGTTAGTGGTGTTTCACCCCCCTGCCTCGGAGAGCACGTTAAGCCGTCGGTCCCGGTGATTATCATTAACATTATAATAGTCGTCAAAGCCCGCCAACCCGCATTGGAGCAGCGTGGTGGGTCTAAACTCTAATTCCCTGTCTCCTATGAGAGCGGAAGCCTGTGCCCAGCAGTGGGACGTTAGTGGAATAAAGATTTGAATGGTCCATCGTCTCATATGGGCGTTTTGAGAAAAGGATACATACTTGAGAATGGGGCGTTTGGAGCATGGCACTTTTTTGAGAATGGGTCAATTTGAAAACGAGACATTTCGATATATTTGGCGACGTTTTGAGTAACCCACTGAGGAGAAAACAAAAAATAGCAAAATACTTACACTAACACCAGCGGCTGGGAGGTTAAGTTGTTGGGTGAGCGCATATCGTCCAGTCGCTAATAGTACTGTGTCGAAAACGTCTTCACTCCTGCAAAACATAAGATATTTTCACTTTTTTTTTCATATCATCATAAAATTCTTGATTGCGAGTGTAAAATCTGTACCTAAGCCAAAATTTGGCGCGATGCCACAGCCTCAAGTCGCACAGTCGTCACATTTGACGCCATGACATTTTCACCTTGAGCGCAAAATCTTTGGACGCCAAAAATGCTGTCCATGCACTTGACTTATCGTCAATAGCGAACTTAAGAACTTAATGGTGCAATTGCACATTAATTGTGAACAGCGCCGGATCTTGATTTTTTTCGAGGCGGGGCAAAAATTGAAAAGTGCCGCCCTCGCCCGCCAATATTTTTACCTTTATCATCATCATCATTTCAGCCATAAGCCTATTGATAGATGATGCTGATATTATAACATAACAGCTCTTTATTTCAGATAAAATTCCAATATTACAATAGTATAAATAATAAATGAAAAACAAATAAGAATAAAAATAAAAGCTAGCTTAAGCTATTTCCTAAAACTACTTCCTATTTCTTATTTGCGTCTCGGTGGACAGAGCGCCAGTGCTTGATTATATCACTAGACTTATCCTCACCGATGACCCTAAGAATTACATTATTCGGCAATCGCTCCCAGAAAGAAGCTATACGATTGCGCCTGATCGCAAAGAAATCGGAGACTTCCGCCCCGGCAAACATGCCCGACGCGCTGCAGTACCTCGGCAACCTCATGAGCATGCGGAATGAGTCATTATACTGCACCCTCATGGTGCTCATTGTCGTTCGCCTGAATTTCGCCCATAATTGGCAAGTGTAAAAACATTGACAATATGCACGAAACAGGGTTAGTTTTACGTCGATACTACATATTTTAGAGAATCAGCGCGTGAGCATGTTGCACAGAACCGACAGTGCTTTTCTTTCTCTCTCGATGGTCATCCCTAAGGTCCTCGGTGACCACATGTTAGGACATATGGTCACCGAGACATATTTAAATTGCCGCACCTCCCGAATTGTAGAACCATTCAAAAAGACCGGTGGCACCCTCTCCGGACCCTTCCCCGATCTGAATATCATCATCTCTGACTTGGAAACGTTATATTTCAATCCATGATCCTTAATATAACGCTCACAGACCGAAAGAAGTCTCCTTAGCCCTCTGATCGAGGGGCTGAGCAGCACCATGTCATCTGCATAACTGAGATTATTCACACATACATCTCCCAAATGACAGCCTACCCTGGCGCTTCTCAGCTCCTCGATCAAACCGTTGATATAGACGTTGAAAAGATCTGGAGAGGTGAGTCCCCCTTGACGTACCGTCGCGTCGCCCCATCTTACGTTGTTCACTTGGCTTCCGTACCAGTATCTCAACAGACTCGTTATCTCATCCGGGACCCGAGCAACATGCAATTTGTTCCAGAGAACTTCATAGTTCACAAGATCAAATGCGCGGCTCAGGTCCAGAAAACATGCATACACAGATGTGTTACGTTTTGTGTAGTATTGTACTGTATGTTTGAGACTGAGGACAGCCGAGTCCGTCGAGCGACCGGGAAAGAAAGAAAAACAGTTTATTCGACAATGGTGTCACAGACAAAACACGGATTACAGATGTAAAAATTTTGTCTGTGACACCACCCAGAATGGGTGTACAGCTCAGCATTAAGCCCTGCATTGTATGCCAATGATTGCATACAAAGCAGGGCGCTGGTTTTCGGCTGTGACCCGGGTGACGCCACAGTAGCAAAAATTATTAATGTAATAAAACAAAAGTAAAGTTTATAAGTAGAAACAAGTAAGCAGCAAGTACTCATATTAGGTATATGCCATTTATAATATTATCACATTTGCTATCCAAAAAGAATCCCGGGGCGGAAGCCAAATTGAGCATCATCAATACTTACATTCTTCTGTAATTCGGGATGCAGTAATCTTTCTGATTCAATCAATATTGAAAGAAAGCGCAGGCAGAGGTAATAATATGATGGCTCGCAGATTTTCCCGTTGTACTGAGCAAGCTAAGGCTTAATGCATTTCAAGGCATATGGCCAGAGCTTGTCGTATACACAACCTGTGGGTCGGGTATGCCAAAAGATCGCTGGACAACTTGCGCTTCCAATTAGGATGATGATGGGATTTCTCCGCTTCTGCAGTGCCTCAGAGATGTCGCAGCTGTCATTCGCAAAAAAAACTATCTATGTCCCTGATTCGTAGAACACTAAAGACTATAGCTTATTGGTTTAAGTACTTCGCCACTATAGAGGTGCCTTGTGCAGAGGGTGCACGAAAACCAGCTCGTTTCTTGAATCGCCTTCGACGCGGGGAAGTGGACATGTCTGTGTCTCTTATGCTTATACTAGCGGACCCGCCCCTGCTTCGCTCGGATGCCTTAGAGGTGGAATCATTCCCAAAAATACTGAAACACGTGTTTCCTAATTTTTAATCGAATTTTTTTTTCCGGATGTAAGCCGAAAAAAAATCCTCTTCCAAACTTTCATCCCCTATTTTATCCCTTTTAGACCAACACTGAAGCCTTTGAAAATGGTAAAAAGTGAAAAAAAAACATAGTAGGATGAAACCCATTGGAAAAGAGAATATAACAAAAATGAAAGGAAAAATAATTTACGGGTGATCTGAGGTCGGGAAGTGAAAGGGGGTGGTTTTAAGGGTAAAACACGGTTTATCTCGATTTCCGGCAAAACTTAAAGTAATAAAAAGATCTATAACCTTTGTATTTACACTTTTTTCACAGAACCTCAAAATTTATTTGAAAAATTCAAATAGTTTTTTATTTTTATCTTTTACATGAAGCCAATTGGAAAAGGAAGAGCCTTTTCCAATTTGTTTCATCCTACAATGATTTTTTTGGTTTTTTGGTTTCAAAAATTATCGACCCTGTTCTATTTGGGGGAGGAATTTTGAAAGATCCTTCCTTAGTGGGCGCCTACGTCACAAAAGGAACTTACTGTCCAAATTTCAAGCCTCTAACCCTAGCGGCTTAGGCTGTGCGTTGATAGCTTAGCTACCGGTCAGTCAAGTTCTTTGTGTTTTTATTGTTACTAACCTACTAAATATAATATACACTCTATGGATCCTTTCCATCGCAAAGTTGCGATAATGCTGAGTCGTGTATCCGTCTGCCAAGCTTGAATCTGCCGCCCTCTGAATTTGCCGCCCGGGGCACGGGCCCGGCTTGCCCCCCCCCCCCCCCCCCCCCCCAGATCCGGGCCTGATTGTGAAGCAGATGTGTGTACAAATATTTTCTTATCAAGTGCACTCTAGAAAAGCTCTGTGAACTGCTTCAGCGAGTCCACGGAGAGAAACATTTATGCCAGACATTGTTGGAATTGCTAATGGCAACATATGAGTATGAATGTACACTTGTAATTAATTTACACATCAAAAATTTTAATAATGTGTACGTTTTCGTGTTAAAGTGTGCTTAATAGATAAAATAAATAAATAAATAAGAGGCACTGAGGCCTAACACTTACTCTTGCTTAATCTCCGTGTTCAACCAGCGCGCCTTGAGCTGTCCAGACGCTAGTTTCTCCACCGACAGAGGGACGCATCTGTGCTGGAACTTTACGCCTTTCTCCTCCATCTCGTTGGTGATCATACTAGACATCTGTTGGTCAAATCCGCGCAGGGGAACCGACCGCACCAACACTGTGGCTGAATAGCCCAGAGAGTTGAGGAAGCCGGCGCATTCCAAACCAATATCTGCAAAAAATAAATTGTTTACTAACATTTAAAATGTCATTTTTATGATCCGTACCTTGACGTGCCTAAAATAAGGAGTATAATTCAGAAACGCCAACGTATGGTATGTTCCGATAAACACTGCGAGCACTGTTCAATGCTCTTACTGGGGAGAAATTCGTTCCGTTATGGACTGACAGTATACTGCCGCAGTATCCTAGGGAAATATATGACGTCATAAATCGTCGCCATTTTTGTACTGTGAGCACTGGCGTTTTCGAGGTAAGGTGCTCTCAGTGCTGACTGTGGTCCGTTTTAAACAGTATAGCTAACTATAAAGGAACGGCTTCGCAGTATACTAAATTGACGTATCTCCTTACAGTGCTCGCAGTGCATATCGGAACATACCCTTGCCTTAAACAATACAGGTGGCATGCGTGTCAGAGAAGCGCGGTTTGAAAATTCTTTGGCCGTTATTTCAGATAGTAGTTTTTTTTTTGCGAAAACAGAGAAACCTCTTAAAAATACGAAGAGGTATCATTTAAATTACGGCTCTGGGTTACGAAAGAATACTGTGCTAAATTTCAACATTAAATTTTTCGTTTAGGTCGCCTGTGTCGACTTCTTATATAGTTGAATTCACAAAATATTGAATTCCTAAAATTTTGAATTTGAACTTTCCAAAATGTTGAATTCTTTGTATTTAATTAAAATTTAAACTTTTTATTGTCTCAAACTTGAGCTGTGATCCATGTTTTAGCTCATTTGAGAACATAATCACTGAAGCATTTTAGTCCATTAAAGGCGTAAAAGTGGGCGTTACAGTAATACAGTTGATTGTCTGCGACTCTAAATTACGTCTGAGCCATAAAAAGAATGGAATCATGTGATTTACTCAAAATAAAACGGGGAATCTACTCACATCCAGCACCGACGACCAGAGTCTTCCCAGGAGGATGGCTCAAACTGAAGATATCATCGCTGCTAATACAGTACTCCTTGGCCCCTGGAATATCTGGGTAGTGGGGCCTGCCACCGACCGCGATCACCACATTCTTAGCCGTTAACTCCTTCTTGGTACCATTTTTCAATGTAGCAATTATTGTATGGGGATCCTTAAACTCTCCTAAGCCGTTGATATATTCAATTTTCTTCTCTCTAAGGTCTACTCTGGTGACCCAATTGACAGATTTAATGTGGTTCTGTACAGATTCCGTCAACGCTGACCAGTCTATTTTGACTTGGTCCACTGAAGGTACTTGCCAGCCGTATGCCACCGCTTCCTAAAATGAGAGACTATGAATGAAATAACGCTACGCTGCTAATTTGGCTGTACACAAAATTTTGACAGGTTTAGGCGTGTATTGGAAGATAGATTTTCCCATCAGTTAAATGGCTCCATAATTGTAGTGCCATGTTTGTCACAATTTTCCTGTATATGTTTCAAATTTGATAAGGATAACTCTGTCTTTATTATTAAAAGCAACGCTCCAATTTTCCCCTTTCCTTTAATATGATTCTACAATTCCAATAACTCTACAATATGCTTAGTAACACATATTATTAATATTATGGTAAAAATCTAGTTTTAAATAGGACAGTCTGGGAGAGGGCTTAGAAAAGTTTGGAGGCTGGCATACAGCCCCGGATCTAGAGGGGGGGCAAGCCGGGGCCCATGCCCCGGGCGGCACCCATACCCCGGGCGGCAAATTCAAACTTGGCAGCTCAACACACACACACAAGTCATCATTAACTTTGACCACTGAGACGTCCAGTACTTTATGGACAATAAGTTATATAAAATAAATTATTTTTCGCTTTCGCGGGGCTATAAAGAGGAAAGATTTGTTTGTTTGTTTGTAACATCGAATATTAGTCTAAGGTTTGTAATGGATAAACTCAAAAACTACTCGATCGATTTTAAAAATTCTTTCACTTATAGATAGCTACTTTATCAGCGAGTAACATAGGCTATTTTCTAATTACAAAAAATTGGAGATCCTTACGAAAATTGCAATAATGTGAATGAAGTCGGAAAAAATCCTCTCATCTGAGAGCTTTTGTGGCGTGCGCTTCGTAAATACTAAAAGTTACACGAAAACAATGTAATGTGGAATTGTTCCCCTCAAAAAGTTCTAAAAAAATCCCCGATAGCATCTTTTAAGCTATCTTTTAAGATTGCCTCACAATAACCATTTTTATGGTTTTATAATTTACAACAAAGCTTTACTTTCGAAGGTGTTTTTACTGACATTGTTTTAATCCTTATCAAAATAAAATGGTTGGTCATCTCAAGTATTTAATATTAACCAAATTCACTCTTTACACCATTTCATGCCGATGAATATCTTAGAAGATATCATAGAAATAAATTCACGCGCAACAGAAATAGGGGCGGCCGGCCGGGCGGAGATACCACAGTGCTAATGTAAAACCTGATGTGCTGACTGCTACCCAATGTCGACTGGCTATTATTGGGTATGAACTATTATGATGATTAGTGCTACACGTGCGAAGCCGGGGCGGAGCGCTAGATGAAATACAGATAAAGAACAATATTTTTCAACTTAAAACTACGAAATATATTAAAATCTAAATTAAAAACTACACATTAAGTTCAAAATAATTTTATTGGCCGCAATTTTTTTTACTAATAAAATAAGATGGTAATTAAAATATATATTGAGAAGTTATCAAATAAAATTAGTATGTAGACAAACTGAAGCAAACTAGAAGTTTCTATCACTAATAGAAACAGAAAAAAATTAAGAAAAGTGCTGACGCGAGCATTTCGGTCGCGCTCTGATAAACAAAAGGCAGCTGTAACTCAGCAAAAAATCAATATTTTAATATACCTACAAGGACAAAAATTGGCCAGATAGAAAAAATATTTTGAATTTGAATTAAAAATAAACTGAAAATCAGTTTTTAAACATGAGAATCAAAGATAAAATAGGTATAGGCAGGCAGGGGCGGCATTTTTCAGTTTTTGCCCCGCCTCGAAAAAATTGAAGATCCGGGGCTGCTGGCACATTTCTAGCGGGGGTTTTGGCGGAAGTTTTGTATAAAGGCTAGAGTGCATGATCCGTCATTTTTTTGTCGCACCGTGCATACTAGAGCTTTCTAATACCGGTTTTTTTCAATACCAGTATTAATAAAGGAAAGATTTTTTTCAATACCGGGATCCCGGTATTGGGAAAAACTTAAAATTAGATAGATTGTTTTTGACTTATAACTAGTCTTTTCTGAAGGAAACTGCACCATAAAAAACAGTTTTTCCAAAAAAAATATTTTTACGCCACATTAACTCCAAAAGAGCACTTTTCTGCTTAAATTCAATGAAGACCTGCCATTTTTTACTCGTATAAATGCATAGTTGAGTCAAAACACAAATTAATTAAAAATTTAATAGTTATTTTTTTTTGAAGAAAATAAATCATAATAAAATATTGCATTCGCTAAAAACTGATTTCTGAACTTGACTCACGGTCAATGGAATAGAAATGCCAAGCCACAGGGTACCAAATTCAAACACTATTTTTTTACTCTGAGTGATTAAAAATGACTTTTCTTCACCGGTTTTAAGCAATAAAAGTGATCTTATTGAGCGAATGTGCTTAAGATACAAGTTTCAAATAGTGGCATCTACCAAGAAATATATGCAATAGTCACTGTTTCGTTTATAGTGTCACTAATACCGGTGTCCCGGTATTAGACATTTCAATACCGGTTTCGAAAACGGACGAAAAAAGTCCGGGATCCCGGTATTAGCCAATACCGGGATCCCGGTATTGGAAGCCCTAATGCATACTGTCTACAGTCCAACCGTACAATTTACTTACTCAGCATTCCCCTACTTTTCGTTATACATTTAATTTAGTAATAAATCAGTCCACATAACATCATCGTGACTAACACGCGTGCCACTCAATAAATCACATTAGCATATTCTATTATAATTATTAGAAATCAATAAATTCTATTTCAAGCATCTCTATCATTTCACGGTCCTAGACCGAACACCATGAATCTTGTATACGATGCCCGCGACTTCGTCCGCGTGGATTGGATTTTATAAAAATATTTAAGTACTTTACTACCACTACATGCCATTAACGTCCCACTGCTGGGCTCAGGCCTCCACTCTCATAGAAGAGAGGGAATTAGAATTTAGACCCCAGCCACCAAAATGTTTTATGCCCGACCTGGAATCGAACCCAGGACCTCGTGATCCGCAGTCGACTATCTTAACCGCTTGACTAACGAGGCAGGAAGTACTTAACTATTTATAACAAATTCATTACAAAACTTTAATCCATAGTTTAGTGTCCACTCAGTTTTACATAGTTCGCGATAATGTAGGTAGGTAGCTACTTTATAACTTATCTTTAGTAGCCACTAGCCAGCATCTGATGATCAAACGAAGGTTCTACCTACATGAAGCCAACTCCGCCAACTAAATATAAGGTTGCTCTTCTATAAATATAGTCAACTTCTACATATTATACGAGGCATGCCTTTTAAGTTCTGTCGTTTCCATATTTCCCGGCAATTTTGAATTTGAAACTGTTCCATATTCAATTGTTTTTAAATTTTGAATCTCAAAACAGTTGAAAGTATTAGGATTAATGCTATTGTTTAGTCACAGCGTCGATTGGAATCTGTCAGGTCACGTACGAAAATGAATCTTTCTAAGGAAAATGTTCGTGCAATTATTTTCTACAACTTTAGAAGTGGCCTGACACGGCTTCAGTGTTTTGAAGAGCTATTATCTGTGTTCAGTGATGAAGCCTATGTCAGCGGACTGTTGAACGCTGGTATTTAGAATTCCAGCTTGGACATAATAGTGTTAGTGACAAATCTCGCGAAGGACGCCCAAAATCCGCCTTCACTGAAGATAACATCAATGCTGTGAGACAACTAATTCTCGAAGATCGTCATGTGACGTATCAAGAGATAGAGGCTCTATTAGGCATCTCAGGGACAACCACTCAGAAGATCTTGCATGAAGCGCTTGGTGTTAGAAAGCTAGTTTGTCGTTGGATACCGCATCTGCTTTCCGACGATCACAAGGCGGCTCGCGTCAGATGGTGTGAGAAAACTCTGCAAAGGTTCAACCGAGGAGAGTCAAATCACGTCTACGGCATCATCAGTGGTGACGAATCTTGGATCTATGCCTACGATCCTGATTCCAAACAATCTACAATCTGGGTCTTTCAAGACGAGCCAATGCCGACTAAAGTTGTTCGTTTTCGAAGCACTTCAAAGAAGATTATGGCCACGTTCGTTGGAAAAACCGGCCATGTTGCGACCATTGCACTTGAAGATCGTAGAACGGTTTACGCAGAGTGGTATACCACAGTTTGTTTACCACAAGTCATCGCCGAACTTCGAAAATCTAACTCAAAGCGACGCATCATCCTGCACCACGCCAACCCAAGCTCACACAGCGCTCGTCAAACGATTGAGTATTTGAAGCAGGAAAAAGTAGAAATACTTGACCATCCTCCATACAGTCCTGACCTAATAACGATTTCTTTACATTTCCAAAAATTAAGAAAAGCCTTCGTGGTCAAAGGTTCCAGTCCGGTGAAGAAGCAGTCGGCGCTTTCAAGTCAGCCATTTTGAACACCCCCACTTTAGAGTGGAATAAATGTTATAATAACTGGTTTGAGCGAATGGAAGTGTATTAAGCTACGTGGTGAATACTTTGAAAAACAATAAAAAGTACTATAAGGTTCTAGTTGTTTTTTTTTCTACAAACGACAAAACTTAAAAGGCGTGCCTCGTAGGTACATTCAAAATTCGATTACTCTCTAGCGCAGAGGGGGACGCTGTCATCTTATAAGAGAAAGTGCGGGTTTGATTCCCGGTAGGGCGGGCATTCGCAAATTGTAGCCAATCTTATTTGTGTCAAATAATTTTAGATTTTTTTTATTCACTACAGGTTAGCTCTTGACTGCGATCTCACCTGATGGTAAGTGAATATGCAGTCTAAGATAGTAGCGGACTGTTAGGGGCTTGGCAGTTATGTTCAGTTAAACCCATTCCCCTAAGCAGATTCTACACGGCATCGTACCGGAACGCTAAATCGCTTGGCGGCACGTGTTTGCCGATAGGGTGGTAGTTTATTAATGTGAAGTGAAGTCTGCATTACATTTTCATGGCCCACTCATTTACTAATTTTTAACCGACTTCCAAAAAAGGAAGAGGTTCTACAGAGGTTCTAGAGACAATTGCTACAGAGGTAGCTTGCAAGGGTTCATTTGGGGATTTATTCCTAATCCCTGTGGACGAAGGAAGACGAAGGCAGCTGGAAACCCTGTACATGCCACTGGCAGGCAGAGTCGCGGGCATCATGAACTAAACTATAACGACACGGAGGATTGTTCTCGTATTCAATTTTTTATACAAAATCAACGGTCTCACGCATATACATAAATAAGGCGAAACAAATTATACCTAGTTATGCGTCACGTTTTTAGACATGGCATCGCGAAAGGTCAAGGTTACCTACAGTTCGCTTCGGACCTACAAAATACTGAGGATTAAAAACACACTTTCCTGTGGCGGCTGATCAATAAACCATTATTGTACGACAAATGGTTAGAATTTATCCTACTAACTAGACCCGAGACTTCGTCCGCGCGGAATAAGCCCTAATAGGCCCAGACGAGCGTAATTTTGTGAGTTGAGTCGCGTAATTTTGGGTCAACTGAAATTCTGCTGACCTGTCAGACGGGCGGACAGAAAATTAATTAAAATATTAAAAATTACGCTCGTCTGGCCCAACCCTAAGCGGATTGGACACTTAAGTTTTCATAATTCCCGCGGGAACTCTTTAATTTTCCGGGATAAAAGTAGACTTTTTGTTATTCCGGACTACCTATAATCTATCTCGGTGTCAAATTTCAACCAGATCCATTTCGCCGTTCTGAGTAACAAACATCCATTAATCCATACAAGCTTTCACATTTATAATATAAGTATATGTTAAGTTTATATAACCTGTGAAATGGGTCATATGAAACCAAGGTACATTTCACAGGTTAGGAATGATTTACCTACATATTTAATTATTTGTACTAGTAGTGTAAACATTTCCATTATAATCAATCGATCGATTTAATTGCAAATTTGGGTAGGTGTACAGACACGGAGTTGTCTTATTCTCAATATTAAAGTATAGCGTCCAAACAAATTTCAGTTTACAACATTATTTTATTAACTTTTTAGTTTTATCCAAAACCTAAACCTGCGTGAAATCACGGTGAAAAGTGAAAAGCCAGAAACTAAAAAAATAAATAAAATTGAAATAAAAAAAGAGATGGATGTGCCCATAAATACTTAAAATAGTCTGCATGCAATAAGTATGAACATGGAGCGTTTATGACCAATATGAAGTTATGAATATTTTATAAATTATGTACCTTTCTGTTATCGATTAAGACCAGCATTGCATGTGAATAGAAATCGATTTTTTAAAGGTATATATAATAATATTGCTAGTAGTGAAGTCTCAGAAATCAAGGGAGTAAGGTCAGGAAATTTATTGCCCTAGCCGGGAATCGAATTCGGGACTTCCCAAGTCCCACTTGCTATCACACGCGCCACCTATCCGAGGAGGTTGTCGTTTAAAACTCTGCATACGCAGTATTGTAGTTAATGTAGTTATTATCAATTAAATAGGTATGAGGTATATATATCATTACATAAGATGCAGTGGGTAGGTAACTAGGTAAGTACTTGACTTCAATGAATCATTGTCACGCCAGGTGAAGACTTCATTGTTAAGTTAGCACGTACGAGTACTTAAAACTCTAAATACCTAAAACACATAGGAAAACTTATTTGTTTTATTTATAGTTAACTAGAATGTATATATTACAGTAATTTTTTTTAATGATTTCGAATCTGTTACTTATTAGTTTAAAAATTTTTACACAGATTAAAATGAGACAAAAAGTCGTATCCATATTATAATGTCACAGAATAATAATCAGAAAGTGTATTTCTTTGCTGATTAATAATTTCTGAATATATATTAGAGCACTACCTAAAGGACATATAGGTATTATAGGTATATCAAAAACCAAAAAAAAAAAGTGGGATTTATTAAAATCTAGTGGGCCCGGCAGACGTTGTCCTGCCCTCAACCAAGAACCCGATTGCAGCGCGCCCTGCCGGGTCCATTTGTGAATTTAAACCATACAAATCGAACCAAACACTCGAAAAGTTCCATCAGAATGGTGAAGTGATGCGAGAACATACATTCAGCAATTGATTTTTATTTATATAGACTTATAATCTACGTAAAGCCAAAGGGAAAAAGTTATTCATTTACTCGTATTAAATTAAATAATGACGCGTATAATAGACACAAAACTTCTAGTTGTTCAAGGAGTACCAGAACACGTTGCACATCGTTCATGAGGTGGACAGACCAGGTGAAGGCCGCAGTATTGTGGATGGCGTTACATTGATGCAGAAGGAAAGCAGCCCTCAGAGAAGAGTGGAGTAGCATAGTCAAGAGCGCGGTTACGACAAAGAATAAGAACATTAAATTATTTTTCACTTGACTTACGTATTCTTATCACAATATAATTCAAAATGTCTGATGTCTAGAGATATACGAACCTAATTTTGAAGTTTAACTCCGAAGATAAAACATTACAAAATTGTATCGCAACACGATTATAACTTTAACTGATAGCGTGACTTAAATTCCAATGGCACTCAAGGTGCAAAATGTTTCATTTCGTTAAATGTAATGTACATACTGTTTAAAGTTTTCATGTAATGTTTTAATCTGGAGGTGGGCGTTAGCAACCGCAACACAGTTTCAAACTAACGCCAACTTCCAACATCGCGTTGGCAGTGTTGGCACTGAGAATTTCTCAACTGAAAAACCCGATACTTAACAATTTTACCCAGGACCCCGTGATCCGCAGTCGACCATGTTAACCGCTAGACCAACGAGGCAATAATCATCAACATCCATTCTAAATCCATATCCATACTAATATTACAAATGCGAACGTGTGCCTGTCTGTCTATCCTTCTGCTACGTTTGACGGCCCATCTGTTAAACTGATTTTGACGAAATTTGGTACAAAGATTACAACTTACATCCCAGGGAAGGACATAGGCTACTTTTTATGAAGGTAAATAAATCCTTTGATTTAAGGGTGAGCACAGTTCATAAATCAAAATACCTAAACCACGCGTATGAAATAGTGAAATCGCGAACGACATCTTCAACTTACTGCAGCATCCGAGAGAGATAGAACACGCACTGTTTAGTTGTTTAAATGTACCATCATATTAGTTGGTGCTAATTGGACTAACGGCCGATCCACACGGCGCGTTGCGTCATGTTGCGTCGACGTAGCAGTGTCGCTGCGTCGTTTTACATACTAATAATCATAGTGTTTTACACGGTGCGCAACGCACTCACGACGGAACTGCACCCCCGAGACGAAGCGGGCGGAGGTGCACTAAAGGCGACGCCGGTGTAGTAACGCTGCAATAACGCCCGTGTGACCAGCTATGCGTCAAAATATATGCGTTGCGTCGACGCAGCGCGCCGTGTGGACTGGCTCTTAATTTCGCATAAAACGTTCTGGCCAATTCTATTGTGTTTAAATTGACAGGTCTAAATGTATCTGACCCGGTGACAGCGTCGCTAGTAGATATGAAAAATAAAAACAAAGACTAAATAGGCATAAAAATTAGTTCCAATTTTGGCCTCCGGGCCAAATAAGTTGGTAGGACTTAATTCTCTAGTTTTAATACTCACTAGACTTTAGACCTGTTAATTTAGTTTTTAATTGTGTGCAACAGAATTGTGAAAAGTCTGGCACTAAGTGTGAGATGTATAGAACGAACTTTACTTAGACTTAAGATATGGTTAAAACAAGACAGAATTATGTTACTCACATAAGTTCATCTCGTTTTATCTCTAAGTAAAGTCTGAACCAAGTCAAAGTACGCTCTATAGATCTCAGCATAAGTAATTTAATCCAGAAATTTGTTTCAGAGATTCTAAAAAGCATTCAGCTTTTTAGAATCTCTTGAACACCATTGTTAAAAATCAAAAGATATTAAAAGGCTACCCACTTTAGCAAGTCCAAAGGATTTCAGGATCGGGATCGAGGTATAGGATTATCCAGGGAATGTTGCACTTACCGAGCCCTACAATCAAAAATACTATTTAACAATTTCATCCCAACAAATATATAAAACTACTAGGTAAGTAGTTACTACTTTCTACAAAAACACACAGTTCTACAAAAAGCACAAAAAGTTGTTGCAGTCTTTTCACAATTTTCGGTGCAAAAATTTATGATTTTAATATATTTATTTAGGACTTGTGTGCATGTAATTTTATCTAATTATTAACATGTATGCTATGAATAATAATATAACCTGACACCGACAGATAAAAAAACTCGTCTGACGAGGACCATTATGATAAGGTTTCGAATTAAAAAATTTCCAAATAGTGAGGATTACAGAAAATTGCAGCGTTGCTTTATATAAAAAACGTCAGTGACAAATCCCGCGTTAAATTCCACACAGCATTTCTAAATTTTCTCTAAAGTACCTGTCCTTAGTTGAAAGTATATTACACTTTGACTAAATTGAAGATTAAGGAGCAAATATTGAACTGAATTATATAGAGAAATAAATTACTCAAAAAGTAACTCACATGAATAGCCTCTCCAAGCAATGCAGCCTGGTGCATCAACTTCTTCGGTATACATCCGACATTCACACACGTTCCACCGAGACCCCATTTCGTTCCTTGTGGTGACGGGGTTACGAAATCTAGGACAGCGACTTTAGCGCCCAAGTTGATCGCCTCCTTGGCGCAGGCCAGCCCGCCCGACCCACCACCGAGGACTGCCAAGTCATAGTCGAATGCCCCATCTACAATGTGCATGTGATGCCAGTGTAATCATTTCATCATTTGGTGTTGGTGTTAGTATAGACAGAAGTACATACATAGCATGAAATTGTGGAACTGTATAATTGTGTGCGATTTAATTGAGAATGGAATAAAAGAAAAACCAGAATTTAAAAAAACTTACGTGTTTTCTAAGAATTTATGGTGCTAATTCTGTTGTAAAATATCTCTAAAAAATTTACAGAACTAAAATTTGTGTTGATTTGTTTAGTTAAGAGCCATATCACATCAGATGGCTAAATTAACATTTTATGCTGTTGCCCACCTAGAAACAAGCAAAAATGCAAAAGTCTCTACTTGTATCCTATAATCTTAAAGTTCACATTTTGTTTCGAAAATTAATAAATATGAAGTTGTGCAACCATAAGCAGTTTTTGTGGTGTGGTGGTTGATGCGTGCAGCTCTTAGAGATTTCTTAACAAACAAATTAGCACTGTTCTCTTAAAATTGTTGGCTAACTATCATATTAAATTAAACCATGTGGACAAAAGAGTCCTATTCTAAATTAAATAGCACTGTATGGTCTAAATATATATGTGTAGTATGTTCCCCAAGCATCAGACCACAGCCCTATACTTTTAGCTCTGGTGACAACACAAAGCATCATGTATTAAATGAATAAGTAAACATACACCAATTTTGTAATTTATTTTAAGAATTATTTCACTTCTTTCACCATCTCTCTTTAGAATATACATGTGATGGTCGGAGGTTGTTATTTTGTTGTTTTATGAACCTACATTGAAAATAGTAATTACCGCAAAGTACTCCAGGAATGTGACATTATAAAGAAGTCTATCTGCATTCACAGATTATAGTTAAATGTAGTCGGCAAGAAGATTATTAGATTAAATTGGTTCTAATTGGATGTTGAGGCCAATTGTATTGTAGTTTTACCTACAACCTTTACTAATCTAATACAACTGGTCTAATTCTAGTGCTATCGTTTTCTGCGCTGGAGCATTTTGAAATGGATGTTGATATAAGTTAAGCTTAGAGACAACATCTGTTGTGTATAGGATGTGCAACAAAATTAGCCAAGATCTCTAAACAAAAATGGCACATCTCAAAATAGCGTGATTGCTTTCATAAAATGACAACACTAAATTAAGACCTGTGAATTTAGTTTAGAGTGTATACAACTTAATTAGCCACATCTCATATTAGACTAAATTGACAGGTCCCAAAATAGAATAGAACCCTATAAGTGTCCTTTGCTGAAAAGAATAACATTACATCTAAACCTGTAACCTAGAGATTACATACAACCATATTAGAACCATTATGTTTTATAAATTTAATGATATTTATCACCCACCAATCCATGTACCCATTAAAATTTATGCAATAATACTTAATTTAGTGTTCTAGTAGGCAAAGGCAAATTACATCAACCAGCGGTACACCACAGATACCCAAAAGAATTAGATCTTTCACAATACCTTCGTCACTAATAGACGCAGTTAAAGGCGCAACCAACTTGGCTTTACGTCCACAACACATCCAGCCACCTGGTGTTGTCACCAACCAAAACAGTCACATGTTTTGTGCAATTTCAGAATATTACAACCTCTTTCTTAGAAAATATTAGAATAGAATACAAAGAATTTTAATTGCTAGTTTTGTTGCACACAAATTGTCAAAACAAAAATATGAGTTACTAGATAAGCATTTGAGCCTTTTCTATTGTGTTCTTTTCTGTTGTGTGATTGAAGCACAAACAAACACAAACTTTTGTATTCACAATATAAGTACTGATGAGTAGTTAGTAGAGTTTTCTGTACATCAAAATTACCCTTTTGTGTTTTTTTAATGTACATTACAGTTTCTTTAAGAAAACCTTCACACTATTGTATGCAAATAAAGTAGCTGCAATAAAGATCTTATAAATTGAGGAATTCTTAATCAATTAAAATATATTATCTCCAATTTTGCCTAATGATCATGTGAACAATACATACCTAATAAAATTGTGATTATGTATTCTATAGTTATCCACTATTGTAATAATCTATAGTTTGATATAAAGATAACTCTATTATTGAAAGACTAAGTACCTTTAGTGAATTTTTACTTCTGTATGTGTGACATTTTTATGGAGATACTTAAACTATGTTTAATATTAAAAGTATCTAAGTAGGATGCCGAGGCGTACAACAATTAATATTGAAAAGCTCTCAAATGAGGAAAATATTCAGAAAATTGTTACTGTTAATTGGACAGTTCGAGACTTCGAGAAGTTAGGTTATGTGCAATTAATTACTTACCTCGTCCACAATGATAATTTAAACAACCAAAACTTACTTGCAAATGTGCGCTTTAATAAAACAATAAAACACTCAGTTCTTTTGAAGGGTTTCACAAAATTACTCAATACACGGAAATTGTTGAACAGTGTCATTTTGACGTGAAAGAAGTGACAGAGACAGAAGTAAAAAACCACTTTAGAAACTTTCGCTGGCGAAGTGTGTTTCAGCTAAAATATTTCTCAAGTGAGTACACTATCTAGGCTTCTCGCAATGAAATCTGTACTAATCACCGGAGCGAACAGAGGCCTAGGTCTTGGGATGGTGAAATACTTGACTAAACACAACAAGGTAGAGAATATATTCGCGACTTGTCGGACTACATCTGAGGTACGTTATTAACAAATTTTTTTGTTAAAACTTTCGTTACTCACCAATTGGTGCCATTTTAACTTAAAATTTTCCTCACAAATTCGCACCTAAAACACACTATGCTGCCGACTATTCGACACGAAAACCCGATTCAATTAAAAATGCGAGACGAGCCGTCGCGTATTATAGGTTGCCTGGATTATTACTGTGTGCGGAAAAGAGATAGCCAATAGTCGACTCGAGAATCGAACCGATTCAAGCATGACATGACACAGCTGACGTCATTGATGACGTGAGGATCCTGCTAGACATGACGATGACGATGCAAATTGAAACTGGAGTCGAGAGTCGAGATGAGATTATTTCATAATAATTTACTATTTTACAGATATTAACTTATCTCTTTTAAATTCTCTACTTTGGTAAAAGTAGGCAAACATTTATAATTAAACAAATTATTGACTACAGTAATGTTCTGATTTCATTGCAGGAATTAAAAAGTATTGCTCAGGATCACAAAAATCTTCGTGTTTTACATTTAGGTACCTAGATATTTATGCATATTTAACGTCAACCGTAGAGCTACCTGCTATACATGTAGTAGGTACATTTATTATTTATTATTCCTTTCCATTATCATAAACACGAATCTTTCTTTTCAGATGTAGCAAATACCGCTAATTTTGTTGATTTTTCATCACAAATCTCGAAAGTAACTGGTAACCAAGGTTTGAACTTGCTTATAAATAACGCAGGGGTTACCACAAAATTTACTAAATTAAATCTAGTAAAAGCAGAACAATTACTAGAAAATCTTACTATCAACACGATCGCACCAATAATGCTGACTAAGGTAAAACAAAATTCCCGCTATGGGACACACTGCAACTAATAAAAGTAAAGTTCTTTCGTAATTTTCTGCGCACATCACTTCAATCAACCACATTATAAATAAACGAGCGCTTGCACGTACTCTGTATAAAATTATTATAAGACCGGTTATAATAAGTTAAGCTGATGTTTTAATTTTACTTATTTATTTATTTTAACTAGTATAATTGCTATTTTTCGCTTATATTACAGGTTTCTGACCGAAATGAAACAATATAATATATATGTCCCCGTAAGATTGTAAAAACCGTTAGATTATAATCTAACTCGCGAAATTCTAAACTGTCGAAAGATTGTAAACTGTTCAATGTTCTGAGTGTCAATTTTTGAAATATTCATTGTATTTACGATTTATTGTCTCTTTCTTGTAGGTAAGGTTAGGGTTCGACATAAATAACGAGGTAAGTATAAGTAACTTAGGTTTTATCGGGTTTATATATCTATCAGATTACAATCTACCGGAAAATAATACGTTAAATTGTAATCTTTCGACAGTATCCAATTTCGCGAGTTAGATTATAATCTAACGGTCTTTAAAATCTTACAGTGACTTAAATTATATTAAATTTACCCAAACATACTCTGGCAATAATTACACTTATTCAGCGCTGTTTAGCATTAATTGTTCGTACAAAACTGGAGTATTCTATGGACATACATACGTAACTATTCAGATAATAGGCATGATAACTGATTTTGAAAAATGGACAGATTATGTTCGGAAGTATCTACTATATCGAAAAAATATCTTATTTCAGCAGAAAAATAAGGTTTAGTAGATAAAATTGGCATTTGAAATTAAAGTTTTAAAAATCACGCCAAAACGCTCGCCGGTGTCATGGCGTCGTTTGTGACGTCACTATTGTTTTTACCAATGTACTCTAATGTACTGCGTGCAGTAAACAATAAGTCTTCGTACAACAATTTAGATATTTTGTGTGAATAATATGAATTCTAAAGTGTGTAAGTCGTGTGCGGTCCCCCAGTGTGATAACACATCAAAATTAACTCCAAACAAGTTATTTATCTAAATTCTGCTATTTATTTCTGCGAAGATCACTTGACGTAAGTTTTTACTTTATTCTAATACTAGCTGATGCCCGCGACGTTCCCGCAGGAACTCCTTAATTTTCCGGGATAAAAAGTCCATATAAATTTTCCTCTTGAATCATTCTATTTATTATAAAAACCGCATCAAAATCTGATGCGTAGTTTTAAAGATCTAAGCATACATAGGGACAGACAGCGGGAAGCGACTTTGTTTTATACTATGTAGTGTTGCTGTTTTGCTTATAGCACAAATAACTGCAAAAAGTTAGATGCGTGCCAAGAATCGAACCCCAGACGCACCGAATAGGATAGAATAATAATCACCGCTCATATTAAGTTATACGGTATAGTTTTAAAAAACAACATTTCATTAACATAACCTCTAATAACTAAGTACAATGAAGTGCTTAATGTATAAAATAGCAGATTTTACGGGTTTAGGACCTATAAATTATTATGTTATTATTGTACTTACATGAAAGTTTTGACGTTGCGAAATTCTGCTAAACAAAAGTCTTTGTTTGATGCAAGATACTCAACCAACATCAACAAATCAATCCTGGGCAAATTAGAGCTAGTAGCTTTAGTAAATCCTTGATCCCTGGCTAATGATTTTTAATTTCTTGATTTTGGATTCGGTAAAACAAAGCTAGATTATGGAAATGATCTTAAGGAAACAAAAAAACACGAAAATACTTGATAAACATTCAAAACACCTGTACTTAAAGAGATTGTTTGCCGATTGTCAAAGCTCGAAAACAATTGTGACGTCATTCGCTTCAGTGGTGTTTTATACAATATGGCGGAATGCTGTATTTAATAGTTTTATTTTATCAAAATAAATAACAATCTCACTCGAAATAGAAAAATGAATAATTTTTTTATAATCCATGAATCCTATTTCATTAGATAAGTTCATAATTTCATTGTTTCTTGGATACTGTCATCATGCCTATTTTGTGTATAAAAGCTGAATCGAGCTGAACAAGTGTGATTAGTCATATAAAAGAATAACTGACTGACACACATTATATTTATCTATTCTTACACTGCCCTGTGGCCGATAGTACTACAGTTTTTTAAACTGTTTATCTGTTTAGTTTTTATTTTTAAAAAATCTCTCTTTCCATCCAGGCTCTTCTTCCGTTTTTGAAACAAGCAGCTGATCTGAATAAAGTTAAGCCCGTTAGTGCTTATCGTGCGGCCGTAATAAATATGAGTTCCGTGCTTGGGTCCATTACCCAGAACGATCAAGGAGGCTTCTACCCATATAGATGTTCCAAGGTTTTTTCCTTTTTTTATCCATATTTGAATAAAAACTTTTAGTGAGTATTAGTAATGATTTGATAATAATATTAAAAAATATTTGTGGACCTATTTTACAGGCAGCATTAAATGCAGCAACAAAATCAATGAGTATTGATTTGAAAAGAGACCAAATTCTTGTTGCTTCAATGCATCCAGGCTGGGTGAAGACCGATATGGGTGGTAAAAATGCACCCCTAGATGTCGAAACTAGTGTCACTGGCATATTCAATACTATAGATAAGCTTGGAGAGGCAGATAGTGGAAAGTTTTTACAATACGACGGCACTGAACTACCATGGTAAACATCAAACAAAATCACAAATTAATCTTAAGAAAATGTTTTATAAAAAATAAAAAGAAGCTATTTCTAAGTGTATAGTTTTATTTTCAACCATAAAATTCGTACAAAATTGTATCTTTAAATGCATTTTTAAACGGAAGGCTAAACACAACATGGATTCCTAATATCGATGACGGAACAGCAAAAGATTATTTTCGTTTAGTCTGCCTTTATACATGTGCAGTCGAATATGAATCAAATAGAAAATGCAACACCCATCCATAACATAGAGATTGGAAAGCATCTGCATGTCATTATGCCTTGTTTATACGTCATGTGAACAAGTAATAAGGCCCGTATTACACTATCATTATTATAATTAATAACAAACTAAGTAGTGGTTTGCCCCGAACTGAGACCTCGCGGTATTCTTAAGATAGTTTTAAGTATAACTTAAATATCATTAGACGCAAAAGAGCTAAAGAGTTATTGAAGAAACGAATAAATTTTTACAGAGCGCCATCTATTGACATCATTGTGAAGTTCTGTTAAAATACTGAAGATCATTAAAAATTAAATAATTTCGTTTCCTTATAATATTTATCTTATTTTAGTATTTGTTGTTCAAGTACGGGATACCTATAATTCAAATAATTGATCAAGTTTCAGGCTCAGCCTTTCAGAAAATTGAGAGTTCTGAGGTCAACTTTGGACGTTAGAAAATCTCCACTTTGAAAGCCCCTATTTCGTCAATAGGCATGATGACAGTAACTAAGAATCAATTAAATTATGAATTTATCTAATGAAATAGGATTCATGGATTATAAAAAACGTATTTATTTATCTATTTCGAATTAGATTGCTATTTATTTTAATAAAATAAAACTATAAAATACAGCAATCCGCCATATTGGATTAAACACCAAGGAGCGAATGACGTCACAATTGTTTGTTTTCGAGCTTTGACAATCACACTATTGTTTACTGCACACTGCACAGAGTACTTGGTAATAACAATAGTGACGTCACAAACGGCGCCATGACACCGGCGGGCGTTTTGGCGCGAATTTTAAAATTAAAATTTCAAATGCCAATTTTATCTACCAAACCTTATTTTTCTGCAGAAATAATATATTTTGTCGAAATAGTAGATACTTCCGAACATAAATCTGACCATTTCTCAAAATCAGTCATCATGCCTATTTTAGAGGAAATATTAAAAAAATATATCTTTTCTCAAACATGCATGGAAATATTGTCATTATTTTCGATAAAAGAACACGCGAAGTATCGAATTTTCGGACAATGAAAATCAAATCCATTGCAGGAGCGTTTTTTGAATTTGGAAGATTACAACGCTCCTGCAATGTTGTATGAAACGGCGTGCTGGGGTTATTAAATACACTTTGATCGGATCTCTTTTGTCATTCTTGGCATACCATAGTATCTTTGCTTAGTACAAATTGGTGGCTGTATAGCCATAAATGCGTTAGCCTGTCGGCACAGATGATAAAAAAAAATTGGCGGCAAAGCTGAAAATTCGTCTTGATTTGTTATTTACATACTTAATAAATATAAATTTCATAATAAGTAAAATGAGTTCCAACGGTTTCAGAGAGTGAAATGGAGATTGATTGTACTCCATCAGATTTAAGATCAGAAGCCAAATTGGCAATGGAAAACCTGCTTCCAGCGAAGTCCAAAGAAAAATACATGAAAGTATATGAACATTTTATGAGTTGGAAAAATGAGAAAAAGTGAACATTTTCTCCGAAACAGTATTTTTGGCGTATTTTAATGAGATTCCTAAAACTAAAAAGCCATCTACATTATGGGCAATTTATTCCATGCTGAAATGTACATTCATGTTAAAAACGGCATTAACTTGAAAAATTATGGGAACTTAACTACTTTTCTTAAACGACAATCGATATGTTTTATTTCCCTGCATTCTTTTGAGAAAAGCACTATATATGCCTCGGCGGAAATGGCAATTGCCTGTCTCGTATTAGTGAAGTCCTCGCCTACGGCTCGGCCTTCAAACTCATACTCAACCTGCAATTGCGTATTTCCCAGCCTTTGCAATAATGTACTATTGTACTCTATTCCTAATTAT
This sequence comes from Erebia palarica, assembly GCA_964035005.1. Taxonomy (NCBI): domain Eukaryota; kingdom Metazoa; phylum Arthropoda; class Insecta; order Lepidoptera; family Nymphalidae; genus Erebia; species Erebia palarica. Next base: position 42,121,070 of record OZ035983.1, read on the forward strand.
CTTTAAAATGATATACCGCAACCCTATGTAACGCTATAAAAAATATTTTACTTCGCATTCGCTTAAGATTTTTATATATTTTTAAGCCATATTCGGCTGGAGGCCATCGGATAACATATTTGAAATAATTACTTTATTTAATTCAGTAATTCTGAAGTTAAAAGGCTCTGACAGATGGACGGACGGACGGACAAGTGCAAACTCACTCAAGTAGACTCAGAGACCTTCGCTTCGCTTGGTCAAAATTCGCTTGGCGGCACGTCTTGGCCCGTAGGGTGGATTTAAAAGTAAATTGAAAACCGAAATTGGAGTAAATTCCGCTCAACAAGTTTCTTCCATAGAGTCTAACCACCTTTAGGTTCATGACAGTCGTAAGTTCGTAACTCGTAGGCTCAGCAATAGGATCCGGGAACCCACTGCATTATTATCCCAAGAATACCCCTAATATTATAAATAATTATGAATAACGAAAAGAGAAACTCACTCAATGAGGAGCGATTGCCGATACAAAGAGAGAGAAAGAGATAGTAAATTAAAGAAAATCCTCTCAGGCTCTTACCTTCCCAAAGGGGAATAGGCCTCATCGCATCCTTTGCAAGCGATTTTTTTCTATGCTCTTGTTCTTTAGGGTGTCCTTAAAATAAAATAAAATTAAGTTGTGACCTATCAATTATTTATCAAAGAAGAATAATAATCCCGGAAAATTACGGTCCCGCGGGAATCAAAATAAGTAGGTACCTATCTTAAAATGCGCGGAAGAAGTCGCGGACATTAACCTAAGTTCAAAATAATTATTTATTTCTAGGCTTACGCTCAGTGACAATTTGTAATTCACAAATAACCTAATTAATTTAATTTTGTTCAATTCCAAAGAGATCTAAAATGATTGAACTTTGCGCGATGGATGGGGACGCTGCGGGAAGCTATAGTTCACAAAGTACATTATGTGAACTGGTACTATAGTTCGTGGGTGGGAGAGACGCTAAGATAGCCTGCCTATTTTTCACTGCAAAAACGTTTCACTAAACCGCACCGTTGCAACGGTAGATACAAATTAAAAAGACAGATAGAAATGGGGCTGACCAGCCCATCCATGTCCATCTATTGTCCATAAAATGAAGATTGAAAAAAAACAGATGCTGGTTGTCCAAACTCAAAGGACACATTCTAAAGAATGGACATGAGCAAGGACCAGTTAACTAGAGATCCATGATTCCGGGCGAATCAGTAAGATCTATCCTGGGTTATACTTTTCTACTAGCTGATGCCCGCGACTTCGTCCGCATGGAATAAGTTTTTTTTGTTCCCACGGGAACTCAACTCAACTATACCTATGCAAAAAATCACGTCGATCCGTTGCTCTGTTGCGGCGTGAATGAAGGGCAAACCAACACACTTTCGCATTTATAATATTAGTATGATGATCCTGTCGACAGGCGCAAAGGACTCTGGACTGGAGAGTGGAGTGGTGTTCTATACCACACTCCTTTAACTTCTTCTACACCTATTCCGAATACAGTGGGCACTAGGCACCTTCACCAGGCAGTAGGTACCTGATCAACGTTCGTGAAACATAAACATTATAGTTCACTTATTTTGCTACTAGCTGATGCCCGCAACTTCGTCCGCGCGGATTGAGGTTTATTGGTTCCAGCGGAAACTCCTTAATTTTCCGAGACAAAAAGTAGCCTATGTGTTATTCCAGACTAAAATCTATCTCAGTGCCAATTTTCATCCAGATCCGTTCAGCCGTTCTTGAGATTGAGTAACAAAAAACATCCATCCTGACTTTTGCATTTATAATATTACTGGCTGATGCCCGCGACTTCGTCCGCCTGAATTGAGGTTTTTTGATTCCCGCGGGAACTCTTGAATTATGCGGGATAAAAAGTAGCCTATGTGTTACTCCAGACTATAGGCTATATCTGTGCTATTCATCCAGATCCGTTCAGCCGTTTTTGCGTGAAAGAGTAACAAACACCCATACATACAAACTTTCGCGTTTATAATATTAGCAAGGCAGTATCTAAGAACTATATGTAGATTTAATAGGTAGTTGCACATTCATGCATTTAACTTTGGCACATTCTATGATAAAAGCTAAGTACATACAAGGTATTTACCAAACTTGCTGCACGTATATCTATTGGAGCAAAGATTTCTGAGATCCATTTTCAGGGTTTCGTATGTATTCTATTTCTGCCGTTTTGTGTTCACTCTGATAATTTTCACATACCTACCTAATGTAACGGGTAGGTAACTAGCTACTTAAGCAGGGATGTTCATGTACCTATATTTTAATTTAGGCAACACAAAATAATAATTCGACAATTTATGATAATAATTATATTACCGAGTTTAAAGGTATTGCTCTGATAGACAATGACACCGTCAACAAACTCAAACTCAGCGTCAAACAAAAATGGTATCTATGCAAAAAGATAGAGAGAAAAAAATATTAAAAAAAAAAAACCCGACTGCTTGCTTGGATACCAAAATGTACCTACTATAAAACAAGATATTTTCATAATTATCAATTTACATAGTAGTTCCGTGAAGGCATTAATTTAAGCTTAAATGAGCATATTAAAAAACAATTGTCTGTTGTTAATTCCACCTGTTAGCACTTGAGTACGATATCCTAGGAAATCTAAATATTTTCGGCTGCCATACCTACGTAAAAGTGCGGAATTTTAGTTAAATTAACAGATTTCTGAACATTGAAAATGCTATAATCAAATCTAAATATTTAAATATATATAAAAGGAAAAGATGACTGACTGACTGACAGATCTATCAACTAACAGCTCAACCACTGACTGGCTGGGTGGATTGGGTCGCAACGATAATTCCGCCAGGCGTATCGTCGCGACTCGCGACTTGCTACGGAATGCCATGAGAATGCAACGTATCGGCACATGAGTAAAGAAACGGAACAGAGACAAAGCTTCTATGGAGCGAGCAAAATGTATACCTATTTTGGTAGGGTTGGCACAGGAGGATACAATTTAATAAACAATAGTTATTTGTTCAACTAGATGCAAGGTTTGTTTTTGTTGTAATTGCCTAGTTTGAATCCCGAGCTAGTGAAGAATTCGAGCTAGGAAGGATTAGGTAAATTAGAATCCTGAGTCTAGTGAGGAATTCCTAGGCACAAGAAACAAAAAACTTTGCTATCGCGACAACTTTTCACTTCAACAGCGAGAAAATAAAAAATGTAAGAGAAATATTTATTGAAACATTAAGGTATTTTTACATTTATTAATTTAAATTTAGAGTGTTTTTATACACTATATTAATAAATATATACAGTTGATTAAATAATGTCTAAATAAAGTGCAGATCATTGTTAAAAAATTCAAGTAAGTAATAAAAATCCAGCGCCATTTTGAAATTCTTTGTTAATTGACCGATTTCGTTCAAAATCGATATTTGGGGTTCCCTGGGATCACAAAACAGGAAACTGTTATCAAAATTTAAAAAAGTCAGCGCCATTTTGAAATTCTTTGGAAAGGATCCCTAAGATCACAAGACATAAAACATTTACCCTCATTTACTAATCTATACTCCATTCGTGCTGACATACACACTTTTTTCTATCATATTAGAAAATCTAGTATGATTTTCTAAGCATTGTGTTTTTTTGAAATATTTTCTTAGGTAACTTTATAATTTTTCAAGGTATTAAAAAAATCTTCATCAAATTTGATCTTTTTTTTATGATCTTGCGACTCAAAAAAAGAAAAAAATTATTCTAATGTTTAGGAAACTTCTCCATTGATATTTTTAATTTTGATTGAAAAAAATAATAACTTTTATTACTAAAGTGAGATGTCACATGCCACATCATATGCGACTACCTACTGTAAGGCTCGCTCGTTTTTTTTACAAATTACTTATTCTAAATGTTTTGTTTTCCACACTAAAATTTTGACAAGTCCTGGCAGCTGGGCAAGGTACGTTGCGCACGAACCGTAACGGAGAAACATTGATTTAAATATAATCCACGCGTACAGAAAACACAAACTAAATAGATTGAGCGAGCTTCGACGCGAGTTTGGCGACGTTACGGCTGGCCGGCGAACCGCGCGCGTATCAGTTTAGTCAAATTAGATGGATGCGTTTACAGAATATCACAATAACATCTAATATGTATGGTCTATCTACTCTACACATTAAAAATAATAAATTATAATCAAGTTAGTACTACTTATTAGAGTCTTTGGGATAGGTAAAAAATGATGTGTTTTTATTCATTCTATTATTGTTCATTCATACACACTGTACAGTAAACCATATTTACACTTATAAGTAAAATTACATTAAAACACTATTTAAATTACTAAATTATTGACATTAACATTAAATATGAAAACACGACGCGCGACGTGTACTGCAGCCCCTGAGCTTGAGCACTGACCGAGCCGGTTCAAACCGGTTTCTCTCCGTACGTGACGTAGCCCGAGTGCTCACGCACACACGCGCCTCAAGCTTGTAGTAGTGTACCTATCGTAGTGCGCTTGTATGAAGCTTTGCCTCTGTTCCGTTTCTTTACTCATGTGGTATCGGTCTCTGTTGGAAGAGATCAGTTTGTTGTAGGCTTTCACCGAGTAGTAATGGTTGTATGGTCTGTCTAGGCTTCAGTATTTACACACGGGAGTGTTTCCATCGAGTACCTCGACGGAGTCTAGGATGCATGTCAAAATTTCTTAATTTAGGCTCCATATGCATAGCATCTTTAAACGGGAATCCTTATCAGAAGCTAGCGACCCGCCCCGGCTTGGCACGGATAGCACTAATAATCATAATTCAATCACAGTCAATACCCAATGTAGCCAGAAGGCAGTGGGCACTGCGCAGAAAATCAGGTTTTACATTAATCTTTATAACATAGAGTATTTTTTCATACCTACTACCCGCACCCCGTTTGCCACTTTCCGGCAGCAACCGTTTTTACGAATTATGAGAGAAAAATATTATTATAAAACGTGAGCTGTGAGAATACTGAATTGGCTATATTTTTTTGTTCATTATTTCATTAAAAGTATTATACTATGTAAATTGATAATAATGAAATTCACATCTTGTTTTATACTTTTTGGTATCCAAGCAGTCGGGTTTTTTATTTTTTTAATTAATTTTTTTCGACTTAAATCAGTAGTGACACTCGGAAGATTGAGACAAATCTATTGGTGCAAGTATTATCAAAATCGATTCAGCCGTTTTATACATACCTTTGAAACCTCGTAAATCCTAAATGATCGTTAAAATGGGAAAATGATGAAGGGAACCTAACTATGATTTTACAAGACCTATTCATCGATACCCCACTTGCCATAGTCTAACGACTTTTATTTTTACTTTGTTGTAGTATGGCGTCTAGAGGGCGCCATTTGGTTTTTTATCAAATTCGGCTTCCGTAGTGACACTCTGAAGATTAAAACAAATCAAGTATAATTAAAATCAGTTTAGCCGTTTTGCCTGTAGTGCGACACAAAGGAATACACCAAAAATGAACCTTTGAAACCCTGTAAATCGTAAATGATCGTTAAAATTAGAAAATGATCAAGGTAACCTAACTATGATTTTAAAAGGCCTATTCATCCATACCCCACTAGCTACAGTCTATCGACTTTTATTTTTTAATTTGTTGCATTATGGCTTCTTGAGGGCGCCATTTTTTTTTTCTCAAATTCGGCTTTCACAGTGACACTCTAATGATATATTCGGCATAAACTGGTGCAAGAATCATCAAAACCGGTCCACGCGTCTAGGCTGTAGCTTTCCTGCAAGGAACATACAGACATAATACATAGATTGATGAACACATAACCCTGTGCGTTACGCAGTCGGGTAAAAAATAAAGTCATAGAAAGGAAAAGTAAATAGGCCGCTTCTAATTCAAGTAAGCCACTTCCGTGAGTAAAACTTACAATTATAATCACGGCCTTAAAACTTACAAGTGAAACTTAACTGACCCGGTGTCCAAAATTCGAACTAATGTTAGGCCTGTTAATTTTTTGTTGTTGTTGTTGTTTTGTTTATGGCTTTTAATAGTGCCACACCAGCACAATTCACTTTGCCAATTTCAGGTGGAGTGGAAGATCCACAAATGAGACTATGTACAAAAAAAAAAAGAATTTATAAATATGAAGAGTATGCAATAAATGGATTTTATTAGTTACATTAGGTAATTATCTACAAAAACATATAGCACACATAATACAAGGAGGGTTTAAGCAAAGATATATAAACAGTAAAATATAGTTATTTACTCTTTTATTTTGTTAGTATTAATATATTTACAAACAAATTTAGCATATCGGCTAAAGACTAGCCTAAGAAAGCACTCAACATTTATGGGGCGGGGAATGTCGGGAGGGAGAACGTCATAAAGTTTATGAAGGAGTTTCGGGCCGGAGAAAAGCATGTGAGTGACCGATCCTTCATCAAGACCACACTCGCACAATGAGCTGTCTCTTATTCTTAATTTTGTAAGATGAACAGGGGTACATGCATAGCCAATACGCAGACGGCATTGATATCATCGTTATGGGATTCATCTGTGATCAGATGAAACCCAGCGATCTGTGTTGCGGTAGAGGAAGAACCAAGGACGATATGGAATTTCAGGTTGTATTGTTCCATAGAATTTGCCTTTGACTGATTTTGATTCAATCCAGTTTGAATTCCATGTGTCAGTAAGGTCAGATTTAGCGAGAGACCTGCGGTCCAGAGCATGATTCCTAAAATGTTCTAAAGCACCAGTCTCAGTTGCCAGTTTAGCACATGCGTCCGCATTCTCATTGCCTATTATTCCTGCGTGACCTGGAATCCAACCCAACGTAACTGAAAGACCTTTCTGTTAACAGGAGTATAAAACTTCCCTAATCTGAAAGATGATGGAAATTGGGGGCTTATTACGATAAGGGTTTGCCCTAAGCACTTGGAGACAACTTAGGGAGTTGGTCAGTATAATTGATTGTTTGATGTTTTGGGATTCAACAAAACGAACGGCTTCAAGAACTGCTATAGACTCTCCAGTAAATACAGAAGATTGAGGGGGACATTTGTATTGAAGTGCTATTTTGTATTTAGGTATCCAACAGGCAACACCAACGCAGCCATTTCCAGATGATTTTGATGCATCTGTGTATACTGCTAAGTGATCTGACCACTTATCATTCATTACTTGGTTAAATTTAGTATAAGCCTCTATTGTTTTTTTATTGAGACCCAGATCTGTTATTTTAGGCTTGTGTGTCAGACTAGAAAAACTAGAGGAAAATATGGGTAATTTGGAAGTATTTTTCACGATACAAACAATAGTAACATTTTAGATTTTACAACACAAAAGCCGTTATTGTGGTTTCACTATAATAGATGGAAATGTTGTCTCGCGGACTTTTTTGTAGACATTAATAAGACCTATAAACCTGTAGTATATTATTTTGTTCTATCATTAATAATTTTCGCAGCGCACGCCAAAAACAATTTTGGGGTTTCTACCTTGAGCTACAATATTGCAATTTTCTCGGATCCCTAATTTTTTTCAAAATAAAATATAGCCTATGTCACTTGCAGATAATGTAGCTTGCTATAAGTGAAAGAATTTTTGAAATCGGTCCAGTATTTTTGGAGCCTATTCAATGCAAACAAACAAACAAACAAACAAACAAAACAATCAAATCTTTCCTCTTTATAATATTAGTATAGATTAATGTGACATACAGAGTACAGACGGACGGACGGACGAAAACTTGCACGAAAGGAATCTATCACCATTTTGGTACGGGACCCTATTTGGAAGAGGAGAAACTAATATTTTACCTAATTCTGGAGAATTCATTGGCTATGGCAACAATCCAGTCGAGTAGCGGTGGTTGGCCCAAAGTTGTAATCTGTTGGGCCAATGTTACACCTCAGTGACTATAGTACTTTGCTGTTAAACCAACTGTAGCAATAGTTGACCCGACGTTACGAAATTGTATGCAATACTTCATGACGTCACGTGACATTTGATGTTGTTGGCCTTACGAAGGGACTTGGTTGGCAATGTTTAGTATCACAACGTATTTTTTCATGTGGTTGGTTCAACGTTACACCTAAGTGAGCATTATACCTCGTTGTTAAACCAACTGTGGCGATGGTTGGCCCAATGTTGCGAAGTTGTATGCAATATTTCATGACGTCACGTGACATTTGATGCTGTCGGCCTTACGAAGGGACTTGGTTGGCAATGTTTAGTATCACAACGTATTATTTCATGTGGTTGGTCCAACCTTACACATTTTGCTTAAGCTACAACGTTGCAATCTGTAGTTAGGACAACGTTACACCTAAGTGAGTATTATACCTCGTTGTTAAACCAACTGTGGCGAGGGTTGGCCCAATGTTGCGAAGTTGTATGCAATATTTCATGACGTCACGTGACTTTGATCCTGTTGGCCTTACGAAGGGACTTGGTTGGCAATGTTTAGTATCACAACGTATTATTTCATGTGGTTGGTCCAACGTTACACATCTTGCTTAAACTGCAACTTTGTAATCTGTAGTTAGGACAACGTTACACCTAAGTGAGTATTATACCTCGTTGTTAAACGAACTGTGGCGATGGTTGGCTCAATGTTGCGAAGTTGTATGCAATATTTCATGACGTCACGTGACATTTGATGCTGTTGGCCTTACGAAGGGACTTGGTTGGCAATATTTAGTATCACAACGTATTATTTCATGTGGTTGGTCCAACGTTACACATTTTGCTTAAACTACAACGTTGCAATCTGTAGTTAGGACAACGTTACACCTAAGTGAGTATTATACCTCGTTGTTAAACCAACTGTGGCGAGGGTTGGCCCAATGTTGCGAAGTTGTATGCAATATTTCATGACGTCACGTGAGATTTGATGCACTTGGCCTTACGAAGGGACTTGGTTGGCAATGTTTAGTATCACAACGTATTATTTCACGTGGTTGGTCCAACGTTACACATTTTGCTTAAAATACAATGATGTAATCTCTAGTTGGGCCAACGTTACACATAAGTGAGTATTATACCTCGTTGTTAAGCCAACTGTGGCGAAGGTAGGCCCAATGTTGCGAAGTTGTAGGCAATATTTCATGACGTCACGTGACATTTGATGCACTTGGCCTTACGAAGGGACTTGGTTGGCAATGTTTAGTATCACAACGTATTATATCACGTGGTTGGTCCAACGTTACACATTTTGCTTAAAATACAACGTTGTAATCTGTAGTTGGGCCAACGTTACATCTAAGTGAGTATTATACCTCGTTGTTAAACCAACTGTAGCAATAGTTGGCCCAACGTTACCAAATTGTATGCAATATTTCATGACGTCACGTGACATTTGATGCTGTTGGCCTTACGAAGGGACTTGGTTGGCAATGTTTAGTATCACAACGTATTATTTCATGTGGTTGGTCCAACGTTACACATTTTGCTTAAAATACGACGATGTAATCTCTAGTTGGGCCAACGTTACACCTAAGTGAGTATTATACCTCGTTGTTAAGCCAACTGTGGCGAAGGTAGGCCCAATGTTGCGAAGTTGTAGGCGATATATCTTGACGTAACGTAATATTTATTGTTGTTGGCCCTACGAAGGGATTTGGTTGGCAAAATTTAATGACGTAACGTAGTATTTCATGTGGTTGGCCTTACGAAGGGACTTTGTTGGCATCACCACCACCATCTCCCAACGTACTACCAACCGTTGGCTACCGTTGGCCACAACACCCCAACAGAAATTGCTACTAGGGATGTCTGTATGTTCCTTGCAGGAAAGCTACAGCCTAGACGCGTGGACCGGTTTTGATGATTCTTGCACCAGTTTATGCCGAATATATCATTAGAGTGTCACTGTGAAGGCCGAATTTGAGAAAAAAAAAATGGCGCCCTCAAGAAGCCATAATGCAACAAATTAAAAAATAAAAGTCGATAGACTGTAGCTAGTGGGGTATGGATGAATAGGCCTTTTAAAATCATAGTTAGGTTACCTTGATCATTTTCTAATTTTAACGATCATTTACGATTTACAGGGTTTCAAGGTAGGTAGGTATGTACGATACCATAAACGTATGAGAATGGATACACAAAATTGAGCTCTAATTCAATGCTGTTATGGTTTATTTTACTTTGACGCCGAACTCAGACGATTGGATCGGCAATTCTTACATAATCGCACCTGGTAGTACAAATGACCCCACTAACTTTAGACCTATATCTGTACTACCTACTTTCAGTAAAATATTTGAAAAATTAATGTTAATTCAGTTGCTTATTCATTTTTGTAATAAAATTTGTATATATATTTATTACATAGTAAATAGTTTAGATTTACACGGGGTCGCTCAACAATCGATGCTGGTGTTGAGTTAATTCAAAATATATTCGAAGCCTAGGAAGAGTCACGTGATGCACTTGGCGTTTTCTGTGATTTATCCAAGGCTTTTTGATTGTGTTGATCACGAAACATTAGTCAGAAAACGGCAACATTATAGAATTAAGGGTGTAGCACTGGATATGATGAATTCCTATTTAAAAAATTGGATAGAAAAGGTAGACGTCAATGGAAAGGGGTCTTCCGAATCAATTGTAAAAATTGTTCCACAAGGTTCAATTTTAGGGCCTTTTCTATTCCTCATTTACATTAACGATCTTCCTTATCTTGCCAAGGATAATCATGGGATAGTATTGTTAGCTGATGATACACCTCTTTTGTTTAAAATAAATCGTTACGAAACAACTCTTGACGAAGTAAACAATTCTCTCACTAAATTGGTACAGTGGTTTGGAGCTAATAACCTACTCTTCAATGGAAAAGAGACAAAGTGTATCAAATTTACATTACCTAATGTCAAACAGGTAAAAACCACTGTAAAACTTGATCATGAGGAATTCGATCTAGTGGATACCGCTGTTTTTCTCGGTATAACGTTAGATACTTAACTCCAATGGGGCTATCACATAAATGACTTATCGAACAGGCTTAGTTCTGCTACATACGCGGTTAAAAATATTCGCCAGTTGACAGACATAGAAACGGTGAGATTAGTTTATTTTGGTTACTTCACAGCATTATGTCATACGGTACATTATTATGGGGTAATTCTGCAGATATTAATTCTGTTTTTGTGCTGCAGAAGAGGGCTGTTCGAGCCATATATTATACTTAATATGAGACCAAGACAGTCACTAAGAGATAAATTTAAAGAAATGAACATTATGACAGTGCACAACCAATATATATTTGAAAATTTAGTATACGTGCACACATTGCTAAATTCAAGAAGAAAAGTGATTGTCATAATGTCAATATACTAGAAATAAAAATAAACATGTAATGCCTGCTTCTAGGCTTAGTAAAACTAGCAATTCATTTGTTGGAAACAGTGCCCGCTTCTACAATAAACTCCCAGAAGACATGTTAAAGATGTCCCTGAATAAGTTCAAAGTTAATGTAAAACGTAAACTCATTGGAAAATTTTATTACCATATAAAGGACTACTTAGGACAAGGAAGCTTGGCAATAATTTGCTCTATGGCTCTGATAGATAGTTATGATGATTTGTGACATGGTAATAATAAAAAAAAACCTGCTGAGTTTGTTGTGGGCTCTTCTCAGACTAAGGCGCGTTTGGAAACTTCGTAGCTTAAGTTTTAAGATCGCGTAACCGATTATTACCATCATGATTTATTTACGCAACGAATTTTTGAACTCAAATTTTTCGATGTGTACGCCTAGGTACGCGAAGAATGCTTCCATATACCTTTTCTACACACTGAACCGTATCGAGTTTACTCTCGGCGAGTACTATACGTGCGTGCGGCTGCCCTGAGCTAGTGAAAATATTTCACAAGCGGTCTCAGAGACCGCACGTAGGTGGTTATGATATTTTTATATACAAACTAGCTGATGCCCGCGACTCCGCGTGGATTGAGGTGTTTTAGGGGTATGAAAAATAGATAGTAGCCGATTCTCAGACCTACTGAATATGCATATAAAATTTCATAAAAATCGGTCAAGCCGTTTCGGAGAAGTATGGTTACTAACATTGTGACACGAGAATTTTATATAATTTATGTTATTTTATTATAAGCCGTGTTTGTTGGTTTAGTGTCAAAATGAGAAATAACTATGAAAATTCATGAAAAAAGCTTATTAGACCACACATAGAACGTCGGAAAAAAAATTATCAACTTTAAAGGGATGTGGTGAGCATCAAAATTGTTTTGTAAAGCCGCGAAAAATTGTATATGTTGAGGGATTGCAATATTGTACAAGTTTTTATTTAAAAGTTGTTTTTTTTCTTTTATTTTATAGTTATTTTACTTACCTACTTAATTTATAGGAATGATTTAAAAGAAGTTGAAATTTTAAGTTCGTAATTTTACAGATCTCATTTTATTAAGGGTAGTCATTTTTCGTGCAAAGTAATGTAGCTTTGTGAAGACTTCGTTTTTTTTCGAGATTTTAATGTTAATAGGCATGATGACTGATTTTTAAAAATGGTCAGATTATGTTCGGAAGTATCTACTATTTCGGAAAAATATCTTATCTCAGTAGAAAAAACGGTTTGGTAGATAAAATTGGCATTTGAAATTTCAATTTTAAAATTATCGCCAATACGCTCACGGGTGTCATGGCGTCGTTTGTGACGTCATTATTGCTTTTACCAATGTACTCTAATGTACTGTGTGCAGTAAACACTAAGTCTTCGTACAGCAATTTAGATATTATGTGTGAATAATATGAATTCTAAAGTGTGTAAGTCGTGTGTGATAACACATCAAAATTAACTCCAAGCAAGTTATTTATTCACGCGCCACTTTAAAAACAATGCGATCTAAGTAGCTTAATCTTGCACGGGAAGATCCTACAGCTATAGGGCTAAATTCTATTATTTATTTCTGCGAAGATGACTTTGACGTAAGTTTTTGCATTATTCTAATAATTGCTGTTGCCCGCGACTTTGTCCGCGTGGATTGAGCTTTTTTGGTTCCCGCGGGAACTCCTTAATTTTCCTGGATAAAATGTACATATAAATCTTCCTCTTGAATCACTCTATCTATTAAAAAAACCCCATCAAAATCCGATGCGTAGTTTTTAAGATCTAAGCATACATAGGGACAGACAGCGGGAAGCGACTTTGTTTTATACTATGTACCTAGTGATGCTGTTTTACACAAATAACTGCAAAAAGTTGAGATGCGTACCAAGAATCGAACCCCATACGCCCCGAATAGGAGGCAGACGTCATAGAAGGCAATCACCGCTTATATTAAGTTATACGGTATAGTTTTAAAAAACAACATTTCATACCTCTAATACCTATCATGAAGTGCATATATAAAATAGCAGATTTTACGGGTTTAGAACCTATAAACTATTATGTTATTATGATGGAAGTTTTGACGTTGCGAAATTCTGCTGAACAAAAGTCTTTGTTAGATGCACGATACCCAGCATCAACGAATCAATCCTGGGAAAATTAGAGCTAGTAGCTTTGGTAAATCCTTGATCCATGGCTAACGATTATTAATTTCATATCTTTGGATTCGGTAAAAGAAAACTAAATAGATTAAGGAAATGATCTTTGGGAAACAAAAAGACACGAAAATACTTGATAAACATTTAAAACACCTGTACTTATAGAGATTGTTGGTCGATTGTCAAAGCTCGAAAACAATAGTGACGTCATTCGCTTCAGCGGTGTTTTATACAATATGGCGGATTGCTGTATTTCATAGTTTTATTTTATCATTATAAATAACAAACTCACTCGAAATAGAAAAATAAATACGTTTTTTATATTCCATGAATCCTATTTCATTAGATAAATTCATAATTTCATTGATTCTTGGGTACTGTCATCATGCCTATTGTAATAAATGATATTCTAAAATAAAGCTTTAGATTATAAACAAGTACCTATTTATTCACTTTAAAGTTTCATTATTACCATATATTCCAAATTAGAAGCAATAATCTACTAGCGGTCTCCAGGACCGCACGAAGGCGTTTATGGGTTACTTTAAACTAGAGGTCTAATCCCGGATTAGACCTCTAATATATTGCTAATAATAAAATCCGTATGTTTTAATACACTTTTTTTTTGTAGAGATGCCTGACTTAATGCTAAGCTATGAACGAATTAATGAATGAATGATTTCTTTATTTCATGCAGGACAACTTGTGTCACTATGAAACGTTGAGAAGAGCCGGCAAGAAACTCAGCAGTTGCTCTTTTCATAGAAAAGAAAAGGTTAGAATATGTAAACAACACAACACATACGTTACAAGTATTAAAAATCCGTATCCCCGTAAACCAATTTGTTATGAACTTTTGACGAGCTTTGTGCATGAGATATTAGAAATATGACAAAAAGAAAATTAAAACATTAAAGATTTATCCCTCCCTAGTGGACTGTTGAAAAAAAAAATATTAATTTTATTGAAATAGATTAGTGAAATTCTCATTCTCGCAGAAGACGTTTACCATACACTTTTGGGTGTCACTTTTGGTTCATATAAATCCACGAAAAATTATTTTAAATGACTTATAAAAAATACTAATATGATAAACACACTCTTAAAATTGGACTGTTGCGACTCATTTTTATAAGTTCCATACAAAATTAGTTAATAAAAAAATCAAATCAATGTTCACAATTTCACAAAATTTTCGCGTCACTATAACCTGTATTTCTTAAAAGTTTGGCGAATTTACTGATTAAATAAAATTTCCTATGAATGTTTAGTATTTAAATAACATAAATTGTAAAAAGATAAAGTTCTATAAAATACCTGTATGACCAAAAAAAATTATAAAAAGTCCCATAAAGTCACGTGTAAAATGGATCGCAGACCGCACGACCGGCATACCGAGCCGAGCGCTCTTCGAGGGAGGACGTGTTGCTGGATGGGCTCTTTTGTATGTGTGCGTGAGCTCACTACAAGCCTTTGTAAAAAACGTGTTGCAAACAATACATAGCGCGACTGCCTTAGTTTGATGAGCGTAGAATGTTAGGTTCTTGATCCGATTTTATCGATATTGAATGAATGCGTTATACGCATATAATTATTAATTAATAGGTATCGGTTTTTTTAATAACTATTAAATAATTTTGTATGATATATATTATTATAATCTCATTTTCGGTAAATCGGTATTTAAGTATACGTAAATTTGTATGGGTTTAGAACTTACTTTCCTGAAATATTATATTTTCTTTGAAATTGTAATTGCCAAACTCAATATGGCATACGTTGTTGCTGAGAGATTTAGGCAGATACCGTTTTCATAGCATTACTTATATTGAAATTTATTTTTATCCTCTACAAGCTCAGTTTAACCCTTGACTGCAATCTCACCTGATGGTAAGTGATGATTTCTATTCTACGCGGCATCGTATCGGAGCGCTCAACGTCTTTGCCGGTAGGGTGGTAATTATTAGCCACGACCGAAGCCTCCCGGATCCCCAGACCAAAGAAAATTCAGAAATTCTAATTCGCAAATTGATCGTAAACAATACTACTTATCATGGGTCAATAAAAGGTACCTATTATAAAATAGTTTCATTGTTAGCATAGATTTTATTTATTCTTTTACCTTTCGACAATAGTAACGTGTAGCACTGCCTTTCGATAAAAAACCAAACAATATTATAAGTCATAAAGTTAAGCTAAAGGGTCATAAAGTTTTTATTTATAGAATATGGTTTCGTTTGTGGTAAACAAGATGAGTTTGTATGACATTTTGTAACTGAAATCAACTGGAAGTTTTTGACTTTTACTTGCAATTGGATCAATTTAGGTAAAAGATCCCTCTTACCTAAATTGATCCAATTGCATGGCCCGCGTGAAGTTTGGTATTTTTATTTTACCTCATACTTGAAAGGGTCGCTTATTTATGACCTAATCCTATGCACGTGCAGATTGCACCTGCATAAAACACAAGTAAACCTAGTTATCGAATACTTGAACGTTATTTTTGTTGTTTATCAAAATTACAATGGTATTTCCGAGACAAATAAATTGCAAATGGTAGAGATGTCTATATTTTTACATTCTATAAATCCCACAAAGCATTTACTGTCACTTTTCTAGTCGCCTGCGATCATTGAGGTACTCTGCTCTGCTCAACTGCTTCCAACGAATCCATAAAAGTTGTTTTTGTTTTTTTGACCTTGGCATCTCTACATGGATTTTGACAGTGAAATCAGTGAAAATAACATTTAGACCCTTGCTTTGTAATTGGAAGCCAAATCCAGAAGCGAATACTTGGAGTATTCGCTTCTGGATTGGATTTTACTTGTTTTATATATCACAAGGTAAGATTATTGTATATTCGAATTCACCTGAAAGATTTGATATTTTGATTTTTAATTGATTAAATTAAATTGCCGGTTGTATAATCGGTATCCGCAGCCGAAAACCAGACCAGAGCAGATAAATTCAATACTAATATTATAAATGCGAAAGTGTTTCAGTCCGTCTGCTACGCTTTTACGGCCCATCTGTTCAACCGATTTTGATGAATTTTTGTATAGGGATAGTTTGTATCCCGATTCCCAGGGAAGGACATATTATGCAAATTTTTATCTCGGAAAATTAAAGAGTTCCCGCGGGAATCAAAAAACTACCTAAAACATCATCTAGTTCAGAAATAAATTCCCAATTTTATATGTATAATCACATTAGTGATCATTATCTATTTTGTCGTACATTCTCCTATCTTATGACTGTACACTATTTTATTATAATATTAAGTACTACTGAAAGCCCGCGACTTCGTCTGCGTGGTTTGAGGTTTTTTGATTCCCGCGGGAGCTCTTTAATTTTCCGGGATAAAAAGTAGACTATGTGCTATTACAGACTTTAATCTTAGTGCCAAATTTCAACCAGATCTGTTCAGTTGAGGCGCGTTGGTTAGTATAGACTTTCCATTTTAATAAAATCGTACCAATAGTGCCATTATGCTTTCAGCTTTCGCCCAGCTTCCAAGTAATTATAATGGCTAAACTGTGAAATGTAAAATCTTCGGTAAAAAAAATTAAAACTGTTCTATGGTTAGAGCTACGGCGATATTGTCTTGCAACGGCATCAAATTTTGCCAAAGTATGCAAAAGGCTTTGGAAGGGGGAAACATTAGCTCAGCACCTGTTGTCAAGGCGATGTTTTATAGCTCTACCCTTTAGATAACATTTCAGCTATACAACATGGCAGAGAAAACGAACTAACCAAGCTGCTGCTTTGGAACAGCTGGCTAAACAAGAAAACATCAAAATTAAAAGATGCAGCCCTTGCATAGACTGATTTTTCTTTGCGTGGCCACGCCAGATGCTTTGTATAGCAAAGGTGTAATAGAAATAAAATCCTCAATCTGCTTTTGAAACGGATCCTGAGGAAGGAATCCTGAGAATTTCCACATTTATTTATTTTATGGATAAAATAAATAAATGTGGAAATCAGTACAACAATCAATGACTCTAACAAAGAACCATGATTGGTATTACCAAATTCAGAGCCTGTTACAATATAACTCAAAAACCCAGATGTTTATTTGCCGTGTGGACTGGTCTTGAGCATAATCTCAAAATCGAACTAATTGAAAGATATTTAAATTTTTGGAAAAAGAAACATGGAAGAAAAATTAATAAGATTTTAATTCTTTACTTCCAGAAATTATGGATACCCGAAAAGCTAGATCTATGCCTCTCAGAAACACTGTTCTAAGATAAAAATATTTTTTTAGACAATATTTTAAATAAATATTATTTTTAATTTCATAGGTTTTTTTTTATTCTCTTTGATTCCTGTACCCCTCTAAATGTTAGCCCTTGACTGCGATGTCACCTAGTGGTGAAGGATGATGCAGTCACCAGATAAAAATGGCACATTCGCCATCGTACCGGAACGCTAAATTGCTAAAACTAAACCACTCGGACTATGTAATTGGATCAAATTAGACAAGAGATCCAATAGAGCCCAAATTTTACATAGTCTTGGCTAAAGGCAAAACCAATTATATTAAATACGTCTTCCATATAGCAATTATCTACGGGGCACATAAATTACTATTAATATACAATATCTACATTTCGACATAAACAAACCATACTGTTCTTAGCTTTTTTATTCCACTAAATCTTAGTAGTAAATGATTATGCAGCCTAAGATGGTAGCGGGCTAACCCTTTAGGGGTGTGGTAGTCATAACCCTAATCAGTTATAACCTGTAACCCTTATCAGTTTCTACACGATATCGTACTGGAATGCTAAATCCCTTGGCGGTACATCTTTGCCAATAGGGTGATAAATAGCCACGACCAAAGCCTTCAACTAGACCAGACAATATTCCAAAATTGCAAATTCCGGTGACCTTGCAGTGGTCAATTTGCGAATTTAAAATAGGGTAAGGTTATAATTATCTTTTAACTAATCATGATTACAATTTAATTTGTACCTTATCATAAACAGCATAAAGTATGTTTTGCACGACATATTTTATAACACAATATATTTTCTTATTCAAACTTACTTTGGGTAAGGGCAATGGTCATAAAGTTTTTATTTATAGCATTATGTTTTGTTATCCAACTGTAAGTTTTTCTACTTTTAGTGGTCTTGGATCTACCTAAATTGATGCAATTGCATAGTCCGCGTGAAGTATGGTAACATTTAAATATCCTGATACCTGAGAGGGTCCGCGTGCCTGTGATATTATTTATGACTAATCCTTTGCACGTGCTACCTACACCTGCATAATACATAATACCAATCGCTTATCTATGAGTTGTTTTCAAAATAACAATGGTGTTTTGAGACAGCCTAATTACTCTAAAGACCCATGTAGAAAAACTTGATCAATAATCTTGTACCTTAATTATTAGTAACAGTCAGATAACCTTGGTTTTAAAACTTAAAAAATCATAAATTTTAATGATAAGGAAATAAGTGAAAAAACATGTAGGTGTATCTAGTTTTTAGTCTTACATATACCCGTGTGTAAGCATATTTTATAAAAGTATATGTATGCCAAATAAACATTTATTAGGTAAAATAAAATAATAATAAAGTAATAACTAAGATTGTAAAAATTTATTAACATGTGAAAATAGTATGAAATTGACTACGCAAAGTATCAAAGTATCTTTACCGGCCTATGCCGTCTATGTGTGAGTGCAGCTAACGGTCTTACTGTGCGGTATACCTACAGATTCCAAAATTGGCCGAGCGCGCGGTAGAGCGAGCGAGAATACGGACCCTTAAACTGACTTGTGGGTCACTGGATGCGAGGCCGGTTGCTTCCATGCAACTTTATCATTAATAAAATCATCGATAGTGTAATAGCCTCGACTTAACAAATGCTGTTTAACACGGTCTTTAAATCTATGTAGGTAATGGCAAATCCAGAAACTCTTTGGGAACAATACCTATGATAAAAGCGTACACTCGACCCCACAAAGGATTTCTGCACTTTGCGCACACGCTACTTCGCTGTTACTAGCCTATGGCGGTTTCTAGTGTATCTGTCACCGTAAGATTGTAAAAACCGTTAGATTATAATCTAGCTCGCGAAACTGCAAGCTGACGAAAGATTACAATTTAACGCATTATTTTTCGGTAGATTGTAATATGCTAGGTATATTAACCCGATAAAACCTAAGTGCCAGCACACAAATTGCGGCCGGGCACTACATGATTATTTATGTCGAACCCTAACCTAACCTACAAGAAACAGACAAGAAAACGTAAATATAATGAATACTTATTTCAAAAATTGACACTCAGAACATTGAACGGTTCACAATCTTTCGACAGTTTACAATTTCGCGAGTTAGATTATAATCTAACGGTTTTTACAATCTTACAGTAACATATCTATTGTGGGTATCACCTATATTTCCTTATTTATAAAGATTAATGTTCTGCCTAACAAAGACTAGGTATATTATTGTATATACAGGGTTACAGGAAATGTCGACCTAGATCCGTTAAGGGCGTGTAGTACACATCATTTCTGAATGATTTCACTATGGAACCCCCCATCCTAAACTTAACCGTTTTCGAGATATTCGAGTTTATTTTTTTTTTATGAAAATGCCCAATTTTTCGGCTATTGAATTGAATATTTTGAATTTTTTTGACTCTTATGATTATTTTTTTGGTTTTTTACATGAAGAATGACATGCTTAATGACCTTAATGACTAAATTTGCATGTAAGTTAACTAAATAGTTCATTGTAGACGATCGAAACTTAAGAAAATAAGTACAAATTATAAAAAAATATTTTTCTTTTCTGGATATCTCAAAAAATTATTATGGCACTTGCTCTGCAGATGTGCTTAAAAACATCTACATTTTATCAGCTATCCAACGAGGTATAACAACCTAGGGTTGTATTTAAACTCATAGAAAAAAACATAGTTGGAAAGGTTCAGGTAGTAGGTCTAACGGGTGATTGTAGTAAGCTAAATGAAACAATAAATCAGTTCAAAATAACATTTATTCACCTAATGTTTTTGAATAAATTTTTATAGTTCATGTTCTACGTGTCCACCTCTATTTCGCACACATTTTCTCATTCTTTCACGTAGTCCACTTTTCACTACACCAGTGGTTAATGTTCTTCTTATGTCGTTAGCAGCATTAATTATCCTTTCTTTGAGAACTTCCACTGACGATATGGGGTTGGGCTCACTGTAAACGAGGCTCTTCATGTGCCCCCATACATAAAAATCCATGGGGGTCAGGTCGGGACATCTGGCTGGCCAGGGTAAAGGACCACCTCGTCCAATCCATTTGTTAGGATAGTTAGTGTCCAACCATTCCCTAACGCTTCTTCTGAAATGAGCAGGGCAGCCATCATGTTGAAACCACATGTCCCGCAGTAATTGTAATGGGAGATCATCTAGTAGGTCACCTAAGTGATCTCTTAAGAAATTTTCATAAGTTTCACCATTCAGATTGTTTGGAAGAAAGTAAGGCCCAATCAAATGGTTGGAAATGATGCCCATCCACACATTTACACTAAATCGTCGTTGTGACCCCTTTATTCTTTTCTTATTTGGATTGCCTAGTTCTTTAGGAGCCCAATAGTGTGCGTTATGGTAATTAGTAATCCCGTCCTTATCGAATTTGGATTCATCTGTCCACAATATTAATTTTAGGAAATTCGGGTCCTCGATATCTGCATTGAGCATGAATCTGCAGAAGTCCATGCGTCTCGCGGGATCTCCTTCTTCAATTACATGTACCGGCGTGTAGTGATAAGGATACAGGCCTGCCGTATGAACCGTAAACCACACTTTCCACTGAGTTAGGCCCAGTTCACGGGCAACAATATTGGTCGAAGTGGTTGGGTCTCTTCTGAACCGTTCTACGATTTCGTTGTCTTGTTTCCGTCGTCATCAATGACACGTGGTCTTCCTAAGTCCGTACGTCGTCGCGAAACAGAGCCAGTTTCACGAAGTCGTCGGTAAACTCCGTCGAAAACGCTCACATCAGGTACTCGACGGTCGGGATAGCGTCGCATGTACTCAGTCCGAGCTTGTGCGGACACGCAATTGCAGCATCCGTAGCAAATAAGCATATCCGCATATTCTTCGTTCGAGTATGTTGCCATTTTCAACAGTCCAGTATCACAAGCACAAATCAGAGTCCAGTAAACAAGCACAGTAGTCACAGTTAGAAAAATCAGTCCAGAAACAAAGCCAAGTCGTGTGGGAATCCGAAAGCACAATAATTCGCATCTACCATGGACGAATCGCATGAGCAGACTAAAATGGATGGCAAGCAAACAAACGACCAAATACAAAACAATGGGCATGTTGTATCCCCAAACTTGTTTTTTCACATTATTTTTCTCACTCTCACCTGCATAAATCGTAAGTTGTCTCGCTCACACGCACCGGATTAACTTGAAGGACAATAGCCGAGGGACCCGTTAGACCTACTACCTGAACCTTTTCAACTATGTTTTTTTCTATGAGTTTAAATACAACCCTAGGTTATTATACCTCGTTGGATAGCTGATAAAATGTAGATGTTTTTAAGCACATCTGCAGAGCAAGTGCCATAATAATTTTTTGAGATATCCAGAAAAGAAAAATATTTTTTTATAATTTGTACTTATTTTCTTAAGTTTCGATCGTCTACAATGACCTATTTAGTTAACTTACGTGCAATTTTAGTCATTGAGGTCATTAAGCATCTCATTCTTCATGTAAAAAACCAAAAAAATAATCATAAGAGTCAAAAAAAATCAAAATATTCAATTCAATAGCCGAAAAATTGGGCATTTTCATAAAAAAAATTAAAACTCGAATATCTCGAAAACGGTTAGGTTTAGGATGGGGGGTTCCATAGTGAAATCATTCAGAAATGATGTGTACTACACGCCCTTAACGGATCTAGGTCGACTTTTCCTGTAACCCTGTATATATTTATTGCGAAGGCACTGTAAGAACACCAATCTCTTTAAATTTTTCACGAAGTGATACGCCTGATCCGAGTTTATAAATAGAACGGATGGCTCTTTTCTGCAATGTAAAAATGGATTGGATATCAGCTGCTCTGCCCCACAATAAAATGCCGTCCGACATGACACTGTGGAAGTAAGCGAAGTAGACAAGCCTAGCCGTTTCAATATCGGTAAACTGTCTAATTTTCCTGACAGCAAAAGCAGCCGAGCTAAGTTTTCGCGCTAGTGTCTCTTTATGAGCGCCCCATTGAAGCTTATTATCCAAGGTCACCCCCAAGAATACTGTGGAGTTCTCCATTTTTAGTGCTTCTCCATTTATCATTATAGTTTTATCGATATTCTTTACATTAGGTAGAAAAAATTCTAAGCACTTGGTTTTCTTAGCATTCAATAACAAATTATTGACAGTAAACCAGTGTAATACGTGTGATATTGCATTGTTTACATCGCCAAAATTGTCCTTGCTTCTAACCACTTTAAAAATAAGTGATGTGTCGTCAGCAAACACTACAATGTCACAGACATTGTTGGGATGGTACTATGGTAACTAAATAATTTATACACAAAAAATAGGATCCAAGATCGAGCCTTGTGGGACACCCATAATGCAGTTGAGCCCTTTGACTTCACGTGGTTTACGCATACCCTCTGAGTTCTATCGTTTAGGTAAGAAGCAATGAGATCGAGTGCAACATTTCTGATGCCATAGTGGCTTAATTTCAGCAATAAAGTTCTATGATCAACACAATAAAATGCCTTGGACAGATCACAGAAGACACCAATAGCATTCTGTGAACGCTCCCAGGCGTCGTATATAATATGTTTTAAAAGTTTAGCGCCCGCATCAGTTGTATTACGACCCTTAGTGAAGCCGTACTGCTCGGGATGCAGTAAGTTATTAGTGTTTAAGTGATTTATTAATTGGCTCAAAATATTTTTTTCAAAAACCTTACTGAGAGTTGGTAAAATTGAAATAGGTCTGTAATTATTAAGGACGTTTTTATTTCCTGATTTAAATAAGGGAATGAGTTTACCATGTTTCATTAAACTCGGGAAGGTGCCTACTTAAGTCTACACAATCATTAAAAATAATTTACAGCTAAGTCAGGGGAAATGTCGCTTATTATGTTAGATATGATTTTCACAGACATACATACATACATATGTTTCCCATAGGACACAAGTATTTTTTAATTTTAATAACTTAAAGTTTTTTATAATATCTATAGCAGTGCTGCGTCTTAATACAAATGAGACATTGCACTCTTTTACATTGCGTTTTGATATACTCAGAGCTGCGGTGGATGACGAGTTTAGTGAGTCGGTCAACAAAATAGGAACATCCTGGAAAAACTTTTCGAAAGTTTTGGCAACCTCTTTATCAGACGTTATTTTATTATTATCAACAACAATCTCGTAGTTGACATCATCAGATTTAGTTTTACCAGATTCGTCATTTACTATGTTCCAAGTGGTTTTTATTTTATTATCCGACTTCACAATTCTCTCTTTAATATGACCGCTATCAAGTCATAATTAAAAAAAGAAAAAAAACACGACTGCCCTGCCAAAGAACGAACTTAAAAGTTAAAAATCTAAATTAATCTAGTTAAATAGAATCTTATTCACATCTTTATTAAATGATATTTTTTTATGAATCACTAGATATTGAACTATAGTGTTATATATTTTAGGAATCTACTCATCATTTTCTTAATGATGATTATATAGTTAATCTTATTTTCGAATATTATTTTTCAACTTTAGTCTTTAAAGCGGGACCATGGTTACCCCATCAATTTTTTTTAATTTTTCTGGCCTATGTCACCCGGAATAAGCTAGGGATTCTAACGATAAATCATTTATCAAAATCGGTTCAGGCGTATAGAAGTTATGGTGGAATATACAAACTCCATTCATACATGAACCCTGAAAACAATATACTCCTTTTTTCAGGCAGTCGTATAAAAATATGCGGAGATTTTTGAATTGTTTCATTTGATTTCGGATAGATTTAATGCCTTGAATTGATAACTATGCTGACAGCGAAACTGTAAAAACAAAAACTTTAAATTAAAATAGCGCAGCAAGTCAAGCATCTCTAAAAAAAACTAGTAAAAAACCATATGGATTAGACCTGTAGTTAAAGGTTTAATGCTAACATACAAGAAATACCGGGCGGTCACTTAGCGCTGGGGTACATTGTGTAATATAAAACTGTGATAGACTGATAGTACTATCGAAGGTGTGTCTGTCGGTCTGTCTGTTGCTACGCTTATAGGGCCCATCTTTCAAGCAATTTTGGTGACATTTAGTTCAGAGGTATTGTATTCTGTGTAAGGAAATAAACTGGCCGGCATATTTAGCGGAACATAAAAAAAAGGTCCATAATTAAAAAAATATGGTTTTATTTTAAAATCTACTTACTACACTTCTTTTGTTATTTAAAGTTTCATTTGTTTTACTTAAAATGAGATCACATTAAGAACAGATATTGCGAGTAAAGGCTATTTGTGAAAAATGGTACATTTTAGAACTTTTCATGTAACCGGGAAAAGTGAAATTTAATATTAAAATAACAATTAATTAAATTAGAAAAATGGTGATTAATATCGCGTATTTCCTCCACGTGCTCTTATTAAAGTTTCTATCCGTCTAAGCATACTGAGAATGATGTTATCGATGGTCTCCTGGGATAGTCTCCGCCATTCCTCAACTTCGGCGATTCGCAGTTCTCCCACGTTGGTAGGAGCTGGAATTCTGGACTTAACTTTTCTTTTCAGCAAGTCCCAAACGTGCTCTATTGGGTTCATATCCGGTGATTTCGCCGGCCACTCCATAACAGTGATATTCATATCATTAAGATAAGCTTGAGTTACCCGAGTGGTATGCGGCCGAGCATTATCCTGCATAAAAACAAAATGAAAGAATAGAAGCAGTGCGGGGTGTAACCGTAAGTGAGCGTACGGTACGAAGAAGGCTCGAAGAAGCTGGTTTGGGTTCATTTGTGCCCGCCAAGGCTCCAAGGCTCGAGGTAAATCATCGTAGAAACATTACTTTTTGTTCCAGGAAACTAACTTCTCGAGGCAATGAAAACGTCATTTATATTAATATTATAAAGTTTGAATGGGTGGATGTTTGTTACTCAATCATGCCAGAACGGCCGAATGGATCTGGATGAAATTTGGCACAGAGACGTTCCCCCATATTTTTGACTATAGCCTGGAACAACACATAGGCTAGGCTTTTTATCCCGGAAAATTAAAAGTTCCCGCGGGAACCGAAAAACCTAAATCTACGCGGACGTAGTCGCGGTCATCAGCTAGTCTATAATAATCAGGACCGACGAAAGCTTAACGTGCTCACTGAGACACGGAGCAAACAAAGACCAAACTCAGTCACCCATCCAGTTACTGACTTGGGTCAATGTAGCATCGCAATCAACTGACAACTAGGACACACGCTCCTCAGTTCACCTACTGCCTTTATTGCTTACTGGAAATAAAAAAAAGCCAAGATAATGTTTGTAAATAAGAATACAATACCGGTATCAAAAATTGGATTTATATTTCGGATTGCTGTATACGTTTACGTCTGTAACAATTTTTACACGACAGAATCGGCCGCATAGCCAGAATCAAGCATAACATGTACTTTTTATAACAATGATACATTTTTTTTCGTGCCTAATATTCTAACTTATAAGAACTAACTACAAAGATATACAGGTAAAGCTAAAGTATCTACAATCAATAAATTATATACAGATAACAATACAGATTAAATTATATACACTAACGTTCGATTAGACCTATCTGAAGCCAGGTAAACTCTGGTTCTTCCTACACTCGGGACAGTACCATTTGCCTTTAGGCGGTACCATGATGCCGACGCACTCGAAGTGAAACCACTCTATGGGGCAGCCCTCCGCGTCGCAAGCGATCATCTCCGAAACCTCGTCGTAGGGGCAACGGCAATAGCAGTACACGCTCTCGCCCTCGCGCGCCTGACGCACCGCCGGCCGCTGGAACGGGTACGGTAAACTAGACGTGCCCGAGTTCAAGTACGTCGGAGGCGGGACCGGTATCGGATTTTGCACGCTCGGTTGATAAATTTCTAATGCCCCCTCGTTGCTAGAATCCGAATCGCTAGACTCCATCGACTCCGAGTTCATCAAGAATCGGGGAGGCTCAGGATCGGGAATTGGTGCAGTTAACCTTATCGGCTCATTATAATTGAACATCCTTTGCGGAATGACTGTTGACGGTATTTCCTTTTTAGGTTTGTGCGTGACGGGCGAAGGCAAATCCTCTTTCCTCCATTCTAACTTAGGTGGTAGTGTAGGCTTTAAAGCTGTAACAGTTTGTGGAGATTCTTCATCGCTAGAGTAACCGTAAAACTTGTTAGGTACCCGTCGTCTTTTAGATGCTCTCTTACTTTCCGCGGATTGAGATGGAGTGGTCGTGATATTCAGTGATGCGGCTACTACGGCCGGCGTAGTTGCTTCAGGGATTTGCACTGTATTAGATTGCAACGAAATTGTTATTTTATTAGGTACTAAAGCTGGCGTTTCTGGATCAGGTTTTGCATTAACATCCCTAGGAATGGTCATTTTAATGGGTCCATGCTTCCTGGAATTCCTAGATCTCTTTTTCTTTTTACTCTTTTTTTTACTGCTACTTGTTTTAACTTTTGTTTCCACTTCCTCCTTAGTCTCGTTTTTGTCATCCTTAATTTCTTTCGATTCCTCTTCTTTAGTTGGAGTAGTGCATCGGCTCACTTCTCCTGACATGGAACCACCCTCGGACGGCGCTACAGAAGCCAGAAGCAATAGTTGGTTACGTTTCTCAGTATACATTTTATTTGCGATTTTTTGTGGATTTTCATCGTAAAACTCTTCATCTGTTTCACTTTCCTCAGTTTCTAAATCACTTTCAGCAATAGGTGGTTCGGTTTTTTCAGGTATTAATATAGGAGTTTCTGCCATTCCCATAACATCCACATTGGAACCGTTACTAGCCCTTCTTTTGGAAAGTGATTTCTTTGGTTTCTTTTTCTTTTCATTTCCTGATTCCTCAGAGGAATCAGAATCTGATGAACTGCTAGACGAGGAGCCACTACTTGATGAGCAACTGCAATTAGAACCACAAGAGCAACTGGAATCGCTGTCGCTGCTACTACTACTAGAGGACGAAAGTCCACCGTGTCTTTTCTTGGGAGATTTTTTATTTTTCTTTTTGTCAGTGCCGAAAACATCGTCTTCGCCATTAACATCAGTCGGTATTACACAATAATCGTGATCAGATTCGCATACATGTTTTCGAATAGGAACCAAAGGGGGTGTCTTCTCTTTTTGTTTTTCTACTTTTGCCTGATATTTTTTAAAGTTATCCCATATTTCTAAAACTTTTTCTTCATTCGGCTTATCTTCCTCAGTTGACTCTACTTTTTTCTCTGCATTAGATACAATTGCAGACGTTGTTTCAATGTCCATGGTTGCTGGAGGTTTCTCATCTATTTCTGGTTTGCATTCTTCTGGTTCACTCTGAGGCTTATCTTCCGGGTTCTCATCCTTGATTTGCGAAACACCACTATCTGATTCATCACTACTATCACTTTCAGATAAGTTTAGCGCTGGTAAATTAACATCTATCAATAAAGCGTCTTTGTCTTTTGTTTTCTTCTTTTTACCTCTTTTGGATAATTGTTCAGTTCCAGCCTCAGCTTTATCTTCTGAGCCAGTTTCTTCTTTAGGTTTATCGTCAACTAAATCGATAGTTGGAATCGGTTCTTGAGGATTTACTTCTGAAGACTCTGTCTTATCGGGCGTTTTCTCTTCATCTAAATCTTCAGTGACTAATTTCTTCCTATGTTCATCTAAATGTTTACTAAGGAGTTTCTTAGAGACAAATTTTTCTATACAGCCTTCTTCAGTACATACATGAGGATATTCTTCTGAATGAAATCTTTTATGTACTTTTAAACTGACAGCTCTAGTAAATTGCAGAGTACATTCATCACAAACAAAAACAGTTGGGGGTGTACAAAAATGATAGACATGGGGCCATTTTTTCTGCAAACATCTTTTACATAACACACTCTCTGTTCCATGCTTCCAAAATAAATGATTGGTTATATCTGGCTTGTTTCGATAGGCTATACCACAGCGATAACATAAATGGTGTAGCTTGTGTTTCCACACATGGTTGGATAGGCGTGCTTGGCTTTGGCAAAACTCTAAACATACATCACAAGTGTGGTGTATCTTACGAAGATGCACCATAAGTCTGAATGATGAAGATATATTGTCTACATTACAAAAACAGCATCTATACTTAATTTCATAATCCAAATCATATGTTCCAGGGCATAAATGACATAATAGTTCACTATAAGAATAAAAATTATTTTTACACATAACACATAGCAATATTGTTTTCTGGTGCATTTTACGATTATGCAAATAGAGATCTTTATGAACAGAAGTTTTGAAATAACACTGAAAACATTCGAAAATAAGGTTTGGCTGAACTGTGTCACACTTATCTATACTATCATAAGAATCCAAGTTGATATAGACCGAGGAGACTTCGTGAGCAGCAGCTTTCACTTTGGCTGCAATAGTCTCTGGCATGAGCTCCTCAGCTGTTATACTGTCCACAGTGGCTGAGAAACGATGTTCAGCAACCATGTGAAGTGCAAGCTGCTCACAATTAACTGCAATTTTTCGCACATGATTACAGTATATGCAGTTAAATACAGTTGAGGTTAAAAATACCTTCAAGAGTTCTTTCATGGGATACTTATGAATTGGCCTATCCAAAGTTAACTCAGTAACTGGGATATCATCTGTCACTTCAGGATCATCAACATTAATATCATCCGAAGTTTGATCAGGTGGTTCAGTTTTAAGTTCAGAATTAGGTGGGACCTCTTCTTTCACTTCAACTTTTTCTTCATTTCCTGGTTCAGGCTCATTTTTTATTTCAGATAGATCTACTTTTGGTTGTTCAGTACCAACACTGTCTACAGTGTCTCTTGGTTCTTCTGTTTTTTGTGGAATACTTTCATCTATGCTCATATCTTTGTTATTGGCTGGTAATTTTTCACCAGTATCACTGTCTGATGAATAGTCACTAGATGAATCTTTGTCCAGAAACTCCTTAGGAACCCTCACAGTCAGCTTTGGTACTCTATTTAAAGTATTGATCTCCTCTAATTTGTTATCATAAATAGTAGATTTGATTGTATTTTCTGGTTTAATTTCAGGAAGCCTGGTCATAGGCTCAATGTTGTTATTGACAAGGGTTTTAACTACAGTCTCTTTGTCATTCTCAATAATTGTCGTCTTTACAAATGGACTATCAGCTTTATCACAAATTGTCATTTTGATCAAAGGAGGTTTTACTTGAGGTGTTGAATAAAAAGGTCTCGCTGGAGTTGTTTGATCAGGTGATTTATCTTTTTCATATCTTTTTGGCGGCCTTCTATTACGTGTTGGTGGTTTATATGCATATTGTTGTCCAACTGTTGGATCCACTGTTGAGTTTATAATAACTGGAGAGTTGGCATTGTTAAGGCTTAACTTTAATTTAATACCACACTCTTTTTCTTTTTCCACATGTTGAGGGGTAGGCTCCTTTTGTTTGAATGGTGTTACATGAGATAAGGATCCTGGTAAATTATCTGTGTCTGGTGCATCACTGTCATCTGACAGGTCTAATGATTCCTTGCCATTTGGCACAGAAGAACTAGGGTCTTTATCTTGAGATATTCGGTTAATAGGGCTAAGAGGTTTGTCAATATTTGATGATATGACATTATTTGTGGAATTTAAAGTTTGGCTGTTATCTTTACTGGTAGAAGCAGAACTCTCTGAGCTTACACTTGTGTCACTTGCACTTGATATACTTGTATCACAAATATTGGAATTTGATTCTATCCTCGGAGACTGCAATGTTGTGTCAGGTTTTATTTCAGCTACCTCTTTTGGCTCACTTGCTGGCTTGATGAATTCTTTAGTCAACACAGGTCCATTAAGAGCGGATTCATTATTGTTTTTGACTAATTTTGCATTGTTCGACTTCATTGAATTCTTACTAATAAGAACAGGCACAGGTTTTGGTTTTACATTATTACAGTCGTGATTGAAAAAGTCATCCTTCTCACTACATATCTCATCACAGACACAGCACATTAAATAAAAGCTTCCATTGTAAATTTTAGAAAAGTCCTCTTTACTATCGTAATTGAACTCTTGCACATTGTGTTTGTTTGTTAGATGAGAAGAAAGTTTCTCTGCCTTTGAAAACATTCCTAAACAAAATAAACAAATATGCCTGCTGTGCACCTCACGCATGTGTAAAAAGAGATTCCAGTTCTCGTAATATGTGCCACAAGCAGAACATAGGTATACTTTGCGAGTTACCCTTGAGGGGCCACTGGTATGGTCAGTGCTGGGAGCGGCCTCCGGACTCAATGCAGGTTCCTTCGCTTGTGCTCGACACACTAGTTGATGCTCTTTGAGCATGGCCAGGGTCTTGAATGACATGGAACAGCATTTCCGACACTTGAACTTCACCATGGGCTGCAAACCTAAGCTCTGAGCATACTCTTTCAGCTGGGGCCCCTTTTCCATTTTACCTTTTTTAAATTGAAATAGCTGGCTCTTGGGTACCAGCCGAGGCACAGGTTTGTCTCTCTCACTGGCCAGAGTATGGTCATTGTGTGATGCAACATTGTGAAACTGACTATGGTCCAAGTGTTTCGGGACAAGCTTGGGTACGCGGGGGACCACTTTGGGTGTACTTGTATCACTGGGTTTGTTTACTAACGGTTTTCTTTTCTTGTTTACACTATTGACTGTCAGAGGTACCGAATTGTCGACGAAGGGTCTCTTGCCCAAGTGTATACGGACTGGGTTGATACGTTTCCTGAACTTGTCGTCATGCAACGCTTCGGCACTAGGTCGTCGCACTTCGAACGACTTCTCGGAAGGGCTGGAAGGCTCCCCGGGAAAATCGTGTCCATTAGACGTGAGTTTACAAGACCGATCACTGTACAAGTTCACAAGCGATGTTGTGCTGATTTTATCGTCCTTAGCGTTGACAATTTTACCATCTTCCATAGTTTTCTGAAAAAATGAAACACGTGTTCGGTTTGATTGACGAGAAACAAAAGACGAATAAGAGGAAATCAAATTATATTCGAATTATGATAGCGACAATAACAATTTCATGATAGATCGTACCTCTGAAGTCGTACGTCCAGTACGAGTACAAAACAAGTGATTTGCTTCCATGCATCCGTTTAAATAGAGCACTCCTTACATCAGGCCTAATATGAGGCAGCCGCAGGCTGGTCATTCCCGTAAAATGGCGTCACTTCGCTGAGCGAGGATTGCTGTTATCAGAAGCTTTGCACTTCTTTTGCACTACAACTGGCACGATGTAAAAACATTTTTTAGCTTAAATAGCTCTATCTTATATATTAAAAATAGCTGTAATTGAACTCGTCGGACTGTTTATTTCCAAACACATCGAAAAATTGTAGCGCGTTACGAGAAGCTAATTCATAACCCATAGACTAAAATTTTCTCCTCTTAATTTTTTATTGCTAGTGATGTCTTTCAAATCGAAAAACTATATTTTACCAACACGTGGTTTACACCATAGATAATTAAGTACAGTAAAACCGGCATGGGCATAATATGTTACTTGCTTATAGGTACATTATGGTTACTTGTCTGAACATAGCTCAGGCTACTTGTGCAAGCTATGTATGGGAACCCTACAATAAAAAAATGAAAACCTGATTTTTAGCACAAGTGTTCCTTCGAGTCTGAAAAGTATCTCTAAAAAATTCTCCACTCCTAGACCGCGGGCTTCCCCCCCTACCCCATCAAACCTTTGATCTTTGATAATTTAAATTGAGAAGAATATGAAACATCATATTTAAGTTGAAGCTTCCGGTAAGTAAAAATGGCGTATGGGCGGAGCTTAAGCAGAGGGTTAGGGCTGGTATTATCGATACTTATATAATCGATATAAAATTATCACAAATAAAATTAATAAATATCTTGTAGGATAGGTTAGGGTTCGACATATATAACAAGCCCGCCCTGCGGCCGGGCACTTAGGTTCTATCGGGTTAATATACTTAACAGATTACAATCTACCGAAAAATAATGCGTTAAATTGTAATCTTTCGACAGTTTGCAATTTCGTGAGTTAGATTATAATCTAATAGTTTTTACAATCTTACGGTGACATCTAGATATTATGGAAAAATGTTACAGAATGACGTGATAGTAATATAGATACTAAAAATAGACTGATTTTAAAAATTATTTATAGCAGCTCTCCTTTGTGCCCATAAATTTGAAACATTAATTACAACTTCTAAGAATATGCATATCTAAAACCAAAAACAGTAGTAGTTTTTCAAAAAAAATGGTAATCACGATCGGAGGACCTCTTGTGGGCCACGTAGTGGACTATGGCTGAACCCTTAGCATTCCAACAGGAGGCTCCTACTCAGTAGTGGGCGCTGGCTGGGTGAAATGATGAGAAAAAATATAATCATGCTGAAACGCCCCCGTGTTGGCCAGCTTGGTGGACTATGACCAAACCCTTTTCATTCCGAGAGGAGACTCATGATTAAATTGGAGCATGCAATAGGTTGAAGTATGAAGTATTCTGTTTTGAAAAACATCGTTATTAGTTTCTGGACACAAATTGAGGTTCAATTCTTGCAAGAGTTGAATTGCCTGTTGCCCAGGTGGTAAATTCTGCAATAACAAAGAAATAGTATAATTTTATTATTTGGATTAGAGAAACGCATTATTGAGAAGTTTACATTATTGTTTTTATTATTCATGAAAAACAAGGATATTGAGTAAAGATTCTTATTGGTATACCTAGAAATGGGCAGGCATCATGTTTGAGACGCTGGTGGTTTAGAGTATCCTTCCCATTGAAATGATGACTACATATTCTGCTTCCTTTTGTAGGCTTGTACTCAGGTCTGTTTATAGCATTCACCCATCTTAGCCCTAATTCACGATATTTTGGGAATCTGAAACAATTGTAAAACATTAGTTAAAATGAAACACAATAACTGCAATGAAGGGACCAAAAACCACTTAAATAGAAACTGTAATTTTCGAATACGTGACGCCATACCGGAGATCGGGTGTCTTAATCACTAGGTTAACATCGTTACAGCCTAAAATGAGTTTGGCAATATTATAAGTAGAAGCTTACTGTTTTATTTCATCTCTCTACCCCTCAGAGTGAGAAACAGTAAGAGTGATATGAAGTTTTAATTTTATCGATATTCAATTTATTTGTAAACAATACAATCCCCGCACTAAATATACACTCCAAACAAAAAGTAATGAAATAATCCAAGTTTTTGGGGACAGCGCAATAATTGACTCAGTGTTTTGGATTCAGTATAGAAGAAACTAAGATATAATTAGACGAAATAACTTAAAATATTCGCCACAAAAAGAAAAACCAGACGACTTTGTTACTCACCTATGAAATTAAATTCCTGGGCGATTTACATTATTATTATTATAACATCCCACAACTGAGCACTATTATATATTTAAATAAACATAATTCTATATATATTTAAATAAACATAATTCACAACTGAAACACCGGAAGCACAACAGACGCCATTTGTAGTTAGCAAAAAATTGGCTTCAATTGCTAATTTTGATGACGTCGGCAATTTTGAACATATATAATACACCTATCTCGTTCTAATAACGTAGCTTTTAGTAAGTAAGAAAAGTCAAAACATAGTTTTACATGCTTTAATAATAAAATGCATCGTATAACTATAATTGAGTAAAATGCAATATATCCTCTCTTATTTGTTTATTCAAAGGTCAAAGCCTTTGATAATATGTAAGTATTTATTTGTTCGATTCTGTGATCTCAAGTCATAGACTTAATGTCAATGTCAATGTTTATCTATCTATCTATTGTCTATGGTTCGTAGAAGGTTGGCAAAGGGAAGGGAAGAAGGGTTTTACAATTTTATTTTAAAATTTTATCATTTTGTTTAGAGGAATTTCGTTTTTTAGTTAGTTTTTATAGACAATGCAGATGCAAGATGATGTCTGATCAGTTTAGGAAGGTTGAGCCTTATTCTCCGAAGTCCTCACCGCGAGGAGCGAGGTCACCAGTGGTTCCACGGCAGGACTCCTCAGGAACCCTCAAAACTACCATTTCACTCGGCAAGAATCCATCCATAGTGCATAGTGGACCTTTCTATTTGATGAAAGAACCTCCAGGTGAGAAAAATACGAAACGTGAAACACAAGTTTATATGTAGGTGAGAAATAATAACAAACAGTAAAAAAAATCTCTAAAATTGTGATCTTATATTGTTTTCAGCGGAATGTGAACAAACAGGGGCCACAAACTTGATGGCGTATTATGGTTTAGAGCACTCATACAGTAAATTTAATGGTAAAAAACTAAAAGAGTCGCTATCATCTTTTTTACCGAATCTTCCTGGTATTCTGGACGGCCCGGGGCAAGAAGACAATAGTACCTTAGGATCTGTTATAGCCAAGAGGCCAATCGGTGGTAAGGAGTTGTTGCCACTGACAAGTGCGCAGTTGGCAGGGTTCCGGTTGCACCCGGGGCCATTGCCTGAACAGTACCGCTATGTCAGCGCTGCTCCACCCAAGAAACACAAACCCAATAAACACAAGAAACATAAACACAAGGATGGTGCACCGCCTGGACAAGATACACCTTTGCAAGGTATTTATGCATTATTGTATTCTGTTTAATTGGGACTACTACTACTACTAGTCAGATTAATTATTTTTGAAGTAAAAAAGTGTGTTGAACTTTGATGATGTCACAATTCAGTACTTCATACAAAATTCCATAATAAGCACACATTTTGATCTTTGTAAAAAAAGTTGCTGATTTGACTAGTTGTCAAATACCCAATTGTTTATCTTATAGAATTACTTCACAATTTATATTATCTATCTAGTCTAAACAAATTTGCAATCTGTTTGTATAACTTTTTCTCAAATAAATATTCAAAGTAGTTTCTACACTGCTTTGAATGATTTTATAAGGTTTTTTGCCTTAATTTAGAAAGTGTACCTAGAAGATCAAGCACCATACACCTAGTGCGGCCAATGTCCCATGTTTGAGTACCGGATCGGGCCATAATTAGGTGTTGGGTTTTCCTGACTAGTAATTCTCAGTACTAGAGCGGAGTTAGGAAGTTGGCAGTGATTCACCCTCGTGCCTCGGAGAGCATATTAAGCCATCGGTCCCGGTTATTATCACTACCATGATAATAGTTGTTATAGCCCACCAACCCACATTGGAGCAGCATGGTGGGTCTAAGCTCTAATTTCCTCTCCTATGAGAGTGGAGGCCTGTGCCCAGCTGTGGGACGTTGATGGGCTTTAGTGGCAGTGGTGGTTGTCCATACAATGATATTAAGCAATAAACAGTACTTTCTATGTTACCGAAAATTAATAAGAACTGCAGCTGTTGGCGTCATACATGCTGAAGAATAAGAAATTCTTTTGTTTATGGTGATTATGTTGCACATGTCTACCTCGGCTGCTAGACTATCGTTAGATTGTGATGTGTTATATATACATTGCAAATTTTATACTATATCTATTAGCTACAAAATAATATTATAATAGTAAAATAATATTGATTTTTCTTCACTCCATTTAACAATAACTCCCAATAATGCCATAAAATGTGCAGTCCCTACAGTGTCTCTATGTAGAGTTTACACTGTTGCAAGTAATAATAAAGATAATTGCTATATCAACAGGATACAAGCTATCTATGTGGCAAATTTTATCAGGTTATTTCAACGGCTAACCTGTGATTAGGCTACAGAGTCAGACAGACATATGCTTTTGCTTTCTTAAAACATATTATAGGGGAATGGGCATGTAGTTGAAAGTGGTTTAAAATAACAGTTTTTGTAACTTATCAACAGCAAATCATATCTAAACCATTCATTTTATATTTATATCCTAGATCCTTATTTTTTATTATAAATGCCAGTTTGTCTGTCTGTTGGTGTGTTGACTTGACACAGAACATCTGTTTTGACTAAATTTAGTACAGAAATAGCTTGCATCCCAGAGACTGCTATTTACCTGGAGAATTAAATTGATGACTTGAATGATTTCATTATTTGTTCCATATGCAGTACTTTATAAATTACAAAACTCCTTTAGTTAGAACAAAGTAAATAAATAAATAAATGAAAGAACAAAATAAATAAATGAAAATTATTCAACATACATTATTATATTGACACATTTTAAATGGTTGACTTAAACTGACACTTAGGGGAATTATGTTGGATATACTTAAATTATAAATAATTGATTAAAAAAAATCACGGAACTTGTGGATCTACATGTATATTTTTGCACACTGCCACTGGCGGTAAATTGTGATAGGGATTAATTTTTTTAAGATAACAACTGTTGTTACCCACAATTTGGCAAAATAAAAATTATGAATTATGAATTATGAAAGAGTGACAACACGTATTTTGTAAAGGCTTGATTGTCACAAGAAACTTTTTTGTACACTATGATGCAAGTTGCGTGTAATTCTTGACATGCATATTATATAGGTCGGGTGAACTTGGATCACACAGCCAGCACCCCTCGCGTGCGTGATAATAGGTGTTCATTTGCGTCGTCTTCGACATCCTATAGAGTTCCACTGCTCCACTGAAAGAAACCTATATGCTGCAGTTCCACTGCCGTATATAGGTTTCTTGTAAAGACTCACATACGTTGCGTTGTGGTTCCCCGTGGACTCGCTTGAATTCGTCCAACCACTTATAATTCCATAGTCTTGCTAGCGCTGGCTTTCCAGTGCGCAACACATTGTGCAACTTGTACTTACTTGTACTTATAGAGGGGACGCCCGCCGTCGCCAGGCGGGTGATCGGTCCATTAATTGAACCATTCCACCCATTTCCCCGTGTTAGGACACAGGTTACTGGTGTCCCGGCAGCCTACCCCCCCCGAACCTACCTGTAGCTTTAGTAAATCTTACGATATCCCCTATGGAGAAATATCTTAGATCATCTTCACAGATCCTGTCCTTGCCTATTAATTCCCACCTTATCAATGAGTACATGGGGCACTCAGCTATAAAGTGAAAGCTGGTTTCTTCCTCGCCGCACTCTGGACATGATGGGTCATCTCCGATTCTCATTATTGTGAGATGTCTATTTAGCAGGCAGTGTCCTGTTGTTATGCCTGCTATAAGTGCTATGTTGTTTCTACTTAACGACATAAGTTGTTTTGTCTTCTTTTTATCGAATGATTTCAGGAACAACTTCGATTGCCTATATTGTGTAGAGTTGTTCCATCTTGAATTCGATTCTCTTTCTATAATTCCTCCGATCACTTTCTTAGTGATCGAGTATGGAATGGGTAAGCAAGGTTCGGGGCCACAGAAAGGAGTGCTTGCTCCCATTCTTGCTAATTCATCTGCTTTGTCATTACCTTCGTTTCCTTGGTGTCCAGGAACCCAAGCAATTGTGACTTTTGTCCTCTCAGCTAGTGAGTTCAAGATGCGTTTGCATTCCTTCACTAGAGCTGATGTGGTATCCTTCCTTTCTAATGCTCTGAGAGCAGCCTGACTATCACTATATATGATAACTTCTTCGGTTTCTTTGCTTAAAGTATCCGTCAGGCCGAAGGCACACTCCATGATCGCATACGTTTCGGCCTGAAATATACTTGCAAATTTGCCTAGGGAAATTACTTGGTCTTTATCAGGATTGGTGCTGTAGAAGATTCCAGCACCACTGAGCTTAGTTGATTCCCGCCTTGATCCGTCCGTATAACAGATAATCGTATCTTCATTGGCGGTTTCGATCTTCCATGTCTCCTTTGAGCCTATGTGCACTCTGTATTTCTTGTCGAAGATACGCTGCTTTTTGATAAGGTCATTGTGTGTGATTATCATTGACAGCTTATCTCCATATATGCTCTCCACGTCAGTATGTCCTTTATCCATAAAATTGCCTTTCCACTGCTTAGACATTTTCATTCTATACCAGTGTTCCAGTGCTTTTTTCTTGGCCTCGAGGTCCAAAGGATATAGTCCTAGAAGAACCTCTAGAGCCGCGGATGGAGTGGTCCGTATGGCCCCAGAGATCATCAGCATAGCCATCCTTTGGACTCTCGTCAGCAATAACAGCAATAAATAGCAATAAACGTCAGCAATAACAAAAACTATTAGCAATGTGGCTAATAGTTTTTGTTGTTGCTTTATGCCACCAAACAATTGCTCTGTACATAATTCTGGGTAGTATGATGGCCGTGTATATCCATTTTACAACGTACGGTTTCATACCCCATGTTCTGCCCACCGCTCTTTTGCATTGAAGTAGGGCTATTTTTGCCCTGGAGCATTGTTCTTCTATGTGGGTTCTAAATGTAAGTTTGCTGTCTAGCACAATACCTAAATATTTTATTTCTTTGATCACTTCCATCTCAACACCTTCAAATACAATTGGTATCAGATGTGTTGTTTTCCTTTTCTTGGTAAAAAGAACTATATCAGCGGCACGCTATGATGGCCGGTTTGACACATTACAATAGTGATGTGGAATGTCAATTTATTCTCGAACAAAAAACAATTAAGTTTTGTTTTTGTACCTGATTAAATAGGTTTAATAAAACAAAAATGTATATGTTTATTTAATTTATTTGAACGAACTGAATATTTGAACGAAAATGAATATACATACTTTATATGCACACAAGAAACATATGAATACAAAAGATACCAAAAAAGGTGCCACAAAAGGCCATAATTAATCAGATTCGTCCATACTACTATTTTCACTGTCGTCACTGCTATCATCACATACATTAATAATTATATGTTCGTTTTCTATAATATTATCTATTTTCACATCTCTTTCATAATCTTCCCTTATTAATTTAACAGTTCTATTCACAACCTTTTCCCAGTCTCCTTTAGTCACATGTTCACAAGCTTCTTCTAATAATTTTAGCATTTTTTTTGTGGTAAATGGGGGTTCTGTATTGTGTCTTGCAGCATATCCCTTAATTTGAGCCCACACCAACTCAATCGCATTATACTCACAATGGTAAGGCGGTAACCGTATAACTCTGTGCCCATGTTCTAATGCTATTTCGTCAATGACGTATCGGATCTTGGTTGGTTTGTTTTCTTTTAAAAGACGTACTAATTCCGCTTTTAACATATTCATGTTTGCATCTACGCCATTTTTACGAAGCCATGCGACGATATCAGCTTTCTTTTGGGATTGGGCAGGTGGCTTGTCAATTTGCATCGAGTGGTATGGGGCGTTGTCCATAATTATAATAGATGGTTCAGGGAGGCTACACAACATTGAGGTAAACCATTCAGTAAACTTTTCTCCATTCATGTCTTCATGATAGTCTCCAGTGGTTTTTGACGCAAAAGCCATGAGAGAACCTTCGACAAACCCGTTGATGGTTCCGGCGTGACAAATTATAAGTCGCGATCCTTTTCCTACAGGAACTTTGGAAGTAGATGCTGCTGTGTCATCGTTCCAAGAACGGCCTACAGTATGGTTAGCATTAAGCCATGTTTCATCCAAGAACACAACATTTTGCCAATTTTTGATTTCTTTCACTTGCCGTAAAAAAGTATACCTTGCCATCGCTATATCAAATCTTTCCATCAATATTTTGCGTTTGTTACATTTTTTGTATCGAAATCCAATGGTCTTCAAAATCTTCGTTAAAGAACTTTCCCCACCGAAGAATAATCCAGCTTCCTTCAGTGAATGCACCAACTTTTTTCTTGTTGGATACTCCTTCTGTAAATAGTAGCCGTAAACATGTCTTCGGATAGCATCGGCATCAAAGCTATCGATGCCTACGACTGGTTTTGCTCGTTTTCTCTTTTTTGGTGTGTGAAGTTTATTTTCTTCTGTGCCAGTCTCGCCATATTTTTTTTCAGTTATCCGTCTAACAGTTCGTTGTCCAATATTAAGCGCATCAGCTACGCGTTCAACCACTGACGTTATAGGTAAAATTGGCCCTCCATTTTGAGCTTCACGATCGAAATAGTTACGAAGGCGTATTACGAACTCACGTGTCTGACTATTTAGAACAGTTCTCTGCGTACGTTCGGTCATATCGACGAAATCCACAACAAAGGGCTTGAACAGAGTCCAAATTAACGAGCAAGGGTCAACAGTAATGCAGTATCAATATTTGAAATCCAAAGCCAGGTCAAAACTATATCACAATCGCATTGCACTGACAGTTTATACTTTTCGAAGCAACGTCAATTCGAAACTGCTTTGTTTTGCATTGAGCATTGACGCGAGTTTGCCGGAGGTAGTAGTTGTGCTAGCCAGCGATCCTATGTGACGATCGTATTAGATTCCATTTTTAAAAATTTATTGATATTTTTTTGCGATTTCAGAGGTTTGTCCACATAGTGAAAATTGTTCATATTCACAAGTACATTCACCCCTTAAATGGTGCAAACTGATTTTTCTACACTTGTATACATTTAAGAAATCAATTTAATAAATAAATTTTGAGTCCTAAACCTAAAACTACATTCGATAAAATTTATGAATCTCTGCACATCACTATCGTCAATAAAGTAATACAATTATTTCCTTCAAAGTCGTTATCAATTAATACGGAACTTCATGAGCGGACAAACGTCAAACCGGCCATCATAGCGTGCCGCTAGTTTAGTTTGGTTTTCGAGGGATTTAGGTTAAGTCCTCTCTCTCGACACCATTTAATTGTAGTTTTAATACCAGTGCTCATAATGTTTCTAACTGTGCTCAGATCCTTTCCAGTTACTAGGAGCACACCGTCGTCGGAGTATGCTTGCATGTAGATCTTCATGTCATTGATTTTTGCTACCAACGAATCTAATAGGAGACACCATAACAGTGGTGATAGGCATCCTCCTTGTGGGAAGCCTCTGGTAGATTTTATGGTGTATTCCTCTCCACCTAGTTCCGATGATATCGAGCGGTGTTGTAGCATGTTCATAATCCAATTCTCTACAGCACGCCCTATACCGTCCCTATGTAGTGCTGCAGCTATTGCTTCTCGATTCGCTTTATCGAATGCCCCTTCAACATCAAAGAAACATCCGAGAGCGAATTCTTTATTGCTAATTGATCTTTCAATCCTTACCACCAGATTATGGAGGGCAGTTTCTGTAGACTTGCCTGTCATGTATGCGTGTTGGTTGCAATGCAGTGGCATGACACTCAAGTCAAGTTTCGACCGTATATGCCCATCTATTATCTTTTCTAGAGATTTCAGAATGAAAGATGATAGACTTATGCATCTAAATGATTTCGCTTCTTGGTAGTTTCTCTTTGCTGGCTTTGGTATGAATACCGCCTTGACTTTCCGCCAGTTGAGAGGTAAATGTCCACTTGCCAGGCTCGCTCTAAATAATGCTAATAGCATCGCTTCTATGCGTTTATATCCAATTTGGAGCATTTTTGGAAAAATGCCATCTGGACCAGCGGCCTTGTACGGAGCAAATGATTGAATGCTCCATTCTAGTTGTTCTTTAGTAATGATGTTTTCTGCTGCCAACCAATCAAAGTTAGCATTTGTAACCACCACACTATTTCTAATCTCATTCCCCACCTCTTGGCACTCTGGAAAATGTGTTTCCATCATTTTACACAGGACCAATTTGGGGTCTGATACTAACTCGTTTTCTGTTTTGATGCTACCTAGTTTGCAAGTTCTGTCTTTAGCGAGCACTCTCATGAGACGGGCAGATTCAGGATAATCTGTTATCCCGTCACAGTACGAATGCCAGCCGCTCCTTTCTTCTTTCCTGCATTTATTGCGAAAGTCGGTTTTTATCTTTCTGTAG
Source organism: Erebia palarica (assembly GCA_964035005.1). NCBI lineage: Eukaryota > Metazoa > Arthropoda > Insecta > Lepidoptera > Nymphalidae > Erebia > Erebia palarica. The sequence continues at coordinate 42,163,525 of OZ035983.1, forward strand.
TTGCCCCAACTTTCTTCGTCATCCTTTTTCAAGGCAACTCTGAGAGCTCGACGAGCTTTTTTCCTGATTTTCTTTAGTTCTTTGTTCCACCAGGGTTGACCTTTCCCCGGTCTGATCACTCTCAGCAGGCATGCTTCTTTGTGTCCTTCTACCAGAGCTGTTTCTAATTCTCTAGCTCCAGTTTCCAGTTCTTCTACATTACTAAAGGATATACGACTTGGATTCCACTTGCTTAGTGTTGACACAAATGTTTCCCAATTCGTTTTCCTTATGTTCCTAACTTGTACATTTTCCAAATTGCTGTCTATGTAGAATGTTATTCTGCGATGATCCGAGAAGGAATCTTCTCGGTCAACGCTCCACTCCTTGACGTAGCTAGAAATATCCTCAGTTGCTAGAGTAATATCCAGTACCTCCTGTCTTGACTTAGTAACAAAGGTACTAATATCTCCAATGTTCATTATCTCAAGACCGTTACTTAAAATAAACTCTATTAGTAGTTCTCCTTTCTTATTTGTGTTAGTGCTTCCCCACACCTCGTGATGTGAGTTTGCATCATATCCAATAATAATGGGAATTCTCTTACCTCTGTATTTGATTACAGTATCTTCCAGTTCTTTGGTTGGTGGTGCGAAGTTCGTTTCACTGGGTATGTAAGCTGAGATGAAAGCCACCCTTTTCTTTTTGCCGTCCGCCAGTGGTACGACTGCTTCCACCGCCACCAGGTCTCTACAATACTCAGATGCTATTAGTCCTAGAGCTTTCATTCTGTTACTTGCATATAAACATGTTCTAGGATTGGACTCACCATCGCTGTGGTAAATCAGAGTCCCCCCCAGACATCAAATGCCCACCACGCGCCCTTTGAGAGCGTATGGTTCTTGTAACAGAGCCAAGTCTACCTTATTTTTGACCACGAATTGACAGAACTCGGTCGTGGCTTCTCTGCTGTGGTGCAGATTCAACTGGAGGATCCTTAGTGTGTGTGATGTATGTGTGTATGTCTGTCTGTTAGTGTGTTTATTCATGTTTAGAGTGTGTGTGCTGATGTTTTATGCTTCGTGGAGTGTCTTCTCCAACACATATCGATGCCTGGTCCGTCAACGGGACTCCGTTAGGCAGCCCCGGATCTTCAATTTTTTCGAGGCGGGGCAAAAACTGAAAAATGCCGCCCCCGCCTTTGATTCTCATGTTTACAATTTTTTTATATTTGCTATTTTTTTATTAAAAACTGTTTTTCGTTTATTTTTAATTAAAATTCAATTTTTTTTTCTATCGGCCAATTTTTGTCCTTGTAGGTATATCAAATTATTGATTTTTTGCTGAGTTACAGCTGCCTTTTGTTTATCAGCGCGCGAACGAAATGCTCGCGTCAGCACTTTTCTTATTTTTTTTTTTTGTTTCTAATAGGTCTTTACCTATGAAATTGCCGTTTTGTAAGGGAGGGACATATAGTCGATTTTTTAAAAATATAATATATTTATTTAATCAAAGTATGTACCATTGCTATCTATGTACTTTTGCCATCTCATAGGTTCATTGATCCCTTTACTAAAAAAACCATTCGGACGGGAATCAATAAAATCTTTGAAGGCGCATTGGACTGCCCCATCGGAGTTGAATTTTTTCCCTAGCAAGAAGTTACCCAAATTTAGAAAAAAATGGTAATCTGTTGGAGCAAGGTCCGGGGAGTACGGTGGATGTCTTAGACATTCCAATTGAAGCTCCTCTAATTTGGTAGCCGTCTGTTGTGCAGTGTGTGGTCTAGCGTTGTCCTGAAGCAGCAGTGGCCTAGAGCGATTGACGTTGTTTAGCAGCTAGCTTTTCCATCATGTTTTGCAGTTGCTGACAATAGACATCCGCCGTAATCGTCTGGCCAGATTTAAGAAAGCTGTAGTGAACGACACCGGCACTAGTCCACCAAACGCTCACAAGTAATTTTTTTTGAGTAAATTTTCGCTTGAGGCAGAATTTGGCTGGTTCACCAGGGTTCAATCATTGCGATTAGCGTTTCCGATTATCGTACAGGATCCACTTTTCATCACAGGTAATAATTCGATTTAAAATCCCTTCATTATTGTGCGGGTTGAGTAATGTAACGCAGCAGTCGACGCGCGTTTGTCGGTTTGCTGCACTCAATTCATGAGGCCTACCTTTCAAGCTTTTTCACCTTCCCAATTTGCTTCAAGTGGATTAAAACAGTTTTATCACTAACACCGCAACCTGCCGCTAGCTCGGACGTGGTTTGCGATGGATCCGCTTCCACAATAGCCTTCAATTCTTCATTATCAACTTTGGCCTCCGGCCGTCCACGGGGCTTGTTCTGCAGGTCGAAATTTCCAGAACGAAAACGTTGGAATCAAAAACGCACTGTGTTTTCTTTTGCGACACCGCCGCCATACACATCATTAATCCTTCGAGCCGTTTCTGCAGCACTGGTACCACGATGGAACTCGTACTCGTAAATAACGCGATATTTCAACTTTTCCATTTTGTAAACTGAGTTACGCAAAGAAAAAACCAAAAGAGGAAAAAACAAATGAATAGGTGTTTTAAAAACACAAAAGCATGAGTTTTGAGAAATAGCTGTATCAATTTGAAATTGAAATTCTTAACCAAAGAGGAGATATTTGAGATCAAAGTGGCCAGTACGACAAAACGACAATTTCATATGTAAGGACCTAATATTAGTGATAGAAACTTCTAGTTTGCTTCAGTTTGTCTACATACATACTAATTTTATTTGATAACTTCTCAATAGATATTTTAATTACCATCATATTTCTTTATTAAAAAAAAATTGCGGCCAATAAAATTCTTTTGAACTTAAGGTGCCAGCGGAGGGTGAATTGCCCATACAAACGTAATACCAAAATGATTCGTAATTCGAGAATATTTCCACCAGATTATGCGATTATTAAGATTGAACTAGTATTTATCTAGACCCCTGGATAATTATGTTTTCAAAATATTTTCCCAAAATTAAATGTAAGCGCATAGCGTTTTGCTTGTTTTTACGACATGAATGACATGTTTTCTCCTTATTTGTATCATATTAAAACCGACGATATGTTACGTACTAACTGAACAGGAGCATAGCCTATATTGTCAAGTTACCGCATAACAACACGAAGTGAAAATCACAACAAGTTATCATTCATCATTTTTGGTATTTACGGAACAAGACTAAACGTACAACAAATTCTGTATGCTCATATTGCTATCGCGTTTGCACGCGATCATGTGTCAGCAGCCCAATAGAGATAGCAATATACCGGCAAATTTATATTTGCGGGTTGAATAGAAATTGCGAGCGGCGATCACCGGCCTCTTAATGTGTAGTTTTTAATTTAGATTTTAATATATTTCGTAGTTTTAAGTAGTTTAATACAGATAAAGAACAATATTTTTCATATTGTTCTTTATCTGTATTTCATCTAGCGCTCCGCCCCGGCTGCGCACGTGTAGCACTAATCATCATAATAGTTCATACCCAATAATAGCCAGTCGACATTGGGTAGCAGTCAGCACATCAGGCTTTACATTAGCACTGTGGTATCTCCGCCCGGCCGGCCGCCCCTATTTCTCTTGCGCGTGAATTTATTTCTATGATATCTTCTAAGATATTCATCGGAATGAAATGGTGTAAAGAGTGAATTTGGTTAATATTAAATACTCGAGATGACCAACCATTTTATTTTGATAAGGATTAAAACAATGTCAGTAAAAACACCTTCGAAAGTAAAGCTTTGTTGTAAATTATAAAATCTTAAAAATGGTTATTGTGAGGCAATCTTAAAAGATAGCTTAAAAGATGCTATCGGGGATTTTTTTTTAACTTTTGAGGGGAACAATTCCACATTACATTGTTTTCGTGTAACTTTTACTATTTACGCAGCGCACGCCACAAAAGCTCTCAGATGAGAGGAGTTTTTCCGATTTCATTCATATTATTGCAATTTTCGTAAGGATCTCCAATTTTTTGTAAATAGAAGATAGCCTATGTTACTCGCTGATAAAGTAGCTATCTATAAGTGAAAGAATTTTTAAAATCGGTCGTGTAGTTTTTGAGTATATTCATTACAAACAAACAAACAAATCTTTCCTCTTTATAGCCCCGCGAAAGCGAAAAATATTTAATTTTATATAACTTATTGTCCATAAATTACCTACTGGTCGTCTCAGTGGTCAAAGTTAATGATGAATTGTGTGTGTTGAGCTGCCAAGTTTTAATTTGCCGCTCGGGGTATGGGTGCCACCCGGGGTACGGGTGCCGCCCGGGGTACGGGTGCCGCCCGGGGTACGGGTGCCGCCCGGGGTATATGGGTGCCGCCCGGGGCATGGGCCCCGGCTTGCCCCCCCCTAGATCCGGGGCTGCCGTTAGGGGACCCGCAACTTTCCCGGCCTCGCTTATGTGTCGACTCTTTTGTGTACTGGTATCGCCTCGTGACGGGCCCGCAACTCCAGGCAATCCGTCGCTAGGAGGGCACTGTGGGGGTTTCCTTGTGTCCCCACTGGCACCTCCACTGCTTCGGGCCGCCTTACGCGACGATGCCCGCCCCGAGTCGCTACCAGATGCACCCGTTGGTGGGCACTGTGTAGTATCATCCATGACCACGTCCGGTATGCCTGTTTTTGTTCTGTGTTTGAGGAGCTGGACATGCACACGGGTGAGCTCATAGCACAGCCAGACTCCCCCCTTTTCAATGAGTTGGCAGACTTCCTGAGGGACTCCCATTATCAGTCGCTCCCCCAGTGGGAGGGGCTCCCTGACAATGAGATCCCACTCCGGAAGTTGCAGCTCGGTCCTTTTCCTGTTTTGTACTTGCAGGTATTCTAGTGGGTTGTCCAGTTTTTTATTCCCCGGAATCCAAATTGCAACCCTGCCTCTATCCTTTCTCATTGACCTTATCGGGACGCCCTCGTAGAGACCCAAATCGCAGGAAAGAAGCCAGTCCCTCGCCAGAACGTTCATTGGTGTCACAAGGAAGAAACCTTCTGACACCAACCCCGATGTGGCAAAGTTCAGCTTATCACTATCTACTTGTTCCCTACCGGCTTTCAGGATAAGGTCACTGAGTCTTGTCCTTATAACGTCCGCCAGGTTCGCATCGACCTGAACCCCGTCCGCACGGTGGATAGCCACGGCCAGTTCGTTCAGCTCTTTTGCGGAGCTGCGCGGTCCGTCCGGGGCTCTCCGGTGGTGACGCTTGGCTGGCCTTTGCTCCTCTGGGTCAGTGCTTTGTCTTTTGGATTTAGGCGGTCGTACCGGCCCCGATTCTGCAGCTGCCTCCGGGGTAGTCCCCTTCGACTGCTGAAAGACCGGTGGCTGTTCCGACACTGCCTGCTGCTTCTTTAACTTCAATCTCTCTCTCTTAATGCTTCTTTTAGATCGGATTGTAGTGAAGCCTCCTTCACCCTGTCCTGACGGACATGGTGATGGAGATCTCAGAAGATCCTCTTCCTCCCTCATGTGGAGGGTCCTTTCAAAGCTTAATGGGAGGTTTATAGCCGAACCTCTATCGGCAAGCAACACACGTGCAAGCGAGGCAGTGCCCTCTCCAGAATACGAGAGGCAGCCTGAGGCGACTGTTCGGGACGACCGATCAGTCGCCTCAGCAGGGGATTCTCCGTCTCCGTAGGATTCGGTACCATTCGATAGGATTCGGTTCACATTGTGCAAAGTATTATTATTATATATCATAAAGTACTAACAACAGTTAATACCCTACTAAAGTTACGATCTAGCCTATGAGTAAATAAAGCTAATGAGTATCATTATTTTAACATAAACTTATAGTATAAAATTATATCTAAGAATTGGTCCATTGACTTATCTTAATTTACGCTATATTTTATTATGAGATACTTGTTCTTGTGTTCTTTGTATTGCACTTAGCACTACACTTTCACTTCACTACAGTAACTCCAAGGACTTAGTCCTTTTAAGTCTACTCACTAAATCTGTATTGTCAAGGAGCTGGAGCTTGTGCAAAGTAAAAAAATTATATTCAATTAAATTTATGTTCTGTTACAGACTCCTCAAACCCTGACACATACGAGAAGAAGCACAAAAAGCAGAAGCGCCACGACGACGACAAAGAACGCAAGAAGCGGAAAAAGGAGAAGAAGAGGAAAAAGCAGAAGCACAGCCCCGAGCATGGAGGCCTCACTCCCAACCAGCACCCAGTGCCCTAGGGGCGCCCTGTGCGTACCTAGTTGTAAGGTCAAAGTGGAATAACATTCGTTGTTTTGCACAGTTTTGCGGGTTGAGTAAGGGGGTAGAGTTTTTCAAATGTATCTTTTTTACCTCCAAATCAAAAAGAAAAATGGGGGGAGGGGGTACAGAATGAGATCCAATTTGTGGCATTATTGTGCTCAAAAAAATATAAACTATTTGGATGTGGTTTATTCATATCAAGTCATTAGTTTACTTGGTTCTTACATATTTAATTGAAATCTTGTTCTCTTTTCCGAATTAGAAACAGATCTCAGTCATGTCTCTTCAGCTAAAATCTTAGTAGACTGTTTGTTTGTTCTCCCCAGTTCTACTTAAATAACCTTACTCATACCAAATTTAACGAGAATGCCACCAAAAACTGGGCCCAAAGAAAATGTACATCTCTTTGCTTCTGATAATGTTTATGTTTTACTAGTATTTAAGGGGCCGTTCATTGAAATGTTAATTAACAATATTTGTCATTACTTCATAAGGCTAATGGAGACTTATGCTGACCCATAAAGGTGTATTTGGGCTTAACTCAAACTTTAATTAGTATTAATAAACTGACATCGAGTTAAGACCAGCTTCGCAAGTATCAGTCAATCTATGCTTAAGACTGATACTTGAGAACCTGTTCTTAGTTGATGTCAGCTTATTAATACGGAACTTGAGTTAAAACAAGACAGATTTATCTAATATCAAAATATGCTTATTTTGTCTCAGCTTTAGACCTAAACTTTTATTAGTTACTAGTGGGCCCGGCAGACGTTGTCCGGACCTTCCCTGGACTGCAACAAGCATTTCAAAACCAAAATCAGCTAAATTGGCCCAGCCGTTTTCGAGTTTTAGCGAGACAAATGAACAGCAATTGATTGTAAAAACCGTTAGATTATAATCTAACTCGCGAAATTGTAAATTGTCGAAAGATTGTGAACCGTTCAATGTTCTGAGTGTCAATTTTTTAAATATTCATTGTATTTACGTTTTCTTGTCTGTTTCGTGTAGGTCAGGTTAGGGTTCGACATAAATAATCAGGTAGTGCAGGGCACTTAGGTTCTATCGGGTTAATAAACCTAACAGATTACAATCTACCGGAGAATAATGCGTTAAATTGTAATCTTTCGACACTTTGCGATTTTGCCAGTTAGATTATTATGTAACAGTTTTTACAATCTTACGGTGACATATACATATATATGTATATATATAGGTAGCCTATAGCAGTGGCAGTAGGTAGAAATTTTCAAAAAGTAAAATTCCAACATAAACTAAACATGAAATTAAATATTAACTTGCTTCAAAAGTGAAGGAAAACATACTGCACGCCCGAGAGTTCTTCATAATGTTCTCAAGCGTGGTGGACTATAGCCAAACTATTCTATTTCTCAAAGAGCTCATGTTCCGTAGTGGTAATGGGTTGAAGTGAATGATTGTGTGATTGATACCCATGTAGCACAAACATATTTCTATAACTAAGTTAAACATCAAATTTATATTTTAAAAAGCCTGATTGGACGTAACTATTTTTTTGACGTGAAACTTCTTTAGAATCATTGTGATTTGAAAATTCGATGAAACGAAAAGGAGACAAACATATTCATAATGCGCTTTAGTCTACGAGAGAATGAGATAGAACACAAGTTATATTTATCTCATTATCTTGTAGGCTACTTTTCTGAAGTTTCACTTCTGCCGTGTGTGAATTGCACACACACACACTTTTTTTCATTAATTTTGAGACTAGCGCTTGGCTTCCTGGAAGTAGTGATGCAGCCTAAGGTGGAGCGCGCTTGCCTAGAAGACCCTTATACCCTAATAGTTCCGTCCTTGTTTTAGTACGGGGCCCTAAACATGTGACATCGTCAATGGATGGTCCTTATGACACCTGTTTTCTTTGGGACTTGTGCACCATTTTTATATGTCTACATCTTCAGTAAAGAATATCAAATGATAGAATAAGTTGTATTATAATATTGTATATTATGATTTATGATAATAGTTTAATGGCTTAACATCATTTACTGCTGTTTTATTTTGCACTTAACATTTGTAAGAAATGTATAGGTATCGATTTGGTTCTAGACAAAATAAATTGACAGGTCTAAAAATTCAAATTAGAGGACATCCTTTATAGGCCTATTACACTGCATTTTTCACAGGGACCCTTACACTTGAATCAGTGTAGTGTAATAAGATTTAGGGAAAAAGGGTTCCTAAATTGGTCCTTATTGCTGTGTAATAAGCGACGCTCTAACCAGCGGCCACGCCCAGGGCCCTGTAAAAAGTGCAGTGTAATAGGCCTATTACCCTAAAATAAGCACTATTTTTTAACCTGTAAAAGTTTTGTTTGGAAAAGTGTTGGAATGGTCTAGTATGGCAGATTACATGGCCTATCATTGGTCAGCCGCATTTCTGGTTTCTTTTTCAAAACGCTGTCACATATTGAAACCTTTATAAATCGCTAGAGGACACTCAGATGAAAACTTACCTGCTACATCAATTTTGTATTTAAACCACCACTTCTTACAGAGATTTTAAATGGCAAACAGTCGTTAGAGTGTAATAAAGTCTCATGTTATTATCATTGCGGACTTTGTAGCGGATTTCCGGTACATTTGTTCTCGGTTGATGCGAAAATATCCTTGTATAAAATGCTGTGCTGTAGCTTTATTTCCTATTTTCTTTATGTTTAAGTTGATTTTATTTTTAAAAACAATTGAAGTTATCAAAACGCTTTAGAATATAGATATTATTTATTTTTATAAACAATGTAGATCTCTGTACTTCACGACTTTTGCATTGTTCTCTTTGCATCGACTGCATGGAAAAATGTTGCCATACGCAAAGGTACTATAGTTAGGATGTAATATTTTTGGTAACTGAAACCGAAGCGGTAAGGCGCAATGCAGGTACAGGCGCCGCTAATTTATTTATTTTTATTTATTTATTTATTTATTTGATATGCCAGCGATCCAAATACAGAGTCATTTTATAATAAGAAAAGGTTTACAATTATTACTAGTGCTATTATATCTGTATCAATTATAGGCATATACAACATTGCCACGGAGTCTCCAGCCAAATTTTCAAAACATAAACATAACAGTTAAAACAGAGATGGGTACAATATGTCAATAAAGATGTCAATACTATTACAACTATTAATATTTACAATTTTAGTAAGATTAAAAATCAACAAAAATACATTAACTTAAATGATAGATAAGTGAAATTAAATTAGATTTAATTAAATTAAAATTAGATTAAATTAGGGATTACAATTAATTAGTTATTAGTGCAAATACAATTTTTTCTTAAAGCTAACAAAAGTGTCATGGAAGATGTCAAGGTCAGGGCATGTCGAATTGTTATAAGCATTTATGAATCGATTCACTGGGGCGAATTTACCTAGGTTACTAACTTACTTTTAGATGGATGAGGCTGAAAGATGTTTTTAATGGGATGTCTTGGAGGTCGTCGGGGCACATGGATTTTTATGTGGCTTAATAAGTCGGGTGATTCCAGTGTGTTGTGGACAATTTTATACAAAGTTGTAAGGTCAGTCACCAGCCTACGTTTTTCGAGGGATTGAATTTTAAAGTGCTTCAAGCGGGTACAGTAATCAGCTCTATACGGACAGGAGTTATCTTTAAACGCCAGATACCTTGTGAAGGAACGTTGGACTCGCTCAATTCTCGCAACGTGGATTTTATACTGCGGATTCCATGCCGAAACTGCGTATTCCAGGATACTGCGCGTCAGCGCGTTAAATATTATTATGATGCAGTCAGTTCTCCTGAAATCAATAGTATTGCGTTTGATAAAACCCAATGACTTCCACGCTCGAGAGACTATTTGGTCAATATGTTCCTTGAAAGTGAGTTTACTATCTATCATAATACCGAGATCCCTGATGACCGAAACCTCTTCAAGCTGTTGCATTTGGACAGAGTAGCTAGTTCTTAGAATGTTCTTTTTGCGAGTGAATTTTATATGTGCGCATTTTGAGACATTAAGAATCATACTATTTTTGGTGCACCAATCAACAATAGAGTTCAGATCTTCTTGCAATAGTTGACTATCTTCGATTGATTTGATTTCACGATAGAGCTTGAGATCATCGGCAAATATAGAGCATTTACTATGGCGTATGTTTTTGGTAATATCGTTAATGAATAACAAAAACAGGATAGGTCCCAAGTGGGAACCTTGAGGCACTCCTGATGCAGCGATGAAGGGATCTGAGGTATAACCCTTTACTGTTACCCTTTGGACTCTGTTCGCAAGGTAAGATCTGAAACACGAGAGTAAAGGGTCGTGGATCCTATACCCACATAGTTTTAAAATTAAGATGTTGTGGTCAACTTTATCGAAAGCACTACTGAAATCAGTGTATATTGCGTCAACTTGCTGTTTATTGTCCACACATTTGGATATGTACGAAAAATAACCGACCAGGTTAGAAACTGTGAATCTGTTTCGGCAGAATCCATGTTGATCAACCGAGATGATGTTTTTCGTGTATTGAGAGATTATTGGACTTACAATACTTTCAAAAACTTTCGAGAATATATTTAAAATAGAGATGGGTCGGTAATTTTGAACATTCGTTTTTGTTCCTTTTTTAAAGATAGGGAGAATGTTGGCGGACTTCCAGACATCTGGAAACGTTGAGGTTTCTAACGATTTGTTGAAAATAATTTTTAAAGGTAGAGTTAGGTATTTATGGGTCATTTTTATAAAAACAGGGCGCACTCCATCGGGTCCGGCTCCCTTACTAGGGTCCAACGATTTGAGGGCTTTACTAATCTCACGTTCAGATATTTTTATGGTGGAAAGCGACCTCTGAAAATAGTGGTCCACTAAATCCTCTGTCAAGTTTAGTGATGAGTCAGTGAACAGTGAAGAGAATTGTTTTGCGAATAGGTTGCTTATGTCTTTTCCCGTGTTCGCCATGCTGCCATTAAGCATCATTTCAGAAGGGATCTCAGAGGTAGAGTCCTTGCGTTCTTTTACGTAAGACCAAAATTTTTTAGGTTTACGCAAGATGGACTCCTGAGTTCCTGTTATGTAGTTGGAATAGCAGGACTTGGTTAAGGACTCAACTCTGGTTTTAGCTAGCGCGAGCTCAATTTCATCCCTAGGATTGTTGTAGAGTTTTTTGTGAACCAGACGGGATGCCTCCAGTTTTTTGGTTTGGCCTTTGTGTATTGTGGAATTGATTATTTTTGATAGGATTTTGTAAAATTTTTCGACCATGACATTGACATCTGTACAAGAATTAAATTCAGCATCCCAATCGACCCGTCTAATCTCAGAGTTGACTACATTGTAATTTGCTTTTTTGAAACAGTGCTTGGCAAATGTCTTGCTGTTAAGAAGAGTTTTTAATTCATGTGCAATTTCGATATCAAGTACAGGATGGTGAGGATCCAGCTTACTTAGCAGGTCAAGAGAATTTGTTACTTTGATGTTACTGAAGTTTGCCATAACCAAATCTAAGACGCGTCCATTGTGATTTCTTATACTGTTGTACTGGGTAAGATTATTAAGCGAGAGAAAGTCAATTAACGTGAAGCCTAGTGCATTATTGTAGTTCGAGGGGGTTGTTAGATACACATTAGTTGGATCTTGAATCCAGTTTATAAATCCTAAATTAAAGTCGCCCAGGATCAATACATCGCCTTGATGGGACTGCAGGATTGAGCTAATATTGTCCAAAACGGAAATTAGGGTATTTAGAGACACGGGTGGTGGTAAGTATAGTACACAGACCAGAATGTTCTTGAGTTGTCCGTTGCTGTTGAATTTTATACTAATCCAAAGATCCTCATGTGCGCTTTCGTAATGTTCTACTCGACGGGACTCTAGTACTTTGGATACAGCAAGTAGAACGCCTCCGCCTGCTTTTTTTGATCGAGCAGTGGATTGACGATCTCTTCTGTGTATATTAAATTGATTAGAAAATAATTCGCTATCTATGACAGAATCATCCAACCAGGTTTCTGTCGCTACTATCATGTCAAAGTTTGATTGTAACGTCGCTAAACGAATGTCGCTCAGTTTCGTGTTCATTCCACGGAAATTTTGATAATAAATTTTAAGCATATTAACTAACGTGAAAGCATGTAGGCTTGTTTTGTGGTATTGTGAGTTACAGTTGGTTTAACGATTCGTAGCATTTTATCTGTTTTGCTGACGACTGATCGTTTTTCCTAATAAATATGCGTCCATTCCTTATCCAAACATATCGAAAACCTTTCTCTTTAGCAATTAGCCTTGTACGAGCATGTAATGCTTTGTAATAGGGAGATAGGTGTTCGGATACGTATATGTACGACTTATTAACACCATACCCCAAGTGGTTCGAGCTTAGTCGATCATTAGCTTTGTTTTTATTGAATTTAGATACGGCTGCGATGATAGAGTCTCTGACCTTAGTATTACGTAATTTAACTATGACAGTTCGGGGTCTTTTGTTCGAGTCATCCATTTTACGGACTCTCGTGCAGGCCAGTATGTCTGTTTCTTGTATCGGTAATGCAACGACAGCTCCGAGTTGATTCATGACTGAATAAAGATTTTCAGATTTGTTTTCTGGAATTCTGTTTATCTCGAGGTTGTTTTCACGTGAATGTTGTTCTAACAGATTTAGTCTTGCAGACAGGGACTCTATGGTTTTGTTTAGGTTCACATTCTCCTTGGATAAGTTTTTAATTTGTTCCTCCGAGTCTTTGATATTAGATTGGATCTGATCGTATTTAGCGTTAAGAAATTCTACCGATTCCTTTAAGTCGTTAAGTTTTATAAGTTCTGATTTGATTTGATCAAATTCCTTCATAAAGAATGACTCAATTGCGAGTTTTACGGAATCTTTGACTGCGAACTGAATTTCACTTTTGATTGCAGACAATATTGCGGGGTCCAGAGTCGAGTTTGTCGAGGTACCTTGTGAGTGCCACATCTCCTTCGATTTCTTACGCTGCGTTATATTATTGTTATCACACGATTCAATGTTTTCGCTGTCAGAGGGGGGAGCGTTTGGACCTGCATTAGTGGGTCGTATAGGTGTATTTGAATTGTCGGTTTTAGGTTGTTTGCTTCGACAACTATGACATATCCAGGCACGTTTTTGATCCTTTGTCATAAGGCTAAATTTCTTCTCGGAAATGTTTGCACATAACAGGTCGAAGGATTGCTTGCACATTGTGCATAGAAGAAATTCCCGACCTTTGATAACGGTTGGACACCCTGCACATATCATTGCTGCAGGCTTGTTGTTGGCCATAGTGATTTTGTTTCTGTATGAGAATTTAATAGATAAATCGAAAAAACGAAAAGCGCCTCTTGACCAAGGTTAGATTTGAACCCGCGGCTTGCAAATTAATTCCGGTTAGTCGCCCACTAGGCCAAGCGGACACCGTGATTTACTGTGAAATATAAGACCAAGGTGATACGATGAGGTGCCGACTCAAGTGTTTAGGTAATAGTATATTTTTAATCGTATGGCTCCATCTAGCGGTAACACGAAACACTAATGAGCGGAGTACGATCGATGGTTCATACACTTGCGACGATTTTGTAATGAGGTCGTAGTACTCTTGAGTCAATTTAGATGGCGAGAATTTCGAGTGGCGAGTGTCCGTTACTTTGAAACACGAAATTACGAGTTTACTTTTTGTATGTTTTATGTAAATATCACCCTTCACTGCGTATTTCCTCCCGAGTTAGAAGATTGTTCAAGTACGATGTCTAGTTAGTCACTTTTACTTACGAAGCACCAATATTTTATAAGAAATAAGCACCTTTACACTAACGGATTAAGTTTTGATTTATTTAGCATTTAGGATAGTATTTACGTAGATAACACTTTCACTAAGGAATCACATCATGTTCTGTGTTTTCACCAACTTTTTCACTAAAAAAGTGTATTATAATAATTTTTAAACATAAATTTTACTGGAGCTAATGACTAATAGACTTATACGCAAAATATTATATTAAGTACTAGCTGATGCCCGCGACTTCGTCCGCGTGGATTGAATTGTTTTTAATCATACGGGATAGAAAGTACCCTATGTGTTATTGGCTATTGCAACTTTAATCTATCTCTGTGCAAAGTTCATCTAGGTCCATTTAGCCGTAATGGCGTGATTGAGTAACAAACATCCATTTGAGATCTTTCGGTTCCCGCAGTAACTCTTTAATTTTCCGGGATAAAAAGTAGCCTATGTGTTATTCCAGACTATAATCTATCTCTGTATCAAAGTTCATCCACATCCGTTCTGCCGTTCTGGCGTGATTGAGTAACAAACATTCATTTAAGGTATTTTTGGTTCCCGCAGGACTTCTTAAATTTTTCGGGATAAAAAGAAGCCTACGTGTTATTTCAGACTACGATCTATCTCTGTGCCCAATGCGTTTAGCGGTTCATGTGTGATTGAGCGTCACTCGTTCGTGAGGCATAAGTTTTTTTTCAATTCCCACACCACTTCATTATTTTCCGGGATGAAAAGTAGCCTATGCCGCTATCCAGATCCTCAACTATACCCATGCAAAAAATTACGTTAATCTGTTGCGGCGTGATTGGAGGACTAACTATCTATTACACGTCCTTGGGGATAAAATTTACAAAAAAATGTGAATGAGGTATTTCTCCATTTCAAACCAAAATTCCAAAAAACCTAACCAAGTTACCAAAAAAAGCCTATAGTTTAATGGCTCTAACTTAAAAATTAATGACAGACTTTCTTACAAACTTTCAACCCCTATTTTACCCTTTTGGGAGTTGAATTTTGAAGAACTGTGAGACACGTACTTCTTTATTTTTTACCGAAGGTCAAAGCACTTAGCTTCGTTGATATAACTTGAGCGATATTTTGAGAAATGAAGGACTTTCATATACAAACTTTCAACCCCTATTTTATCCTTTTGCGGGTTGAATTTTGAAAAATTGTGATACATGTATTTCTTTATTTTTAACTCGCAGTTTATATACCAAGTTTCATGGCTATAACTTGAGAAATGAAGGACTTTCATCAAAAACTTTCAACCCCTATTTTACCACTTTAGGGGTTGAATTTTGAAAAACTGCGACACACGTAATTCTTTAATTTTTATCGAAAGCCGAAATACCAAGTTTCGTATATATAACTTGAGAATATCTTGAGAAATGAAGGACTTTTATGCAAACTCTCATCCCCTATTTCAACCCTTCGGGGTTAAAAATTTTAAAAACTGTAAAACACGTATTTCTTCATTTTGAACCAGTAGCTCGTATACCAAGTTTCATGGATATAACTTGAGAAATGACGGACTTTCATACAAACTTTCACTCCCCATTTCACCCCCTTAGGGGTGGAATTTTGAAAAATCCTTCCTTAGTGAGCGCCTACGTCACAAAAGGAACCTACTGTCCAAATTTCGAATAATTCTGCTCCATACAAATTTGCGTTAACTCAATTAATTCTGATATTTCATTAGGGTGTAACCGTTTAATTTCTAGCAATCAAATTTAATTTAATGATCATTTTTACCATCAAAAAGAGGGGCTAGCTATGGGTTCTCCTCTAAGCCCTCTAATGGCTGAAATATTCATGGATAACTTTGAGAATAAACACATAGTGAATGAGAACAGTATTTTCTACTACTACAGATACGTAGATGATATAATCATATGTTGGACGGGGACAGTGAGACAACTGGATGTATTCGTTAAAAAACTTAATAGATTGCACCCAAAAATTAAGTTTAAGTCAGAATTAGAACAGAGCAAATCTTTGAATTTCCTTGACTTGACTATATCCCGGGTTAATAATAAACATGAGTTCAAAATTTATCGCAAGCCTACATTTACTGACACAACTATACCCGCATCGTCTTGTCATCCTTGGCAACATAAACTCGCAGCATTCCATAGCTATGTACACAGGTTAATGTCCATTCCACTGTCAAAAGAGGACTATAGGAAAGAATTAGAGGTTTGTTTATAAGCTTGAGTGTCCTGAATGTGGTGTGACTTCCGCAAAGTAACGCCTGCTTCTATTCAATACATTATTGATCCACCAATGTATGCAACTGTAGTTTCAAAATTTGTCTGAATGTATCGTTCTCCTTTGCGTCTGTATATTCTTTGCCCGCCGTCAATTTGATTTAAGAGAATTCTGCACTCATCACTAAACAATACCTTACTCCATTGGTCTGCGTTCCAAAGTCGATGTTCCTGAGCAAAAGTTAACCTGTTTCTACGGTGATTTACCTCGAGCCTTGGAGCCTTGGCGGGCACAAATGAACCCAAACCAGCTTCTTCGAGCCTTCTTCGTACCGTACGCTCACTTACGGTTACACCCCGCTCTGCTTCTAACTCCTGGCGGGCTTGGACGGCCGTCAAACGGGGGTTCCTACGTACACGAAGCCGAATGAAACGATCATCCCTACTCGAAGTGCGTCTTTTTCTGCCTTGTCCTGCTCTTCTCACATAAGTACCGGTCTCCCTGAACCGTTGGATACTGCGATGGATCGTTGAAACTGGTCGACGAAGATCTCTGGATATCACTGTAGGTTTGACCATTTCTTTGCATTTCGAGTGCCCTGGTAATCTCCGTTGGGGCTAAGTCAGGCATAATTCAGTCATCAACTCCAGAAAGATACGCGATTAAAAAAAACGAACAAAAAATAGTATTTCAATGAAATTTTAAATCAAACTCAGAAGGAAGAAATACTCGAAGTTCGCTCCAGATAAGGTATATTTGAATAAAATTAAAACAATTGCATAAAATGTGATGTTCAGTTGTTTTCTTAATTTGAAAATATTTATTTTTAAATTAAATGACGTATAAACCAGCCAGCAACCTTATAATATGATACTGATATCAAACCTTTTTTTTATGTTCCGCTAAATATGCCGGCGAGTTTATATGTCACTGTAAGAGTGTAAAAACCGTTAGATTATAATCTAACTCGCGAAATTGCAAACTGTCGAAAGATTATAATTTAACGCATTATTTTTCGGTAAATTGTAATCTGTTAGTTATAATAACCCGATAGAACCTAAATGCCCGGCCTGCGGCCGGGCTCTACCTGCTTATTTATGTCGAACCCTAACCTAAACTACAAGAAACAGACAAGTAAACGTAAATACAACGAATATTTCAAACATTGACACTCAGAACATTGAACGGTTTATAATCTTTCGATAGTTTACAATTTCGCGAGTTTATATAGATTATAATCTAACGGTTTTTATAATCTTACGGTGACATATATATTAGACCAGATTAGATTAGATAGATTAGATTGCAGCACTACGGCAGTGTTGTCGGCCAATAATATTGCATCGAACTGTACAGTCCCAACTCCCACAAACTTATCTGACCCGGTGACAGCGTCGCTAGTGGGTAGCTATAAAATATAAAATTAAATTTAAATTAGTTCCAATTTCGGCCACCGGGCCAGATATGTTTGACGAACTATTTTCAATTCAATTCATTTATTCGATTTAGGTTCACTATAGGTACACATCTTCTTCTTCCTGCCCTTGTCCCACGCTACGTGGGGTCAGCACAACATATTTTTCTCAAACATGCATGGAAATATTGTCATTATTTTCAATAAAAGAACACGCGAAGTATCGAATTTTCGGACAAAGAAAATCAAATCCATTGCAGGAGCGTTTTTTGAATTTGGAACATTACAACTCTCCTGCAATGTTGTATGAAACGGCGTGCTGGGGTTATTAAATACTCTTTGATCGGATCTCTTTTGTCATTCTTGACATACCATAGTCTCTTTGCTTAGTACAAATTGGTGGCTGTATAGCCATAAATGCGTTTGCCTGTCGGCACAGATGACAAAAAAAAAATTGGCGGCAAAGCTGAAAATTCGTCTTGATTTGTTATTTATAAAAATAAATTTAATAATAAGTAAAATGAGTTTCAACGGTTCAGAGAGTGAAATGGAGATTGATTGTACTCCACCAGATTTAAGATCAGAAGCCAAATTGGCAATGGGAAACCTGCTCCCAGCGAAGTTCCAAGAAAAATATATGAAAGTATATGATAATTTTATGACTTGGTAAAACGAGAAAAAAGTGAACATTTCTCCGAAACAGTATTTTTGGCGTATTTTAATGAGATTGCTAACACTAAAAAGCCATCTACATTATGGGCAATTTATTCCATGCTGAAATGTACAGTTCATGTTAAAAACGGCATTGGCTTGAAAAATTATGGGAACTTAACCACATTTCTTATACGACAATCGACCGGATTCAAAAGCAAGAAATCGAAAATTTTTACTGGCGAAAATATAAAGCAATTTCTAATTAAAGCCCCAGATGATATATGTTTGGCGACAAAGGTATATTAATTAAATTTAATGTATAACATAAAAAGTATGTCTTATTTCCCTCCATTCTTTTGAGAAAAGCACTATATATGCCTCGGCGGAAATGGCAATTGCCTGTCTCGTATTAGTGAAGTCCTCGCCTACGGCTCGGCCTTCAAACTCATACTCGACCTGCAATTGCCTATTTCCCAGCCTTTGCAATAATGTACTATTCTTCTTCCATTCACTTCTGTTATCCGTCAATCTATCATTCACCCCTTTTATACGCGTATATACCCTCTTCCACACAATCCATCCATCTTTTCTTTGGTCTCCCTCTACTCTTTTTTCCTTCGACATGCATATCTATCATTCTTCCCGTAATATGCCTGTCATCCCTCCGCATTACATGCCCATACCATGCTAGCCTATTACTCCTCATCTTTTCTATCACTGGCGCTACTTTCAGACTTCCCCTTATATATTCATTCCTAATCTTATCCATTCTAGTCACTTTTCCTTCATCGGTCCGTTTCACCGCCCAACATTCAGAACCATAAAATGCGACAGGTCTAACGACTGTCTTATATATTTTCCCTTTTTTGACACATTGACGTCCATTACTTAAAAGGTATCCCAGGCAATTAACGCCCACTTAATTTCAAATTATTATATTATTTAATGAAATGATTGAATTAAAAAACTGTTTAGAAAAATAGTTTTATTGACAAAAAAGAATACAGAAAAATAACACTTAAGTGCTATCAGTCATATAAGATTATGCAAACAAAGACTTTTTGAATACCCTGTCATGGACGTTATTGAACATAATTTTTTTAGTAACGCCCATATATTAATTTACGTATGATCTTAGTAAACATAAATATTTCGACTTAGAGCCGTACAAAACCTAAAAGTATATTATATTGTCTTTTTTAGATAGCACTATAATTATCATTATATGAACTACAAATACTAAAATATTCAAATTTTGTAACACGTCCAACACATCACGTACTTTCTACATATTCATCTTTAACAAAAATATCTCACTTCTAACATGTGTTAAAACTATAGAACATCAACATCTAAAGGATTTTTAATAAAAATACAGATAATTGTAAAATGCTTATTGGGCGCTATTAAACGTAGATGGCTAATGACGTCCCAGTCTAGTGTGTCAATTAACGCACTGAAATTAAATACAACATTATAGCTTAAACATGAATGAGATCAGTAATCAACTAATATCCTAAGAATTATTCAGATTATCAGTAATCAGTCTTACAATCCTTTGGAATTTAAATACGTTTTATATTTATTCGCAATTTGAACACATGAAGTCTTCGCCATGTTTCGTTAGGCCAACATACTCCGCATGGTACCACTTCTTGCAAAATTTACATTGTCTCATGTCCAATTTTATGTTTTCATGACATGCATAGCAGTAAGGTAACGACCCCAATTATGGACACTTTAAGGACCAAATATGAGCTTTTACAAAAATTACTCATCATATATAGAACATTATTATGAATGGTATGGAATATGTTTACCTAAGTCCTATAATTGTTTTATATTATTATCACTCAAAATAATTAATAAATTAATAAACTACATTTTGGCAAAAAAAAACAATTATTTTCACCAGTAATGGACAACAAAAATCTAGTCATGGACACCCAATTATAAACAAGACCTAGTTATGGACTACCAATTATAAACATAACCCAATGTTGCACCCCTATTTATGGACATTAGACTTTCAACCATTAAAAAAATTAAAATATATACCATTAAATAAATTTTATTATTTTTTTATGTTACAGAAAAAACATAGGTACTAGAAATGACAACAAAAATATAATATCACAAATGGCTCGGTAGTCACTTTTCTTATATTACTATCTTACAAAATAGAGTATTTTTCTTGATTAATTTTCCTTTAGGTACTTCCTTTATATTAATAACCTAATTATAATTTATTGTTGTCTCAATTAGAATGTTGTATAAATTAGTGTATTTTGTAAACTGTAGTTATCACTGTTGTGTAACTAATGAGTCTAATGACCTGTGTACTCAATTGTGTAATTAAAATTTAAAATTAATCAACAAGTTCTTTTCAACTCAGAATACTTCCTAGGCTAATTATATAAGTCTTATTATTTTCAAAACGTAATCAACAAGTTTAGTTACCCTATAGGACAAAATAGTGACTAAACATCTTAAATATAAGAGATCAAAATATACTCATCGAGTAAATTAATTATTAGTGAATTTTATTACACAAGATAGTAGTTTATTGCAATGTGACCTAATGCACTATTCCCACGATTGACTAATCTTTAAGTTGTATTACAAAATGTTTATAGTTTATACCACAAACGGAAGGTATTTGTTCATCTCCTTCACGACATAGAAGCCTCTCTTGTTAGTAAGTACTGGTTCATCAATTATTTCAACCACATCTTTTTCCGCATACCAAATTATCTGGCTTATTTGGCCATATAAATGTATTGCCCGTCGAAAATGTCATTGTATTTATCTCATAGGAACCTTTATCCTACCTACACCTAGAAAATGCTCCCCCTCATATAATAATTACATATGCCCCCTTTGAAAGCTTATTTCCTCTTGGAGGTAGTTTGCTAAGCGGGAGATCCTTGGATTCAGAGCTGGAATAATTTTCAGTTTGTGTTTTTCTGAATTTAGCTGAATATGTCTCATCTGAATAAATGTCACCACTCCCAGCGTATTTTATTTCAGCATCTGTCTCGTCGGATGATGTACCGTCTAGTTCTTTCAGTTTACTTTTCCCCTTCTTCTTTTTGTTTTTTTGTTTAGTTTCTTTCAATAATTTCTTATCAGCTCTTTCCTTTGCTCTTCTCTGCTTCTCTTCTAATTTCAGTTCTTTTGTGTTTCTTTATTTTCATGGTACTTTATCCATGCCTGACTTGTCACAACAGAAGGTAACTTTTCTTTGAGTCTCCGTTTTTTCCCTTGTTGCATTTCATCTTCAGGCCAGAATAAATTTCGTTTGAATGGAGATGTTATAATGTAATTTTCTGTTGTACCTGAGATTGTTTGCAATGCACGGATTTTTATACTATTGTCTTTCGATGCTTCTATATTAGTAGGATTTGCTTCTTTGCTAGGTGTTTTTTCTACAGCCGGTATAATACATAAGTCGTCTTATTTATCATGATGTAAAATCCCTAGTATAGGAATTTTTATAGGCGTCATATCAGGTCGAAAAATAGAAGGTAGGGTAGTGGAACCAATAAATGAACGCATAAGCGATTTTGGCAACTTTGAACAGCTCTGATTAGTTATTTAATGACATTGAAGCTTGCTGGGTTTTTCTCTGTGATTCCACATATCCTCAAGGTTTAACTGATTAAGAAAATAAACTCTTTTATCTAATATATATTTTTTAAAGTTGTTTTTTGTGCGAAGTTAAGGGGTTTACCCCTATAGTTGAACACTGAGCCCTAATTATGAATAGTTTGAACCCAATAGTTGAACTAGCATTTTAATAGGAATACATTTATTTTAAAATTATTATTATCATACCTAATGCAATATTGTATGTTTTCAGCCCCGACTACTTTAAACTTTAAATGTTTATTCCATTAGAAATAAGAAATGTGAGTTTTGATGAATGATTTATCCATAAAGATCACAGCTATGACAAAACTATAATTATGAGACGATTTGCTTATACCTACTAACGTTAGTAACAAAACAACACAATGTAACTTTAACTTTAATAATCTCTTGATAACCTTATAAAATATTAATGATTATATTAAACATATTCGTTAATAACATCTGTAGCAATATGTTAGTATTATAAATTGAGATCAAATTGAGAATTATTATTTAATACCATGCATGAAATAACTACATAGCTATTCACACAAATTGAGATCAAATTGAGCATTTTCAAAAGTAATCATTCCTCTTCTTCCAATTCGAGGAGATGGCAATATCTTTGTAATAGCTGATACTGACACTTCCGTTAAATCAACAGTAGAAGGCTCAACAAAGTAGGTCAAGTTGTCGAATTTGCTGGCTTTCTTTCTCAAACACTTAACTTTGATGAAGTTATTCTCAAAGTCACACATTAGCACTTGTCCAACATAATAACGATTTCTTTTATTAGTCTCAAATTCTATAACAACAAAATCTTCTAAATTTATATTCTCCTTATCTTTAATCAGACTTTCAATATTTTTATTGGTCTTTTCAGTATCTGGGATGCAATAGTTAGCATGCAAATTATTTGTCAATATATTTTCCACAACTGGAATTTCAACTGCCTTATTTGAAGTCATCGTTGCTTCATTCACTGGATCAATACTAGTTTTGACTTTACTTATGGTAGAATTTGTTTTCAAAACTTTAATTTTCTTTTCTCTACTATTTTTTTCCTTTTCTGCTTTCTTTTTTTCTCGCTGAATTTTTCTGTTTCTAATATCTTCTGCTTTCTTTTTCTTTTCGTTTTCTTTTTGTTGCAGATATTCTTTAAACTTTTTAGAAGTTATTGCTAAAGGTATTGGCGATTTCGACTGCTTACGTTTCGTGCCTTTTTTGGGTTGAGGCAGTCTAAGCAATTCATCCATTTGCCTAATGACTTGCTGTGGTTTATCTAGAATGATTTCTTCATTTTCAGTGTACCAAGGCAACGGAATTGCTTGTGATGAAATGGGCGTAGAACTTGTTTGGGGCGCAACCCAATAAACAGAAGATTCGGTGTTCGTCAAATCAAGCAGATTACTAGCGTATGAGTGGGGTTCCTGTAATTTCATGACACCTTTTTGATTTCCATCAGTCAATATTTCGGCACTTGGTGTCATTCGGCTTCCGTTAGCGTCTCTTATAAATTCGTCCAACAGAACAGTCACTCCATCTATTTCGATTGGCATAAGTTCAACATCCATAATGCCTTCAATAAAAGTATTTGTCCCAAGAGTCCATTCTCTTTCTTCCAGATGTGTTTCATGGGTATTTGATATTAATTGATCTTCTTTACACTGTTCTGAAGGCTTTGATAATATTTCTGCACTTCTTGCATGCGTATCGGGGTTAGAATCATCAATTTTCAAATTCTTCATAGCAGAATCATCAATATTGGAAGACTGTGATAGCGAGATGTTGTCCAATTTATTTTTGCATTTATTCCAAAATTTAAAAAGACTGCTCTTACATGTCTTATTACGTCTTCTGTATTCTTTATACTTGTCCAATATATTTTTGTGTAAAATTTTCTCGATAACGTCGACAGTTATTTTATAATCATTCGTAGATATTTCATTTTCAATTTCTTCTTGTCTATGAGAAATGCATTTTGAATAATCTACAGAATCGGGGTTAAAAGGATATATTCCACACGCTTTAAATGCATTAACTATCACGGTTTTCTTCATAGACATCTCAAAAGACTGTGCAAATACTTTTGCAAAGTTTGATCTCTTATCTGAGCATTATTTTTATGTTTATATTTTCTAGTTGCAGTTTTCCATGCGGCTTTCAGGGGACCAAAAATTCCTACATCGCAGGGTTGTAGGATGTGTGTTGTATTGGGCTGCAGGCAATAGAGAATGATTTTGTTTTGAATGCAAAATTCATGCAATTCCATATTTATGTGGCTTTTGTGGCCGTCAACAAGAAGAAGTATTGGAAGTTCAATGTTTTTTTTGGAGCCAAGGAAGAAAGATTTCTTTCATATAATTTAAAAACGTTTGACCCGTCATCCAACCTGAATCGGATCTCCCTATACCCCATTCATCTGGAACAGACTGAGCTAACTCTTTTGATATTCTTTGCATTGGGTACACTATAAATGGTGGAACTATTCCACCGCTAGCAGAAAAGTTACATAGCACAGTAACACTTTGTTTTTCCTGTCCAGGGGCAACATCATACATTGCACGATAGTTCTTAGGTGCCAAAACAACTCCAGTCTTTGGACACAGTTGTACACCTGTCTCGTCTAGATTAAAATTTCGCTCAGGATAGTTTAATATATCGTCCGCATTTTCCTCTTGCAGATATTCACGCAAACCTTGAAACCATTTCCTAATCATTGGCTCTGTGACTAAAGCTCTTGCTTTAGAAATTATTTCTGCATGTCTTTTGGTGATTTGAGGGTGCCTTTTTAAAAATAGTTGCATCCACTTTTTACCCGGCTTAATTTTTGATCCTTTTATTTCAAAAATGTTTGCCACCGTTTCTCGTACATCTGTAGCATTTACTGGATAACCAATTTTGGCCATATTTAAAATCCAAAAACGTATTTTCTTTTCTTCTGCGTCCGATAACAAAGTTTTTGGCCCTTTTTTACATCGGAGGGCAGTTTTTCCATGAATTTTATTATGCAGTGTATCCTTCGAAATCCTGAACTGAGCACTAGCTTTGGATAATGATATCTCCTGAGCTTGGACCATTCGCACAGCTTCTTCCAGAGTGCTCTGTGCATATTGTTTTTTATTATTTTTAGTGTAGGTAGATAACATCTGTAAAATATAAGAAAGATTGTAGGTACACAAATAACTGTAGGTAAGGTAGGTACTGAATGTAGGTACGCTGATAAGTAATCAGCTCAATAAAGTGATAAAATAAGTCCCAAAAACTGAACTACTTAATTCAATTCGTTCATTTTTAGGATTAAAGTACCGTCAAATGAACGTATATAATTTACTTCAGCGTTCAGTTTAAGACGCGATACCCAATAATTGAACGAATAAAATGTGATTAAATTCATTAGTTCAACTTTTGGACGTGAATTCTTAAAATGAACAACGCAAGATTTCATACTGAAATAAAACCTCAGAATACAAAATAATATGTTCAACTTTTGGTAATTAAATTCCTAAATTAACTAAAATTAATTTGCGTTGTTTTAATTCGGTCTCTAAGCATTAATATAAATGTTATGACCTGTGTAAGAATATGCCATTTCTCCATTAGTTGAACGGCGTTCATCTATTGGATCAAGCTTACGCAATCGAATCCATCACTTGAACAGTATTTTTTTCAAAAAATACGGCGAATAATATGTATGTGTATCATTATAATCAAAGACAGATATATCAAGATTTACTCCAACCAAAACTACTCAAATCTATCGTATAAAATTGCTTTAAATTGCCGAAATCCTTAAGTTTGAAAAGCACTTACCTTAAGAAGGTTTCCATATAAAACAATTTTTTGCCGGGAAACTCTCACACAGCGTCGAACTACGAGCGCGTCGGAGCTGTGACTGTTGATTTTGTTAGGGAATCGGGTAGAAATAATGTTGCCACGTGCGGAAAAAAATAATGCACATAAATAAATAGCGGGATGTTTTATTTTTTTTGAATTTTCGCTCGGCCGTTCATCTATTGGGTGTCGTTCATCTTTTGGTTCCACTACCCTACTAATCATTTCAATTGCATGAGATGTGCTGGCATTGGACTCAATCGAAACTTTAGCTTCAATATTACTATTACTATTCGTAATATCAGACACTTTCTGTGCGGCAGCTGGTGGAGAAGGGCAAGGTTCTTCTATTGAAGTATTACATAGTTTTGTAGTATCCATTTCATTAATACCAGAGCTTTTTGGCGTAGCCTTTCGTAGTTTATCCTCAGATAATGTTCACACAGGAGGTTCACTATCAGCGACCGCAACTTCCTCAAAATCTTGCAATGGGTCTTCAGCAAATTCAAAGTCCATAACGTCAGGTTCAAGCACAGATTCATTGTTGTTTTGATTTGACCCGGCAACTGATTGCTTCAAACTAGCCCATGTAACGTAAAGAGATGTATCTTCTACTGGTAAGAGGTCATTCAATTCGTTTCTGCTTCTATTATAGAGCTTCTTGAATAGATCTAGTTTTTCGTGCCGAAACAGGGACATTATTTCTTTTTCCAGATGTTGGAGGCAATATTTTTGAGCATTTCCTAAATCTGCAGCATCTTTTCGTGAACGGTGAGATTTAATTTTAGTTAAATCGACATAGCTTGGGCCAAAAGGGTATAAACCAGCAGCACGAAAGCCATTTTTTATACTCTCTTCTGTCAGTGTTTGAAGCGCTGTTTTTACAACTGGAGCAAAATGTTGTTTCTTTACATTTTGTCCAAGATTACGCATCTTCCAAGTTGTTACAGCCTTTTTCCATGATACTTTCAAAGGTTTGAAAACGGCCAGGTCCATCGGCTGCAAGATATGAGTACTATTAGGGTACAAAGTAATAATTTCTATTCCGTGTTCGACACAAAAATTCGATAAATGCAGTTTTTAATGTGATTTGTGACCATCGAGGAACAAAAGCACGGGTGTTTTAATATTTTGCTGCACAAGCCAGGGGTGAAAGGTATTGGTTATGTATTCGTAGAATGTACTACCGCATCCAGCCGGTTTGTGGTTTTCCGATGGCCCAATCATGAGGAAAGTTGCCTGCAATAGCTGACGGAATTCACTCGTAACTAAATAAGACCATGGGTGGGGCCAGTTGACCTGCCGCATTACCTGTAATTAATACGGTCAGGTTATCTTTTTCACCGCCTGATGAACTATAAACATGTTTTTCACCTCTTTGAGCCAAGACCTTTCCGGGCCTTGGTGACAAAAAAAAGTACTTTCATGGGTATTAAATATCCTTTCCAGATCTTCTAAAACTGACATAAGATTATTATGTTGTAAATACAGCCTTAATTCGTCAAACCATCTTTCTATATCATTTTCGGACACATTATCACGAGCCGTAGTCAAATTTTGTTCAGTTCTCCAAGATGATGGGGTGGCCTTTTTAAAAATAAATTATACCACTTCTTGTCGGGTCTATTGTCGTTGAAAGAAGTTTTTTGTTTTTTGTCAGTAATGATGCGTTGCACGCTATCCAATAATTCGTCTTTAGTAATAGGGATGTGCTTGTTATTCATATCAAATATCCACTTTTCTAAAATATCTTCATTTTCTTTTGATAAATATGTTGCTGGACCCATAGCGCAAACTAGGGGACTTTTACCTGTGGTTTTATTATACACAGTTATACGGGGCACCCCAAATTTTTTGGCAGGTACTGCTACTTTTTCGCCTTTGTCGACGGCTTCCACTGCCTTTTGCAATTGTTCTGGGGTATAGTTTTTTTTGGTGCCATTTCTGCAGCAATACAAGCATTTTTTAAACAGGAAATACTAAATTCCTTAATTGGGTAGTAGGAAATCTCCAGTAATGGACTACTTTGTCCATTACTAGAAATAGATATTGAAATAGTACATAAGTAGTATATTATTAAGCAGGGTATGTAAAGAAAATGTAGCTATACAATAAAGTAATCATAAAATAAGTTTCGACATTTGTTCATTATTAGAGAAAGAGAAAAATTAAATCCAGTAATTGACACCTACTCATACATGTACAATTTCAAACATAGACTTCACCCAAACACCATAAAACATCTCGTAAATTTACCTTCAATACCATGAAATAATGCATTTTTTCATTTGAGCAAAGCAAACACTAGCAAATCCAAATATTTTGTTCTTACTTTCTTAGCGATGGATGCAGTAATAACGGATTTTTGATGAAAACACCGCTAGAGCTCACATTAATGTTCGCCATTTGCAAACAAAATTGTCGAATGTAATGAAATATTACATTACGGAAGTCAAATAGTAACAGTGTATCCCTTTCAGGGCTGATTCCTGATTTTTGAAAATTAAGATTTTTGACTACATAGAATGTATATATTGATGTATATGTAAATATTAAAAAGAATCCCCTTCACCCCCCCTAGTGTAGGGGGACCCTGCACAATCGTGATGCTCAAGCTTAAACTAATTATCTGCACGATAGTGACGGTGTTACTTTCAAGGTAAAAACATAAATAAAATAAAAATTTTATCATAAGAACATAATATGTTTATTTATTATTTTTTGTAATAGGGACATTTAGTAATCAGTCCTTTTCAAATTGCAAATCACTTTAGACTTAGAGGCAATCAAATATTAACAAAAATTATTCTTCTTTATCAAAAATAAAAATCTTAAAACTATACAAAAATAGACAAAGAATATTCAATGAACACTTTTCTCAGTCTGAAACTTTCTAACTCGCCGGCAAATTTAGCGGAACATAAAAAAAAGGTCCATAATTAAAAAAATATGGTTTTATTTTAAAATCTACATACTACACTTCTTTTGTTATTTAAAGTTTCATTTGTTTTACTTAAAATGAGATCACATTAAGAACAGATTTTGCGAGTAAAGGCTATTTGTGAAAAATGGTACATTTTTGAACTTTTCATGTAACCGGGAAAAGTGAAATTTAATATTAAAATAACAATTAATTAAATTAGAAAAATGGTGATTAATATCGCGTATTTCCTCCACGTGCTCTTATTAAAGTTTCTACCCGTCTAGGCATACTGAGAATGATGTTATCGATGGTCTCTTGGGATAGTCTCCGCCATTCCTCAACTACGGCGATTCGCAGTTTTCCCACTTTGGCAGGAGCTGGAATTCTGGACTTAACTTTTCTTTTCAGCAAGTCCTAAAACGTGCTCTATTGGGTTCATATCCGGTGATCTCGCCGGCCACTCCATAACAGTGATATTCATATCATTAAGATAAGCTTGAGTTACCCGAGCGGTATGCGGCCGAGCATTATCCTGCATAAAAACAAAATCTTCACCGATATATGGGGCAAACGGTACGACATTTTCTTCTAAAACTTCTCTGATATAGCGGTCTGCAGTCAGACTCCCTCTGTCAATCACTACCAAGTCTGTGCGAACTCCCAAACAAATGCCCGCCCAAACCATTATTGATCCACCACCGTATGCAACTGTAGTTTCAAAATTTGTCTGAATGTATCGTTCTCCTTTGCGTCTGTATATTCTTTGCCCGCCGTCAATTTGATTTAAGAGATTTCTGCACTCATCACTAAACAATACCTTACTCCATTGGTCTGCGTTCCAAAGTCGATGTTCCTGAGCAAAAGTTAACCTATTTCTACGATGATTTACCTCGAGCCTTGGAGCCTTGGCGGGCACAAATGAACCCAAACCAGCTTCTTCGAGCCTTCTTCGTACCGTACGCACACTTACGGTTACACCCCGCACTGCTTCTAACTCATGTCGGGCTTGGACGGCCGTCAAACGGGGGTTCCTACGTACACGAAGCCGAATGAAACGATCATCCCTACTCGAAGTGCGTCTTTTTCTGCCTTGTCCTGCTCTTCTCACATAAGTACCGGTCTCCCTGAACCGTTGGATACTGCGATGGATCGTTGAAACTGGTCGACGAAGATCTCTGGATATCACTCTGTAGGTTTGACCATTTCTTCGCATTTCGAGTGCCCTGGCAATCTCCGTTGGGGCTAAGTCAGGCATAATTCAGTCATCAACTCCAGAAAGATACGCGATTAAAAAAACTAACAAAAAACAGTATTTCAATGAAATTTTAAATCAAACTCAGAAGGAAGAAATACTCGAAGTTCGCTCCAGATAAGGTGTATTCGAATAAAATTAAAACAATTGCATAAAATGTGATGTTCAGTTGTTATCTTAATTTGAAAATAATTCTTTTTAAATTTAATGACGTATAAACCAGCCAGCAACCTTATATGATACTGATATCAAACCTTTTTTTTATGTTCAGCTAAATATGCCGGCGAGTTTACTTTGTATGATACACTGAAAAACAGTTTTGTTTTCTAGACAAACAAAGAAAGACCTCACATTTGGTGCATAGTATCTTTGACCTACTTTTCATCCTGCATGCTCTTGGGCTATCTATTTCATCGAATGATGGAAGATGATCATATCCATCATACCTTTTGGCTACAGAAGGTGGATTCGGTCGATGCAACTTAGACGTATTAGGAGCCTGGTTCTCATCTTGTTCATCAGTATCAGATCTTCTTTTAAGTGCTGGTGCGTTGACAAGACCATCTGACACTTGCATTCGAAACTCCAACAAGTCCATTATTTTACTTTTGGGTACTCTAGTTGTGATCGAATCTAACACATACAAACGCCAAGCATTCCAAATGGCCAAGTCAAAAAAATGGAGGATGACTTTTAGAGTCCATTTTTTCGTTTTTATGAAGGTCCGGTAGTATTCTATGGACTGATCGAGTATATCTACACCTCCCATATTCTTGTTGTAACTTGCGATTACTTTTGGACAGCTTACGTCTGTAAATGCTGAGAGATTTTTATCCCATCGCTTAATGAGACAAGAATCATCTCCAGATGTACAATAGGCATGATGACTGATTTTGAAAAATGGTCAGATTATGTTCGGAAGTATCTACTATTTCGGAAAAATATCTTATTTTAGCAGAAAAATAAGGTTTGGTAGATAAAATTGGCATTTGAAATTTAAATTTTAAAAATCACGCCGATACGCTCGCGGGTTTCATGGCGTCGTTTGTGACGTCACTATTGCTTTTACCAATGTACTCCAATGTACTGTGTGCAGTAAACAATAAGTCTTCGTACAGCAATTTAGATATTTTGTGTGAATAATATGAATTCTAAAGTGTGTAAGTCGTGTGCGGTCCCCCAGTGTGATAACACATCAAAATTAACTGCAAACAAGTTACCTATTTATTCACGCGCCACTTAAAAAAACAATGCGATCTTAGTGGCTTAATCTTGCACAGCGAGATCCTACAGCTTTGCTCCCACGACTTTGTCCGCGTGGATTGAGGTTTTTTGGTTCCCGCGGGAACTCCTTAATTTTTCGGGATAAAAAGTACATATAAATGGTCCTCTTGAATCACTCTCTCTATTAAAAAAAACTGCATCAAAATCCGATGCGTAGTTTTAAAGATCTAAGCATACATAGGGACAGACAGCAGGAAGCGATTTTGTTTTATACTAAGTAGTGAATAACAAGACAAATAACTGCAAAAAGTTAGAGATGCGTGCCAAGAATCGAACCCCATACGCCCCGAATAGGAGGCAGACGTCATAGACGGCAATCGCCGTATTAAGTTATACGGTATAGTTTTAAAAAACAACATATCATTAACATAACCTCTGATAACTATCATGAAGTGCTTAATATATAAAATAGCAGATTTTACGGGTTTAGAACCTATGTCACCGTAAGATAGTAAAAACCGTTAGATTATAATCTAACTCGCGAAATTCTAAACTGTCGAAAGATTGTAAACTGTTCAATGTTCTGAGTTTCAATTTTTGAAATATTCATTTTATTTACGTTTTCTTGTCTCGTTCTTGTAGGTTAGGTTAGGGTTCGACATAAATAATCAAGTAGTGCCCGGCCACAGGCCGGGCACTTAGGTTTAATCGGGTTTAAATACTTATCAGATTACAATCTACCGGAAAATAATTCGTTAAATTGTAATCTTTCGACAGTTTAGAATTTCGCGAGTTAGATTATAATCTAACGGGTTTTACAATCTTACGGTGACACCTATAAATTATTATGTTATTATTGTACTTACATGGAAGTTTTGACGTTGCGAAATTCTGCTGAACAAAAGTCTTTGTGTGATGCAAGATACTCACCCAGCATCAACAAATCAATCCTGGGCAAATTAGAGCTAGTAGCTTTGGTAAATTCTTGATCCATGGCTAACGATTTTTAATTTCTTAACTTTGGATTCGGTAAAACAAAACTAGATTAAGGAAATGATCCTTGGGAAACAAAAAAACACGAGAATACTTAATAAACATTTAAAACACCTGTACTTATAGACATTGTTGGTCGATTGTCAAAGCTCGAAAACAATAGTGACGTCATTCGCTTCAGTGGTGTTTTATACAATATGGCGGATTGCTGTATTTTATAGTTTTATTTTATCAAAATAAATAACAATTTCACTCGAAATAGAAAAATAAGTACGTTTTTTATAATCCATGAATCCTATTTCATTAGATAAATTCATAATTTCATTGATTCTTGGATACTGTTTTAGTGAATAAAAACCCAATGTTCATTAATATACTTTATTCCTTCCGATAATATCATATTCTAGAGTACCTAATTTAATTATTTTATACAATCCTTTTTCCCTCTCCTTTTATTTTCGTCCTTCGCGCTCCATTGGCGGGAAGCGTCCCTATTGGCCCTCAGAATTCCCCCTTTTTTTAATTATTTTATTTTACGGCCCTGGATTCAAGTCCTTTATGGCCTTATATTTATTGCGAATGTCGTTCCACAGAATATAAAACTAGAAAATCATGACACTATCATCATGCCTATTGGATGCTACAAGGACGGATTTGTTATCCATCCATTTAACATCAACAACGTCATTGCTAACGAATTGTCGAGATTCCCCACGTTTCATTTTGCGATCTAGCTTGAAGTCCATGTTCTTCCTCTCAGGAATTCTATTCATCGTTATTGTCCCGGTTCCATGAAGTCCCAATTCATTCAATCTCTCAAGTAAAGGTAAAGATGAAAAAAACCGGTCAAAATATAAACAACTACCGCGTGGGATTGACTTAGAGAGATGAAGAATGACAGAAGCTCCAACGCCTAGAGATTTGTCTCCAAAATTTGTTTTGGCGCCCTGATAAACTTCGAAGTCGATCATCAAACCATCGTAAGTAGTAGCGACGAAAGCTTTTAGCCCTTGCGGACGCGGCTTTGTTTTTATTACTTGTCTCAAACCACGTGGACATGTCCCACAGAATGGAATCATTTGCTCGTCGATGGAATAAAAGCCTGGTTGACGTTCTAATTTGTCGCAAGCATTTTTGACTTGAGTAAGTACAGGTTGAACTTTCCAGAGTGAATTCTGGTTTCCTGCCGGAGCATCATCACTATCGACAACATAGAATGCCATACGAAGAATCTTGAAACGATCTCTAGAAATCTTGTCAGCAACTAAAGCTAATCGCATTTCGATCCGCCAGTACATGTGAATGCGTGGGTATGGAATGCATCCCATGATGAGATGAATTCCAACAATTTTTTTCAACTCTGCTGCTGTGGTGTTCAAAACTTTTCCCGTTTTACGCATGTAATAATTGTTTGTACAAACAGCGGCATGCTCAAAAAATGTATCATCAAAATAGTCTTCAAAGTAGGCCAAAGGAGACCTTACCGCTGCTGACGACCGCTCCGGATAGCAGTGTTCCTTCTGGTTGAATGGAATCTGCTTCCAGATTCTTCGGCGAGTGTCTCGGCTTTTTGTCGGCTTTTGACGAACTCTTGGTGCAGTGGCAGATAATGGACCTGGACGGGGAGGTGATTCAGGCTCCTCAGCAGACACCAAAGGCAAAACC
The DNA here is from genome assembly GCA_964035005.1 of Erebia palarica. Lineage (NCBI taxonomy): Eukaryota > Metazoa > Arthropoda > Insecta > Lepidoptera > Nymphalidae > Erebia > Erebia palarica. The sequence continues at coordinate 42,197,332 of OZ035983.1, forward strand.
GATTCTTCTCGATCACCTTCGTCATCTTCCACTTCTTCTATTTCGGAGTCATTGCCGTCTCCAATGAGCTGAAGCAACAACTCATTTGTTAGTTCCTTTCCTGAAAGCAAAAATAAAGAAAACTTTTATTGAGAGAAAAAAAGAATGATTTACCGCCATACAAAGTATGACACTAAAAGATGAGATTGAGTCGGATCGTCACTATCGTGCAAACCAATATTTGAGAGGTTATGTTTTCCAATTCAAACTAAATAACACCAAGAATATTGTTAACCGAATGACATTATTAACTAAACAAGCTATTAAAAGCAAAATCATATCAAAATAGTTGAATAAATAACAAAAACTCAACAAAATACACCGACATCTTCACCACAAGGTCAAAGAGCACTGACTGCCTTCTCACTCGCACCTGCACGTTTAATTCATAAACAGACTCGTGCACGATCGTTGGCTAGCGTCTTGAGACCGAAAAGTTGGTTAGAAAAAGCGCGGGATTTTTAAAAAATAAAATGCACGATCGTGTTCTGGCGTCCTGAAAGGGGTATGGGCAAATATTGACAGCGCGCGAATTTTAAAATATTGACCCTATTTTTGTAATTTATTTTATTTTTTGTCCAAGACTGGGGTCGTGTCCAACACTGGTGTCGTTACCTTACCAATGTTCTTCTGTATAGTCCTTTTTTTCATTAATCTTCTTTTTATATTTTTGTTCATTAGCAATGTTCTTAACTTTTTTTGGAAACCTAACTTGTGGTTTTATTGCTTTATTTTTTAATTTAATCCTATATTTCTTGTTTTTCTGATTTTCTTTGGTATTGGTATTCTTTGGATTCTTTTTATCTTCATCTTTTTTGTCAAAGAGATCTTTAGTAATACGTTGACCCTTATAATTGATAGCTTTCTTTCGTGGGCGGTTCGTTTTAGTTATAACCACAGAGTACATTATATATACTGGTATAGAGTTGCTACTCGACTTTCCATGTACAGCGACCTCTATCGGGAAGTTGTCCAACTAAAATATGTATATATATATATATATATGTCACCGTAAGATTGTAAAAACCGTTAGATTATAATCTAACTCGCGAAATTCTAAACTGTCGAAAGATTACAATTTAACGCATTATTTTCCGGTAGATTGTAATCTGATAGGTATTTAAACCCGATAAAACCTAAGTGCCCTAAGGGCACTACTTGGTTATTTATGTCGAACCCTAACCTAACCTACAAGAAAGAGACAAGAAATCGTAAATAAAATGAATATTTCAAAAATTGAAACTCAGAACATTGAACAGTTTACAATCTTTCGACAGTTTAGAACTTCGCGAGTTAGATTATAATCTAACGGTTTTTACAATCTTACGGTGACATATATAACCGTATCACAATGCTATAGTACTATATATTACAAATTGTATTGTATAATAATTTATCTACTCCCATGCTATAAATCCTCTATAACAGGTTCTGAAACAGTTAGCTTATTGCCAACATTAAAACACCCAATGTCCTAATAACCATAACATCATCCAAACGGGTGATGTAATGTAGTACTGAATTTCATAACAACACTCCTTTGTTTTTTTTTCGATTCTCTCTGCGCAAAGGGTTTACTCAACAGACAGCCACATTTGCTCGATGCGTGGTATCTGTATGAATTACAAAAAAAGAACATCTATCCGAATTTCAAAAAAAGAACATTGTCATACACGCGCGTTTCACTACCAGAACGCCGCGCGCTGTAAAAAAAGTAGCTTATTAGAATTTTCCCCGCCATTTTTCTTCGTTTTTTTATTGTTTTGTTATCAAAAAAATGAGCGATTCAAGTTTTGATAGCACACCGCCAGATATTTTAAACGCTGCAAGACACATTTCCAACAAACTACTACCGGAAAAATAAAAAGCAAAAAAGAGAAGTGGTAAATATAAATATTCCGCCGAGTACATGGGGATCAGGACCTTCCAACATTAAAGAACATCAAGTGAATTTTAATAATTGCACTATACAAAATGTTAATTACTACTACAATAAATAATTCTTTCATTAATACTTAGTTTATTTGTATATACTCAGTATAATTAGGTTATATTAGGGATGATATTAGGTTACTAGGACTGGATGTTTTAATGTTAGCAGTAAGCTAACTATTTCAGAATCTGTTATTGAGGATTCATAGCATGGGAGTAAATAAAGTCTTGTATGCAACTGTTGATAATTAGGTATTAAAACACTCATATGATACTAGTATTAAAACACGAATGTGGGTACATTCGTGTTTTAATACCCCTTATTACACAACTGTTGCATAAATAACTATTATCTTAATTATTACAAGATCACCTAATTCTGCAACTATAGAATTATGTGACCTTGTAATAATTAAGATAATTAAGATAAATTATTATACAATAAACACAAACTGTAAAGATGCTCAGATGTTAGTCAATGTCGATTTTCAAACTTTATAATGGCAGCTGTCCACGTTTGGAAATTAAAACACAAATGTTTCATTAAACTTCTAACTCATTCCACTAAACTAAATTTATAACAGATAAATCTTTATAAATTATCTAAGATAACTCATATTCTGCTCAAGATTTTTTTATTTTATATTATTAGCTTTGTGTTTATATAAATGGCAAAATCATTAATTTATCTACAACATAAGCTTCTGAACGAACACTTATTTCAGCGCCATCACAGACTTTTAAGTATACATACTTTCAGTACAAGATAAGCGCCATGAGCGCCATCCTTTAGGGAGTTGTGGAACTAACATCCCCATACAACAGAAAAATGTTCTAAGTGCAAAGGCCCTGGTTATAACGCAATTCGGAGTCAGCAAAAAGTCTTCAAATTCTGTTTTATTGCTTGGTTTATTTAAATTTGATAATGGAACATTATCTTCATCTGAAAAACAAGACTTATTATCATCAGGGGTTGCTTTTTGATTTATGTTTTCTTGCGCAAGATTGATTTGCTTTTTAGGTGTAGTTACTCCTTTATCAATGATAGATAAAATTTCATTTTCTTCATCTGATGAACAACCATAAGACGTCTTCAACTGAATATTTTAACTTATCATGTGATGGATTGATTATGAAACTATCTTTGTCAGACGATTTAGAGCTGTATGGTTGGCATATATTTCTTTGCAGACCTCACAACTGGGAACTGCCATATCAATGACATTACTTGTGGATCTTTCTTTGTTTGCAGGCACTTCAAGTAACACAGAGAGATTTTCAGGAATTGTGGAAGGTGAAACACATAAGTTATGGAATGAATCATGCGGCGTAGGATTTTCCAATTCATTTTCTGAAACATCAGTAGATGAGCTCGAAATCAACAATACGAGAAATATTTTGAGCCTTTAATCTTGTTGGTTGAGGTAAAAATTTCTCAAGATTGTCACACTGTTCATTACGCGGCGTCACAGTTAGATTGTCGTCAGTATCAACATTAAATTGATCAGGAGTCAAGGCCAGTATTTTTTCGGGATTTTCGTCAGAGTCAGTGTCAATATTTGCATCAGATTTAGGATTCTGCATTGGTTTGTTTATATTTTGAGGATATGGGATTTCAGATAAAACTGACGGAGCAAATGCTTCTTCTGGGATTGCTTCAGGGTTATAGGGATACAAGCCTGTTGCTTTGAATCTCTTCACTATGTTAGTGTGTGTCATACATTTGGGCCACACTTGCGAAAATAATCGGCTTTTTTCAATGTCCTATCAGGGTTAACTGACAGGAAATTCAGGACAGCTTCATCCCAGTGCTGCTCGTACGATTGATTTACTGATTTAATGGTTGCAGCTCGTGCGTAGTATTGGAAGGAAGGTAGTACAAAACTATATATTTTTTTTTCAGCTTCATTTAACGCCTCAACTGATAGATGGCACTTTGAACCATCAAAAATTAATAAACATTTATCAGCGACTTTATGTTTTGCCAGGTGCTGAATAAATTCTACAAATAAGTCTGAAGTCATACTTCCCTTCGGTGCCATTCTAACCATCGTTCCAGCTGGTAGATTTTCTGTTAGATCTGGTCTTTCCCTTTGACCTTTAAAAATGATCATAGCTGGAATTGTTGTATCTATGGCATTCACACACATCGCAATGGTGACATTCTTTGCATGTTCCGGGGCAATGAGATGAACCCTTTTGCTCCCCTTTTCAGTCAAAACTGTATGCTGTTTATGCACAGTAATTCGACATCCTTTTTCGTCCATATTATAACACCTTTCTGGATGTTGCAGTATATGTAACTTATCATATAATTTGCGGATAATCTGGAAATGTTGTTGAACGATAGGTTTATTCAACTTTTGTGCACGAGCTGCGTTCATTATTTGAGGTTTTCGTTTACTAATGAATGGATTTCTATTTAAAAAGGATTTCAACCAATCTACACCGGCAATCCTTTTGGATTTATTGAAATTATTTTTGATATCATATCTCTCGCAAAATAAGAAAGCTTGTTTTCTAATGAATATAGCCGTTAGGGAATCCCAATACTTACAAATCTTTTTATCCGCTTAGCTTTCTATCCGCGATCATTTTCTTGTTTATTGGTTAAAATAGGCTTTCTCCCCAAGCGTTTGATTTCTTGACCTGTTTTTAAATGATCTCTTAAAGTTCTTCGCGGAATATTATACTTTGTTGCTGCTGATCGCTGAGTCAAATTACCTCTTTGCACAGCTTTAATGGCAGCTTTCATAGTGTCTTCAGACCATGACTCCCCTCTTCTCTTACGTGTGGAATGAAATGGATTCATTTCCCCGACCTGTAAAAAGCAAATCATTATGATACACAGAAATTTTCGCCTTGTATAAATGCGGCCACTTAAGGATAAAAGCTATTAACGCCCAAACCTCACTTTACGGGGCGTTATTACCCGAATAGTACCTTCTACCTAGTTCTCATATTTTCACACATAATTACAAACAAATCAATTAAATCGTCAATGAAATTTGAAATAAAAGTATCTAAAATGAACGCAAATCACAAAATTAGAAATGTAAATTATACAAACTTACGAAGTTGTGTGAGTATTTTTTATAATAACAGCGTGCACTGCCGGCGTCCTTGAGGGAAAGTTCGCAACTGAGCATTTGGTGGCGTGAGCCGCGTCGCGTCGCGTCTGTGCGTTCCTATTGGTTTATTCTATGTGTGCGTGAAGTGTAACGTAACTCGTGCGGCATTAATTCAAATTTTTTGCATTCGGGCGTTATTCCACATTGGGCGTTAAATGCCATACCTACCTCATATAAAATACTATACTTACTATAATTTGTAATAGAGTTTTTTTTAATCTAACTGCAAAAACATAAGAGATTATCTGTATGTCGACCTTTTCGTTCGGAAAATCTCATGAAATTGTCCCACTATACAGTAATCTTCGGTCGAGTTTGTTTTATTAATAGCCAACTTATATCAGAGCATTTGCACTCGAAGGCATTTTCGCTACAAACTTGCCCTCTAAAATATTTGAAAAAGTAAACAATCTGCCAATACGTCTCTATTCTTTTTTATTACGCATTCTTATTACGCAAATCTATTCTCTGTCAAAAGTTAAATAAATCATGGGACAAAGTGTAGTTTTAGTAACGTTAGACGTACTAAAACTGCGCGTGAAAATTTGTTACCGTGTGCAAAGGCTCTACAATTTTCATTGCAGTCGATGTTATTTTGGCTAAGTATTTTTATTTATGTAATTACTTTAAGCATAAATAATCTTGTTTATCACGTTCCCCGCTCATATCTGTTATCGCTATGTAAGTAAGTATAGAAATGTGGGATGCACCACCAAACCTTGAATGTAAATATGAAAATAAAATACCTGCAAAATAATTTTTTGATAGAACGATTATACTGTTTCATTTCTCATAAAAAATACCTTCGCCTTTATGCATCTGTTTGATGCTGTCTGTTGTAAAACTTTTTAAGCCCCACAAACTTATCTGATAAGGGTGGCACCGTCGCTTGTAGATATGAAAAATAAAGGAAAACGCCAGACTATGTATAGAGCTTTGCCCCACTTCTTAAATTTCGTTTACAAGCATGCCGTATGTAGGATTTAATAGATTTTTTATTACTGATAATCATACACATATTTTTAAGCCTCTAACACTTGCGGTTTTTTATTAAAATTAAGTTTAAGTTACAATATTATTTTAGGTTAAGTATATGCATTTTTAATTGTGAAATATGTAAATAAAAATGCTGTGTATCGTTACAATGCTCTTGCCAAGAGATATTATGGCTTTAAAATGAAGTAGGATACTCAAATGCCTGCGTAGCTTGAGGTCTACCTGAAGTAATATGATACCTAGAATGTGCTTCTTTATAGCTTGTGCTATCTTCTAACGATAAAATGGTTGACTAATTGGAAGTAAAACAACTGTTAGTAATCATTGATTTATTAATCTTGATATTAAATATATAATGAGTCGTAAAAGTCGTAAAATATATATCGTCAAGAAATGCTGCCGCGGTGCATCAATATCATTTTGATGGTAAGCCCAACATGGCAACAACATGTCTTAGTATCCTGTTTACACTCGGGTGACAATTTATGTACCTCAACGTCGTTACCCAAATCGCAAGCAATGGTCATCCATGTAAAATAGCGCAAAGTCGGTGAGATCGAATCAATATTATAGTAGGTCTAGCAAAAGTGAAACATTCAAAACAAGCACGGGAAACAGTCGACATCATTGAAACCACGATATAAACAATGATCACAAATCACAATGACATTGACATCTTCAAATACGTACGTTTGTCAATGACGTTTCATTGCACAAAATGCGTGAATGCTTATGTAAGGTTTTAATACAACTATTTTATTTTTCATTGTTATTTACATTAAAATAATTATTATGTGTCATTTTCAATAATTAACAACACAAAATAACGAATATAAACAAAGATCTGTAGTATGATTTATGTAATAGGAATTTTGTTTTACTTTAAAAACTTGACAACTGTAGTTTAGTTTAGTCGTGTATGCGTAGAATGTAATGAAGTTGCCGTAGGAGAAATAGGAAGTGGACGGGGGAGTTGAATAACTTTTTTTTACATTTTTAAATCCGCAACTTTTTCATAAATAATTATTAAATCTACGTGGTCATAAATTCCTAAGATAATTTTAAAAAGTTTACATTTTGTGTAAATTATGAAAATTGGTGGGGCAGAATCTGGCATTCTCTTTTAAAAATAAAACGCAGACATAAATATTAGTTCCAATTATGGTCACCAGGGGGTTTACTGCCACTGTTTAAAGCACTATTATTTTGATATTGTTTCCCCAAAACCTACCATGACGTGCCCAAAAGTAAGCTTATTAGAACATTGTTTCCTAAGCAATTTTGTGACGTCATTAAGCAAATCATTCACTCAATTCGTACCATTAAGTGTTTTTTGAGAGCTAGCATTATTGTTTTACGTAGGATTTACGTCAAAAGACATTGACCAAATTCGCCTAAGAATCAACATACGTTTGAAATATACAGTAATTCTTAGGTTATTTTATAGCCTTTATTCCAAATATTAGAATTTAGCGGACACTTCAAATTAATTAGAAAATTAATAAATTTGGGTATTAAATTGATTACTATGCGTTTCCCTTTCTGAATTATTAACCATAGATCAATAACTTACAGGTTAAAGTAATATACAATACAACCTCTTGAGCGTTAGATCCGTATCGTAAGAAACAAGATAAAAGCTGCTTAAAGTGCTGAGTGCGCTAGAATCTCGGTGCGCCATCTATTGAAAGTACAATAATTTAATATTTTTAACGCCATCTGTGAAGTTCTCGATGAACTATGTCGATACCTGCATCCTTATTTATACCGCCATCTGTAATGTTTTTGATGAACTATGGCGAATCTTGTCTGATCTTCATACTGTTTACAGCTCTATAACAAATGTGTTACGCAGGCGAAGTCGCCGGCTAACACTAAATGAGCTCTATACCGTTTCTCACGGAAACACGACGCAGCCAGCGCTGACGCGGTGTAATCCGAATAAATCGCGATGTGGGAACGGGCATTAGAGATAGACTCATATCAGAAGAAGGCAGTAGTTTTAACCTTTTAGACATAATTAATGTAACCCAGAATTTATAAAATTAAATATAAGGATATAATCGCCCTATTCGTTTACATCCACATCCTGCGTAGTGCGTGCCCAATATACTATATATCTGGCGCAGTGACGGGCAGGATAAGGTGTATTCAATTCTGCACCTGCATCGAGCAATTGCGACCTGGAAAAGCTATTATCCTGGGACCTACCTTTCGGCGGCCGCAGTAGTGGAGAATCTAAACTTCGATTCCTGGAAATAAATAGATCGGCGATGCGGTAAGTACTTGAATCGTTCAAGTTTCCTTTTTACCTATCCTTATCCTACTAAGAAAAAAGTGGTATTGTGTTTAAATTTTTTTAAATGTTTTTTTTTAAAATAAGTTATACGTTTAACGAATTCTCCTTTATATACTATCCTAATTTCTAAAATTTTATAATCTAGGTTTATAAAAATCTATATACCTATTTTGTATAATTTTGTGGGAAGGTTTAGGCAATACAATTTTTTTTTCTTGAATATTTTTACACATTTTTGAGTGATCTTAAAATGATTTCTTTTTGAGTGCCTTTATACGTGTTTAAGTTTAATTTTTATTCCGTCAAGATTTTTCATCCAAGGTCAGAACGTACTAGGGTAGGTTCGTCTAGTAGATTACGAGCTATCGACGAATCCAGAAATTTAGAAGAAATGGCCCCAACCGACTTAGATACTATTTATAAATCTATTAGATTTATACCCGAATTTGACGGAAATCCTCATGTGATAACACGTTTCATAAATCTTTGCGACCAATTAGTGATTGCCCATTTTGACGTTAATCCCGGACATGAATTACAGAATTCGGCGCTTATCAGTGGAATCTTAAATAAAGTAACAGGGTCCGCGGCCAGGTTATTAAATGCGAACGGTATCCCTGACAGTTGGAATGGCATACGAAATGCCTTAATTAATAATTTTGCAGATCATCGTGATGAGACCGCTTTATATAACGATTTGTCTCTGCAAACTCAAGGCTTTAGCACCCCCAAGAATTTTATGAAAAGTATCAAAATCTGTTCAGCACGATTATGACTTACATTTCCTTACATGAATCTGTACCTACTACAATAGAGGCTAAACGCCAACTTTACCAGAAATTAACCCTACAGTGTTACTTACGGGGTCTAAAAGACCCACTAGGCTCAAGAATACGGTGCATGCGGCCAGAGTCAATGGAAAAAGCCCTCGAATTTGTGCAAGAGGAGCTTAACACTCTATATACATATACAACACATAAATAAAGGCGGGGTTTCTCATAAAAATTTTGCATATAAATTCCCGGTGTCAAATTACACAGGCCCTATAAAGTCACACGGTTTCGCTACGCCTGGGCCATCTTGGCAACAGCCCATGCATTTTAGACCTCCTCAGAGTCAGCAACCTATGCATTACAGTCCCGGTTGGAAACCTAACCCTCAGATGCATTCGCGCGGTCCTAGTCGTACCCAATTAATGTTTCGCGCTCCTCTACCGAACTATAACCCGAAGAGCAACGTTTTTAAATTACCAAATCGACACCAATCGCTTAACAATTTTAATAATCCACGTCCAATGAGTGGTGTGAGTCATTTCACTCCTAGGCATTTACCACCATCGGGACATGATTGGCGTAAATTTGGTAATCGACCACCGACTAACTACATGAAATCTCGCGACGTAAATTTTAATGAACTTAACTATGAATATGATTATGACTATGACTATAACTATGACGATTACGAACAATTTCCGGATGAACGTTATAATTATTACGAGGAAAGCTCCTCGAACGTTGAAACGAGTCCAATAATAGAGGAAGTTGATCAAAAACAAGGAGCCAGTTCTAAGGACGAAAAATTTTCAAATAGTCAGCGAATCCGAAAAACCAGGATAGATGTCAACTTTTATGTACAGCGGCAACTTGGTTACATACAGATTAGTAATCCGCCTCTCAAGTTTCTTATCGATACCGGGGCGAATCAATCTTTTATTAGTCCCAAAGCCGTACAAATGTATTTTAGTGACGTGCCACTAAACTATGAGCCCTTTGAAGTAACCAACGTGCACGCGACCACTAAAGATAACTATTCCATTACATTACCTTGGTTTTCCGAATTCAGCGAATATGGTGATCATACTTTTTACGTATATCATTTTCACGAATACTTTGACGGTCTTTTAGGCATAGATTTGCTCGAAAAATTGGAATCCAATATTAATCTTAAAGAAAGAAAACTAGTAACTCGTAACGCTGAGATTCCAATAAAAATGTATGATTCGCGTAACGTTAATTTATTCGAAGAGATTATTCCCGCTCATTCTTCAAAACTGTCTGCATTATCTATCAATTCTAAGGATGGTGATGTCTTGATTCCATCTCAAACTATATGCAACTGTATAATATCCGATTGTATAACACGCGTTAAAAATAAGAAAGGATATGTTGAAATTACTAATGATTCCTCCAATGATATAGTTTTTTCTATCGATAAACCCATATCTGCTGAACTCTATAATTTTGAATGTGAACAAACCAATAACTCTCCAAATCGTGCTCAAGAAGTTTTTTCTCGTCTTCGTACCGATCATTTAAATCCGGAAGAAGCAGCTAATTTGAAGGCCTTATGTGCGAAGTATGCCGACGTGTTCTACCTTGAAGGGGAACCTCTAAGTTTCACTAATAAGATCAAACATAAAATTAAGACCAGTGATGAAATTCCTGTACATGCAAAAAGTTATAGATATCCTTACGTCCATCGACAAGAAATCAGAGATCAAATCAGTAAAATGCTTGAACAAAATATTATAAGACCATCTGACTCCGCCTGGAGCTCGCCTATTTGGGTGGTTCCCAAAAAGGCAGATGCTTCTGGTCGTCGTAAGTGGCGTCTTGTCGTGGACTTTCGAAGAGTAAACGAGAAAACGATTGATGACAAGTACCCCATTCCCAACATCACCGATGTGCTAGACAAATTAGGGAAGTGTCAGTACTTCACGACCCTTGATTTAGCTAGTGGGTTTTACCAGGTTGAAATGGACCCCACCGATATTCACAAGACCGCATTTAATGTAGAGAATGGTCACTAGGGGTTTTTAAGGATGCCTATGGGGTTGAAAAACGTTCCATCAACTTTTCAGCGAGTCATGGACAATGTTCTTAAAGATCTACAGAACAAAGTTTGTCTAGTATATCTTGATGACATAATTTGTTATAGTACTAGTCTTCAAGAACACATAGTTAATTTAGAAAAGATATTTCAAAGATTGCGGGAATCTAACTTTAAGATACCTACAGATAGACAAATCTGAATTCTTGAAGCTGGAAACCGAATTCTTGGGCCATGTAATTTCTAAAGATAAAAACGTAAAACCAAACCCCAATAAAATTGAAGCTATAAGTAAATATCCGTTACCAAAGACTACGACACAGATCAAACGTTTTCTCGGATTGCTGGGATACTACAGAAAGTTCATCCCCGATTTCGCGCGTCTGACAAAGCCCCTTACTCAATGTCTGAAGAAAAATTCCATAATAAAAGTCGATGATGAATATATAAGATGTTTCGAGCACTGCAAGCAACTACTTACCAATGATCCCATTTTACAATATCCAGATTTTACTAAGGAATTTTTGCTAACCACTGATGCCTCTAACGTTGCAGTAGGTGCCGTATTGTCACAAGGTCCAGTAGGGTCCGATAAACCGATCGCATATGCATCTAGAACTCTTAATTCTAGTGAATTGAACTATAGCACGATAGAAAAAGAGCTCTTAGCAATTGTCTGGGCTACCAAGTATTTTAGGCCTTACCTTTTCGGGCGCAAATTTAAATCATCACAGACCATAAGCCCTTGCAGTGGGTAATGAGTCTTAAGGAACCTAATACGAGACTTACAAGATGGCGTCTAAAACTCAGTGAGTTCGATTTTACGGTGATGTATAAGCAAGGAAAGTGTAACACCAACGCAGATGCGCTATCACGTATTGAAATTAATGTGGAAGAGCTAAGTTCGATTGCCGTAAATCTATCGGATGGAGCTCCATCTTTAGATGACTCTGGAACTCTCTCAGCTCCGGAGGCTGAAGATGGTTCTAGAACAGCGACTGTTCATACTAATGACGCAAACCCGATCTTGGAAGTCCCGATCGTAGAAGATCCGTTAAATAAATTTTCGAGGCAAATCGTTTTTAACGTTGTAGGTGATATTAAGGCCAAACCAGTAGTAACACAACCGTTTGAAAATCATAAGCGTATTACTGTTCAATTATCCGAATCGAATTTAGAAGAAGACGTGATTAATGCTATTAAACAACTGTGTGCTATGAAGAAACTAAATTAAAAACTGGTTTATTAATCAGTCCACCATTGGCTATGTATAAAATAATTCCAATAATACAGAGAACCTTTAAAAATTCGTCAATGATACTCAATTTAACTAAGACAGAAGTAGAGAATGTCCGAGAATACTTAAGGCAGCAACAAATTATAGATAAGTACCATGATGGTAAAACAAACCATCGTGGTATCAACGAATGCTTTCTTGCTCTATCTCGAAAGTTTTACTGGCCTAAAATGCGAGAGCAAATTTCAAAATTCATCAACGACTGCACAATATGTGGGCAGGCAAAGTATGACCGGAATCCTATACGACAGCAATTTCAAGTAGTACCACCTCCCAGTAAACCTTTTGAGCTTGTGCACTTAGACCTACTAAGTGTAGAAAGCTGTAAATTCCTGACAATAGTTGACTCTTTCTCCAAATATGCTCAAGCATATTTTTTAGGAGATAGCACGGCAGTCAGTGTAGTTCAAGCATTGCTTAAATTTTGTACGCATCATGGAAATCCTTTAACTGTAGTCACTGATAACGGTCCAGAATTTACCAATCAACTTATAGGCGAATACTTTAAACTTCATAAAATCCAGCATCATAGGGTTGCGCCTCATACTCCCAATGAAAATGGTATTGTTGAGAGATTCCACTTAACAATCTTAGAACATCTTCGCATCTTTAGAGTCAGTCAAAAAGATGAATCAGTTAGGAACCTGATACCTTATGCTCTTCTAGCCTACAATAGCAGTATACATAGTTTCACTAAATGCAGGCCAATAGAAATAGTAACTGGACATTTTGACCCACGCGACCCAGTTGACATTGACCTCACGACGCACCTTTTACAGCAGTATATTCAGGATCATAAAAATAAAATGAAAATTGCGTATGAACTTATTCACGAATCCGGTAGTAGTCTACGCAGAGATTTGACTAACACTCGTAATAGAAATAGAGAGCCCGAAGCAAATTATTCCCCTGAGCAACAGGTTTTTATTAGAAACCCTGATGCCTCTCGTCAAAAGGCGGCCCCCCGGTATACTCAAGATGTAGTAATGGCAAATCTCCCAATTCATATTTACACTAGGAAAAAACGAGGCCCAATTGCGAAATCGAGACTTAAGAGAGTTCCTAAGTAGTAGTAGTAGTATCGTAGAAAATCAAAATCGATTAACAGCCTTAGTAAGTTCGATTTCCAAAGAAGTTATTAAATTACAAAATGTATTAGGTTTTATCAAGGTTTCAGTTACACATCATTCAGTTATAAGCGTAAGTACAATTAAGTATTTAGTTAGTAGATTATCCAGTCTGTATGGTACTGGTAAAGTTTTATCTTTAGATAATAGGGAGTATTATGATATTATAAGATTAGGTTCGTATTATGTAGGAAATGAAATATTCATAGTTTATAAATTGCCTGTTATTTTATCCCAACTGTATGATATGTATAAATTATCCATAGTACCTAATAAATACCATGAAATTCTTATCCCATACTATCCATTCCTTGCTATAAACTTGAACGAGTACAGGTACATAGAGGCTGAATGCCCGAAGACCAGTAAAGGTTATCTATGTGCCGATACACGAAGCTTACAGAGTTACACTTCAAATCAGCCGGATTGCATCCAAGGACTCATAACCACCCAGAATAGAAGTACATCTTGTCATCCTGTAAAGGTCACATTGGAGAAACCAGCATTCGAAGAACTTGATGAGCGTCATTACACAATCAGTTTTCCGCTACCAACGACAGTACATTTATCGTGTGGTCAAGACCTCTACCGGACACTACAAGGCAGCTACTTAGCCGTGATTCCACAAAATTGTTTTTTGAAAACGCCAGAATTTATGATTTCCAACAGAACTAACCGCATTAAAGGCCAAGCGCTCCATGTTATGGATTTACCTAAAGGAGAATCATTTGACTTAAGACCATCTGCACATTATGAATTGAAATCCACAAAATTGAACCACTTACATGATGCAAATGCAAAGGTATCCTCTCAAGCACCCATCATTCTGCCTCCAAGTTCGGATTATGGAATCATATATCACACAACCATACCCATATACGCCATTTTGATGGGATCCTGAGCACTGAGCGTAATTGTAATAGTTTATCGAAGAATAAATCGCACACGAACATTGCATATCAGAAACGCAGCTGAAATTCAGAGTTCCCGAAATTCATCCGAAGACCTCCCGGCGCAATTTACGGCCAAGGTCTTCCATAAGCGCCAAGCTGACGGGGAAGGTGTTACGCAGGCGAAGTCGCCGGCTAACACTAAATGAGCTCTATACCGTTTCTCACGGAAACACGACGCAGCCAGCGCTGACGCGGTGTAATCCGAATAAATCGCGATGTGGGAACGGGCATTAGAGATAGACTCATATCAGAAGAAGGCAGTAGTTTTTGATTCGACAGCCTTCCTTGTTCCTCTACCGGACGTACTCGATTGGGACGTATTGGATGTTATATTGCGAAGTAGCGATTCACACCTAGGCAGTAATATCGCTACCACTTATGACTCGCAAGCGACAGCGAGTGACGTGCCCGAGCTCGATTACCTACGCCATGCGAACAGCTTTTGGATGCGTTTGGTTCGCGCAGTACGCTGTGCACACGTCTGCTCACTGCCGCGGTACGGGGGGAACTTCCCTACTTCCGAACTCCCTACTACCAAATTGACTTTCCGAAAGATCGGGTCCCACACGCGACAAGTGCTCGGTCAGGCGGGCTGAAACAATACGCTCGAAGAGCTTACCCACCTCATCCAGCAAGCATAATGGTCGGTAAGCTGATGGGGAATCTGCAGGTCTTCCTTCTTTTTTCAGTAGTACTAACCTCGCCACTTTCCAGTCTCTAGGGAAGATACCTAAACGTAGGCAACTGTCAAACAGTCGTCTCAGCCTGTTCCCCAGGCCCTCCAGGGCTAGCACCCATACGCGACCTGGTATACCATCCGGTCCTGGTGCGGTATTGCGAGTTGCTAAACCCCTGACTGCTTTTTTAAGCTCATCCTCTGAAACTTCTAGCTCGCTAGGCCAGGCGGTGTGTTTCGGTGGTGCCACGGTGCTTGAAGTGTAGACCTGGACCCTGGGGAAGAGTGTATCGACCACTATCTCTAAGAGGTTGGGAAGCTCCAAGGTTTCCGTCAATGGAGGAACCCACGGTGTGAGTTTACCCAGAACCGTCTTGTACGGACGCCCCCACGGGTCCCTATCCAGACTTTCCAGAAGCTCCTTCCAGCACTGCGCCTTAGCGTTTGCTATAGCAGCCTGGAGTGCTTTCGTAGCCTCCCGGTAAGCGACGTAAGCAATGGAGATCTCTTCGGCAGTGGTTCTTCGCCTTCTTCTTGTCCTAGAGTACTGGCGTCTTGACCTGATACAGACTCGTCGCAGTTGCGCTATATCCTCGGACCACCAGTACACTGCCTTCCTCTTCGACCGTCCGGCTCGTGGCATTGAGGCGTTGCATATCAAGACCATGGTGTCTCTGAACCAGGCTGCCTCTCCCTCTGGATCATAGGCGCTGTTTTGAGGCACTTCTGGCCAGGCTGCAACGTGGGCCGCAGAAACCAGTAAGTCACGGTCCAGCCGTTTAAGCGACCAGCGTTGCGAGGGGTCGTTATGTCGAAGCTCGGGTAAACGAGAGGGTTGCTGTTTCACGACGAAGACTATGTGGCGATGGTCAGACAGTGTGACCACCTCTTCTGCAACTCTCCATCCTGACACTAGGTGTGATGCAGAAGGAGTCGCCCATGTTAGATCCACAATCGACTCCCCCTGCCACCGCACGCATGTGCTTTTTGAGCCTTGATTGAGAAGCTGGAGGCCAAGTTCGGATGCCCAATCCTGAATGATATTGCCCCTTTGGTCATCTCGTCTATCTCCCCATACTCTCGAGTGTGCGTTAAAGTCGCCCAATATAATCATTGGACGAGGTAGGTATCTGCGGATGCAGGCTGCTAGCTCGTCCAGGTATGATTCATAGGCGTTAAGGCCAGAGTTTGGAGAAATGTAACAACCTACTACTGTCAGAGGGCCCCATTCCACGGCGACATATCCTGACCCCTTCTCCAGGATAGAGCAGATTGGGTCGCCTTGCCCTCCGCCCCAATAGATGGCAACGGTGTTCCCAACGCTGCCAGACCAGCGAGGGTGGTTGAGAATTTTGTAGGGTTCGGCAACAACAGCTAGGGCAACAGACCACTCCGCTATGCATTGCATTAACAAGTCCTGCGCTGCACGGCAATGGTTCAGGTTGCCCTGGAGGACCCTTAGCTCCTTGAATTTTGTGACCCTGTTACCTCCTCTGCCGGTGGATTTTCCGGCTGTGCTGCTTCGCTCGATTTGTTTGTGTCGTGTAGGCCGCGAGGTCTACCTTTGGCTCTCTCCTTCTTAGGTGGGTTACATTTTTTGCCCCCCAGTCTGTGGTCCGCTGGTCGACCAAGATCCGCACATACGGAACAGTTCTGCGCTTTCACTTGGCATTCACGAGCTTTGTGTCCCTCCGCACCGCAGCTATAGCAGCACAGGCTTCTGTCTACTAGGTTTGTGCACTGCTTTTTGACATGGCCCATTTCAAGGCATCGAAAGCATTGCAGCTGTCTTGCAGCTAGTATACGCACCCTAGCCTTGACCCATCCAACCTGCACATGCTTTTCTTCAGCTAATTTCCGAACCGCCATGAGTGGGCACCGGACCCAGGCCGTGCCCAACCTAGAGGTGCTAAAGCGGATCTCTCCAACTTTTACCTCTTCCAGAGAACATCCTCCAGCCTTAGCTATTGCTGATGCTACTTCATGTTTGGTAATGGATTCATCCAGATCCATTACCCTTATCTCCCCCGTTTTGATTGGGCGCGCAATTCGGACATCCATGTCCTTAAGAGCCAATCGTAGTTTTTCCGCCAGGATGTCTGCCTTTTTGGCGCTATCTGGCCCCAGTACCTCGAGAACCAAGCCCCCCGTAATTGCTTTCTTTTGGCGGATTTGTGATATTCCACACTCCGCCAAATTCACCCTCTCCTTGGCAGCTGCCATAGCTGCAGCGTAATTAACTGTAGCATTTTCGGACAGTGTAAACGTGACTGCTGCAGTCTTGGGAGTAGGTGGTGGCTTTGCCACTTTACCCATCTGGCCTGCAGATGAGGCCTCACCCCGTGTGGAATTCTTCATCTTTGTCCTCGCATTCCGCGCTGCAACTTTGGCCCAGGTTTCGGCTGGATGTTGCTGTTGTTGCTCCTGCTCTGGGCATTCTGCTGATGTTGCGGGAGCTTCTGGCATCTCCGGCGGAGGTGGTTTGGCAGCCTTTTTCGATTGTCTTTTCGTTTTCTTTCCTTTGTTAGGCTTAGACATCCCAGTAACGGTAACCGCTTCTATACTAGAGAGTGGCCTTTCACCGGCAAGTATCTCTCTGCGGAACTCAGCCAGTTTTTGATCCATAATCGCAGTAATGCGATACACCAATGGATCATTTTTTCCACCTTGTTGGGTCTGTCCTTCTATCCGGTTGTCTTTGAAGCGAATCTCCGCAGTCAGACTCGACACTTGGGCTTCAGATTTACAATTTCTGACCGCAGTTCTCCATTTTCCCGCTTAAGCTCCTCAGCTTTGGATGTGGAGAATCTGTTCGCCAGCTCCTTTGCTGCCGCTATCGCAGAACGAGCTGCCATGCGAAGGCTTTGCGCATGAGTGCCTCTCAGGTTGCGAGACCCCTCTACAACTCTTTCGACGGTGGACATGGACTCACAGATTCTAGTCTCTATGTCGGCCGATGTACAGGTCTTCAGCTCGTGCAAAATATCCTCGACCGTGGGTAAGTCCTTTTTTGCCCTAGTGGCCGACGCCGTCGAATAGGGATCGAGGACGTCCTCTTCATTTACAGCTGGTTTTTTAGCTTTTCCCGGCTTGCACAAGTAAGGCTGCCGTCTTTTTCGCGCTTGGGCTCCTGACGCAGTCGATGCAAGAGAGCTATCTGAAACATCTGCTTCGCTTTCCTTTCCTGAGGGATTTGCAAAAACACATCCTGTCACCATCTCCTCACTTTCCTTTCCCGAGGGGTGCGCGAAAACGCACGTCTCCTCCTCTCCTCTTGGGCTTTCTGGCCTTTTTATATGAGTTTCCTGTTTTTCACTATCCATTTTCGTCCCACGAGTATGGGGGAATCTATGGTCCACCCGGGTGGTGCCCCCTGCACCCGGGTAAGCCTTCGCGTAACCCGCTACGGGGGTCGGCCGGTATCCTAGCGGGGAACGCACTAAGAACTGATCCTCCCGTCAGCCATGCATCTCCTCACGGTGCGCCGCCGCTTGAGATTGGGGTGATTTTTTATAGTTTCGGACCAGAAACCTCGCAATACACTTTGCATGCACTAGAGTCAGAAATTCTCATTTTCTGTAAATCCAGCGAAGAAGAAGTGTGCAAAAGAGGTCTCAACTCGGTGTCCCTCTCTAGTGAAGAAGCGAGTTTATCTAAACTAATGCTATCGGTAACAGATTCGATCCGAGAGAGTGCATCAGCAACGACTCTCCGGAAATGTGTCGCACGTCGGTCGAGAATTGTGACACGAAATCGAAATGTCGAAACTGACGTGGAGAGCATTTTTCTGACGCTTTATGAAACGCAGCAACAATAGACTTGTGGTCTGTCCAGATCGTGAAAGGCTTCAGCTCAATCATGAAACGAAAATATTTCACGGCTTCGTAAATCGCGAGTAGCTCTCGATCGAAAGGGCTATACTTACGTTGAGCTGAGGTCAGTTTCTTGGAGAAGAAAGCAAGGGGTTGACAATTACCTTCAACTTTCTGCTGCAATATGGCGCCGATGGCGATATCGGACGCATCACAGACCAACATCAGATCGCTGTAGTATCGGGATGAGCAAGCAGTGTTGCGACGAGGCTCTTTTTACATTCGTTAAAAGCCTGTTCCCGCTCAAACGTCTAGGTGATTGGAGTGTTTGGCTTGGTGTTCGTACCGCTAAGTAGTTTGTGTAAAGGTGCTTAATGGATTTTCGCAGCGCAGAAAAATCTGCGATTTGGCGTACTGGGTATCGATCGGGTATCGTTCGAGCGTTTATACCTCTGTAGTCTCCGCAAGGTCGATCAGTACCGTCTTTTTTAGGTACTAGATGAAGAGGCGCTGCCCACGGACTATCGGATCTACGTGCAATACCAGATCTTACCATATCCTCAAACTCACGCTTAGCTCGGCGGAGTCGGTCCGGTGCCAATCTGCGAGGTCGGCTGAACACCGGCGGACCGGGCGTGATGCGTATGTAGTGGAGCGTTTGATGCTTGACTTCGCGCACCATTGGCTCAACAGAGGGTCGCGTGACCTCAGGAAACTGTTTGAGTAACTGATGATAACGAGAATTACCTGTAACAGTCTTAATTTCGCACTCTAAGGAAGACAATACGGGTTTAGCATTTACAATAAGCGTATAGTCGTATTATCAACTAATCGGCGGTTCCTTACATCTGCGAGTAGGTTATAATATGATAAAAAATCTATGCCTATGATCGGTCGGGTAACGTCGGCTATTACAAAACGCCAGCGAAAATCTCGATGCAACCCGAAGTTTAAATTTAAGTTTATTGTTCCATATGTATTAATCACTGTACCATTAGCGGCAAAAAGTTTATAGTCAGTCTTCTTAACAATTGTCTTATAAGAACTTACATTTCTAATAGGGAACACACACAAATCAGCACCAGTGTCTATTAAGAACTTAACGTTAGAGTGTTTGTCCGTTACAAATACGCGACTCGATGTGACGTCACGACAGTCATCTTTAGCCGCCATCAGTGACTGTCTTATCCGTTTTCCGACGAGTTGTAGTTGCACGGCTCATGGCACTTAGTAGCCTTACTTCGGAATTTGTGGTGATACCAGCAGTGGGCATCAGTCGCAACATCATTGGGTCGGCTACAGGAACGTCGGCGCCATCTCGTGCTGCTGTTCGATCTCAAGCGGGATCGCGATGACGATTCAAGTGCGGCGATTTGGCGCGACAAATCAGCGACTGATTGTTTGAGTTCGCTGATTTCATCATTCGACGTTGACGCACACGGCTTATGACACGGCTTGCGGCACGGTACCAATCGCATTATTATACACATATTGTGTAGCCAGCTCGTTGAGGCTCTTGGATTGCGATGCCATTGTTTAAAATAAAAAAACTTTTGTTACACTGAATTTATTTTGGGAACAAGTCCGCCACAATGCACACAAGAAACGTTCGAAATATGCAAGCACTTGAGAGTTGGGACGCGTCGCAGGGTCACTACTTATGGGAACGTCGGGGGTCATCAGTTATGGAGAATGTTAGGATAGAAGTTAAACAAACCCAATGTAATTTATGATTATTATGTATATTGAAAGTTGCTCATTTAATTTAGGTTACAAAAGTCTATTGATATATTATGACGATTTAAAACACTATATACGGACTATGGACGTTACAATAAGTATAATAATTAATTGATTAGTATCGAGTGAATTAGTCGGACAAGTTGCGTGTACGCGGCCTCCCTGCGTAGGGGTTCAAGATTCACTGACTGGAACGCCCGGGAGAATCCCGACCGAAAGTGGGTCGGAACGGACATTCCCGAGGGTTCAGTAGGTCTCGTGAGACTTCGCCACAACTCGTAACATTGAAGCTGATGTTTCGCTCTTCATGATACCTATGATAGGTAGTATCCAATAAAAAACAGATGGGTAGGGTCCATTTAATAGCAGCTCTATTTTATTTCGCACCAGTAACCAGCTTAACTTTTCGGAGTTTTAATGTGTGTTAATGCAGCAGATGCAATAATGGGGATCCACATTGCCTATTTACCCCGACAGGTGGCGCAAGAGCGAATCGGCCATGGATGTAGGAATATATGAACCGACTATTACTATTATAACCTGTCAAACGCTTACAGTTTCAGAATTTTTCATCAAAGAATACTATGTTCTAACTCTATGGTTTGATGACGTGAAAACGTGACGTGACATCATACAGTTCTCTGCACGGCCCTACCGAGTCCCGAAGTGCAAGGTACCAAGAGTTATTGGTTTGTCCATCTCTTTCATCTGGCATTGTTTCCCCCGTTGGTCTCTCGCTCTAATTACGCACACAAAATATTTTAAAATTTTGCTGGGTTTTCACTTTATTGGTCGACGCCATTTTCGCTGGACGCAAGCCGAGAATGACAATGAAAAGCATAAGTCTTAACCTTAAAATTAATTAAATCTGTTTTATGAAAGTTTAATGTTTTGTACTATGAATTGCGGTGATTTAAGTTACTTATTTTGTTTTTTAACTGGTAAGCGATGAGGCGTAGTCTAAAGTGTAAAGTCTACACAGACTTCTTGGAAGTGACCTGTGACTAGTGAGGTTAGTTTGACTGTTTTTCCCTTGAAAATTGGTAAGTAAGGTTAATCTTTGAATATATAAAGGTAAATTAACAAAGATATTAATAAGGTATCCTCATTTGAACAACTAAGTATAATGAACACTTAAATTTAAAATGTGAAAGTAGGTATTTTTGTTGGTTGGTCTCAATAATTGTATTCTTGTTTCAATCAAGCTGCAATAGAGCGAAGAAGTGAAGTGATTTTATATGGGAATGGTTGATGATCTGGAAAGTAACGTAGGTTACTCTTTATCTCGGAAAATTTAAGTGATGAGATCCCCGAAAGAAATATTTAGATTTTACGAAAGTCTAAATTCACGAGTCGTTGGCATTATCTGGTGATCCTTGTGAAATTGATCCATCCATTGAAGAAAATAATGTAAAATAGTACCCCGGAATGGCAGTTTAAGACATACTTTTGAAAACATGTAATTATAACATTTGTAACAATTATTTTCAGAAGAACCTGCTTCATGAATGCCACAGCACACATGTATGAGATAGAAATATACAAGATGCGAGATGAAAGAGCTTCTGGACCGAGATACTTACCAAATTCTTGACATTGCAGTATAGTTTGGCACTAGTGTATTGTAAGTATAATAATATTAACATTATAGTTGCTAAAGTTTAACCACCACAAACTAGCTAACGATGCTAAAGATAATAATACTATATATAGTGCACATGTATAACCTATGATTTAATATATATATTTTATATATAGAATCATATCACATATTGTGTAGTGGCAGTATAATATTTAATATTTTATGATGAAAATAAATTTCAATATTTTACAGGCATGCTGTATTCCTGTGCAGTTGTTCAGAATGGAAGTATCGAAGACTTTGGAAAAGCAGATGAATATATATAAAAATTATATATTTATTATATAAAATGAGTCAGTTATAAAAATTGTAGCCAGCGCAGGTCTCTCGAAGCCGAGCGCAGATTATATTTACTGTCAAACCATTATCAACTTGGCTAACGTCGCAATCATATCAGAAATTAATAACAACTTAACTAGTACTTGTGTTAATAGTTAGGGAGTAATAGGTAACTGTGTCAGTTGATCAACATTAGTAAATAAGTCAATAATGGCATAGCAGTGAAAAATGGTTGACCCTTAAGGTGTGTCCAAACATAATAGGCGAAGGCTAGACGTTCAGTGAATACTGTGATCCATCAGTATAACGTAAGATCAAATTTCTTTTACGGTATACACTTTGAGTTAGACATTGATCAATAAAAATCACGGTAGGTATATGGCAATTTTTGATGGACGCAGTATTCTTCTGTTCCGTAGATTCCTTCTGTTACATTGTTTTGATTTGACTAGTTTGTTAAAAAATTGTGTAGTGGTAATTTATATTGAAACAAAGTTTTGAAACAACTTACAATCAATATTTTGATGCTACATTTTATTATCCAAACTTTCATTAAATTTTTTAAATGTATGTTTTGCTGGATCAAACACAAAGTTAAATAATATATAGTTATTATTATTATATATTATAGTTTTTTTATATGATTTCGATGTAAAATTTGTGTTTATAATAAATATATTTGATCTCTGAAATTTATTTTAATTTTGTTTTTGAAAAAATCAATAATATCCTGAATTACTAGAAAACCGGTAATTAGAAAAACCGGTATTTGCTAAATAAATCTACAACCGATACGTTCACATCACATCACTATTACCGGTTTTTCGCATAGGTCCCTAACTACTTCCGGTTCCGCTAATTGCGTCATCGAAATTTAATTAAGTACCTATATCAAGTTGGAGCGAGTCGATCTGGTCATAAATGAAACCCGTCGTAAGACGTAACAGGCTAGAGTGAGAGACGTGATTTTTTATGAACGAATTATATAGATGTAATTTACGTTCAAGGTCACTCCCACTACTGTCCGTTATTTATTTCAAATTGTGTCTATGGAGTTGCCTGTCTGTACTTACTGGTGGGAAAAGTGAATAGACTGTGAGAGGACACTCAGGACTTACCTCAAAGTGTCCTTGCGCTCTTCGATAGCTGGATAAAGCACTGCACTGATTCACATTAGATCAACCACCATAAGTAATTGTTTTTGATGGTATATAGATTTATGGTTCGCGTGGGTCGACCCGTGGGTTTTTAAATAGAATTAGGAAAATTTAACGTAATCAACGTGTGCAAAAATAATGCGTATGCGACGGGCTTAGCGTAAGCGGTCAGCGGAGAACGATAGGCGACTGGTGGTTCAAAACACCGGTAGAAAATTGACCGTTGATGAGTTCGCTGTCTCTGTAGTGGGAAGGAGACGGGTGAGGTAATTAGAATGAGGTACTTAAATTAGTGTGTAATTGCGTTTTTGTGTATGTGTGTAAACGGCGTGAACATAATCCCCCGGGCTGAAGGGATGCCTTCAGAAAGCGATAAAGTTTGTAGAAGCAAATAGCGATATTGGTAAAAAAATATGTATTGAAAGCGGAAAGGTAAAAATAATTAAAAACTAACTGAAGCTATAGCGGAGTTGCAAAATACTATTATTGGAGCGGCAGAGGGCATAGCCGAACAACAGGCCTAACGTAAGAACCTGTACGCTTTTTTACCTTAGCGGTTCGGACTACTCCGTCTTTACCAGGGTAAACCTCCTGGACTATACTTAAAGGCCAACTCAGAGGTGGCGAATTGTCATCACGAATTATAACAATACAACCAATTGTGATGGGATGAGATGGAGTATTCCACTTTTGTCTGCTTTGGAGAGAGGACAAGTACTCGCGACTCCATCTCTGCCAATAAGATTGAACAAGTTTTGTAAGTAGCTCGTAGCGATTGAGTCTATTCTGCGGCACTTCGGTAAAGTCTTCGGCAGGTAAGTATTTAAGTGGCGTTATATTTAAAAAATGAGAAGGTGTAAGCGCGGTGGGCCCGGAAGGGTCCGAACTCAACACACATAGTGGACGACTGTTCATAATTCCTTCTATTTGGACCAGAACAGTATTTAGCTCCTCATACGTTAAAGTTTGAGTACCTATTACTTTTGACAGCTGCATTTTTACTGAACGAATTTGACTCTCCCAAACCCCCCCAAAATGTAGCCCAAAAGGGGGGTTTCTTTGAAATTGAATGCGTAGATCTCCTAAGTGTTGATCTAAAAAAAAATTCTTAGATACAAGCTCGTGTATCTAGATAATTTGTCTATTAGCCTTAACAAAGGCATCACCCCCATCACTTACTATCAAAGAAACAGGGCCGCGCCGACTTATAAACCGACGAAATGCGTCCAAAAACAGCTGGGAGCTTAGGTCGGAGACCAGCTCCAAATGGAGTGCCTTTGTAGTAAGACAAATAAATAGGCACAGATAAGCCTTAAGAGACTTAACACCGCGGCGGCGATAAGGAGTAACGTAAAATGGACCTGCGTAGTCCACGCCCGTGAATACGAAACTCTTAACTTCACTAACTCTATAGTGAGGCAGGTCTCCCATTATGGGAAAAGTATTTTTAGGTTTTACTTTAAAACAGCGGTTACAACTTTGTACGCGTTTGCGAACCTTAATACAAGCGGCGATAATCCAATAATTTTGGCGTAACAGTGCGAGTAGTAAAGAAGGACCGGCGGGTGCGTTTTGTCTATGGAAATAGTCCACTTTAGGGTGTACTACCTATACGATCTTTCGCGGGGAGCACGACTGGATGCATTTGCGAATAGCCTAATTGCGATTGTGACAATCGCCCGCTGACGCGTATAATATTATTTGAGTCTGTAAATGCGTGTAGCTTTCGTAGGGCGGCATTGCGCATTTCGAACGAATGTCTCTTTTGTATAATGCGTAGTATATACATCTCAGTCTGTTCCAAATCCGAGACAGTAATATATCCGTGTGAATTTAAAACTTTGCTAAAGCGTAGCACATAAACCCACGAGTGTATGAATTTATTCCAATTTGACATGCGATTAGCAGAGTTATATAAATCTTCAGTATCACAGACATTAGTGGATAAGGTGACAAGCTTTTTATGCTCTGGTAACTCATCAATCGCGTGTGGCGTATAAGCGTTTATGGGCCAATCGCTGCGAGAACTGCTGCGAGGCTGCGAGACCCATGAGGGTCCGTGAAACCAAAGCATGTTATTTATCAGTTGAGCCGGCATGATAGGTCGCGATATTATGTCTGCGGGATTTTCCTTTCCAGAAACATGATGCCAGTTTTCAGATGGAAAGTTAGCGTTTATAGCGGAGATTCTGTTTGCGACAAAGGTCTGAAATCTATGAGGCGGCGCGTGGATCCACGAGAGCGTAATCGTGGAGTCGGAGAATGCGATTATTTTATTTATTGTGACGCGTTCACTAATCGAATCCCTAACAGCAACGATTAAGTTTGATAACAGAAGGCTAGCGCAAAGTTCAAGTCGCGGCAATGATACATTGCACTTAGGTGAGGCCACCCTTGATCTTGCACACAGTAATGTGACTTGACCTTTATCCGTATTATTAGGGCTCGTAAGTAAATGACAGCACCATAACATTTTTCGCTGGCGTCGGCGAATCCTATTAGCGAAATATTATGCGACGTGTTTAAAATACCTATGTGTCGCGGGATCTGTAACTGTTCTTATAAAATATGAAGTTCGCGTTGTAACTGCAACCACTGGTCTTCTATACTAGCGCGAACGTCGTCGTCCCAACCTAGGTTTAGTTTCCAGCATTCTTGCACTAATCATTTTAATAAAGCAGTTACAGGGCCTAGTAGTGAAAGCGGATCGAATAATCTCGCGGTTCCCGAAAGAATAATGCGTTTCGTACATTTAGTTTCTTTAGGTACGTTTACTTTAAATGTAAAAACATCTTCGTTCGGTTCCCATCGTAGACCGACGATCTTGGTATTCGCGGTAATGGAATTTTCATCAAATTGTACGATATTTGGCGATCGTAAGTAGATCAGAAGGTATTTCTTGTAGTAGATGAATACTGTTCGAAATCCATTTCGAAGTTTAAAACCACCAGCACTGAAGAGTTGAACGAGTTCGTTGAATAAATTCTTAGCCTTTCTACAGAAGGTACAGACGAGACGTAATCAATCATATAAAATTACGCTCGGCTGCCCAGGCTGCAGGCAGCGGCCGGGAAGCGGGCGCGTTCATCTTCGGCGAGCTGTTTCACTACGCGCATAGCTAGGTGGCTAGTTCTTTGATTTCGTGCAAATCGCATTTCAGTTCGAATAAAAAAATAATCAATTACTTTAAAAATGTGAATTGCATTATAAATGAACTCTCATATAATCAGCTAAGAGTGCCACAAAAATCTAAATTGTAACATAAAAGATTATTAAAAAAATCACGATTTTCATATCTAAAACTCACCACCTTCAGGGGGGAAAACAAGAGTCTTAGGATACATCATTATGATTTTCCAAGATACCAATTTTAAACGAGCAAAAATTTTTCACACATTATAACTTACACTATTAGGAGTATATAACTGCATATTCATACGTACGAATCCCTTTATTCATTTATAAAAAAATAACAAGAGTTTGTCACGGATAAAAACTAATTACCTTCGGCTGAGATTGTTATTCCAAAATATCCTTGCAGTGTACTTATTGCACTTCTTTCCCCTCTGCCCCATGCTAAGTGCTAGTCAACCTATCCAGGCACGTCCCAGACAGTGGCCGTGCGCTTGTTGAAACAAAGTTATTTTCGTGTTTATGTCCGAGGATGGTGTTTGTCACGATTAATTACTCTTTACCGTCGTAATCTGTGGCATGAGCTGAGGAGGTGGCCCATTGACCGCACGTTTAATAATTTAAGTTTAATTTGTATCTGTATAACTTTAGTTATTGCTAAGTATTGTAGTGCTGGTCAATAAACTTTTATTTATTTATTTATTTATTTATTTAATCATTTTAGGGTAAGTAACTAGTTTATCTTAATAATTTTATCTTCTTTATTGAACTTTAAACGATGTGAGTATGTATTTTATTATTTATATTTATTGCTTTTTAAAATACGCTGATAAATTGGTAAAAATGCCAAAATCTCACTTCCCTCACTATCATTACCTTCATTTACCTTCAGTTTTAAAATTGAAGGTAATGATGCTGAATTGAAGGAAATGATGAATTTTTCAGTAAATATTGCTGTACTGCCTCGTTGGTCTAGCGGTTAGCGTAGTCGACTGCGGATCACGAGGTCCTGGGTTCGATTCCCGGTCGGGCATAAAAATTGTTAGGTATTGGGTTTTTCAATTAAGAAATTCTCAGTACTAGCCCGGAGTTGGAAGTTGGCGGTGTTTCACCCCCGTGCCTCGGAGAGCACGTTAAGCCGTCGGTCCCGGTTATTATCACTAACATGATAATAGTCGTTAAAGCCCGCCAACCCGCATTGGAGCAGCGTGGTGGGTCTAAGCTCTAATTCCCTCTCTCCTAAGAGAGTGGAGGCCTGTGCCCAGCAATGGGACGTTAATAGGCTGTAGTGGTGGATAACACCATATTGATTTTAGGTACTATAAAAGACAAAAATACGAAGAATTAAAGGAGGATCCGGAAAAATATGCGACAAAGAAAGAAAAAGAAAGACTAAGATATTTAAAATGCAAATAAGAAAAGAAAATTGAATCTATTAAAGACATGACTCCAAGACAATAAAGACTAGAAAGGAAAACTAGGCATGAAAATTTAAAAAAAGCATACAGCAAAAATATGAAAGAGTGACCTTTAGTGGACCATCGACAATGAAAGAAAAAGAACAAGAGCGAAACATTTTATGTACCGATTGACAAGAATATAGAAGAAAAAGTTGAGAAGAATACGTAACACATAAACAAAAAAGATGTTAAAAAAATGAACTTGAAAAAGCGCTAATGGAAACAAATCAAATACAGAAGGCTGTATAAATTACTGGAAAAAAAAAGTCTCAAAAAGAGAACCAAGCAACAAAAAGTAGACGCTTTATAGGTCTATTAGGTACACTGCACCTTTCTCAGGGACCCTTACACTTGAATCAGTGTAGTGTAATAAAATTTAGGGAGAAAGGGTCCCTAAATTGGTCCTTATTGCTATGTAATAAGCGATGCTCTATCTAGCGGCCACCCTTACCACAGGGCCCTGTAAAGAGTGCAGTGTAATAGGCCTAATAGACAATAATATAAATGAGGGTAAAAAAGAAAAGATAGAAAGAGATTAATATATGAAAAAAATCTTACAAAACAATTAAAAGAGGTTTCTAAAGCATTAAATAAGAAAGATGAGCGTCCCTTTAGCAATATTATTGGTTGTTGTATTAAAATTTTCGAAGCATTGCGAATTTGCGACAGTATTTTCGGTTATTGTAATATGTATTAAATTATGTATGTATTTGATTAATAAAAATGGGTTTATTGTTGGAGGTGAAGTTTCATTTCATTAACATCACATTAATATCAACGCTTTCCTCACCAAAATCATTACTAGCACAGCAGATCTCATTACCTGCAGTGACATAAAGTTTCAAATGCATTTATTTTGGAAATCCTTTGGTGCAATTCATTATAACTTGGTGACTATGTCTAATTTTACCTATATTTTGGTTTGGATCAGCAATTTCAACATTTTAAAAATTCTCTCATTTTCGTCCGATTTGCACGAAATCTGAGAATTAGCCAGGTACGGTGAACTCGACACGCCGAACGATACGCAGTTAAATTCATAAGTTTCGAAGGGATCGCTTGAATCGAACCAATATAGGATGCGCTGGTAGCGATGATGATCGCGTGAAAGTTTGACTTGAAAATAATTTTTTTCAATGTCGGCGGATAAGACGATTAAAAATAATCCCAAGTTAATTAATAAATCAAATATGTTAGCCTGCAAGTTAGGTCCCGTGTATAAGATATCATTGAGCGAGCGGTTGGAGTTATTGTAGCTGTTAGTCTTACAGCTTGGGTCTAGAAGAACCCTAGTTCGCGAGGAAGTTTTGTCAGGGCGATACACAGCGTGATGCGCAATGTAGTAACACGGACCTGGTTCAGGATTTTTGATTAAGTTTAAATAACCTATAGTTATGTAATCGGAAATGGTTTCATTGTAATCTTTGCGTAATTCGGGAATATTATCCAATTTCTTCTCCAAGTTCAATAAACGGCGTCTAGCTATCTCGTATGAACGACCGAGTACGGCAGGGTCAGATTTGAACGGAAGTGACACAGTATAATGCCCAGTACTGTCGCGTGAAATATTGTTTAAGAAAATGCGTTCACAAGCGGCGTCGTCAGGACTCAAATGATTTCCACTAGGCACCGTGTCCAACTCCCAAAAGCTCTGAGCAAGTTCCTCCAAAGTCGGTTCAGTAGTTTTTAAGACAGCATGGAAGGATTTCTCCTTAGAGAACGGAGGAGCGAGGCAATATGCCTTTCCCATTATAACGTAGCCGAGCGATGTCTGAACACCGACGACCGACGAATCAGGGGACACAACTTTAAGATTACCCAGGAGGAATGGGAACATTTCGCTGCCAATCAAACAATCAATTTCAGCTGGTGTTTGCCATTCGTCATCAGCCAGAGGTAAACTCTTCAATCCAATCATTTGGAATTCTGTCCGATATCGTATCGACAACGCGTGCATTGATTGCGTAATTGACACGGTCGTCAAAACGCGAGTAAAGTGTAAGGCGGGCTAGACCTTGAACTTGTTGTTCTGAAAGGCCGAGTCCTTGCACAACTGAAGGCGAGGCATTAATTTTTAAGTTTATGCGATCACAAAACGATTTTGTGATAATGTGACACATAGAACCACTATCTAATAATACTCTCATGTTAAAACGTTTGCCTAGATCATTATACACATGAACTAATGCTACTAGGTAATAAGATTGTTTGATTCGTATTGAATTGCATGCGAGACTGCAGTACGTGGTCTGTCAAACATAGTGCAGACGGCGCGGGCGCGGTAGTGTGCGTGGATTGTGCGATAAGTATTGACTGCGTCGAGCTACGATCGCTCGCACCAGTGACGTCATTCGGACTAGACGCTTTGCTTGGGGTCGCGGGTTCGATTCCCGCGTGTAATTTTTAGTGATGAGACCCTCCACAGTAACATCTAACGCGACTTTTACAGTTTTCTAGGCTGTGAAATCCAGTACAATTTATACATAGCTTATTTTTACGGACAAATTGTACTCTAAATTGAGGATCTTGTTCCATAAACTTATTGCACCTAAAAAGCGGATGAATACTGTCTTTACAGTACGGACATTTAGGTAGGTTTTTACTAGTGGACGACACAAACGTGGATGTCGCCTTTGTAGGTTCTGTATAGTTCTTGTTATTATATGGAAGGAGCGTGCGGGTACATTATTAATGCGATTTGTTTTCGGCGTAATCTTGGATTTTTGTTTAGAAATATTTGAAGACGTAGGACTGCGTAGCGTATAAATTTTGCTTTGTTCTTTTACGAACTGAACTAGTGAATCAAAAGACGGCATTTTTTCACTGCGGTGAGCTTGTTCGAAAAGTGTTACCGTTTCTTTATCTAGTTTAGACAAAGCGAGATGAGTAAAGATAAAATCAGCTAAATCTGTGATTTCGAGACGTTTTAAAGCGGCTTGTGCGGAACAAAATTGTTCTATAAACAAATCTAAAGAATTTTGCGAGGTAGTTTGACTGCCTTTAAATGATAGAATCTGTTCAAAATACATCGTCCAAAGTTCTTTTATCTTCATACTTTTCTTTCAAAGCGTTCCAAATTATATCATAATTAGCGGCTACTGGTTGTATGCCAGAGCAAATTATTAAAGCCTTACCTGACAGCTTGCCTAGGAGGTATTGTATTTTTTCAGCGTTTGATAGTTTCGCATTGTTATGAATAAGCGTAGGTACTAAAATTCTCGTAAAAAGCTGTCCATTTACTAGGAGTTCCATCGAAACTTCTCAACTCCAAAGCAGGCAATTTTTTAAGTAGGTCTAAATTATGTGATGTATTTTGAGATAATTTGGCTTAAGCGTCAGTTTCTGCGGATTTGACGTGACAATATAACTCGTCAAACGATGCTAATGTATCAAGATTAATAGTGGCCTTTGGATTAGCTCTTAAATTAGTTAAATTAAGCTGATCCGTTACGGATGTGTAATCATTCCGTAAAGTTTCGATAGATTTAATTCTGATCAAAAAGTTTTTAAGTATCACATCGTTCTCAAGATTGCGACTTAAATCGTATAAATTTTGCATTTGCTTATAATAGCTTTGCTGCTTTGCTTCTAGCATGCGAATTTCGATTTCTAAATCCTTTTTGTCCGTCATTTCTAACGAGATATCTACGTACGTGACTCAAAGATGGCGACCGTAAGGTGTGGTTTGTAAGTGTGAAAATGCGTGAAATATTGCGGATTTAGCGGTTTAGCGGTGTAATAAATACGTATATAGCGGGATAAATAAAGGAAGATATCCGGTTCGAAGGACCAAAAATATGGTGGAAAAGTGAATAGACTGTGAGAGGACACCCAGGACTTACCTCAAAGTGTCCTTGCGCTCTTCGATAGCTGGATAAAGCACTGCACTGATTCACATTAGATCACCCACCCTAAGTAATTGTTTTTGATGGTATATAGATTTATGGTTCGCGTGGGTCGACCCGTGGGTTTTTAAATAGAATTAGGAAAATTGCACGTAATCAACGTGTGCAAAAATAATGCGTATGCGACGGGCTTAGCGTAAGCGGTCAGCGGAGAACGATAGGCGACTGGTGGTTCAAAACACCGGTAGAAAATTGACCGTTGATGAGTTCGCTGTCTCCTTTCGTCCTGGGTAGTGGGAAGGAGACGGGTGAGGTGGTAATTAGAATGAGGTACTTAAATTTGTGTGTAATTGCGTTTTTGTGTATGTGTATAAACGGCGTGAACACTTACTACTTACTTCCTTACTGTCTGTGTTACATTGTCTCTATCCTAAGTTACTTGTCTCTATCCTAGTAGCTGGAACAGGCTGAAACATCAACACCATAGATAAATATGTACAACCTGAAAATCCACACTCTGGGCGCAGAAGCTTGAGCGTAAAAATGACTAAAATTAAAACCAAGAAGCGGAAATACGCTGTTTAGATTTTTCCAGCATTTCCTAACAAGCATTTTGTTAAAAATCTACAATCAAGCGGGCGCCGGCGGATCGTGGAGCCTTCTAAGATCACTTTTATTTGTGGATCCCCTTTGACTATTATCACGTGAGGAAACCCGCACGTCTGAGGGTTCTAATAATAATGTAGTTCACAAAAGTGTAGAGGCTAAATTATGTTGTACAGTTATGTAACTAAACTATAGGCAGCCTTAAATTTAATGTCAACCATTTCTTAACCGTTTCTTGCGGAGAGAAACAGAACTAAAGAACGGTCATTTAAGTTTAAGGCATGGTTTTATACAGAACTAGATGTTGCCTGCGATTTCGTCCGCGTGAGTTTGGTTTTTTGGTTCCCGCGGAACTCTTGAATTTTCCGGGATAAGAAGAGGCCTATGTGCTTCCCCGGGAGACAACCTATCCCTGTACAGAATTTCATCAAAATCGGTTGAACAGATGGGCCGTGAAAGCGTAGCAGACAGACAGACACTCTTTCGCTTTTACAACATTAGTATGGATTGGCCACGATTTTGACCATTAATAGAGTTCATCGAATAGTGATAGAGTTAAAATAAAACGCATAACTATATTATCTGAGGGCGAAAATTTATTCAATTTATATCCACATTTATACAATACATCAAAATGTCGGTTTCGCTTCCTATAAAAAGACTCGTTCTTAGTTAAAATTATTACAAAGAAATAAATTATTAGTAATGCAGCACCAAAATACATACACCATACTTACAAAAATGATAATAATATTATTAATTCCTTCTTATATTTACCCATCTCGAGATCTAACTGCGAAGTACCTATAAATGGGAGGGAAGAAAACACAACTTTCTAAATCGTGCACGATAACATGGTCAAAGGTCGTCTAATTCTAAAATAAACGGGCCTTACTACACGTACTACTACTTCGTGTCATTTATTGCACTAGTTCGTAGTTGGCATACATAACCCCGATTGCGTAAGAAAAAATCAGTTACGTCAGTCAAACGAATGTAGGGCCTTATGACATATGAATGTAAATATGAAATTGAAATAATAATGAGAGGAGTTCATAGATGCATGCAAGTGACGTGCACATGTAGTTAGATACATAGCTATTTTCAGGCAGGGCATGATGAAAAATTAGCATTGAGCTTTAAGGGTTAGAAATGCTTTTATGCCTTTATGATGCACGCCACTGTTGATGCATGCCGAAAGTACTACGTTAAGCTCTCTAATGATTACGATTTTTTTATTATTATTAAACTCTTTATTTGTACCACACATAACAAAAGTATATTACAGAAAACATAAAATAAAACAAAGAAGTACAAGTCAATCGGGCTTTCGATCCGGCCATTGCGTTCACGTACTGTTACTTCCTTAATACAATAATTAGTAATACTATTACTTCCTTATATTGTAATTTTGAGTGATACAGATTTTGATAAAATTATATTGATATATGACGATCTGTGCTACTAGATTTACAATTTCACGAATTACTATTATGACTGGACAGATTTTGATAAATTATACCAATTTCATGTCGATATTGTTTTGCACTTAATTTAGATTTATGCCCTCTCCCCAGGTTATATGGTATTTTAAAGATTTTATTAAAGACCAACACTCACAGATGGATACAAATTCACTGAGAGCGAATTGATAATTCTCTCAGACTGTAAGCACGCTTCCTTAGGGTCTTCCCAAATCTGTCGAAGCGGCACCGGCTTGAGATGGTCCGCCCAAGCAGAAAAATCTATGTGGTACGAGTAACTTGCGATATTCACCGCCCAAAATAATTGCTTAGAAGTTCGTTCGTTGACAATATATCCTTAGGATGCTCCGGTGTCAGAGTGAAACTTTGAGTATTTAGAACATTTGAGTGGTGTGGTGTTATACGGTATTAAGAGTGAAAATGATGTCGCTCGCCTCGGCAGACGCGACGCGACGGCCACAGAGGGCCGGTTTAAGCAAGTTCCAGGTTGATAGATTTGGGGAGACCCTATCCGTCGCAGGAATGTGGTGTTTATTACAATTAATTGATTAAAAAAACAGGAATTGACTATTTAAGCCTGAACCGGCAGGCGCTATTTATTAATATGCATTTCTATGTTAGGCTCGGACTACACAGATTCCAGATAGTGGTGATGAAACCGAAAACGGAAAGGGTTAGGTCAAAGGTGTACAAGAATTGCTTGTGTAACATAATAGCTCAAGCACCTACCGGAACTGTGTAGTCATAGCCTTATGATTTTCTATTGTGAAGTATCTAGCTAATTGTATAGGCGAAGTACCCGCAAAACTCATTCGCTATTTCGTGTCTAACTACCGTCGATCTAGCCTAATACTATGAGACTAGAAACATACTTGCAACACACCTCCCGACCCTATGCTGACGTGAATCGAGTCAAACCAAATGACTGGAAACAAACTAAACCTCCCGCCGTGATGATCTGGTGTCTTAATTTTACTGCTCAAAGAGAACAGACGAGGACCTCGCGTAACGTGCTGGGAGTATGTTTCTGCACTCAGACTATAATACATTTTGGTGCGCCATGGCACTATGCAAATGACTATTCTATTATATCTAACTATAGAGTTCTTCATGTAACTACAGATTGGCTGCAAAAAGAATCGTGTTAATTTAGGCAGATGATACAATTTCGTATAAATATATTATGAGGGTAGTAGACAATATTTCAAAATCGTAGACAGTATGAGAATGCCAGAACTATTTAGCTTTTGAAAAAGACTATCACCCAATTTGAACTTCTGTGAAAAACTTATATTAACTGAAAAGAGATAATATGGAATTGTCAACTACCTTACAATTACATATTATTTACGAGTGTACAACTCAAGCCAAAATGAGTAGTTAAATTAAAGAAGCCTTCATTAATGACTTTAAATAGATACAACTTTAATATATTTTTTCTTTTTGGGGATGTGTCATACATGTTTATCATACGTTGGGGCAAAAATTCGGTTGTAAACAAAACCACTAAATCGTCAGGATCAAAAGTAACGTCTTTTACCTTAATATTCCTTGAAAAAGGGACAGCCTGATATCTATTAACCTATTCCTGTCCAAATGTTTTAGGTCAAGTTTTAAGTACGACCGAATTTTAAAAAGCAATAATGTTAAATTTTTTAAATAAAACCTATAATAATTTACATCTTAATTAATATACAGTCCCTTTTATAATAAAAACCAATGCAGTTAGAATATTGTAGAACTAGGTGGTAATAATAAAACGTGGTAACTTCCAAATACACGTTATTTACAAAAAAAGGCAGATTTACGCTGAGTTGCACGAAACGATTTTAAAAATCTAAGTATTCCCATAGAGGGAACTTTTTAAAATACAATTGGGTATTAGACAAATAGTCAAATCGACAACTTTTTTTTCAAACGGTAATTCGCGTCCTAAGTATGGGATTTATATGAAATTTTGAAATGTGACGTCTTTAAAGTTCGACGCACTTTTTTAGTTTAATCGATTGTTTAAAATGGTTATTCAACACAAAAATACCCCTGATAGTGTTATGTTGAACGTAGATATTACGACTTTCATAGTAATCACTAAAAAATAATTTATTTGAATAGTAGTCAAATAACCAATTGACCGCCTCCAGCGCTTTTAGTTACTGGACATTTCTTCGTGTTTTTTTAAACGCACTACGCACAATTTTAGACATGTCAAACGTAAAACAACTCTAAACATCTGTACTGGACGTGTTTCTCAATCTATCACATTGCACATACAATTTTGAGCAATCATTTCACAAAATTCATTCCGTCTTGACGAAAATTACTC
Source organism: Erebia palarica (assembly GCA_964035005.1). Lineage (NCBI taxonomy): Eukaryota > Metazoa > Arthropoda > Insecta > Lepidoptera > Nymphalidae > Erebia > Erebia palarica. Next base: position 42,234,091 of record OZ035983.1, read on the forward strand.
TAAAATACAGTTGTATATGATTTAGGCATAAAATATCACACTAGCTATGTTTTGGCCCAAAATATGACATATTTGACACCACAAGACAGATTTAAAGAACATACGCGCGGCCTGCAGCACGCGACGTGCCCGCGCTATTCACTAAAATCACCCCCATCTTTTCAAACGATTTATCGCTAGTGTGATCTATACCTTATGTTGACAAGATTATGTTCAAGACACAAGATTTTATTTTTTAAGACACCTAACTACAGTGGAAATCTTTTTTCTATATACCTACCTAATACTTTTTTTGTTAAATTCGGTAATTGCAAGTTGAACAAACTAAAAAAATTAAATTTGGACTGCATTATTTTATTAAGTAAATAACATATTATATTTGTGATTTAGGCAAGTTGAATAAAATCAATGTATATATAACTTTTGATACTAAAAAGCGAAATTTCGGCAAGCTAAAATTACAATAATACAATTTAAAAATCCTTTAATTAGTAACTATCTATACAAATTATTACAAAATAAAACATAAATAGTCAGATTATTAAAAGAAAATATGCACAAGGAATAATTACTATATTACAAATTAAAAAGATAAGCAAATAGAATAGATCTAATTATACATTTGAAAAATTCCATCTTACTTGGTTTTAAACAGTTGTAAAACCAAACTACTAATAGAAAAAAGATTTATGGGAAATACATGTTCCTTATTATGCCTCGGTAATACCTATGCAATATACACAAATTCTACCCATCAAATATAATATTATAAAATTATAATTGTTATATAATATTAAAATCAATTTAAAGGAATTACATTTTCATCTTGGACAAAGTATGTACAAATTAAAAATGGCAATAGTTATAGTAAAATGAAAAGAAGTTAGAAAACAATTATTAAATTACATTCATTTATATAATAAAAATGGTTCAAAATCAAAAAATCTACAATTATTATATCAAATATCGAATCGGCAAATATCATACAACTCTTTTTATTATGAAAACCAAATGTTAAAACAGACTAAATATTTACTCAGTCATCTTTTATAAAATGTGTCCTTAATAAAATTGTGATATTTATTAAAGGTCTTAACTATTAAATTACTACGGTTTCTCAGGAGAGCTTTGCCATACATAGCCTCCCTAGCACGCCTTTCCTATAGTCCGTCAAACTTATCTGACGCGGTGGCCAAAATTAGAACTAAGTACGTAATTTTTATGCCTTTTAAGTTTTTGTTTTTATTTTTAATAGATACTAGCGACGCTGACACCGGGTCAGATAAGTTTGACGGACTGTAACCGTAGTAGCTTCAGGGGTGTTTGTGATCTAGCTCTCAGAAAATACTACGTGACCCACGAGCACTACATTACATAGGATCGTTCTATTTTATTTATTTATCCAGTTTCGGAACGACATTTATTCAAAATTATAATCTCATTCGAAAGTTTCACACGCAAATGCTTTTTAAAAATGCTTATTTTTTTAATCACTCAAAAGTTCAAAATGGCGGACAATAATTGTGATGAGCGCACACTTCTGGCCATGTGTGGCCAGAAGTGTACGCCCCCCAGCTTAACTTTCAATTACATACAAATCCAAAGCCAATGTACTTTCTTTTCGAAATGATAAAAAGCTAGCGGGCTGTGAGGTCTAACCTCCTCAGTATCAGAATTAAGAAAAACATTGGCACTGTATTAAACTAAATCCTATTCTTAAATGGGGTTATTTTACTAAATTTTCGATAAGAAGCCAATTTGTTTGATTGTGTTAGGTAGGTAGGTACATTTAAACGGCAACCTTTTCTCGGAACGGGTCCTGCATAACTTATATCACGCAACGGCAATCAGCATCACGCGTTTAATCTATTCCTAAGCTGGGTTTCCAAATTCTCCATATAAAGTCAAGCCTTTACTAGCAAATTGCGATAAGCAAATATATGCCAAGATTGGCATATCGCTATGCTGTTTCACGCGACGTCGCTCGGTATCGGGGGCGCTTATTTATCTTATACGGCGCTTCAACTAACGTCGCTAGGCGTCGGAGACTCGCATATACCTTGACTCGCGCTTCACGCGTCATCGCTGGGCGTTGGAAGGTTGCATATATCTTGTATGGCGCTAGGTGTGGGAGAATCGCATGTGTTTTGTGTGGCGTTTTGAACAACGTCGGTCGGCGTCGAAGACTGGCGTATACCTTGTTTGGCGCATCACGCGACGTCGTTGGGCGTCGGAGACAGGCGTATACCTTGTTTGGCGCATCACGCGACGTCGTTGGGCGTCGGAGACTGGCGTATACCTTGTATGGCGCGTCACGCGACGTCGGTCGTGGTAGGGCGGGTCACAGGTCCTTGAGCAGCGCGGACTTGGCGTTCTTGAGCTTGTCGAGGCGCTTGGTGAGGTGGCTGTTCTCTGTCTCCAGCTCCTCCACCCGGTTGAGAGCTTCTCGCGCCTGTGGGATAAACACTTCGTCAGCAAACAGATGGCGATAAAGAAAATTGTTTGTACGATCGTATGTAAAGTACAAACTACTAGATAATGCCCGCGACTTCGCTTTTCGGCTCAACAGATGGAACGTCAGACGGATTCCCTTTTGCATGCACTTATATATATGTAAGGATTTGGCCCGGGTAGTTTTAAAAGGAAAACAAAACTTCTCGGCTCTCTGAATTTTTGGCTTTTCACTTGATCTGGCATTACGGTTTCATAGTAAGAATCCTATATGCAAGAAGAGACTTGTTTATCTTGTAAATCAGCTAAGTAAAACTTAAGTTATTAACTTAGTTAAAATAGTATGAGTTTTAGGTGTTCCAAAGCCGATTCACAGTTTTTATTGTTATTTACACATAATATCAGGGCCAAAAACTTCTATCTAAATAATTACAATCGCGCCCGGAACGCCTTTGACCGCTAGGCCATGGTTCACTTTCATTTACGTAAAAAATAAATTAAAGTGATATTTACGTCACTTTAATTTATTTTTTACATCCCAATTTTCGGTCAATCCATGCTTAAGACCAGTCTTAATGTTCTAAGTAACACGTTTTTAACAGTGATTGATTCAGGGTTGAGAATTTGGCAAATTTTGTTGTACTCAATGTCGAATTTGTTAAAACACAACGTGTGAGTAAGGGACTATATTAATTCAAAAACAAACTAAACTATAAACACACGGGCCGGGGTCACTCTTGGTATGTAGAATATATACCGTTAGGTATCACCGTTGTTTATTACTGCCCAAAAGTCAACCACTTCCTGAAAAATTTTAATATTTATCTTAATTTTAAAATAGTTAAAGTAACACGAAAACAATGTCTGGTGGAAGAGTTCCGTAAGATTGATTCACAATAACCATTTTTATGTTTTTAAATTTGATTTTAAAGAATGCTTTACTTGCCGAGGTGTTTTAATCATAGTGTTAAGCCTATGCCTACTTATAAATGCCATTCTAGTATGGAATTGTTGTGACGTCATCAAATTTGAACGCACTTTATTTTTCATAAGTTTAAAATGGATATCAAACTTAAAACTTCAGTTAGTTTTAAGTTTGATATTCATCTGGATGTGAATTTTAGGTCTTTTGGAAGACCCTCTATTTAATAATTAGTAAGAAATAATTCATTTTTGGTATAAGCATCATCCCTATCCTTATCGCGGTGACGCCGCGGTGGAGGTGTGGCATTCGGTTCTGCGACTGAAAGTTCTGTATTTTTTAACTATCATTAATAAATACGGATATGGGCCTTTGAAAGTAGTTTCGATACTGTAATATATCGCTACTGGATGGCATAAACAGTCGCATAAAAATACTGGATTAAAAATGCCTAACTCAAATTTCGGCACTGACAGGTAAGTGAACCGTGGCCTAGTGGTCAAAGGCGCTCAGGGCGCGATTCTCAGAGAGACGCAGGATCAAATAATTTTTGATGTGTATGAAAGCCTCTAACTCTAACTATGTAAGTCCTAACCATTAATAAAATTTAAGGCACCTTTTACAATAAGGCCCCTTATATGGATATCATACTTTTTCAGGTACCATTTATAGATAAATGGAATAACAGCTGTCGGGATATTATGGTATTAAATTAAAGGTAATGTATTCATCTCTAGTTGGATCCCATAAAAAATGCACACTCCCATACAAATTTTCGGAATAAATACGTTTCTAAGAATGCAAGAACTGCTGAAAATGACGAAAAATGGGTCTGGATAGGAACCCATAAATCTAGATCAGCTGCATGTTTTAACTTGAAAATAACAAAAGTGTGGGGGTTATATAGTCCTCTACCCAAATGCTGGAATATTATGCATACAAATGAATACTTTGTCATTTATGTGTCAAAATGGTGTCACACAAAAAATTCAAAAAAAAAATCTTATTTTTAAAAAGATCGCGTATATAGACTTATACGTGACCACTCGTCATGACGCGGCAATCACTACTGACGGCACTGCGACGAACGCCTATGGGTCTCGTCGATGCGTGTGAGTGAGCTGTTTCGAACGTTTCTAGGTAGTTTCATCTGTTTACTGTGGTAGAGCGTAGAGTACATACGTACTTGCAGAAATATTTTGTATTGTTGCGAGTTAAATGCCTACAGATTTTTACTATAGGGAATTAAGAAACACGTGTTTCAGGATTTTTGGACATTCCACCCCCAAGGAATTTTGAAAAATTTCACCCGAGCGAAGCAGGGGCGCGTCTGCTAGTATTTACTATAATGTGGCGCGGAGGTATAGATTATGTAGTTAATAAATAATCAAATATTTCAAATTACTAAATTGATTAGTTGGCTATAAAATCGAGCGTAGAGCGTAGTGATATATATGCGTACAGATATATGCTGTAGTGTGGCGCGGGATATATACGAGAGGCGGGGTGATGGTGTGGACTTGGAAGTAAGAAAGCGGCGTCCATGCCTCGCCGCATCTGTATACCTGGCGTCCCTTCACTTGCATACATTTTGTATAAAAAACGATAGAAGCGGCACCTTGCCGCAGCAAATCCATATATATCAAGGGGTCTACAACACACGCACAGTAGTTTTTTGTTCGAATTTATTTCCATTTCTAAATTCTGAATGGGAGCCTGTGCGTTCGGAATCCCGAACGGAAAAATGGCGTGATACAGTAACAAAGCAATCGCCGTGAGTAAATCGTCGTCAATATTCGCTGACAGAATATCCTGAATATCTGAACACAGAGGCTAGCGTCTCCCGAAATCGGAGTCTTGTTATTCCGAACGGAAATAAACGTACATGTGTGTTGTATTTACGCAATCCTGATTCAATATTAATTTGGATCGGAATTTCGAATATATGTGGCGGGCTTTAGTGTACGGGAACGAAATGAGCGGCGGCGGGGCGACGGCGGCAGCGGGGCGATGCGATTAGTCGGAGAGCTGGCGACGAACTTCGCCGCAATTTTGTCCTACTCATTTGAAAAACTTTATTAACGTTCACGTTTAAAACCGCAACATTTGTCTGGCGATTTGCAGGTATTATTGAAATTACTGAATAAATACGTGATTAAAATTTCAGTATGCCAAAAGTATATTTTTATCGAATTTTAATTAAATATTTTTGAACAGAAATAACCGCAAACGCTCTACCAGACTGGCAGGACTGGATTCGCCAGTTAGCGAAATTATATTTTTTCACAATTTCAGTTTGCCTAAAGGGCCTTCCCGAAATTCGCCGCCAGCTCTCTTACCACATCGGCCCGCTGTCGCTGTCGCTAGTTTCGTGTCTGACGCCTAAGGCCCGGACTCCACCAGGGTGGAGACGAGACGAGAGGAGAGGAGATATGATTTAAACAACCAATAGAATTTCATTATTCCCGCATCTCGTCTCTGCTTTGCTTCAGTGGATACCACTGAGCGGAGATGTATCATATTTTTATGGCACGATCGATGCGGAGATGTGATTTGTGCCCGAGCTGTGCGGCGGTACAAAGCGGAGATGTGAGCTGTCCCTTGCAAGCTGGCACGGCGCGTAGCGGAGACGAGAAGAGATGTGAACGGCGTCGCTAGTTCCTTTTTGTAATAGTTACATGGATGGAGGAAGATGAACTGTGCGTTCATCTTGACATCCAACGCTCGCCACACGCAGCTCAGTTCCGCTGCAGCAATCAGACATCTCCGCTCCAGTCTAGCCAGTACGCATCTCCGCACAGCTTCGGTGGATATGTCACCGTAAGATTGTAAAAACCGTTAGATTATAATCTAACTCGCGAAATTATAAACGGTCGAAAGATTGTGAACTGTTCAATGTTCTGAGTGTCAATTTTTGAAATATTCATTGTATTTATGTTTTCTTGTCTCTTTATTGTAGGTTAGGTTAGGGTTAGACATAAATAATCAGGTAGTGTAGGGCACTTAGGTTCTATCGGGTTAATAAACCTAACAGATTACAATCTACCGGAAAATAATGCGTTAAATTGTAATCTTTCGACAGTTTGCAATTTCGCGAGTTAGATTATAATCTAACGGTTTTTACGATCTTACCGTGACAGATACACCCTAGCTGATAAACACCTCTCCTCGTCTCCGCTTCGCACATCTCCGCTCTGGCTCTTCACCAATTTTAAGGTTTCCACTGAAAACGAGCGCTGCAGCCTGCTGCAGTATGGCGCTGAGCTGGAGACCTAGATTTGTTCACACAACTATGTTGCTATATCTATTTAGTATATTTATATATTATTTTGATTTTGACCGCCTCGTTGGTCTAGTGGTTAACATGTTCGACTGCGACCGATGAGGTCCCGGATTCGAGTCCCGGGTCGGGCCATAACAAAGTACTGGGTTTTTCTGGCAAGAAATTCTCAGTACTAGCCCGGAGTGGAGAAGTTGGCGGTGTTTCACCCCCGTGCCTCGGAGAGCACGTAAAGCCGTCGGTCCGTCGTGTCCTTTCCGGTCCTCTCCGGTCGTGTCGGATTTCCGAATCGGGCTATGAGAGTAAAGGAACAGAGAGTGCACCTGTGTATGCCTGCACACTGCACACACTTGTGCACTTTAATATCTTCCGCGCAGGTGGCTAATCTCTCTGGAGATTGGCCGCCGTGGTCGAAATTCGGTCGGGAGGACATTATTATTATTATTTTGATAGTTTCATAAACTAAATATTGTGATCAAATAAAAACGTTTTCTTTCTTTCTTTCTCTGATGGAGTCCGGGCCCCCTCGCGTTCCGCGAACGCACCTCTCTCTGCAGCCTCCTGCGCTCCTGCTTCAGCGCCTCCTCGTGCTCGTCCTGGTGGTCCTGCCGCGCGCGCAGCCGCGCCACCTGCAGCTCGAGGCGCGCCGCCGCCGCCGCCTGCAGCGCCGCCTCCGCCTCCGCGCGGGCCGCGCGCGCCTTCGCCTCGCCCGCGGCCTTGCGGAGCGCCTCCACTGTCCGACGACAACACCGTCAAGATATTTTTCTCAAACATGCATGGAAATATTGTCATTATTTTTGAAAAAAGAACACGCGAAGTATCGAATTTTCGGACAAAGAAAATCAAATCCACTGAAGGAGCGTTTTTTGAATTTGGAACATTACAACGCTCCTGCAATGTTGTATGAAACGGCGTGCTGGGGTTATTAAATACTCTTTGATCGGATCTCTTTTGGCATTCTTGGCATACCATAGTCTCTTTGCTTAGTACAAATTGGTGGCTGTATAGCCCTATATGCGTTTGCCTGTTGGCACAGATGATAAAAAAAAATTCGTCTTGATTTGTTATTTACATAGGTACATATTAAACATAAATTTAATAATAAGTAAAATGAGTTCCAACGGTTCAAAGAGTGAAATGGAGATTGATTGTACTCCACCAGATTTAAGATCAGAAGCCAAATTGGCAATGGAAAACCTGCTTCCAGCGGAGTCCAAAGAAAAATACATGAAAGTATATGAAAATTTTATGAGTTGGAAAAACGAGAAAAAAGTGAACATTTTCTCCAAAACAGTATTTTTGGCGTATTTTAATGAGATTGCGAAAACTAAAAAGCCATCTAAATTATGGGCAATTTATTCCATGCTGAAATGTACAGTTCATGTTAAAATCTATATACAGGGTTACAGGAAAAGTCGACCTAGATCCGTTAAGGGCGTGTAGTACACATCATTTCTGAATGATTTCACTATGGAACCCCCCATCCTAAACTTAACCGTTTTCGAGATATTCGAGTTTTAATTTTTTTTATGAAAATGCCCAATTTTTCGGCTATTGAATTGAATATTTTGAATTTTTTTGACTCTTATGATTATTTTTTTGGTTTTTTACATGAAGAATGAGATGCTTAATGACCTCAATGACTAAAATTGCACGTAAGTTAACTAAATAGGTCATTGTAGACGATCGAAACTTAAGAAAATAAGTACAAATTATAAAAAAATATTTTTCTTTTCTGGATATCTCAAAAAATTATTATGGCACTTGCTCTGCAGATGTGCTTAAAAACATCTACATTTTATCAGCTATCCAACGAGGTATAACAACCTAGGGTTGTATTTAAACTCATAGAAAAAAACATAGTTGAAAAGGTTCAGGTAGTAGGTCTAACGGGTCCCTCGGCTATTGTCCTTCAAGTTAATCCGGTGCGTGTGAGCGAGACAACTTACGATTTATGCAGGTGAGAGTGAGAAAAATAATGTGCAAAAACAAGTTTGGGGATACAACATGCCCATTGTTTTGTATTTGGTCGTTTGTTTGCTTGCCATCCATTTTAGTCTGCTCATGCGATTCGTCCATGGTAGATGCGAATTATTGTGCTTTCGGATTCCCACACGACTTGGCTTTGTTTCTGGACTGGCAGGCCTGTATCCTTATCACTACACGCCGGTACATGTAATTGAAGAAGGAGATCCCGCGAGACGCATGGACTTCTGCAGATTCATGCTCAATGCAGATATCGAGGACCCGAATTTCCTAAAATTAATATTGTGGACAGATGAATCCAAATTCGATAAGGACGGGATTACTAATTACCATAACGCACACTATTGGGCTCCTAAAGAACTAGGCAATCCAAATAAGAAAAGAATAAAGGGGTCACAACGACGATTTAGTGTAAATGTGTGGATGGGCATCATTTCCAACCATTTGATTGGGCCTTACTTTCTTCCAAACAATCTGAATGGTGAAACTTATGAAAATTTCTTAAGAGATCACTTAGGTGACCTACTAGATGATCTCCCATTACAATTACTGCGGGACATGTGGTTTCAACATGATGGCTGCCCTGCTCATTTCAGAAGAAGCGTTAGGGAATGGTTGGACACTAACTATCCTAACAAATGGATTGGACGAGGTGGTCCTTTACCCTGGCCAGCCAGATGTCCCGACCTGACCCCCATGGATTTTTATGTATGGGGGCACATGAAGAGCCTCGTTTACAGTGAGCCCAACCCCATATCGTCAGTGGAAGTTCTCAAAGAAAGGATAATTAATGCTGCTAACGACATAAGAAGAACATTAACCACTGGTGTAGTGAAAAGTGGACTACGTGAAAGAATGAGAAAATGTGTGCGAAATAGAGGTGGACACGTAGAACATGAACTATAAAAATTTATTCAAAAACATTAGGTGAATAAATGTTATTTTGAACTGATTTATTGTTTCATTTAGCTTACTACAAACACCCGTTAGACCTACTACCTGAACCTTTCCAACTATGTTTTTTTCTATGAGTTTAAATACAACCCTAGGTTGTTATACCTCGTTGGATAGCTGATAAAATGTAGATGTTTTTAAGCACATCTGCAGAGCAAGTGCCATAATAATTTTTTGAGATATCCAGAAAAGAAAAATATTTTTTTATAATTTGTACTTATTTTCTTAAGTTTCGATCGTCTACAATGAACTATTTAGTTAACTTACGTGCAATTTTAGTCATTGAGGTCATTAAGCATCTCATTCTTCATGTAAAAAACCAAAAAAATAATCATAAGAGTCAAAAAAATTCAAAATATTCAATTCAATAGCCGAAAAATTAGGCATTTTCATAAAAAAAAATAAACTCGAATATCTCGAAAACGGTTAAGTTTAGGATGGGGGGTTCCATAGTGAAATCATTCAGAAATGATGTGTACTACACGCCCTTAACGGATCTAGGTCGACTTTTCCTGTAACCCTGTATATCTCTGTGCCAAATTTCATCCAGATCCTGCTGTTCTGGCTTAAAATGATAAATGATTTATTAATTTCATGTAGGAGAACTTATGTCAATTATATGATACTTATGATACGTAATACTTGTAACGTAATGTACACGTATGTGTTGTATTGTTTACGTAATGTAACATTTTTCTTTTTATGAAAAGAACTGCTGATGAGTTTCTTGCCGGCCCTTCTCGATAGAGTCAGTTTTCCGAACGAGTGGTAGAGTAGTGACAAAAGTGCCACATTTCATTTCATTAGTGCGCAACTAAGGCTCGGCGCAAACGGGCCTTCGAACACAGCAACCGGTGGCTAGCGACAAGCAGTTAACATTATTTTTCATACTTTTGTATAGACGCACCGCATACATGTGTTCGCGGCCGTGTTGGCGGCCACGCGTGCCAGCCACCGGTGGCTGTTTGCTGGCTGTTGTCGAAGGCCCGTTTGCGCCGAGTCTTAGTAGCGTATTAGCTGCGTGTCAGCCACCGGTGGCTGTGGTCGGTGGCCATTTACGCCGAGCCTTAGTAGCGTATGAGTAGCGGGACAACCACCGGTGGCTGTGGTCGGTGGCCCATATGCGCAGAGACTTAGTAGCGTATGAGTAGCGGGACAGCCACCGGTGGCTGTGGTCAGTGGCCATTTACGCCGAGCCTAAGTAGCGTATGAGTAGCGCGACAGCCACCGGTGGCTGTTTCCGAAATCCCGTTTGAGCCTAAGTGGTGGTGCTACACTCACGCTCGGTGTCGTGTTCGCGGTCGAGATGCGAGGCGGCGCCGTTCTGCCGCGCGGCGCGCTCCTCGTTCAGCTGCAGCTTCAGCTTGCGCACCTCGCTCTCCAGCGCCGCCTTCGCGCCCACCAGCCGCTCCAGCCGCACGTCTGCAACACACCACCAGCAACTGACTACTGAACGCAACTGCCTGAGTAATAGGTCTACACAGCACTTTTTACAGGGCCCTGAGGTAAGGGTGGGCGTGGCCGCTAGTTAGAGCGTCGCTTATTTCACAGAAATAAAGACCAATATAGGGACCCTTTCTTCCTAAATCTTATTACACTACACTGATTCAAGGGTAAGGGTCCGTGTGAAAAGTGCAGTGTAATAGGTCTCTTAGCCCTTGACTGCGATCTCACATGGTAAGTGATGATGCAGTCTAAGATGGTAGCGGGTTACTCCTATTCGGTGTCTACACGGCATCGTACCGGAACGCTAAATCGCTTGGCGGCTCGTCTTTATAGCCACGGCCGACACCTCCCACCAGGCCAGACCAGGGACCATTCAGAAATTACAAATTCCCAAATTAACCCTGCCAGGGATTCAAGGTTTATGACGTCTCGGCAACGTCTCGGAAGTTAGCCACGAGTGTAGGCTCGCTCGACTGAGCCATCCCGCTGTTACCTAATATAGTATTATGCGCATCGAAACGCACGATGTTCGTTGATGTTGTTGAGAAGTCATAAAGTTTGAATCGGACTGTACCCAATAAAGAAAACCAATTTTGAAGTAGGAAAGTATAGTATGCAGTCGAACTCCTAGAAAAGTAGGTGGATAAGGCGGGTAGAGAAATTATGTATGGTGGCGAACTCTTCTAATGGCTTAGGAACGTTACCTAAAGTTCCTTCTCCCGCTTCGTTCAGCAGTTGCTCCGACTCGTGCGACACTAGCGCCAACGGCGGCACACTCCCGCACGCTTCGCCCGCGTCCGCATTAGCCGCGAGTGTAGGTTCGCTCAACTGAGCCATCCCCCTGTTACCTAATATTGTATTCTGCGCAGCAAAACGCACGATGTTCGTTGATAGGTCATAAAGTTTGAATCGGACTGTACCCAATAAGGAAAAACAATTTTGAAGTAGGACAGTATGAACTCCTAGAAAAGTAGGTGGATAAGGCGGGTAGAGAGATTACGCATGGTGGCGAACTCTCCTAAAGGCTTATGAATATTACCTAAAGTTCCTTCTCCCGCTTCGTTCAGCAGTTGCTCCGACTCGTGCGACACTAGCGCCAACGGCGGCACGCTCCCGCACGCTTCGCCCGCGTCCGCGTTGGGCGCGCTCGCGGCCTCCACGAACGCGCGCCCAGCCGCCGCGGCCGCCGCGTCGCGCGCTCGCACCGCGTCCCGCGCCTGCGCGAGCTCGCGCTCTAGCGTCGCGTGCTCGCGTTTTAACCGCTCGAAACATGAGCACTTCTCTCTGTGTTCGCGCTGAAACAAAGCGTGACATTTAGATTTTTTGAAGTGAAACTTGAGTTGAAACTTCTTTAGAATCGTCGTGATTCTAAAGAAGTTTCACTTCAGTAAAACTAAACTATTCACAAGAATCGTCATATGAAAATTCGATGAAACGAAAAAGCGACACTAAAAAGAGACTAACACATTCATAATAGGATATACCCTGCGAGAGAATGAGATAGAATACGAGTTATATTTTGGTTATCAATCTTTTTGAAGTCAAAACTTCGTTAGTCAGCTGCGCTTATGCTAACAAGAGACTATAGTCAAGTTACCTGTAGCTGCGCGTATTCCTCCTGCAACTCTTCTATCCTGTCCTTGAGCAGTTCGAGCTGGTAGCCGAGCGCCGCTTTGTCGTTGTCCAGCTGGGCGTTCAGTATCATCGCCTTGCGGAACTTCTCCTCCACTTCTTTGAGCTCATGCTGAAAATAATAACACATTAATGTATTAATTCGTACCTGTGCATCACATAAATCAAGTTTTTTTTAAATTTCGTCCTTTCCTTTCGTTCCCTGGAATAAACTTTATCTAAAATCTTTCTGTACAATGAAACCTACCTCTGTACGAAAATTTTCCAACGTGAGAAAAATGTTCTAACTTGACTTATTAATAATTTCTGGACGTTCTGGACTGGATAGATAGCGATAGATATTCTAGGAGCTTATCCTATTCTTAACTGGTTGATGAATGTTTCGAACCGAAATACAACTATCAAAATAAAAAGACATACAAATACAGTGATTTAAGTATCTGTATGTTTCAAGGGTCAAGGGGACGAAGATAACGGACGGAGAAAAGCTCAAGAACAGTATTTCGAACCCATAACAGAATTTTCAGAACAGAGACAGACTTTTATAGATTGCAAATTGTGGATACAATGAAAAGTTAAGGTCTGGAATCCTCAAAGGAGAGAGCGTATTCAGCAAAAACATGGTGACTTACTGATCTACTGGAGGTTGCATGGATAGGCCGTTAAGCATGACAAGGAATGAGGTCAAGGGCTCAAAAGTCGCTCAGGGTAGCGCAATACTGTACCCACTGAGGAGTCAGTCAAGATTTACTTAATGTGTTTGGGGCATCTGGGACTTAGCTCTAATATAATAATAATTATATGAACTACTAGCTGATGTTCTCGACTTCATTCGAATGGGTTGAGTTTCTTGATTCCCGGAGCTCCGTTGTATTTCAGAAAGTTACAGGCCACAAACGATGTTTGATCCAAATTTCATCAAAATCGGTTGAAAAGATGGGCCTTAAAAGCGTAACAAAGGGTGGTTAGCATGAATTACCCTGAGGTCTTTGATGCTAAGCACGTCGTCCGAGTCTTCTGAACTCCGTCGCGGGGAGTGCATCGCGCTGGGGCTCAGCGCCGCCAGCCGGCTGCCGGCGCGCCGCCCCACTGTCTCTGGAAACAAACACAACTAGAGTTAAGCGGATAGTAGTGACATAATCATAAGGGTCCCAACAAACCCATCGACACCGAACCGGTTTGAGCCAGTCAGAAAAGCTTTATGTATACGGCATTAAGAGTGAAAACGCGGCAAAATGTCGTTTCCGCGTCGAATAGCCCGTGCATCGCATCGTCCGGGGCAGGTAACGTCATTTCAACCGTATTTTGACCGGCTCAAGCCAGTTCCGCGTCGATAGATGTGGGGAGACCCTAAGAGGTCAGGTTATCCAACCAACGTTGTAATTTCCGGTATGAAATCGTCTTTACCTTGGGACCCAAGCTTAACGTATATGGCTTCTTCGAAGTTTGAAGCATATGCGTGGCCCATAGTTACTTCAACTTTGTGACTCGCTGAACTAGTAATACTCAGAGGCTCAGAGCCATCTATCATCTTTATCAACATTTCTCAGAAATTTATTAATGGGGCGTGATCATGTTCCCCATGAAGCTCTAAGTGAAGAGTCGGACTCAACACGCAATGTTTTGACGGCCTCTCTGGCGCAATGGTGAGTGATCCCGAGTAAGAGCCCCGGCAGAGTCAATATGAGAATTTATAATTTCTGAATTTCCTCTGGTCTGGTTTGGTGGTGGGAGGCTTTGGCCGCTGGTTACCACCCTATTGGCAAAGACGTACAGCCAAGCGATTTTGTTCCGGTACGATGCCGAGTAGAAACCGATTAGCAAATCTATTAGCTAGGTTACAAAAAAGAAAACATCCTTCGCTAACTACGTAAAGCACGTTTGTGGTGAAAGGCAGGCTGAGGCTATTAAAAACTCCACGAGAAACTGGAATTTCGAATATCTACGGTTGTAGACTCTGACGGTGCCTTACGTTACGATAGTAGAAACTTAGAAAGCTGGAGGAGGAACTACTAACAAGACCAAAATGTTCTATATGGGCACCGGTCTCCGCAATATATCGAAATTACGCGGACTCGTCCGAAGCTATTTGCTTCCTTGTTCCTAATTCGAACAGCTAGGATTTGGAATGCCCTTCCGGCTTTCGTTTTCCCCTCGTCTTTTAATATTGGTAAGTACCTTAAAATACAGAGTGAATAGGCATCTTCTAGGCAAGCACGCTCCACCTTAGGCTGCATTACTAATTGTATATGCAAATCGTAATCATTTGACAGCTGAAAACTTATCACTCGAACTGTTTAATGAGTTCATACATGCTTTTTGACGTGCAGGCATCTATGGACTCCATAAACAGGTCGAATTATCCGTTTGACAAACGATTACGATTTCCTTACACAATCGGGGGGCAGGTCTGATTGCAGCCAAGCCTATACATATATTTAAAAGAAAAAAAACAGTAGGATACGCTAGTGTTTACCTGAGTACATGTCATAGGCCTTGTCGGCATGGTCCTCCTGCTCGCGCTGCTGTCGCTCTAGCTCGCGCATGCGGATCTCGCGCGCCTCCGCACGCGCTGCGCGTCGTGCCGCCAGACGCTGCTCCGCCTGTGAGCGAACACCTTCATTATCCATATGAATACTCACTCTACTTCATTTAATATGAGCACTGGACGTTGGTGACAATCCATTAGTAGGAGCACAAGGATATATTTATGTTTACGGAGCATAAGGCCTTTGTACTTCTTAGTTCAACCTCCTGAAAGCAGGAAAACCCAACAGGAGCTAGAAATTCAACTCTAGCATAAGCTAGGTTCAGGGTCCCGAAAAGTATACGCACTGAAATTTCAAACAGATTAGCGTCCGGAGACATTACACTGGCTGAAAAAGTTAACTTACACTGACTGAAAAAGAAACCCTTTATGCGAAGGAAAATGTGAATGATTCATGTAACTAATATTATGCTATAAAGTATAAATGATTAAACCATAAAACAGAAAATGGAGCGCCTAAAGGAAAATTTGTATGATGAAATACCTAGGTGTATGTGTATGTTTTAAGCTACCTACTCCAGGCACGGCTACTTGTAAAAAAAGAGGTTGTCTAATGCACAAAATACCAGCTTTTGATAGAGCCATAGGTTCTAATAACCGGGATGGAACTGAACTAGTGTTGAGCTAGACTGCATACAATAAAATACCTAGTAACAGCATGACTATTAGTTATGACGTCTTGGGTCTTTTGCTTCCCTTCTTCCTGTGATTCCGCGTTACAGAATGTCCCCCATCCCATCTCAATTACAGAAATGTACCATTGTAGAGTGTTTTATAGCACACTAGCTGATGCCCGCGACTACGTCCGCGTGGCTTGAGGTTTTGCTTCCCGCGGGAACTCCTTAGTTTTCCGGGATAAAAAGTAGCCTATGTGTTATTCCAGACTATAATCTATATCTGTTCCAAATTTCATCCAAATCCGTTCAGCCGTTCGGGCGTGATTGGGTAACAAACATCCATTCATACATCCATTCATCCATCCATCCAAATTTTCGCATTAATAATGTTAGTATAGATGCATATCAATCCAAATTGCAATGTGTAGAGTTTCTACTATAATATAATCTGTCCATGCTAGTGCCATCTCCGAACGAAGGTTGGCAACCATAAATGCCAATGGGGGCTACCGCGTTTAAATTCGCCGCTAGAGGCGCTAGTGTAGAGTGAGGTCTCCGAAATGTCAAATAGGTATTATCATTGGGCCTTTATCGCGGGTCTAATTATTTCATTAATGTATTTAGCAATACCGGATTAATGTCAGTGCCCTCGCTTTGAAAGCGGAGCTGAGAAAAAAAAGTGCAAAATTAAGCGGGTTGAAAGAAGAATTCAGAAATTAGTACATTATGTCCCTGGTTCCTGTGTGCTTACTATTTAAAAACGTATTTTTTGTCAAAAGTATGCTTGTTTACCGAATTTACAGCTATATTAGGAACCTTACTCGCCAGTGGCGCCAACTAGTGAGCATAAAAACCGTAGCCCTCATTGGATTTATAGTGCGACAAACTTAACTGACCCGGTGACAGCGACGCACAGAGTACATTATATATACTGGTATAGAGTTGCTACTTGACTTTCAATGTACAGCGACATCTATCGGGAAGTTGTCCATTTAAAATATGTATATATATATATAATATATAACCCTAACACAATGCTATAGTACTATATATTACAAAGTGTATTTTGTATAATAATTTATCTTAATTATTACAAGATCACCTAATTCTGCAACTATAGAATTATGTGACATTGTAATAATTAAGATAAATTATTATACGATAAACACAAACTGTAAAGATGTTCAGATGTTAGTAAATGAAACGCATGTTGATTATTTTCTCTTATATTCTCAATTACAAAAAATATACATAAAGCATAACAATTATTGCACAGTTTCATGTTTTTCACATCGTACACACTTAATACACACTCTATTAATATAGTTTCACATTGTAACGAATTTATCAAAAAATAATAATTTGTCCACCCGGCATCCGGCATGCCAGAAAACGTCAATGTCAATGTCGAATTACAAACTTTAAAATGGCGGCTGTCCACGTTTGGAAATTAAAACATAAATGTTTCATTAAACTTCTAACTCATTCCACTTAACTAAATTTATAACAGATAAATCTTTATAAATTATCTAAGATAAATCACATTCTGCTCAAAAAAAAAGTTTTATATATTATTAGCTTTGTGTTTATATAAATGGCAAAATCATTAATTTATCTAAAACATAAGCTTCTGAACGAACACTTATTTCAGCGCCATCACAGACCCTGATCACAGACTTTTAAGTGTACATACCTTCAGTACAAGATAAGCGCCATGAGCGCCATCCTTTAGGGAGTTGTGGAACTAACATCCCCATACAACAGAAAAATGTTCTAAGTGCAAAGGCCCTGCAGCGACGCCAGTATCCAATTTTGGTCACCGGGCCAGATAAGTTGGATGGACTTCAGTCCTATCTTGCGGTCATGTTGAACCACTGCCGAAGGTACTAAAACCAGAGTGTTCGTATCCGGCTATATGTTCAAGATATAAAAAATTTTCACTGACTGACTGTCTGACTTCTCAACGCACAGCCCAAAGCTTTGGGGTTAGAAACTACCTAATTATAATTAATCAAGTTCATTTGTATAAAAATATTTTAATTGAATGTTTTTTTAAAGTAGGAATTTGGGAAAATAACACAATATATTTTATCATCGAGCGAGTTTTATCGCGGAGCCCGCTTGTTTGTGGTAAGTATTATTACTACTTATTACGTATTCTGTGGTATTACCGCGCACTAATCTCCACGCACATTAACCTGTTTTACTAGTGAATACGTTTTCCGTATCATTTCATGATTGGAAGATTCTTTATTAGGTTTACTTTCACTCTATGACAAGTAAGGGGTTGACCATATTAAATGATCACATCTGATGGTTAAAAATAATATTATGATGGAGTCCAAAATTTTGCATGCGTGAGGTGCGTAGGTGACTAGCTATCTATTTTATACGCGAAATGTGAATCATCAAAAATCAGGCATTACCTAGCGCCATTTAGTACTCTACATATTAGAACCTCCATTAATTTGGTGACGTCATATGAACGAATCAATAAGTTCGTTAATCTGATGAACTAACATAAATACGACAAGACAGAAGAGTGTCGCTACTCGCTACTTCGTTTTTAGAAAAGACTATCTTCTGGAGTTCTTATCTCCAAACTACAAGAGATCACTACTTATATCGAGAGCGTGAAGAGATATTAAAAAATTAAAAAGCACGACTGCCCTGCCAAAAAACGAACTAAAAAGTTATAAATCTAAATTAATCTAGTACCCACCTAGTTAAATAGAATCTTATTCACATTTTTATTAAATGATATTTTTTTGCGAATCACTGGATATTGAACTAATAGTGTTATATATTTTTGGAACATACTCATTATTTTCTAGATGATTATATAGTTAATCTTATTTTCAACTTGTCAACTTTAGTCTTTAATGCGGGAGCATGGTCACCCATCATTTTTTTTTAAATTTGACTAGCCCATGTCACCCGGAATAAGCTAGGGATTCTAACGATACCTCATTTATCAAAATTGGTTCAGGCGTATAGAAGTTATGGTGGAATACACAAACTGACATACATACATACATACATACATACATACATACATATATACATACATACATGAGCCCTGAAAACAATATACTCCTTTTTTCAGGCAGTCGTATAAAAATTAACCTACTTTATATGAAATGAACTATTTAATGTGTAAGTATAATGTTGAGTATAATATATACATGTTGAGACGCTCTATGCCTAAAATATATTCCTAATATACAGTTATGGTTGTCAGCATATGGTTACTGTGTGCCAATGAACGCGTGTTCGGTTACCCGTACATGGGGTACGATGACATCATTCTTTATTTTTTAGGTTCCAAGGTCTTTCATGCTATTACCCCTTTAAATAAAATCGAGCCTTGAAGAAATTATGTCGAAACTAAATCACCAAAAACGGCCAAAATTGCGCTTGAGCACGCCGTAAAACTAACTGCAATCAACGTCAATTATAAAACATAAATCTCAAAACTTTGAAAGTTCTCGCTATATTCTTAACGTAGACCCTGAGTGTGAATTGCCTCATTGCGAAGTACCTACCTCTGGGGACATTACTGCCAACGCTTAAAGCAATATTACTCAAAATCACAGTTAGATGTCGCGTACCTTTAATTTCCATAAATAAGGAATTCTAAAACACGAAAGTCAACCAATTAAACAAAACGGCTATAAGCATTGCCAGTATGGCCCCTGAAGCGGTGTTAACCAAGTAGTTAGACATTCGGCCTCCTGTTCTGGTGGTCGGGGATTCTATCCTCGGGCATGCACTTTAAATAACTTAGAGTTATGTGCATTGTGCAATTAAATATCCTCAACAGGGTCTTATAACGTATTTATGGTTGTCACAGTGAAACAATAGCAATCACCTTGGGCTTTGGCTATTTTTTCGCTATTGGCCAAAATCTATTGTCGCAACAAGAATACCATAAATTAAGCCAGTCACAACAATTGAGATTGTAACAATAATAAAAATTGATGCAGCTTTTGCCCAGTATTTTAAATTTCTAACCACAAAAGAATCCGCAGTCTAGTATTCGTTTGTTTATTTCAATTTTTCCTAGCCCAAGCGTAACATTATATGAATTCTGTCTTGTAGAGTACTGATATAAGATCTAATTTGCCGCGATATCAGAAATCAGCTGAGCAACCGGCCAGCAAGGACGTATAGACACAGTAAACAGATAGAGGTGTGCCTCGGTGGCTATCAATTCATTTAATTTATATTTGATATCAATGAAACTTGGTTTTTATTTAAAAAACAAAGAGGATTCTGTTTTATTTACCAAAAGGACAACGGTCTTACTATTACTTGCGATTTATGACGAATGTAATTAGTACATTAATATCAAATCAATCATCTTTACTTCCAAATATGTGACGACAGTTGTGAGCGTAGTAGTTTTATAAGTGGGAGGTCCTGGGGATAATGGGCTCAGGTAGGATGGGTAGTAGGGATATAGCAGACTTAAGGGTGGTTACCACCGAAGCCTCGTACCGCTGAGCGATTATCGACCTCCGGTACGATAAATAATGTCAAAAAACGTCCACACCCTCTCTAGTTTAGACAGCTTCCATCTAAGATATCTATGGCATAAGATAATATATATGGCATCATAAATCATCAGACCACAGGTGAAATCGCAAACATGAGACAAGGGCTTGGGCTAGGGCTTGTCAATCTATAAAAATAATAATAATAGAAATCATTATAGGTATTAAGCAAACATCATTACTTAAATTAACGACAAAATATCTGCGTTTTCTTCTTAGCGTTTTCTTATCGAACAGGTTCAGTCGAAGTTAAGTTAAAACAGTACAGCATCAAGACACGCGGAAGCGTGTCCAGCCAAAGTTCAAAAAAACTGCCGAGCAGCACCGAGTGTTACACGAACCATTTGGAGCCACATTTGACCCCCTCATAACTCAAAAACTATTTCACATAAACATGTCAAATTTGGCGCATATATTGAGACCCGTGAGATACATATGTGCTCCAAATTTCATAAGCACACCTCAAATGGTTATTTAGATATAAACGTACAAAAATCGTCATTTTTATGCTCTACCTAGGTATAGATCAAAACTCTGACACGGGGCATACTATACCATTGCTTAAAGCCATATTATTTTAATATTGTTGACGTTCATGTTGTAGTGTTATAATCATTATTTTAAGGACGTCAAAGTACGTGACATTCAACGGTTATTTTGAAACAATACTGCTTTAAGCGGTGGTAGTAACTCCGTCGTCCACTTCCTGCGGCAACTTGCATTACATTCTACGCATAGTGCATGCACAACTAAATAAAACAAGAGTTGTTAAGTAAAAAAAAACTCCGATTACATAAATCATACTGCAGGTCTTTGTTTAAATTCGTTATTTTGTATTTTTAACTATTGAAAATGACACATAATTATTATTTTAATGTAAATAATAATGAATAATAATATAGTTGCATTAAAACCTTACCTTCGTATTCATGCATTTTTTGCAACGAAACGTCATTGACAGAAAAGAAGAAGAAACGTATTTGAAGTCGTCAGTTCAAGCTGTCAGTCATTGTGATTTGTATTCATTGTTTATAGTGGTTTTAGTGATATCGACTGTTTACCGTGCTTGTTTTCAATGTTTCACTAAAAACTTTTGATTTTGAACTTTTGCAATCAAAATTGATGAGATGTAGAGGTAGTCTGACCATGGATGTAATCTGTCAATGTCAGTGTAACTCTAGGTACACTATATATTTTTCTTGAGAATTCTCGCCTTTAATTAACTTGTACAATGAGTCGTACAATAGAATTATTGGTGGGTGACACACTGACCTTACACCGAATAATAAGTACCTACTAATGTAAAACGTAAACTTAACTAATAGAAAAGTCCTATTACAGTGTAAAGGATTATTTGAATGATAGCAAGGCATGCGTATGAATTGTTACAGCGGCTGATTATGTAATGTTATATTATAAGTACATATATACAATTTCAAATATTTGTGAGATGGTGATAATAAAAAAAACACAGCTGAGTTTATTGCGGGCTCTTCTCAGACCAGGGCACGTTTGGAACCCTCGTAGCTTTAGTTTTAAGATACCGTAGTTAATTATCACCATCACGTCTTATGCTCTGTAAGCATGACGTTCAGAAGGTGTACTTTATAGGTACATATTTTGAATAAATATGTTTTGAGTTTGAGATTGAGTTCAATAATTTCTGTACAAAAAGTAATGATATCCCATCAAAAACATAAATGTAAAATGAGAGCCAAGTTCAAAGTTGTGATATATATGCCTT
Source organism: Erebia palarica (assembly GCA_964035005.1). Classification (NCBI taxonomy): domain Eukaryota; kingdom Metazoa; phylum Arthropoda; class Insecta; order Lepidoptera; family Nymphalidae; genus Erebia; species Erebia palarica. Next base: position 42,256,227 of record OZ035983.1, read on the forward strand.
GGTTGTTGACTTCAGCGACAAAAGAAGTGAGATCTAAATGGGTGCCAAGTTCAATGGTCAGTCCTGCAATTTATTTATCCCATCAAAAACATAAATGTGAAATGAGAGCCAAGTTCAAAATTGTGATATATATGCCTTGGTTGTTGACTTCAGCGACAAAAGAAGTGAGATCTAAATGGGTGCCAAGTTCAATGGTCAGTCCTGAAATTTATTTATAACAACATATAATATTTTATAACAACTTAAAATATCATTTCTTTTTATAACTTAGTATAAAATGTTGAAGACTAAGGCTTTGGCTTGGCTAGTTTTCATATACGAATTATAGCCTTCACAAGTTGTAAAGCTGTAAGTTCTTATTATATTCTTCTGAAAATTTTACTTGCTGGTAGAAACTGTACTTTTAGGTACGTACTTAATAATAATTCGTATATGGAAACTAGCCAAGCCAAAGCCTTAGTCTTCAACATCTTATACTAAGTTATAAAAAGAAATGATATTTTAAGTTGTTATAAAATATTATATGTTGTTATAAATAAATTTCAGGACTGACCATTGAACTTGGTACTAAAATGTAAATATTTTGGAAAAAGAACCAACTTTGCTTTTTTTGTTTCTCGCGGGAACTCTTTAAATTTGCGGGATACCACCTGTATCTGTACCAAATTTCATCAAAATCAGTTTAACAGATGGGCCGTGAAAGCGTAGCAGACAGACAGACACACTTTCGCATTTATAATATTAGTATAGTATGAATTCTACTGTACGTGTGTTTGTCACCTAAGTCCGCCTAAACGGCTGGACCTATTTGGATGAAAAGGACAATTGGACCCGGTAAGCGGCGCTGCAATCGGGTTCTAGGTTCAGGGCAGGACAATGTCTGCCGGGGCCGCTAGTCTATAGCAGTTTTCTATTTGGTTCCAATGGAAAATAGCCTGGACGTAAGTTCAATCTAAAGACTTCTTGTCGCTACTCGCCAAAACAGAGACTGGTAAAATATAGATACATAAAGCCTAGGTAGCTAACTAGCCATCATAAACGATTCTATAGAAAGCAAAAGTAACACGTTTTCTAGACGCTATATTAAAAGGCTATAATTATGAATAATAATGAATAAATTATAATCCACAGCTGTCAATGAATTGCCTCAGAATATTATCATTTGCATACTACTAATGTCGTAAACTCTACAAGATTTCTTTTCATTTCAATATTATATATGCGAGTTTCTTTATTAATGCTTGTTGTTTAAATCCAAATCTAATGTATTATAATAAGTATGCATTATTTAAATTTCCTAAGTGTTTACTAATGGGTTAGTGGGTTGATACCTGTTTGATAATGCTAACGATTAATATAATTGCAGAAAGGACATTGTTCTGTCCCCATACAAAGTTCGCCTAAGAACCAACCGTCATAAAACCTTTTTATACTTGAGAGCAGATTAAAACTACGGACACTTGCAAGAAAATTACTTATTACCAAAAATATTTTCAATTTTGAGTTCATTTCAGCATTCACGATCAATCTACTTGAACAAATTAATATCATCTCTATCCATTTGTAATAGAGCTGTAAACAGTATGTAGATAAGACAAGATTCACCGTAGTTCATCAAAAACATTACAGATGGCGTTATTAATAATGCAGGTATCGTTATAGTTCATCGAGAACGTCACAGATGGCGTTAAAAATATTAAATTATTGTACTTTCAATAGATGGCGTTGCGAGATTCCGAATACTAGCGCACTTAGCACTTTAAGCAGCCTTTATTTTGTTTCTTACGATACAGATCTAGCGCTCAAGCGGTAGTATTGTATATTATTTAAAACTTAAGTTATTGATCTGTGGTTAATAAACCAGAGACGGAAACGTATAGTAATCAATTTAATACCCATTTACTTATTTTTTAATTAATTTGAAGTGTCGGTTGAATTCTGATATTTGGAATAAAGACTATAAATTAAGCTAAGAATTACTGTATATTTCAAACGTGTGTTGATTCTTAGGCGAATTTGGTCAATGTCCTTTAACTGCATGATATAAAATGGAAAACAAAGTGCAGGTACTAGGTCCATAAGAAAAAATGTACAGATTTTGTGGTAATCAAGACCGGTCATATAACCAAATCTAATCATTAGATAATAATAACAGACCTAACCAAAAATTGAAGATAGGCATCTTTTAAAGCAATAATATAACTATGAGTAACATGAGTAAGTACAGATACGTCAGTTCAGTGAGGTCATCATAGCCCAAATCCAAGTACCCACCAAAGTCTATTACTATAACAAGAACAGACCTAAAATTAATAAGTACTTATAAGACCAACTTACATACAGCAGAATTAACCTTGCCGTGATCCGAATTATGAGTTCCGAGGATGACATAATCCTGGCGAATTCTGTCGAGGTCACCACTCAACCACAAACACAAGTCTGTCGCTAGCAGAAGCCACAGCTGAACTAGCAACTGACATAATGGACGATTGTATGCTTATTATACTATATCCAATAACACCACAAAATGTGCAACTGAATACTAACTCAATGTAACTCTATCACGCACATAAATGCAAATAAGATGTCATACTGGAGTCACGTTACTAAAATATTTGCAACAAACCTAGACGTAGAAAGGAGGAGCAAAACCAAGGGCATCTCCCTCGTTTGAACCTTGCAATATATTGATGATGACCGAAATTCGGCTAAGCAATATGTATATGTCAAGTACATATACATACTGCCTAACGCCTAAGGTCAAAACCATCAGATAAATTTTAAAAAGTTATCCACAATATCCAGTTTTCAAACTGATATTGTACCTAAATACGAAAGTATATTTTTTTTTCACGGCTCAAAAGATTTTGACGGGCACAGGCATCTTGTACTAAAACCTAAAAACCTGAATTCCCAGGGGAGCAGATATTTATGTGAGCAATAAGAGACAGAACTACAATTATCATTGAAAATCTACTCAGAATCTTGTTACCCGTTCCGAATTTCTGAACCACTTAGGTCAAATCAGAAATCTGTATCTTTAACAAGGTTAACGAGAAGTGAAAAATGTTTCATTAAAAAAAATGGCATCACTGGACGACGAATACAACAAAAGTATGGCTTGTGTATTAGAGCGTAGTATTCCAAACAGTAAAGGCTTGACCTTAAAACCTATCGCTCTATGAATCGTGACATTTGAATGACTAAATACACACATAAAAGAAACATGACAGACACTCCGACAAATTCCTGGCGGCTTACGTAAACAGAGGCTTAAAAATTTCAAATAATATGTCCTAATGAATAGCACTAACACTGTTCACACAAGATAATATATTAAACTGGCCTTCCACCGGTTGTCACGAATCAGCAGGGAAACTTTTGATAAGATAACCGTGCCCTAGATAACATTATACTATGATTTGATTTATATTGTAACAAAAATAAAATCACATCAATTATAAAATAATCAGAATGCAGTATCTCGCTCGCAATGTTGATTTCCCAAATGCGAATGGAGTTATGAGGATATTGAATTCTCACCTTATGGATGGAAATTCTTAAAATTGTGAGTCATATGAGTTAACGTTTTCTATTCGTAGGGAGTTTGTGCAATCAATATCATTCATGCGAAATTATGACGCTAATTGAATCTAAAGCCTCCTAAGCCTCTTCAGATTAAGAAATAGATCTAAGGTAATCAAAGAGGATAATCGCTACACTGCGTCCGAGGTCGCCAAATGTTAAGATTTAAAATTATCATAATAAAAATGCCAAGACAGCGTCAGTCGCCTGTAGGTACACACAGTTCTATACAGAATAAATACTTCAGGTAGATATTTAAAAACTTATTACATACGTGATTATAGTGATCGCCGAGTATTCCAACGATGGAGCCATCGCTTTGTCCATCTTCACCATTACTTTGATTGCTCACATCTTCATAATCAGCGCCATTGCCATTCATCTTCATTGTGGGGCCATTCACTTTTCCTTCTATACTATTATTTGGATCATCCGCAACATTTTTATTCACAGTTTCGGTAATTTGGGTTTGAAAGTCTTTACGTTCTATTATAGTCTCATCCTCAGAATCTTCAAAGTCACCATCTGTAAACGCACCACCACATTCTTCGTCGCTATTTTCAGAAGTTGCGAACTCCGATCTTTTAGCCATAGCCAATGTTATTAGTACGTAAACTTTTTACGGGGAATTGATTCGCATATTTTAAAGTATATATCATACGAAGCACGTACCTTCGCGCATGCACAAGGAACGCTTAAGCCAAATTAAATGGAAAGGAAGGACGCAATTTTAGCACGTAATTCCAACGCCGCAATTCAAGTTGAGGCATGATAAAAATATAGGTAATATTATTGTACTATCTTATCGATAAGAAGAAAAGATATTGCCACTTCATTCGAGAGACGTTCGTCCGCTAAAATTCTTTGTTTTTAACGACAATGGCATTTTTGTTGATATTAATAATCACAATGGTCACAAACACGTTGTTTATAAGCACTCAAACGTTTGTCAATAAGGGCTATTTATCTGATACCAATTCTTCAGAGATACTTTATAAACAAGTACGAGCGGTAAGAGTGAATGGCACACGACACACGCGCGACCTGTGTGGTGTCGGTGATAGACTGTCATTAGCAAGCAGGCCGCATGCTGCCGCGACCATCTATGCGCTATCGATGTCGTAAGCGCACCGTTAACCCTAACTTTAATCCTAAAGCAATGCTGACGATTAAGCGGATTTTTTCCTCTTTTATGTTAACAGATGTCACAAAGCTAATGACCTATAAGCTTATCTTATTCATTCTAATTTAGAGTCGTATTGAAATTCCTGTAACGACTTTATATAAAATAGGCATGATGACAGTATCCAAGAATCAATGAAATTATGAATTTATCTACAATAGGATTCATGGAATATAAAAACGTATTTATTTTTCTATTTCGAGTGAGATTGGTATTTATTTTGATAAAATAAAACTATGAAATACAGTAATCCGCCATATTGTACAAAACACCACTGAAGCGAATGACGTCACTATTGTTTTCGAGCTTTGACAATCGACCAACAATCTCTATAAGTACAGGTGTTTTAAATGTTTATCAAGTATGTTCGTGTTTTTTTTGTTTCCCAAAGATCATTTCTTTAATCTAGTTTTCTTTTACCGAATCCAAAGATATGAAATTAAAAATCGTTAGCCATGGATCAAGGATTTACCAAAGCTACTAGCTCTAATTTGCCCAGGATTGATTTGTTGATGCTGGTTATCTTGCATCTAACAAAGACTTTAGTTTAGTTCTTTTGTTCAGCAGAATTTCGCAACGTCAAAACTTCCATCCAATAATAACATAATAATTTATAGGTTCTAAACCCGTAAAATCTGCTATTTTATATATTAAGCACTTCATGATAGGTATTAGAGGTATGAAATGTTGTTTTTTAAAACTATACCGTCTAACTTAATATTATGAGCGGTGATTGCCTTCTATGACGTCTGCCTCCTATTCGGGGCGTATGGGGTTCGATCCTTGGTACGCATCTCTCAACTTTTTGCAGTTATTTGTGTTATAAGCAAAACAGCATCACTAGGTACATAGTATAAAACAAAGTCGCTTCCCGCTGTCTGTCCCTATGTATGCTTAAATCTTTAAAACTACGCATCGGATTATGATGCGGTTTTTTTAATAGAAAGATTGATTCAAGAGGAAGATTTAAATGTACTTTTTATCCAGGAACATTAAGTAGTTCCCGCGGGAACCAAAAAACCTCAATCCACGCGGACAAAGTCGCGGGCACCAGCTCGCCGTGCAAGATTAAGCTACATAGATCGCATTGTTTTTTAAAATGGCGCATGAATAAATAACTTGTTTGGAGTTAATTTTGATGTGTTATCACACTGGGGGACCGCACACGACTTACACACTTTAGAATTCATATTATTCACACAAAATATTTAAATTACTATACGAAGACTTTGTGTTTACTGCACACAGTACATTAGAGTACATTGGTAAAAGCAATAGTGACGTCACAAACGACGCCATGACACCCGCGAGCGTTTTGGCGTTATTTTTAAAATTGAAATCTCAAATGCCAATTTTATCTACAAAACCTTTTTTTTCTACTGAAATAAGATATTTTCCGAAATATTAGATACTTCCGAACATAATCTGACCATTTTTCAAAAACAGTCATCATGCCTATTGCCAGGATATTTAAGCTGCCAGAGGCTGTAGGATTGTTACACAGTTTTGTATCACAATGGTTTAAAGTCCTCTAAAGTGCTGTCTAACTGAAATTTTAATTAAAAAACCGTCGTTGACACAGTATAGCGTAGTATACTATTGGGAGTTGTTTTCCCCTTAAAACGAAGCTTACGAGTTATCACAAATCAGCAACATACTGCGTCGCTTCACGCATGGCCCTTAGTGTTACTAGGATAGGAGTATCATATTACTATAACGATTAAGAACGTCGATAACCGCTACAGTTCATAATATTTGACCACAGTCAAAACCAAAGCGAAGCGCAGTAAAACACGCTGCAAGTTTAGTGTATAGTGTCAGACGACATTAAACCGCACTCTCCGCCTGCGCCATTGCATGTCGCTGATTAATAGCTCATTGTCGGAGTAATATGCATGCACGGGACCCTTGCGGAGTCCCCTATGGACGGGATGGTTACTAACTATAGGGTATATAGTTCTTAGATAGGAGTATCGTGCATTTCTAATCTTATCTTGTAAACCGATAGGTAGAAAAGTTTTTGGACATGGGTTTCTACTCTTTTGCAAGGATCATAAAACAAAAAACGGTCTTGACTCTTGACTCGCTTTTGAGAACGTCCATCCAGCTAGTGGAGGAGGCTCTCCCAACAACGCTACAATTAACGTTGTGGTTTTTGTGAGGTTATCATTGAAGCTCCCAACTCCTAACTGCAACGTCTACAGCTACTCTTATGGTTGTGCAGAGATTTCATACGACACTAAACGGCACAATCGCGCTTTGCTTGACGGTGGTTACTCTGTCGATGATTAATAGCTTATTGTCTGAACTCTGAGTAATAAGCATGCTCGGGACCTTTATGGGCGAGGAAGTCCCCATTTGGACGGAACGTATTTAAAATATTCTACTGTTACCGACAATAGAAAACACGTATCAGGTCTTCATTTATGTATTTCTATTGTTAACCTTTGAAAATAACTATAATATTCCACGCGGGCATGATTTATTATAGTAATTAGGTTAGACCTAGCTTTAAATGATAAATGATAAATGATTTAGTTATTTCATGCAGGACCACTTGTGTCACTTATGAAACGTTAACCACCTACCACCGGTTCGGAAAGATGATTCTACTGAGAAGAACCGGCAAGAAACTCAGCAGTTGCTGTTTTCATAGAAAAGAAAAGGTTGCAATATGTAGATAACACAACACAAACGTTACAAGTATTACACTGACTTGTGGGTCACTGGATGCGAGGCCGGTTGCTTCCATGCAACTTTGTCGTTAATAAAATTATCGATAGTGTAATAACCTCGACTTAACAAATGCTGTTTATCACAGTCTTTAAATCTATGTAATGGCAAATCCAGAAACTCTTTGGGAACCATATTATAAAAGCGTACACTCGACCCCACGAAGAATTTATGCACCTTGCGCACACTGATATCGATTGTGAATTGATTGATTGTTTTCAATAAATGTTTAAATTCTACTTTAAAAACAAAACCGGCCTAGTTTCCGAGTTTCCAAGTTTTCGCGCACCGAGGGTTCCGTACAAACCTGTAGTTTAAAATAATCAAAGTTGAAAATTAGTAAACATATTTTTTGTAACTAAAAATGTATGCTTTTCGCAAATTTTCCTATCTGTGCTATAAGACGTTGCTTCGTACCAAATTTCAAGATTCTGAGTTCACGAGAAGTACCCTGTAGGTTTTGATTCCCTTGCGAGTGTCAAAACTTTGCATCATAAACGGCTGTATCTTTTGATTGCGTTGGCTTAGAAGTTTGATTTTTTCACAGCTCCAAGGGACATTAGACCTGAGTTTGAATTCTGAGATTTGAATTTCAGCTTGATACCTTCATGCGTTCCCGAGAAGAAGGGTCTTGACAGACAGACAGACGGACAACAAAGTGATCATATAAGAGTTTCATTTTTTTTTCTTTTGAGGTACGGAACCCTAAAAACTATAATATTATTTCTTCTGTGCCTTTGAGGCTTTAGCGGAATAAAATAGAAATTCAGTCCGGGATGACTTTAATAAATTTATATTAAGACGGATCATCGAAAGTCCACACTCGGAGTTTGCCAGAGAGCAATGGAGCGTATTCTGGGAATAAAACGGACAGAGCATGTTAAAAACACCACACTGCGCTCCACAACGAAAATCACAGATGTTGGAGACAAAGCGGCAAAACTGACCTGGGACTGGGCTGGACATGTGATGCGCATGTCCGATGGCTTGTGGGCAAAGACTGCAACACACTGGATGCCACAAAACACTAAAAGTCGTCGAGGAAGGCCGAGGCGCCGCTGGCGCGACGAATTCGATGCCTTTATGGAGGACTGGCCCCAAAATCTATAGACCGGGATAAATGGAAGGAGGAAAGGGGGGCCTTTGCCCAACAATGGGACATTGCAGGCTGGAAATATAGGTATATATTAAGACTATCATGGCCCGCCACCACTGAACAATATATCCTATCTAACCTATCTTCAGTTTTACGGCTTTCACTTTTCACTTTCCTACTCTACCAAACATTATATTAATATATTTTATAGGATTTAGTTTAAAATTTTCTGATCAATTATATTCTCCTACTATACTAAAGGGACTAAAGGGAACGCAGTCTCTGTCTTATTATTCATATAAGGTGTTTTAGCAATTTATGGTCCAGTTGCGTAACAAGCGGTTAAAGTTTTGTTACGATTAGCTAAAAACTTTGACCGCCAATAATAGAAAAGCGAGTTGCATACGTTGCGGTTGTTAAAATGTGACAGCATTTTAAATTTAACTTTCTCAAACATGCATGGAAATATTGTCATTATTTTCGAAAAAAGAACACGCGAAGTATCGAATTTTCGGACAAAGAAACTCAAATCCATTGCAGGAGCGTTTTTTGAATTTGGAACATTACAACGCTCCTGCAATGTTGTATGAAACGGCGTGCTGGGGTTATTAAATACTCTTTGATTGGATCTCTTTTGTCATTCTTGGCATACCAGTCTCTTTGCTTAGTAAAAATTGGTGGCTGTATAGCCATAAATGCGTTTGCCTGTCGGCACAGATGATAAAAAATAAATTGGCGGCAAAGCTGAAAATTCGTCTTGATTTGTTATTTACATACTTAATAAATATAAATTTAATAATAAGTAAAATGAGTTCCAACGATTCAGAGAGTGAAATGGAGATTGATTTTACTCCACCAGATTTAAGATCAGAAGCCAAATTGGCAATGGAAAACTTGCTTCCAGCGAAGTCCAAAGAAAAATACATGAAACTATATGAAAATTTTATGAGTTGGAAAAACGAGAAAAAAGTGAACATTTTCTCCGAAACAGTATTTTTGGCGTATTTTAATGAGATTGCTAAAACTAAAAATCCATTTACATTATGGGCAATTTATTCCATGCTGAAATGTACAGTTCATGTTAAAAACGGCATTAACTTGAAAAAGTATGGGAACTTAACTACTTTTCTTAAACGACAATCGACCGAATTCAAAAGCAAGAAATCGAAAAAAAAACTGGCGAAAACATAAAGCAATTTTTAATTAAAGCCCCAGATGATATATATTTAGCGACAAAGGTAAAAAAGTATGTTTTACTTCCCTGCATTCTTTTGAGAAAAGCACTATAATATGCCTCGGCGGAAATGGCAATTGCCTATTTCCCAGCCTTTGCAATAATGTACTATTTAATCTGTCTAAAGATCCTTGCGCAAGCGGCCCTAAGAATGGATAATTTATAAGACAAAAATCAACGGATTGTCATGCAACTGGAACTAAATCTGATAAAGTTAAAAATACAAGTAACGAGGTAATTAGTTAAGTGCATAAAAATAATAAGTTTCGTAATAATACATATACTTGTGTAATATTAATTATTACATAATGTGGTACTCGTAAGAGTGAAAACATTGACACAGATTGTTAATTAAGTACAATACTTAATAATCAAAATATAATCATAACGTGTTTTTGATTAAGAAGTTACGAGAAAACAAAGTCAGAACCTACGAAATAGCAAATGAAGATAGTTATGTGCAAAATAATCATATATTTTAATTTTAGTTTGCTCTTACACCTTAAACTCATTAATCCACCAAGTAGGTATTATTAAAAATGCTAGAATGTATTCGTCTGTCTATCTTCTACATTTTCAGGTCAAGAATGCATAGGTGCTGGTCATAGATACAGTACATCACCAATTGCATTCACTATGCACATATTTTCCTAGTAGGACCGTCACTTGTCATCGAACCCTACAAAATATCTGAAAAGTACTCACAAGGACATTTATATATTTTTATCTATGCTGCCTTTAATATAGCGTTTATTACTTTAGAATAAGGGTTAAAATAAATAGCAATAATTTAAATAAATAAACACTCTTATCAAAAAGGTAATTGTTTTACTCTACATATAGTTCTAACTAAATGTATTCAACTGATAGTGTTTTACTTACTAACCAATGATTAGTTTGGAGTTATGTGCGTTCGTTCATACATACATTTCGAGCAATAATTTATTATCTTTGTTTTAACGGCGAAAGTAAAAATCACGAGGAAACCTGCATATCCGAGTTCTCCGAAATCGAAGTTAGTCAGCGTGGCAGACTATAGCTCAACCCTTCTCATTCTGCAAGGAGACTCATGATCAGTAAGTTACTTACACCGATTTCTCCGATATTTTTAAATCGATCTTGATATTTTTTTACAGAAAGTTCGCGAGATGGTCCAATAATAATTTCTGTATCCATAATTTTTCCTTGTACAAGAAGAAACTTGATAAAAATAATGTTTTAACATTATTTTTACTAAGTTCCAACCCAGGGCAAAAGTTAATAAAGTGGGAGCCAGAGCATTTCCACGGGTCACTGTGACATGAATGTTTGGACAAGTATTTAAGCTTGTCCCACAAGCTTGTCCTCAATTCTAGAAACGTCAATCAAATAGCGTTCTAGAGAAGAACAATTTTTTACCCACTTAATGTTTGGAGGTATTATGATTAGCGCTTTCATAAGTTTTATAATTATTATACTTTATCACAATTTTTTGTTTTTTTTTTCATAATTATGTATTTTGATATGCTGCTAAAAATCTGTTTATTTAATAATGGCAGAATTATTAGCAGAATAACGAAAATTATTATCAAAAGTCTATCAGTCGAGAATCACGTCACGTTTCATGCAAAGGTTTCGACCGCAATCACGAAATTTACTAAAAAAAATACAGTTCGCAAAAATCCGTGCCTACAATCACAGAATAATATAATAGTACTGACGTACAGAAGTCTCACTCCTTTGATGTTGACTACATAATGTACTCTGTGTTGACTACTTGCCGACGTTGTAATAGCCTACATAATTATTATTAAAAAGATAAATCACGCACGCAAGCTAAATTAAACTTTATCGCCGCGCGCGAGTGTCCGTATTGCTTTGCATCTTTTCCCTTTCCTACGTCACGGACGACATTGCGAGCTTGTCTAGGGCTGTCAGCAAACAGTACAACAATACAGTAGGTTTTTCGAATTGGTAAGTAAGGTACCTACTCTGACTATGATCGACTGTGTTTACTGTGTGTCGCTACACAGTGAGTTCTTCACTACGCACGCAACTTGCAAGGTCATTCGTCGCGGCGAAGCAGTGCGGCGAAACATAATATTTCGCTCGGAGAGGTAGGTACACTTCGATCACGGAAATATATAAATATATATTCCGTGCCCTTACTCTAAATCGGCAAGGTGTAATAAGAATTAGGGAGTAAGGGCCTAACTAGGGCGAGCGTATTCCCTGCGACTCGTTTGTACTTCCTACAGCTCGTGCCTCGATTCAAAAAAATTACTTGAAAAGAGGCTCATTTAAGTTTGACATACCTGTTCCGTGATAGAAGTACTATTGACTACTTATTATTGTATTGACTACTTGCTGACTTGCTTGACTTGCTTGAAAACACGCAAGCAAGCTAAATTAAAAATTTGAATCCTTTTGTGTGCTCATTAAGCATCCTTCCACGCAACAATAATTATGGTTGCAGCGACTTTTTGCCATTATAATTCTAAAGATCGATAGACCATTATATATACATGAGTTTAAATGTCTACAACTATTTATCCTACAAATAATTAATATGCTAAACACTTAACTTAAACTATTAAACAAATATTTTCAAAAAACTATTTACGAAAACAGCGTTAAATTCACTAGCACGTCGCTCGCTTATAACGCGCCAGCCCCGACTGCGTAAGCATTCCGGGAATGAGCGCGATCGTCGGTATTTTCGTCGCGCAAGTACCAAGAGTGACACAGGCCTGCTACAATGTGGTCCACGGAACACACCGGCCGGTATCTCGTGCCGCTCACTACTGCGAGAAAAGGTGTCACGCAAAAATCGCGCAACCACGGGCGCAAACTCAACCCACGATGCAATGTAGAGATCACATCAGCGACTTGTCGCTCGACGAAAAGTCGTTTTGTTAAATTTTTCATCGAAAAATATAAAGGAACCATGAAAAGGATGTGACTGTTCAGTGCAAAAAAAGCCGACACTACAAACCCTAATTTGGGTTTATTCTCAGAATGAGTTAAGAGTTGAGACTATATTCCACCACGCTGGCAAGAGATTGACAGATTTGGCTTACTTGCTTGGAGGCAAGTAAAGCTAAGCAGGTTTAGGTAAGTAGGTAAGTGCTTAAAACGCATAGCCTCATTAAGACTTCGGCCTCCTATTTGCGGGACACAAAGGTTCGAACCCCGAAACGTACCTCTAACTATTCTAAGAGTGTCATATCAAGGAGGCAGCATCCGGGAGCCGCGGAAGTATCTTAAGTCTCTCTCGTCGCCCAGCGCGGAAATGCAGCCATTCTTGCCACCATTCTACGCGGGCACGATACTGTTAATTATGTTACTCTATGGACGAAACATTTCTCTTTGTCAAGCATTGATACAATAATTTTAGTACCTATTTGTCAAGTATTCTCACAAAGTGCGGTTGCAGGAGAGCGCACGCAACGCACGATAAAAAGTCTCTAGTGTGTATTATCACTAAACAGTAGCTAAACACGGAAAAATTAACAAACAGCAAAGTAAAAGGCATCGCGGCCGATTAACTGTTGCTGCAGAATTGTACGAGATCCATGGACGATGCAGACGGTGCGCACGCGACGCAAATATCGTGACATTTGCCGCACATCTGCCTGCAGGGATGACACCACTTATTTTAAAAAAAAACAATCATCTTGGCTCGCCAAAATAAATATATAACAACTCACAAGATGCGTAAAGTATGTCTGGAAAAGCTGTTGGTCTTTGAAGAACAACTGTCTTTCAAATGCTTCTAAAACGAAAGCTAAGACACTCTTTCTTGTTCGCCAATTCACGTGAATTTCCATCAATTGGGCGGTCCTCTGCGACTTTGCATCTCCCCTATTCTCTAACTCAGATCGGCTATCAAGAAATGAAAGCCTAAGGTTAAAGGAAATTAAAGCTTAGGTTTAAGGAAAGGCCAAGAAAAAGGTTTGCTATGAAATTGAAATTTAAACAAATTACAAATACATGTCAGTGGTTTTCATGTTTTGATAGAATGAATGGATGAAATACTGTTTACTGTACTGTACATGTCACCGTAGAATTGTAAAAACCGTTAGATTATAATCAAACTAGCGATATTGTAAAATGTCGAAAGATTGTGAACCGTTCAATGTTCTGGGTGTCAATTTTTGAAAATATATTCATTGTATTTACGTTTTCTTCTCTCTTTCTTGTAGGTTAGGTTAGGGTTCGACATTAATAATAAAGCTTTTTTGGGATTAGGAGTAATTTGAGCTTCTTTCGACGAGGAGGGAAAACTTCCAGTAGAAATCGAGAAATTAAAGATGGACTCACTATTCGACAATAGGAATGAGCCGCTGAGTTAGAGAATATGGCTGCAGGTCTCTGCTCATTTCGTCAAACCATATTATACATGCCAATATTTGCTACAGGTAAGAAGGGTGGCAACCCTGTCGTTAGTAAGCGGTGCGCATTGCACGTGAGATACGCTTTCGTAATAGCAAAGGTGAATGATCGACGCCTGATCCAAATCGCTGCAAAATTTATCATGACTCGTAAGTAGCTCATTACAACAAAGTGGAGCAAACATTCTGACGAAAATTATCTAGCACACCTAAGAGAATTTTACTTGCGTGTAAGAAAATTATATCAACTGAATAGGCAGCTTGTCGTCATCATACTTAGTTGACAACCGAACTTCCCAGCCTAGGTAATCAGTAGGAAATTAAGAATATCTTATAGGGAGTCCTTCCTATTTAAAATCCATTTTTATTATTACTGCCGCTTTAGTACATTACGACAAGTGGCGATCATTGGGTCACTATTAAAACTTCAGGAAGGGAAAGGAGGCAGACTTTCTTTCATTCAGAAAATATGTTCCAGACATCCGTAATGCATCATTATGCCAGAGATGAGGTTATTATTATTAATATTCCAGTTGTAAAACCAAATTAGCACGTATGCTTGTCATTGCATTGCAATGCGATTGACATCCGCACCACGTATTGTGTAGGCAAGTGCGGGATGTCGGAGCAACAAATTAACAGCTTTTTTCATTGGTTTACAGTTTACACAAACTACGTACCAGAGTAACCGACATAGCTCGAAGCTAAAGTGACAATCCGCGGATCACATAGTTCGAATAGCCGATAAGCGTCAGGGTACCAAAGTGCTCGAAAGGCGGCCTCGCGCCGTAAAGCGCAGCGTTGGAAGACCCCCAATTAGGTGGATGGACTATCTCAAGCAAGTAGCTGCGTGCCAGAAGCAAGCGGCAGAAGACCACGGTCCTGTGATCCATGCAGAAGACTTGGCCTAGCGGTGGACGTCTATCGGTTGAGACGATGAAATAAATAAGTGATAATTGATAAGTCATCAAATAAGGAATCTTTAAACAGGGAAAGAATCTTAATGAACAATATCATCGATCTGCATTAAAACTATGTCTGTCTATGTTTGTGAAGAGTTATTAAAACCATAACAAAACTGAATGAAGAGCATACTGACTATCTCTACCTTCTATACAATATAAAATTAATGATTATTAATTGATATCAAATTCAACACCTAAGTACATTTTATAATAAATTGATTTAACATGCACAAATAAAGCCAGTTTGACGTATTTTGGACCTATATCGGAATCATCAAAAATCGGGTGTTTATAAGCTTGAGTGTCCTGAATGTGGTGCCACATATGTTGGTCAAACTGGACGCAATTTTGAGACGCGCTATAGGGAACATATGTCTGCTTATAGGAACGATCAACCACAAAGGTCCCACTTCGCTAAACATCTTTTGGACAGTGGACATGAGGTGGGCAATAACCATTCATATAAAATCCTGCATAAATGTAATAAAGGGTTACGACTGTGAGTTTGGGAGCAATTAGAAATAATTAAACACAATAATAAAGGATTTGAGTTGCTAAATGAACAAATAAACGTATCAAATTCACCTTTACTCAATTTATACAGTAATAGGGGAGGGGGCGGGGCTTCAGTATGAGCCATGCCAAAAAAGGTATATAAGCTGGAACTTGCGATACGATAGCACAGAGTACATTATATATACTGGTATAGAGTTGCTACTCGACTTTCCATGTACAGCGACATCTATCGGGAAGTTGTCCAACTAAAATATTATGTATATATATAACCATAGCACAATGCTATAGTACTATATTATATTACAAAGAGTATTGTTTAATAATTTATCTTAATTATTACAAGATCACCTAATTCTGCAACTATAGAATTATGTGACCTTGTAATAATTAAGATAAATTATTATACGATAAACACAAACTGTATATATTCATTCTGTTCAGATGTTAGTAAATGAAACGCATGTTGATTATTTTCTCTTATATTCTCAATTACAAAAAGTATACATAAAGTATAGCAATTATTCCATACTTTAATTTTTTACACATCGTACACACTTAATACACACTCTATTATTATAGTTTCACATTGTAACGAATTTATCAAAAAAATAATAATTTTGTCCACCCGGCATCCGGCATGCCAGAAAACGTCAATGTCAATGTCGAATTTCAAACTTTAAAATGGCGGCTGTCCACGTTTGGAAATTAAAACACAAATGTTTCATTAAACTTCTAACTCATTCCACTAAACTTAATTTATAACAGATAAATCTTTATAGATTATCTAAGATAACTCAAATTCTGCTCAAAAAAAAAAGTTTTATATATTATTAGCTTTGTGTTTATATAAATGGCAAAATCATTAATTTATCTAAAACTTATGCTTCTGAACGAACACTTAGTTCAGCGCCATCACAGACCCTGATCACAGACTTATAAGTACACATACTTTCAGTACAAGATAAGCGCCATGGGCGCCATCCTTTAGGGAGTTGTGGAACTAACATCCCCATACAACAGAAAAATGTTCTAAGTGCAAAGGCCCTGTACGATAGTCACTTCACAATCGTGCATTGTCGAGTCAACATCTCCTGAAAATGCTCCGGTGTCGGAGTGAAACGTACGTTGAGAGTGATTTGGAGGATTTGTGTGGTGCGGTGTTGTGCCTGTGCGAATTGCTGGGTGGTGGGTGTCGCATGTTGCAGGTGAAAGACACGCACTGTACCACACAGATTTGTCTACTGTAGCGGATTATAGCGAAATAAACTTCTAGTTCATTCACTAACATGCACAAATGTTTCATTGGCACGGTAACACACTTGATAATCGTTGACTCACTCATTATATAATTACGAAGTAATTCTTACATATGAAATACATGATACTTCATTAGTATAGCTAATAAAATTTAATATTTTAGTACGCCTAACGTGGTGGAGCGGCACCTTTAAAAAAATATGGGAAATAATGAGGTATTTTTATAATGTTTATGAAATGAAATGTAGATTTAATGGTAATCCGTGCTGTACTTATACTTATTTCGTTACAATACACCAAAGTGTGTTACGCTTAACCGATTTAAAAGAAAATTATTGATTTATTTTTATTAATTGATAAGATACAGACTGCATTGCATCCCACGGACATAAGTTAACAAGTTAACAACAACAAACGGGTTTTCTTAAAAAAAACTTAAATTAGATTATTCAGTGATGAATAAGATTAATGGACGAAGCCTCGACACATGTCACCAGTCATAATTCGGAAATTTAAAGGGGTATACAACGCAAGAAGAGAAGTTCATTATAGTAAAATTATGTTCAGCTACTCTACTACCTTAACTATGTGCATAAAATCGGAATACATCTTCATTAATATGGAAATAGAATTGAATAGATGTGCACCCTGCATACGTGATACGACTGGCGTTCATAAATAGTCGCATATCTCGACTATTACTCAAACTCGTAAAATTATCACTTTAATTTAAAGTAAGAGTGGCGTGGTCGATCCGGCTTGACATGCTAAAGCATCCTACCCACTTGCGTTTCTGTAACTAATCTACAGCTTATTATGTTTCGGAACGAAAGAATTATTAGGTCACTTTTGAAATTCATACTAAATACTAATATTATTAATGCAAAAGCGTGTTTATCTGTCTATCTGCTACGCTTTCACGACCCATCTGTTTTCGAGCCCGATTATGCCCTTCGAGCGTCCTCAAAGGTTTTACCAACCTATTTTGATAAAATTTGGTAGGTACAGAGATAGGTTGCATCCCGGACAAGGGCATAGATTACTTTTTATTCAGTAAAATCAGAGTCCTCACAGCATTTTTCAAAACCTAAATCCATGCAAACGAAGTCACGGACATCAAACGCATCAGTCAATATTTCAGTGCTTCTAAGCGTTGTTTAAAAAATTGGCAGTTTAGCAACAATCAACAATTCAATTAAATAAATTGCCAAATTTAACAAAAAAGATATTGACAATGATAAAATTAGCAAATTATTGTTTCCTAAAAAAAGTTAAGTGGGCTTAATTGGTTTAAAAACATATATTAACAAAATACTACACGTCATTAACTACTTACCAGCATATTGTTTGTAATCTGCAAAAAATTAAGTGGGTTTAAAATCGTTTTATTATAAAGCTGGGAGCTGCATGAAACAGAACCTCGGTCACGCAAGTTCGTGTAAAACAGTTAATGCAGTACAATACAGTATGTACAATAATATATACTGTTTGTACAACTAGGTACGTTACGTATGCGTTACTGCAAAGTATTTAATGTACTGTAGGTATGTACAATAAATACTCTGCAGTAACGTATCCATATCACATAATGTAGATTGCTGTACTCATTTGTTTTACGATGCTTAACGCTGTGAGTCATTCAATTTAAAGAGTTTTTGCGTGGGCCCCAGCAATGGGTAAATCGACTTTAGCAAACGAGACAGTCAAGTATAATAAAATGGATGCTGGTAAAGAGCTAAGATAGAGTGACAAAGTAGTGTTCCAGAAAATTTCGGTTACATCTCAAACTCCGACTAAAATCTAAGAAGTTGTGAAAGTATTGAAAAAAAAAAACAATAATCTCGCTAGTCGCTTGCTTTACTTAACGGGCTTCTAGTGTCTTTTTGGATCATGCACTATTAAGATTTCATATTTGCTAGTAGTTAATGACTAAAATAAGAGAAATCTAAAGTTTTATTTTTATAGAGCTGGGCCCAACAACTTGATCCCAACCACCTCCCAACATTACCAATGTTAAATTAATGCGTGATGCTGTCCAAGTTGACACGAAAAGTGAAGGTAAAAAGAAAACTAAGGTGCATTTTAGTGGGACTACGCAGTTGTTAAGAACTTGCTGGCCTTTGCAAAAACTACGGCTTCGGCCGTGGCTTAGCTACCGGCAAAGACGTGCCGCCAAGCAATTTACCGTTTCGGTACGATGCCGTGTAGAAACCGATAGGAGTATGGGTTAAATATAACTGCCGTACGCCTAACAAGTTTGCCCGCTACCATCTTACCCGCTATCTTCAGGTGAGATCGCATAGTCAAGAACTAACTTGTAGGGGAATAAATTTTTTAAAAAACTTGCCAAAACGCGAAAAACTATCTCACCATTTAGCTATCAGAGAAAATATGTGGTTCCTCAAGTTTTTTCGATATAATTCACATTAACCACACCTTTTACCTGACAACTGCAATTGCGATCTTTACCGTCACAAATCACAATTACGCCGTGATGTTGCAAGAAGCGAGCTTTATTATGTAAATCAACTTTCATTTTAGACGACAGACGCATCAACGTTACCCAATAATGATAATCTCTTGACGAGTAATTCGGTAAAGTTCCTCAGGCAGAAGGACCAAAAGTGCACAATCATCCGTTGAAGGAAACAATGTTTTCCTTCACCAGATGATTGTGCAGGAAAGCTATACGTCTATCAATTCTCCATAATGTTCTCAAAGCTGTCTATTGTCTGCCAATCAGCACTTGGCCAACACGGTGGACTAACTAAACGCATCTAATCAACTAATTCTAAGTGGAGACCTTTGTCCAGTAGTTGGCCGGCGATCGGTTACAATGATGATAATTTAATCTCATGATTAAAATGGTAATTTTAGCAATCCCGCGAGTAATATTACATGCTTTCGCAATTCAGTCATTTCGTATGTTTACGATTAAAACATTAATTTGCACTGAGGAGCACACTCTTCATTATGAACAGATTGCGTCAGACTACTGACGAAACGATCAAATTGTGAGTTTATGCACTTTAGAAAAAGTAAGATTAGGCATTGGACAAGTTAGAAAGTGAATTACTGTTTCCCCAAAATAGGATTTCGTTATATTCTAGGAATAAGTCTCTAGATAAAAGTGCAGCAATAATAACACTGATACAATTTAAATCCAAAATTCAAAGCATCAAATATATACAACATGTTACCCAAAACATTATAACCTCAAACATTATAACATGGACCGGTTTAGAGCAAAAAAGAAGCAGTCCAAAAAGTATACAATACTTACAGAAAAATTTACCGTTTACAATCTCGTTTCGCTAAAGCTTTTTTTGTTTCTAGAGCATAAGCTCCCACCGACACTATGAGTTAGGCTGATTATAATGTACTTACAATTTTAGGTCTCACGTTGCAGACAATGGATCTGGCGGAATCTTCGTCGCTGGAGCTCTCCAGGCAATCAGATAGAGACGGTGAACGCCGTGGCCATTTGATAGACTTTTCTGAGCATGGGCTCTGTACCAGTGGCGGAGGCAGCCATGGACCTTGACCGCGCCACCACGACACCAGCGCCGGCGCTACTCCAACCACCATTGCTAATCCGAGACGAACCATGATAACCGCGAAACAGTTCAACACATAGTAGAGCAAAAATTCAAAAGCACATTTCAAAACATAATCGTTGTGGTTGTTTATTCATTGTCCGTCAACAGCACCACAAATCATATTGCAATTTAGTAGATTAGCAGTAGCCCGACGGAACGCAATGCTCGAAAAAAAGTAGCTATTTTCGGTATAGATGCAATCCTAGTTATTCCTCTATGAATCTGACAACAGTTCAGTTCAGTATAATCCAGTAGAAAAAAAATATTAATAAGAGCTGATGCATCAGTCGTAAAAAAATTGAACCGCAATTATTTTCGATCGATGAAGTACAGTCACGCGATGACACTGAAACCAGCCACAAACAACCACAAAACAGTTTAATGCATAATTTATAGCATAACTTTATAATTCACAGTCAAACGGGAGCACAAGTCGACGCATTGGTCGTAAGTAAAAAAAAAGGAAATGCAGCTATTTTGGATCGATGCAATGCAACCGTCACGCGTATCACTAAAACCACACGATCCGTCAACGTGCCGGCGCCGCAACTCACAAGCACGTGTGAGGCAATCAATCACGTAACGTCACGTACAAACGATCGTAACGACACGTCCATTCACGGCAGAGTTAAGTCAAGAATTGGGCCTGTTTATGGCAAAGACACCCAATAGTGATTTTTTGTCGAGAGCGGGTGCAGTACGGTTTCCTCTCGCGCTCGCAGACTGCCGAGTGGCGGTCGTTGACGCTGGTGCCCCCTCCCATACAAGGCCCCTCTAGCCGCCCGCCCATGAAACCATCCCCCTTATTCCGTCGCAAAATGAACGTCTTCTGAAAGTTCCTCTGCGTCAACTATAAACTGCATTCAGAGTTTTGCACGTTTACACACCTAGGCAAACTCCAATTATTCACAAATAAGCGCATATCTTTGGCCATAACTTCACAATACAAAGCAGCTTTCTTATAAAATAAAAAAAAAGAACTCAGATATTTATCCTGAAGTTCAGATATCCCGCGGTATCAATGATCATTAAACCTATTTTTACCAAAAAAAAACAGGATTACTTCGAATTTCTGCTATTGCTATTTATGGGATTTCTTTGATTTTCTTTTATATCGGTGTACGAAATCTTGGAAGTAAGCCTAGAAAGGACTCTTTCTTGGCTGAACAATATTATTGTGCATTCAGATTAATAGAAACCTATTTTCGTTTCTTTATCGACAGTACGATCTACCGTGTCGTAATCTAGGTCATCTCATGCTTCAATGAAACTTGGTCATGTAAACAAACTGTCATGTAAACTTTTTATACATCACTATTTAGAAGTATGTAATGAATCATCATTTCTATTAAAAGTTTAAAATATTAACTGATTTTGGTTGATGTGATGTGAAAATGTTTTTTTTCGACTTTTATTCTGGATTGTGACAACAAGTACTTAAGGATTTAACATCGAAATAAGGCTCTCAGCTATATCTTGTATGGTGAAAATTCTTAATCAACCGGTTAGTTCTGTACAAGTTCGCAAATCGAAATTTCTCTTTACATGATGGAATTTTTAAGGCAATGGCATAATTTTGTTCGAGCTCAGAGCTCCAATTTTTGAAAGAGTCAGCTCGTTTCTTAAAATTGCGTTAATTTCAATTTTTACTAAACTAAGCTTTTCATAGGTCCCCCAGGGAGCTGATATTTTTATATTAGTATTAATATTACGTATTGACATAGTAAAAGTTGCTAATGATGCCAAAGATTTTGAAAACATTGATCTCATGCCTGAGAAATTCCAATTAGGGACTTTGGCACTCTACCACGTTGAAATTGTATTCATAATTTAGCCGGAAAAAGAAACGCAGTAGCACTGAAAAGGTGGGGTTGGGTTTGAGTGGGGTGGCAGTTGCAAAGCGTACTACCTACCAAGGTGAAATTATAATAGAACGACGAGCCAAGCAAATATGGTGCATTTAGCTCGAGTCATAATGTAGATTTTTCAATGTCTAGCAGATGCATTTCATGTTCACGTTCAATGCCTAAGTCATAAAATTGAATAAATTGGAATAATTCAAACATTTAAATTGATACAGGAAACCATGTTTATTCAATCACAAATTCTATAGCAATAATTTAATTATTTGGTTGTTTCAGAATAGTCCTCGAGTTTTATTTTTATACCCATAAATAATAATAAAATGATCGAAATTAAGAAAAAAATTAAATACAGCCTATACAATTTCTTCAAATGAGATGAATCTTTAGAAAATCCTTACAGGCGATTGAATCCGACAGTGGATTCGATCATTTACGAACAATCAGGTGAATTATTTAATTTAGCAAGACGTGGATAGAGATCACAAGAAACGCAAGCGATCTAACAGATTACCTATGTGACATTGATAAACAAATCTTGTAGAGTTTAATAATAAAGTGTGGATAAGAGTACAGTTACATAGATCTTGTTTCACATCTCTACGTGATTCTAATTAAGTTTTTTTATCATAAAAGGGTATAGCTGTTGATGATATTGAAAAATTTAGCATGACTGTTTCAGAAAAGAATTTGGGATTGCATCAGCCAAACCCGCGGCTGCGAGAGGGTAGAGGGCAGAGGATCGCAGACGGATCGATACTACAGACGTCAGCGCGCCAGCCTAGACACCGAGAGATACCTAGTACGGAGTAACTAACTCTAAGTAACTACCGAGTTTGAATGTACCATGAACCTTGTCAATACGGGTGATTAGATAATTAGCCGTGTTCAGTACGTACCAGAATGTAAGGTAATGCCTTATTTGCTGGGCATGTATTAGTTGAAGAAGAAGTTGCATGTAGTAGTCATGAAGCTAAGTTGATTGAGGTATATTTATTTACTATGTGCGTTTTAGGCTATCTATAATATCAGTTGCTGTAACGGTGAGGGAAAACATTTTGAGGAAACCTGCATGCCAGAGAGTTGTCCATTAAGTTCTCGCTTCGCAAAGATGTGTGAATTCCACACTTGGCCAGCGTGGTGGACTAGATTAACTCTAGTCAAATTCAAATTTTGCAAGAATTCAGAAGACTCGTGCTCGGCAATGGGTTGTATAGGTACAGCTGATAATGATTTTGATATTCTAAATGAACCACCCCGATCTGGCTCGGGAGCATTTCTGAAAATCCTAAAAGAAAATAGGTAAAATCTCAAGATTCAGGCCGTGTTGGTTTAAGCTGTACACAATGACATATAATATTTAATTGAACTAATATGTAATTAAGTTAGCCCCTGACTGGATGAAAGTTTGGATGTTCGTTAGTTTGTGTGTTTGTTACTCTTTTTCGCCACGACTGGACCAATATGGTTGAAATTTGGAATAGAGATGGCTACATTTTATTCCGGAAAATTAGAGCTCCCGCGGGAATCAAAATATCCTGATCCACACAGACGTACTCGTGGGCATCATCTTGTAACTAGTTGATTAGAAAAGAAAATACATATGTCATTTAGTTCATCTTGTAAGATATTTTGATATATATATTTATAAATAGGCACCAATATTGACTTTATTGGTAACTAACTTTTGTCCGGCTTTACATAGTCCATCCAGGTAACCTGGTATCGATCTTCGCGGGTTCGGGACGTTGACTCCTGGCTGAATCTGGAACACGGGATCGATAGGACAGAGTTCCCTGACCTTATTAATTCCATCCATCCATTTTATAAAGCGTCTATTAATGTATCCGATCGTAAATCTGTTGGATGAAAATTTAACATTTATTTCGACCTGAGAGGGATCAAGTATTTAAAATCATCTGTTGGAAGGTTGGAACTAACGAAATAATTGTCTTATGCAAGGGTATAATTGAGGATCTGGAGAGTGCAGACGTAAGCAGGTTTTTATTTCGGGAAATAAAAGAGTTATTTTATCAAAAAAGATCGGTCTAATTTCAGCGATATAATTTTTCATTCATATTTCATTACTAAACTCGCCGGCATATTTAGCGGAACATAAAAAAATGGTTTGATATCAGTATCATATAAGGTTGCTGGCTGGTTTATACGTGATTTAATTTTAAAAGAAATATTTTCAAATTAAGAAAACCACTGAACATCACATTTTATGCAATTGTTTTAATTTTATTCAAATACACCTTATCTGGAGCGAACTTCGAGTATTTCTTCCTTCTGAGTTTGATTTCAAATTTCATTGAAATACTGTTTTTTTGTTAGTTTTTTTTAATTGCGTATCTTTCTGGAGTTGATGACTGAATTATGCCTGACTTAGCCCCAACGGAGATTGCCAGGGCACTCGAAATGCGAAGAAATGGTCAAACCTACAGAGTGATATCCAGAGATCTTCGTCGACCAGTTTCAACGATCCATCGCAGTATCCAACGGTTCAGGGAGACCGGTACTTATGTGAGAAGAGCAGGACAAGGCAGAAAAAGACGCACTTCGAGTAGGGATGATCGTTTCATTCGGCTTCGTGTACGTAGGAACCCCCGTTTGACGGTCATCCAAGCCCGACATGAGTTAGAAGCAGTGCGGGGTGTAACCGTAAGTGAGCGTACGGTACGAAGAAGGCTCGAAGAAGCTGGTTTGGGTTCATTTGTGCCCGCCAAGGCTCCAAGGCTCGAGGTAAATCATCGTAGAAACAGGTTAACTTTTGCTCAGGAACATCGACTTTGGAACGCGGACCAATGGAGTAAGGTATTGTTCAGTGATGAGTGCAGAATTGTCTTAAATCAAATTGACGGCAGGCAAAGAATATACAGACGCAAAGGAGAACGATACATTCAGACAAATTTTGAAACTACAGTTGCATACGGTGGTGGATCAATAATGGTTTGGGCGGGCATTTGTTTGGGAGTTCGCACAGACTTGGTAGTGATTGACAGAGGGAGTCTGACTGCAGACCGCTATATCAGAGAAGTTTTAGAAGAAAATGTCGTACCGTTTGCCCCATATATCGGTGAAGATTTTGTTTTTATGCTGGATAATGCTCGGCCGCATACCGCTCGGGTAACTCAAGCTTATCTTAATGATATGAATATCACTGTTATGGAGTGGCCGGCGAGATCACCGGATATGAACCCAATAGAGCACGTTTGGGACTTGCTGAAAAGAAAAGTTAAGTCCAGAATTCCAGCTCCTGCCAACGTGGGAGAACTGCGAATCGCCGTAGTTGAGGAATGGCGGAGACTATCCCAGGAGACCATCGATAACATCATTCTCAGTATGCCTAGACGGGTAATAAGAGCACGTGGAGGAAATACGCGATATTAATCACCATTTTTCTAATTTAATTAATTGTTATTTTAATATTAAATTTCACTTTTCCCGGTTACATGAAAAGTTCAAAAATGTACCATTTTTCACAAATAGCCTTTACTCGCAAAATCTGTTCTTAATGTGATCTCATTTTAAGTAAAACAAATGAAACTTTAAATAACAAAAGAAGTGTAGTAAGTAGATTTTAAAATAAAACCATATTTTTTTAATTATGGACCTTTTTTATGTTCCGCTAAATATGCCGGCGAGTTTAGATAGTACCTGGGTGACGGAGCTGTGCTCGGTATTTTTTTTTGGTAACTCGTGTTTTTTAGACCTTATATTATATTTACAAATCACATACTGAAGAAATATAAATAATATTTTTCCATGTTAGCGACAGAATAATAAAAATATATGAACTGGATTTAAATAAAAAATCACGCGTGCAATTTGGCTCCCAATAATAGTTTTACTCATAAAAGAAGGAACTTGAAAAAATAGGGAAAAAATAATCATCATCTGGACATCTGGACTCGAACCGGGCTTTCTGGTTTTTGGACCGCCCAATTTCCCATCTGAGCTATTATAACCTTGTAGATGACGGCGAAATTTACCTTCCTATTCTAATGATATTGAAGCAATTTTCACTGAAAATACGGATAAAACGACATTTTCTAGAAATGAATCCTAGCTAGATCGATTTATCGCCCCCGAAACCCGCTTCATGCTTAAATTTCATGAAAATTGTTTAAGCCGTTTCCGAGATTCAGATATATTATATATATATATATATATAATATGCCACCGTAAGATTGTAAAAACCGTTAGATTATAATCTAACTTGCGAAATTCTAAACTATATATATATATAAGAATTACTCGAAATTAATTAGACTTATATATATAAGAATTACTCGTTGTTTAAAGGTATTAGATTCATGTGGTAGCTATAGGCCACTTGTTTCCGAGAACACAATTTCGTGAATGCATTAAAAGCAAGTCGCAAAAACGGATTGAATTTTCGAAACGACTTTGTAGTTGCGCGCAGCTATCTGATTGCTGTAGCAAGAATTCAAGAAACGCTTTTTAAAGAGAGCATTTAGAACTGTTGTCAGAGTCGTTTAAGCAGAAAAAATATAGTTATGAAGGAGAAAAATGCATTGCGCACGATTTCACCTGCGAACGGTTAACTGGAATAGAATACCCCTAGGTATTAAGTTCGCCTTTGTACGAGTTGTATTTTATGTGCAATAAAGACTTTAAAACTAGAAATAGCAATAGCTTACAGAAGACAATCGTCAGCTGACTCAAACACCCAAAACAATAAAAGCTCATCGTTATCCTAGACTAGGAGGGGAAAACTTATAGAATCAAAACAACTCATTCATTTAATGCTTGTTTAAAGGGAACCACGATGCATCTCAGGAATGTCATCACGAGCAATAATGCACAAAAAGCCAATAATATAGTAGTCCAGACAGGTATTAGGTTTATGACAAACTATAGACTAATTAGGTAGTTAAGTCGGTCAATCGAGCACATACAGCACCTCAAACCTTTTTTATTCAAGTAGACTTGGACAAGTGCTTTTGAATCGTCGAGTGATTTTTTACCCAATTTACTTAAAACTTGAATGCCTGCATAATGAAGCGAAGCGGAGCGGAGACGCATTCAGCAAACCAATCAAATGTATATGTCACCGTAAGATTGCAAAAACCGTTAGATTGTAATCTAACTAGCGAAATTGTAAACTGTCGACAGATAACAATTTAACGCATTATTTTTCGGTATATTGTAATCTGTTAGGTATATTAACCCGACAAAACCTTATATAATAGGCACTACCTGCTTATTTATGTCAAACCCTAACCTAACTTACAAGAAAGAGACAAGAAAACTTAAATACAATGAATATTTCAAAAATTGACACTCAGAACATTGAACGGTTCACAATCTGTCGACAGTTTACAATCTAACGGTTTTTGCAATCTTACGGTGACATATACATTTACGAAACGGTACTAAAATTTACATACAATTATAAATACGTTAAAATTACAATATGTTTGAATTTGACACATACGAGTAATGTATCTCTATTAAAACGATGGCTATTTCTGCTGCATATGTATGGAGTTGGCATGCACAGTAAGTAGAGCCAGGGTAGGCATTGGTTAGGTAGATACTTGTTATTACTTATACTTATTTTTAGGCAAGGCTTGATGAAAAATAAGCATTGAGCTTTTTAGCAATGCTTTTATGCCTCTATGTCGTGCACGTCACTATATGGAGGCTCTAAGAATAATAGGTCTTTGAAATGAAATATTTACTGCCACTTGTAATAATATGTCAGGACTCTACCACCTTTGTCTGACTGCAAGCCTCTAGTCAGTGGGGGCCCTTATCATAAATAACCAAGGGCCCGGGACAGCTATTTCGGCTTTCTGTAGTCTTGTTTCGGAGCCGGTCACCGGGAAACATGCATGTGCATAAATAGAACGAGATAATATAGGACTGGCAACTCTTGAGCTAAATCTTTACTGCAGGCCGATTTGTTAACTTAGTAGTTATTTCGGAATGTGGCAAATTGGCTGTTATCCTCATAGCAAAAATAACTACTCATACTTTTAGTTACTATGTAAATTAGCTATACTCCCCACTGACACTTATCGCCGAGAGCTTTATCTTGCAGTAGAAGCGGTGGTTGAAGTGCCGGCGGTGTTCTTAGAGCATTATTTGGAGATGTGACATTACACTATTCAAGAATTAGGACTCTAGAACGCCGCATTTTGATAGGACAAAGATTGGCAAAAGAAACTCTGACCATTTGTCATCAGACATTCAAAAATAAGATTCAAAGCCTACATAGCTGCGAAGTGCTTAGTTTCCTACATACTTATATTGATAACGAATTAGATGTATCTAGGTGAAGTAGGACAACTCAAATATGTAGTCTCTCTGATCTGTGCGAGTTGCGACTTGCGACTTCTCCATCAGACTATCACTAATTGTGAGATTTGTGAGATTGATTCAAAGGGGTAACTAGCTGCTGAAGTGTTCAGGTTCCTACATATGATTAGTTGTATTGATAAGATGTAGAACATAGATACATAATAACAAACATAAGTGGGACAACAGCTAAGGTGCTAGAACGCGGAAATGTATTTTCATCTACTACTTCTCACCGTCTCATAGGTGCATTGCACAGTGGGATTGCGTGTAGACAGTTGGACAAACGTGAATTAAAACTAATTAATGTTATTTCTTTTTAGGTGTTGTTTTCATGAATTTTTGTGAGAAAATGAAAATGTGAATTTATGTGCGGTACAAGCATCGAATATTGCATTTCGCTAGTGATTTGACAGCATTTCGCTGTAAGTGGGTCGATGTCATTACATACCAATATGTAATAATATCGATCTTTATTTTCATTAGTTAGGTACGTAGAATACAGTTCACAAGAATTCACTATTTATGTCCAGATGTTTATACACTTATTAAAAAAATATTTAAAAAATATACGTTTGTAAACAAGTTAATAAGCCTTATTTTGGGTCAATAATTTAACAGACTTTTATATACAAATTAATATTTACAAAGCGTTACTGCCAATTAACTTGGCGAGTTCAATTCCTTCAAACTTTACTATTTTATTTAGCAATTGTAAACAGTCGAACAATTCGGAGTAAAAATAAATATTATTAGTGGTAGTTTAGATTGCTTTACTTTTGCAAGACTTTTGAGTATTTTAAAAATACATTAATTTTGTCCACACAAACAGCTTAACAATTTAGACGCCTGTGTGCGGCAGCGTATGCCACGCTATTACGACACCATTACCAAGTGGACCAACATGCAGACTACAATGCAGGTGAGCTGACAATCTTCACTATTATCTTTAATCCAGTAATAACAATAACAGTTAGTAAGATTAAAGATAATAATTCACTCATCCTTATTATAATTGTAAATACTAATTATACATCTCAAGCACCTGTAGTATTGGCGACTGGGACTGCAGTCTTATAAGAACGAACGATGTTCCGGGTTGTAGTCTATTTACTATTAGTAGGAGATCGCGTATAAGAAATTTATCCCCTCATCTGTTATTTATTTGTGATAAGAAATAAGTGATAGATAACATACTCATTGACATATCGTGAATAGGTTGATTTATTTATAAGATTTATTTTATTTATAACTTGAAAATATCTTGAGAAATGAAGGACTTTCATACAAACTTTCATCCTCTATTTCACAACTTCAGGGGTAGAAATGTCAAAAACTGTGAAACACGTAACTCTTTATTTTAAACCGGTAGCTCAAATATAAAATTTCATGGATAATACTTGAGAAATGACTGACTTTCACAGAAGCTTTCACCCCCTATTTCACCCCCATAGAGGTAGAATCTTTAAAAATTGACACACATACATCTTTATTTTTTATGGAAAGCCCAAAAGCTCTAGGCTATCACTGCTTTTACTCTAATAAATAATCACAGAAAAATAACATATCAAATTGTAAGCCGAAAACTGTAGAAACAATTACATTTATCAATTTGTAATCTTATCTTGCGATAAGTGTTACAGCTATGATCATGTACCAGAAAATTGGATCAGTCACAGTGAATAGGTTATTGCAGTGTGTTTTGTAAAGCTGTTCGTTTTACAAAAGAATAACTAATTATTGTGCCATTTTGCCTACAAAATCAGATTGGGTTTTCATAATCACAATTTAACCATTTTGTACAATAGAGTAGGTACTTAAGTAAAAGATAATAGTATACTTACTAAAATGATGAAAGAGTTATGGTATTTAATATATTAAAGAAAAACCACCATGAGGACAATGTGAATATAATAATATAACAACTGTGAGGTGAGAAACAACACATTCAAACACATTATACTGCTGTACATGTAATGAAAATGTCAGACTTAGCAGAAAAATCATATTGTAGGCCTGTTCTGCAAAATAGGGATGATGACAACTCAATCAAATCAGCAACTCTTTACCAAACTTAAATATGTGCTTCTAGTACTTATAGAAGATTGTATGAAATACATAGTTGTGATGTCATCAAATTTCAACACACTTTCTTCTTTACTCTATCATCTAAAATGGTTATCAAACTTAAAACTAACCGAGGATGTGAATTTAAGGTTCTATTTAAAAGACCCTTTATTTAATCCACCACCACCACCACCACTACAGCCCATTATCGTCCCACGGCTGGGCACAGTCCTCCACTCTCATAGGAGAAAGGGAATCTGTATTTATCAGTAAGAAATAATTTATTTTTGACATAGGCATCACCCTATTATCACTTAAAAACGTAACCCTACCTCTCTTGCAATCTGGTCGAGTGCCTGCTCCTCCGCAGTGGCCTTGGTCTGTGTGCGCTGTCGCCGCGACGGATCCATCTTCACTGCCACTAAACTCGCTGCCAACAATATAATGAAATAAAAGAACTTATGTCTCTCTTATCAATCCATTGAAGGCTCACTACTGAGCACGAGTCTCCTCTTGGTTTGAGAAGGATTTAGCCATAGTCCACTATGCTGGCCAAGTGCAAATTGGCAGACTTCACATACCTATGAGAACATTATGAATTACTTTTGGGCATGCAGGTTTCTTCATAAAGTTTTCCTTCAAGTATTGAATAAAAAAGCTATTTAACTGCACAAATCCTGAAATTATCTGAATTAACAGGTCTATGCTCAAACTCAAATTGCTTATTTCATGTAGAATAGACATTCGTGTTGCTTATGATTTTATGTCTCGTTTTGACTTGACCACCGGATTGTAAGAGTGTTATCTAGCCTATGTCAATCTCCAGATCCTCAACTAAACCAGTGAAAAAAAGCGATCTGTAGCTCTGTTGCTGTGTGATTAAAGGACAGACAAACACACTTTCACATTTGTAATAGTTAGCATGATTGAGAGAAGGCTTTATCCTTGAGCAAGAACATGCATGCTGTGCTTAGAGCCCGCTCATTTTATTTATAACATTTCAAAATAAAAAGCTGAGTTACTTATGTTGATAAAAAAAAGCCACACCTCTACACTCCAACTATACACTATCAAATTTACAGAAATCAATAATATTATTATTGAACTCAATGAATAACAATGAGGTAATAAGATATAGGTACCTACCTATTCTACATGTGATATCCTGCTAAAATTAAAATGTAAGTAATATTAGAAAATGTTAGTCATTCTTAACTTTAAATGGTTGTCCTTATATGTAGTCTAGTTTTCTAATGCCATAGGCTTAAATTATATCTGTAATTAATATGGATGCAAGGTTAACATCTTATGTATGGCTTCTTACACATACTCTGTGAGTATTGAAAGCTTGTGAGTTGTAACTAAACATGCATGATTTATCACACATTTGTTTTAAATATCTGCACTAATTACAAAGTAATGGTTTAGGAAAATAATTAACTTACAGTTTCCTTGTAAATTAACCATCAGGATGTGTATGAGTTAAGAGTTAATGTTTTGTATGTTTACTTAAAATTCACTGCACTATCAATGTATGCACTGAGCACAAGATATGAATGCTTTCTAATTCTCCTTGATCACTGAGAGATTCTCATTTACATATTTATCTGGAACAGGTCAGCTATAACCTACAGGTTCGATGTTGCTTCCCGCGTGGATGTTTTCACAAAACTTTATTAGAATTATAATACTAGCAGGAAAATGGGTGGGCACAAAGCCAACATATTTTTAATGGCAGTCGACAATGACATCATACTTACGGGGACAGTTTACAGATGTAAACACATCACTTCCACGCTAACCACAAAGCTTTTTCTCACGAGAATTTAGATAAGATCAATTTTTTATCGGTATCAGATAAAAACTAAACTAGACACATTGAAAAAAAGCTGGTTTAAAAATTACGGGGACACCAATTCACTACCTACACGAATCACATAAATGCACACTTTTCACAAAATATTAACAGTATGTTGGCACCACAATCAATTATTACAAATTGTTATCAAGTTTTTAACATTAGAAAATATATAAATTCGAACTATTTTTGTTAAAAATTAAAAAGACATTCTATGACATGCATGCCATTTTTTCTGCCATTTGAAACCGTTGCGTTCAAGACTGGAGTGACAGTAATTTAAAGGATTCGTTCATTTTTAGAGCTTTTGAAATATATTAAAATGATTTTTTAATTAATTGTTAGGCAAAAAGTTCTGAAGACTCAACTTATTAATGTACTCTCAACCCATTAAAATAGATTAGAATTGTTACAAAAAAAGTTATTGTTGAGACCACAGGTTGGATTCAATTCAATTCATGGTTTTATGGCTTGCGTTTGTACCAAAAGGGTACAATATACCTCACCAATGACGCGTGGAATGTAGTATACACGCTATGGAGCTGGGAGGTTCTAAGTGTCCAGCATATAGTTTGGATTATGTACCTATTAGTAGCAGGTTTCTTTTTCCTATGTTTTATGTACAGTTTCTACCCTAGAACAACACAATATTATGACTAGAGTCTGGCTAACGAAAGTAGAGACTTGAATTATTTGCAAACTTTTTATATGGCTACTGAACCCTCGGGAATGTCCGTTCCGACTCGCTTTCGGTCGGGATTCTCCCGGGCGTTCCAGTCAGTGAATTAGTTTACGAGATTTACGCGTTTAAGAATGAATAAAACAATTAAAAGTGGAGTGCGGAAGATGTTGTTTTGCATGATTTCCAAATTTGAAGAAAAACAACGAGAGAAAGATGCAAAATTCAAACAAAAACAAGATTGTTTACGTGTTGTGTTAGATTTTTTAAGTCAGTATGACGCATTATTTTGATACTTTGTTTGTATATTTCTCTTTTTAAAAAACTATATGTCTATTTTCATCCACATTCATTATACATTTCATTAAACACCTTAATAATACCTACTAAATGCAACTTCCAATTAAATGGTTATTTTTCATTGGTTGTGGTAGGTAAGTAAATGTTACATTTATTAATTTGTAACACAAATTATTTTCTTTGACAGAAAATCTGGAGGATGTAGCAGGAGTCGATGAAATAGTGAGAACTATTGAAAAACTTACTGATTTAGAGCAGAATGACAGGATGAGAACCCAGAATCATTACTTGGAAGAAATAGCTTCAATTACTGGTAATTTTTTACTAAGCACAAGATTTATACACAAGAAATATAATGTATAATAATAATATAATTTGCTATTGTCAATACTGTACCTAATCGTTGTTTAATCATTCTTTACAGGAGTAAGTGTTGCAACTTTAAAAAGAATAAAAAAGGAAGGTGCGCTAAATGATGGTGTGTAGAATACCCCAGGAAAAAAACGGCCCCATAAACCCACAGTGTCTAACTTAGATAGTTTCGACATAGATGCTATTCGCAACAAAATCAATGATTTTTATATTGTCAGAAAACAAGTTAATTTAAGAAAAACAAGAATGAACGTTCAATATTAATTGAACGTTATGACATATCTGCCTGGAGACATCGTTTTTTACGAACCATAGCTTTGAAACGTTCAGAAGGAAAGCCAATTATTTATTTAGATGAGACCTATGTCCACAAAAACTATAAGCCCAAGAAGTCTTGGCAAGGTCCATCTACGAGTGGTGCAATTGAAAATATTTCAACGGGAAAAAGGTACATAATTGTACATGCTGGATCAGAGAAAGGTCCTGTGCCAAACTCATTGTTAGTTTTTAGCACAAAATCGACAATGGCGAACTACCACCATGACATGAATGCTGCAAATTTCAATAAATGGTTACAAGAAAAACTCATACCCAATTTAAATGAGCAGAGTGTAATAGTAATGGATAATGCAAGTTATCATTCCGTCATTGTTAATAAAGCTCCAACAACACAAAATCTGAAAAATGAGATAAGAGAATGGCTTACTTTCAATGATATCCAGCTTGTATGGAGTTTGGCTAAACGTAAAGTGGCAAGTAAAAATGTAGCCTTGACTACAGTAGAGTTAGAAAGAATGATTAAAGAGTCGTTTGAAAGCATTACATCAGAGGATTGGAAGAAAATGTGTGATCATGTCATGCATATTGAAATTAAATACAAAGAAAGAGATAGAATTACTGAAGAAAATTTAGAAAGTTTCATAATCAACGTTGGAAATAGTGACACCAGTGACTCTGATGAATCTTTGCAGATAGAAGCTTTGGATTCAGATTTTGACTATAGTGACTAAAATAAATTATTATTGAATATTGTTGTTTTTTCATTCAGGCAGGTGGTAGGTTTTTTAGTATGCAATCGGTTTCAACAAAAATAAGAAAAATCATAATGTATCAATAGACTTTTGTAACCTAAATTAAATAACAACTTTCAATATATAATAATCTTAAATTACATGGGGTTTGTTTAACTTCTCTACTTTCGTTAGCCAGACTCTAGTACCTACTTAAAATATTACACACATAAGATCATAGATATTTACAGCTTAATATTGTTAGTTTTAATATATTTACATAAAAATTTACAATAAGGACTAAACACAGACATTAACAAACACTCAACATTTACTGGACGGGGGATTTGTGATGGAAGGACATCATAGAGGGGATGAAGAAGTTTGGGAAAAGAAAACAATATATGGGAGACAGTACCTTCGTATAAGCCACATTCACACAGGGAGTGATCTCTAACTCTGATCTTGTGCAGATGAACAGGTGTGCAGGAGTGACCAAGGCGTAAGCGGCATATTGTAGAAGTTACCCACCTGTCTGCATATTTGTAGAAGAAAAACCATGGACGCCTTGGTATATCAGGTTGAATTGTGGAGTAGAATTTGCCTTTAACCGGTTTTAATTCATTCCAGAATATGTTCCAGGACTTGCTTTGAACACAAATTTTTGACTTTGACAACAAGTCGAATAGTCCAAAATATAAAAACCCTTCAATCGCTGCTGTAGTGAAATCTAAACTTGTAGCCTAACGTGTACCGAGTATTCTCTGTACCATATTCATATTCAATTAACCTAGAATCAAGATCATTCCTAGATATCTCATCAGAGCTCAGAGACACTAAATATATTATTTTAAATGCGAAAGTGTGTTCGTTTGTCCTTCAATTACGTCGCAATAAAGCAATGGATCGACGTGATAGGTATTTTGTATGAGTGTAGTTATTAATCTAGGCTAGACACATTATGATCAAAAGTATCAGTCGCTCGCTTTTTTACCATTTTTTTTACTTCCGTACGTCCAACCCATCATGCAAACCGGCAGATAACATACCATCCGTTAACAGAGACACGTGGGGCGAACATACGCTGTCAATAAAAAAATTGTCAGTTATAAGGCCTCCCCGTAGTAATGAAGTTCCTTGTTTATTAGGCACTGCCGATAGAAGTGAAAACGAATATTATTTTTTTTTATAGTTCTCTTTTTTGCACACTAAGGCATTAAAGTTTAATTTCGAATGTAATATTTATATTTGAGACCTTTTGCCTTCGTAATAAGGCGACCATGTCGGTCACGCGAATCCACATTTTTACACCCTACCAAAAAGTGCTCAACGTGGTTATAGAAGTTTTCACTTCAAAAATTGGCAGTCATAGGGAATGCCGATAAAAGGAAAAACGAATATTTTTTTTTTAATAAAAATAAATAAATAATATTAACACTATAAGTATCTGCACAGACACAACAGCCAAAATCCTTCACCGGGAGCTTGCTCTGAAGTACGGTCTCCCTGGATGAGAGCTTGCCGTATTACAAGTAGACACCGGTGCCTGTACTCGAGTGAGATGGAGTCCGGCTCTATTGGGACCGGTCCATCATCACGGCTGAACATCCGTGATGCCTTAAAGCCTGACATCGTGCTGTTGGACCGGACACAGGCACGGGTGTTTTTGGTGGACATCACCATTCCATATGACGAGAACCTTGTGTGAGCTGAGACGGAGAAGAAAGTATCTTGATCTGGCTTACGAGGTTTCCGCCATGTGGCATGTGGAGTCCACTGAAACCATCCCAGTCGTCATATCTGCGAGTGGGTTGATCCCAGTTAGCCTCGCTCACCATCTGAGGCGACTGGAGTTCCGAGACAGTTAGCTCGCAGCCAGGATGCAGAAAGCGGTGTTGCTAGACTCTGTTAGGACAGTCCGTCGGTTTCTCAACCTGTCGCCCTAACCCCCCGGCAGTCTGGTCTCCCCTGCCGGGGTGCTAATTCTCCGCCCGCTAAAAATATTTATTTGTGTATTTGTATGTAAGTTTATTAATTTCTATTTATTTACGTGAGTTTATTAAAACTCTTTAGGCCATATATATGTATTTATTTTGTATGCGGGCGTGAGAGCTAGATTTATGTCGAAATAATAATAAAAATATTTCAAATATAAACCTTAAAACTAAGGTATTAAAGTTTAATTACGAATGTACTATATTTATACCTTTTGTCTTCGTAACAACGCGAATGTCGGTGTTCGCGAGAATGACGGTCACGCGAATCCACATTTTTACCCCCTACCAAAAAGGGCTCAACGCGGCTAAAGAACTTTTCACTTGTTAGTCCCGAGTGATAAAAAATCGTCGTGACTGAACCCCATGGACGTTGCACGGCGATTAAAAGTTGCCGGTGACAAAATAAATCGGTCGAACCGTTCGATCTCAAGTGATGCTCCGTCATACATGTGGCAAAATTCATGGTGTGACTTATTGTTACATGCCGTGTGACAATAGAATTTTATTTATATAGAAGTCTAGATGATGCCAGTGACATCGTCCACGTACTCTTTCACTTTCCGGAATAAAAAGTAGCCTGTCCTTCCCTGGGATACTATCCCTGGTACACCTATACCAAATTTCATCAAAATCGGTTGAGCAGATGGGCCGTGAAAGTGTAGCAGAGAGACAGGCTGACACACATTCACACACACTTAATAGCCAGAAAATAAAAACCTCGCCATTATGCGGAAACAATATTTAATTTTTATAAAGAGAGAAATGCAATAGTAGTTCAGTCAGTTTTTTATTTTTCTGGTTAGGCAAAGATAAGCAAAATTAAAACTAAATATACCTATATCAATTTTTATATTTTATTCATTAAAGAAAGATATACAGATGAACCTCATGCTCAGTCATACTTTGTATTACAATTTCAAAAGAAGAACAACAATAAATGCACATTACTATAAACTGTAAAAACTGATATTTCTATTCACTCTTGGTCTTGGGTGTCTCTTCCTTGTAGTATAGGAAGACAAAGGAGAACAGGAAAACTCCAATCATCATGGAGAATGCGCTCACATAGTACGGGTAGGCGCTTGGGATGAATCTCTCATACTGGGTGTGTTGAAGTGGGCGCACGGACACCTGCAAGAAAACAAAACAATTTTTCACGTACTTGATCGGATATTGCTTATTATGAATGCGAAAGTGTGTTTGTTTGGCGTCCTTCAATCACGCCTTAACGGAGCAACGGATTAACGTGATTTTTGGCAGTTGAGGACCTGGAGAGTGACATAGGCTACTTGATATCCCGGAAAATTAAGTTCCCGCGGGAATAAAAAAGTTATACCACGCGGACGAAGTCGCGGGCATAAGCTAGTGATTAAAAAAACAATATGTACATTGGCTCTTTTGTGACTGCTGATATTTAAATTGGAAATCAGGTCATTTCAATACAACACTAGGTTTTAGCGTGAATTGAGGTAAGAACGCTATCTATCTGCAATTTAGAAAAACTCACTCAAGGGCCCTTATACGGATATCATACTTTTTCAAGTACCATTTATAGATAAATGGAATAACAGCTGTTGGGATATTATGGTATTAAATTAAAGGTAATGTATTCATCTCTAGTTAGACCCCATAAAAATGCACACTCCCATACAAATTTTCGGAATAAATACGTTTCTACGAACGCAAGAACTGCTGAAAATGACGAAAAATGGGGTCTGGATAGGAACCCATAAAGCTAGATCAGCTACATATTTTAACTTGAAAATAACAAAAGAGTGGGGCTTATATAGTCCTCTACCCAAATGCTGGAACATTATGCATACAAATAAATACTTTGTCATTTATGTGTCAAAATGGTGTCATACAAAAAATTCTTCATACATTTTTCTATGGAAAGAAGCCGGCCGCTTGGAGTTTGGGCTCAGTACGCGCTGAGACGCGCTCGTGAACGGGTGGGTGTATCGCTTTATTGCATGAAATTTACTACGACTAAATTAACACCGTGTTGTATACTGCGCTTGATAAAACTTGATATTGTTATCCGACACAAAGAAGAAAGAAAAAGAAGAAGAAAATTCTCAATTACCCTTTTTTTACCCGATTACGGCAAAGCCAAAAGGAAAGGGTACGAGATTGGGAGTCTATGTATGTATATGTGTGTGTGCGTGCGTGCGTGTTTGTGTGTGTGTGTGAGTTTGTGTGTGAGTGTGTATGATGGTGGATGTATGTGTGAATGTATTAATTGAAGTCTATGATACTCCAGAGCCCATAACTACACTCAATTATTATTAAAGCCAACTATACCTATGCAAAAAATTAGGTCAATACGTTAGTCTGTTACGGCGTGATTGAAGAACAATCATACTAACAAACTTTTTTACAATAATTTTAGTACGGTAAGCGACATTTTGAAATTCTTTTTCACGTCCTGATTTCGTTCAAAATCGATATCTGGTGTTCCCTGGGATCACTGAACAGAAAACTTTACCCAAAATTTAAAAAAAGTCAGCGCCATTTTGAAATTATTTGTTATCGTACCGATTTCGTTCAAAATCGATATCTGGGGTTCCCTGGGATCACAAAATAGGAAACTTTTACCAGAATTTTAAAAAAGTCCGCGCCATTTTGAAATTCTTTGTTATCGTACAGATTTCATTCAAAATCGATATCTGAGGATCCCTAAGATCACAAAACAGAAAACTTTACCCAAAATTAAAAAAAAGTCTGCGCCATTTTGAAATTATTTGTTATCGTACCGATTTCGTTCAAAATCGATATCTGGGGTTCCCTGGGATCACAAAATAGGAAACTTTTACCAGAATTTTAAAAAAGTCCGCGCCATTTTGAAATTCTTTGTTATCGTACAGATTTCATTCAAAATCGATATCTGAGGATCCCTAAGATCACAAAACAGGAAACTGTTACCAAAATTTTAAAAAAGTCAGCGCCATTTTGAAATTCTCTGTTACTGTACCGATTTCGTTCAAAATCGATATCTGGGGTTCCATAGGATCACAAAATATGAAAATTTTACCAGAATTTAAAAAAAGTCAGCGCCATTTTGAAATTCTCTGTTATTGTACCGATTTCGT
Organism: Erebia palarica; assembly: GCA_964035005.1. Taxonomy (NCBI): domain Eukaryota; kingdom Metazoa; phylum Arthropoda; class Insecta; order Lepidoptera; family Nymphalidae; genus Erebia; species Erebia palarica. The sequence continues at coordinate 42,296,335 of OZ035983.1, forward strand.
TCAAAATCGATATCTGAGGATCCCTAAGATCACAAAACAGGAAACTGTTACCAAAATTATAAAAAAGTCAGCGCCATTTTGAAATTCTCTGTTACTGTACCGATTTCGTTCAAAATCGATATCTGGGGTTCCCTAGGATCACAAAATATGAAAATTTTACCAGAATTAAAAAAAAGTCAGCGCCATTTTGAAATTCTCTGTTATTCTACCGATTTCGTTCAAAATCGATATCTGAGGATCCCTATGATCACAAAACAGGAAACTGTTACCAAAATTTTAAAAAATTAGCGCCATTTTGAAAGTCTTTGTTATCGTACCGATTTCGTTCAAAATCAATATCTGGGGTTCTCTGGGATCACAAAACAGGAAACTGTTACCAAAATTAAAAAAAACTCAAGAGCAATTTTGAAATTCTCAGTTATCGTACCGATTTTGTTCCAAATCGATTTCTGGGGTTCCCTAGGACCACAAAACAGGCAACTGGTATTAAAATTAAAAAAAATCAGTACCATTTTGAAATTCTTTGTAATTGAACCGATATCGTTCAAAATCGATATCTTGGGGTTCCCTAGGATCACAAAATATGAAACTGTTACCAAAATTATAAAAAAGTCAGCGCCATTTTGAAATTCTCTGTTACTGTACCGATTTCGTTCAAAATCGATATCTGGGGTTCCCTATGATCACAATTTTGGTAACAGTTTCCTGTTTTGTGATCTCAGGGATCCTCATATATCGATTTTGAACGAAATTGGTACAATAACAGAGAATTTCAAAATGGCGCTAGCTTTTTAAAATTTGTTACCAGTTTCCTGTTTTTAATCCCAGGGAGCCCCAAATATCGAATTTATGATCGATTTATCGATATTTGAATGAATTTAAAAAACGATAGTTCCGGTTTTGTTGAAGTAGAGTTCAAACAGCCGTATACTACGCAATACACTCCTTGCATTTTTAAAAAGATCGCGGAAATAGACTTATACGTGACCACTTGTCATGACTCGGCGCCTGTTTGTGTGAGTGAGCTTTTTCGAACGTTTCTAGGTAGTTTCATCTGTTTACTGTGGTAGAGCGTAGAGTACATACGTACTTGCAGAAATATTTTGTATTGTGGCGAATTAAATACCTACAGATTTTTACGATAGGGAATTAAGAAACACGTGTTTCAGGATTTTTGGAAATTCCACCCCCAAGGAATTTTTTAAAATTTCACCCGAGCGAAGCAGGGGCGCGTCTGCTAGTATTTACTATAATAAAGTAGCGCGGAGGCATAGATATTATGTAGTAAATAAATAATCAAATATTTCAAGTTACAAAATTTATTAATTGGCTATAAAATCGAGCGTAGAGCGTAGTGCTTTATATGCGTATATATGCTGTAGTGTGGCGAGTTATATACCTACAGTTGGCTGCGGCCTGATTGTATAAGGCCCCTTAATAAATTCTGTTTAGTTTTCTCGCAAATGAGAGAAAAGTAGTATACAAGTCTCAGCAAACAGCATTTCACTGCCTTGTTTACTGAAAAACTTATTGTTATTTCTCTAGACTTCCACACACCCTTATCTTGCACTGTCCAATTCCTTCCAGTTGGTTGCCATTCTAGCACCTTAAGACCCCAATGTTTATCGGGTCTTCCAACTATACCCCACCTATTCTTCATTGTTTCACTACCCTTTGAGCTATGTAGAAAAAAACCGAAACCTAACAAAGGACATTGACCAAATTCGCCTAAGAATCAACACACGTTTGAAATACAGTAATTCTTAGCTTAATTTATAGTCTTTATTCCAAATATCAGAATTTAACGGACACTTCAAATTAATTAAAAAAATAAGTAAATGGGTATTAATTGATTACTATACGTTTCCGTCTCTGGTTTATTAACCACAGATCAATAACTTAAGTTTTAAATAATATATAATACCACCGCTTGAGCGCTAGATCTGTATCGTAAGAAACAAAATAAAAGCTGCTTAAAGTGCTAAGTGCGCTAGTATTCGGAATCTCGCAACGCCATCTATTAAAAGTACAATAATTTAATATTTTTAACGCCATCTGTGAAGTTCTCGATGAACTATGACGATACCTGCATTATTGTGAATGAACTAGAAGTTTAAATCGCTATAATCCGCTACAGTAGACAACTCTGTGTGGTACAGTGCGTGTCTTTCACCTGCAGCATGAGACACCCACCACCCAGCAATTCGCACAGGCACAACACCACACCACACCACACAAATCCGCCAAATCACTCTCAACGTACGTTTCACTCCGACACCAGAGCATCTTCAGATGTTGACTCGACAATGCACGATTGTGAAGTGACTATCGTATCCCAAGTTCCGGCTTATATACCTTTTTGGCATGTCTCATACTGAAGCCCCGCCCCCTCCCCTATTACTGTATAAATTGAATAAAGGTGAATTTGATACGTTTATATGTTCATTTAGCAACTCAAATCCTTTATTATTGTGTTTAATTATTTCTAATTGCTCCCAAACGCACATTCGAAACCCTTTATTACATTTATGCAGGATTTTATATGAATGGTTATTGCCCACCTCATGTCCACTGTCCAAAAGATGTTTAGCGAAGTGGGACCTTTGTGGTCTATCGTTCCTATAAGCAGACATATTATGTTCCTTATAGCGCGTCTCAAAATTGCATCCAGCTTGACCAACATATGTGGCACCACATTCAGGACACTCAAGCTTATAAACACCCGATTTTTGATGATTCTTTAATTTATCTTTTCCATTGCAAATCCTCCGAAGTGTATTATTTGTCCGGAACGCGATATGCACATCATGTGATCTGAGCGTCTTTGCAATGCGCTCAGATATAGGTCCAAAATACGTCAAACTGGCTTTATATTTACTAATTTTATCCGATGTAGCCATGTAAAGATCTTTTCTAATTTGTGCTGACTGCTGTTTTTTAATTATATTATTAACAATATTCTGATTGTATCCATTTGAATGTGCGATATGGTATATAACCTCTAATTCGTTCCTATAGTCGTCTTTTGACAGTGGAATGGACAATAACCTGTGTACATAGCTATGGAATGCTGCGAGTTTATGTTGCCAAGGATGACAAGACGATGCGGGTATAGTTGTGTCAGTAAATGTAGGCTTGCGATAAATTTTGAACTCATGTTTATTATTAACCCGGGATATAGTCAAGTCAAGGAAATTCAAAGATTTGCTCTGTTCTAATTCTGACTTAAACTTAATTTTTGGGTGCAATCTATTAAGTTTTTTAACGAATACATCCAGTTGTCTCACTGTCTCCGTCCAACATATGATTATATCATCTACGTATCTGTAGTAGTAGAAAATACTGTTCTCATTCACTATGTGTTTACTCTCAAAGTTATCCATGAACATTTCAGCCATTAGAGGGCTTAGAGAACCCATAGCTAGCCCCTCTTTTTGATGGTAAAAATGATCATTAAATTTAAAATAATTCTGCTCCATACAGATTTGCGTTAACTCAATTAATTCTGATATTTCATTAGAGTGTAACCGTTTAATTTCTAGCAATCCCTTTAAAATTTCTAAAGTTTCACCCACTGGTACATTAGTAAATAAACTTTCTACATCCAATTAAAAACTAATTAAACTTCTAGTTCATTCACTATCATGGACTTCCGCAAAGTAACGCCTGCTTCTATTCAATACCTGCATTATTAATAACGCCATCTGTAATGTTTTTGATGAACTACGGCGAATCTAGTCTTATCTACATACTGTTTACACCTCTATTACAAATGGATAGAGATGATATTAATTTGTTCAAGTAGATTGATCGTGAATGCTGAAATAAACTCAAAATTGAAAATATTTTTGGTAATAAGTAATTTTCTTGCAAGTGTCCGTAGTTTTAATCTGCTCTCAAGTATAAAAAGGTATTAATTTGAACCCAGTAATCAATGTTTTATGACGGTTGGTTCTTAGGCGAACTTTGTATGGGGACAGAACAATGTCCTTTACCTGCGTAGAATGATACAATCTCGTATATCCAATCCTGTCATAGTCCACCTTGAACTGGTAAACGCCCCACACATCGGGCACCTTAAACACTGCTTCATATACACCGTTTGGTTTGCGCTTCAAGGTGGTACGAACGAACGGGTCAATGCGGACAAACTCCAGCTGTACATCGTTGGCTTCGAATGGCTGCCATTTGCCGTTCTTCAGCTCTTCAATCTCGATTCTATATACCTGTAATTATGGAACAAATTTTAAAGTTGTTCAATTTGTTTTAGACAAAACCTGACTTTCTGCCGCAACTACGACTGAAATCAAAACTACATTAAATATTAAGACAATAGACTGATAATAGAATAATAAATGATAGTTTAATTTTATTTTTCCCACGAAAAGTAGACCTTTCAAGGAAGTTAATTCTGTTTCGGTTCACTAACGTGAGCTCTAGGCAGCGGCGTGCAGTTCATAGAGGCATAAAAGTACTGCTTACCCAAATGGTACTCGTCAATGCTAATATTTCATCAAAACAGCTAGTAAATAGGTATTCTGACTATCTAATGCCTACCCTAGCTTCAAAACCTGTGCACGCCACTGGCCCTAGGGCTCACCCCCTCTTGGCAGAACTTCTCAGAATCATGCACTCTGGAGTCTGGTTGCACGATAACCCATTGACGCTTAGCGGCCATTAGAATTAAAAACATTAAACGGGTTACATTTACAAAGAATGTGAACTGGTTAAAAAAAAAGAATGTGATTAACAAGCCACAGTACTTACAACTGTCTGAAAAAAAAATTATGTACATTATTGTTTATTATTATTTTATTCTGTAGTTTTGTTTGTTTGAAGTTTGCATATGTTTTTGTTTGAAGGGTATTTTAATTTTTCGTTCTAAAATAACAGGGGCTACACCCAGTAGGAGGGGTTTATTTACATCTCACATTAAGGAGGACTTCCAGACATGCAGGTTTCTATGATTTCGCTCACCAATCAAAGCAAGTGATAATATTTGTGTAAATTGTATATTACTTCAAAATGTTAAAAAGGTGCATGCCTGGTGTTGCAATGTACAGACCTAGACTCTCCAAATAGTATCCAAGACCGTAATTTATTTATTTTTTAAACTATTTTATGCGGAAAATCATTAATATATGGTAATAATAGTTTAATTAGTGTTTAAAAAAACAACTAGTGTAAAACACTATTACTTTTTATCAACGCATCTTAGCTGACTTTGATGCAATTTGATTAAAAGAGGTAGCTTTAATCGAGGAAAAAGTTCACACAGAATTTTCAAAACACCCAAGTCCATACTGACAAAGTTGCCAGCATCATCTAGTTAGTAACAATATGTATAAAAATATAAAACCTTTCATGCCGTGGCACAGGCTGAGCAGGTTACTTAGTTGCATACTTACAAAGGTACAATAAGTAATTATTTTGTTAAAGGTGGTCAATGAACGTTTATTTATTTATTTACTAGCTAATGCCCGCGACTTCGTCTGCGTGGATCGAGGTTTTTTGGTTCCCCCGGGAACTCCTTCATTTTCCGGCATAAAAAGTAGCCTATGTGCTATTCCGGACTATAATCTATCTCTATGCCAAATTTCAGCCAGATCTGTTCGGCCGTTGGGGCGTGATTGAGTAACAAACGTCCATACATCCATACGTCCATCCAAACTTTCGCATTTATAATATTAGTAAAAAGTATAAAGTATATATATTAATATAAGTTTATAAGTATATTAGTATTAGTAAGATGTATTTAGTAATACTAACAACAGAGTCGGTGATAGTGTATGTGTTGGTGGTCTGTTTGTCGTCCTCCCTGTAGTGTGTGACACGGCGCACCCGCAGTTGGCCACGCTCGCCGAACGCCCACTCGCTCAGGTGCACCGCTAGGGCCTTGTTGCCAGACACTGCCGCTTTCACTTTGTCACCCTGGAAAGGTTATGGTTATACGTTTTGTTCATAGGGCACCAGCTCGTTACCACTATGAACTTATGAAATGGTCAATCTGTCATAAAACATTGTCAAACCTACTAGACTACGTTAAGGGTATGTTCCGATATACACTGCGAGCACTGTAAGGTGTGACGTCAATTTAGCATACCGCGAAGCCATCCTTTATAGTTAGCTATACTGGTTACTGTTTAAAACGGAACGCAGTCAGCACTGAGAGCACCTTAACTCGAAAACGCCAGTGCTCAGTACAAAAATGGCAACGATTTATGACGTCATATATTTCCCTAGGACACTGCGGGAATATTCTGTCAACCCATTACGGAATGAATTTCTCCCCAGTAAGAGCACTGAACAGTTCTCGCAGTGTATATCGGAACATACATTTTTATTGTCTGTATAACAGAGGTCAAGTTTGATCTGATCAATTGTTGTCAAAACACCAATCATATGGTAGGGTTCAGTTGTATAGATTAGCTTAAAAGAGAACAACTTTTCAGCTAACTTTCAACAACAAGATGGCAAAAATCCATATTCATATTATAAATGCGAAAGTATGTCTGTCTACTACACTTTCATGGCCCATCTGTTCAACCAATTTTGATAAAATTTGGCACAGGGATAGGTGGTAGGATATACACATCTTTTTATCCTGGAAAACTAGAATTCTCAAGGGAAACAAAAAAAACTTTAATCCATGCGGACTAAGTTGCAGGCATCATCTAGTTTTTATATATTTTACTCTCAGATTTGGTTGTCATTTCAACTTATTTGACTCGGAGCTATATTAATCTCTAATATATATAAAACAATGCATTAATTACATTTAGGTGGCATGTCAATGATTTTAATTATCTGTTTTATACGGGCAGATTTGGATTTATTTGCTTTTTATTGAACTATAGCTTTACATCCAATATAGCAAGAGGAACAACAGCCTTCCATACTCACATGCACTTTAGCTACTGGAGAACTGAAAGCCTCATCAGAGAAGAAGAACAGTGAGCCACTGAAGATGATGCGAGCGTTGTTCCTAGCCTGCAGAGCCGCTATCAAGACTGTTTTGCGACCTACAGCATGAGGATATTCCTTAACCTGAAATAAAAATGTGATAATAATAAAAATAATATGTGCAAAAACTCATTTTGAAAACAACTAAGGTTTAAGAGTTATATTATTATATTTATAACTATGTTACTGTGTATTTTTATAAAATAAATGCTAAATTTGTTTTGCATGTTTTTATAGTTTGACAAAGTCCCTGGCTATGTGGTGAGTGTTGTGATCCTATAACTTCTAGAATAAGGGAGGTCCTGGTTTCTATTCTTGGCTGGACAAATTAAAATTATTTTTAGTCTCCAAGCCTCCCACTCAGCCGTACTGCCACCAAGTGAATTAACAATCCAGCATAATGCTGCTACACCAAAGTGGGGGATAGGTTTAATTAACCGACGACCTCCGTGGCACAGTGTGTAGCGCTGTTGTCTTAACGTGCAGAGATCCCGGGTTCGATCCGCGGCAGGGTCAATTTGGGAATTTATAATTTCTGAATTTTCCCTTGTCTGGCCTGGTGGGAGGCTTCGGCCGTGTCTAGTTACCACCCTACCGGCACCCTACGTGCAGCCAAGCGATTTAGCGTTCCGGTATAATGCCGTGTAGAAACTGAACAGGGGTATGGGTTTAATATAACTGCATGCCCCTAACAGGTTAGCCCGCTACCATCATAGACTGCATCATCACTTAAGCCACTGCCACTGACATGCATTATTTATCCATTGAAGGTTTACTATGAAATAGAAGTAACATTAAATACTGCAAACCTTCAATGGGTAGAAAAACTATGTCAGTTGCTTTAATTTTTGTTAGCCACTGAGTTAGAGAATAGGGGCGCAGGTGAGATCGCAGTCAAGAGCTGACTTGTAGTGGATAAAAAAAAAACTGTCAGTACAATACAGTTGGGTTGTATCTCAGACTGCATCATTACTTAATATCAGATGATAATATTATAACAGTCAAGAACTAACTTGTTAGATACAAGTACTTATTTAAACACTTTATGTATGTAGTAGTTGTAAGAAAAAAAACTGTAGTTCTTGTGCAATGTCGTCCACTTTGAATAAATTCGTTTTGACTTGGACTTTAACAAATATATGAGTGATCATAATCACATACTTGGCTCTTAGGGTTATAGCTATAAGCTGTGCTATCAGCAGTGAGAATGGGCAGGACCAAGCTGTTATCCTTGTCCAGTATCAACCCAGTGCCCTCAAACAGCAGGGGCTGAGTGTTCTGAGCTCCCGCTATGGTTGGGGCATTGATCAGGTTCTTGGGTGACACTACAATCCTTGTGTGGTCTCCGTCATCTAGAGAGTCGTAGTTGAAGTGATCTATTACTGCGGCTGACTCTTCATCCATCTGGAAATCATAAATATGTACATTTACCAAAAATATTTCTGTGAAGACAGACTCCATTAAAAGAAGGACATTACCATTCTTACTGCATAAATTTAAGGCATTTTACCTTGAAAATGACACAGTTCTAGCACACAATGAATTACTTAATGTAGATGTAGTGATCAAGCACAAAGTTCAACTGGGGTGCAGAATTGGCAAAGTAGTAGGTAAGTATAAAAAAATTTAAGACTACCATTACTTTTTTTTTTAACTATAACTTTTCTACCATTCAATTAAAAACTTTGTCATCACACATTTTCAGTTATGGGAAGATTATGTAAATAATAATATGCTTAGGACAGCGGTTACTTATTTATCTACACCTTGATGTAATTTGTAAATGAATTTTGTCAAAAGGGCAACCACCAAGTTTCTTGCTGGATCTTCTTGGTCGGAATGGCATTCTGATAGTGCTTAGGATTTGACCATTCCAAAGTACTTCTAGTAAGTTTATTTGAATATGAATTTGAGTTTGAGTATAATAGCAGTATCCTTACTGAAAATACTATTAAAAATTCACAAGACGAAATCACCTCAAAACCACACTCGGAAGCAATCTCCCTATACACATCCCCAGCAGCTGAGTTTCCTGCCATCAGCACATTGCCACCATCGTCGATGAACTTGGTAATAGCCTCCGTGTCCAGTTGACCGCCGAACTCCACGACGGACGGCGAAAACACTATCAAATTCTTGTACAAGTACTCTCCATACTTTGACAGTACCAGGTTAGCGTCGTCGGCGAGCTTGAACGTTAAGCTGTAGCCACGCTCTAGAAATAATAAGTAAGTACACCTTGGTCTAAATTCTTTCTGTTATCCAAACTTCAAGAAGTTTGATGCCGGTATCAAAAGGACACGCCATCGATTTCCTTACCTTGCAGGGACTTGAAAAACTGAGAGTGAGTTTCCCTTAAGTTTAAATTATCAACTAACACTAGGGTTTCATGATCAGCATACGCTATTGTTAAGCATGATAGAATGCATAGAACTATTGAAATCTTCATTTTATTTCGATAAAAAGCCGACAATCCACCCTTTATTTTTTTGACGTTTTACCAGAGACCACCAGAGACAAGTAACTTTTACGTCACCACCTGGTTCACTTGTCTCTGGTCACCACTCACCGTCTCAACAAAGTGACGTGTAAAAACCACAGATTTAAATATTAAACAAAAATTCAAAATGTTTATGTCACCGTAAGATTGTAAAAACCGTTAGATTATAATCTAACTCGCGAAATTCTAAACTGTCGAAAGATTGTAAACTGTTCAATGTTCTGAGTGTCAATTTTTGAAATATTCATTTTATTTACGTTTTCTTGTCTCTTTCTTGTAGGTTAGGTTAGGGTTCGACATAAATAACCAAGTAGGTTAGGTTTTATCGGGTTTAAATACCTATCAGATTACAATCTACCGGAAAATAATGCGTTTAATTATTCTAATCTTTCGACAGTTTAGAATTTCGCGAGTTAGATAATAATCTAACGGTTTTTACAATGTTACGGTGACATTTATAAATTATTTCAATCGTATAACGCTCGTGTACTGCACACGATATCAATCCGATAAAAGTTATTTGGACTTTAAAATAAAATATTCCATTTTATTAAATACTAGCAGTTGCCCGCGACTTTGTTCGCGTGGCATAAGATTTTTAATTCCCACAGGCACTCCTTAATTTTCCGGGACAAAAAGTAGCCTTTGTCACTCTCCAGATATTCAACGATACCCATGAAAAAAAACCACGTTGATCCGTTGCTCTGTTGCAGGGTGATTGAATGACAGACTCTCTATTTAACGACCTTGGGGATAAAATTTTCGAAAGCTGTGAATCACTTCTGTGTTGTTCTGTGTGAAGCTGTGTTCTTAAATATTCCAAATATCAAGTTTCATGGCTATACCTTGAATAATGAATGACTTTCAACCCCTATTTTACCCATATTGGGGGTGGAATTTTGAAAAAATGTGACACACGTACTTCTTTATTTTTTTACCGAGAGCCAATATATCAAGTTTCGTTGATATAACTTGAAAAATATCTTGACAAATGAGGGACTTTCATACCAAATTCCATCCCCTAATTCAGCCCTTTGGGGGTCAAATTTTCAAAAATGGTGAAAGATGTACTTCTTCATATTTATCCGAAGGTTCAAATACCAAGTTTCATGGCTATAGAAGCAAGCTATAAGAAGATGGCAAGCTTGAAAAACAACAGACTTTAATACAAATTTTCAACCCCTATTTTATCCCTTTGGGGGTGCGAAAAACCCTTTCTTAGTGTATACCTACTCTTCACAAAGAATACGCCCTCCAGATTTCATGTCTCTAGGATCAGCGGCTTAGGCTGTGCGTTGATATATAAGTAAGTAAGTTAGTCAGTCAGAAATTTGAAATTTATTTGTCTAAGGGCCGATGTTTCAATCCTCAGACTGTCTAATGATAAATACGAATTTGCGCTATCCATCGAATCTACTATCTAGTCATTTATCTGACGATTGAAAAATCGGCCCTTATGTAGATTTCGGTCGATTTATGATTGATCCTTGCTAGAAGGAATAAGGATACACACAATACTGTCGGTATTATAGGTAATATCGACGGGCACACACAGATACAATAACATAAAAAAATTAGTAGTCATAGGGACTGCCGATAGAAGTGAAAACTATTTTTTGTATTGAAATTATTAAAATATGAACCTTAACACTAAGACGTTAAAGTTTAATTTCGAATAGAGTATATTTATATGTTCGCGAACATGTCGCTGTTCCCGAGCTTGTCGGTCACGCCAATCTACATTTTACCATAACAACGTGCCTAAAGAAGTTTTCACTTCAATAAGGGGATTTTCTTGGAGCACTATATCGGATCAATAACAGGAGTAGTGCACAAACTCAGATTTTCTCATGACTTACTTACTATTCTGTGTACAAATTACCATGATCTGTAAAATAGTTCTGGATCTTGCTTATTCTGTGGTAATTTTGATTGACGTTTTGTGATGTGAAATGTTTTATTTTTGTATCAAACTTGAAAGTACTAAAATAAGTGTAAAATAGCGAGTTAATTATATTAATTAGTGTGCCTGTAACTTATTTTAGTATAAAGTCTTCCAAGAGTGTAAATAAACATGATGATTTCGCGGTCTAAGCATCGCTCGTCGGTGGAAGTGTGTTCAGACTGTGGGGCATCGGGTTAGGCGATGTTCCAGTTTCCTTTACGAGCCTTTAATTAATCCTACGCCGTTTTTTAAATTGATCTGGTGCTTTTGTGCTTGTAGATCCGTCGTGGGCGTCGATCAACCGTGGGTTGTTGTTGTGTGCGGAATGCTGCAGCGTTCATAGGAGCATGGGAAGGCATATTTCTCACGTGAAATCTTTGCGGCAAGGATCGTGGCCTAATTCGCTCTTATCTGTATGTACATAAAATCCGTGTCAATGTATGTTTTATAACGGAATATCAGTACTTAAAAGTGGTTTTAACACAGATGGTGCAAGCGTTGACTGCTCAGAATGTTAACAGTATATGGGAACATTCCTTGCTTGATACTTCAGCTCCTAAACATCTAAGGAAGAAGCCACAACCTAAGGATCCACTTCAGTAAGTTCATAATTATGCATGATAAAACAATTGTACTTTAAGATTTCAGTTTGATTTCATTATTTAAACAAGGTCGCTTATTATGTTCATACTACTTAATAATATAAATGCAAAAGTGTGTTTATTTTGTCCTTCGATTATGCTGCAAAAGAGCAACGAATTGACATGATTATTTGTGTGGGTATTGTTGTAGACCTGTAGAGTGACATAGGCTACTTTTTATCCTGACAAATTAAGGAGTTCCAGTAGGAAGTGGAAAAACTTATTCCATGCAGAAGAATTCCAGCTAGTAAATGTTTTATTAATACTGCAATTGCCCACTTGTTATTTATATTATATTCTTAATTTACATAATCACAACTGAAAATATCCTGCTTTCACTTATAGAGCAGGGTATGCTGCATATTATGTTAGTGCACAATGCAAAATGTTTCTTTTTAAAATTTTATAAATATTCAGCAGTTGATAAAGGTTTCAAATATAGAGACACTTAATAGTTCATAGCATACACAATACATAGTTGTATATTGCATGTTGTGTTAACAACAATGAATAATGAATTGTGGTTAGGGAAACCACAATAGCATCATTTTATCAAAATGTAATATTAGAATAAATCAAACTTTGGTTTTTATGAAAATGTCACATACATGTAACTTATATGTAATGAATTCTATTACATATACTATTTGTTTTTGTATTAGACCCTACAGGGGAATTGTTTTAATTACTTGTTATTTTTAAGCATGGTGTGTTTAATAAATTTTAGACCTATCTAATAAGTTCAGCGATTTTGTTCATTTACTAGATACATAAGAATTACAGTATGTCCAATAAGTCAGTTTACTTGAGTAAATTACAAGGTAATTGAAAAATAGTATAAAGCAACACTGAAAAATTTATTGATGAATCAAACAAATGTGAGGAACAGTCAAACTTTTTCAAAAGCTATTGGTGTCATCAGTTAAATTTCTAAAATTTCTATGTGAACTGACTAGGTGATAAATAATTTCTTTTCAGCCCAATAAAATCAGAGTTCATACTGGCAAAGCACCTGCGACTGGCTTATGTGTTGAGAGCTAGACGCGACGAGCCTCCGAGTGAGCTGGGCAGGCAGCTGCACAGTGCTGTGAGGAGCTCTTCTCTAGACACAGCCATGCGGCTGCTGGCGCAGGGAGCCGACCCTAATTATTACAATCAGGTGTGAAATTCCTACAAAACTTATTATTACAATCATATTACTTAATAATATCCATACAAAACTTATTATAATAATAATATTACTAAATAATATCCACAACTTTAGTGTGATTTAAGATTCTTGAAATGTGGGAATTGATCGTCACATCAACCCATTGCTGAGCACAAGTCTATTTTCAGAATAAGATGGTTTTAGCTGTGTTTGACCAAGCTAGCCAAGTGTGGTTTAGCAGATTTCACTCACCTTCGAAAACATTGTGAAGAACTCTTGGGCAAGCAGGTTTTCTCGCTATGTTTGCCTTCACTGTTTGAAGCAGGTTACATAAAATTACTATGCGTGCCCGGTTATAGAACCACAGACCAACCATATAGGAAGCTAGGTGTTCTTCCACGTATATTAATATTCTTTGATCCCCATGGGAACTCTTGAATTTTCTGGGATAAAAAGTAGCCTACGTCCTTCCCCAGGATACAATACAATTGATACCTATCAATCTGCCAAATTTCATCAAAATCGGTTGAACAGATAGGCCGTGAAAGCATAGCAGACAGATAGACAGACACACTTTCGCATTTATAATATTAGTATGGATGATTGTTCCACAGGAGAAAGGCAGCACTTGCTTACATGTGGCGTGTAGGGCGGGACAGCCTGCTCAAGCTGAGCTGCTGGTCTCATGGGGCGCAGACCCCACTGCGCGCGACAGTGGGGGCAACACTCCATCTGATTGTGCCAGGTACTGTCACCGTGACCTTCCTAAGGAGTTAGGCATCCCTGTTTCATGTTGAACGTTTCCAGTTGTTGATCTAGAGCAGCTATACTCTAAGTGTGTTCCGCGGAACCCTAGGGTTCCGCGATACCTCTGTAGGGGTTCCGCAAGAATTTAGAAAAAAAATCAAAACACCTCTCTCTGGTCGAACGTTTTGACTCCGCGGCCGCGCGTAGTTATATTTATTTATTTATTTATTTGTATTTGTATTTGTAGAAACATGTGTTACCTAGAATAGCTGGTACAATATCTCATAAGTTTGGTATCAACATGTATACTTGTATACTTGGGCGCGCGCAGTTCCTTTGATAAAAGCCGCCTCTGAATTAGACGCTATAGTTGTCAACAAGCGACTTTTGACTCTAACTTCAAAAAACAAAGTCGAGATTGTTTACAACGCAATTTTTATTTTTGTTTATTATTGTTTATTGTTTATATCTCTTTTTATTTTTGCTTTTTGTGTATCAAAGGCGCCGACTCGAGTATTTTCGAGAATATGCGAGATCGAGTCTAGGACTAAGTATAAAAGCGGCGATCGCGCGTCGCGCCTCGTCAGTAACGATTGTGCATTATTTAGACCCCGCCATCCTAACGTGTAACATTATAAATAAAGAAGAATGGAACGTTGGCTTAAAGGTGTTAAACGTGTTGCAACAACATCTTCTAATGACGCTGAATGTTCAAAAGCAGTACGCGCGGAGAATATAGCAATCACCGACCCAAACGATGATGCCACGACGTCAAGCTCGACGGTTTCAAAGACGAAAAAAGGAAGTATGATGAATCATATATCAGTTTCGGATTTGTTGATTCTAACGGCTCACCTCTTTGCATGCTATGTAGTAAACTGCTTCCTAATAGTTCCATGGCACCTGCCAAATTGCGCCGACATTTAGAAACTGTACATCCCGAGTTTAAAGACTAGAATAAAGAATTTTTTGTTCGTAAAAAAGATCAGTTATTGGACAGTCAAATAAAATATGATGCATGTAACACAAACTATCAACGAAAAGGCCACGGAGGCATCATATTTAGTTAGCTATCACATTGCACGAGCAGGTGAAGCGCATACTATCGCTGAGAATTTAATAAAGCCATGTGTATTAGACATAACAAAATGTATGCTCGATGAAAAATCTGCAAAGCATCTTTCTACTGTGCTGCTATCAAACGATACTGTTTCACGGCGAATCCATGATCTGGCAAGCTACGTCAAACAAGAACTAGTTACACGTCTACAAAAAACACGATTCGCCTTGCAAATGGACGAGTCGACTGATGTCGCTGGTTTGGTTATCTTGCTGGCTATCGTGAGATATCCATATGAAAGTTCTTTTGAAGAAGACATGCTTATGTGTTCACCGCTGCTCACAAACACTACCGGGGAAGAAATTTTTAATAAAATAAATATATTTTTTGAAGAAAATAATCTCAGTTGGGACAATTGCATTGACATTTGCACAGATGGGGCCAAGGCGATGACAGGTAAAACAGCAGGAGCAGTGTCACGAATAAAAAATAAAGCGCCTAATTGTAGTTCCAGCCATTGTATTCTGCATAGACAAGCACTTGCGATGAAGCAAATGTCATCAAATCTAAAATTAGTTATGGATGAAGCGGTCAAAATAATTAATTTTATCAAATCACGACCACTACAATCCCGATTGTTTTCATTATTGTGTGAAGATTATGGCAGCAAACATAAAACACTGCTGCTCCATACAGAAGTGCGATGGCTGTCTCGTGGTAAAACTTTAACAAGGCTATTTGAACTTAGAGCCGAGTTACAAATGTTTCTTTCAGCAGATACTTCTTTTAATTTGAAGGACCGTTTGTATGATAAAACTTGGTTGATCCGATTGTCTTTTATGACGGATATCTTTCAAAAACTGAACGAATTGAATTTATCATTAGAAGATAAACAGACAACAGTGTTTCAGTCCTAGAACAAAATAAATGCCTTCAAAAGAAAATTAGATTTTTGGATTATTTGCGTTGGTAAGAAAGAAATAGAAAGCTTTACGTCACTCAGTGAGTTTGTTAGCGATAACGATTCAGAAATGTTTCAAGATGATGTGTTTGAAGAATTGGTCCAATATCTCAGTTCGATGCGCGCATCTTTTGAAAAGTATTTTCCCGAAGAACAGAATACAAAAATGAAACTGAATTCATGGATTCATAATCCTTTTTTACCCAACTTGCAAAAGCCCGAAAGTATGTCAAACGAGATATATGAATCTCTTTTAGAAATGTCATCAGACACAAGTATGGAGTCACTGTTCAAAACGACGCCTCTCAACGATTTTTGGTGCAAAATCCGTGATGAATATCCAATGCTTGGCAAAATGGCTCTGAATATTCATCTCCCGTTCCCAACAACATATTTGTGCGAAACAGGATTCTCAACCTATGCAGCCACGAAAACAAAATATCGGAATAGACTGGACGCCGACCATGATATGAGACTTCAACTGTCTTCTTTCAAACCTGATATCAACCAATTGATGAAAAATAAAAAACAGTTTCATACCTCCCATTAGTTAGATTTTTTCTTTTTTAAGAGAATATTGTATTCTATTATTGTATTTGCCATGTGGTAAAGTAAGTAATAATTAGTACCTAACTGTTGCATTGTACTTTTATTATGCTTGTTAATAAAGAATACACTTTTAAAAACTATTGTTTTATTGTAGGGTTCCATCAAGTAGTTTGCTTCCCAAAAGGGTTCCGTCACCAAAAAAGTTTGAGAACCACTGATCTAGAGTGATCATTGTTGTATTTTTTTTAATTTATGGTCTAGGGCTTGGCTGCATTCAGGGTTGCTGGCGGCAAGTGGTGATGCAGCCAACGCAAGGGCCCTAACTCAGCTAAACGTTGAGGGTACAAAATGTAACCACAATTCTGTTAAGGCCATAACGAAAGCAGTTTAGGTGTTAGTGACTGCATCATAAAGGCATATTAAACCAATCATACTGATTGGTCTGAATAATAACTCAAATTTTAATTTTCAAGTCGCAATTCAATATTTGTATTAAGCGACGGGACGCCAGGTATACAAAGGCGGCGGCCGTTATTGAAACTGTTTTGAAATTATCAAAAACACGCCGCCAAATCAGTCCTATTTGGTTTTTTCGGAACATTATAAAATTTTCTAATGACATAATTATATATGATATGATATTATGATGATATATATTAATATGATTTATTGGTGATCTCATTAAATTAGTTTGCTTTGTGGAATTTGGTAACTACATTTTGGTGACAAATCTACTATTTTGCGGGCAAACCCTATTATTTAAGAAACACAAAACCCGTTTATAACTACATACTTATGAAATTTAATATATTATGTATTTAGGTATGTTGTATTATCACTCGTCCTCTGTATAAAAGATCTGATAACTGGTGGAATGTGCAACATCCACATATACTCTTTTGAGTTTCAGGATGTGAAGCTAATAAGAACATGTAAACGATATTATGTAAAAAAAAAAAATTTGCTTCGCTAGTTTAAATACTAGCCATAATATTCTCCAGGCAAGGCGGTCACTCGGAGCTAGCGGATAGACTGACGGAGCTGGTGTACGAGGCGACAGACAGAATGATCCACTTCCTGACGGGCGAACGGCCCGACCACGCGGCGGGCCGACACTACATTGTGCCGCGCGCGCACGATACGCACGAGATGACCGACGTCGCCAAGGCGGCGCGCGGGAAACTGCAGCTGGTGAGGACCTAGCTTTACACTAGACCACTATCCCGCGTGATCCCGCTACGTAATAAAATTCTACATCAATGATCCCGCTTCATTTTATTATGGTTGTCGGGAGATCACTTTTAGTGATAAGACCAGCTTTGCGCACTTATTAATGTTTTGTGTATTTTTTTTTTTTTTATTATATAGGTTATAGGCCAGCGCTTGGCTGCATTCAGACTTGCTTGCAAGTGGTGATGCAGCCTAAGGTGTGTGCAATAAAGCATCTATCTTATGGCTGCCTTTTCACCAGAGATGTGCTACTTTGCTAATCTACAGATGTGTGTCAAACAAACAAATAGGAGCGCTTGATCTAATTTTGTGGGTTTGAGTATCCATAGCTTAGTGACATAGCACATATCTGGTGGAAAGGCACCCTTATACACAAAATTGATTCATATTTCATTATTATTGAATACAAATTGAAAAATTCCATTGTTTTTCGAATGAGCCCATTGTTTTTCCAAACAGTAGTCTCTGTACAGTTTATTGAACTAAAAGTAACTAATCGTAGAGGTTTAGTTGAATAAAAAATCTTTTGCCTATTAATGTCAACTAAATACATATTTTTGGTTGTTACAGCTTCCGAATCACCTGTTTGAGGAGCTTGTAATGGATATCTACGACGAGATTGATCGCCGAGAAACTGAAGCAAGTAAGTTTACAGAAATATAATGTAATTTTTTCAGAAAATGTTCAATATTTGCTCAAATGTCTGTAGTGTGTAACAAAAAGATGTTTTAGAAAAATATAGTCCTCAGAGCCTAGAGTGTGTATCCGCCAGAGATATGGTACATTGCTAAGCAACGAATGTGTGTCAAACCCAGTAAGAGCGCTTGATCTAACATCTAGAAATCTAAGCTATGAATTAATGTGATAAATAAACTGAGTCTGATAAACATCTGTAGTTTAGTAGCGTAGCACACTTCTGGTGGAAACACCCTTATTATTGTAAAAAAGAATTAAAATAATATGAATCTGATTAAGTTGTGCTCTATACTACCTGCCTGCTAACTTGCATTGGAGCAGCGTGGTGGGTCTAAGCTCTAATTCCCTCTCTCCTATGAAAGTGGCGGACTGTGTCCAGCACTGGGATGTTAATGGGATGGAGTAGTGGTGGATACTACATGAGTGCACACTCAACCAAGCACAAACCTCAGCTTACGCCTCGCGGACTTTAACTTGGGAAAGAAATATGAAGTACAAACAAAAATGTTTTGCTTTACCAGTTTGGCAAACAAGCGCAACCGGGCTAGAACGGTGTGGAGTAGCTTTCCTTCCAGTGAACCCAGCGCTATCAGCGCCCAGGAATCAGGGGCGGCAGAAGTTGGCACGACTATCCGCGCCGGAGTTAGCCACGTTACTGAGAGATGTCCTATTAGACGCCACAAGGAGACAAAGGATAGCTTCCTTACAGCCTAGAGGTATGTATCAATGACGGGTGTGACAGAAACAGAACGATGATCTATTTGAGCGAGTGTGATAGAGATGTGCGAATTATTATCAGCTACATGTGTGATTGAGACAGTATATGAGTAATGGGCCTACTACACTACACTTTTTCAAGGGCGCTGTGTCAAGGGTGGGCGTCACCCGTCACCCGCCACGCGGCCGACCCGCGCCCGCGTTCTGTGTGATGCCGTCCGTATAAATACAAGGAAATCAACCCGCCGCGCACCGACCCGGCCCACGCCCGACCCGCGGTCGTTCCCTGTGTGCTCTGCGCTTAATTATTAAACTTAATACTGTGATGTGAAATTCACCCGTAGTCCCGGACCAACTCTATTTAATTATCAGTGAGGAATAATTTATTTTGAACATAGGCATCATCCGTATTCGCGCAGGTTTGGTGGGCGCGGTGACCCCGCTGGCGGGCGGCTCGCAGCTGAGGCGCGCGTCGCAGATGTCGGACGACGAGCCGCTGTACGACTCCGTCGCGTCCGACGACGACTACGCCGCGCTCGCGCCCATACAACTCGATGTGAGTACGTGTTGGAACATCCCCAAACACTGCTCCGATTGAATATTAGTAAATCATTCGCTCCCTAATAGGCATATTACACTACACGTTTGCAAGGGGCCATTACAAAAGTTACGAAAGTGTTACATTTGTATCTAGTTTTGTCTGTGACATCACTGTTGAATAAACTGTTTTTCTTTCTTTCTTTCTTTCTTACACTTGAATCAGTGTAGTGTAATAAAATTTAGGGAGCAAGGGTCCCTAGTTTGGTCCTTATATGTCTATTACACTGCACTTTTCACAGGGACCCTTACATTTGAATCAATGTAGTTTACTAAGTTTTAAGGAGTAAGGGTCCCTAATTTGGTTCTTATTGCTGTGTAATAAGCGACGCTCTAATTATCGACCACGCTCACCCTTACCTTTTGAAAAGTGCAATGTAATAGGCCCATTAGGGTCTCCCCAAATCTATCGAAGCAACACTGGCTTGAGCTGGTCAGAAAAAGTTTGTATAATATTGGATAGAAGCAGGCGTTACTTTGCGGAAGTCCATGATAATGAAAGAACTGGAAATTTAATCTATGTGGTACGTATGTATCTTGCAATATTCACCACACCACACAAATCTTCCAAACTATTCTCACAAACGTTTCACTCCGACACCGGAGCATGTTCAATCAACATCTCCAGTACCACATAGATTTATCTATTGTAGTGGATTATAGCTAATAACACTTTAAATTCTTTCATTATTCATTTTATATTTGAACTTATTATGTAAATACTAACTGATGTCCCCGACTTTAAGTTTGCATGGCTTAAGTTTTTTTTATTCCTTTTGGAACTCCTTAAATTTCCAAGATTGAAAGTAGGTTAATGTCACTCCAGGTCCTCAACTATAACCATGCAAAAAATCACGTCGATCCGTTGCTCTGTTGCGGCGTGATTGAAGGACAAATAAACACAATTTCGCATTTGTAATATTATTATTACGATATAAAAGGGAAAACTGACTGACTGACTGATCTATCAACGCACAGCTCAAACCACTGGTCGGATCGGGCTGAAATTGGGTATGCAGATAGCTATTATGACATATACTTCTGCTAAGAAAGGGTTTTTGAAAATTTAATCCCTAATAGAGATAAACAGGGTTTTGAAATTTGTGTAATCCACGCGGGCAAAGGCTAGTGAGATTATAAAGTATTAATCCAGGCGAATTCCAAGTTATAGCTACAGAAACATATCTCAACAGATATCCAGCCTAGATCCCCGGGCGGGCGAAACCGTCTCATCCGCGTACAACCCATCGCTTCCCACTGAACATTCATTAGAACTGGCGCGAACACACTCGCCGAGCCCAGCGCACGTGCCCGAACGAAAACAAGAGATCGAAACGCTCAAAAAGGAACTCGACAACCGAGATTCCACCATCACAGAGCTTAAAAACCAATTAAAAAACCTTCAAACTATAGTCGAACAGTTAACGAAAGAAAACAGTGCGTTGAAAACAACGAGCAGCGTCGACGACGACCACAGTATGACGTCACAAAACTCCATGAACGAAAGCAATAATACGCTAGATCTGACCCCTCAAGAGAGGGGCAGGAGCTTGGAGACGGATCAGCTCGCCCTGGCCGAGGACGTGGATGTGAGGCAAGCGAAGGCGGCCCAGCGACCGGTCAGTATGTTTGAGCCTAGGGAGGGACCAAAGAATAACTGGCAGGTTACTAAACACCAGGTACTAATCATTAATTAAACTAATTTTAATAGTTTTAGGCCAGGGACCAATCTAGCGGAAAATCGCGTATTGATAAACGCGTGCGGAATCCTGCTCGGAATATGTTAAAAAAGAGCGCCATATCTAAAGGGCGGAAAAACGCGCATAAGCAGCGCGTTTTACCGCGCAACTGCGAATCAGCACGGTTCATAGTTTGCACCGAAAGGCAGTTTTGACTTCGTGACTTCTAACTCGTAGAAAAATTTGATTAAGAATTTTGCATCAGCAGAATCGAAGCATAATTTCCGCCAGATTTTTCCTGGAATACTTATTTGATTCTTTAAGACTTTTTCTGAATTATTTTATTTTTACAGTAGACTAACAAAGTAGTGACTTTGACAAGCGGTGGTAGTTTTTTAGTTTAACTATTAATATAAATAAAGTTAACGTAGTTTGGCTATTAGAACCCCCTTACAAGTTTTGGATCTTCCCTAATTAGTTCTGTTTGAGATACATAATATGACAAATTTATAGTATTTATACTACATGACATAGATAAAACTAAATAAGTGAAATTGTCTCAGGTATTTTTATTTGCTGAAAGGTTTTATTTAAAACTGTGATCACAGCTTACAAGCATACCCGGTCTCGAACGATCGTTAACGCAAAGCGCGTTAGAGGGCGCAGTCTCCAGCGTGTCAGATGACGGCGCCTCGGGCTCTGGCGCGGGCTTCGGCGCCGCGGGCGAAGGCCTAGAGGTGCAGAAACGCGCCGAAGCAGTTACTAGATGTATTCAAGATCTGTGGGCAGCGGCAAGGTTGCACCGGACTAAGCTTCCTGAATGCGCCGATTCTATACGACGGACTGTGTCTGCGTTGCTGGCATTGTTTCCACAGGTCAGTTTACCAAGTTTTACTGTAATCATTATCAAAGCTCAGCCTCATGTTAAAATTCTCTCTGTCTCTGTTAGACTAGTATCCCATCAAAAACATAAATGTAAAATGAGAGCCAAGTTCAAAATTGTGATATATAAGCCTTGGTTGTTGACTTCAGCGACAAAAGAAGTGAGATCTAAATGGGTGCCAAGTTCAATGGTCAGTCCTGCAATTTATATATCCCATCAAAAACATAAATGTGAAATGAGAGCCAAATTCAAAATTGTGATATATATGCCTTGGTTGTTGACTTCAGCGACAAAAGAAGTGAGATCTAAATGGGTGCCAAGTTCAATGGTCAGTCCTGAAATTTATTTATAACAACATATAATATTTTATAACAACTTAAAATATCATTTCTTCTTATAACTTAGTATAAAATGTTGAAGACTAAGGCTTTGGCTTGGCTAGTTTTCATATACGAATTATAGCGTTCACAAGTTGTAAAGCTGTAAGTTCTTATTTTATTCTTCCGAAAATTTGGCTTGCTGGTAGAAACTGTACTTTTAGGTACCTACTTAATAATAATTCGTATTATATCTCACAAATATTTGAAATTATATATATGTACTTATAATATAACATTACATAATCAGCCGTTGTAACAATTCATACCCATGCCTTGCTATCATTCAAATAATCCTTTACACTGTAATAGGACTTTTCTATTAGTTTAGTTTACGTTTTACATTAGTAGGTACTTATTATTTGGTGTAAGGTCAGTGTGTCACCCACCAGTAATTCTATTGTACGACTCATTGTACAAGATAATTAAAGACGAGAATTCTCAAGAAAAATATATAGTGTACCTAGAGTTACACTGACATTGACAGATTACATCTATGGTCAGACTACCTCTACAGCACATTTCTACATCTCATCAATTTTGATTGCAAAAGTTCAAAATCAAAAGTTTTTTGTGAAACATTGAAAACAAGCACGGTAAACAGTCGATATCACTAAAACCACTATAAACAATGAATACAAATCACAATGACTGACAGCTTGAACTGACGACTTCAAATACGTTTCTTCTTCTTTTCTGTCAATGACGTTTCGTTGCACAAAATGTATGAATACGAAGGTAAGGTTTTAATGCAACTATATTATTATTCATTATTATTTACATTAAAATAATAATTATGTGTCATTTTCAATAGTTAAGGAGTTACTACCACCGCTTAAAGCAGTATTGTTTCAAACTAACGGTTGAATGTCACGTACTTTGACGTCCTTAAAATAATGATTATAACACTACAACATAAACGTCAACAATATTAAAATAATACGGCTTTAAGCAATGGTAGCATGCCTCGTGTCAGAGTTTTGATCTATACCTTTGATCATAAAAATGACGATTTTTGTACGTTTATATCTAAATAACCATTTGAGGTGTGCTTATGAAATTTGGAGCACATATGTATCTCACGAGTCTCAATATATGCGCCAAATTTGACATGTTTATGTAGAATAGAGTTATGAGGGGGTCAAAAGTGGCTCCAAATGGTTCGTGTAATATTACACACGGTGCTGCTCGCCAGTTTTTTTGAACTTTGGCTGGACACGCTTCCGCGTGTCTTGATTTTCTATTAGCTGGAACTTGGTAGCTATGAAATGTAAGGAACAGAAGAAGCCACAAGGTTTTCCAAAGTAACCCTGGAACCAGAATTAATTACAGATTAATGATTTAGGATTTAATTGAATGTTGACAGCATTAGAAGGGAGATTATAGACCAATTTTAGTTCAAATACAGTCTCTATAAAACCTAAGTAAAACCTCTAATCTGTAAAAGCAAAATAGTGAAAATGAATTTAGTGAAGCTGCCGAAAATTTAATTTTTTTTCCATTCCATTCCATCAGCCCGTATGCATCCACTGCTGGGCATAGGCCTTTTCGAGAGCGCGCCACCAAACACGGTCCTCCGCCTTCCTCATCCAACCGCTTCCCGTAACCTTCTTTAGGTCATCGGACCAGCGAGCTGGAGGTCGTCCTACACTGCGCTTACCGGTACGCGGTCTCCACTCCAGAACACGTCTGCCCCAACGGCCATCGGTTCTGCGACAGATATGACCTGCCCACTGCCACTTCAGCTTGCGAATCCGCAGAGCTATGTCGGTCACTTTGGTTCTTCTACGAATTTCCTCGTTCCGGATATCCCTGAGAGAGATTCCCAACATAGCCCGTTCCATAGCACGCTGAGCGACTTTAAATTTGTGGACGAGGCCTACTGTCAGTGTCCACGTTTCTGCTCCATACGTCATTACCGGCAGGACGCATTCGTTGAGGCCTTTAGTCTTCATGCTTTGGGGTATCTACGAATCGAAGACTTGACGAAGCCTAGAAAATGCTGCCCAGCCCAACTGAATTCTTCTGTCAGCCTCCTTGTCGAAGTTGTTACTACCAAGTTGTATAATTTGGCCAAGGTAGTTGTATTCCTGAACAACTTCGATGCTGACACTGCCGACATTGATAGGTCTTGAGATAACGTGCTCGTTAAACATGACTTTTGTTTTGTCTATGTTCATCTGAATACCTACTCGTCTGGAAGAACAGCTAAGCTCGGCCAGCATTCCCTCAAGGTCCTGCAGCGATTCCGCCAGTATCACTATGTCGTCTGCAAAACGCAAGTGCGAGATGTATTCGCCATTAACATTAATACCACGACTTTTCCAGTCCAAGACCTTAAACACGTCCTCCAGGGCGCAAGTGAAAAGTTTCGGGGATATAACATCTCCCTGTCTTACCCCTCTACGTATGGGAATTGGATTTGTTTGTTGGTCCTGGACTTGAACTGTCATAGTGGCGGCCTCGTACAAGTATCTCAACACTTGGATATAGTGCCAGTCGACTTGGCATCGCTGCAATGAATCCAGAACAGCCCAGTTCTCGACAGAATCAAAGGCTTTCTGGTAGTCCACAAACGCTAGACATAGGGGCAGATTATACTCCTGGGTCTTCTGCATAATCTGCCGTAGCGTGTGAATGTGGTCCACGGTGCTGTAGCCCTTGCGAAACCCAGCTTGCTCTGAAGGCTGAAATTCGTCAAGCCTTCGAGCGAGACGATTCGTAATAACCCGCGAGAACAGCTTATAAATGTGGCTCAGAAGTGAGATTGGTCTGTAGTTCTTAAGCAGACTCTTATCTCCTTTTTGGAAAAAGAGAATGGTGACACTTCTGCTCCACTTTTCCGGTGTTGTGCCAGTTTTGATGACGGTATTAAAGAGGTCTTTAAGCTTAATAAGAATTGGGTTTCCTCCTGCGCGTAGGAGCTCCGCAGTAATACCGTCATCGCCCGGAGCTCTGTTGTTCTTTAGCTGTTCGAGGGCTATACTAATCTCGCCTACGTCGATATCCGGGAGGTCATCGGTATAGTGGCGCACAAGTCTCGCACGTTTGTCGTTCGTAGTCTGAGTGGGTGCAGGTTTTGGAGCATGAGCAGAATAAAGCTGCCCGTAAAACCGCTCGATCTCAGCTAACACCTCTGGCTTCGAAGCAACAATCCGATGTTCTCAGCTTTGTCAGATGGCTTCTCCCAAGACTTTTAGCGAATACTTTTGCTCCTCTATTGCGTTCTATCGCATCTTGTATATTGCGCGTCGAGGCAGCACGCATATCGAAACGTATTCGCTTCTTGATAAGCTTGTTTAGAGACTGCCTGTCTGGCAAAGCTGAGCATACCTGCCGTCTCTGCTGCATCAAATTCAGGGTCTCGCTAGAGATCTTGGATGTAGGAGTTTTGCCTCCTGTTTGGCAAAATTTGCCACCCACTTCCCGAACAACATACACAAAGTCGCCATATTTCTGATCAACTTCGTCGGTGGTTTCCAGCAAATCGAATCTGTTCCTAAGTTCTAGTTGGAACTTTTCTGTTACAACCATGGGTTGGTGTGTTCTTGGGCGAAGAGTTGACTCCATCAGACGTCGTCTCTCTAACTGAAGGTCTAAATTCAAGGATCCCCTCACAAGACGGTGATCACTACCAGTGTTAAATCGGTTGATCACGGAGACGTCCCTGAATATATCCCTACGATCCGACATGATGAAGTCAATCTCATTCCTAGTCACGTTATCGGGGCTCTGCCAAGTCCACTTCCTATGGGCACTTTTCTTGAAAAATGAATTCAATAAGAAGAGGCCTCGCCTCTCAAGAAAGTTGACTAGCATTTGCCCCCTGTGATTTCTGTTACCAACTCCATGAGGTCCAACTCTTGATTCATTGCGTTCTTGTACTCCCACCTTTGCGTTGAAGTCCCCCATAACAATCGTGAAGTAGGATTTGGTAGTCTTATCCATAGCCTTGATAACGTCTTCGTATACGGCCAGTGTGTGACGACGTGGGCGCATACACCTGCACTACTTTAAGAGAATACCTCTGGTTCAACTTAAGTATAACGTATGCGACCCTTGACGACACACTACTGATCTCCACGATGTTATTTGCAAGGACTTTGTTGATCAGAAATCCCACTCCGCCTTGGGACGTCTGCTCGCCTTCCCGATAGTAGAGAACGTGGCCTGATTCTAGTGTCAGCGTATCCTCGCCCCCTCTACGGATTTCTGAAAGTCCTAGAATGTGCCACTTAATATTACCCAACTCTACCTCGAGTTCGGCTAAGCTTTCATCCGATCTCAGGGTCCTGGTATTGTATGTAGCCAAAAAGAGTCGTTTGGTATGGTAGCCATCCGTAGCAGAGGCGAAATCACTATACATGCTAAAAAGCCTGGCTTGCCTTGCCCAAAGCACCCAAATAGACAAACTCAATAATAACTCAGTAATTAATCGATCAGTTTAAATTACGTGTTTAAATTTCGCGCGTCCTGCAATCTCAGTTCATTAACCGCTTGCGACTGCTTGTGATTACGTCTAACGAGTCATGAGTGAGTAAGAGGGACTGTGGCTTTGAATTTTCTGTTTCATGTCATACATTTTGTCTATTTAATCCGATATAAATTTGTATAAATAGTATAGCGACATGTATGGCTCGTTATGCCTGGCTTTCAGCCTTTACTACTTTTATATTTATAATCCGCCTTATTTAAGAAATCGTATGGGAATTTTTGGAACTAATAATATGCATACAAAAATGGCATAATTTGACTTCTAGCGCCGCCTATAAGGGAATTCTTTCGTGATACGGACTAAACCTTCATAAATTCAGTGTTTGCTTTTTGCTGTGGGAGTGCATAGTGAATTAATATAATTCGTGAATTATTGGTAAATTTTGTACAAAATGAGTTTAGATTTAATTAATATTGTTCCTTGTGATAATTTAAAGTGTGTGCAAACATTGATTGGCGAAAATAAGGTAAAAAATTTAACTTTTGAACAGAAAAAGCTTCTTGTAAATTCACCAAAACCTACTCCAGACTTGTGTATTTTACAAACTTTTAAACATCGAAAAAGGCATTTTAACAGATCCGCGTATAAAACTAAACGGATTGTCGGTTGTTCTCATACAAATAAATTATATTGTTGGTGTTGCATATTTTTTTCAAACGAAAATAATGTTTGGAATACGAGTGGCTATGATGATTTAAATAATTTAACTGGTGCTATAAGAAGGCATCAAAATTCCCAAATACATATGAGTTCCGTTATTTCTTTTTGTAATTTCGGAAAACAACGCATAGAAACTTCTTTGTCCCGCCAATTGGCAAATGAAATTTCAAATCATAATTCACGCGTAGATCACAATCGTAGTGTTTTTCAGAGATTAACTGATATTGTTTGTCATTTAGCACAACAAGAACTGCCTTTTAGAGGTCACGATGAGTCCAAATACTCATTAAATAAAGGCAATTTTTTAGAACTTGTTTCGATAATTATTGACAAAACACACGATGTTAGTAATAGAGAGCAGTTGTGCGCAATTCTCAGATATTACTCTTTACTAAGGGGATAACGATATTAATGATCGATTTTTGGGTTTTATTGATGTGTCTGAAAGTCGTACATCAGACACTCTTTCCAAAATTATTTTAGAAATACTAAATAAACACAAATGCACTGAAAAACTAGTGGCTCAGAGCTACGACGGTGCTAGTGTAATGTCCGGTACTAGAAATGGAGTCCAATCCCAAATAAAAGATATTTGCCCACAAGCAATATATATTTGGTGTAATGCACATATTTTGAATTTAGTTCTGTCTAAATCATGTGGGCGAATTGGCGAAGTCAGCTCATTTATTTCAGCCCTTCAGGCTCTTGTTACTTTTTTTAGCAATAGTACAAAACGAGCTGCTTTTTACGATACGCACTGTAAAAAAAAATACCTAACGCTCCAGCAACTCGATGGACTTACTCATCACGTACTGTGACTGCAGTTTTTGATGTAAAGATTAATCTCATTGTTTTGTTTTCTGAGATTTGCGACAACCCTCAAAATTGAGACGGTGATACAATTTTAGCCGCGGAAAATTTTGCAATTTGTTACGATCTTTTAATTTCAATTTTTTCCTCTCACTTTTCCATGAAATATTTTCTAGAACAGACTGCTTGTACAATATCATTCAAAAATCACAAGTTGACGTTGGTTATTGTAGCAACAAAATAAAAGAGTTTCAGTCATGGTTATGTACGAAATTCCGTGCTAAATTCGATAATACTTATGAAAATGCATTGCAAAATAACTCGGCGCCTCGTTTGAGACGCAATATAAATAGTTTGTGCTAGAACGGAATATAAACGGCTTTACATTCAACTGATTGATAACATATCATCTGAAATTACCGATCGATATTCGGAAATTTTTAAAATACGATTTTTCCAGTTGATGAACAACAAACTTTTCGACAAATACAAGTCAGATTTTCCAACAGATGCATTAAATTCATTATTTGATATTTAAGCGAATCATTTTGACCGGCAAACTTTGCAAAATCAATTAATTTGCTTATATTCCTCCCCCGAGTTGAAGGAGCTCAATGTTTACGAATTAATAGACTTTATTACTGAAAATAGTCTCGAAGAATCCTTCTCTCAACTGTTAAAGCTAGCTTTTCTAGTTGTAACAATTCCCGCTACTAGTTCTTCCGCGGAACGTGCGTTCTCCTCTTTAAAGCAAATGCACACGTATTTGAGAAATACACAAGGACAAGAGCGCCTTTCCGATCTATCAATGATCGCTATTGAAAAACGTTTGTTGATAAAACTAAAACGTTCAGCGACATTTTATTCCGATGTGATTAAATCATTTTTACAAAAAGATTTGATCTAGAATATAAATAATTTATTTTTAATATTACTTACTTAATTAATTTGATTTGTTACTTTTTTTAAGAAGCACACTTTTAGACGTCGCTCTTATCCACTCAAGAAGCAAACGGCTTTTTTCAAAGCCACAGTAGGTATACCATTGCTGACATGTCTTAATTCTGTCTAGTAGTAGTATGCCTTCTGTGTGCTTTGTTGAGTTCGCCAAGACTACATAAGCAAAAGAAGACGTAAAAATAGGATTGGCAGTGCTTTAGGTTCTGGCTTGCCTTTCTTGGGACCTTACGGCACGCCACTGATCCGTAGCTCGGTGATTCCTAGCACCCCCTGCCCTGCCGTGACCGCGACCGCTACCGTAGTCGGGAATAGCGGAGCTGCCGGGAACTGGGGGCCTTTGTTTGTTGGCGCTGCTCATCAAAAGTAGTGCCCATACTGACCACGCTGGGCAGGCGGGTTGATCAGCGCAGGGCTAGGCTTCTTCGCACCAGAGACGCTACTGCCCGTCTCCAGTCTGTGCTATTTAGAGCCTAGCATGAGTTTGGAATGGTTATCCCGCCATTCTTCGGTCGTCATATCCTCGTTCGCTAATTCGCAGGGGGCAGCAGGTGAGGTTGACAATTGGGGCGCCTAGATGTTGGTGCGGTGCGCCCCCTTACCATTTTACTTAAAATTTAAATATCTTGTCAAAAACTCAATCTGTTCAATTAGTATTCAATAAAATATATGTATTTTCCAGACATGTCCAGACGCAGCACTTCAACAAGTGATAATCGACCTCCGTAACGCCAGCGAGGAACTGATCCTGGCCTGTTCCACCAGGGCTCCACTAGACCAGGTCAGGAATGCGGCCTACGACCTGGCCAAGGCAACCAAACTCCTGGTCACCCACTTCCAGCCCTCCTAGCGAAGTCCGCGCTACACCACTGTGTAGTATAAAGCCTCCAGACTTCTGAGCTTCCTGAACTGCTGTGTTACAGTCTTGAAGAAATAAGTGTTCTGTTTACTTACCTGATGAAGGTGACCCGAGTCACTGGTGATCCACCCATTCCTAGTGACCTAGTGTAGTATAAAGCCTCAAGGCTACTGCGCTTCCTGAACTGCTGTGTTAAACTCTTGAAGGAATAAGTGTTCATGTGTTATAGTGATTAGAAAAGTTTACTGAACTGGTGGAAGCAACCCGAGTCACTGGTGATCCACCCAATATCCTAGTGACCTAGTGTAGTATAAAGCCTCATGGCTACTGCGCTTCCTGAACTGCTGTGTTAGACTTTTGAAATAATAAGTGTTAATGTGTCATCCTGATCAGATAAGTGTTAATGTGTTGTGAATGTTTTACTTACATGAAGTTGACCTATTTGGGTAATTTTGCTATTGGTGATCCACTTCCAACCCTATAAAGTGACCTTATGGATAAGGAAATATTTTGTGGAAAAACGCGAATGGAATATTTTTGTCGGCGTTTTTTTCCGCACTGTTAAATTGCTCTGCTAATATTTAAATGTTAACATTCATGCGTGGTTGTACAATTGTCGGAAGCCTTAGACATACTTATGATTTCACAAAGGCATCATTCAGGATCAACCGACAAACGGTAAGGCTACAGACATGTATATTGTGTTAATTTTGTCACTTTTATGTTAAAAAAAATGCTCTTAACTTGGCGTACGTTTGCGAGCGAGAGAATTTAACGTTCGTAATCGGAAAGGAGCGAAAAAAATCTGCCGAAGAATAGACGTTCCCACCTTACTAGGCTCTTTTGGCTACTTGTGATTTTGCACTAAGATGAAACTGGAAATTATAAAACTACTGTATCTTAGCATTTATAGAAGGTGTGTGAATTATTTCTTTAGTTAGCTCTTGGTTGTTACAATATTTTGCCAATTGATGTTTTTGGATATGAATATGAATGTTTATTTGGTGTCTTGCTCAGCAATGGGCAAGTGCATACCAAGCGAACGTTTCGCCTACACTAGCCCAATTTTTTGTTGTGGACACACCCTTATGTGCGATATGATGTGCATGACTATACAGATGTCAAAATAGTACAGCGTACATTCTAAAGTAATACTAAATAATTTATATCATTATCAACCATAAATATTATGTATTAATGATTATTATGAAATCAAATATAATTGATGATGAAAATTTATTGCTATGTATTAATTCGTCACAAACATTTGATCTCCAGTATGTTCAAAATGGTTGTTAAAAAAATTATTATAGAAATTATTTATACATTGAGATAGGTATATTACTTACGTAATATGAATTTATTCTAATTGTCATTCAAACTAGGCTAATTTTGAAAAAGCATGGAAGTATTTTACAAATAAACATTTATAGTCCAATTTATATCCCCTTGGGTATTGGATATTTCTTATGTCTATGTAAAATTATATACGATAGTTTGTATAAGTTAGTAGTAAGCGCCACGAAAGTTGAAATAGTGGATGGAATTATTCTCATCCAGTGGCAGATTCAACTGTTTATAATCTGTACTAGTGGATGGTCATCTTTTTAAATCAATTTCTTGGATCTTTCGATCAATTAACAAAAACTATCAAGTTTTGCTTACAGTAGTAACATATGTTATGTTTCCTTCAACTTTCGTGGTGGATGCTATGGATGTAATGTTTATAAAATGCCTTTTATTTTAAAGTATATGGGATAGATAGACAACTTCATCATAATGCGAGAGGTTAACTAGAGTCGATGTTGTTTAGAGGTGCTTATTATCTATTTGTTTTCCCAGTGCTAGGGTACAGCCAGCAGCAAAAATAAACTAATACAAAAATCTACTTTACAATATTAATATTTACTAAAAAATAAAAACTAAGCTGCAACTAGTATGTGAAGATCTTTTGAAACTTTTATCATAATACTTAAGATAATTTAACTGCCCGAAATTCGCACGGAATCATTTTAAACGCGCGTTCTAAAAAGGCGATCCAATTAAATAAATGGGTAAGAGTGAAGTTATCACACGAGAGCGTTTTTTTACCGAAATTGTATGCTTGTGTGATTCATTCAACGCCTTTTAACGCGCGTAAATAAAAAGCTATCGTGGTCTCGAGAGCAGCCTGTGCGAAGCTAGGCTGAGTCGGTTGTATAGTCATTTTCAATACTTTTGATTGCTGACTGTACTCGGGAGTATTTTGATGAAATCGTGCCTGAAATGTTAATGTTATTCCTAAATCTTTAGTCTAGACATAGTTAGATATTGACTATTTGTATGAGTTGTGTAGATTTTATACCGATGTTCCAGGATATAATAATAATGGTATGTTCATATTTGTATGTATAGTTGATATTATGATGTAAATTTATAATGTAGTTAGATTATACCATTGAGCACATAAGCATGAGAGCAGCCGTTGCCGTACGTTTTGCTTTGAAAACGTATGCAGTGCGTACTGCAGTACAATGCAGTGGACCTAGAAAAAATAATAAAGTATGTAATTTTTAAGTACAAAGTAAAACCAGAGAACGCGCGCGGGGTCCCTATTTTGTAAATAAGTCGGCAAAGCTTTTGTAAATCTCAAAATAGCATTGTAATCCTTGTCTATATAACGATTTCTATTTGTATTAAGGAATGCCTACTTCTAAAGCCACTTCAGTTAAGGATGGCGGTCTCCAAAGAAGCTTTACTTTGAAAATTTACAATCACTGAGTTTGTTAACAGACATTTGCATCTAAATACTGCTGCTCTGGCTGTGTGTTCAATTTTATACAGATGCAACACAATTATCATTGCTTTTTACTCCTACCTTTTAGAATACGGTAGGCTCGGAAGCTACATATTATATAGCAATATAGAGTTTCGAGCAATGATTATATTGTCAGTAAATTGTAAATAGGATTCAGTTACTTGGTTAATAGCCTGGGGCCAGACGAGCGTCATTTTGTGAGTCGCATAATTTTGGTTCTACTGAAATTCTGCTACTGCCAGACGGATGGACGTAAAATGCGCGCTCAAACGTTCCTCTCTCACCTTATCCCGGTCCCCGATCAAAATTCTTTCGTATTATGCGCTTGAGTCGTGAGTCAAACTCATTTTGAGTCGCGGTTTGGCAGTTTTGGACTTGCATATGAAATAGAATGAAGCCAAAATTACGCGACTCACAACTAACAAAATTTACGCGCGTCTGGATTCACACTTAGCTAAATATCACCTACTATAAAATAAAACAGTATATTTATCTACAAACCCAACTTAAGTTCGTCAATAGAGAAATAATAACTTATTTTGTAGCACATAAACATACTTTATTCCTAATTTTCAAGGGGTGCAGGGGACAGCCCCATTTGTAAGAGTTTGGACCAAGTAGCTGCCCTAGCGCCTGACAACAGACATTAAGATACTAAGATAGCTCGTTGTCACCGTACTGTCTTCACCCTCAGACGTGAGATGTAGGGTTCGTTCCTCACTCCGCGATCCAGGATATCATCGCGTTTAAAGTCGCCCATTGTAATTATAGTGATACGACTCATTAACTTTAATCGTCGTGTGACATTAAAGACCTTATCTCTAATAAGACCCATCCCACCACCCCATTACAACGAAACACGGAAACAAAAGTTTTTTTAAATCGATAATGAAATTAGTCTTTACCATGTTAATTTGTTCGCAGACAGAATTTTGTGTGACGGTAACTGAGTCCTATAGGTACATACAAATTAAACTTTTGTATCAAACGCCACAGTAAACAGATACAAACAGTAGTGAAACTACCTAGAAACGTTCGAAACAGCTCACTCACATAAACATGCGCATCGACGAGACTCCTAAGCAGTCGTCGCGAGGCCGTCAGTAGTGACTAGTGAGTGCCGCGTCATGACGAGTGGTCACGTTATGTCTATTTCCGCGATCTTTTTAAAAATGCCAGGAGTGTATTGCGTAGTATACGGCTGTTTGAACTCTGCTGAACTATCGTTTTTTAAATTCGTTCAAAATCGATATTTGGGGCTCCCTGGGGTCGCAAAACAGGAAACTTGTACCGAAATTTTAAAAAGTCAGCGCCATTTTGAAATTGTTTGTTATTGAACCGATTTCGTTCAAAATCGATATCTGAGGATCCCTAGGATCACAAAACAGGATACTGTTACCAAAATTTAAAAAAATCAGCGCCATTTTGAAACTCTTTGTTATTGAACCGATTTCGTTCAAAATCGATATCTGACCATCCATAAGATCACAAAACAGGAAACCGGTACCAAAATTTTTAAAAATCACCGCCATTTTTAAATTCTTTGTTTTTGAACCGATTTCGTTCAAAATCGATATCTGACGATCCCTAGGATCGCAAAACAGGAAACCGGTACCAAAATTTTAAAAAGTCAGCGCCATTTTAAAATTCTTTGTTATTGAACAGATTTCGTTCAAAATCGATATCTGAGGATCCCTAGGATCACAAAACAGGAAACTGTTACGAAAATCTTAAAAAATCAGCGCCATTTTGAAATTCTTTGTTTTTGAACCGATTTTGTTCAAAATCGATATCTGACGATCCCTAGGATCACAAAACAGGAAACCGGTACCAAAATTTAAAAAAGTCAGCGCCATTTTGAAATTCTTTGTTTTTGAACCGATTTTGTTCAAAATCGATATCTGACGATCCCTAGGATCACAAAACAGGAAACCGGTACCAAAATTTAAAAAAGTCTGCGCCATTTTGAAATTCTTTGTTTTTGAACCAATTTTGTTCAAAATCGATATCTGACGATCCCTAGGATCACAAAACAGGAAACCGGTACCAAAATTTTAAAAAGTCAGCGCCAATTTGAAATTATTTGTTATTGAATCGATTTCGTTCAAAATCGATATCTGAGGATCCCTAGGACCACAAAACATGAAACTGTTACCAACATTTTATTAAATCAGCGCCATTTTGAAATTCTTAAATTGATTTAATTAGGGAATTACAGACCGCTTTAAATAGTCACAATGTTTACATACGAAGTTTTAACAAAACTTAGAACTTCAGATAACTTCAAGTTAATTATTCACTCAGACCGTACATCACAAACAGAACACCGAGGCAGATATAATGATTCAACTGTAAATCTATCTACCAGTCTATCTATCTACCCGTGCGAAGCCGATATATATTGGGGCGGGTCAGCTATCAAAAACTGCTGGACCGATTTTAATAAATCTTTCACTTTTAGAAGACTTAATTATCCAGAAGAACCTAGCTACCTATTTATTATCCCGATATCCTCACGGGATCAAGATCTACGTGAGTGGTTATTTATAATTTTCTATCTGTTTTAAATGCGCAATTCTGAAATAACAGCTATAGAAATGAAAATTTATATTGATTACTAAAAATACTTTCTTACATTACAAGTATTAATTTTAATCTATTTACATTTAAGTAAAGATAGTACATAATATGAAAAAACCTGTAATTTGTTCACTTTGTATTTTTCACGATAAAATTTCAAATCTAAATTGCACCCGTACGAAACCGGGGCGGACCGCTAGTCAAGAATAAAGGTATTTTTTATGCAATGTTTTTTTAATTACTAGGTATCACACGCATTTTTGGGGTTGAAACGCGGTACGCTTCAACCCGAAAATGGATGACAAACATCCGAAAACAGAGCTCATGAACCCTGCCCGCGCGCCACCTGCGGCGCCTACCGTGCGCCCAGCCGCGGATCGCGTACACTCCCGCCAAAACATGTAAAAGGTTACGCCATAATGTTACGTTAGTGACCTACAAAAAAAACAAAGATCTACAAGTTATTGTGTGTCAATATTAAACTGTTTCCCGTATTTTAAACTATCAAGATTAACCGACGCCATGAGATACTTATTTAATTTGTATTCGTAAACTAGCTATTTCAATTCGATTAATTGATCAGTACAGAACATAGAATGTTTTAATTAACAAAAACAAAATTAAACCATAAAACATTTAAAGTGACAACCCTATTGCTTCAATGGAGCGTAGGTAAATAATTTATCAACTTGGCTTAGTTTCCATACTGGTTGTATCTATTTACTGTGCAAACGCTTTGATATGGAATGATTAGACGGTATGTAAACATATTTTGTGACGAGTAATAATAAACTCGCCGGCATATTTAGCGGAACATAAAAAAAAGGTCCATAATTACAAAAATATGGTTTTATTTTAAAATCTACTTACTACACTTCTTTTGTTATTTAAAGTTTCATTTGTTTTACTTATAATGAGATCACATTAAGAACAGATTTTGCGAGCAAAGGCTATTTGTGAAAAATGGTACATTTTTGAACTTTTCATGTAACCGGGAAAAGTGAAATTTAATATTAAAATAACAATTAATTAAATTAGAAAAATGGTGATTAATATCGCGTATTTCCTCCACGTGCTCTTATTAAAGTTTCTACCCGTCTAGGCATACTGAGAATGATGTTATCGAAGGTCTCCTGGGATAGTCTCCGTCATTCCTCAACTACGGCGATTCGCAGTTCTCACACGTTGACAGGAGCTGGAATTCTGGACTTAACTTTTCTTTTCAGCAAGTACCAAACGTGCTCTATTGGGTTCATATCCGGTGATCTCGCCGGCCACTCCATAACAGTAATATTCATATAATTAAGATAAGCTTGAGTTACCCGAGCGGTATGCGGCCGAGCATTATCCTGCATAAAAACAAAATGAAAGAATAGAAGCAGTGCGGGGTGTAACCGTAAGTGAGCGTGTGGTACGAAGAAGGCTCGAAGAAGCTGGTTTGGGTTCACTTGTGCCCGCCAAAGCTCCAAGGCTCGAGGTAAATCATCGTAGAAACAGGTTAACTTTTGCTCAGGAACATCGACTTTGGAACGCGGACCAATGGAGTCAGGTATTGTTTAGTGATGAGTGCAGAATTCTCTTAAATCAAATTGACGGCAGGCAAAGAATATACAGACGCAAAGGAGAACGATACATTCAGACAAATTTTGAAACTACAGTTGCATACGGTGGTGGATCAATAATGGTTTGGGCGGGCATTTGTTTGGGAGTTCGCACAGACTTGGTAGTGATTGACCGAGGGAGTCTGACTGCAGACCGCTATATCAGAGAAGTTTTAGAAGAAAATGTCGTACCGTTTGCCCCATATATCGGTGAAGATTTTGTTTTTATGCAGGATAATGCTCGGCCGCATACCGCTCGGGTAACTCAAGCTTATCTTAACGATATGAATATTACTGTTATG
Organism: Erebia palarica; assembly: GCA_964035005.1. NCBI lineage: Eukaryota > Metazoa > Arthropoda > Insecta > Lepidoptera > Nymphalidae > Erebia > Erebia palarica. Next base: position 42,334,091 of record OZ035983.1, read on the forward strand.
GAGTGGCCGGCGAGATCACCGGATATGAACCCAATAGAGCACGTTTGGAACTTGCTGAAAAGAAAAGTTAAGTCCAGAATTCCAGCTCCTGCCAACGTGTGAGAACTGCGAATCGCCGTAGTTGAGGAATGGCGGAGACTATCCCAGGAGACCTTCGATAACATCATTCTCAGTATGCCTAGACGGGTAGAAACTTTAATAAGAGCACGTGGAGGAAATACGCGATATTAATCAGCATTTTTCTAATTTAATTAATTGTTATTTTAATATTAAATTTCACTTTTCCCGGTTACATGAAAAGTTCAAAAATGTACCATTTTTTACAAATAGCCTTTACTCGCAAAATCTGTTCTTAATGTGATCTCATTTTAAGTAAAACAAATGAAGCTTTAAATAACAAAAGAAGTGTAGTAAGGAGATTTTAAAATAAAACCATATTTTTTTAATTATGGACCTTTTTTTATGTTCCGCTAAATATGCCGGCGAGTTTATAATGTGATCACTTTATGTGCCAACCTTGATGTAAAAGACGTATTTTGTTGGTGAAGCAACTTTTGTAAATCTCGTTTCCTTATTTTTAACCCCCAACGCAAACAGAGGGGTGTTGTAAATTTTTACATGTGTGTCTGTCTGTGACATTGTAGCCCCCAATCGGCTGAACCGGTTATGATCTAGATTTATTGTTTGAAAGGATAGGTTGACTGAGAGTATCTACTGCTATGATTCAAGATAATCTGTTCAGCTGTGCAGCGGTTACCATAGTGTAAACTGGATGGTGCTAATTGTATCTACACCGCAAGATAAGATAATCGACTGAAAACTTATAAGTTACATACAAGCCCAAATCACGATATCAAAGTTTTCTGAGAATAGCGCTATAAATAGATCGTTCAAACTTTCAACGGTCGGACCAGAAAGGTCCCCGGGTACAACACTAGCCCGTAGTAAGATCTTATTGGTACAGACGAGTACATATTACTCACTCGTCTCACACGCTGTTTGAAGATCAGCAGCTCTTTTCTAGTTGAAGGTATGTGAGCAACTTCCACAGGTCAGAGGGCCGAGTGTTTTTTTTACGTATTCTATCGCGACAACGTTAAATTTATATGGAATTAAAAAAAATTGAGCGCCAGCTGTCAAGCGCTTGACAATTCCATACAATTTCGTCCCATTTGTTTGTTTCGTCCATTGTTATCTACGATAGATAACTTTGTTGCGATCCAATGGGAAGAAATCTCCCGATAGGCACTGTGATCGATTAAAACTGTAACTAATGTGAAATAATTGTTAATTTATGCTTTTACCACCCAAGGAAGTATTTTATGGGTTGTATAATGAGTTAACAGGCAGGTACACATACTAATATTTAAACATAATTATTATTTTATATTTTTGATCAATAAAGCGCACTTCACACAAAAACAAAAATAGCTATAAATACACAACAGAATTATAGTACACTTTATTTCACACAAATTGCTGATTGGATCAAATTTGGCATAGGAAACGGGCTTTTCATTTTTCGGAATTTGTTCTTTCCCTGAAAATTTTTAAAACTACAAATTTAATCTACACCCAATAAAAATATTAATTTTCAAAACGTGCTGTTTGTTTTTCTTTTGTCAATTATTAAAATATAGTTGTTTTATATACAATCCGTATACAAATTTTTTCATGTCACAGCACACAGTGAGCCTGTGAGAATGAAAATATATTGGAAAATATTGTCGGAATAATAGAGTTTCCAACGTCATAATTTCACATAACCTCAATTAATTATTTTAAAACAGGTATCAATATAATTTTTTTAAATTTATTAATTAAACATTAAGTTAACAATTATAGTGGAAGCCTAAAATCTCTTACGTACTGGGAATATTATTTACTTTTAGCAAGCAATTTAGTTTTATTCCCGTAAAGTGTTTGAAAGTAAAATAAAATACAAATCTTCAAATATAAGAATTTATTTCACACTCAATTTTGAATTAGTACAGTTAAATGTGTTTCCTTAAAAATATAATATTATCTTTATCAGGCATAAGGATTTTTTAATATTATAGCTTACTTGTATGAGCTAGATAGGCTTCTAAGTTCTTTGTACCTCGTAAAGACAAAACTTAAAGGCTTTTTTTCCGGTCAATAGCGGAAGAGTTTTATCCGATAGACGTGATTGCGATCGTTAGCCAGTATCGATAATTTTAACGTATATCAATTATACACTGATGAATCTGAGAATTCTTATACTTTGGCGCGACCGTGGCTTTGCTTGGCGTCATAATGTTAACGGTTAACCCACTAATCATTATTTAAACACAAACATACAAATCGTTAGAGCCGTTTCTTATCAACCAAATATATGTATAATAATGTAAAACCATTGTCATGCAAGTTTTTGCACTTCGATATAAAACTTGAAAATAGCTGGACCGATTTTTATGAAAGCTGCTTGTTTGAGTGGGTCCCGAGATGATTTAGATTCACAATTGGCCCGGTAGGGTCCTAACTCCTAGGTTCAGGGCTGGACCCACGGCTGCCGTGCCCATTAATAGGTGCTAATTATAATATTGCTCGTTTAAAGTGCAAGATGTTGTATTATACTGTTAACTGTATGTATTAAGTAGGTGCTTAATTTAATGGACACAAACTGGACCATGAACCGGACTTGGTAATTTGCTTTGTCACAATACACTAACTAGTATTTTTCCCACACTGTTCTAAAATCTAATTGTCATGTGTATGTCCATTAATGACAACCTTGCTCTGTAATTGACTTGTGGTTTTTTGCCGAAACACGAAAAGAATAACATTTGGCGTCAGCTGAACTACCGTGTATGTCGTATTAAAGTTAACGTTAAGGTAGGTATTGGACAAGAGCAAAATGGCTTTTCTTTATCAAATAGTTAAACCTTGGCTAGAAAGTAGAACCGGTGGTATTCGAACCCCAATCTTCCTGAATATCACGGCAAAAGAGTCGTGACTTTTATAAAGATTATAAATGCTTCTGGGGCGCCTTCGCGACTGCCTGATAAAATTACAAAAACCCTATTCCACAGTGTTTGTCTATAATTTTCTACGCAACAGACCAAAAATTGCTTTTTCAACAAAAAAAATATAAAGGAATAAAGCCTGTGCAATAATTGATTGAGGTGGTACTCTATGTACCTAAATAATAGCATCTGATGTGCGCCGCTCTACAATCGCGATGCGAAAGCCCGCGATCAAGTTAACCTAAGGATCGCAGATCGCGTTAGTATTCTCGTGGCTTTGGATCACTTTGGATAGTACTCCGATGATGCGTAGGTGATGATGATGCATAAATATTTCACAAAGTTCGTGAATCAAGGCTGCGCGAGTGTAGAGCGGGCATTACAATTAAATATCATGGTTTCGCCAACAAAGGTGTTTAAGTAATTCTTATGTTCAAGGTAAATAATTCATTGTATTTTGGCATTGGGCGCGTTAGCCTCTCGACGGTGCGGCGACTGACGACGTAAAGAGTTACTTAATTACCTACCTATAATAGAAATTATTGTTCGTTACATATAGATAGCTACATGATTAAAAAAATACCTAGGTACATACATTTGTGCATAAACGACTTCCACTACAGCCCAATAACGGGTCCACTGCTGGGCACAGGCCTCTACTCTCTTAGGAGAGAGGGAATTAGAGCTTAGACCCACCACGCTGCTCCAATGCTGTATCATGTTAGTGATAATAACCGGGATCGACGGCTTAACGTGCTCTCCGAGGCACGGGGGGGGAAACACCGCCAACTTCCTAACTTCGGGCTAGTACTGAGAATTGTTTAACTACCTTTTTACCGATAAGCAACAGAACGGGTCACAAGTTTTTATTCTTTAAAAATGATTAATACAACGGACGACGTTGCTACTAATATAGATAACCTAGAACTGTTTAAATCCTATGTTTGCAGTCCCGATCAGTGTAGGAAATATTTGGGTAACTCATGTAACTATTTTAATGTACTGCACACTAATATTAGAAGTTTAAATTGTAACTTTAGTGAATTGGAAGTGTTACTTAGTTCTATGGATTTACAGTGCGATACAATTATTTTATCGGAATGCTGGCTCAGCAAAACACTTGTTATTCCGACAATACCAGGCTATGATTATTTTAAAACTTCTCACAGAAATCAAAATGACGGTTTAGTCGCTTACGTACGGGCTAATATCGGATGCAGTTTTTCTGAGCCAACTTTCAATGATGCAAATTGTGCAGTCATAAAATATAACGAAAATTTTGCAATAGTGGCGATTTATCGCTCACCGTCCTATAGACGAATTGATAACTTCATCGAGAGCCTAGATAAGGTCTTGGAATCATTGTGCTCTTGTCAGACTGTTGTACTCATGGGGGACATGAACATTAACATAACTCCAGATGAATGTGACTCAAATGCAGATGCGTATCTCTCAGCTTTAAGTATTCATGGGTTTTTTCCTACACATACCCGTCCTACACGAAACGATAGATGTTTAGATCATGTTATGATAAAATCAAACAGTAATGCCACTACTCTAATTTTTGAAAATTCAATTACGGATCATGCCTCAATAGTTCTGAGTTTAGAGCAAAGGAAAAACATGTCTAAAAAACAACAGCATTCTATTATACGCCTAAACGTGCAGGCAGCCGTAACGCAATTAAAAAACACTGATTTCGAACCAGTTCTGGGCGACTGTAATGCACAATCTGCTGCAGATAAACTAGTAAATACTATCTCTAGTGTTATTTCAGAGCATACTCAGCTGGTCAGTTTTCCTGCTAAGAAACGCACTCTCAAGCCCTGGATTACTCCGGGACTACTTAGATGCATACGAAATCGGGACAAACTGCACAAAAAGTTTAGGCGCGATCCAGACAACCATATTGCGAAACTCACCTACACCAGGTATCGGAATTTCTGCAACAAGTTGCTAAAGAATCAAAAACGGACATATGAAAAAAATGAGTTCCTTAAAGCCAAAGGAAATTCCAAAGCCACCTGGAATGTACTTAAAAGCATTACTCATCTAAAATCCGAATCCGTACCACCTAACGATCTGTTAAAAATCGAAATTGATGCGCGAACATCCATTGACGCTGTAAATAATTTCTTTGTTAATATAGGGAAAGAACTAGCTACCCCGCTTGCAAACCAATATAAACAGCTAGACTCTTGCATACTCGATAACCTGGACGATAACATTCAAGGAAATTCAATGGTACTCCTTGACGTAGACGAGCTTGAAATAAACAGTATAATAATGGGACTTAGGAATGATTGTGCAGCTGGCTGGGATCACATACCTGTAAGCGTTTTAAAATGTGCGAGGCATGCCATAATTCCTGCTCTAAAGTACGTAATAAACCTCTGTTTTTCCCAAGGTGTTTTTCCACTGGTCTTCAAAAGAGCTGTAGTACATCCTGTGTACAAGAGCGGAGACAGAGATAAAGTAACTAATTACAGACCGATATCCGTGCTAACAACGCTTTCGAAAGTCATGGAGAGAGTATTGAACAACCGCCTAATTAGCTTCCTAGAAAGGCAAAACTTTTTATATAGAAACCAGTTTGGATTCAGGAAGGGCTTGTCAACGGAAGATGCTATTAGTTCATTGACTGATCATATTGTTAACAATATTGATAATAGACAAAAAGTTTTAGGGGTATTCATCGATCTCACCAAGGCTTTCGATACTGTCTCTGTCCCTATTCTTGTAGACAGGTTGGAAAGCGTTGGTTTACGAGGACAAACACTTAGCATATTTAAGGACTACCTAGCTAATCGAACTCAAGTTGTGAAGATTGGCTCCCTTACTAGCCGAGAGGAGATTGTTACATACGGAGTTCCACAGGGGAGCGTGCTCGGTCCAACTTTGTTTTTAATCTACATTAATAATTTATGCAAGTTAAATATCCCGCACACAAAAATAATTTCATATGCAGATGACACAGTTCTGCTCATTAATGGACAAAGTTGGGAACAAGCGCGCTCCCATGCTGAAAAGGCTATTAGTATAGTGAAAACATGGCTGACCAATCATTTACTTACATTAAACCCTACTAAAACCAAGTTCATGACTTTCTCGGCCAGTGAGAGATCACAACCCGCAGAGCCATTCATAATACAGATACACAACTGCTTGCCCGCACAAAATAGCTGTGTATGTCCTAGAGTTGTTCGTGTACCTGAAATAAAATATCTGGGAATTAAAGTGGACAAATTACTAAGTTGGAAAACTCACATTAATCTTGTCACTCAAAGGATCAGGAAACTTACCTACGTGTTTAGAAAGATAGCGAAATCAGCTGATGATGAAGTTCTTAGAACGGCTTACTTTGCTTTGGTGCAATCTATGATTGGGTATGTCATAACGGTCTGGGGTGGCTCCTTCGTTACTACGATGCTACGCCTAGAAAGAGCTCAAAGAGCCACACTGAAAGTTATGTTCAAAAAGCCTGTACGACATCCTACATATCTTCTATTTAGGGAATACTCTTTGCTCTCCGTCAGGCAGCTTTATATATTAAACCTAATATTACGAAAACATGAGGAAATTTTAATCGAACCTCATCTGCAAACAAAAAAGCGGAACATTCGGAATGTTTGCCAGGCTAAACACTATCGAACTGCTCTCGCTGAACGCCATAGTTGTGTCCTTGGTCCTCGCCTTTATAATAAAATTAACAAAATCCTTAACATAAGTTGCGTTAATCAGAATAAATGCAAGAAAATGCTTACTTCGTGGCTTAAAACTCTTAATTATAATGAAACAGAAGATTTACTGAAAGTCATAAAATAAAATATTAGTAAGGCATATATGGTAAATTAAATTAATGGCACACTCTCCAATGAATTTACATTCTCTCTCTCACACACACACACACACACACACACACACACACACACACACACACACACACACACACACACACACTTAATAATTAAATCAACCTAATAATATTATTTAATAATTAAATATATATATATATATACAAATAATTAATGACATAAATATAATGATAATTAAATAAATAAAAAATATTGAAATAATATTGTGCTAAAATATTTTTTACAATATCTTTATTTATAATATAACTAGAAATAATGAAATCATAATATTATTGTAAGAGGTTCGGAGGAAGGTGACGACACCCGTAACACAAGTTAACTTAGTACGGGTGTCTAAGCACTCCTTTGTTCATAAGTACCGAAATAATAATTACCTTGTTTAGTTTTTTTTAAGGAGTATATTGTATTTGTACATATTGTTGTATTCAAAATAAATAAATTGAAATTGAAATTGAAATTGAAATTTCTAGTATAAAATACTTCCAAACTAATAATACCTAGATATTATAAAAGCGAATCTTCGTCTGTCTGGCTGCTCTGTCTTTCACGGCTCGTCTGTTCAACCTATTTCGACTAAATTGCGTTCCAGAGATGGAGATAGAGAAGTAGAAGCTATCTCTGTACAAAATTTCGTCAAGATCAGTAAAGTTCTGATTTTTATCTGGTCTGGCCCTGGCCCGCAAAGACGTACTGCCGAGCGTTCCGGTAGGTACGATGCCGTGTAGAAACTGATTAGGAGTATGGGTATATAACTGCCACACCCCTAACAGGTTAGCCCGCTACCATCTATCTTTGTGGTAGCGTAAAAATACATTGATGTGCCGTGAAAGGTTATTGACAGATAAGTATAGGTATAACACCTTCGCATTCTTAATACTAGATGGGTTAATAAATAAAACCAAAAGTAGGTATAATATCTCTATGAAACTATAGACAAAAATTAAAGTAGAGTGGTAAATCAACACGTGTCTACCTACTTAACCATAGAATTAACTGTTGTTGACAAAAGCTTGAACTACAAAAAACACGTAGAGGAAGTAGCTAAAAAAGCACAAAACCTGACTGATGCACTAAACCGACTAATGCCGACCAGGGGAGGCCCCAGAGCAAGCAGAAGAAGGGTATTGTCAGCTGTTGCCCAGTCTGGTAACCTGTATGGGGCACCGATATTCGAGAGCGCTATGACGGTGGCACTTTACCGGAAAAAGTACAAAGGCGAATGGCGATAGGCATCTGGTGGAGCATACCGTACTATCTCCACCGACGTGGTGCTATTGATCGCAGGACTCATCCCCATTCACAAGATGGTAAAAGAACGCGCCACGCTCTTCATTAGTGAGGAACAAACGGCAATTGAAGTGCGCGAGAGAATTCTTACCGAGTGGGAAAAAGAGTGGTCGGGAGTCGGAAAAGGTACCTGGACGAGAGAACTAATCAAGGACCTGAAGATGTGGCACAAAAGAAAGCATGGGGAGGTAGACAGGTGGCTAACGCAGGCGCTGAGCGATCACGGGGTGTTCAACACATATCTCTTCGCAATAGGAAAATCACCGACAGAGAACTGCTTCTTTTGCGGAGAGGAAGACACCCCGAGACACGCAATCTTCGATTGCTCTGGCTGTGCAGACCTACGAACAGAGGCGCAGGGAACGAGCGAAGCTGTCGACGTCCAAAACCTCATACGACGGATGCTGTCGAGCGAGGAAGCATGGCAACGCTATAGGCAAATGCTTAGGGCAATAATGATGCGAAGAGAAGAGAAGGAAAGAGGAAAAAAAGAAACAAGAGTAAGAAGTAGAGGGCAGCACGAAGTAATACTAAAGTGGTTCCGTGCTGGACGTGGGGGGAGGTTGTTTTAGTCCGTGCAAGTCGGACATGCCCTGCCTACAGGCAGAAGTTCGGAGGGATTTTTTTCCTCCCTCACCCCAAAAAAACTGTTACTACGCTTAGCCATCCCTAACCGGCTACTAAAATCGACCAAATAACCAAACAACCCGTCTTGCGCATGCTAGATTGGTTCGTACCTAATAATATAGGTAGCCTAACCTTTAGAATGTAGATAATATTGGTAGTTAGATACAATATGGTATAACTCCCAACATGCATTTTCCGATCAATACCGCACCCCTAACAGTCAGGCGTCCTGTGGCTAAGGAATCAATTGAATCAAACGCTCGCGATCCTTACACACATGATGTTACATAAAGATTTGGATGCTGAAATATCAAAATCTATTTGGACTTTTCGTTACTTAATTCCATTAAGTATTTCAAGGTTACTAACTATGTAAAAATTACATCGTTATCACTATATTATGTATTATGGCTACGCAAGACCCAAGTAGGTAGGTACCACATGCATCTGTTTTTGTACTTTTTTTAAAACCGGATGGATTGCCAACCCTGTTCACATAGTGCATGACCAATCCGACCAAACACCAATTTCTCCAGTCTCATCTTACACAAAACGTTGTCTTCACGAACACTTCCATATGCAAATCGCTTGGTTACCGCCGAAATACATGTAACAAATAGTCGTGCATTCGTACGTGATTTCGAAACCGTAGCTCTCGCCTACTACCACGTGGAAAGCCGGACCAAACTTCTTGTCCATAGATTCTTTGACCATTCGTGCAGCAAGCTCGTTGTTTTGAGAATACTTCTCGCACGCTGTCACAGATAACTCCATGGCCTCTATTCTCATCTCTTCCGACATGTCAGAATGCTGCAACAAAAGATCAAATTTTAAAAAAAACCGCACAAAAAGCATAGGTAGGCAGCACCGAAACTTGCTCTGAAGTGATAGTTCGTAATGCAAAACACACATCAAAATCGGCCCAGTAATTTTCTCATGTGGTCTACGACTATAATATTATAATCATAATTCTTATATTGGTTCCGAATCATCCATTTTATAAATAATGTAAAATGTGTGCCTTCTACTTAAACTATTAGATTTCGATAAACATATTAGAGAAGATATTCCATTCGTGGTTCGTCCGTGACTTCACCAATTTTTAAGGTTTGCACTGAAAACCAGCATGATGCTAAGCTGGAGACCTATGTTGGTCACACAACTATGTTGCTATATCTATTTTGATAGTTTCTTAAACTAAACTAAATATTGTGATCAAATAAAATATTTTTCTTTCTTCTTAATTTAAAAGACCGTAACAAATAGCTTAGAATTAAGTAGTAACTAATCAGAACTTAAAAAGTGAAAGCTGCGTGCTTATTTGCAATAAACTGCATGATTACAAAGGTCTCAGTAGTTTCAGGATCCCCTCACTCGATGGACGGACGAGATCGAACGAGTCGCAGGGAGCCGCTGGATCCAGGCGGCGCAAGACCGCAGCGTGTGGAAGTCCTTGCAAGAGACCTATAATACCTATGTCCATGCATAATGTAGGTACGTCTATATCGGTTAGCGACGACGGTATCAAGAAAATAAACGTTAACAGAAAAATACACAAATAAAAACAATATACCATTGCTTTATACAAATATTATAAATGTGAAAGTTTGAATGGATGTTTGTTACCTACTCAATCACGCCAGAACGGATCGGACGTAATTTGGCACAGATAGGTATAACTAGATTATAGTCTGGAACAACACATCGGCTACATTTTATCCCGGAAAATTAAAGAGTTCCCGCGGGAACCAAAAAACTTCAATCAATGCGGACTAAGGCGCGGGCATCAACTTGTACTTAATACATAATGATTGTATAAATATGTAATGATTATTACGATAATACTCTAAAGCATTGATGTTAGGTAATGCGGTTGAAGTTTCATAAACAAATCAACGGAAATATGCAAGGAAGATTTGTAAGTCCATTTTTGAAGCAGCTGAAACTTAAATAGGTAAGTATGGTTTGATCGGTTAGCAATCGGCTTAAGCTGGCTGATGGATCCAACTGCGAAAATAAACACTGGAGTTCGTGAACGCCACTGTATGACACGGCATTGCATTTAAAATATCTGATTTCCCAGCGTTCCTTTTTGATAGGGAAGTGAAGTGTACCCATTGATGTATTTTGAGTGTACCCTTCTTCATTCACATACAAAAATAAGCTACCTAGTAATTGATCAAACCCACCAATCGGAACGCTCAACATCTAGTGATCTGAGAAATCAAGCGATTTAAGAGAAATAGTTAAGCTATGAGATATCAAGTGCTCCTATTGGTGGTTTGATACACAACGGTGACTTAGTAACATGGCACTTCTCTGGTGGAATGGCACCCATATTATGATCCGGTTCAAAGGACCAGGCACGAGCTAATATTTGATCTTATTATTGTAGAATTTAGATTGTAAAGTTCCAATATAATATTACAATTCAATATGTGACTGGTAGGTATCTGTCATTGTTTAGTTTAGAATGTGCAGTAACGTGATACGTCACGGTGCATTAAGCCGATTCGCTACAGTTGCGCTGGCTGCGAAGCTGATCCGGCTCCGTGTCTCCACTTCTCCAAATCTCCGTATCGTTTTATAGAGTAGGTATTATTCCGAAACCGTGATAGCGTGATAGTGGTTAACACTTGGTTTGCTATTGGTTGGGTCTGGAATTCGAATCCCATAAATTTCGAACCTCTTTGAATTTTCAGAGCTAAGTGCTTTTGATATATTACAATGCTTTGAAGGTGAAGTTGCGAGAAAAACATGCCTTACTATTTGTTATTTATTTTGTCTATTTGTTCTAAATTCATCTTAATTTGAAAGGAGACCCATGCTTAATAGTGAACCGGGCCAATGGGTGGAGATGATGAATATTCTAGACACTCTATAATGTTATCTAAAGGGAACTGCTGAATAATTTTCAAACTGCAGTTTGTTTTCCTTTGTATACTTACACTTTCTATATAACTTTTCTGATCATCCGTGGTGGAAATTACGTGTTTGATTATTTTATTACTAATTAATTTTGAACCTAGGACAATTGGAATTCAATCCGCCCGTAGGTATTGCGTTTTCAAACGATCGAATTTTTATTTCCAAAAAATTATTACAACTCTTGCAAATGAATTGATTTAAAATAGAGAGATAGCATTTTTTCGAAAAAATATACAATTTTATTTTATTATCTACTGGTTCTAAAATAAATAAAGGAACACAGGCTTTACTTAAATCTGCTTTAAATATTTAATATGACTATAGCTCACCCTTATAAGCGGATAAGTGTGTATAACTTTTTCAGCAACTCCCACAGTAGCCGCGCCTTCCTCAGCCATTCTTTACATCCAATCACAATCAAAATAAACAGAAATTATGTGAAAATATCCAAAACAGAGCCGTTAAAAGGTGATCGAGACGTCTGTCTGCCGTCGAGACTTGTCCCCACTGTTTACGCGTCGCCTTGGTTACGGAGACGGGAGGCTGGCAGCGATTGATTTTTTTTCTCCCATTCAAACCCACGTGCTGCCTGTCCATTTAAGTTATTTTTTAAATTAGAGGTCAAGCGTGGGAGCATGATGATTGAAGCTTTGATTATGTTTAGACGAGATTAGGATACATAATCAAAGGAATGAAGAATAATAAGGTGTGTAAATAATATTATTACTTTTATTGAGCGAATTGACCGTCCTAAAGTTTAGCGCGCCATATTTGCCGGTTATCATCTAATTTATGTAAAAAATTAAGTTTTTACGGGAAGTTTTTTGTCTCTCAAGTTTGGTCAAAGGAAGGTCCGTGTGAGAAAAATACCTGCTTCTGTGTAATTTGTGAACATTAGTTCTTAAACATTTTAGAGTCGAAAACATGAACTATATGGTATGGAACAATTTTACAAAACATTTTACGCGTTAAACGAACACACGGTAGTTTTCCTATGACCAAACTTGAGGGACTAAAACCCAACTTTAATGACGCATAAAAACAAGAATAATGTATGGTGTTAACATTTTATTATTCTATGTTTTATAATATAAAATACTTTATATAGGTGAGCCCGCGTGGATTGAGGTTTTTTGGTTCCCACGGGTACCTACTCCTTAATTTTCCGAGATAAAAAGTAGCCAAATTTCATGCAGATCCGTTCAGCCCTTCTGCCGTGATTGAGTAACAAACATCCATCCATCCATCCAAACTTTCGCATTTAAAATTATATTAGTCACAGATTAATATGTATAGATTTTGATTTACAAAAACTCGTACTCAAACTTTAAAAAAAACTGTTTGATATTCACACAGGATATTCAAAGAGGTTAGACTTATTTATTATCAACACTATACAGTCTATTTGAAGGGGCAGCGTAAAAAATGTAAATAAAACGTACCGGTCAAGACATTTCAACTTTGCTATCAATATTTTCACTGTTGTATTTCACAAATAACTCACAAACGTCTTATTCCCTGAGGTAAAACATTTAAAGTTCATAATATACTCAAAAGTAATTCAATTCAAGCATAAGGAAGCTAATAATTTATCAAATAGCTAGCAAGAATCCCAAAATAAAAACAAAGACTAATAACCTAATGGGTGTTTGACATTTATAAATAGAATGATTACATAGAGATGTGACATGAAAAGTGAACCATAGACTGAATGATAGGAGCGGGCTTAGTCGATTGTAAAAATCGAAAATCGATTACCGCATTGTATGATTATGAAATTACCTTGTGATGTTGAAGACGATATTAAAATTAAACCTTCCACTAACATCTTATCACTAATTTGGTAATAGTCGTTAAAGCCCAAGCTAACCCGCTTTGGAGCAGCGTAATGGGTCTTAGTTCTAATTTCCTCTGTCCTATGAGAGTGGAGGCCTGTGCCCAGCCGTGGGACGTTAATGAGCTGTAGTGATCAGTGATCAAGTTATAAAGATACATGTTAAAAAAATTGTGTGTGTCAGCTCCGACGTAAGACTGGAGCTTACTCTTTACGGACGATTATAAAATAAATGAGGGTTAATGAACGCATTTTTTATATTACTGACAGCATGCTTGATACATTTATTTATATTAATTATATAATTTATATTCATCAAAATACATGTAAACATAATCAAGTGTTACCATGGATATATGTACATAACGTAACGGAGAAAGTTTGAATTCAATCCCCATACATTTTCATACCCCGGGCCTATTTAAGGAAATCTATTTACAAATAAAACCTGCTCTTATCATTCAGTGTGAGATCTATAGAGAGAACTTTGACTTTGCTTAGACTTAAGACATGATTAAAACGAGACAGGTTTATGTTAAGACATAAGTCCACCCCTTTTTAACTCTGAGTAAAGTCTGAGCCAAGTCAAAGTACGCTCTATAGATCTCAGCATCAGTCCGTAGAAGCGACTGTATGTGGTAATCGATTTCAGAATGTATTTATTCAATCGTTCCGTCACGACTAGTCTGTCAATGTTTCCATCACTATATGTCAAATGACAATTATAATCACGTGATCTGACGCCATATTTGTTTACATTTTTTACTTTGCCTTGTCAAATAGACATTGTCAACGCAATTAGCGATAATCTGTGATAATTTGAACTGTCAATTTGACAAAGATGTCAATGTCAAGGATGTCAAGTGTTGTCAAATGTTGAATTTTGAGGTTTTTAATGTGCTAATAAAGTAAATTTTCTTGATATTCGGACATTGGTTTGTTTTAGTATTAAACATAAGTATTATTATTTAAAACCATGGCTTCTCGATTTAGCGGCGCGCTTCAATTGACGGACCTTGACGATTTCATTACTCCATCGCAGGTAGTCATAACCTTAAAAGTGTTTTATTATTGCCTTTTTAGGAGCCTTGAATTTAATCATACATTACTGGCGCTGTTATTAAATAACTGTCCTCTGTGTAAGTTTTCACTACCATTTAATTATCTTTATATCAGTCATACTTCCTTATAAACCTTCATATCTCTTGGCCTAATAAATTATAGGTATAAGTCGATTTTTAAGATGCCTGTGGCAGGATGAAATTACAAGAGTTACTCGTTTTACTAAAGAACCCTAAAACAACTATAATATAATATATTAAGTATCTGATTCTTATTATTACAGGAATGTATAAAACCAGTAAAAATAGAAAAGACAAAAGCAAAGACTGGTGCAAAGATCAAGATTGGTGAAGATGGCTATTTTGACCTGTCCAGTGGTAAAGAGCAGAAGCTGCAAAAGGTGGAGATTACCTTAGCGGACTGTCTTGCTTGCAGCGGCTGTATAACCTCTGCTGAGAGTGTGCTTGTTACTAGACAGAGCCAGGAAGAGCTGTTAAGGTACTTTTTTAATATTTGTAGATAGCAAGCAGGTCACCTAATTTCAGTTTAACATAGGTTGTTTTGTCGAACATTCTATATTTTGTTATGATGCTGACTTAAGACTCATTAATTGTTTCTGTTACAATAAAACTGAGTTGTTCTAAACAAATTGGTTAAGAGAGAGGTTGCTTCTAATAGGATTCCATGGATTAAAAACCCCTAATCCACCCAGACAACTTTTAAGGCATCCTCAAATAATTACTGAGTCCACTACTTTTATATTATAAATGCGAAATGGTATCTATATATTTATCATGCTTTTACGGCCTATGTGGTCAACAGATTTTGATGAAATATGGTACAAAGATAGGTTGCATCTCTGGGGTTCACTTAGGATACTTTTATCCCAGAAAATTGAAGAGTTTCTGCAGGATTAAAAAAACTTAACTACGCAGGCAATGTTGTGGGCATTATCTAATAATTAATAAATTTCAATACAATTACTTGTTTTTGTAGAGTGTTTTCGGAGAGGAAGTACACAGATACAAAAGGTGTGATGCGAGATGTCAGTCTGGTTGTCATATCTCTCTCGCCTCAACCAACTCTATCCCTTGCAGCGAGGTACAAGATGAAACCTGAGATAGCTGTTCAGAAATTAGTTGGTAAGTTAATAGTTTGTGATGTGATAGTAATAGTAATGTTCACTGTAGATCGCACAAAAGCCTTACATTTAGATTGTAGTAGAATTACAAATAAAAACTAGTTAGAACTGTAATATTTAAAAATAAGTATTATCGTGAATATTTATAAATACTTAAGTGGCATATTCACTAGCAATTACTATCTCCTTTTCCAATTTACAGTAATAGTGACTATTTTAAGAATATGTGTGAGTTCACACATTCTTAAAATACATCACTCATACATACTCAGAACAAAGCAGTCTGGACACGGCTCCTACTTGTAACAACTTTATGGGAGAATGGAGGATGCATAGATGTTGTTTTATTTTAATTAACATGGAAACACTTATTCTTCAGAATTTCTTATAAGTATACTATTCTCCAGAATGGAAGCTATCTCTATGCTAAATTTCGTCAAAGTTGGTTCCTCTCTTAGGCTGTGAAAAAGTAACAGTCAGAAAGACAGGCAAACACACACTTCACATTCATTTAAATTAATTATCATCAACTAGATGATGCCCGAATTTATTCCAACGCTTAATTTTCCGGGATAAAAAGTAGCCTATGTCCTTCCCTGGACCTACCCTTGAACAGATGGCCTGTGCAAGCATAGCAGACAGACAGACAGGTGCACTTTTGAGTTTATAATATTGATATGGATGCTTTTTTGTTCAAAGGTTACTTCAAAAGCCTGGGTGCAGACCTTGTACTGGACATGACGGTAGCAGAAGATATATCAGTTTTAGAAGCACAGCAGGAGTTCCTGCAGCGATACAGAGACCACCAAAATGATCCCACTGCCAAACATATGCCAATGCTAGCTAGCTCTTGTCCAGGTATAGCTCAGGCTACATATGCAAGCTTTGTATGGGAACCCTAAAATAAAAAATGTAAAGCTGATTTTTGGCACAAGTGTTCTTTAGGGTCTTAGAAATATTTCCTCAAAAATCCTCACTCCTAGGACGCGGACTTTCCTCTCCCCCCGTAAAATGTCTCCCTGAGCGCGGTATTTTATAATTTTCTCAAAAACTATTACAGCTAGAAAAATACCATTTATGGCGAAAATATTCTACATTAAATAATCTACCAAATGTCATTTAGATCCTTTCACATCCTTCAGTAAGAACCTGAAGAAAATGCGTCTCGAAGTCCTTTCAACTATATGTAGGTATGCAATATGCATTTATCCAAACACAATGTAGTCCTAATAAAATGAACCACCAACATCCAACAGCCTTCTTGCAGATAATTTTATCAGATTGATTTTTAACTTTTAACGGCATTCCGAACCAATGGAAGATTCACTGGAAGATTCAAAAGCACACGTAAAAGTTTACTTGTATAAAAACACTTGAATTGATATGTACTTGAATTGAAATTTGATTACAAAAAGCACAATCGGCGAGATATTTCATATCCACCATACGACTTTTTTGTAGGTAATTTAGTGAAATTAATTACTCTTCCGAGGTTTTTTCCAGCTCTAATAGTTTTTGTGGAAATTGCAAATAACACTGGACTTTAGCAATTTTTTATTTTTTTTCGTACACAATTCATTCATGGATATTCGAAATTATTAGTCCTATCTTATTGAACTATTTTTTTTAAATAAGTGGTTAAATGATGTTTATTTTTACTCCTGGGAGTTTTTTGCCTAGATCTAATAGTTTTCTAGAAATTACAGAAAACATATAAAATTTTGAAAAATATTGTTTTCATGTTAACTATGACAGTAATATTTTCGAAATTATTAGTGCTATCAAAATGAACTAAAATTTGTATTATGTAGATAATTTCACTATGTTTCTTACTGTTTCAATCAGTTTTTCCTAACTCTGTTATTTTTTCGGAACTTAAAAACAAAGTATGCGGTATTTGCATATTATTTTCTTTATCTTACACAATAAGTAGGCATATCTCTATTACTCTCATCAAAATTAACTAAATATCATTTTATAGGTAGCTAATTTAATAACCTTTCATTTTGCTTCACATTTTTTCAAGAAAACATTTTCGTACAATTACAAGAAACTACATTACAAAAAGCCATACATGCATAATATTCCTAACTTCTAAGCCCGTGGACTAGGAGTTAGGAATTTTGAAGAGATACTCTCAGACCCCAAGGAACACTTGTGCCAAAAATCTGCTTTACATCTTTTTTTAGGGTCAATGTTTATTAGTGCCGTACTAGTAATTGTCTTCTCCAGAAACAGAATATTGTTTATTCTTTGGTATACTGTACACTTTCTGAAAATCAACAATATTAATATAAGACATGATGGATAATTTATTATGTTATCTATAAACTAAAGCTTCTAGGGTTCCAAATTAAAAATTTAAAAATTAAAATATTATTTACATTCCTGTGGGGTTAGTATGACTTAGTAAACTCACCAATGATGATAGAAAATTAAAGATTATAAAGTCAGAGTAAAATGATTGGTTTAAAGTACTTCTTTCAGTGCTGCCTTTGGACTTAACTTTGGCTATATCAGTTTTTCTCAAATGAGGCTTTCCAGCCATATGCTTAGTGTTACTGTGTTAGTGCACACACTCGTGCATGTATCATCTCCCATGCAGGTTGCTATTTTTTGTCGAAATTGGCTTATCAAATTGTGCATTGCTTTACGGTACCAGATACTGTACCCTTACCACAATTTTTAAATCACCGACGTCTATCGGTTTCTCCTTATCTTATTTTCGTAATTGACCTCTAAAACAGCCATATTAAGGCGCATTTTACTTTCACGCCAATGTGTTCAACGCGTGAAAACTCAACGTAGGTGTAATTTAAAATCTTGTGGTAATGGTGGTAGTATCTTGTGCTGGAAAGCAATCCACAAATCGAAATGCCAATATAGACAAAAAATAGAAATTTACGTGGGAGCAATGTGGGTCGCCGAAGTTCGGAATCCGACACACGATTTCTTGTAAAACAAGCGTCTAATACATTCTAGGTTGGGTTTGCTACGCGGAAAAAACCCACGGCTCTTTCATCCTGCCATACATATCGAGCACTAAGTCCCCCCAGCAGATAATGGGCTCGCTGGTCAAACAGCAGCTGTCGGCCAAGCGCGAGCTGCGCGCGGGGCAAGTGTACCACGTGACGCTCATGCCGTGCTACGACAAGAAGCTGGAGGCGTCCAGGGAGGACTTCTACAGCGAGCTGCTGAGCTGTCACGACGTGGACTGCGTTATTACTGCGAGTAAGTCCCCTCAGCAGATAATGGGCTCGCTGCTCAAACAGCAGCTGTTTAAATTGTGGTTTGATGTAGCGTAAATCAGTTTCCTTCTTTAGCCAAAATCCGGAAAAAGGCGAAGTAAATATTGTAGTTTTCGTAAATCAGTTTCCTTCTTTAGCCAAAATCCGGAAAAAGGCGAAGTAAATGTTGTATTTTTTTTTAAATTCCAATAAAATATTTTATTTTTGTACCTATATATACCACTTAACAATTTCACCTTACTCACTTTCAAGGAAGGCTGAAAGAGATTTCTTTTTTGAGATAATATTTACCTTTGTCCACTTTTTTAAAAATTAGTTTTAAGACAATATTTTGTAAAAAAAAAAAATAATTTTTAAGCGATAAGTAAACTACAAACAGCTGGAGAGCTTTTTCCTAAGGTTTTTTTTTGCATGCAATATCACCTATTCTTCTGGGTAGGTGCTCGCTTACATTAAGACAGTTTCGTAGTTCTTATGTGCTCCAATAGAAATCAGAATCCTTCCACATTTTAGAAGCTTAATAATAAACTATTACGGTTTTTAAGAATCAGCATAATATGCCATACGGCAAGCAAAAACCGGTCGGCCTGGGCTAGGTTTAATATTTAGACACTTTCGTTCGTTTGTGTATTGAACGTCAAAAGGCAACTTCTTCCTTGCAAAAATTTGCCACCAACGAATTTTTGGGTGGATCCAAAACTTACCTACATGTATATGTATATGCTCTCTAGATTGTAGGCCCAAGTTAAAGGCCTAAAATATTCTGTCTTTGTACTGAAATGGAAACGAAAGCATTTTTGGAAATTGTCACATTTTTGTGAAGCAAAAATTATATCAGTATTTTTCGTTTGTTTATTTCGGTACATAAAAAGTGTTTACATAAATCAAATTTGATTTACCAACATACATTGGGTAGTAATTAACAAAATATTGTTTATTTGCAGTTGAATTGGAACAAATGTTGGCCAACAGCAACAAATGTTTGTCGGACATAGACGGCTGTGAGCTGGACTGGCCGTGGGGCGA
The DNA here is from genome assembly GCA_964035005.1 of Erebia palarica. NCBI lineage: Eukaryota > Metazoa > Arthropoda > Insecta > Lepidoptera > Nymphalidae > Erebia > Erebia palarica. Next base: position 42,354,106 of record OZ035983.1, read on the forward strand.
CAACGAGGAATCACGAGGCGTACGCAGCCACGTGGGCTCAGGGTCCGGAGGTTACGCGGACCAGATATTTTTGTACGCTGCTGAACAACTTTTTGGGGAGACAAATGCGCCACTGGCTTATAGGAATTTAAGGTAACATATTATATTACCCTATGAATTGAATAGGTATCCCGTAGGAAGTTTTTAAGAAATGAAATATCACTTACTTCAAAGGTTGAAGGAAAACTTCGTGGGGAAACCAAACCCGAGTGGTCTTTATAATGTTCTTATAGGAGTGTGAAGTATGCCAATCCGCAGTTGGCCAGCGCGGAGGGTTATGGCCAAACCTTAAGGGACCAGCGGAGGGTGAATTGCCCATAAAAACGTAAAACCCAAATAATTTGTAATTCGAGAATATTTCCATCACATTATGCGATTATTAAGATTGAACTTGTATTTAACTAGGTCCCTGGATAATTATTTTTTCAAAATACTTTCCCAAAATTTAATGTAAGCACATTGCGTTTTGCATGTTTTTACGACATGAATGACATGCTTTCTCCTTATTTGTTTCATATTAAAACCAACGATATCTTATGTACTAATAGATAAGGAACATAGTCTATATTGTCAAGTTACAGAATAGCAACACGAAGTTAAAACATAATTATTTTTCAAATTACTTTCCCAAAATTCAATGTAAGCACATTGCGTTTTGCATGTTTTTACGACATGAATGACATGTTTTCTCCTTATTTGTTTAATATTAAAACCAACGATATCTTACGTACTAATTGATAGGGAACATAGGCTATAGCCTATATTGTCTAGTTACAGAATAGCAACACGAAGTTAAAACACAACAAGTTTTCATTCATCATTTTTGGTATTTACATAACAAGAATAAATGTATAACAAATTCTGAACGCTGATATTGCTATCGCGCCTCATATCCTTCTCATTCCGAGAGGAGACCCGTACTCGGTGAGCTGGCAATGGGTTGATAAGAGATTGCTGCTTGTTTTATATACATACTAGATGATGCCCGCAACTTCGCCCGTCTGGATTGAGTTTTTTTGATTCCCGGAAAATCTCCTTAATTTGCCAGCATAAAAAGTAGCCTATGTATGACTTTCCCTGGAATGTAACCTACCGCTATACAAGATTTTAATCGGTTGAATAGATGCGCCGTGAAAGCGTAGCAGACAGATGGTCACTTTTTTGCATTTATAATATTAGTATGGATTATGGATTTTTGAAATGCGTTTTCGGTTCGGCCTCAAGTATGCATAGAATAGAGTGTAAAAATTAAGTCCTTTAAGTTTTTGGCCCAGGACTTTCTGTGTCACTGTCCTAGTTGTCAGGAGTATCTAACTGTAGTAGACCGTGACTAAGCTTACAAAGTAGACAGTCTGTCTTGCGACAGCGCGTTGCGTAGCGGGTCACACCCCTGATCCACGCCCATTGTTACCGGTTATAGCAGTTTAAGGTAAATGCAGCTTATGGCGGGCCGAAAAAATTGCATATGATATTATGATGTATTACTAGCGAATGCCCGCGACTTCGTCCGAGTGTACGGAGGTTTTTCGCCTCCCGCGGGAACTCTTTAATTTTCCGGGATAAAAAGTAGTCTATGTGTTATTCCAGACTGTAATTTATCTCTGTGCCAAATTTCATCCAGATCCGTTCAGCTGTTGGGGCGTGATTGAGTAACAAACATCCAAACAAACCCACTCTCTTCTCACCACGAAGGTGAGAAAAGAGTATGGATTTGGCTAGCTTCAGCTATGCTTGGGGCTGCAGTTACTTGTATCTTAATAATGATTATATATTTTTTTTTAAAAGCAACCACTGGGTTTCTTGCTGGCTCTTCTCGGTAGGAATGTCATGCCGAACCAGCGGTAGATTCACTCGATGGTTCAAAAGCACTTTTAAAAAATTATTTGATTAAAAAACATTTGAATTTGGCCCGCTTTAATGTATATTTACCTTATGTGTATAAGGCACTGTAGGCAAAAACGTGGACATTGTACGATGCGCTTATTACAGTACGATGTCTATTTATAGCTGACGAATCTACTAGAATGCAACTCATTAACCTTTTTATATTGAACTAGCTGCCGAGTTGCGATCGGGCCACTCAATCAACTTTGTATGGCATTTTATACCCACGTACTTGTAAAAATAATTAATTTATATAATACCTAAGCTAAACTTTAATTTTAATTGCCCGTTACATTTGTATTTTCGCTTTGTTAGATCTATAGAGGCCACCAGACGGTTTCACTTATGCTTCCAACTCCTAATACTCCGACTGCAGCCGTAAATGTTGTCCTAAGTGAGCGACGAAAGCGATGCGTTATGACTCCATAGAAATCAACACAACAAACTTATCTATGCGCCAACGTAGACCACATGTAGGGTCAGCTTTTGTTTGATACGGTCGCATCGCTTCGTATCGAGTCGCGTTTTTCGGTGAACTACGACGTAGGGTTAGTGTAACAATGGTTACGGTTGGCAGTATTCGATCATAAACTCATAAGTCATAACCGACCTATGGAAACTTACTGTTGGCTGAAAACCGAATTCGAGGATTTCGATGAAATTTGGCACAGAGATAGATTATAGTCTGGAATAACACATAGTCTATCCCGGAAAATTAAAAAGTTCCCGCGGGAACCAAATAACTTCAATCCACGCGGACGTAGTGGCGGGCATCGGCTAGTGTTCCATTAGTAATTGGACTCGAATAAGTGCAGTGTACCTAAATTTAATTTGAATTTGAATTTTGAATCTGGTTCCTCCATCACCTTTTTATTATCGAACCGCAAGGCATCGACAAGGTCTGCACCCTTACGCAGTCGAAATTCCGCGGGCTCGTACGAAGCGATTTGCTTCTTCGTTTCTAATTAGAACCGCTAGGATATGGAATGCCCTTCCGGCTTCCGTTTTACCCACCTCTTTTAATATAGGTACCTTCAAATCAAGAGTGAATAGGCATCTTCTAGGAAAGCGCGCTCCACCTTAGGCTGCATCACCACTTTAAGCAAGTCTGATTGCAGCCAAGCGCTGGCCTATATAATTTAAAAAAAAAAAAAAAAAAGAATTTGTTTTTTCAATAGGAACCCCGACTTCCGCGAAGTGAGTCTAGAAAGAGACGGGAAGGAAGTGTTGAGGTTCGCGATCGCGAACGGGTTCCGCAACATTCAGAATCTGGTGCAGAAACTCAAGCGCGGCAAGTCTCCATACCACTACGTGGAGGTCATGGCATGCCCTTCCGGTGAGTATTACAGTTCTATTCAAATACTAGCTGATGCCAGCGACTCCGCGTGGATTGAGGTGTTTTAGGGGTATGAAAAAAGAAGAAAAAAGAAAAAGATGTTTGTAACACAATCACACCAGAACGGCTGGTCGGATCTGGATAAAATTTAGCACTGAGATAGATTATAGTCAACAACCCATAGGCTACTTCTTATCCTAGAAAATTAAAGAGTTCTCGCGGTCACCGAAAACCTCAATCTTATCTTATTGGACTTAAAAACTTGAGGGCTAACAAAAACAGAATAGGGATGATGACAACTCAATCAACTCACTCAAATCAGCAATTCTTTATCAAACTTAAAAACGTACTTCTAGTATGGAAGTTGTATGAAATTCACAGTTGTGACGTCATAAAATTTCAACGCACTTTTTTCTTTAATCTATATTTTAAAATGGTAATCAAACTTAAGACTAACCGGGGATGTGAATTTTAGGTCTTTTGGAAGACCCTCTATTTAATAATCAGTTTGTAATAATTTATTTTTGATATAGGCATCATCCCTATTGGTCGCAAACTCAGCCTTGTACTTGGCATTGGCAGCAATACCCAGCGTTGATTTTCAGTTTGCTTCAGACAAGCAACTCAAGTTAATGCACCGTCGCCGAGGTATTCACCGTTTTAACTCGGGGCTCGAATGCATTCAATTCGAGCTCGTACTGTACCTTAACTATAAATGACGCAATCGCGCATTTTTTATTAAATAAAAGTATATGAATATGTGCAGTGGCGTGCACGACATAGAGGCATAAAGGTATTGCTCACCCTAGTTAAAAAAGCTCAATGCATAATTTTCATCGTTCCCTGCCTGAAAGTAGGTATCTGCGTAACGAATGCCTACCCGGACTCCGAATGCTGTGCACGCCACTGTATATGTGAATTATTGTTTCGTCTACAGGTTGTCTAAACGGCGGTGCCCAAGTGCGGCCAATCAGCGGCGAGAGCGGTAGAGACTTGGTCGCGCAATTGCAGGCGATGTATTCACAACTGCCCGTGTCTCATCCCTCTCAAAACAAGTTGGTTAAACAGCTCTATAACGAGTGGCTAGACGGCAGAGAGTCGGATAAGGCCAGGGCTGTACTGCACACGAGCTACCACGCGCTGGAGAAGAGCGATATAGCGCTCAATATCAAGTGGTGATCGGTAGACTGATTTAAACGTTAACACCTTGTCATAGGAGCTATATAAAATTATATAAAAGATCTGCGCTGAATAAGTAGGTTAAACTGCTGTATAACGAGTGGCTAGATGGCAGAGAGGCAGATAAGGCCAGGGCTGTACTGCACACGAGCTACCACGTGCTGGAGACGAGCGATATAGCGCTTAATAACACCTTGTGATAGAAGCTATAATAAAATTATATAAAAGACCTGCGCTGAATAAGTTGGTTAAACTAATCTATAACGAGTGGCTAGTCGGCAGAGCGATATAGCGCTGAATATCAAGGAGTGATGATAGTTTGAACCCCCGCATGGAACAAGCTAAGCTGTAAGATAGGCAGGTAAAATGTTGTTCTAACAATGTTGTGTTTTGTATGTATATTTTGTTAACTACTAAGGAAAAGGATTGGTATAAGTAAGTAAGTTTAGGTAAATATTGCATTGCGATGTAAATAAAAGTTTTAATACCTATGTATTAACGAATGTAAAATTACATATTTATAAATATACTGATTCATTTTATAGCCATATATTTATTACAAAATAATAAGCCTTGTTAAAAGGTTTTTAACTTTTATTCCAGGACGATACATTTTGGGGGACATTTTTGATAAGAACTCAAACTAAGCTTTATTTGGATAACACTGGCGCCTCGCGGCCTTTTCATTGTATCATTTTCAACCGTATGTCTATAGAAATAGAGCAGAGTTTAAGTTGCTATAAAAAAGTATGCTGCGTCTCAGCTCCACTCCACTCCATATGAGTGATAAGTTTAAACCTGAGTGTTTCAGTTTTAAATGAACCTTTTAACATAATTTTAATATTTCACATATTAAGCGCGTGAAGAAAAAGGATTGACTACGAATTCTCATCTCGAATGATTTTATCTGAACCGATTCAGTAAATGATATTGACTATTTAGACAATACATTTTCTATTTTACTTAATAGTAGTTATTGTACGATTTCGCCTTTCTGCGGGAATTGTATTATGTAGTAAAGTTATTACGGGTTCATGTAGAAATTGTATAACGGCGACTTATGCATCGTCACTCGCTTGCTTTTTATGTAAATTCACCAACACGTGTTTGTGGGGAGTTTTAGGGCGAAAGTGACGATACGACATTCAATTTTGTATAGTCTGTCGCAAAAGTTAGTGAAAGTTGGGTTGGTTGGTTAGTTATCACCCTACCGGCAATGACGTGCCGCCAAGCGATTTAGCGTTCTGGTACGATGTTGTGTAGTTACTGTACTAAAATAACTGCAAAACCTTTAACAGGTTAGCCCGCAGAGATCGCAGTCAAGGGCTAACTTGTAGACTGTAGTGGAATAGAAAAAACAACGCAGTCTTGTTTAGAATATTACGAAAAGGGAGAACATGAACAATTTTAGAGGTGTCATTTTAGTTTACTTTTTATACAATATAAATTAAAGGCAGATAAGACGAGACTTTTGTTAAAGCAAGATTTCACAATCCCGTGTTATTATGGTATTTTAAACATTGGCAATTTCTTCTGTAGCTACTTGCTTTATTTAGAAACATGCAATGTGATTTTCTTTACAATAACAATTAAAAAGATAAATTTTACGAAGTAGCTAGCCACTCGTGAGTGTTAAATCGTGAATTTTACGTCGCGTAAACGTATCGTCTGGTAAAAATCGTTTTCGGGTCAAATAATTAATATGAATAATCGATTAAATCGCACCGAATGGGTCAGTGTGAAGAGTGGCAGCTTCGGTGAAACTGCGCACACCCATATTTCCAAACTCTTCCACTGTTTACAAAACAACCGACCGGGTGCGCTGCAAAAAACAACCTAATTAGTATAACATTAAGTTCGATAGTGCAATGTCATGGGCGACTTCCGTGTGATGGGAGCCAGTAGAATGCAGTTAGTACTGTTGTGCACAATTTTCAGGGCTGTGATAAGTACCGGATTAGGAAGATGCCCAATTTACCCACAGTTCCCGGATTACGATATCGAACGTGTGAGTACCCTATTTGTTGTTTTTTTACACAAAATATACTTAACAAATGAAAAATAAAAATAAGAGTACTTCCCAGTGGTTGCAGTCGGGGGGTATTCATAAAACTGTAACATACATACACATTAAATTTGACTTATGTGATACTTATTGGTTTCTTCCACATGGCCTTGGCCTGAGATCTATAGAGTATGAACTTTGACTAATTTAGCTCAGACCTTTTTTCCAAGTTAATGTTATGTTAACGCCAGAGCCAGATGGATTTGATTTATTTGTTATGGTCTGTTAAATAAATACCTAAATAGCTGTCTCGTTTGAATTGTATCTTTGCCCGAGAAGCTAGTAAGCTAGAGAAGTTAGGTAAGTAATGCATATAAATCGCATCAAAATCGGTCCAGTAGTATTAGCTGCTTTTAAGGAATATGGTAGGGCTTTAGTATCACACTTCCACAAAAACGACTGAAGTGCAAAACATGATGGGTACCTATTTCGCAGTTAGACCTATAATGCAGCTGAATAGATTTAGAAGAAAATTTTATAAAGCTATTAGATCAGTATATACTTATCTGCTTTTGTTAAGTGCTGCATAGGAAAAAATAACATCAAAATTAGTCTAGGGCTTCTTTACAATCTCGCCACATTTTCCTAGTGACTGCGATCGAATTTTTTGGTTTTAGTAAAACTTGTTTGTCATTTAATGTACGAAAACGTTAAGTGCCCACCTATTTATACACCTACTGCATTTTTCATAAACGATGAAGCGATCATAGAATGGCGACCTTAACCCTTGCACACTCGGTGGTTGGTAGTTTCGGATAATTAACATTTTAGTATTGTTTACAAAGTATTGAGTCACTTGTTATTAAAAATTCATTGCATGGAATATTGTATTACTCTATCCAATCAGTACCTGAATACTACATAGGACCTAGGTATTTACGCGGTAAAATAGAGATAATTGATTCCATCATTTTTTTATTGTTCATTTTCTAAGTAGGTAGTTAGGTAGGTACCTATTCGCGCACTTTGACTTCATAGTAATTAACAAAAAGCAAAAATAACAAAGGTGTAATGAACGATATTACGCATCCATCGATCATCATAGGTACATATTATATTGTAAGGGTACTGAGCTGTACGGTGTACAAAGGAAAGCGCGCCTTCACACACGGTCTTCCGACTTCCGTCGGTCCAACGGGCTGGAGGTCGTCCCACAATGCGCTTCATCGTAACTCTGTGGACATCGAAATAAAATCATTTATTTCACGTAAAAACTTGTGTCGCTTATGATATGTCAAGACTGGAAGAAGAAGATGATGATGATGTTAGAGTCTTACTGAAAAGAACCGGCAGTTGCTCTATTAAAGAGTAAAAAAACCGGGCAGGTGTAAGTCAGATTCGCTTTTGAATAGTACACATTATAAATTATTTCAGTAAATAACAAGAAAGATGTCAAAACAATATAATGTGTGATACATATGGCGACAAACTGGTAGCGCCTGAATTCGGAACCCTGAATTTCGCTCGCAAAATTGCACGCTTAAAAAAAAAAAAAAAAGCGCACATTGCAGAATGCATACCTACCCTAAAGGCCATTAAATAGCTTGCCCATATATTTTAGTTCTCTACTGTCCTAAAGTTTCTTGGTTTAACTTGTGTTATCGTCAGATGTCAGGCACGTGGTACGAAGTGGAGCGCTCGTTCCACCTGATGGAGATAGCCGCGAGCTGCACGGAGTTGGACGTGGTGCTTAGTGATCGGGGATATCTGCTCATCACCGTTAACACTGTCAACAGGTGGTGAGTTATAGAGCTATACTTGATGGGCTAGCATGCGCACGAGTAAAATTGTGTCTGCCCGTTATCTCTAATGTCTACCGAAGCTAACATGGTTACTTGTTTCGTTACGTCAAAAGTAGAGAAACACACAAACGACTATTTTTTTCTTGTAATATACCGGATTTTATGCATGTAGGGTTAACGAAAAATTTGCTGCCATCGACAACATCTATCTCTCTCTCTAGTTGCGAGATATCTCGTTGTGCGCATGCTAATATTGCGAAGCCTGCTGCTTGATTTTGAATTGTGGGAGTAGGTATATGGGCCTGATAAGAATAAGGCTCTCTGGTCACATATTAGAAGGTCACTCAGAGGGTAGGTATGGGAAGAGGTTTGCTTGGAGTATCCCGACGTCATCAAATCCTATACTTAGATTTGAGGCTTATTCGAGAAGATCCGTAGGAGTAAGATCCGTAAATTCAACCAAAAAAATATTATCAATGTCCGATTTATTCTTGTTCAAGTCATCGTACATGACTTCACTTGTATCTATTTCTAAGAAAACTGTTAAAATTATGTTAGCAGTTGAAGTGATGATGAAGAAGAGAGAAATACGACACAAACAGAGAGAGAACGCCAGACGCTGCCAAAATCGAACGGCGAAGGAATTTAAAAAGTATGCCATATTTATCAGGACCGGCAGCCACGGCACCAGCCACGGTCTCGGCATCCCGAGTCATGACGGCTCATCATCCTTCCGCTACAAGGTCAACAACCGCATGCCGTACATCATCGGGCGGCTGCTTCCCGGCGCGGGCCAGTACAACGTGCTGTTTACCGACTACGACAACTTCGCTATTCTGTGGTCCTGCACCAACTTCAGCATCGCACACTCCGGTTAGCGTTTACAAAATTTAGTTTCGCTAGGTTAAAGTGTGTTTGCTACGATTTAACGGCCCATCTTTTCCACTAATTTTAATGAGATTTGGTATGGAGCTAGCTTACATTCCGGGTAAGTACATAGGCTTATCGGGAAAATGAAGGAGTTCCCCCAAGAATTAAGAAAGAATTTCGTCAAAATCGGTTGAAAAGATGGGCCGGGAAAGCGTAGTATACAAACAGACAGACACAATTCCGCATTTATAATATTAGTATGGATCAATTGCGTAAGGAGCTTCGCACATTATTAAACTAGCGAAAGCCCGCGACTTCGTCTGCGTGGTTTGAGGTTTTTTTGTTCCCGCGGGAACTCTTTAATTTTGTGCTATTGCAGACTATAATCTATCTCTTGCCAAATTTCACCCAGATCAGTTCAGCCGTTGGGGCGTGATTGAGTAACAAACATCCATACATCCATCCAAACTTTCGCATTTATAATATTAGTAAGATACTAGAAGCCCGCGACTTCCGCGTGAAATAAGTTTTTTAAATTCACACGGGAACTTCCCAATTGTTCGGGTTAATATATAGCCAATGATGTGGCTTTCTATTGGTACCAGAATTTTCAAAATCGGTTCAGTAGATCCAGAGACAACCTCACAAACTTTACCTCTTTATAATATTAATATAGACGAGTACATTGGGCGTCCCACGTCATCCATGTTTTTCTTTGTATTCAATTTGTCGCAGATCGCATGTGGGTGCTGGGCCGGCAGCGCGACATCGAGGCGGCGCTGCGAGCTCAAATCTACGGCATCCTACAGGAACTGAACCTGGACCCCGACCGCCTCATACTCTCCAAGAACCACAACTGCAATGTCACCGACACGGAGCTCTATTCGCAACTCGAACAGACGACTGAAATAAACTAACTATTTATTCACTTATCCGCATTATTTATTACCTATTTTCCCCCTGGTAATTAAAAGTTAAATTTACCTATAATTTCTGACTTTATTTCAAGGGCTTATGTACTAATACAATTTAACTCATGGAATTGAGTGGGTGCCATGGATGTAGGACTATATCGGTAGTGGCGTAAAACCTCAATACATGTTAATAGCGCAGTACGTTCTTTATGTACACGTCACGCAGAAATATTATTTTTGAGTGGCGCGAAAATATCTCAGCCAATCACAGGGCGCGTCCGTCCGCGGTTGTTTCCTACGCGCCATGTTCGGAGTCTGAGTAAGTACGATATATATGTCACCGTAAGATTGTAAAAACTGTTGGATTATAATCTAACTCGCGAAATTGTAAACTGTCGAAAGATTACAATTTAACGCATTATTTTTCGACAAATTGTAATCTGTCAGGTATATTAACCCGAAAGAACCTAAGTGCCCGGCCGCAGGCCGGGCATTACCTGATTATTTATGTCGAACCTTAACCTTACCTACAAGAAACAGACAAGAAAACGTAAATACAATGAATATTTTAAAAATTGACACTCAGAACATTGAACGGTTCATAATCTTTCGACAGTTTGCAATTTCGCGAGTAAGATTATAATATAACGGTTTTTACAATCTTACGGTGACAGATATCACAAGCCTGTTGATCTTGTGTTTAAAATCTTACCGTCAAGCATTGAGGTCGGTATTTAATTGATGTTCACATTCGGTTTTAGTCAACGTCAGGATGGCGTTGGGTTGCTCTTCTGCGCAAACGGATTTTGCCGATGCTACTTTTATAATAGTGGTAGGTAGTATACTGTATGTATGCGAGTTTCTTTATTCCATAACTTCTAAATGCCTGAACCAGATTTCGGGTATCATTAAAATCCTTGCATCCGCCACTGACCTTCGCTATAAATTTTTTGAAGAAAAAAAGTGATATGCCAGAGCAGTCTTGGTTTTGATTTTTTTTAATTATGTTCTTTTGTTATGCTTACGCTGTGCTAATTTATGAATGCGAAAAGATGCGATGTATGATGCGTGTGTATCTTTAGCCTTTTCACGACCCATCTGTTTAACCGATTTTGACTCGGTTTGTATCCCTTGTGTACAGATTGTAACACGACATAATTAATCTATACCACATTATTGCTTTAGGCGTAATATCCGTGGTATAATCTGTGGTCAGTTACTAGTCGGTTGCCGCCATTTTTTTGAATTCAGTTTAGAACGAGGCCTACGGTAAAAGGGTGCGTGATACTATTGTATATTTTTAAAACTGAGATTTATTTGATAAAAGAGATATTATTGTTATTGTTAAAGTGATACCACATTGTAAAGTCATACGAATTTCATAAATATTAATTATCGAGAGTAACTTGTAAATTACCAGCTAATAAATGTCAGAATAAACAGTTTGATTTTGTAATTGTAACCGATGATTTCATTTCAATTGACCCTTTCTGAGATAGCGTATCATCATGTAGGCCGAGTAAAGGTAACAAAGACAGTTTCGATTTCATCAAACTGGTACTATAATATTACCGTATCATAAGTTTCCGGAAAAATCAAAGGTTTGCTATGGGATTTTCTAAAGCCTTTCTGAACTTTAGTGAAGCAGAAGAGTGGAGACGGAAATCTGCCTGCGCGCTTGGATGGATAGTAAAAAAAAGACTTATTTTCAAGTTATTTATTTTTGAAAAAATATCATTTATTTACAACAATACAAGTAGAATAAAAGATATGAAGACTCGAAATAACTTCTTACTCTGATAAATACAGAAAAAGTATAATGCGCCAATTTTTTTTTATACGCCTTTCACAAAAATTTTGTAACATTTAATAATTTTAATTGTTTAGAAAGCAACATATTAAGTGTTTTTAATATCTATAAAAATTTTAGACTGCAAAATCTCAACTCGTTTTTGAGAATAAAATCGGCAACATTATTTCTAATGCAAATAAATATACCTAAAAGATGTCGGCGTACCGCAAATAAAATTGTCGAATTATACCAATGTATAACATGCAACCGCATAGGTTACCAATAAAAAATACAGGCACAATTTTTATTAAAGGTTTACAATTTTAAAATAAATATTACCACGATATTACTTTTATATTAGGCTTCAGAAACTTTATTGCTAGGTATAATGGAACTTAACCATCTTGATTAAAGCTCAATTTAATCCATGCATCTACAGCAAGCGCTCAAGGCGGAGACCTCAGACCTTGTTAAATTAAACATGGTGGTACTAAATTCTCGGTTTTAAATCAAGTTTGTTGTTGTTGTTGTAACACTACTCAAGTGATAATGTATGGCATGGCATACTGACGTCAAAAACAATAGAAAAAAATACCTACACTAATTATTTTAAATGGGAAGCAGAATATTGAATTTCGTAAGCTCTGTGTTTTATGTCGGAAAACTTAACAAAGGTTAATTATTTTATGCCTAAAATAGAAGTTTGTGGTCTTCGATAATTAATCTACGTAGGTAAGTTGGATCACGCTATTGTAGGTACATTTTGGTTAGTATTTGGCGTTATACATTTTTGTCGTGTATTTTAAATCTATTTATTTGTTGTTACGTACATACATACAGGTATTTTGTCGTATTGCAAAAATCAAGATTTATTATTTTTTTCATAAGATTTTAAAAGCCAAATGATTTACAGATTTACTCGCTGACAAGTTTATTCCGGGGCTTTCATAAAAAGACATTTTATAGAATATTTAACTTTACATCAGCAAATGGACTTAAATATTCATAAAATTGTGTACCAAAATACCATCCATAAATAATTAAAAAAATATAAGTATTAATCTTAAATTAATTAATTAATGTAGATTAGCGAGAAATTTTCTTAAACAAAAATATTTAGTAAAATCGACAATATTGATAAAACACCCGCATATAACTTAACTTCATACATAAATATGTATATTAATATAATATATTAAAGTTTATATCTAGAGATATTGGTATTATTTTATTTTATTATAGTATACTATTTTATACGTCTATTTATTAGAAATACAAAAACCAGTCGCTTACACATCTAATTTACCGTTAGCCCGATATAAGTGCTTGCTTATTTAGTTACACGTAAATCCTAAACTAAATGGACAGGATCTAGGGATATTTGAAACAGTTTGACCCCAAGTCGATAGACCATTTCAGTACTATGGAAATCTCAGCATTTTAAGACAGTTGTGGGTCTAGTTCCGCAGAAGTTTCGTATCGTTTGGTTCAACTATGGCCATGGTCCAATTTTGAAACGCACATTTTTTTGAATATTTAAGTTGGAGTAATAATTCTGTTGCACGCAATCTTTTAACTAAACTTAAAAGACAGCTTTAAATGTTCCTGTTTTTGGTTGATTAAAAAATAGCAATACATGAAACAATATCGCAATTTAAACCTTAGATCCAACCGAAGTAACACATCATTGCTTTGAAGAAGGCAAGGACACATCAGTGAGATAAATTAAAACAAATTAGTAAACAGTAAAACTCAACAACATAAATATACATAAATGCAACTTTGAAAAAAAAACAAATATTTAACAAGAAAAATCTTACTACTGATTATAATACAACTTTAACAAATAAGTACATAAAAACAATACAAAACGAATTACTCAATAGGTATATATTAATATAAATTGGAGCTTTTATATAAGACATTCAAAGCCCAGTAAAATGTACAAATAAAGTACTAATAACAAAGAGATATTTCAATATTATGTGTATGTACTTTGTAAATCGAATACAGGTCTTGTTAAATTGTGATTTAAGACATTTATTGAGCAAGAGAGTTGCTATCTATTTCTTTTAAATATCTGAGCCAGGTTACTTACAGCACTCGCAAACAATATTTACCTTTATTTTTATTTTAACAGGTTCTTCTCAGATGCTTATTATTTAAACCATAACAACTACCATCGCATAAAGCCGTATTGTTTTAATATTGTTGATGTTCGTAGTTTGGAATTTTGGAAGTTTCACGACATAAAACTGTCATGAAACTTGTTTGAAATAATACTGCTTTAAGAGATGGTTGTAACCCCCAGCACAATATATCAGTAAACTGTTAAACAAATTTGCAATATTCAGAAACCGGAGACTACGCCTAAATTCAATTTTAGGTGTTTTAAGTAGCTAACTAATTCAGCAACTTTAATGAAATTAATTTAATTTTGTGTTTTTGTTTGGTAGTTGTGATTTTTTTAAATATCATAGTAGTGCTTCTAGACAATCATTCATCAGCATTGCTTGCAACCCCAGATTTAGAGATAATGAGTTCAAAGATCACACTTAATATTATAAATGCAAAAGTGTATTGGTTTGTCCTTCAATCACGCCGCAACAACGAGCAACGAATCTAGGTAAATTTTTGCATGGGTATAGTTGAGGACCTGGAGAGTGGCATAGGCTACTTTTTATCCCAGAAAATAAAGGAGATCCCGCAGAAATTAAAAAAAGTTATTCCACGCGGACGAAGTCGCGGGCATTATCTAGCTCTTATGTATTTTTTTTAATATTATGAACAGCATTTTATTAATAATCCCTATAATCAAACATCAATAGTATCGGTTAAGATATTTTATCTTTGTTATTAGAAAAACTGACAGTCCAAATCTTACATATAGCTTAAAATACGATAATTTACATTTATGATAAGTATAATATCAATCAGTCACACAACACACACACAACTGAACACAAAGAATTGCTATGCGAGCACGATACAAGTTAAATGAGTAATGACTAAAGACACCAAAAGCATCTATGACATTTTCAAATCTTTCTTTTATGCATCTGGGGTACGTTTGTTCACATTAGTTCATTAAGCAATTCACTGGAGGTCTTTTATCGGCATTTAAAACTTTTTTCATTCCATTTTTCATTCTTCATATTATATTGACACTTCAAAAGCACTTTAAAAACTTTTTATTTATATTTTGATTCACATCTTTAGTAAAATGTTTTGCTTGCATGCATGAAGATGTCGAGACTGAATTATCGACTTCCTTAAGTTTATAAGTATGTTCTCCTAGTACAAATCAACACAGTTAATGGTTTTTGAAAACGATTGTCGATTTCAACTTCTGTTATTTGCCGTTTTTATAGACAGCAACGTCCCTAACCAAGACTTAATGTGATAAAAAGGAGTTGTACAAAACGTAATACTTTTTAACCAGTACTTTAAGGTTCATATTACGTTAACCAGTAATGCTTACAAGTTGTGTAAACTTGTACTTGTACTGGAAATAGGTATATTAGGAAGGCCCACAGAAGATTACAGTGCTTTAATATCTTTTCCACCCAATCATGCACAGTACTGAAAATCTTACACTCAAAACTCAAATATTTAAATGCTTTTGGAGTCCCTAGTAGTTCAACTCTATATGATCATAACACAAATTTATTTAATGCACTTAAAAGTTGTCCCTATTAACACAGTTCCTCACTTCGTTCAACCTCAAGCACTCCGCATCACGGTTACTGTAATCACAAGTGGGGCTGGAATCAGGGCTGTCACACTGCGGGGTAGAGTCTTTGTGGTTAGTTAGATCATTTCCTTGGTTATGCAGGAACTGGTTCATCCATAGCTGTTTCTCTTCCACTTCCCGGCTCACAACCACAAAAAGTTCCTTCTCTTTGCTCTCTAGCTGCTCTTTTAAATATGCTATTAGATCACTACTCTGAAAAAGAAATACAGAAAGGTAAGATTTCGTGCATCACTATTTATTTATTTATACTAATATTATAGAGGTAAAGTTTGTGTTTGTGAGTTTTTGACGTTGTAGGGGGTAATCTCTGGATCTACTGAACCGATTTTGAAAATTCTGGTAAATAGAAAGCCACATTATTTGAGAGTATTATAGGCTATATATTATCCCGAAAAATTAAGGAGTTCCTGTAGGAATTTAAAAAACTTATTTCATGTGGATGAAGTCCAGGGCAAGTATATTTATATAAATATACCCAAATCATAGAATTGTTCATTTTATAAAGTAGACAGAGTAGCCCATCCATTTTAAATCTATTTACACCCATCCTAAATTAATGATATTAATTAATTAATGGTCAAAGATCTCTAGACAAATCGAAAATGTTAGACATTAGATAAGGCCAGTAATAGTTATTATTATTACTATTTCATGAAATGCCACCATTTCACAAAATTATAAACTGTTTCATGAAATAATCAAATCTACAATTTGTACATGAAATATAGACCTCAATTCACCAGCTATTTAGCCATAATAAGAGCACAATGGCTGGATCCATTAGCCAACTAGTGAATAAATGATGCAAACATTTAGTGACACGTCATGTTGATACATAAATTAGATAGATTGATCACTACCACAGTTTTGTAAACTCATTACAATAATGATCATGATACACATCTGGCTTCTGTGATTTAAAATGTAAAATGCACATACCCTTCCTATTAACTGTGGTGCATCTAACTTTGAGTCCAGATTGTAGAAGTTCCCTTGGATCTGTCGGATGGTAATCCAGTGCCTCCGGCGTAGCGGCAGCATGACAAACCCTAGCTTGTAGTCTGATGGCACGTTCAGGATGAATCCACAAATGTTTGACAGATCTAAGCATCCAGGATCTCTGTAAAGACATTTTAATACTATTATTTACTAGATGATGCCCACGCCTATATTCACATGGATTTAGGTTTTTGGAATCCCTACAATAAATAATGCACTCACCAGGCTGCCATCAGAGAAGAGTGAAGACGGATAGTTAAGCATGCCACAACATCAAAGTGACATTCACTACTGTACTGACAAGAGCAATACAACAAAGAAGAAAATAAATAAAATCATAGGATAACAGTAGCTTAAGTCACTCTCCAGGTCTTCAACTATACCCAAGCAAAATATAATCCTGATTAACACTTTTTCATTTATAATATTAACAGAGCTGTAGGGAGTAGTAAAAAAACTTACTAAAAAAACTCTTAACTCTATATTTTTAATGGGCGGTATTTGGCTTGTCAAGCGATAACTGGTACCCCATTTGCCGACTGGGTGTCACATGGAATAATGCTGTCTTTAATATTTATTTAATTTTTTTATTAATATTTTTAAAAGTCAGTTAGAAGCTATCATTGTGAGGATTAGTATTTTGTTCTTGTTAATATGATTGGGTGTGATGCTAGATATAGATTTTCATTTTACGGACAACAAGGTAAACAAATCAGAGACAAGTAATTTTGTCATTTTAGGAAGTTTGTTGTTAAATCGAGTGATGTTAAATGGAGTTTACAGTGTAAATAAATATGACTTACTTCCTCTTGTCAAACCAGACGGCTTCACAACCTTTCTTCTGCAAAGCTGCCATGATCACATTGATGTCATAGTTGCCCAGACCCAGCATGGAGCGATGCGGGTTGATCCACACATTGGGGGACAGGCGGCTGCATATTGTGTCTAGTTCCGACTTGGAAAATGTGTTACGAGTCTGAAAATTTAATGTATTGTATAAATACAGTGTAAACTCTTTATAACGTTATCCTTTATAACAATAAACTCCCTGTAACTTTGAAGTGAGCCCAACTTGGTTGGTTTGCGTTAAAACCCACATATTGAAACACTCTTTATAGCGATATGCCATTCTCTATTACGAAGAAATGTGTTCATATTTGTAGACAGTAAATATTAATTATTGGTATTATTGTTTATGTTATGTTATCAGGTAACAAAAGACTTTGAAGCTCCAAAACATCCGAGGTCGGTCTAGCTTTTGTTATCCTTAATTGCCTTGAACACGTGCAGTATGACGCATTGTTTTCTCGGAAGTGATGGTCTTCGACCAAGCATACTGGATATCATATTATCAGTCGTAAACCTACTTTGAAACTGTTAACATGGCCAGTAAACGGAAAGCGCTTAGTGTTGACAAAAAAGTTTGTGTGATATGTGCGATTGAAAAGGGAGAAAAGAAAAGTGACGTTGGAAAGCATTTTGAACTAAGTCTTGAAAATTCTTGTTAATTTGGTTGTTTTTTTGTTCACTCCATATAACGATAACTCTCTATAACAACAAAAAATGCTCAGTCCCTTGAGTTTTGTTATAAAGAGTTTACACTGTAGTTGTAATAATGTATGTGTATAATGTTGTAATAATTCATATTTAACAAAGGATCATCACATAAATATCCTTTGAAGAAAACTCCAATCATTTTGATTTGAGATAAACTTTACTTTAGTCCAGTACTTTAGTACTTTTTTTCTATTCATTTTAAGACAATATTTTATAAACTAATGGTAATAGATACTGACTGCAGACTGAAATGTTTGTAAGAATTTAGAAATCTCCACAATATTGCGTTAACTGACCATTTTCTATTACAGAACCATTTCGGTAAGTAGCAGCTGGAAACTAACTAGGATAAACTAATATTTTAATGTTAAAACAGCCCCACAAACATTGCACATTTTATTTGGGTTAAAACGTGCATTTTTCCAATTATAAATTGTTTTTCTTATAATAACTTTTTAATAGCTTCTCAGAATCTTACAGAAAATTACAGTCGAGATGTGATAATTATATACTAACGACTGTTTCTGTTTGTTTTGACCAGGCGCGGGAAATTTTCAGTCACGGGAAATTTTCAGTCACGGTAACTTTTCACCTGATAACATCAACAAAGGCCGACTGTACAAGGACGAAACTAACCTGGAATAAATTATTGAGCGCGTGTAAAGCGCACAGCTCCTTTACTTGCTTCTCATGATATATTTGTGGCTTTGAACTCATCTCGATCACTCAATCACCATGATTTGTACTTGTAATCGGCTTTCATGCACAGTTCTCGGCAGAAGTTAACTTGAATAGGATTAAAATTTCACACAAACAATTTTATAAGAGTTTTTTATTTTAAAAATGTTAAATAGATATTAAAAATCGAGCTTTTGCGTAAATTGCTACTTTTATTGACTTTTCACTTGACAACAGCTTGACAAGACAATCAGAAGACAATGAAGACAATTATTTTAACTTGCCTCTGATTATTTTTGTCACTGCTTGTCTATGGCACCAGGCTCGGTGATTTTTTTTAAACTATGTAATGTCCAATCCACATCACTTCTTGATCTGAAGCCATAAAACGTATACTTTTACACAATGGCCGAAGCAAGAGCAAGACGCCTTGTTCTTTTATTGATCTGAGATCTTGGACGAAGAATAAAGAGCCTTTGTTGCACCTATTTTGCACCATTGCACAGATGGACTATTCGTAATTCGGTTTCGGACTTTTGTCTCTGATTTGTAGTGGTGGGCGTTGCGACGAGAAACCGTTTCAAAAAACCGTTCTCGGCTCTGCGACGGTGAAACCGTTTTTACGTCCTGGGTAAAACAGTTAACAGTTTTCGTTGCACAAACCAGTCTTCGAATAACTGGTAGTCGTCCTCGTTCCACGTTCGTTTTTCAAAACAGTTATTACAATCAAAAGTGAACTTTATGTCGATGACATACAGTCGAAAATGAATGTATTCAACGACACGTTCGTTCTCAAAACAGTTATTACAATCAAAAGTGAACTTTATGTCGATGACATACAGTCGAGAATGAATTTATTCAACGACACGTTCGTTCTCAAAACAGTTCTTACAATCAAAAGTGAACTTTATGCCTATGACATACAGTCGATAATGTTAATGTATTACTTTTCACTAAAAAAAACGCAACTCTTTCCATATCAAATATGTTTCGTTCTAAAGAACGGTTGTCGTCGCAACTGGTTTGCAAACCAGTTGCAACGATAACCGTTTTCTGCAACCGTTTTCGTCGTCGGCGAAACGGTTACGTTTCGTTTGTCGAAAATACGATAACGACCCACCACTACTGATTTGGAACTAGACCAAAGACTAATAACCTAGTTTACTTTTTTTTAAGTTTTGGCGCCAATCGCCTGTCACTAGTCTTCATCAGAGTCTTCCGGTGGTCTTCATCATTTACGTTACTTGCAAAGAATTTATTAAACTCTTTTGCGAGAGGTTACTTGTCTCAGGTCTTCATCACCGACCAGTTATAGAAGGTCTTCATCGGCTCTGTTCGTCAGTATATTGCACCCATTTGGTACAAACGCAAGCCATAGAACCATAAAACCAAGAACTGAATTGAATTGAAAACGTAAAAGTGTAAAGTATTTAAAAAACTAAACTTTTCAAAAACCATGCAACAATCCAGTGATCGGTGTAACAAGAGCTACTTTTCCCTATTGAATGAGAACTCTGCTCATCTGCACAAAACTTCTTTACAAAGGTTTTTGTAATTCAATTTTATTTTCATCAAAAACCATGCAACATTCCAGTGGTCAGCGTAACAAAGCTACTTTTCCCTATTGAATGAGAACGCTGCTCATCTGCACAAAACTTCATTACAAAGGTTTTTGTAATTCAATTTTATTTTTGTAAGTTATGATTTTTTTCCAATGGGTACTAATACTTTCCAAGTATTTCTTAATTCAGTTCATCAAACATCACATCGAATCTCCTGTTGGAAGAGGCCTGGAAAGCTAACAATCAAGTTTTAAATGAATATGCACATGGGGATAATATGTTGAATTCAGCTAAGCAGCTCATAAAGAACTCAAATGCTCAAAATAAGAAACAAACTTGGAATAGTTCCATAAGGTAAAGTCTTCGTATATACACTGTAGTCATTGGGTAAAGTCTATATATTCTGATTTATTTTGGATGGATTACTTTTAACATAAAAAAATTATTTACCTTTTGTTAAAGTAGTAAACTTTAAAAACTTACATAACTTTTCCCGTAAACAACATACAAATGAGTTTTGTTTACATAAATATTGCAATTTACAACAAAATTCAAGTATTGAGTGAGGAATCAAACCAGATATTTCAAACATTCGGGTAAACTTTATTTTACAGCAACATGCCAGATGCACTGACATTATTTGAAAAATCACTACAATGTAAAAAATGTGCAGAACCCAAGACCTCAAACTTCATGAAAACCGATTGCCACTGTGAACCTATTGCTTCAAAATCAGAAATAATAAGCATTGAATCCTCACAAACCTCCAGTCAAGACTCCAAAGAAGAAACTAAACTTTTTAAACCAAAATTTTCCAATTCAAGAACCAAAAAGGCTGCGCCAAACACATTTGTACCAATTTCTAATAAGAATAAAGAATATTTTAAAAGTAAACCAAGTATTCAAGAATATATAGCAGTAGATAAAACTGCCACATGCATGGAATATTCTAGTGCCAAAGATAACAATAAGACTAGAGAATATTCTAAAAGGAAAGATATGGTCCAAGAATATGATATAGATGTGGACAAACTGAAGTCTGATACAAGTAAGGATATTGCTATGGAAGAAAAGGAGCATAAGAGTCAAGTGGCTAAAATAACATTTAAAACTGCTAAGGAACAATTACTTTCATCAAATCCTGCTGCTCGTAGGAAGCTGGGTGCTTCCAGGAAAGCGCAGGCGAAGTTTGTGTCTCCAATGCTTGGGACGATGTAAGAATTCTGCTTTACATTCTATCTTGAAGATTTAAAAATCTTTTTAAAATTTATAATCAAATATTTTTCATTAGCCCTATAATATATTAATCATACTAATATTATATTAAATAGTTTGTTTGTTGGCTTGTCCTTCAATCACGCCGCAACAGATCGAAGCCATGCCATGGGTCTAGTTGAGAGCTGGAGCACTCTCCAGGGCTATGTCACTACATAGGCTACTTTTTATGCTAGTTTTTTACCTACTATACCAAATTTCATCAAAATTGGTTGAAAAGATGGGCCAGAAAAGCTTTGCAGACAAACAGACAACAGACAGATAGATATATAAACAGACACTTTTGCATTTACTCTTATAATATTAGTATGGATTTTTCAACAACAACAATCAAATATGAATTAAATGTATTATTGCAGGGACAAGCAGGAGACAACTGAAACTGAAGTATCAGATGAAAGGCTGAAGCACATTGATCCAAAGATGATTGAACTGATTGAGAGTGAAATCATTGATAAGGGAACTCCTATTGGTAACACATTTTGAATCAGTTTAGCTGTAAAATTTAAATCACACTTTATTTCGAGTAGTTATATAAATTCTGAGTCCACATTTGTCAACTCCATCTCTTTAAACTATTCAAGAAAGGACTTGCATGATCATAATTTATTAATCAATCAAATTGCTCCCTTTTTGCAAAATAGCAATAGTTTGTATATCAGCAGCTCTGCCCCACAAAATAAAAACTCCCATTCCAAGAAAACTCCTACTACATATTATATTGAAAGGTGCGAATGCCTTTGAATGAATGGAATTTGAATTTTATAAATGCGAAAGTGTGTCTAACTACTACGCTTTCACAACACACTTTTTCAACCGATATTTATGAAAATTGTATATAGAGATAGAGTGCATCCTGAGAAAGGACATATGTTACTTTATATCCCAAAAAATGAAGAAGTTACAGCAGAAATAAACGCAGATAAATTCGCAGGCATCATCTATTATTTTTGAAATCTTATTGCACACAAATTAAATGAATAACGATTTATGAATAGGACAACATAGTATGCAAAAGTGGACTTATTGCTTATGGTGATATAGCATATATTTGAGATTTATGAAGGAAATAATTCAAAATTTTATTTGAATAAAAATCTTTTGAAGTTGTATTTGGTAGAGAGAGAGAGAGTGGTAAAGCTTAGTTTCCACCAGGCTGGGACGACATAGCAGGCCTACAAATGGCCAAATCGGTGATACAAGAGGCCGTGGTGTGGCCGCTGCTCCGGCCCGACATCTTCACAGGGCTCCGGCGCCCGCCGCGCGGCATCTTACTGTTCGGACCCCCGGGCACGGGCAAAACTTTAATCGGTAAGTGTGATCTACTCTGCGTGACTCAGGCAACGGTTCGCATTGCGAAAAACATTCGCGCGATTTTTTTTTCGCAATTCTGTAACACTAGAAAGCATATGGAGGTATAAAATTGGTACAAAAAAACGCTGGTTTGATACAAATTAGGTAGGAGTATGTGAAATCTGTACGCGAAATATAAATCTTGATAGTAAATTTCCCGGGGTAAAAAGTAGCCAATGTTCTCCCCGGGATGCAACCTGGGATCTTTACCAAATTTTGTCAAAATTGGTTGGAAATTCTGGCTGTGTAACCATAGCAGCAGACAAACAGACACACTTTCGCATTTATAATATTGGTATGGATTCGGATGAGCTGTCAGGCTCTGTATAACTCAAAGTAAGCCGTATCGTAGCTGTATGGTATAGCTCGTATATTGCGTGTCAGGTAAATGCGTGGCGGCTCAGTGCCACGCAACATTCTTCAGCATCTCGGCGTCGTCGCTTACGTCCAAGTGGATCGGCGACGGGGAGAAGATGGTGCGCGCTCTGTTCGCCGTCGCGCGCTGCCACCAGCCCGCGGTAATCGTCATTTATTTATTTTGTACTTTACTAGAGGTCGCCCGCGACTTCGTCCGCGTACAATTTCTGATTTCCTATGAGATTATGAAATTTTCCCGCTGCAAAAAGTCTATCTAAACAGCCTTTATATAGCTTATGCAGGTTTTTATTATTTAAAACTTATAACCAAAATGCTGAATTTTCACGTCTTTTACTACAAACACAATGGACTTTCATACAAATTTTCAACCCCGATTTCACCCTTTGTTTTTCGTAAAATTGCTTTTACTGGTTATTATTATTTAAAACTAATAACATCAATCCCGATTTTCAAGTTTCGTACTACAAAATCATAAAGCTTTTATGTAACTTTCCAACCCCCATTTCACCCTCTTTGGGGTAGATTTTGGGAAAATTGCTTATACAGGTTATTTTTTATTTAAAATTAATAACTTTAATACCGATTTTCAAGTCTCTAACTTCAAAAAATTAGAACTTTCATGTAACCTTCTAACCCCCATTTCACCCCCTTTTGGGTTGATTTTCGTAAAACTGCCTATACATATTTTAATTATTTTAAACTATTAATTTAAATACCAATTTTAATGTCTTTAACTTCAATAACAAAGGACTTTCATACAAACTTCCAAACCCCATTTCAACCCCTTAGGGGTGAATTTTCTCAAAACCGTTTCTTAGCTGACGTCTACACCACAGAAGGAACCTACCTTCTAAATTTCAAGTCTGTATGTTTTATAGTTCCTGAGATCTCGTGATGAATCAGTGAGTGACCTTTCGCTTCTTCGAGTATATTATATCCCATCAAAAACATAAATGTAAAATGAGAGCCAAGTTCAAAATTGTGATATATAAGCCTTGGTTGTTGACTTCAGCGACAAAAGAAGTGAGATCTAAATGGGTGCCAAGTTCAATGGTCAGTCCTGCAATTTATATATCCCATCAAAAACATAAATGTGAAATGAGAGCCAAATTCAAAATTGTGATATATATGCCTCGGTTGTTGACTTCAGCGACAAAAGAAGTGAGATCTAAATGGGTGCCAAGTTCAATGGTCAGTCCTGAAATTTATTTATAACAACATATAATATTTTATAACAACTTAAAATATCATTTCTTCTTATAACTTAGTATAAAATGTTGAAGACTAAGGCTTTGGCTTGGCTAGTTTTCATATACGAATTATAGCGTTCACAAGTTGTAAAGCTGTAAGTTCTTATTTTATTCTTCCGAAAATTTGGCTTGCTGGTAGAAACTGTACTTTTAGGTACCTACTTAATAATAATTCGTATATGGAAACTAGCCAAGCCAAAGCCTTAGTCTTCAACATTTTATACTAAGTTATAAGAAGAAATGATATTTTAAGTTGTTATAAAATATTATATGTTGTTATAAATAAATTTCAGGACTGACCATTAAACTTGGCACCCATTTAGATCTCACTTCTTTTGTCGCTGAAGTCAACAACCAAGGCATATATTATATCACAATTTTGAATTTGGCTCTCATTTCACATTTATGTTTTTGATGGGATATATAAATTGCAGGACTGACCATTGAACTTGGCACCCATTTAGATCTCACTTCTTTTGTCGCTGAAGTCAACAACCAAGGCTTATATATTACAATTTTGAACTTGGCTCTCATTTTACATTTATGTTTTTGATGGGATATCATTACTCTTTGTACAGAAATTATTGAACTCAATCTCAAACTCAAAACATATTTATTCAAAATATGTACCTACAAAGTACACCTTCTGAACGTCATGCTTACAGAGCATAAGACGTGACGGTGATAATTAACTACGATATCTTAAAACTAAAGCTACGAGGGTTCCAAACGTGCCCTGGTCTGAGAAGAGCCCGCAAATAACTCCGCTTTTTTTTTATTATCACCATCTCACAAATATTTGAAATTATATATATGTACTTATAATATAACATTACATAATCAGCCGTTGTAACAATTCATACCCATGCCTTGCTATCATTCAAATAATCCTTTACACTGTAATAGGACTTTTCTATTAGTTTAGTTTACGTTTTACATTAGTAGGTACTTATTATTTGGTGTAAGGTCAGTGTGTCACCCACCAGTAATTCTATTGTACGACTCATTGTACAAGATAATTATAAAGACGAGAATTCTCAAGAAAAATATATAGTGTACCTAGAGTTACACTGACATTGACAGATTACATCTATGGTCAGACTACCTCTACAGCACATTTCTACATCTCATCAATTTTGATTGCAAAAGTTCAAAATCAAAAGTTTTTTGTGAAACATTGAAAACAAGCACGGTAAACAGTCGATATCACTAAAACCACTATAAACAATGAATACAAATCACAATGACTGACAGCTTGAACTGACGACTTCAAATACGTTTCTTCTTCTTTTCTGTCAATGACGTTTCGTTGCACAAAATGTATGAATACGAAGGTAAGGTTTTAATGCAACTATATTATTATTCATTATTATTTACATTAAAATAATAATTATGTGTCATTTTCAATAGTTAAGGAGTTACTACCACCGCTTAAAGCAGTATTGTTTCAAACTAACGGTTGAATGTCACGTACTTTGACGTCCTTAAAATAATGATTATAACACTACAACATAAACGTCAACAATATTAAAATAATACGGCTTTAAGCAATGGTAGCATGCCTCGTGTCAGAGTTTTGATCTATACCTTTGATCATAAAAATGACGATTTTTGTACGTTTATATCTAAATAACCATTTGAGGTGTGCTTATGAAATTTGGAGCACATATGTATCTCACGAGTCTCAATATATGCGCCAAATTTGACATGTTTATGTGAAATAGTTTTTGAGTTATGAGGGGGTCAAAAGTGGCTCCAAATGGTTCGTGTAATATTACACACGGTGCTGCTCGCCAGTTTTTTTGAACTTTGGCTGGACACGCTTCCGCGTGTCTTGATATTACACACAAATACAGGAGATAGTTTCAAAAGTTAAAAAACAGTACAAAGTTTTGCAGGCAAAGGCGTTCTTATCAATTAAAGCTTAAAGGTGGTGCTGTCTCAAAACATCAAAATTTTTTATAGCCCGCGCCAGGTCTAAAATAACTAATATTTTAGGGCATGGCGCGGGTGCACGGAACAGGTGAAGTTACGGGCTTGAATTGTGTTGTCCCGCGTGTCGTATTGAACTATTGAAAATTGGTATGAGCAGCTCTAATAGGCCTATTTCACTGCACTTTTGCATTTTTGGAGAAAGGGTTCCTAATTTGGTCCTTATTGCTGTGTAATAAGCGACGCTCAAACTAGCCCACCCTTTCCACAGGGCCCTGTGAAAAGTGCAGTGTAATAGGTCTATATCTGACGCGGACGCGTGCAACGGGTTTTCACATGCGGTTTTCCATTATATGCACACGCTCCGTGCACCCGCGCGAGTTTTAACGTACCTACCTACTCAAATATAATATTAATTAATTAAATCTTATATCACTAAAAAAACATTTTTAATAACAAGCTTTTGTCCGCCATATTGAATTTAGTGTGAAGTTATTGTATTATTTTGTGTTCGCTTTTAATAATTTATTCATGGGAGTGCTTAAAAAATAACTAGTTCGTTCGTGTTGGGACTCCGCCATATTGGATTTAGAATGACGTCACTTAGCTAACCATGCAATCCAAACTAAACGGGTATGCAAAATTCCAGCTCAATCAGTTGGGGACAACTCTTTTAAAATCTAGTTACAAGATTTGACCTAAACAAACCCACATTGCAAGCTTGTAATAAAATTGCAGGTGATATTCATAGACGAGATCGACTCGCTGCTGACGCACCGCAGCGACTCCGAACACGAAGCGACGCGACGCATCAAGACCGAGTTCCTAGTGCAGTTCGACGGAGCCGCCACTGGTAGGGACAAGAAACTTGAAAAATTACTGTAAACAGCATCACGCTGAGCTGATGCCCTTTTTGGAATTATTTTGTCACAGTCTAGTTCGTATGTTATTTTTTTTAAATTCTTTACTAATAGTAAGTTTGTGTTTGTACCTTCACTGTGTATGGTAATTCCAAATAAAGATTTTATTTATTTATTTATTTATTTATATATTGGAGTCAAGTTTAACAAAAATTATTCGCTAATAGTTGATGCCCGCGCCTTAGTCCGCGTGGTTTAAGTTTTTTTTATACCCGCGGGAACTCCTAAATTTTTCCGGAGTTGTTAATGCTTGCTCATGAAATTGTTGGTAGGTGATGAAGACCGACTGTTGATAGTGGGTGCGACCAATCGCCCGCAAGAGCTGGACGAAGCCGCGAGGCGGCGCCTTGTCAAGCGGCTGTATATACCGCTGCCTGACGTCGATGTGAGCATTTCCAATAATTGTAAACAATTTATGTTATGTACGCGTTTGTTAACTCAATTGTTTTGTAGTAAAATTGCCAAAAATACCAAGCAATACGGTGTGGATACGCTGTCTGCGCGCAGCCAGACGTTGTGCTCGTTTCATTAATTAGAGTTATATAGTATAGATTTTTATTAATTGGCACTAGCTGATGCCCACGACTTCGTCCGCGTGGATTGAATTTTTTTGGTTCCCGCAGGAACTCTTTAATTTTCCGGGGAAAAGTAGCCGGTTTGTCATTGCAGACTATAATCTATCTCTGTGTCAAATTTCATTCGGATCAGTTCAGCCGTTCTGGCGTGATTGAGTAACAAACATCCATCCATCCATCCAAACTTTCGCATTTATAATTTTTGGTATAGGGAGTAAAAATTTTTATTAATGCATTTGTTTCGTCCACAGGCACGCAAACAAATAATATCAAACCTGCTAAAGGACGAAAACCACGACCTCACAGACCAAAACATGTCCGAGCTGGCCGGCCTCACAGAAGGCTACTCAGGGGCTGATATGAAGTCCCTGTGCTCTGAAGCAGCCATGGGGCCCATACGCTCAGTGCCTCTGTCGCAAATCGTCACCATCGATAGTGACAAGGTAACATAATATGGAGTGGCACGTAGACCTAAATAAATATGATCTTAATATTAATATACATACTTAGTAGTTTACATTGCATTTTCATTTAATTGAATTCAAATTGAAAATGAACCCTAAGTGCATTGTTTTAGAACTTAATTTTGTAGTTTTAACACTGCATTTTCATTGAATTGAATTCGAATTAAAAATGAAGTTTAATAGCATTGTTTTAGAACTCAACTTCATAGTTTCAACATCCCATTTTCGTTGAATTGAAAATGAGCCTTACTCACGTTGTTTTACAACTCAATTTCGTGTACGCATTCAAAGCCAACGCTCCAAACAGAAACATTTCGAAAATAATATCAGTTGAATTGAATGTGTAACTTTAAAGCACTGGCTTTTGGGTCCATTTTGTGCTCGATCGAACGATAATGCAATGTTAAAAGTTATAGACAGCGTACAGTATTCAAGGCTTCAAGCTATACGTGTTTGTTTTACCAGGTCCGCCCAGTCAATGTCCAGGACTTCAAAGTTGCGCTTCAACGGGTCCGGCCGAGCGTATCGCAGGACGACCTCGGCCAATATGTCAAGTGGAATAACACTTACGGTCAAGGGTTTTGAATTTTTATAAACTTAATTTTAATAAGAACCTCCATACCTACTACAATAAATACAAGCATCAAATAAACCTTTACATGATGTTTTATTCTTCTCGCCTTCTCATACATTAATTAGACTGAGTCATTCTTAAATATCTTCCCTACTCCTTTCATTTTACCAACCAGATCTGCACCTTATAAATTATACCGATCGGACGCTGGCCGTAGTAAATCATAGTATATGACATGATATGGCATTCTTAATAGTCCGTACTAGATTATAAAAATCTAGTAGGTTTCTCGATAAGAATTATTCGATGATGTTTTATAAGACTTATCCCGTCTTCTATGCGTTAATATTAGATAACATCCTTACTCAGTTCTCATTCTGTTTGTCTCTTTCACAGAGTACTATGACGGCGCAATTGGAGTGAAACATGAAATTCGCTTATATCATAGACAATTAACAGACGTCAGACAAGAGTGATGTTTTTTTAAAAGTTGTCACTCTGACGGAACTTCGCATTAGTGGTAGCACAGAGTACATTAAATAGGTGGTAGCATGGCGGGAAAAAACCAACCGCCGCCGGCGCACCGCTTTCACGACAAATCGTTTTATCTGGCGCAATTCTAATTCTTTATTAAGTTGTAATAACAATAATAGTAATTTTATAAGTTGTGGTTAAAAATAGTTTGGGTTTAGTGGATTGGATTAGTCATGGATACTGACGAGAGCCATCCTGTGCCTATATCAGAAGTGGGATCGAACGAACGCCCTGAGGAAGAGACACGACCTTTGAATAAGGACTCTGCGATTTTCGCGTCTCGAGATCCTCCTTAGAGTCATCATCCGGTGAGCAGTTTCCTTTTCTATTCGATAGGGGTCTATCGTCTGAGTGACTGAAAGTCACTGCAAAAAGTTCCCGGGTACTGTACGCTGTGCTGTGCTCGATTTTAAGCACATGTATAAATCGGCGAGGCTTTAGTTGATATTACTTTCACATCGTTCTTGATTCTATTATGGGGAATGTTAGGATCGAAGTTAAACAAACCCAATGTAATTTAAAATTATTATATATTGAAAGTTGCTTATTTAATTATGGTTACAAAAGTCTATTGATATATTATGATAAACGATTTAAAACACTGTGTAAGGACTATGGACGTTACAATATGTATAATAATTAATAGATTGGTATCGAGTGAATTAGCCGGACAAGTTGCGTGTACGCGGCCTCCCTGCGTAGGGGTTCAAGATTCACTGACTGGAACGCCCGGGAGAATCCCGACCGAAAGCGAGTCGGAACGGACATTCCCGAGGGTTCAGTAGGTCTCGTGGGACTTCGCCACATCAGCCCCCCCGGAGACCTTTAGGTCGTTCATGATGATTAAAGAATTCGTTCTTTTACACAATTAGCTTCCCTTGCTACAAAAGTACATATTATAATTAAAATTAAACATAAAAGTAAATTTGGTATTAAACTATTGAATGTTTACAAAAAATAAACGATACAATCAGCTTACGTATAATATTAATAACTAGGTAAACATATTCTCGAAAATGGTTTTACATACTATGACATGTGGAATTAATTACATAAACCTGCGAGGGAATCTTACCTGTCTGCCAGAGCGAGTTACTGTGTCAGGCTTGGCGGCAGGCGGTTCTGCAGTAATGGGCGTGAACGAAATAGGTTGAGATTCGTGCACAACGTAGGCTGGTTTGAGACGATCGATGGAAACTGTGACGACCTTACCGTTTATGTCGATTTTGAAAGTTTTTTCCGATCGCTCGATTACCTTATACGGACCAGAGTAAGGTGGCTGTAGTGGTTTTCGGACGGCATCTTGTCTGAGAAAGACAGCAGTAGCGGAGGATAAATCCTTGTGCACGAACGTTCTGGCGATTCCGTGACGTATTACAGGAGTCGGCTTCAAGTCACGGATGTGTTTGCGAAGGCGAGATAGGAAATCGCTGTAATCGACGACTTCTGATGCGGATGGCAAGAATAAATCTCCAGGCAAGCGAAGACTTTCACCATATACCAGCTCAGCAGAGGTAGATGCAATATCGTCTTTCCAGGCGCTGCGTATCCCTAGCAACACAAGTGGAAGTACCTCTACCCATTTCTCATTATTGTGGCACATAATTGCTGCTTTTAACTGTCGATGAAATCTCTCTACTAAACCGTTCGCGGCGGGATGATACGCCGTAGTGTTAAGGTGTTGGCAACCAGTAAATTTAGCCAGCTCTTTAAATAAATGGGAGTCGAATTGGCGCCCTCTGTCTGTAGTAATTTTACGAGGACAGCTAAAACGTGCTAGCCAACCACTTACAAAAGCGAGAGCCACTCTTTCTGCTGTAATATCTTCTAGAGGAATCACCTCGGGCCAACGCGTAAATCGATCGACTGCAGTAAGACAATAGCGGTAGCCGTGCAATATGGTGAGCGGCCCTATGAGATCGATATGAACGTGGTCAAACCGAGAAGATGGAGGAGTAAAAGTATGGACTGGAGCTTGGGTGTGCCGTGTAACCTTTGATCTTTGACAAGCGAGGCAGGCTTTAGTCCAAGCCCTACAGTCCTTTCGTATACTAGGCCATACGTACCTTTCGGTCATCAGTCGGATGGTAGGCGTAGCACCAGGATGACTCAAGCCATGGATGGCGTCGAAAGCCTGTTTGCGAAATTCGGGTGTTAGATACAAACGTGGTTTCGGACCAGAAACATCGCAATACACTTTGCATGCACTAGAGTCAGAAATTCTTATTTTCTGTAAATCCAGTGAAGAAGAAGTGTGCATAAGATGTCTCAACTCGGTGTCCGTCTCTTGTGAAGAAACGAGTTTATCTAAACTAATGCTATCGGTAACGGATTCGATCCGAGAGAGTGCATCAGCAACGACGTTGTCCTCTCCGGAAATGTGTCGCACGTCGGTCGAGAATTGTGACACGAAATCGAAATGTCGGAACTGACGTGGAGAGCATTTTTCTGACGCTTTACGAAACGCAGCAACAATAGGCTTGTGGTCTGTCCAGATCGTGAATGGCTTCAGCTCGACCATGAAACGAAAATATTTCACGGCTTCGTAAATCGCGAGTAGCTCTCGATCGAAAGGGCTATAATTACGTTGAGCTGAGGTCAGTTTCTTGGAGAAGAAAGCAAGGGGTTGACAATTACCTTCTTAACCTTAATTACCTTCAACTTTCTGCTGCAATACGGCGCCGATGGCGATATCGGACGCATCACAGACCAACATCAGATCCGCTGTAGGATCGGGATGAGCAAGCAGTGTTGGATCGACGAGGCTCTTTTTGCATTCGTTAAAAGCCTGTTCCAGCTCAAACGTCCAGGTGATTGGAGTGTTTGGCTTGGTGTTCGTACCGCTAAGTAGTTTGTGTAAAGGTGCTTGGATTTTCGCAGCGTTCGGTAGATATCTTCTGTAAAAGTTAATCATACCGAGAAATCTCCTTAAGTCTTTCAAGGTCTTGGGCTGCGTGAAGTTCTGGATACTACTTACCTTTTCTGGCGTAGGACTCGTGCCATTTGCCGTAACTAAGTAGCCGAGGAACTCGACTTCCGGAACACCAAATACGCTTTTAGCGGAGTTTAAAACAGCACCATGATCTCGAAGGCGCTCTAAAACCTGTTTGAGATGACATTCGTGATCGGTGTGGTCACGTGACGCAATCAATATGTCATCTATATACGGGAAAGCAAAATCCAGATCCCTTATGATTTCGTCCATGAATCGCTGAAACGATTGCGCGGCGTTCCTTAAACCAAAACTCATGAACAGAAACTCGAATAATCCGAACGGCGTAGTTATGGCAGTTTTGGGTACATCAGCAGGGTTGACTGGAATAAGATGGTAAGCACGCACCAAATCAATTTTGCTAAACACCGTACAGCCATGTAGATTATGGGAAAAATCTGCGATGTGGCGTACTGGGTATCGATCGGGTATTGTTCGAGCGTTTATACCTCTGTAGTCTCCGCAAGGTCGATCAGTACCGTCTTTTTTAGGTACTAGATGGAGAGGCGCTGCCCACGGACTATCGGATCTACGTGCAATACCAGCTCTTACCATATCCTCAAACTCACGCTTAGCTCGGCGGAGTCGGTCCGGTGCCAATCTGCGAGGTCGACTGAACACCGGCGGACCGGGCGTGGTGCGTATGTAGTGGAGCGTTTGATGCTTGACTTCGCGCACCATTGGCTCACCAGAGGGTCGCGTGACCTCAGGAAACTGTTTGAGTAACTGATGATAACGAGAATTACCTGTAACAGTCTTAATTTCGCACTCTAAGGAAGACAGCACGGGTTTAGCATTTACAATAAGCGTAGTCGTATTATCAACTAATCGGTGGTTCCTTACATCTACGAGTAGGTTATAATATGATAAAAAATCTATGCCTATGATCGGTCGGGTAACGTCGGCTATTACAAAACGCCAGCGAAAATCTCGACGCAACCCGAAGTTTAAATTTAAGTTTATTGTTCCATATGTATTAATCACTGTACCATTAGCGGCAAAAAGTTTATAGTCAGTCTTCTTAAAAATTGTCTTATAAGAACTTACATTTCTAATAGGGAACACACACAAATCAGCACCAGTGTCTATTAAGAACTTAACGTTAGAGTGTTTGTCCGTTACAAATACGCGACTCGGTGTGACGTCACGACAGTCATCTTCAGCCGCCATCAATGACTGCGTTTTTCGTTTTCCGACGAGTTGTAGTTGCACGGCTCACGGCACTTAGTAGCCTTACTTCGGAATTTGCGGTGATACCAGCAGTGGGCATCAGTCGCAAAATTATTGGGTCGGCTACGGGAACGTCGGCGCCATCTCGTGCTGCTGTTCGATCTCGAGCGGGATCGCGATGACGATTCAAGTACGGCGATTTGGCGCGACAAATCAGCGACTGATTGTTTGAGTTCGCTGATTTCATCATTCGACGTTGACGCGCACAGCTGATGAACTTGCGGCGCGGTACCAATCGCATTATTATACACATGTGTAGCCAGCTCGTCGAGGCTACTCTTGGATTGCGATGCCATTGTTTAAAATAAAAAAAACTTTTGTTAAACTGATTCTATTTCGGGAACAAGTCCGCCACAATGCACACAAAAAATGTTCGAATTATGCAAGCACTTGAGAGTTCGGCGCGTCGCTGGGTCACCACTTATGGGAACGTCGGAGGTCACCAGTTATGGGGAATGTTAGGATCGAAGTTAAACAAACCCAATGTAATTTAAGATTATTATATATTGAAAGTTACTTATTTAATTAAGGTTACAAAAGTCTATTGATATATTATGATAAACGATTTAAAACACTGTGTAAGGACTATGGACGTTACAATATGTATAATAATTAATAGATTGGTATCGAGTGAATTAGCCGGACAAGTTGCGTGTACGCGGCCTCCCTGCGTAGGGGTTCAAGATTCACTGACTGGAACGCCCGGGAGAATCCCGACCGAAAGCGAGTCGGAACGGACATTCCCGAGGGTTCAGTAGGTCTCGTGGGACTTCGCCACACTATCATTTCTGTGCTGCTATTATTAATTGTACGCAGAGATATTTTGGGTAAAGGTTTTTGCTTGACAATCGATGACGACTATTTCGATTTAGCATTAAAAAAAAATTGCAGCCAGCAGCAGATGCTCAAAGGTTTAACATGGGACACACAAAATGAAATAGAAAACGCTGAACAAAAATATCCGTTATCATAAGTATGCCGTGATTATCATCTTTATTTTAATGTATGGAGTGTTTTTGTCAATTTTTTCATCCTGGACAAGGTTTGTCGTCCGGGCCGAGCCTGAAAAGGTCGGTTGAAGGGATGCACTCGCTTGGTTCAGATGTATGGGTTTCACAGTCTATCCTGGACAAGGTGTGTCGTCCGTGCCGCACCTGAAAAGGTTGGTTGAAGGGATGCGCTCGCTTGGTCCAGACGTATTTGCGTTGGTTGACTGGTCGACGGGTCCACGCCGCTTTTACGGCTGGTCGAAGGGACACACTCGTCCGGTCCATGTCTGTAAATCTGTGTACTACAAATGGTCGAAGAGACAGTGCCGTACGGTCCACGCCGCTTTTACGGCTGGTCGAAGGGACACACTCGTCCGGTACATGTTTGTAATTCTCTGTCCTACAAATGGTCGAAGGGACAGTGCCGTCCGGTCCACGCCACTTTTATGGCTGGTCGAAGGGACACACTCGTCCGGTCCATGTGTGTAATTCTGTGTCCTGCAAAAGGTCGAAGGGGCAGTGTCGTCCGGTCCACGCCACTTTTAGGGCTGGTCGAAGGGACACACTCGTCCGGTCCAAGTTTGTAAAATTACCTATTACCCGCTAGAGAGCAGCCTCTTTGTCAGGTTGGACGAGTACATCGTTGGAGACTGAGACTTTCCAAATCCTTTGTTTTAGGATACCGTTAAGGAGCGCCCGAGGACGGTTGAATGTCAGTCCGGCCGTCAGAGCGTGACGGCGCAATTAAAAGTTACTTGTCTCTGGCGCAATTGAAGTGAAACATGACATTCGCTAATATCATAGACAATTAACAGACGTCAGACAAGAGTGATGTTTTTTTAAAAGTTGCGGAGCGGAACGTCGCATTGATGGTAGCGTGGTGGGAAAAAACCAACTTTTGCCGCCGGCGCACCGCTTTCACGACGAATCGTTTTATCTGGCGCAATTCTAATTCTTTATTTAGTTGTAATAACAATAATAGTAATTTTATAAGTTGTGGTTTTGGGTTTAGTGGATTGAATTAGCCATGGATACCGACGAGAGCCATCCTGTGCCTATATGTATATTTTGTCTGCCATACAAGTATAATATATTAATTATTTTACTTATTGTATTTTCTGACAATCAAAATAAGTATTATTATTAAAATCAAGTCATACTCGACCCTGCTTCTCATTATAATCGGGTTTTGCGTCTTGTGTGGTTCATCCAAGGCATTGAATTTTGTTCAGCATGAAACATTGGTCAGAAAATGACTAAAATATAATAATTCATTCCAAGGTGCCCATGTTATTGGATATTTCTCAAAACATGGTAATATTATCTGAGAGATGTTTCTTAAAATCTAAGTTTTTTTTAAAACATAATTAACCTATTTATGAATGAATTGCTCAGAGTAGTCTAGTCTAGTAGTTTTAAGTATTATTGTGAGATTGTGATAACAAAAATTATACCCTATATTATATTTAATATAACTATACTATATTATATATAATTATATGAGTTTGTTCTAGGCTTATTTTCTGGCGCGCTGGAATTTAAGTTTATTAGCATATTATTCAAACGAAAATAGTACAAAAGATTTAATAAAAAAAATTAAAAGCTTTTTGTTTTATTTTTAACCTTCGAATAGAAAAATTAATAATATTTGCTTGATACCCGTAATAAAAATCGGTAATTTACCGAAAACCGATTAAAAAAAACGATATTTTACAAAAAAGTGCAACCCTATTATTTTACTATTAGTTACGATTTTGTACCACCGTCTCGAGGCCCATCCCTTAATTTACTACGCCATATTACTACGATAATAACCCATTCATCCCTTTCACATCTATAGAAATTGTGGGAAAGAGCACAAAAATGTATACCTATTAAATGCCATAAGAAGGTGAGACAGACAATCAAATACGAATGAAATTGAAGTTTAAGTAGATATTGATTTTTATGTATAGATATAACGTGAAATTGTATAGCCTGTACGTTTCTCAAAAATGTCTATGAAGTTCGTTCGTCTATCTCTGGTTAACTTGTCTCTGTTTTATTTTATCTCAGAATACTGTAATCTGTCTGAGATTTTTATTGTGATTTAAATGAAAAAAAAATAGTGAAACTGTGTGAAATCTAAATTAATCAAATTGACTATAGTGTAGAATATCAGCACAATACAAAATGGAACAGGAAAACAGAGTTGTGGTACTGATTGACATGGACTGTTTCTACTGCCAAGTGGAAGAGAAACTCAACCCTGAACTGAAAGGCAAGCCTATTGCCGTGGTGCAGTACAACCCGTGGAAAGGAGGAGGGTAAGTAGAGTTTTTAAGCAGAAGAAAAGATTATATTCTACTAGATGATGCCCGAAACTTCGTCCGCGTGGAATAAGTTTTTAATTCCCGGAGGAACTCCTTAACATTCTGGGATAAAAAGTATGTCCTTCCTCTGGATGTAACCTACCTCTTTACCGAATTTTGTTAAAATCTGTTGAAAAGATAGGTTGTTAATGCGTAGCAGACAGACAGATAATGCCCGGGACTTAGTTTTCTTAATCCCACGGGAATTCCTTAATTTTCCGGGATAAAAAATAACCTTTGTCTTTTCCCGGGATGTAACCTGTCTCTGTACCAAATTTCATCAAAATCGGTTGAGTCGTTGGGCCGTGAAAGCAGCAGACAGACAGACATACTTACACAATTCTAATATTAGTAACTAGGAGATTAAACA
Source organism: Erebia palarica (assembly GCA_964035005.1). Taxonomy (NCBI): domain Eukaryota; kingdom Metazoa; phylum Arthropoda; class Insecta; order Lepidoptera; family Nymphalidae; genus Erebia; species Erebia palarica. The sequence continues at coordinate 42,391,664 of OZ035983.1, forward strand.
ATTAAAAGTAAGGCCTTAAACCAGGAGGACTCCAACTTGTAACCACTGGACTATCACTTCTCCTAAATTGTGATTTGTTTCTATAGAATAATTGCAGTGAACTATGTAGCTCGAGGCATGGGTGTGACGCGGCACATGAGAGGTGATGAAGCCAAAGAGAAGTGCCCCGAGATCGAGCTGCCGTCTGTGCCTTGTCAGAGAGGGAAAGCTGATATCACCAAGTGAGATACTGAATTAAGTCATTCATCAAATCAAATCACTATCCTATATGTATGATGACCTGTAAGATATTACTTATTTATATCAAAAATAATGTAACAAAATAATTACTTCTTTACAGATACAAAAAAGCATCATAGCTACACTACATACACTTAAGGTCTATCACCATTAAACGATTATCATGAGCTGGTCAAACTCACATTAAAAAGGTTTTTAGTTAAAAAGTTCTGAGAGAGAGGAAAACATTAAAAAAAAAGAATTTCATAGATAAGTAATGGACCCAGTATTTTTTATAGGTTATATGACATTTTTATTTATTTTGTAGGTACAGGGATGCAGGGAAAGAAGTGGCAAAAGTGCTTCAAAAATTCACTCCTCTGCTGGAAAGAGCATCAATTGATGAAGCCTATTTAGACATCACTGCTCCTGTAAGTTGCAGTTTTTTTTATTTCTTATATTATTTTATTAGGTAAAAGGAGAGTGGGAAAGGACAGAGGAAAAAATGGGGTGATGACATCATTGGTAGAGCAGAAAATAAATTGTTGAATGAATATTGCTGCACACAAAAATGAAGGAGTGTTTTATTATGGGAGGCTGTTTCATAAACACAGTATAATTTTTTTAAATAAAAAGTTCAAATTGTGTGCGAAATAAAGCTATAATAATAAATATTAATAATATTATTCTTATATTTAATCAAACCAATTAAATAAATAAATATCAGAAATTTTAAATGATATGTTCATTCATTCATGGACATAATGCAACATAAAACATAATACATACTCCACTCTCTGTACCAACGTTTTTCTGATTATTGGCAATACAATTAGTAAGTATGAAAGTGCTTTACCACTGAAATTTAGTTAAGGGTTGATACCATTGGTTTCAGGTGCAAAAAAGACTGGAAACCCTAAACGTTCATACCCTTTCAACTGACATGATGCCTAACACGTTCGCACTGGGCTATGACAGCATAGAGGGGTTCATATCAGACGTGCACGCATGTGGCTCGGACTCCATCGAGTTTGATTACGATCACGCAAAACAACTGTTGGTGGGCGCTTTGATTGTTAGCGAGATCAGAGCTGCGGTATATGAAGAAACAGGTACGCTTTTTTCGTTCACAAGTAAGCACTTGACTGTGATTTCATGTGATGACGCAGTCCAAATATGGTAGCAGGCTAAGCTATTTATAACATGGAGGACATACAGGTGTCTCTTATGTTATGTCATGTTATGTCTATCACTGGTTTGGAAAGCAGGTTCTGCTGAGAAAAGCCAGCAAGAAACTCAGCAGTTGCTCTTTTTAAAAAAAACAAGATATTACAATATGTAATTATGTAGGTATATAAATTGAATACAGCAATGTAAGTAATTATATTATCCTGTGGGGCGCTGGACCTAAAGTCGATTGCTTCCATACAAACTTTGTCTTAAGAAATTCTTCTATTGTATAATAGCCTCGACTCAACAACTCGCAGATATATTACTCCCATACGCCTTACTCGCACTTAAGAGCTTTCGAGATGGTCAAGACTCGAGCAGGCTTGAATCAAGCCCCTACGTGCTCAATTTGCGCTTGATATCCTACTTTCTTTATTGCACTACAAGTTATGGCACTTGCTGAACCGTCGATATGATAAATCTTTTGGCAGATCCTCTATCTATACTAATATTATAAATTCGAAAGTTTGGATGGATGGATGTTTGTTACTTAAACACGCCAGAAACGGCTGAACGGATCTGGATGAAATTTGGCACAGAGATAGGTTGTAGTCTTGAATAACACATTACACATAGGATACTTTTTATCCCGGACAATTATTATAAATGGATTCCAGTGTAATCCAAAAAACTCAGTCCACACGGCCGAAGTTGCGGACATCAGCTATTTTTTATTATAATCACAGAAACAGATTTTTGGCAAAATCGTGCTTGATCAAACTACACAATCCGTCCAGAAAGCCTTTAAAGGTTTAGGCGCGGGATATATACGAGAGGCGCAGGATATGTACGAGAGGCGCGGAGACGGCGCGGTGGCGGCGGCGGTGTGGCCTTGGAAGTATGAAAGCGTCCGCGCCTAGCCGCCTGTGTATACTTGTTTGTCTCTTGTAAACATTTTTAACGAAAAATGAAACAAGCGCGCCGGCACCTAGTCCGCGACCGTTCCTTCTCGGGTAAGTCCCGCGCCAGGAACTTAGAAACTGTCAGTGCCGTTGCAGGCTACCGCTGCTCGGCGGGCATAGCTCACAACAAGATCCTCGCCAAGCTGGTGTGCGGCATGCACAAGCCCAACAAGCAGACCCTGCTGCCCAAGCACTGCGTCGATATCCTCTACAAGTATGTACCGTGTCGTATACTCCTGAGCCCTGACTCACTGCATGCACCTTGTTAGCAACACTGCTTTGCGCGTCTGAGGTTCACGCCGCTCGTGACATGGGGGAGTTGTCTGTGGTCGTGACGTCAGTGCCCCTCCACTGAGGAGAAAAGATGGCGGCGTAGCGACAACGCAACGGGGGTTGACACGCGCACCGCATTCTTGTTTCGAGCTCTGATCCGTGCACGTTGTAATATTATTATACTTGCTACATATTTATGTGGGGTTTCCTGTAAAAACCTCCATCTTATTTTATTAAAATCAAAGTCAAAAGAATACCAAATTGGTAAATGCATTTTTTGATCGTCAAAAAAAGATATAAGACAAATATAAACACCAAAAATCTAAGCGAAACGTATAAACGACGCGCTTTGTGCGCCGCCAAACCCGCTTAAACCCTCTCGAGTTAGGTTTTCACTAGCTTATCACGATTACATCGATATGCGGTGACATCTTATCAGACAGATTAATGCAACTGACAGTAATAGATTGGCCAGGGTAATAATAATTCAGTTTTTTTAATCAACACATTGATTGAATTGCTTTTCAAGTTTTCTCGCTACCTGAATTACATAAGAAATATTTTCTATTCAGGACTCTATCAATAAAGAAGGTGAAACATATGGGTGGCAAGTTCGGCGACGCGGTCTGTGAGGTGCTGCGGATCAAAACTATGGCGGAGTTACAACACTTTACAGAAAAAGAGCTACAAGCAAAATTCGACGAAAAAAATGGGTACATATTATTATTATTTATAATAGGCTAGGCAGCTTTCGCTGATGCGCCTATATCAAATCTTGTGCTTTGTCTTCAAGTACTTATCCAGTCTGTTCTTGAACTGATTTACAGAGCTTGACATCACCACATCCTCGGGCGGTTTGTTCCACATAACCACTACTCTGTTGCTCAAAAAGTGTTTGAGGGGATTTAATGATGTCAATTGATGACGCAGCTTTCGATCGTGTCCTCTTAGACCGGGGCTCCTTTTTGTTAAAAATATTTCCTCCATATTTGGGACATTATAGTAGTTGTTCAGTATTTTGTATGTTTCAATGAGATCGCCTCTTTCTCGCCTACTTTTGAGGGAACTAAGTCCAAGTTTTGAAAGTTTTTGCTCATAGGGAAGATTTTTTAGCTCTCTCAACATTTTAGTGGCTCGTCTTTGTACTCGTTGTAATATTTCTATATCCTTGACGAAATATGGATTCCAGACCTTTAACGCATACTCCAACAAAGGTCTGACATAGGTCTTATATATTTTCAAAAAGGTTTTCTTTGTGATGTTGAAGAATGCCTTACGGATTAGGTACAGGATTGAGTTGGCCTTATTTACAATAGCTACTATGTGTGCTTCCCATTTTAAGTCACTGCTTATGATAACACCTAGATCTCTAAGACAGGTGAGAAGGTTAGTAACTGTTGATCGCTTTGGAGTGAAACCATGTTGCTCTGGAATTATTATGTTTTCTTTTATAATAAATTCCCTCAGGCTGTCAGCTATAATTTTCTCCATAGCTTTACACAAGATACTTGTTAAGCTGATGGTTCTGTAGTTTTCAGCCTTTAGCTTGTTACCCTTTTTGAAAATAGGTGTCACCACTGCTTCTTTCCAGTCTGAAGGGAGTTTTCCTGTTGTAAAAGAAAGATTTATAAGTAGAGTTGCTTGGTTAATTATGGCACTGCATTTTTGGAGCATAATAGCAGGGATATTATCAGGACCACTAGCTGTAGATTCATCGAAAGTTTTGATTGCCTTTAGAACCTTATCCGGTGTAAACACAGTATTTTCTAATGACGTCTGTATTCTTCGAATGTTCAGTTCTAGTAAAACTCAGGTGGCTCACGCACATATGCATTCTCAAATTGATTGGCAAATATTTCTGCCACCTCTACTGGCTTTGTCACTACTTCATTTGTGTGTGGATTTACAAGCGCTGGTGGTATGTCAATCCTTGTTGATACTTGTCTTCTGACATATGCATCAAACGCTTTTTCTCCACAATCAGCAAGATTTGATTCGAAATTAATTCTATTTTGACGTGTAAACTTTACTACTCTATTATTTATTGCACGATATTTTTTATATGATTCATCGTCTTGGTCAAGTAGTAAGTATATATATTCCAAAGCTTCTTTTTCTTATCTGTTAGTTTACAAATGTCCTTGGTTATCCATGGTTTGGTTTTAACGCAACCTTTGCGGCATTTTATTTTGGGTATAAGGATATCGATAGTAGTATGAATATTCTCTTTAAACGTCCTCCATGTATCATCTATTGAGTAATTTTCTGGTAAATCTGATGCGAGCAAGTAATTGTTAATTAAATCAAAGTTACCATATTTAAAAGCTCGTTTTTTAGATGTGGATTCTTTTGCAACCTGGTCTACTAGTTGTATCTCAGCTACCAGAACCACATGATCACTTTTCCCTATTGGAGGGTGATACTTAATTTCACTAATGAGGGACTCGTCTTTGCAGATAATGAGCTCCAAAAGTGATTCTTGATTGTTCCGTTTTCTTGTATTTTGAGTCACCATTTGTGTTAGGTTACAATCAATGAATAGGTCGATAAAGCTTTCGTATAACTTGTTATAACCTGTGGTTTTTTCGATAGGCCATTTTACATCTGGTAAGTTAAAATCACCAACTATTAACAGACTTGAGTTTAAACCTGCAGCTTTTTAAATGTTTTTAATGAGGTATTCATCAGACGGTTCTATATTGTAGTGGGTCGGTCTGTATACACAGGCTAGTAAGAGGTTAACACATAGTAAAAACACATAGTGAATGAGAACAGTATTTTCTACTACTACAGATACGTAGATGATATAATCATATGTTGGACGGGGACAGTGAGACAACTGGATGTATTCGTTAAAAAACTTAATAGATTGCACCCAAAAATTAAGTTTAAGTCAGAATTAGAACAGAGCAAATCTTTGAATTTCCTTGAATTGACTATATCCCGGGTTAATAATAAACATGAGTTCAAAATTTATTGCAAGCCTACATTTACTGACACAACTATACCCGTATCGTCTTGTCATCCTTGGCAACATAAACTCGCAGCATTCCATAGCTATGTACACAGGTTATTGTCCATTCCACTGTCAAAAGACGACTATAGGAAAGAATTAGAGGTTATATACCAAATCGCACATTCAAATGGATACAATCAGAATATTGTTAATAATATAATTAAAAAACAGCAGTCAGCACAAATTAGAAAAGATCTTTACATGGCTACATCGGATAAAATTAGTAAATATAAAGCCAGTTTGACGTATTTTGGACCTATATCTGAGCGCATTGCAAAGACGCTCAGATCACATGATGTGCATGTCGCGTTCCGGACAAATAATACACTTCGGAGGATTTGCAATGGAAAAGATAAATTAAAGAATCATCAAAAATCGGGTGTTTATAAGCTCGAGTGTCCTGAATGTGGTGCCACATATGTTGGTCAAACTGGACGCAATTTTGAGACGCGCTATAAGGAACATATGTCTGCTTATAGGAACGATCAACCACAAAGGTCCCACTTCGCTAAACATCTTTTGGACAGTGGACATGAGGTGGGCAATAATCATTCATATAAAATCCTGCATAAATGTAATAAAGGGTTTCGAATGTGCGTTTGGGAGCAATTAGAAATAATTAAACACAATAATAAAAAGGATTTGAGTTGCTAAATGAACAAATAAACGTATCAAATTCACCTTTACTCAATTTATACAGTAATAGGGGAGGGGGCGGGGCTTCAGTATGAGACATGCCAAAAAGGTATATAAGCCGGAACTTGCGATACGATAGACGATAGTCACTTCACAATCGTGCATTGTCGAGTCAACATCTCCTGAAGATGCTCCGGTGTCGGAGTGAAACGTACGTTGAGAGTGATTTGGAGGATTTGTGTGGTGTGGTGTTGTGCCTGTGCGAATTGCTGGGTGGTGGGTGTCGCATGCTGCAGGTGAAAGAAACGCACTGTACCACACAGATTTGTCTACTGTAGCGGATTATAGCGAATTAAACTTCTAGTTCATTCACTATCATGGACTTCCGCAAAGTAACGCCTGCTTCTATTCAATAAGCCAGTGTTTATAAAACACGTTGTCAGGGGATGCCTGAGCGACGACTTTAATCAGCTTATTAGTAGAATTGCGGACGGTTTCCCAGAAACCGGCAATTCTACTTCGAATAATGGCGTAATAATCTGGGACTCCAGCGTCGGCGAACATGCCCGACGCGCTACAATAACTCGGCATTTTTAATAAAATACGAAGGGCATCGTTAAACTGTACCCTGAGGATGTTAAAGGATCTTTTGGTGTACTTGATCCATAGTTGTGATGTATAGAAGCTCATGCAACAAGCTTTAAACAACGTAACTTTAACATCCTCAGAGCGCCGAGCAAATCGGCGAGCGAGCATGTTGCACCGTATTGCCAGTGACCTACGCTCCCGTTCTATATCCAAGTCGTCGCTCAGGGATCCTGTTAACATATGCCCGAGATACCTGAACTGCTGCACAACCCGAACTGGAGTTCCATCTAACAAAACTGGCGGAATCCTCTCCGGACCTTTACCCGCTCTGAAGATTAACATTTCAGATTTGCGCAAATTATATTTTAAGCCGTGTCTAAATGCATAGTTTTCGCAAATCGCTACTAATTTACGAAGACCGTTTATTGAGGGGCTAAGTAGCACCATATCATCGGCGTAGCTTAAGTTATTAAAACATACTCCGTCAATGTGGCACCCGATGCCTGTGCCACTTAGCTCCCCAATGAGGTCATTTATATAGAGATTGAACAGGTCCGGAGAGGTTAGCCCTCCCTGGCGTACACCGCACTCTAGTCTAAATACACTAGAGTCTAGAGGCTGTGTCGCCCCAACGCACAGTGTTCGTTTGGTTCTCGTACCAGTATCTCATTAGCTCGACAACACCGCTATGGATGTTTGAGTCGCGCATTTTGCTCCATAATATGTTATAATTAACAAGATCAAATGCGCGACTCAGATCCAGAAAACAGGCGTAGATGGATGTTTCACGAGTTTTATAAAAATTTACGGCGTGTTTAAGACACAGAATTGCCGAGTCTGTAGAGAGGCCGGGACGAAAACCAAATTGAGCATCCCTAATCCGTACATTCTTCATCTGTTCAGGTTGCAGCAGCCGCTCAAGCACCATTCCCGCAATTGTCCCCAACGATATTGGCTTATAATTTGCTATACTAGACATATCGTCCGTCTTATTCTTTGGCACAGGAACCACTACAGTCTTTAACATATCCGCAGGAAGATAGCCATGTTTAATGCATAAATTAAATAGCACTGAGAAGACTTCATAAAACTTGTTTCCTGCGTAGAGCATGTGCTCAACACTCAGACCATCATGACCCGGCGACTTACCGCGCTTCATATCTTTAATGATTCGGAAAATGCTCGTTGGGCTGAACTGTAATGTTATATACGGTTGTGACAATGTCTGAGAGTCAGGCACATGCTCTACGTCTAATGGCTTTGCTGAGAAATATTTCGCAAACATATTAGCTATATCCGTGCTGTCTTGTATGCCATTGACGCTAACTGGCCTACGTTCTTTTTTATTTAATAATTTAGTAGATTTCCAAAACCGTGTGAAATTTTTATCAGCTCTATGCGTTGCTAAAATATCCATTTTTATAGCTTCCTCGTGGTTCTGACACCATTTTAATTTGTTTTTAAAAATGGCACGAGTTTTCGTCATATCATTATAAATTTCTCCACTACTAGGCCTACCACACTCTATCCAGAACTTAAAGCACAGTTTTGTATTTCGATAGATACTTTTTAGGTGGTAATTCCAGCCGACAACTTGTCTCTTATTGCGGGATTTGTGTACACCAAACCCTGAACATTTAATATTAAAAGCTGCGCTTTTTAAAATACTAATGATGTCATTATAAAAATTATTGATAAAATATAATACGTCCTTAGAATCTAAATTATTATCCCAGTTTGAATAATTATATTGAATAGAATCGAGTAAATTACTAAGCTTTTCGGTACATAAAGTTGTATATGTCACTGTAAGATTATAAAAACCGTTAGATTATAATATAACTCGCTAAATTCTAAATTGTCGAAAGATTAGAATTTAACGCATTATTTTCCGGTAGATTGTAATCTGATAGGTATTTAAACCCGATAAAACCTAAGTAAATCTAACGGTTTTTACAATCTTACGGTGACATATACATATTAATTTCGTCTAAATTTCTCAGTCCCCATATTATGTCTTTATCTAAATTATCATTATTGCATACCTTATTATCTACTTTTATGGTCATTAGCCTAATATCACAGTTTACGAACATTGGGAAATGATCAGACCAACTAACATTGTTATCTACATATACACTAATAACCGTTTTTTGTGCAGCAATAGTCGTCAGGCAATGATCCAGCCACTTAGTCGTTCCATGAGCCTCACTGAGGAATGAAAATGTCCCCGAGTCAGTTCCTAATATACTTAAGTCAGCATAAACCCACGTCTGCTCCTCGCAGAACGACAACATTTCTCTGCCGAATCTAGCTGAGGGGTGCGCATTGTAGTCATCAAGCATAAATACGGTCTCAATTTCGCATTCCTCAATCACGGCACTCATTGTACTAAGAACATCCGTGAACTCCGTCAAATTATCTTCAATATCAACAGGCATATAAACGTTGAAGGGTAATAAATGGCGATCTGCAGAACTAATTTTGATAGCCGCCAACCTATTACTCTCGCAATCGACCACAGTTACATTATTAAATAAGGACTTTCGCCACATGATAGTTAAACATCTGTAGGGGCGACCACGTAAAGTACCCGCTGAAGAGTCCACGGATGACTTTGAGAATGATGCAAAGTTATCATCTATTTGATGAACAAAGCTGAGATCATGCTGGAGAAGCCAAGTTTCCTGAAGGGCGATAATGTCGGCAGTTTTACAGAGGTTTCTTACCGCATCTATGGAACGTTTAATACTTTTACATTTAAACGAAACCATTCTAACTACATTAGTCTGAGTAGCACTGAGGGGTTGTACTGTCATTATCAGATTTGTCTACTGTAGCGGATTATAGCGAATTAAACTTCTAGTTCATTCACTATCATGGACTTCCGCAAAGTAACGCCTGCTTCTATTCAATATCTGTCAATATCTCTTGTAATTAGTTGCGGTATTCGTGTAACGGTCTTTATACCTTCTATATACCAAACCAGCTGGCCAGAACTTCCCATCCAAAAAGATTCCAAGTTTTCTGGTAGGTATCGTGACTTTATACGAATTAAAGGATGTTACGTTTTCTGCTTAAGCTGCTCGACACTAATGCATTCTTCCCCCATGTCAGAAATATACTCCAAAATAGTATCCACCGAAACCGATTTCTGGGCACGCGAAACATATATTGAGCAATGCGAGTCTGCCACCTGAATTTTGCATTGTGAGTCCGAAGTTCCTCGCATGTTTTTTAATTTACGCCTCTTATTTGTCACAACCGTGAATGAACCATTTTTATCGTCCGGCATTATTTCATTGTAACTCGCTGACTCGCGCGCCACGGCAAGTGCGACCGCCGGGTTAGCTGCTACGCCCGAATGGCCCGAACTAACTCGTGGCATACGAGCGCTTCTCGCTTGGCGCGGACTATCAGTTTTATATACGATGTCACGGTAGGTAGGCGTATGCACAATTTCAGCGCAAGCAGGCCTGTGTCACTCTTGGTACTTGCGCGACGAAAATACCGACGATCGCGCTCATTCCCGGAATGCTTACGCAGTCGGGGCTGGCGCGTTATAAGCGAGCGACGTGCTAGTGAATTTAACGCTGTTTTCGTAAATAATTTTTTGAAAATATTTGTTTAATAGTTTAAGTTAAGTGTTTAGCATATTAATTATTTGTAGGATAAATAGTTGTAGATATTTAAACTCATGTATATGTCACCGTAAGATTGTAAAAACCGTTAGATTATAATCTAACTCGCCAAATTCTAAACTGTCGAAAGATTAGAATTTAACGCATTATTTTCCGGTAGATTATAATCTGATAGGTATTTAAACCCGACAAAACCTAAGTACCCGGCCTGCGACCGGGCACTACTTGATTATTTATGTCGAACCCTAACCTAACCTACAAGAAAGAGACAAGAAAACGTAAATAAAATGAATATTTCAAAAATTTACACTCAGAACATTGAACAGTTTACAATCTTTCGACAGTTTAGAATTCCGCGAGTTAGATTATAATCTAACGGTTTTTACAACCTTACGGTGACATATATATAATGGTCTATCGATCTTTAGAATTATAATGGCAAAAAGTCGCTGCAACCATAATTATTGTTGCGTGGAAGGATGCTTAATGAGCACACAAAATATAAGACATTATATTAAAGTCAAACAGCTATAAATATTAAAATAAATAATTAAAAGTTATACCTACTGTATTTTTTTACTCTTTGTTTAACGCGCGGCGATAATGTTTAATTTAGCTTGTTTGCGTGTTTTATCTATTTAATAATCATTATTTTGGCTATTAAAGCTAGCAAGCAAGTCAGCAAGTAGTCAATACAATCAGGCCCGGATCTAGGGGGGGGGCAAGCCGGGGCCCGTGCCCCGGGCGGCAAATTCAGAGGGCGGCAGATTCAAGCTTGGCAGACGGATACACTACTCAGCATTATCGCAACTTTGCGATGACAGACGCGCAGAATAGTAAATTTATAAATAAATAAAAGTTGTTTAATTCGGACAACTAAAGGATCCATAGTGTATATAATAGTAGGTTAGTAACAATAAAAACACAAAGAACTTGACTGACTGGTAGCTAAGCTATCAACGCACAGCCTAAGACGCTAGGGTTAGAGGCTTGAAATTTGGACAGTAAGTTCCTCTTGTGACGGAGGCGCCCACTAAGGAAGGATCTTTCAAATTCATCCCCCAAATAGAACAGGGGCGATAATTTTTGAAACCAAAAAACCGAAAAAAAAAACATTGTAGGATGAAACCAATGAGAAAAGGCCTTTTCCAATCGGTTTCATGTAAAAGATAAAAATAAAAAGAAATCCCATCATCATCCTAATGGATAATGATGGGATTTCTCCGCTTGACAACTTGCGCTTCCAGCGCTGGTTGTCCAGCGATCTTTTGGCATACCCGACCCACAGGTAGTGTATACGACAAGCTCTGGCCATATGCCTTGAAAAGCATTACCTTAGCTTGCTCAGTACAACGGGAAAATCTGCGAGCCAACATATTATTACCTCTGTCTGCCAAAGACCTGCGCTTTCTTTCAATATTGATTGAATCAGAAAGATTGCTGCATCCCGAATTACAGAAGAATGTAAGTATTGATGATGCTCAATTTGGCTTCCGCCCCGGGATTTTAGATTTTTTTTTTCTTTTCGGACAGCAAATGTGTTAATATTATAAATGGCATATAATACGAGTACTTGCTGCTTACTTGACTCTACTTATAAACTTTACTTTTGTTTTATTACATTAATAATTTTTGTTACTGTGGCGTCACCCGGGTCACAGCCGAAAACCAGCGCCCTGCTTTGTATGCAATCATTGGCATACAATGCAGGACTTAATGCTGAGCTGTACAGCCATTCTGGGTGGTGTCACAGACAAAATTTTTACATCTGTAATCCGTGTTTTGTGCTTCTTTCGGTCTGTGAGCGTTATATTAAGGATCATGGATTGGAATATAATGTTTCCAAGTCAGAGATGATGATATTCAGATCGGGGAAGGGTCCGGAGAGGGTGCCACCGGTCTTTTTGAATGGTTTTACAATTCGGGAGGTGCGGCAAATTAAATATGTCTCGGTGACCACATGTCCTAACATGTGGGCACCGAGGACCTTAGGGATGACTTGGACATCGAGAGAGAGAGAAGAGCACGGTTCGGTGCAACATGCTCGCGCGCTGATTCTCTAAATGCAGTACCGACGTAAAGCTAATCCTGTTTCGTACATATTGTAAATTTTTTTACACTTGCCAATTATGGACGAAATTCAGGCAACGACAATGAGCACCATGAGGGTGCAGTATAATGACGCGTTCCGCATGCTCATGAGGTTTCTGAGGTACTGCAGTGCGTCGGGCATGTTTGCCGAGGCGGGAGTCTCCGATTTCTTTGCGATCAGGGGCAATCGTATAGCTTCTTTCTGGAGCGATTGCGACTTGCGAATAATGTAATTCTTAGGGTCATCGGTGAGGATAAGTCTAGTGATATCGGCGCTCTGTCCACCGAGACGCAAATAAGAAATAGGAAGTAGTTTTAGAAAATAGCTTAAGCTAGCTTTTATTTTTATTCTTATTTGTTTTTTCATTTATTATATATACTATTGTAACATTGGATTTTTATCCGAAATAAAGAGCTGTTATGTTAATATATACGTTATGTTATAATATCAGCATCATCTATCAATAGGCTTATGGCTGAAATGATGATGATGATAAAGGTAAAAATATTGGCGGACGAGGGCGGCACTTTTCAATTTTTGCCCCGCCTCGAAAAAATTTAAGATCCGGCGCTGAATACAATAATAAGTAGTCAATAGTACTTCTATGACGGAACAGGTACAATTCATGTCAAACTTAAATGAGCCTCTTTTCAAGTAATTTTTTTGAATCGAGGCACGAGCTGTAGGAAGTACAAACGAGTCGCAGGGAATACGCTCGCCCTAGTTAGGCCCTTACTCCCTAATTCTTATTACACCTTGCCGATTTAGAGTAAGGGCACGGAATATATATTTATATATTTCCGTGATCGAAGTGTACCTACCTCTCCGAGCGAAATATTATGTTTCGCCGCACTGCTTCGCCGCGACGAATGACCTTGCAAGTTGCGTGCGTAGTGAAGAACTCACTGTGTAGCGACACACAGTAAACACAGTCGATCATAGTCAGAGTAGGTACCTTACTTACCAATTCGAAAAACCTACTGTATTGTTGTACTGTTTGCTGACAGCCCTAGACAAGCTCGCAATGTCGTCCGTGACGTAGGAAAGGGAAAAGATGCAAAGCAATACGGACACTCGCGCGCGGCGATAAAGTTTAATTTAGCTTGCGTGCGTGATTTATCTTTTTAATAATAATTATGTAGGCTATTAAAACGTCGGCAAGTAGTCAACATCAAAGGAGTGAGACTTCTGTACGTCAGTACTATTATATTATTCTGTGGCGCAAGGTGTATTGGTGCGTACTGGCGGTAGTACTGCCACAGGCGGAAGCGATTTGGATGGTGACGGTGATTTTGTTCCTCTATTCGCGATATCAGGACAGGTCGGCGTAAGTGAGCTCCGGGCAACTGTTGTGGGTGTATGTTGCAATGCAGTCACAAGCGATTGCGTAGATGAAGGTTTTAAAGATTTCCTCTTTTTGGGAGTCGTCTGATGTGAGTTTTGTAACTGGTCAATGGAATTGCGTATCTCAGTGAGTTCCGCAGTCATTTTCGTCCGAGATTCTGAAAGTTCATTCTTCAAAACCATCATGTCCTTCAGCAGCAGTCTTGTGGTGGCAAGCGATTTATGTCTCTGGCAACAAAGATTGGCTGCGCATCGGGGTCCACTTCCTTTAATAATTTAATAATGTCCTTGATATTCCGTTTCTTTTTGTCATCTCCTTTGCGCTGCACGTTTCTCACTTTATCACCACACGGGCTGTACAGGATACTTTTTCCAGCTTCAATTTCTGCATCAGTGAAGTTCGTAGCACAAATTTGGGTTATACTCAATTCGTCGAGCACGTCTAACTTGTTTTGGACAAACGTCAAGAATTCATTAATAATTAATCCTTGACCCGCCATATCTTATGACTTGGGCCAGTGCCTTAGATAACATTACGCACGCACACTAGTGCGAGGCTCTGGACAATGCAACGTTTAATAACGTCCGTCTAATAACACGACACGGACTGACTGACTTTAACTCTGATAAAAGTTTACGTAGTGCAGGAACTTGTTTCAAGCCCTCTTGGCAGTCTGCACACAAATACGAGAGCTTTGGGTTTTGTAAACAAAACACCCGGAGCTCAGTTGCAGATAACTCACTGCATTTACCGCAGATTTCGCGAATGCAACCTTTGCACTGGATTTAAGGATTTTTGTCATCATACTTTTTAATCTGAACATTGCATTTATAACAGGATGCCATTTTTACAGTTTTATGAAAACTTATAACAATTTTAAAAAATTAGGGTAGACTGATAATTTTTTGTTCACTATGTGACTGTTTGAAAATTTAATCGAAGTTTTTCACTGCAAATCCTCTAAAGTTTCACAGAATAACACTTCCCAAGGTTCACAACACAATATACTATAAAAAGATCACAAAAGATTGCACTTCAGTTCAAGTTAGACTATACAAGCTAATTAAAATCTCTGAGCACAGTTTTGCTGTTGACAGTTGACAGATTACATACATACTTAATATGTATATTTTTGAGGTAAAGCTTTTTACGGTTGGTTAGGCTCTAATGTCGTCATAGGAATCATAATTTCAACACATTTCTACTTTTACTAAGTACGAGTATCCTCTGAGAGTGCGAAAAGTTCAGCCATAGCCAACCACGGTGGTCTAGTGCGAATTGGCGGACTTCATACACAATCGAGAACGTTTTCCTCGCGTTTCCCTTCACTGTCCCGGAATAAAATTAGAAAAACTTAAAGTGCGGGGACTTACATGAGATAGCTATAGGCTTGACTTTACTAGACTGGTCTAGTTATGTCCAAATTACTGTTTCAGAAATCTGAGTAGAAGCTTTCTACATCCCCTGCAATAGACTGGCAATTTATTTTCTATAGTGATTAATAGCTTTTAGTTTTAACAAAGAAATTTATTATAATACACTTTTAATCATATCAACGTCAACTACGAGGGGTTCTGTTTATTTTGCAATTAATTCCCATAGAGATCAAATTAGAGACTAATCTCAAATTTCACAATTTATAATATTTTCAGTACATGGCTATACAACATAGCACGCGGGACCGACCTAGAGCCCGTACTAGCAAGATTCAACCCCAAAAGCATCGGCTGCTGCAAGCAATTCAGAGGGAAATCCGCTTTACTAGACTTGGATAGCTTAAAGAAATGGCTCAGAGACTTGGGCGATGAGATCGAGGACAGACTCGAAAAGGACTCGCTAGAGAATAACAGGATACCGAAACAAATGGTCGTCAGCTTTTCATTACAAGTGGGTGGCCGAGACACGAGCAGTTCTAGATCGTATAACTTTTCACCCGACGATGATCTGTGCGGAGTTACATTTTCTACTAAAGCATTGGAATTGCTCTTGGATAGCGCTGATGGTTGCAAGCCTAAAGGTTAGTTACTTGTTGTTTCTCTAGTGGTCCATTTGTAAGCATCATTAATCCTTCAAGTTTCACCTGCACTGGTTTCACAGTTTCTGTAAAACCAGGGCAGGTTCACATTCGGGTATGCAAATCGCAGAGTGGAATGGCCAAAGTACAATGACTCCTCTGTTTTGTTGTCACAAACTTGAACCGTATGACAGTGTACATAAAACAGAGATTAAGTTGTACCTATTTAAAAATACTCAGCTCAAGGAGCGACAAGCTACTCCTTTATATGCACTGATCCTAAGACTTTTACAATACACATCAATTGTTGATAAAGTGTTCGGTCATTGATGATTCTAATTTTACTAATGCGCTTTACCGCAAGGCGCACCTTGAATACACCTTATCTATCATGTAATATAGTTGGCTACTGCAGGAAAATGATTTATTTGACCGCAGATAAATTAGCAGAAATAAATCCTGATTTATTATTCCAGATGGTGAAATTAACAGAAGATTAAAAGCTCCTATAAAGTTCCTTGGCATCAGTGTTGGCAAGTTTGAAGACAACAATGAGGCTAAGAAAACTAAAGGAATTATGGACTACTTTACAGCTGGTTCATCAAAAGATACTGTTCAAAAAACTGAAAATACTGCAAAAGTTAAACATAAAGATAAAAACACTGGAGGCAAAAACTATGTACTCCAGAAGTTTTTGAGTAGCACTAAGTTTGATAAACAAAATGTAAATAATGAGGAACATTGTTCAGAAGACAATACTGATAAAATAAAAGGTTTAGAAGCAACACTGGATAAACAAGAATCGTTTTTTGCTAAATACCTTAATGGATTTGTTAACCCCAACATAAATCGAATACAAGAATCTGATACTAAAGGTGAGGAATCTCAAACTGAAGTTAATCCTACTCATATTGAAGTAAAAAGATTTAATACTAATATAAATAATGGAGCTAATCGTTCGAATACACCAGAATGTAATGTGATTCCTTGTGGTGATGACAGTAATGACACAAATTATTCAGAATCGACTATTAATGAGGAAATAAATAAAAGTATTGCGCTTTTCGAGGAAGATCCTGTTGATATCGCTCGCGTTAGTAATATGAGAGAATTATTAAACAACAATAAAGACAAACTAGAAAATGACCTTGAAGATTTGAAGGTTGAGCCTGAATCACGGGCGTCGCCAATTATAAAACCAAAACCTCAACAAATTGAATTACATACAGATTGCACAGAATGTGGTAAAAAAATACCAGTAAATAAACTTGATGAACATGCCGATTACCACTTAGCGTTAAAGCTAAGACATGAAGGGAGACAAGAATTTCGTAAAGAAAGGGAAAGAAATTCTGTAAAAGATGTCGCAATGACTAATAAAGATCCTAAAAAGAAACCAGAAGAACGAAGCAACAAAATTGAGACAATAACATCAATGGCAAATTTTCTAACAAAAATAGACAACAGAGTTCCCACAAAACTTTGCCCAGAATGTGGGAAAAAAGTTACTGTAGAAAAATTTTCGGAACACCAAGATTTTCACGAAGCTCAAAAGTTAAGTAGGGAGTTAAACAATAAGTCAATATCCTCGAATTCTACAAGTAATGTCAAACGAAAGAGAAAATCTGCTTCTCCATCAAAGAAGCCTAAAATGCAGTGCAAATCCATAGATCTTTTCTTTAGGCAGTAAGTTATTGAATCTCAATGTATATATAATTGTGAAAACTATAATTACTGTATCAATTTATTATATGTAAATAAATTTTATCTTTTAGATTTTGTTTTATTTTATTCAAGGTTTAATATCTTTCTTCTTCTATATCTTTAAATCTTTCTGTCTTCTTTAAATATAAAAATCAATTGTTGTTCGTTTGTCTCGCTAAAACTCGAGAACGGCTGGACCGATTTAGATGGAATCTTTTGTGTGTTTGAGTGGATCTAGGGCTGGTTTATATTATTCATAATTGGACCCGGTAGAGGTCGCTGCAATCGGATTCTAGGTTCAGGGCAGGACAACGTCTGCCAGGCCCACTAGTAAATTAATAATTTAGTCTAATAGGTAGTATTAATCTTTATGGTTACAATCCGCCAAAGTAAAAACTGTCTCATTGGCGTAGTGTATATTATACCTCTATGCTCGTTGGTCTAGTGGTTAACACGTTCGACTGAGGCCGACGAGGTCCCGGGTTGGGCCATAATTAAGTATTGGGTTTTTCTGACTAGAAATAATCCGTACTAGCCCGGAATTAGGAAGTTGGTGGTGTTGCACTTCCGTGCCTCGGAGAGCACCTTAAGCCGTCGGTCCTAGTTATTATCACTAACAAGATAATAGTCGTTAAAGCCCGCCAACCCGCATCGGAGCAACGTGGTGGATCTAAATCCTCTCCCACCTATGAGAGTGGAGGCCTGTGCCCAGCAGTGGTACGTTAATGGGCTGTAGTTAAAACTGTAAGGTATGGTTCATATGTAATAATATATAGGGATGGCTACACCGCAAGCGAGCCGTGCGAGGGCCGACAGTGCCAAGATAGCAAGATAGCACAGCAGTGAGAGAGGCGCCACATTAAACCATAGAGCTAGTTAGGATATTGTCGACGATATGAAACTCTGACACAAACTGGCATGTCATGGCTCTATTGTAGACACTAGGCTACATGAAAGCTGTTGGTGCTATCACCGCTTGTTAAATCAGCTAAGTATAAGGGGTTAAGCTTAGTAAAGCTCCTTAAATAATGAGGAATAATAAAACACAGTGGTAATGCAAACTCAGTATATTAGTGTCTACATGTTGTGTATTTCGACTTGCACCTTGCGCCACGAGTCAAGTGGGCCGTGCGAGGGTCGGTAGCGCACGTTGCAGCCGTCGTTAGCGAGGCGGCCCTCTTCGCGCAGCCTCTCGAACTCGTCACGGTCGTACTTCGTGAAACCCCACCGCTTGGAGATGTAGATCTGGAAGTTGTTATATAAGCAAATCAGTGGTGTGCATACCCATAGAGGCATATCTTGTTTCATTTAGTCATTTTTATTGATAGCTTTCATGTCTTACTTACTAATACATTTAAAATATAATTAATTACATAATACAATTAGCTATTAGCATGCATGGACATGAGGCCCTGTCAGGACGTTGCTACATGTTAACATAATAAATTATAATATAATAAAACCTATATCTAATTATTTATCTTTTTACATATTAATTTATCACTGCGCAAAATATTTATAATATACTTAACAATATAGTAATAACAAAATTTCAGATATTAATTAACATATATTTATATTTAATTTAATTTAATTGATCATATTAAATTAAATAAAATATAATATCGTTTTGACCTTTAGAAATGAGGAATACAGAATAGAGAGAGAGCCCCTGTAATAGCCAATGAATCAGATTTCTTTTATTTTGGGTTTATACAGCAGGGGAAATCCTCACAGACTACCACACTGGTAGTGCCACTCAGATTTCATTATGTCCTGCATAACAAAAGGTACCTTCCTAATTATTGCCTACTACCCTAACATTGTTATATGGCACCGATTTTTGGATAAAAAATAATAATGCCCTGAACTAATTTCGAACACAAGCCCATTCAATTTATTTATTGGTAATACAAAAATATGTACAAATCAATATACACGTCACCGTAAGATTGTGAAAACCGTTAGATTGTAATCTATCTAGCAAAATTGTAAACTGTCGAAAGATTACAATTTAACACATTATTTTTCGGTAGATTGTGATCTGTTAGTTATATTAACCCGTTAATATCTCTTCTATCATCCTGATCATTTATTAATTACATTATTAAAACCTATTACACTGCACTTTTTACAGGGACCTATATAGTAAGGGTGGGCGTGACCGCTAGTTAGAGCGTCGCTTATTACACAGCAATAAGGACCAATCTCCACCGATTCAAGTGTAAGAGTCCCTGTGAAAAGTGCAGTATAATAAGGCCTATAAGCACTAGAGAGTAGTGAGAGCATGTAAAAACCTTCTGACGGCCGGGGAACTTGAACTTGGCGCGACGCAGAGCCTCGATGACCTGCGCCTTCCACTTGTCGGTAGAGCGCACGGACATGATGGGCTGGCCGATGCGCACACGCGCTACTGTTCCCTGCGGCTTGCCGAACGCGCCGCGCATCCCCGTCTGGAGCCTGCAAACGAGAACGCACATTATTACTATTTATAACTAGTGGACCCGGCAGACATTGTCCTGCCCTGAACCTAGAACCCAATTGCAGCGCCCCCTACCGGGTCCAATTGTGAATATAAACCATCCCGGGACCCACACCCACAAGAAATTCCATTAGAATCGGTCCAGTCTTTCAGATGTAATGCGCTTAAATATATCCGGCAATTAATTTTTATTTATATAGATAGGCTATGCAGCTTTCACTAATGGAGCCTATATCAAATCTTTGTCTTTAAAGGCTTATCCAGTCTGTCCTTGAACCGATTTACATCTATACTACTATTGTAAATGTGAGTGTCTCTGTCTGTCTGCTATGCTTTAACAGCCCATCTCTTCAACTGATTTTGATGAAATTAGGTATAGGATTAGGTTACATCCCAGGGAAGGACAAGGGAGTTTCCAGGAAAAAAAAAATTAATCCATGCGGACAAAGTTATGACCATCATCTAGTGTCTAGTGTATTAATATACAAACTAGCATTATTATTTCAAAATGCCAGTTTTTTGACATGTACCTTGACAACCACAATGATTTAATTTACGACACGAACACGTTAAAATAATATGGCTAGAGATGGTAGTATGGAATCAGAAGTCACAAAAACACAAATTATTGTAAGTTTTAACTTAAGTAGTCTTAACACAATAATGGCAATTTACGTTTTGTAAGTTACTCAATAAGTTGCTCAGTAATTGCAGCCTATTATTTATATTTACTCAGACCACATACATTTTGAGTTGTGACACATATAAGATCATTATGTTGTATTCAATCTCTTGTCATCATCTCTCACTCTCAGGTAATAGTCATCGATTACTGGAGGAAGGTTTCCATCATCATGAGATCATTCCAATGAGCCCAAACATGATACCTCTGATGTAAGTTGCTAAGGAGTTAGGCATTCTGGAGATTCCAGCCTGCCTAGCATGCGCACCACGAGATAATTAAGTCTACCCATTTTCTCGCGTTATATCTATTTGTCTACCGTAGCTAACATGGTTACACTTATGTCTCGTCTCGTGTCGTCAAAAGTAGAGATAACAGTAATATTTTTTATCTGTGGTATTTTCTCTACGAACCGTAACATGGCAGACTATTTTTTCTCGGATATTGTTCTATTTTGACATGGTTAATTACCCACCGTCAATCTTGAGGGCGAGATACAACGAGATAGAATATCAACCATTTCACAACAATAAACTTAAAATTTTTCGGGTGGTTCCTCCACGATTATGATGACGGATCCATACTACAGAAGCGCGAAAATTACAATGCAGACGAAATAGGGATGTCTGTCATCCATTTGATTTGAGCGACGGAGAGTTCCAATTGCTTTGGCGGATCTCCAAGCCGATGGCAATCTATATTGTGGAGAAACTTGCAGAGGAGTTGAAGCCTGTAACCATTGATAGCCTGCCCGTTCATTTAAAGGTAAGCCTAAGGCGAATCCCACACTGCGACGCGTCCCGTGGCAGATGGCAGAGCTGCGTACTAATTCCACCTGCGGAGAGGCGTTGTTAATGTGATATAATTACGGTTAACGCGTCGCAGTGTGGGATTAGCCTGTCTAGGTACTTTTCGGAGTTGTGTAGCTTCCTATTGGAATACTGTAATTCTATGATATAAACATTTTAACAATAAAACAGATACATACTTAAGTAAAATGTTATTATAGGTATACTGGCGATTCCATTCCATTCAATTTCTGGCCAATGGGGGATACCAACAACAACTAGGGCAAGAACACAGCATGTGCGAGGCACATACCACTGTCAGTAGCTTTCTCGGACAATTTCTGACCTCTATTTATAGAAGATATCATCATCTACTTTTATAGTCTCCTTCAGTGTTCATCTTATTAAAATGCCTATACCTATGTACAAATTTCAGACTCTGGTGGATGGGTGCATTTTCCTGCTACGGATACAGCCCGGAGGAGTATAACTGCAGGCTTTGAAAATAAATTTAACGCGCCAGGTATATTGGGGCTCATTGACTGCACACACATAAAAATATTTCCTCCATCTGGACCACAAGGAGCCCAGTATAAAAATAGGAGAAAAGATGCACACAGAATAAATGTGCAACTGGTATGAGTCTTGAGTATGGTATCTTTTAATGCTTTTGGCAGAGACCTAATAACTAAAACACTTTACAACTTAATTCAAATTTAAAGCAAACTTAATTTTGTTAATTTTTTTATACTACATTAGTGAATTACCCTGCAGCATAAGGTTTCAAGAGTTGATCCTTGGAGTTCAATGTTAATTGACAAGTCTGTAGTCTGTACTTAGTACCTGGTACCTGAAAAAACCGGCATCCACGAGTCATGAATCCCTACAGTGCTGTACCCTGCAGCGTCAGGATTGAGGAGTCTTGAGAGGGACTTTGAGTTCAATAATGCAGTCTATACTTAGTACCCACCTGCAATATTACTTCACCATCGCAGACAAAGTCGCATGCATGAGTGTTGAAGGGTTGTGACTTGTAGTATAATCAAGTGAAGTTGATGCTGGGTATCCGGGTTCAGATATTGCCTGCAGCTTTGCTTATGTTAGGTTTGATTTTCACACAAATTTCAAACCCTTATTACCCCACTTAACTCCTTAGGGATTGAACTAAAATCCTTTCTTACTAGATGCCTGTTATAAAAGCTATCTGTATGCCGAATTTCAGCAGTATGAGTTTTGTGTTGATAGATCAGACAGTCAGTCAGTATGTCAGTCTCATGGACTCCTAGATGAAATTTCATATATAGTCATTCTAATATAAATCTTCATCAATACATTAATGACAACCCGGTTAGCCTACACTGTTGTGTAATGGTCTCCTCTCAGAATTAAAAACCTTAGGTTATTAAAAAATATTTAATGAATATTAAAATTATACAGGTACTATCTATCATCAGTCATCACTGTACCTGAGTTTTCAACATTAAGAATTATTAATAACTGTTCTAATAATTTCATATTAATTAATTGTTTTTTATT
This sequence comes from Erebia palarica, assembly GCA_964035005.1. Taxonomy (NCBI): domain Eukaryota; kingdom Metazoa; phylum Arthropoda; class Insecta; order Lepidoptera; family Nymphalidae; genus Erebia; species Erebia palarica. Next base: position 42,414,812 of record OZ035983.1, read on the forward strand.
AACTGTGGGTTAACACAACTGATTGCTAATTAGTTTGTTTAGCATTTTAATAATTTTCACATCAAAATATTGTTTGTTTTTAACCGTGGATAATGTATTTTTTGTTACAGGGAGGCAGATGAAAATGTGCTCATTTTGGAGGGATTAGTGAGCCTAATCGGGTGGAAGACCTAAGCATCCTTTAAGACACTCTCAGGCCAAACTAGCACAATTAATTGCGGGATATTATTATGATTGTAATTTATTAAAAAGAGCAACTGCCGAGTTTCTTGCTGGTTCTTCTCAGTAGGAATGGTATTCCAAACCAGTGATAGATACACTAAATGATTCAAAAGTACTTGCTAAAGTATAAAGTTGAATAAAAAACATTTGAATTTGTATTTGAATTTTTATTTATAAGCCAGAACCAAAGTGTAGATTTCATACATAGGGAAATTAATAATAACTATTTGTGAATATAGTTAAGTAGAAGTTAAATTATAATATTAGTACAATGGATGTTAATTAATATCTGTTAATTATATTGTCCTAAGAAGCTGAAAATGATCTACTGAGAACATTTTCATATTAATTTTAATTACTTAGCTTTAGCTTTGCATATAATTTAAAAGCAGACCAATAAAACATTCATTGCCAACCAATCTCAATATTTCTGCAGACAAGAAACATTCCAATTTCATACAAGTAAAATAAAATAAATTAAAAAAGCCTTTATTATTCCTTAGTTTGAGTTTAGCTAAATACAGAGAGTACATTACAAAAAAAGGATATAAAAAAGTACAAGAGTGTGTAATGAAAAAGAAACCTACAAGCAGTAAATGTACAATTTAATGAAATATTGGTATTTTTTAAATTTAAACCCTTGCGGGTCAAGGCCTTCTCCATTTTGTGCTATGCTTTGCGGTTCTGTGCTATACTGATCCAGCTTTTTCCACCAATGTCCAATATCTCATCTGACCAGCGTTTTTTGGGACGTCCGCTTTTCTTGATGCCTTTTGGGCCACTCCACAGGGTAGTGCGTTTTGACCATTTTTCGTTGCAAGTGCGTGCTATATGGCCTGCCCATTTCCATTTTTGGCTTTTCCTATGGCTTAGAGTGTCTATAATTTTGGTTTTATTTCTAATGGAGTCACTTTATAGCTTAATGTTTAGGATGCCACGCTCCATGGCCCGTTGACACATTTGTATCTTGTAACATGCAGTGTAATTTCATAAAAGTACCTATTACATATATATACTCAAGAACTTGAGGTGTTCCTCCGTCAACAATTATTTTTTAATTGTTTGATCGTACTCTGAAACAGGCCGTGTAATTATTTTAAGTTTGACTCCATTTAAAAGTACACTGTATTTATCCATATCACCAAATTCATTCCTTTTTTTGTAAGATTCTCTTATTATTACTTAATTTAATATTTAGTTGTTTTTAAAAATAAAAACCAACAAAACCCAACTCCATTTCTCAGACTTGTCACTGAGACAAGTTATGTCAGTGTCATAAAGATGTCATTTTTAAAGTTTACAGATAAAAAATTCTAATAAAAGGCTTAGAGCACATTAAGAAGAATGAACAATGAATGATCTAAATCGGTGTTGCAACATTAGAATATCGCATGTTATTGGGAAAGGGCAACATTGGTTTCTCCACACGACAAGGCCAAATCTTCCACGAGAATCTTGTCATAAGTAGCGCGCATGTTAGGGTAAACGAGAAATAAAGTGACACGACAACATCTCTCTCTCTCGTTGCGAGAATGTCTCGTTGTGCGCATGCTAGGCGTGCAGGAGATGTTACAGCATGAGGTCAAGGTTGTAGTGCCACAAACATATCTGACCCAGTGCCAAAATTTGAACTAATTTTTATGCCTGTTTAGTTTCTATTTTTAATTTATTTATCACGCCACGCTGTCACTAGGTCAGATAAGTTTGTTGGACTATACTATGTTATTGCCATTGTTTTCAATTTGATCAGTAGCTTATAATTTATATAAGACCTGCATCAATCATTGTTACAGTCTCAGTCACAACAATTGGCAGAATTTATGGCATCCTTGCTGAGTCAATGAATTTTGTCCAATAGCAGAAGTGTCAATCGATCAGAAGTGATTGCGATCATTAAACTGTAGCTGTCATTTTTACATAAAAAAGCCCCTGATCTGTACTTCACTGAACAGATTTTTCAATACCTAAGAACACTATCAATCATGTCACCTTCCAAAATATGAATAGATTAGCCATTATTAGTAATGATAGAGCATGACAAGCAGTTATTCAAGAATAAATTGATAATTTTTCTATTGAAAAATATTGTGCAATTTTGTTTCTTGTTGAGGCTGAATGTGTTTTTCATCTATACAGATATTTTGGGATCTATTTAATATTGTCGGTCTCCCTACTACTTAGTAACAAAATTAGCCAACATGGGAAGACTTTTACTTGCAATTACTTTATTTGTAAAATTAATTCAAACACAATTTAATATCACTAATCAACTAAACTCTGAGCTGAGGCGTGGAGTTCTTGTAGATCTCGAATAAACTGGCAGTCTGTTCCATACTACACGCGAAACTACGCTATTGCGAAGCGTCTTGCAGTCAACTTCAGACGCGACTAAATGATTGGGGCAAATTATATTTAAATAAATGTAACAAGTTGACTCACCTATCAGCCCCAGCGCACGATAACATTTTGTTGATGCGGATAACGTGGAATGGATGCAACCTCATGCGGATATGGAACTGGTCTTTACCGCAGTTCTTCACCAGGTATTTGTTGCAGCAAATACGCCCCGCCTCCAGAGCTTCCGAGCTGAGCTGCTCATATTCATCCGATACAAGGTGGACGCATAGAGGAAAGTCGTCCACGCAAGCCTTCTTTTTACCCAAATCAAAGATACGGATCTTAGGATCGGGCACACCACGGCAAAACCGTGATTTTGGATAAGGTTTGTTCTTACAGTACCGATAGCTAAAACACACAAATTATCACCAATTAAGCACAATGTAAGAAATTAAAGTTTCAAGAATGTTTTCTGACACTTCCTGATATTTACCATCTCGCTGGTCGGCGCCCCATTGTGAACTGAAATAAATAGAAAAACACACTTAATACATAGCCAGAAAGTTAAATTACAAGACAACACAGCGAAATATCACATAAATCAAGCGATTATTTTCGATTTTAATTACAAAAATTAAACAAGCACCTTCACAAAGTGACACCCCGACTTTGAAAGAAATTTGATTTGACACAGAGACAAGTTAACCAGAGACAGCTCTGTTTGTCAGTCTCCTTCTGTCTTTTGACAGCAGCAGCACTGACAGTTGATATAACTGCGGCTGGGCGACCGCGTATCTCTGACAGCTACAGCGTAACGATCGCAATCACCTCTGATTGGATAACACTCTTCCACTATTGGACAAAATCTATTGACGCAGCAAGAATACCATAAATTCAGCCTATCACAGCAACTGATACTGTAACAATGATTGATGTAGAAGATACGCGGTCGCCCTGCTGGTTAAACGGCTCTGGATTCTAATTTTTCTGAACGGACAGTTGACACTACCGTATTGCACAGTTAAAAAATTATTTAGCCAAAATAAGAAGAAGAAGGGCTTGGCACTACTCAAAGCCATAAACCAAGAGAAGAAGAAGAAAAATTTTTTTGTTACATGTAAAGTATCTTGGATTTTGTTTGAAACATCACTAGCGTAAGCGTAATCTCCAACATATTTTTGTACGTTTGATGAAAAAACACTAAGAATAATATACAGTAAAAATAAAATTAGATAATAGAATTATTTATTTAGATGAGACCTATGTCCACAAAAACTATAAGCCCAAGAAGTCTTGGCAAGGTCCATCTACGAGTGGTGCAATTGAAAATATTTCAACGGGAAAAAGGTACATAATTGTACATGCTGGATCAGAGAAAGGTCCTGTGCCAAACTCATTGTTAGTTTTTAGCACAAAATCGACAATGGCGGACTACCACCATGACATGAATGCTGCAAATTTCAATAAATGGTTACAAGAAAAGCTCATACCCAATTTAAATGAGCAGAGTGTAATAGTAATGGATAATGCAAGTTATCATTCCGTCATTGTTAATAAAGCTCCAACAACACAAAATCTGAAAAATGAGATAAGAGAATGGCTTACTTTCAATGATATCCGGTATGAAGATTACCACACAAAGGCAGAGCTGCTATGTTTTGTAAAGCAGCACACACCAGACCCAGTATACAAAGCTGATGAACTTTTAAAGCAGAATGGTCATGAGGTTTTGAGACTTCCTCCCTACCACTGTGATTTAAATCCTATTGAGCTTGTATGGAGTTTGGCTAAACGTAAAGTGGCAAGTAAAAATGTAGCCTTGACTACAGTAGAGTTAGAAAGAATGATTAAAGAGTCGTTTGAAAGCATTACATCAGAGGATTAGAAGAAAATGTGTGATCATGTCATGCATATTGAAATTAAATACAAAGAAAGAGATAGAATTACTGAAGAAAATTTAGAAAGTTTCATAATCAACGTTGGAAATAGTGACACCAGTGACTCTGATGAATCTTTGCAGATAGAAGCTTTGGATTCAGATTTTGACTATAGTGACTAAAATAAATTATTATGGAATATTGTTGTTTTTTCATTCAGGCAGGTGGTAGGTTTTTTAGTATGCAATCGGTTTCAACAAAAATAAGAAAAATAATTCTAAAGTATCAAATTAGGTTACTCCAGGTCTGTCACACTAATTTTGAGTTTGCCATACTAACAATTTTTAAATTTGCCGCTCTTTTCCAGTCTCTACTTTCGTTAGCCAGACTCTATCAATGTATGTCCACCTTAATAATGACCTTAACCTTTCATTGACATATTTTTTTTCGAATATTGTCTGTTTCAATTTTCAAAATCAGCTGTCAAGCTTTCAATTGTCAGACAAGATTTGTATTATTTTTGATAATTGTCTCTGGTTTTTATTCACAAAAAATATATATTTTTGCGAGTAAACTTTCATGAAAATTTACTGTACAAGAAAAATAGTGAAGTTTCTGTTGTGAAAAATGGGTGCACTAGCCAGCAGGCAGCACGCTGGTGTGGAGGAAGCCGACGTAGTTTCCAATCATGCTTATAAATACCCACCGAGATCGGGTTTGTGACCTATTTTTATTCATTCAATCCAAGAGGAAGCAAATTGTTTCCTCTTGTTGCCATCATGATCAATTTTCTAAGACTTACTACTTTTACTTTAATTTTGAAAACAATTTCTAAGTATTCTAAAAGAAAATTTCTAAGGAGCATAGAGGAAAACATTATTAATATGATTTGTTTGTTTAGACATATCCATTAACATTATTAAGCATACAAGAGTTCAGAACTAATAATTGATGTAGTTAGTGACAACTAAATGATGAAAGGTATTTACTCATAGGTAATTATTTTGGAAGTCATTTCATAATGGGAGGAGAGAGATTTGACACTCCGCAGCCAGAAGCTTATCTCTTTGGTGAAAACGCAGATCTGAATTTTCTTGGCAGCAGACCTACACCAGTGAGTATCATTCTTTTATAAACATTCATAAGCATTATGTAAAATAGCAAACTGCTAAAATGAAACATGGGCCTTATTAAAAGTTAAAAAAAAGTTTTGAACAACTAGGTTTATTTAGGTGTGTTTGGTCTTTAATGATGAAAGAAATCTTTGGTTTTCTGGGTTAAAAGTAGCCTATGGCTTTTCCCTGGGTTCAATTATCTGTAGATGAGCCACAAGAGCTAAGCAGACAGAAAAACACACTTTCGCAACCATAGTATTTGTATAGGTCATATTTACCTAGTTATTATAATTAATTCATAATTTTTTTACAGTTTCCATATCCCCCACCACAATCAAATGAGCCAACAAAAACACTTAGAAGTCTCATCAACATACGCAAAGAGTCATTAAGATTTGTGCGATGCCCAGAACCTGTGGGCAAGATTACAGATAACAACAAGATTGGTGATGGAGTTCTCAAGTCTGTGGAGTGTAACGGCAAAGGCACCTATTACAATATTGAGTTCACGTTTGACTGTGATGCTAGGTGTGCCATCACTGTGTTCTACTTCTGTACAGAAGAGGTTACACCCACTGGAGTTGTGTAAGTGAATATTCTGCAAGTTTATGTACCAGTATATACTATACTTAAAACTACCATTCATCATTTATTTTACTTAGTGTGATATATTGCATGCAATAAGGTAAAAATAGACTGTACAACCTATTTTAGTATATGATATGACTTACAAAACGTAGAATATATTGATTAATTAATAAGTATTTTCAGTTCAATTGATTTCTGAGTGGTGCTAATAATTGTCTGTAATCAAATTGTTATGAAATTAAATACCTTTGATTTTGATATAATATGTATAACTGTAATTCCTGCCTCGAAAGATGTTTTTGGATACAACATTATAAAATGCAATAATATTTAAAGGAATGTAGACTGCTAAAGTATAGACTTAATCAATATTAGGACTGCTTTCTCACAATACATTAAATTGTATAGAATTTAGATTAATTGGTAAGTAATTATAATATAGTTATACGAAAGTTTCCATTTCACTGTAAGATTTTTTTTCATTGGCCGATGATATCGTCACCGATATAGACTCACCGATATTAGGGCACTGAAATGTTTGGAGTTACCTATGTCAGTTTTACACTGACCAACACTGATATGTTGTTGCTGATAATGTTTGTGTCCCATCTGTCATCGCCGATATATAGTTATCGCATCAGACAATGTAAAAATGACCTTACTTTTCCCATCATGTATTCTTAAATCATAAAAAAGTGCAATAATGATTTGTAGATACTACCCTCGCGACCCATCAATAAAGTCACAAACGTACCACTACAAGAAGGGCGCAAACCAGCAGTTCTGTCAGATCTCACATGTGTTTGACCCATCCAAGCATCCAGATGAGGACCTGTCATACAACCCTGATAGAGAGATAATACCCATTGCCATTTATTGTGCTGTGGATGAAGGACAGGATGGTATGAACTATGAATGCCTTAACTGAATTTAATGATGTATTAATTGTTGATGTTTGAAGAATTTATTTCAAGGTACACTTCTATGAAATTCTTTAGTTCAGTAGTAATGATGAAAGTTAAATACCTCAACTTAAAATTAAAGCTTACTTTACGTAATTAGACAATGGGGTTGATTCTGTTGTACACAATCTCTAAACTAGACTAAAATAACAGCATTAAAAATGGTAACCCTTTCACAATATTACCTGCGGAAAGGGACAGAACTATATTTAAAGTCAATTTAGTTTAGAAATTGTGCTATACAGAATTGGCCCAATAGCAATACCCAGGGTGATTCGAACACTCGCAAAAAGTTTTCATGTCGTTATAATACATCTTGATTTAAATGTGTTAAGGAAAATACAACCCTACCTGTTTAGAAATAAGGCAGTCGCACACCACTATAGCAGTAGTGGAGAAACACTCGGACGGCACATACGTGCTGAAGGCGCTCAAACAGAAGCTGTTCGTAGACGGCCTGTGCTACCTGCTGCAGGAGATCTACGGCATCGAAAACAAGAACTTGGACACTAAGGTAATTACCCTACTCTTGCCCGCCGATTTCTTCAGCTAGGTTTTTAAGATATTCTGTAAAAGCAGATTTTTCGCGAAGTAATATGAACACATTTATTTGTGTAACTGCACAACGCAGGAAGCTGACAGGTTACAAGCTGTTTGCAAACTTGCTCTAAGCAGCTGAATGTGAACTGTGCACTGAAATTTTCACAAAGTGTGAAGAATTTGAATCGTGAATTTTTAATTTTCTTTTTCTAAAAGTAAAAAAAATTCTTGATATCGCGGCGCTCTCACCTTTGGTAACTTTCATAATTAAGAGCATCCTTAAGGGGCCATAAACAATCAGGCCGCAGCCAAATTTAGGTATATAACTCGCCACACTACAGCATATATCTGTACGCATATATAGCACTACGCTCTACGCTCGATTTTATAGCCAACTAATCAATTTTGTAACTTGAAATATTTGATTATTTATTTACTACATAATATCTATGCCTCCGCGCCACATTATTATAGTAAATACTAGCAGACGCACCCCTGCTTCGCTTGGGTGAAATTTTTAAAAATTCCTTGGGGGTGGAATTTCCAAAAATCCTGAAACACGTGTTTCTTAATTCCCTATAGTAAAAATCTGGTAACAAATTTTAAAAAGCTAGCGCCATTTTGAAATTCTCTGTTATTGTACCGATTTCGTTCAAAATCGATATATGAGGATCCCTGGGATCACAAAACAGGAAACTGGTACCAAACTTTAAAAAAGTCAGCGCCATTTTGAAATTCTCTGTTATTGTACCGATTTCGTTCAAAATCGATATCTGAGGATCACAAAATAGGAAACTGTTACCAAACTTTAAAAAGTCACCGCCATTTTGAAATTTTGTTATTGAACCGATTTCGTTCAAAATCGATATCTGAGGATTCCTAGGATCACAAAACAGGAAACTGTTACCAACATTTAAAAAAATCAGCGCCATTTTGAAATTCTTTGCTATTGAACCGATTTCGTTCAAAATCGATATCTGACGATCCCTAAGATCACAAGACACGAAACTGTTACCAAAATTTAAAAAAATCAGCGCCATTTTGAAATTCTTTGTTATTGAACCGATTTCGTTCAAAATCGATATCTGACGATCCCGAGGAACACAAAACAGGAAACTGTTACCAAAATTTTAAAAAATCAGCGCCATTTTGAAATTATTTGTTATTGAACCGATTTCGTTCAAAATCGATATGTGAGGATTCCTAGGATCACAAAACAGGAAACTGTTACCAACATTTTAAAAAATCAGCGCCATCTTGAAATTCTTTGCTATTGAACCAATTTCGTTCAAAATCGATATCTGACGATCCCTAAGATCACAAGACACGAAACTGTTACCAAAATTTAAAAAAATCAGCGCCATTTTGAAATTCTTTGTTATTGAACTGATTTCGTTCAAAATCGATATCTGACGATCCCTAGGATCACAAAACAGGAAACTGGTGCCAAAATTTGAAAAAAATTAGTGCCTTTTTGAAATTCTTTGTTATCGTACCGATTTCGTTCAAAATCGATATCTGGGGTTCCTTGGGATCACAAAATAGGAAACTTTTACCAGCATATAAAAAAATCAACGCCATTTTGAAATTCTTTGTTATCATACTGATTTCATTCCTAATCGATATCTGGGGATCCCTTGGATCACAAAACAGAAAACATTTACCATAATTAAAAAAATCAGCGCCATTTTTAAATTCTTTGTTATTGAACCGATTTCGTTTAAAATTTTTCGTTCTGACGATCCCTAGAATCATAAAACCGGTATCGGTTCAATTACAAATAATTTCAAAATGGCGCTGATTTTTGTTAATTTTAATACCAGTTGCCTGTTTTGTGGTCCTAGGGAACCCCAAATATTGATTTTGAACGAAATCGGTGCAATAACAAATAATTTCAAGATGGCGCTGATTTTTTTAAATTTTGGCAACAGTTTCCTGTTTTGTGATCCCAGGGATCGTCAGATATCGATTTTGAACGAAATCGGTGCAATAACAAAGAATTTCAAGATGGCGCTGATTTGTTTAAATTTTGGCAACAGTTTCCTGTTTTGTGATCCCAGGGATCGTCAGATATCGATTTTGAACGAAATCGGTGCAATAACAAAGAATTTCAAGATGGCGCTGATTTTTTTAAATTTTGGTAACAGTTTCCTGTTTTGTGATCCCAGGGATCGTCAGATATCGATTTTGAACGAAATCGGTGCAATAACAAAGAATTTCAAGATGAAGCTGATTTTTTTAAATTTTGGTAACAGTTTCCTGTTTTGTGATCCCAGGGATCGTCAGATATCGATTTTGAACGAAATCGGTACAATAACAAAGAATTTCAAAATGGCGCTGATTTTTTAAAATTTTGGTACAAGTTTCCTGTTTTGTGATCCCAGGGATCGTCAGATATCGATTTTGAACGAAATTGGTGCAATAACAAAGAATTTCAAGATGGCGCTGATTTTTTTAAATTTTGGTAACAGTTTCCTGTTTTGTGATCCCAGGGATCGTCAGATATCGATTTTGAACGAAATCGGTACGATAACAAAGAATTTCAAAATGGCGCTGCTTTTTTTAAATTTTGGTACCAGTTCGCTGTTTTGTGATCCCAGGATCGTCAGATATCGATTTTAAACGAAATCGGTTCAATAACAAAAGAATTTCAAAATTGCGCTGTTTTTTTTAAATTTTGGTACCAGTTTCCTGTTTTGTGATCCCAGGGATCGTCAGATATCGATTTTGAACGAAATTGGTGCAATAACAAAGAATTTCAAAATGGCGCTGATTTTTTAAAATTTTGGCAACAGTTTCCTGTTTTGCGATTCCAGGGATCGTCAGATATCGATTTTGAACGAAATCGGTACAATAACAGAGAATTTCAACATGGCGCTGACTTTTTTAAAATTCTGGTAAAAGTTTCCTATTTTGTGATCCCAGGGAACCCCAGATATCGATTTTGAACGAAATCGGTACAATGACAAGGAATTTCAAGATGGCGCTGATTTTTTAAAATTTTGGTAACAGTTTCCTGTTTTGTGAACCCAGGGATCGTCAGATATCGATTTTGAACGAAATCGGTGCAATAACAAAGAATTTCAAGATGGCGCTGATTTTTTTAAATTTTGGTTACAGTTTCCTGTTTTGTGATCCCAGGGATCGTCAGATATCGATTTTGAACGAAATCAGGACGATAAAAAAGAATTTCAAAATGGCGCTTACCGTACTAAAATTATTGTGAAAAAGTTTGGTTAGTAGGATTGTTCTTCAATCACGCCGTAACAGACTAACGTATTGACCAAATTTTTTTGCATAGGTATAGTTGGCTATAATAATAATTGAGTGTAGTTATGGGCTCTGGAGTGTCATAGACTTCAATTAATACATTCATACATACATCCAACATACATACACACTCACCCACACACACACAAACACGCACGCACGCACACACACACATATACATACATAGACTCCTAATCTCGTACCCTTTCCTTTTGGCTTTGCCGTAATCGGGTAAAAAAAAAAAGGGTAATTGAGAACTTTCTTCTTTGTGTCGGATAACAATATCAAGTTTTATCAAGCGCAGTATACAACACGGTGTTAAATTTGTCGTAATAAATTTCATGCAAAAAAGCGATACACCCACCCGTTCACGAGCGCGTCTCAGCGCGTACTGAGCGCCAAACGCCAAGCGGCCGGCTTCTTTCCATAGAAAAATGTATGAAGAATTTTTTGTGTGACACATAAATGACGAAGTATTTATTTGTATGTTTAATGTTCCAGCATTTGGGTAGAGGACTATATAAGCCCCACTCTTTTGTGATTTTCAAGTTAAAATATGTAGCCGATCTAGCTTTGTGGGTTCCTATCCAGACCCCATTTTTCGTCATTTTCAGCAGTTCTTGCGTTCGTAGAAACGTATTTATTCCGAAAATTTGTATGGGAGTGTGCATTTTTTATGAGGTCTAACTAGAGATGAATACATTACCTTTAATTTAATACCATAATATCCCAACAGCTGTTATTCCATTTATCTATAAATGGTACTTGAAAAAGTATGAAATCCGTATAAGGACCCTTAAAGCTTCCGAGATGGCTGTACTCGCTTGTTTTCCAGCCGTATAACCTACCTCCTTGCTCGAATTTGTTTTCTTAAAAATACACTATAAAGTGAACTATTTGAGACAACCGAAAACGCGGAAAATCAGACATGAAAGCGTTGATACTATCGTGTTTTTGACACCCAAGGCCCAAAAGCCACGCTGGCGCCCAACGTGGGGCCTGAACTCACGAACCTGAGATTATAACTCAACTTGTTTTTTGTTCTCTAGCCAAGCTCGGACGAGGAAACTGAAGACGGTGGGTCGGAGTGCGTTATCTGTATGTGCGATGTGCGCGACACTCTGATCCTGCCGTGTCGCCACCTGTGTCTGTGCAACTCGTGTGCAGATTCGCTGCGCTACCAGGCGAACAACTGCCCCATATGCCGTGCGCCCTTCCGCGCTCTGCTGCAGATACGCGCGTTGCAGCGCATCACCAACACCACCGCGGCCGCTGCGGCCAGCCCGCCTGACGTGAGCCAACCTTTACTATCCTTTTTATTTCATTTTTCATTTCATTTATTTATTGTGTTACAGTAAAAGTCTTATCTAGCATATGAAGGCGCCTACAGTTTCTTATTTTGGCGTGCATAATTGTACTCGATGGTACATTAGCTGTCACTGGATTGGTTGGGGATCTTCCGAAGAAAACATTTCTTTTTGATTCTTCCTCTTTATTTTTGTTGCTACCACTCCCGAGGCCTGTTGCAGGCGAACTGTGTCATGACCACAGATTCGCCCCGTTTATATACACATTTGACCCGAAAAATAAAGGCCCTCTGATTGGTTATTGGCACTCGACCAATCAGAACGCTTATTAATGTCCAATCAGGATAGAGGGGGTGAGAACGCGAGAGGTGCTGGTCGCGCGGCTGTGAGGGCACTGTGAGTGCTGTTTGCTGTCTCTCTCTACCCTGCACTACTCTCTTAGAAGGCGCGGGGAGCGCTTGTCTGCTATCCCTCTCTACCCTGCACTACTCTAACAATTTATTTTGTACAACTATAAAACTTATCCTATTACAAATTATTACCTTACTTTACTATAACTATTTTCACGCGTCCGAGCACTATAATATTTAACTGTTTATTTAACTGTCCCGCACATCTCTCCCGCCGTGCGACTGCGGCGCATCTTCTGACGGTGCGGGCACGTTGTCTGTCAGGGGTAGCACCACCAATTTCCGCACAGGCCGTCGCAGCACTCCTCCCTTTGTCTTGATATCCACTGCGCGTACGACGCCGTCTGGTCCCGGGTACGTCGCGATGACTGCCTCAGATCCACACGTTGCGTAGCAGGTTGGCGTCGACGACTTGTACTAGATCGTCGTTCTTGATGGCTGGCCCTCGCCCTCGCGGCTCCCGCCGGTGTTGAAGGTCGGGAAGGTACTCCTTCACCCAGCGCGTCCAGAAAACGTCTGCCAGCCGTTGTGCTGCTCGCCAACTTGATCGTGAAGCAGTGTCTTGCTCGCTGAAGGAACCCGGTTGTGGTACTCGTCCTGGCCCGCCCATCAGAAAGTGGTTCGGCGTCAATGCTTCTGGGTCATCGGCGCTGACTGAGACGTGTGTCAGTGGCCGACTATTTACTGTATACTCCACCTCCGTCAGCAGAGTGGAGAGAACCTCTTCCGTCGGGTGGCGTTCATGAAGAGTGGCAGCGAGGGCTGTTTTCACAGAGCGGACCATGCGCTCCCAGGCCCCGCCCATGAAAGGGGCCCCTGGTGGTATGTACCGCCAGGAGATCGTCTTTTTCGCTGCTTCTTCTGACGCGGCGCTGTCCATCACCTGTTGGAGAAACTTCTATTGGCCATTGGTCTTCTGCCTCGCAGAGGAAGTCGGGCCCCTTGTACCAGCGGTGATTTTTGTCGGAAGCCACTGGCACATCTCGCGTTGCGTCGTCCGCAACGTTCAACTTCGTCGGAACCCACCGCCACTCGGAGACTGTAGAAGTTTCTTCGATCGCGGCCAGGCGATGCGCTACGTACGGTTTGAATGTGCGCGACCCTGTCCGAATCCAAGCGAGTGTAGTCTTGCTATCGGTCCAGAATATTTTGCAGTCAGGCTTATTTTCGTGTTGTTCTATAACTGTTTCGGCGAGCTTACCATGACTGCCGCTTGTAGCTCCAACCTCGGGATGGACGTCAACTTCAACGGCGTAACCTTCGCTTTAACCATGATGAGAGATAGGCTGACTTCACCGTTCGGTGCCACTGCTCTCCAGAAAAGGACCGCTGAGTAGGCTGTTTCACTGGCGTCAGTAAACACGTGCGGCTGCAATGATGTGGCGTCGCTGTAGTGGAGATACCGCCTCGAGATCGTCACGTTGCTGAGATTCTTCAGATGCGTCATCCAGTCCTGCCACTGTTCAGCCAGGTCTTGATCGAGTTCGTCGTCCCACGGCGTACCTCTTCGCCATACTTCTTGTAGCAGCTGTTTCGCCCTTATGGTTACGGGTGATGCGAAGCCGAGGGGGTCGAATAGTGACATGACTATTCGCAGCGCTTCTCTCTTCGTCGGTGTTTTTCCATTGGTGACTGTTGGTGCAATTCGTGCCAAGTTGAGGTTGAAGGTGAGTTCATCTGTGTTGAGCTTCCAGATCACGCCCAGTACTCGTTCTGTTTTATCTTCTGATTTGTAGAGCTCCAGGTCTTCTGCTTGTTCGTTTTCATCCAATGCTTCCAGTAAAGATGATGAATTCGATTTCCACTGTTTTAGTTCGAAATGGGCATGAGAGTGCACTTCGCGCACGCTCTTCGTGATGCGTACCGCGTCTTCTAAACTTCTGAAGCTGTCTAAGTAGTCATCGACGTAGTGTTTCTGTACGATGGCAGCCGCGGCTTCAGGATGCTCATCCTCGTGCTGTTTGGCGTTCAGGTCTTTGATGTAGATCGCTGTTGACGGAGAGCTCGACGCGCCGAAGATCAACGACGTCATTCTATATTCTTCGGGCGGTTGATCATCTCGTCGTTTCCCGCGCCACAGATATCGGAGTGCATCCCGGTCTTCAGGTCGTAGCTTGACTTGCATGAACATTTCCTTGATGTCTGCTGTGACTGCAATCTCATGCTGCCGGAATCGCATGACTACGCCAGGTAGGGACTGTAAGAGATCAGGCCCCTTGAGTAGCATGTCGTTGAGAGCTACTCCCTCCGTTTTGGCTGCTGCATCATGCACCACTCGTAGCTTGTCGGGCTTCATTGGGTTGAAGAATGCGAAATGCGGCAAGTACCACGTCTTGCCTGCAGTCTTCTGTTTTGATGCGAGTTCGGCATATCCCTTTGTGATAAAAGCTTCCATCTGTCAAGTGTACTTTAGGTTCAGCTCGGGGTCTCGGTCGATCTTCTTTTCTATGTTTAAGAGCCGTTTCAGCGAGTTGTGGTAGTTGTCGGGAAACGTGACCTCTTCTTTGCGCCAAAGCAGACCAGTTTCATATCTTCCCTCTGGCGTTTTCTTGGTGGTTTTCTCGAGGATGCGTAAGGCCCGTTCCTCTGGATCCGTCTTCGGTTTCTTGAGCTGTATGCAAAGTGCGTCCATCTCGAAGTACTGCTTGACTAGGCTGTCCAGGCTATCTTCGGTCTCTTCTGTGACGTGTGATACGAAGTCGATGCTGCGTCCAAAGTTGCGACTTTCTGTACCATGCAGCACCCACCCCAGTGGTGTGAGAGAGGCTATTGGTTGATCTCTGTCTCCTCTTCTCACTTCTGTAGTCAGCAGAAGATGCCAATTGTCTTGACCGACCAGCACTCGCGGCTTCACGTTTGCGTAAATGAGGTAATCCCGGATGTCTGCCAGATGTTTGCACCCATCCACCACTTTTGAGATTCGCTGCGACGATACTTGCAGGCTTCTCACTGTTCGCGCTTGTACTTGCTCTTCCTTATTGTTGAGACCCCTTAATCTGATGGTCACTCTTCTTGAGGCTGCTTCTGAAGTCTTCATGTCGTTGATGGTTTCTATCTTCAGTGGATCGACGGGTCCTGTTGCTCCAACGTGTTCGGCTACATCGTCGTCGACCAATGTTACTGTTGACCCGTCGTCCAGCAAGGCGAAGGTGTGGATTATTCGTTTGGGACCTCCAACTTGTATTGGAATAATCTTCAAGTAGGATTGCTTCTTCTTAATAGTCCATGTGGAATTGATTACTTCTGCAGCTTCCTTGTCTTCTTTTTTCTCTGTTGCCTTGGTGTAGTGCAGCATCTTATTGTGATAATTCTTGCAGCTGTCGAGACCGCACACCTTGGCTTTGCAGCTATGTGTTCTGTTTCTGTACCGAAGACATCGGAAGCACAGGCGTTTGGATTTCGCTGTATCCCATCTTCCATTCGAATCTAAGCTCTTGAATTGTTCACAATCCACCGAGCTATGTCCTTCTTCGTCACAGACCGGGCACCTGGGTATGTACGTCTTCTCTGTTACGTTGTGAATCTTGTGTGTTCTCTTCTGTTCAGGGGTTGACGAATGTGAGGCTACCTGTTCATGTAGCGCATACGGTCCGCATAGTTCCGCTTCTCTCTTGAGGAACTTCTCCATCTTCACTAGATCTGGATCTTCCTTTGGTTGCGTTGCTGTGAAGTCGTAGTATCTGTAACGCAGCGTGGGTGTGAGCTTGTCCACGATGGTCTTCGAGACTTCAGGGTTGTACATGTAGTTCATGCAGCTGAGAGTCTTCGTTGGAGACCTTTGTTGCGAATATGCAGATGTCACGCGCTGAATCGGTGAGGCGTGGCAGTGCTCGAAGCGTTTCCATTTCCATCATGGCAATGGATTCTGGTCTTCCAAATCTTGATTCCAGGGCCTTCATAATTTCTGTAGGATGTGCACTGGTGATTAGTAGCCCCTCCACTGCTTCTTTCGCTCTTCCCTTGAGGTTTCTTCGTAGGTGGTTTGTATTTTCTATTGCTGTGAACATGCTTTCCGTTTCAAAGAAAGCGGCGCGGAAAGGTAACCACTCTTGATGTAATCCACTAAAGTTGGGCAGCTCGATGAACTTTGGACGTTGAGCTGCTTTGACTGCAAGTGTGATGGCTGTAGCTAGCTTCGATATCTCTGTTTGCTCTCCCGCCGGTGTTTGAAGCTGTGACTCGGTGTGAGGGTGTTCGTCTGGCTGTTTCTGTTGCTCCGCGTTGATAACCACCGGGTCTTCTATAGGGTAGTGTGGTGCCTCGGTGATCGCCAACAAAGGGGGCGGCGGCTGATTGTTGAACCAGTTGGCCATATGCTCGTTGGCTTCTTGAACGGGAACACCTTCTTCTATTTGTTCTTCTGTTAACAATTCATCTTCTGTATCTTCCGCTTCCAGGGCGGCGATGCGTGCGGCAGCTAGCTCGACCTGAAGTCGCAGTAATTCTTCTTTTGCTTTCAATATTTTATGAGCTTTGGCTTTGCTATAGGTTGATCCACCCCCTCCCCCCTTCTTGCTAGGAGGTCGGAGGTCTTGTGGTAGCCTCAGCTCTTGTGGGTTGACAGATCGCCTTGTCTTGACTGTTGAAATTTCTGTGTCCTGTACTGTAGTAGGTACCCCCCTTGTTGCAGGGGGCCCCATCTGTTTCGCGCCGGCTGGCAGTGTCGGCGCGATGGAGGGTGTAGTCGAGGCAGCGGCAACTGAAACTTTCGTTCTCGCTGTTGCAACGGATCGGTTCGGTCGATCTTTCGGTTTCTCTAACTCGGGAAAAAAAGCAACTGATTGATATATTTCGTTTAGTTTCGGTTCCGCGTACCTTGCTTCCGTGATCCCTGGTGCCAGTTGTACTCACTGCTCGCAGTTTGAGGAAGCGGCCGGGTCGGTCCCGCGTAAGCTACTGCCCCCGACCGGGACGAAAACGTTGTGTATCCCCAGTGTCCTTTTTCGTGAGGAAAAAGGTGCACGGGATCAAACCCTTCTGCCTACGCCCTCCACACCACGCAGGGTTGACCCGTATACTCCGG
The DNA here is from genome assembly GCA_964035005.1 of Erebia palarica. NCBI lineage: Eukaryota > Metazoa > Arthropoda > Insecta > Lepidoptera > Nymphalidae > Erebia > Erebia palarica. The sequence goes on from OZ035983.1 coordinate 42,432,463, forward strand.
TCCGCGGGCGCCTAAGCTGGGCCTCCCCCCGGGGTCTCACCTGGCTGGGTTGCACGCGAGGAGGTACAGGTCACCTTGCAAGGGTCGCAGTTTTTTAATCCATTTTTAATCCGTTTTTAATCCGTTTTATCATTTTATTCATTTTAAACCATTTTAAATCATTATTTTATCGTTTTTATACATTTTAAACCAAACGCGGCCATGGCCGACAAGCAACCGCTCGACCAGAGGCCGCCCAAACAAGGAAAAGGGCGAACCGGGCTCCCGCGCGCGGTGGTGCGTCGGAACATAATGGACCAGTCCATTACCCCGTTCCCAGCCGCCGGGACCGCCGCACGTCCTCCCACCACTACCACTACCGCCACTACCACCTCGCCGACAGAATCGGCTTCAAGCGAAGATAGCGATGACGACACGCCTGCCATCGCAGCCGGCGTAGTTGTACCTACGCCCGGCTTCGAGCTGGCTAAGCGTGCACGTCCGAGCTCCTCCTCCTCAGGCTCGTCCGGAAACCAAGAGGACAAGCGGGTCAAGCTTAGCTTAGCCCTACCCGCACCGCCTCCTGACTACCAGGACTCGTTGTCATCGTCGACGTCATCATCTTCGTCATCGACCCCAAGCAGGCGCTCCACACTGCAGGAGGTGCGCCCCCCAACCCCTCGCAACGAGAGCCAGCCACAGACGGAGATGGCCGCTCCGCCAATCACCCCACCGTCCGCATTCTCGCCCGTGCCTGCGTTAGACGCGAGATTCCCTCGCCTATCGCCGCACGCCGCACCGCACTCTCGACGTACGCCCGCCCGCCGACCCAATCACACTCCAACGAAGCAGCGACGAGCGCCTTACATTCGCTCTCGCAGCCGTCGTCGGAACAACCGCGAGAGCAAACTGAATCGGCTAGCTGGCCGAAGGATTCGACCAGCTAGCCGATTCAGTTCGATTCATTTCGGCCTCGCCCCAGCCGAGCACCTCATACGCTGAGGCCGCCGCCGCACCGCCCTCACCGCGCCGCTCGCCACCACCCGCGCCGACCGCCGCACCTGCTGCCGCCACCGATCCTGTGTAACCCACGCCGCGCTCCGGCTACCCGCCGCTAGTAGTGGAGTGCCTCCCTAATTGGACGGGGCAGTTCCAATCGATTAGCCGAGCACTTGGACGGGCGCCAAGTGCAAAGCCGCTGGGACACGGGGTCCGATTTTTACCCCGGGATGCAGAAGAGTTCCGGGCTGTACAGCGGTATCTCACAGATGCCGCTGCCCAAGACAGTGCCATATCTTGGTACTGCTACAGCCCGGCCTCCGAAATACCGGCAAAGGTGGCCATCCGTGGCCTCCCGCTGGAGACCCCAGTCGACGAGGTGGTCGCAGCGCTCCGAGAACTCGGTTTTCCGACCGAGGCAGCGCGAGCCATCCCACCGCCTCGAGGACGACATGGCTGTACATACTATGTACGGCTGGCGCACATGACTCAGGAAGAGCTGCGCCAACTATATGCCCTGACGGAACTCCTGTTCATGCCACAAATTACTGTGGAGGCGTGGCGAGGAGGATCCAAACCCCCCCAGTGCCACCGATGTCAAAGTTTTGGCCATAACTCCGCCAATTGCCATCGACCTTTCCGCTGTGTCCGCTGCGCAGGCGAACACAGTGTGAGAGACTGCACGCGTCCCCGAGATGCCGAGCCCACATGTGCCAACTGTGGGCAACGGCACTCGGCAAACGATCGACGCTGCACCCATTATAAACGGGAGGCGCGAAGGCGCGGCATTAATTTGCCGCCGCCACCGCCTCGCGCAACCGCCAGGCAACAACAGCGGGGCACGGCCACAGGTCCCGCAGCCACCACTGCTCCGCCAACCACACAGCCGGCCGCACCGCCGACCACAACGCAACCGCCCACAACGCAGCTGCCCACAACACAGCCGCCCACAACGCAGCTGCCCACCGTCGTGCCGCCCGTGTCAGTGTCTTCATCGATACCCCCCGAGACACGACCCATGACGGCACCTCCCGCCACCCAACCTCGCACCACACAAGCAGCGGCAGCTCAGAGGCCAACAACTCTGACAGCGGCCGCTAACCCACCGACGGAACGAGGACAGCCGACACGGGCGAGAAGGCGCCGCCGCAATCGAGCGCCTCGCCCGCGCCGCACCGAGCCGACGGCGGCCTCGACTCCACAGCCAAGGCCACCGGGTGTAACCACACGCCAGGCGCCAACCACGCACCGGCAAACTGCCCCACCGGTCGCTACCTCGACCGCACCGACCGAGGCACCTGCGCCAACAATAGAACAGCCTCACGCGCAGCAGACTGCCCCTAGTTCAGCGCAGGCTGATGCGCCGCGCCCCCGTCGGGCCACAGCGCCACGCCCGGCTCGCCAACATAATCAACCCACCCAAGCTCCAACCAGCGTCCGCCCTGCTAGCCAACCGGCCCAGGGGGAAGCGCAGACCAACCCGGACATCATGGCCATAGTCCGGGTTGTGATCGAGGCGCTCAACACCGGGCTGACGGCATATCTGCAGGGCCAGGGCGCAGTCCAGGCCTTGGTAGCGGGGAATGGCGGTGCTCACGCGCGGCTGTTCTCGCTAAGGATACTTTACTGGAACCCAGGCGGCATAAGAGGCCATACCGCGAGCTTGTCACACTCGCCCAGTCGCAGGATGTCCACGTCATCCTCCTGGGCGAAACCAAGCTCGCCGCCCACTTAGAGCTCCGAGTACCGAATTTCTTCGTGTACCGTCGCGACGAGGTCTCACCCCGGGGTTACGCCTACAGAGGAATGGCGGCCCTGGTGCGGAGAGACCTAGTACACGAGGAGCTGGAACACGCCCCCTACAGATCCTTGCGCAAGCAGGGAGTGCGTGTCCAAGCCGGGGAAAAGGAGCTCAACTTATATGCCGCCTACAAACCACCGAACACGAACTTCTACAGCACTGATGTCCAAACACTCCTCGAGTCGCAAGCCCCTGCACTGGTCGTGGGGGACATGAACGCGAAGCACCAAGCCTGGGGCTCGCGAGTCAGCAACACGGCCGGTCGCACGCTACTCGAAGACAGCGAACGCCATAACTACGGCATATTGGGCCCGGGAGCGCCAACCCATGTGCCAACTGCCCTTAATTATGCACCCGACGTCCTGAACATCGTGCTGCACTACCGGATAGACCACCCTATCAGTGTCGAACCACTATACGACCTTGACACCGAACATTTACCCATATTGGTCACACTCAACCTCCAGCGCGACTTCACAATCCCGCCTCCTCCCAGAACCAAGACCAACTGGGAGACGTATGCAGCCGCGCTGTCGGAGCTTGAGCTCGCAGGACCCATTTCCACCCCAGCCGACGTGGATAGAGCCGCCAGCTTTATTACGGCGGCCATCCAACAGGCCAAAAGTGAGGCCACCACCACCATGCCTCACGCTGGACGACGGGACCTGCTTTCGAGCTCGCTCCGGGACAAGCTCGAGAAGAAGCGCGCCCTACGTAAGCTAAGGGCGCGCACTCGCTGTCCGAGGGTCATGCGTGACCTCAACCGTCTTGCACAGGAAGTGTCACAAGCACTCGGCGCCCGCGAAGACGATGACTGGGAGAGGACCATCGACGCGGCGTCCGAGTCCGAAACATCATTGTACCACCTGTGCAAGACCCTCACCGGCTCAGACTCACCCGTCTACCCTCTACTCGACGGACAGGGTAGACGAAGATACCCTGCCATGGACCGAGCTGAGATCATGGCGGAGTATATGGAAGGACAGTTCACTCCTAATCCACCGGCCTCCGACGACACCGTGTCCAGACACCACGCGGCGATCACACAACAGATAGCGGACTTCCTGTCGAGCCCGACTCCCCCGCTCCGGGGAGCTGACTTCATCTCCCCGTCCGATCTGAGGAAGGCCGTCTTCCGACTTCCTAAAAGGAAGGCGCCAGGCTACGACGGGATCCCGATCGCCGCCCTGCAGCAGTTGCCGAGAAGAGCTCTCGTTGCATTAGCGAGACTCTTCAACGGCGTACTCCGCACCGCTCATTTCCCGGATTCATGGAAATTGGGGAAAGTAATCACTATCCCCAAGCCGGGAAAGGACCGGCGCCTGCCAGGAAGCTACCGCCCCATTACCCTCCTGCCGCACATCGCCAAGCTGTTTGAGCGTCTGTTGCTGCGAAGGCTCGCTCCGCACCTTCGACCGCGTGTCGAGCAGTTTGGCTTTCGCAGCAACCACTCAACGACGCGCCAGCTGGCGAGAGGACTGCACTACATCGCCAGTGAGAGGAATCGCGGCCAATTCATCGTCGGGGTCTTTCTCGATATCGAGAAGGCCTTCGACCGTGTGTGGCACGATGGACTCCTGGCGAAACTCCTCTCGACCACCCTACCACCTGCGATCGTGCGGCTGGTAGCATCATTCCTGGAAGGCAGGTCCTTCCGAGTGGCCGTTGAAGGCGCGGACTCCCAGTCGCGTCCTATACGGGCCGGAGTACCCCAGGGCAGCTGCCTATCCCCGTGTCTCTACGCGGTGTACACGGACGATATCCCTACCCTCGCCGAACATCTGCGCGAGGGGGAGGAAGACGTGCTGTTGTCGCTTTATGCTGACGACAGCGCGTACTTCGCGTCGTCGTACCACCAAATCGTCGCTACAAATCGCATGCAACGTCTGCTGGACTTACTTCCGGAATGGCTGGACAAATGGAGAATGGCCGTCAACGTGGGGAAGACGGCCGGCATTTTGTTCGGCGCCCGGAAGCACATGCGTCAGCTCAAACTGCGAGGCCAGGACATAGAGTGGCAGAGTTCGGTGTGCTACTTGGGGTGCCACATTGACGCCGGCCTGGCCATGGTTCCCATGATTGATCATGTTGTGAACCACGCCACGGCTGCTGCGTCGATGCTGCACCAGGTCCTCTCCTCAAGCCTCACACCGAAGACCAAGCTCCGGATCTACGGAGCCTATGTCCGCTCGCGGCTGACGTACGCGGCTCCCGCCTGGTATGCGATGTGCTCTGCATACCAGAAGAGCCGCCTACAAGTCCGGCAGAACAAGTGCCTGCGCCAAATCGTTGGAGCTCCGAGGTACGTGAGGAACGACGTGATCCATCGCGACCTCAAGACGCCCACCGTGGAGGGGTATGTCCGTACACTCGCGCGGCGCATGTTTGCGCGCGCGGACAACGGACCGTACGAACACCTCCACGGGATCGCACCGCCGACCACCCGACCTCCGACCGGGCGTCCACTACCTCGTGAGCTCCTACGATCGCCATCACCTGCGCGGCACGCAGGCGACCGTAGCGAGACGACGACGCGACACACACCGGACTTGACACCACTCCGCGCGCGACGGCGACCCTATCGCACGCAGCGCGGAGTCCACCGGCTTTGACACCATCTCTGCGCGCGAGAGCGACCCCATAGCCCGCAGCGCCGAGATACCTGGAGAAGACATGGGTCCTGCACGCGGAGGTGATGATGTCACCCGCAGTGCGGACCCAACACCGGAAGAGACACCCGACCTAGGGGCCCGTAGCCTACAAGGCAGGCCCTAGCCGGTTCACCGGCTTCAAGATAACCACCGGGGCACAATGTTGCCCCGCGCCCCGCCCGGGTAAGGAGGCTCAGCCTCGAGGCCCGTACCCCCGCTCGGCCCCCACGGGCCAAACGGAGAAGACCCACACAAGCAAGCAACGGATGGCACTGTAGAGGGCGCTGACGTCGCGGAGGTGTCTGTAGTCTCCGTGGCAACAGTTCCCGTGGCTGTAGAGGTTGTGCCTGTTCCCGTGCTTGTTTCAGTCGTGCTCGGTGAGGTGGTAGCGGTGCCTTCCGATGTGGAAGGCGTCTGTTCGGAGGATGTCTTGCGGCTCTTGATTTCTTGACGTGACTGGCATTCTTGCTGGGTTCAGGTTTTCTCGAAGCTGTCCCGAAGCTGGCTCGATGCTTTCCCGAAGCTGGCTTGAAGCTGGCTCGGTGCGGTATCGAAGCTGGCTCGGTGCTGTCACGAAGCTGGCTCGGTGCTGTCTGAAGCTGGCTCGGTGCTGTCCCGAAGCTGGCTCTGTGCTGTCCCGAAGCTGGCTCGGTGCTGTCCCGAAGCAGGCTCGGTGCTGTCTGAAGCTGTCCCGCAGCTGGCTCGGTGCTGTCCCGAAGCTATTTTCCCGCCGATTGTTCTTCAGAATTTCCCAACGGATCCGGTTCGAAGTACCATTCAATGTACTCGATGGTACATTAGCTGTCGCTGGATTGGTTGGGGATCTTCCGAAGAAAACACTTATTTTTGATTCTTCCTCTTTATTCCTGTTGCTACCACTCCCGAGGCCTGTTGCCGGCGAACTGTGTCATGACCACAGATTCGCCCCGCTTATACACATTCGGCCCGAAAAATAAAGGCCCTCTGATTGGTTATTGGCACTCGACCAATCAGAACGCTTATTAATGTCCAATCAAGATAGAGGGGGTGAGAACGCGAGAGGTGCTGGTCGCGCGGCTGTGAGGGCACTGTGAGCGCTGTTTGCTGTCTCTCTCTACCCTGCACTACTCTAACAATTTATTTTGTACAACTATAAAACTTATCCTATTACAAATTATTACCTTACTTTACTATAACTATTTTCACGCGTCCGAGCACTATAATATTTAACTGTTTATATAACTGTCCCGCACAATAATTCTATTTTGGCGTGGTGTAATTCTATTACACTGAGTGCTTTTTTGTTGTCTCAAAAAAAATAGATAGGTGACAGGTAAATGGAATAGATTAAGCCCACGGCTTTGTTACTTTATTTATTTTAATTCTTTTTTACTTTCAATCTATGAATAAATACAAATAATAACAATTAAAAACTAAAACTCAATAAAAAAACAGTAAAATTAATAAAATTGTAAATCATTGTCAACCTACACGGCTTAGTCAGACTTCGCACGCGCGAGGCGTTGAACCGAACCCATTCAGATGTTGCGTAAATTCATCGCGACGCTAGTAAGTAATGTCGTGCATTTATGTAGTTTTATGGATATGATGGACTATCATAAAATAATAGATATTAAATAATTTATAATACCGTATTATACCTTATATTCCACTACCTAATATGATCAAATTTTTCGAGACGCCAAAAAAGTTACCCAGTTTATTTAATTAATGTATATCGTTCATTTGTTGGAAACATTGTACAATTAAGATGACACAGACAAAATTTGACCAAATATGTTTAGTCATTACTGACGTGCTTTAAAACATGAGTTGAATTAGTTATCAAATGTAATTCATAAAACTATTAATCAGTTAATCCACAAACATAATTTTTACATAAAGAATCCATACTAATATTATAAATGCGAAAGTGTGTCTGTCTATCTGCTACGCTTTCACGGCCCATCTGTTCAACCGATTTTCATGAAATTTTGTACAGAGATAGTTTGTATCCCGGGGAAGGATATAGGACTCTTTTTATTCTGGAAAAGTCAAGAGTTTTTCCGCGGAAATCAAAAACCTTAGTCCACGCAGACGAAGTCGCGGTCATCGTCTAGTAATTAATAAGCAGCAGAAATCATAATAATAATAGTATTTAAACTTAATCATTAGCTATTTATTGTTATTTGGTCTCATCGTCTTCTGCGTTATGTATGGCAGGGTAGTATGGAGAACATCCCAGCAGGCTACGAGCCGGTGTCGCTGATCGAGGCGCTGAACGGGCCCCCGCCGGCGCGCGTGCGGCCCCCGCCCGCCGCGCCCGCCATAGCTAGCCCGGACACCGACACCGCTTCACAGGTATAGCCTGTAAAACTTATCTAACCCTTTGGTCAAAATCATTCATTGGTCATTGGTCTAATTTGCATGCCTGTTATTTTATTTTGCACAAGATAGATATATTATGCTATCGCGGACTTTTATTTTATTTGCCTGTTATTTTATTTTGCACAAGATAGATATATTATGCTATCGAGGAACTTTTCCACCATTGTTTTCGTGTAACTTTTATTATTTACGCAGCGCACGCTACGGAAGACGGAGACGATTTTTTCCGACTTACATTGCCATTTTCGTGAGGATTTCAATTTTTTTTGAAAATATAATATAGCCTATGTTACTCGTTGAAAATGTGGCTTTCTATAGGTGAAATAATTTTTAAAATCAAAGGTGCGATTAAGAAAGAATTGCCGATCCAATCGTCAAAGTACGGCGTCAAAGTAAAATAAACCATAGCAGCATTGAATTAGAGCTCAATTTCGTGTATCCCTTAGATTATAATCTAACTCGCGAAATTGTAAACTGTCGGAAGATTGTGAACCGTTCAATGTTTTGAGTGTCAATTTTTGAAATATTTATTGTATTTAGCTTTTTTGTCTGTTTCTTGTAGGTTAGGTTAGCGTTCGACATAAATAATCAGGTAGGTTTTATCGGGTTAATAAACCTAACAGATTACAATTTACCGAAAAATAATGCGTTAAATGGTTATCTTTCGACAGTTTGCAATTTCGCGAGTTAAATTAGAATCTAACGGTTTTTACAATCCTACGGTGACATATCCATTCTCATACGTTTAGGTATGTACGATACCATAAACGGATGAGAATGGACACACGAAATTGAGCTTTAATTCAATCTTGTTATGACTTGTTTACTTTGACCCCGAACTTTGACGATTTGATAGGCAACTTTTAGACAATCGGGGGGCAGTTAAGTACTTTTTGAGTTTATCCATTACAAAAAATGAAATAATCAAATCTTTCCTCTTTATAATATTTATTTAGATTTAGATAGCTAGTGTAAGAGACACTACAGACAAACTTGAATATTGAGGGTAGGTTCCGTGATCGCAGGCAGCGGAGGTGCTGAACCGCTGCAACCTGGAGCGCAGTTCGTCCACCAGCCTGGGCAGCAGCGGCAGCCGCAAGCCGCCGCACCACCCGCTCACACCCGAGGTACTATATTGAGGGTAGGCTCCGTGTTCGCAGGCAGCGGAGGTGCTGAACCGCTGCAACCTGGAGCGCAGTTCGTCCACCAGCCTGGGCAGCAGCGGCAGCCGCAAGCCGCCGCACCACCCGCTCACACCCGAGGTACTATATTGAGGGTAGGCTCCGTGTTCGCAGGCAGCGGAGGTGCTGAACCGCTGCAACCTGGAGCGCAGTTCGTCCACCAGCCTGGGCAGCAGCGGCAGCCGCAAGCCGCCGCACCACCCGCTCACACCCGAGGTACTATATTGGGGGTAGGCTCCGTGTTCGCAGGCAGCGGAGGTGCTGAACCGCTGCAACGTGGAGCGCAGTTCGTCCACCAGCCTGGGCAGCAGCGGCAGCCGCAAGCCGCCGCACCACCTGCTCACACCCGAGGTACTATATTGAGGGTAGGCTCCGTGTTCGCCAGCAGCGGAGGTGCTGAACCGCTGCAACCTGGTGCGCAGTTCGTCCACCAGCCTGGGCAGCAGCGGCAGCCGCAAGCCGCTTCACCACCCGCTCACACCCGAGGTACTATATTGAGAGTAGATGTTTCCTTTTGGGCTGTCATATGACGTCATAACAATTGCCGTCATACGAGAATTGCAGTCACGGACTGAAGGTCCATTTCTGGCCGAAGCTAAAGCCGAGTTGAGTTGGTGGACACTAACGATTTGATACTGTTTAAGTTTTTATACGCCTCACGTGGATTTTGGTTGGGATTGCAGTTCCGTATGTCGGTGCTGCTGGCGCGCGAGGAGGAGGCCAAGCGCGTGGAGGAGAAGGTCGCCAGCCCGCTGCTGAGCGCGCGCAATGGCCCGGCCGCCGATAAACTGCGCGCCTCCAAGGCGAGTTGATACTTTTTTTATACGACTGCCTAAAAAAGGAGTATATTGTTTTCAGGGTTCATGTATGTGTGTATGTGAGTTTGTATATTCCACCATAACTTCTATACGCCTGAAGCGATTTTGATAAATGAGGTATCGTTAGAATCCCTAGCTTATTCCGGGTGACATAGGCTAGTAAAATTAAAAAAAAAATTATGTGGTGACCATGGTCCCGCATTAAATACAAAAGTTGAAAAAAAATCGAAAATAAGATTAGCTATATAATCATCATCTAGAAAATGATGAGTAGATTCCAAAAATACACTATAGTTCAATATCCATTGATTCACAAAAAATATCATTTAATAAAAATGTGAATAAGCTAATTAAACTAGATTAATTTAGATTTTTAACTTATTAGTTCGTTTTTTGGCAGGGCAGTCGTGTTTTTTATTTTTTTTTAAATTATGACTTGTTTAATGTGTTCCCCCCGATATTTATATTTCGGGGACCTTGAATGTCGTGTTTCGTGTTCTGAAACGTTTTTAATGAATCTTAACTACCAAATAAACTAACCTTAAGCTTCGATTAAAAGATTAAAAAATAAATAAAGAATAATTGAGAATTTACACTTTATAAAGGATTTTTTTTCCTATTACCAACGTACTCATTTAACTACGATCTAGCCTAACTGATTGGCTAATGAGCAGTTTGGCTTTAACCTAAACTTTTAATTTTATAAATGATTGACGCACTTTCGATAGTTTAAAATGATTATCAAATTTTCAGAGGACGTTGATTTTACATCTCTAGGAAGACCCTCTATTTAATGATAATTTTTTTAGACATAGACATCATATCAATTGCTTGATACAATATGATCTGTTATTAATCGATTTTATTGAAACAGCTAAATTAAGATCAAAGTCGATATAAAAAACCAACCCTTTGGTTATAAAACCGTTAAGAAGTAGATGTTTATAGATCTCGCTCAACTCTCTCGCTCACTCGGAGGAGTGTGAGGGGGAGAGCACGCCGATGGCGGCGCAGGGGGAGGGGGAGGCGGCGGAGGCAGAGGCCGAGCCCGACAGCGACGCGGAGCGACGCTCGCCCCTGCTCACACAGCTCACTAACGGGGTAAGTTGGCTGAATAGCTCGATCGGTTCTATTTTGAGGTCTTATAGGCCTATTACACTGCACTTTCCACAGGGCCCTGCGATAAGGGCGAGCGTGGCCTCGCGTGGCGTCGCTTAATACACAATAATTAGGATCAATTTAGGGATAAGGGAATTTTGACGACCTCCGTGGCGCAGTGTGTAGCGCTGATGTCTTAACGTGCGGAGGTCCCGGGTTCGATCCCCGGCAGGGTCAATTCGGGAATTTATAATTTCTGAATTTTCCCTGGTCTGGCCTGGTGGGAGGATTCGGGCGTGGCTAGTGACCACCTTACCGGCAAAGACGTGCCGCCAAGCGATTACGCGTTCCGGTACGATGCCGTGTAGAAACCAAATAGGGGGTATGGGTTTAATATAACTGCCATGCCCCTAACAGGTTAGCCCGCTTCGATCTTAGACTGCATCATCACTTACCATCAGGTGAGATCGCAGTCAAGGGCTAACTTGTAGTGGATAAAAAAGACCTTTTCTCCCTAAATCTTATTACACTACACTGAGGTGTAATTATGTAAGAATTGCCGATCCAATCGTAAAAGTTCGGCGTCAAAGTAAAGTAAACCATAATGGCATTAAAATAGAACTCAATTTCGTGTATCCATTCTCATAAGTTTATGGTATTGGACATACCTAAACGTATAAGAATGGATACACGAAATTGAGCTCTAACTCAATAATGATATTATGGTTTATTTTACTTTGACACCGAACTTAGACGATTTGATCGACAATTCTTACACAATTGGGGGGCTGATTCGAGTATAAGGGTCCCTGTGAAAAGTACAGTGTAATAGGCCTTTTAACCCTTCATTATGAAGACGCGAACAGTACACTGTGCTGCACAGTGTGCTTCAAACGAATTAGTGTACTTGCACAAGCAAACATGAACGAAATATGCGCGAATTCGTGTTCACACTTCACGCTCACGTTGTAGCGTGGCCTCGATGTGGCGAGGCTTCTTTTTAGGTCACCCCTGGAACGCAGGTATTCAGGTATATTATCAATACACTAGGCGTGATCAACCAGTGTGCGGCACAAAGGTTTATCTTGATGAACTCGCACAAGCAAACATGAACAATATGTTAGCGGACAACCGCCAATTCGTTTTCACACACAAGAATAGAATAGAATAGAATATTTATTTATTTGCAACATTGTAAGTAGGTACATAGTACGATGTTATTATGTTATAAGGTGAGCATGTTACAATCAGCCATGCAATGGCGTGAAAAATAATTAAAACTAACATAGGTTTTATAAAAATTACTAAACAAGTTGGAAGCTTCAAAATTTTTCTTCAATTAAATAAGCTAATGAGATTTTAAATTAATGAGATTTAAAATTCAAAAATTCTTTTAAAGAATAGAAGTTATGGGCTACTAGCCATTTATACAACTTATTTTTAAATAATTTAATTGGTAATGCCTTAATATCTTTTGGCAGCTTATTGTAAATTTTTACGCAAGTTGAAGCGATGGACTCGCGACAGTGAACACATACACGCTGATGAAACAAATGTACTTTACCTACACAACCGTCACACAACATCTCTTTCAGTCCCATTCAAACTATGACTTCTCATCAACATCACCGAACATTGTGTTTCGATATGCAGTATGCAATATTCGATATCAGCCGAATTGTTCAGTACAGTGCGCGAACGAACACTCGCGGCTAACTTTTAATATTAATTTATTTATTTTCGGACATCCAAAAGGTTACAATACAATAACAGGAAAAATGTAGCTAGTTAATAGAGTAACATGCATTATTGTAAACCCACTTAGAGGTTGCCACATCTTGCTATATACCTAATATGAAATCACACGGGGTCAGAGAAAAAAGGAATACAAGAAACCGTAATTAATTTAACGAATTAAAAAATACGACTGCCCTGCCATATTATTTTTGGAGTTTATCTCCCTAAGAAGCGATTTGCATATTATAGCCTTTGGAATCTTATTCACATTTTTATTAAATGATATTTTTTTGTGAATCACTGGATATTGAACTATAGTGTTATGTATTTTTAGAATCTACTCATCATTTTCTAGATGATGATTATTTAGGTAACCTTATTTTCGAATATTTTTTTTCAACTTTAGTCTTTAATAAGCGATCATGGTCACCCTATCAATTTTTTTAAAGATTTTACTATCCTATATCACCCGAAATAAGCTAGGGATTCTAACGATACCTCATTTATCAAAATCGGTTCAGTCGTATAGAAGTTGTGGTGGAATATACAAACTCACATACATACATACATGAACCCTGAAAACAATATACTCCATTTTTCCGGCAGTCGTATAAAAAAAGTTCATCACTGCTAGCTGAATCTAGGTCCGTTACACAAAAAACAATTGAATTAAATTAACTTCTGAGACGGGACTGTACGCTGTGCGATGTTTGTCAGGTGGCGAAGGGCGCGGGGCTAGGCGGGGAGGCGCTGCGCGGGTCTCCACTCGCGCACATCGACGACACAGACACCGACGAGCCCGATCAACCGCCTCTGTGTAAGTCCCGCTTTAACAACCTTTCCCCGCTTTAAACCTTAAGCCACCTAGAGGGGAAATGATAACGCTACGCTTTCTAATGCGAGTCGTCACTCATCATACCTGCCGTACATATTCCCTTTCTATAATTGTTGACGCTATAGAGGAGCGCAAAAACAACAACAACGCTTTGGTTAAAGCGTTAACGATTATAGAAAGTCTCAAAGAGAATTTAGACACGAAACGTATATAACTTGGCTACGCCTTGGGAGTTGGGACTGGGGTCCCAACTCCACGACACGTCCTCCATCGGATCTTAGGACTATGTGTCCAGTCTTCTGCTTCAGTTTTTAATTTATCATCTAGCTTGAATAGATAAAATATTGCCGTATAAATACACAAACGTTTGGCCATCTTTGGACGAGAGGAAGGGATGTGAACGGAGTACGGACGCGGACTGTTAACTTCGTAAGCAACTGTGAGATTGTTTGATTGATTGATTTTTAAATATCTTTATTTTAGCATGAAAATAACAAAAAAGTTATAAAATAGTTTAGGTAATTTATTGTTAACATCATTAATATAGAGTGTTGTTCAGGTGTGAGTTAACCTCTATAAACATATAACATATGAGCACTAACAATTAGAACTTATTTTAGCTATTGAGCAATCACAAAAACATAATACGATGATAATGTGCCTTATTATGTAGATTATAACGCATTTTTAATGAATAAGTAATAAAAATACTTGTGTAAGTATTAAATCTTACAATGAATTATTATTACGTCTAAAGTAAAAAGCTATAAGGAAGACAATAGAACATTCGACGTGTAGGTAGGTAGGTAGGTAGGTAGAAAAAAACTGAGCGACGATCTGTAAGATTGGCGCGCTCTATATATATCGTGGGTGTTTGTGGGTGTGCGCATGCAGCGTCGCCGGGGACAGGCGAGGCCGCGGAGGGCGCTCCGGCCGACGACTCGGACTACTTCACGCCGGAGGACACCGCCATCACTATACTCACCGTGCCCAACACATCTGTGAGTCTGTGTGCTGTCATGCGCCGGCCCTGGGGCCTTATAGGATCTCACCCGAATCGATCGACGCGGAAACGGTGTAAGCCGGTCAGAAAAAGCTTTATGTATGGGGTATTAAGGGTCAAGACGACGTCGCTGGCCGGGTCGATAGATTTGGGGAGACCCTTTTTTACTCGCAAGAGTAAAATTCGCGCGAATGATTTTCACAGTGCGCAGTAGCCTTAGGGGCGACGAACGTCGAGCCGCCGTCGTCTTTTTCACTAGTAATACCAACTTTATGTATAACATAAAGCTTTTTCTGACCGGCTCAAGCCGATTCCGCGTCGGTAGATTTGTGGAGACCCTAAGGTGGCGTTGGGAACCCAAGTTTCTTTCTCTATAGCACATTCCGCCCAACACATCTCCGCCCCGCTCCCCTTCAATAGACAATGGACATGCACCCTAAGAGGGAAATTTAGTTACCCCGCCGACTGTGATCTTCATTTCATGGGCCCGCGCTTGAAATTAAATGTGATTCGCTATTTGGATTTGGACGCATATTGGTTTGCTTATCATTTTCATCTGTACTTGTGTTTTGTTATTTATTTGACTAGTTTTAATTACCAAGCTTTTGTCATTTGTAAGTAATAGTTTATAGGATATTTTAGTTTGGTTATTTGGATTTTAAAATAGGGAATATGTTTTTGTAGTATTAATGAGTAAAATTACAGTGAGATTCAAACTTATTGACGACTAAGAAGTCATAAAGTCCGGTCAAAATAATGCAATTTGAGTAGCACTTATCGAAGAAGATTGAATCGAACTGTAATAGTGTTGTAGGATGTTTATCGATGGGCATTTTTTCGCCGCGTATGTATTAGCCCCTTTTTTCAATTCGTGTTTGCACGCTTTCAAAGTCAAATCTTTTTGTATCGAGCTTGCCTTTATAAGCTAGCTGTGTAAGCATTAATAATCAAAGCATCTTAACATATTACGCGCCAAAAATAGTAAATAACCTATCTTAGTAATCATTATTTAGATTTAGATTTTCATTTCTACATTTTATTTTGGTTATGGACATGTCATCAATATTTGCACAAATTGTAGTATGTACTTTTCTTTATTTACTATTGTTTTTATTTGTTTGTATATTTGCGATTTTGTATTACATTTTAGCTGTGTGTAAATTGGTGAGTATCAGAATGAATGTATGAAGTGACAGAAGATGTTATAATTTCATAGCTTAGTAAAATTAAACTAATAAAGAAATGTAATTCGTTTATTCTGACTTAAAGATGGCTGGCCACTTATAAATTAAATTTCTCTGATAATAAAGTTATTAACAAAACAACTGTTAAATTAACCGCTGTGGTTAAAAATCTTACGTGTGTTTAATTTTTACGGGCTTAGGTATGTTATGATAGCCAATTGTTTGAACTACAGTATATGGAGATCATACGTTATTTTCTAACGGTGATTCGGCGAAGGGGTATAAAAAATTAAAAAAAAGGGGTACAATAAATTGTCCTTAATGGACGAAGTCAGGGGTGACAAATGGGACGACTATAGACAGAGCAAGCGGTAAAACGCGGTGATTTGAGAGGATTGTATCGGAGGAAACCGGTAGAATTTTCAATACAAACTTATATTACTCTAAGATCAAATTAGCACCTAGTCATTCAATTTCCTACCTCTGCCATATGTTGATATAAACAACTGTCACGAAAGTCGGGTCTGCCATTTGTGTGGGTATCGACTCACAGCGTGAATATATATTTTACGACCTCCATGGCGCAGTGTGAGCGCTTTTGTCTTAACGTGGGAGGACACGGGTTCGATTCCCGGCAGGGTCTTTTGGGTATTTATAATTTCTGAATTTTCTCTGGTCTGATCTTAAGCTTGGGCCGTGACTAAGATACCACCCTACCGCCAAGCGATTTAGTATTCCGGTACGATGCCGTGTAGAAACCGACTAGTGGTATGGGGTTTAATATAACTGCCATACCCCTAACAGGTTAGCCCGCTACCATCGTAGACTGCATCATCACTTACTATCAGGTGAGATGAGTAAAAAACAAACATACGCTGTTGTTTGAACCAAGGGTCCTTAGTCCTTACAGTAACATTCTGATGCTCACATAATTAGTATGTACTTAGGAAAGTACTCTGGTGGAATGAACATGCTCAGTTGAACGTGCCATTTGTTCTAGGAGGCGGGCGAGGGCGCGCCAGCCGCGCAACGCTGGGCTCTGCCACATCACGTAACTTCCCTCCCCGGTGAGTTGTGGATAATTAAAGAGCAACTGCTGAGTTTCTGGCCGGTTCTATTCAGTAGAATCTGCTTTGGTAGAGTCCTGACCAATTATTAAGGGACACAAGTCGCCCTACATGAAATAAAAATCATTTTTTATTTAGACACGCTATTGTAGTTATTGTTCGCACCTGAGTTGAATGCAGAGCTTAGGAATGTGCTAGTACCAATAATGTCACAACCTTATTACTGACAGTTATATCGATACAATAATAAAGTCCAAAATTTACTTCATATAGAGTAAAGAAAATAAAATTATTCGGACAAGTAGGGATTATTGTTTTAGGGCCGATTTTTCAATCCTCAGATAAAAGTCTAGATAGTAGATATTCGACGGATAGCGCAAATTCGTATTTCTCAATAGGCAGATATGAGTTAACGGTCGTATAAAGTCTGTAACGGACAGATATATTTATCTGCTTCTTTGAGAGCCGGATAAAGGGCTATCTGCCTGTTTGTTATGACGTTTTCTAGTTTTTAGGTTATATTTTGTAGCTAGTAGGTACTAATGACCTATATGCCTGGTTTTTAAAATTTAATTCTTTAATTCAGAATTATCAATTTTCATTCCGTGTCCTCCTTGTATGCAATATACGGTCATTAGTGGTAGGTACCTATTGATAACAGTGGATATTTTCCACACTTGTTCCACGCTGCATCTTTGTCTGTGTTGGTCACGGCGTCTGTTTTTTTATTTACTAACTAGCCGATGCTACTTTGTCCACGTGGATTGAGGTTTTTGGTTCCCGCGGGAACTTCTTATTATTCCGGGATAAAAGTAGCCTGTATGCTATTCCAGACTAGTTATAATCTATCTCTGTGCCTTCCATGCAGATCCGTTCAGCCGTTCTGGCGTGATTAAGTAATAAACATCCATCCATCCATACATCCATCCAAACTTTCGCATTTATAATATTATAGTATATGTGTGTACTTATAGAAGGGCGCCCGCCGTCAGGCGGGTGATCGGTTCACTAATTGAACCATTCCATCCATTTCCCCGTGTTAGCTTTTATGAATCTTACGATATCCCCTATGGAGAGATGCCTTCACTGATCCTGTCCTTGCCTATTAATTCCCACCTTACCAATGAGTACATGGGGCACTCAGCTATAAATTGAAAGCTGGTCTCTTCCTCGCCACACTCTGGACATGATGGGTCATCTTCGATTCTCATTATTGTGAGATTATTGTGTTAGCGGACAGTGTCCCGTTGTTATGCCTGCTATATTATAGTTTAAAGTATTGTATAATATAAATATTGACCGGTATTTCCTTACAAGTTAGGTTAATAAGTTTACTTCCGTTTAAAGTTTGATGCACTATCACGTTTCTTTACTTGCTCCATATTTTTAAGAATGCACCTATAGGTGGGAACCTGTCTAAAATAAAATAAACATAAAACCAAACACGAAATGAAAATATGCATTGAATGATATATGTGTCTACTGTCTATCTCGCTTGCACATATTTAGTGTGAAGTTGCTTCGAAAAGACCATAGATAGCTATCTATTGGTTAAAAAGTGATTGAAAAATTGAAAAATTATAATCCCTTGATAAACTCTCAGATAATTTTATAAAATCTTTATAGGATCACTTTGTTGTGCGTCCGTCTGTCTGTCAAGACCCTTCTTCTCAGGAACGCATTGAGGTATCAAGCTGAAATTCATATCAAATACTCATTCAACTCGGGTGCGTACTATAAGTCTTAAGTCGATAGAGCCAAAATTTGATCGTGAGTGTGAAATGCCAAACCTCGGAAATTAGGTGCTCACCATCCCACCCACATGCCGAGTCATTTGGCGTCTTCGACATTCGAACGTGAGTGCGAAAGTCGAAGTGGAGAGCTTTTATCTGACGGCATCTATGAGTTTCTGTCGGTCTTTTGCTGATAAATATGAATTCTAGTCTGCCAAGCTACGCGCTGGACGTGCAATGTGCTGGTATATATGAATCAAGCTTTATTCGTATCGTCCTGCGACTTTTGCAGGCACTCCGCTGTCGCAGTCGAGCGTGCGCTCTTCGGGCGACTCGTACAGCTCCACATCCTCCACGCGCCAGCTGCTGGTCGCCGCGCCGCTCGCCGCCGACACGCCGTGCTAGCGCCCACAGTGCCCATCACCGCGCCCACGACGCCCATCACCGCGCCCAAACCGCCCGCGCCGTCTGGCGCTGCGCGAGCGCACGCTCCGCCACTTCGAGGGCACCTTCTAGACGTGGGCGCGATTACATCACGTGGTTACCTGAAGCCTTATTATGTAAAACCTGCATCAATCATTGTTGCCACGCTATTATGAAACGTCTGCTGCGCATGTTATATTCGTCGGTACAATCCTTAATTTCTTATTAGGGCGCGGCAAAATTATGATCTTCAAACGCCGCTTTTTGCTGCCGCGTACTTGCCGCTCTATGTTTAGACACGGCTTAACAGTCTCAATTGCTCTTGGCTGATTCTTGCTGCGACAATGGACGTGACTGCAATCGTTACTCTGTAATAAGTAATATTTTTTACAAAATAAGGCCTCCGGTCCTTCCCAGACTGCAGCTTAACCTTGGCCAAAAAGTAGGCAGTGGCGTCAAGTATTTAGCGTTGACACGGCACAAGGACGCTCTAACGAAGTATTCTCTGATCGGTATTTGGTCTCGTAGAATCTTGTGGCATCTACCTAACTTACATTAAAAAGGAAAAAACGAGAAGTAAATATCGAGGTATTACAACAAAGGTAAGCAGTGCTTTTGTGCCTCTATAAGCTGTATTAATTAAGCTGTAATAATTTAGGTATTACAACTACTAGTTGTACTGAAGTAACTAGTGCTACAAAAACTAGACAGGGTTTGTGTTGGCCCTAGACATAGTAATGGTGCGTAATTAGCACTGTTCTTACTTAAATATTGGTAGAAAGCAAAAGATTAAGTAAACAATCGCGCGGCGGTAGAGACCATACCTTCAAATAGATCGAATTACCCATTAAGCGAGTTTAGAATCCTGACGCTAGTAAAGGGTACAATACTTCTATAATAGCTACATTAATAGAAGTCATATTTACCACATTGGGTTGTTACACCTAAAAGTGGCACCCAAGTAGAAAGATTTTCGCCTGAATCATATCTATCAGAATCGATTAGGGATTATCCTTTAGGGTCAATAATGAAATGTATAAGAAAGCTGGTTGTTTTACAAAAATTATGTCAATAAAATAGTAAAGTTTTAGCAGTAGTTGTAAGGAAGCTAATTTTTTAATCAGATATTTATGTTCAATAGGGGTAGGTTACTTAGGGTAACTTACGTTAGGTAAGTTGTTATAATTTGTAAGATATAGATATTAAGGTGTGAGAATTAATTTGTAGTATTCAAAAGTAAAGGTACAGCACAAATTTTGTTTCGCCACAAAGCTCTGATTAATAAAATGATAAATTTCAAAATGTAACATATTATTGGCAGGCAACTATTTAATTTTTTGTTGTGGTATTGTTTATTATTCCTATTATATTTTTAATTTTTATTTTATTTTTAATGGTATGAGTATGAGTTTAATTTAATATTTTAATTTTTAACTAATCAAATTTTGGTGACGTTTTAAAATAATTTGTTGAGATGAACGTTATGGTTGGGCCTATGTTGCCATTTTATAGAACCTAACTTAGCTTTTTTTTAAATCTTAGCATATAATAGTCCAATGATTATGCTGTATAGTCATAATAAAAATTATGAATACTGGTTTGTGTGATATCAGCCAGTGTCAGTAAATTTAAATCCACTGTGTACATATTAAATAAAACATGTACAATAATTTTTAAAATATCTCATGATCTATTTCTGCTTTAGTGGTGTTTATTAAACAATATTGCAGCTATTCAGAAATATGAGTATGTTTTGTATTTATACTATTAAGTAGACTGATATTAAGCATTCCCGCTATAAAATTGAATCTCAAATGTGTAATCTAATATATTAAGTTGAATGTGATGAATTAAGTTGTACATTATTAAAAAGTACTATATGAATTATAATATTGTTTATAAATATTGGAATTAAATTATGTATTTTAACATTGTGTTTTGATTTAAATCAAATGATGGAATTTATTGCAACAGTTGCAAAGATTCTTCATCCAATTATTTTAGATATGAAGTCGAATTCCTGACTGTCGCACGTTACTTAATCATTACTTAAAGAACTCTTTAGTACATATTTCAATATAATAATATATAATATCTCTAGCTATCCTAGTCAACAGTTTGAAGCTACCATTGATAAAATGGTGCTGGTGCTGTCAATCACCCGAAGGAGTCGAAATTGCTCAAGCGGTTCCATGTATGTGTACATTTAGAAGACTAGTTCACTATGCAAACTTCAAGCTGTCAATGTATGGCCGGCTTAAGGTGTCCCTTATGTGTTTGATGATGATGAAGAGAGGATTTTAGTGTAGCAAGCTCTTTTATCACAATAAAAGAAACTAGAGAAGTGTTTATAAAAATGATTTTATTATAAGTAATTTCAGTAAAAGCTTATTTTTTTTGCTGCTTAAAAATGCAAAGCTCTTAATCATACATGCCCTTATTACACACATAATAGTTCTAAAAATAATTTTATAAAAGATGAATATAATAATACTAAAAAAGGTTAAATATATTTCTGCTTGCAGGAAAAATAACTATTTACAAAGTAAAGTATCAGTACACACACTAGGACCTAATATTTAGGGCCTACCTACGCTGTGGCTATTACCTTCACCACCCAAAGTTCAGAAGTTGGAGCTTTACAGTCAATTCTAGTTCATTATCTATAAGTACAATGCATACTAGAGTGTACTATTATGTGACTAGAGCAGAGTTAGGTCAAAGCCAATGTTATGTTCTTCACAACAAAAGCTGATTGGTAAATACCACTGGTGGCACTAGCCACTTTCATCTTTTTTACTATTGATAGAAGTTTGTGCATTAAGTTGTGGCGATAGGAGTCAATATATCATGCCAATAATAAATAAATTTTCTGTATTCAGTTTATAGAATACTACCCATGACCTAGAAAACAGATGGATCTTTTTATGGTTCCATACACAAGAAGAACCCTTCTGATGCAATTCTGATCACCTGTCTGTCATGCTTGAGTTTCCTCTCTATCAAGAAATTAATGTGCTGGCAACTCTTGGACCACACTCGAGCATCTAGTGTGAGTATGTGAAGTGGCAGTCCAAACAAAATTTCATAGACATTTTGGTTGCAGGCACTAATAACACAAAAATGTTTTTATCAATATTTAGACCACATAATTAACCATAAACATACAAATCAAGATGATCATATGACTATGGAAGACCAATCTCAACTTTGGTTAGACTTTACACTGTCTATAGCTGCATAATCAGTATTTAAATTTTTCTCGGCCCTCGGAGAGGACATTTCTTTTTTCATGGCTTGTCTTCGCGCGGCATATGCAGACATCCTGCTCAATCTTAGTCGTCTTTGCTCTGGTGTCTCACTAGCCAGTCTCTTGGCAGCGTAGGCAGACATGCGCGCCAAGCGTTTAGCTCTCTGCTCACTCGTCTCCTGCGACAGGCGCTTGGCGGCGTATTCTGACATACGCTTCAAGCGCTGGGCGCGCTGTTCCGGGGTCTCGTTCGCGAGCCTCTTGGCCGCATACGCCGACATCTTCGCGAGTCGCGCTGCCCTCTCCTCGGGAGTCTCGTTCTTTGGCCCCACACTAATCCGCCTTGTTCTATTCATCGGCGTTAGAAGCGGATCGACAATTTCCATCGGAGCCGACGCGTCGCTGTCTTCGTCGCTGCTGTTTCCGACACATTCGGCATTGTTTTCCTGCTTGATTACAAAACCGTAAGTATCATTGTCGATAGATAAATCTGTCGTATTCATACTTGTGGACAAAGAGTCTGCGGGTTCAGTTTTAATAGTTGTAAACCATTGGTTGTTTGATTTTGCTATCACCATTTTGTTCCATGAACAATCGGACGCACCAAGATCACCCATACTGGTTATTTACTGACAAAAGGATCCACAAAATCATTGTTTTTTAATTGTAATATGAATCTGTTATTTGGGTTTTTATAACTATAAATTAAAGTAAGTTCCGAATATTGTATTCTAGAATTAGACAAATGAAATAAAAATAAATCGCGATCAATTCAAAATTGACGTTTGTTTGACAAATTCTTGCAGAGACAAGTAAAATCATCATAAACAATATTAAAAAAAATAGATGAACATGAAAAATTGTACACGGCCATGTCAAAATCGTCAAGTCAAAGACATTAATCTGGACTATTCGTTGTTTACGTCTGTGTTTTTTTTGCGCAAACGCAAAGCTGAGTTGTCAATGGTGTTCAAAAAGTTGGCAAAAACTCCCATCTGTTTTATTTTGCTTGGATCTATTTTCATAACTCGAATCGTAACTTGTGTATGAGAATCAATCCTTTGTGATTTAAATTTTCAGTTTATAACAATTCTCTGGACTAGTTCTATAAATGAGATTCTAAGAATTACAAATTGTATAGGGTATGGTTTCTCCTATTGAATTTGATGTTCTTTTGATAAACTCTGTGATTAGGAAAGGAGTTTTTGTTTCTAATAAGTAAGGCTTGATCATTTCTTTAGTCTTCGCGTATAGCGGAACCAGAATAACAGTGTTGTGATGACATAATGGTGTAATCTTTTGCTTGTGAAAGATATTTGTAAATCTTCCCAAGAATGGAACAGAACATGGATTCGCCGACTGCTGCAAGCCCCCTGCCGGAGCCCGAGGGCCAGGAGAGTGATACTGACTACTCAAGCATCAGGGGGAAGGTATGTGTTCCAATCATAATATTTTGATTATTGATTGTTTACCTACATCATTTTTTCGTTAAGCTGTAGGGTAGGTACTGGGCTGCCTTATTTATAGAATATTCAACTAGGCATAGCCAGAATAACCTTGAAGACAACATAGGTATCATGAGGACCCTAGTCATTACAAATAATATGTAACATCATTTAAAGTTGTATAAATAAATATTATAGATAAATATTTATTCATTAATTTCTTCAAAATGCTATACCAAACATTGTCTTGTGGAATCAAGAATCAGCTTTTTATTTGTTAGGAAATAATTATTGGGAAATCTATACAATAAATCTGAAATTTGCCAAGTGCCTTGCATTGTAGTGCTAAGGGCGTTACACACACTTAAGTAATGATGCAATGCATGTTATGATGCAATAATTTTATCTGATGAAATTTAATTATAATTTTTACCTTTCTTTATCAATCTGTTACTGTGGACTTACTTAAAAATGTAATCAAAAATATTTGAAAAAAAATTAATAATTATAGTGGGGTTCTTAAGAATTACTTACTTGCTTAAATTTTAAAATATTAATTGAGTAATCAATATTGATTATTTAATTAAATATATTTATTTAGATACTAGGGGTAGCCTGCAACTTCATCCGCGTACTTTTTCTGATTTCCTATGAGATTATCCCGCCGCAAAAGGCCTACGTATAGCAGCTATATAGCATCGGCAGGTTTTTATTATTTAAGATTAATAACTCCTTAATGCTGACTTCAAAAACTTATAACCTTCATGCAAGCTTTCAACCCCTATTTCATGCCCTTTATGGTGGATAATCGTAAAATTGCTTATGCAGTTTATTATTACTTAAAACTAATAACCTTTATTCCGATTTTCAAGTATCTAACTTCAAAAACTTAGAACCCTCATATAAGCTTCCAACCCCCATTTCACCCCCTTTGGGGTGAATTTTTGCAAAATTGCTCATACAGGTTATTATTATTTAAATCAAATAACCTAAATCCCGATTTTCAAGTCTCTAACTTCATAAACACAAGACTTTCATACAAAGTTACAACCCCCAGTTTACACTCTGTGGGGTAGATTTTTGCAAAATTGTTTATACAGTGTATCATAACTTAAAACTTATAACCTAAATCCCAAGATTAAAAGTCTCTAACTTCAAAAACTTGGGAGCCCATATGTAAGCTTCCAACCCCCCATTTCACCCCTATTGGGGTAGATTTTCGTAAAATTGTTTATACAGGTTTTTACTATTTATAGCTATTAACTTAATAATTGCCAATTTTCATGTCTCTAACTTCAAAAACAAAGGACTTTTATACAAACTTCCAACCATAAAATACATGAGTCTAAATAAGTACATTTTAAAGAAAAAAGGATAATGTACATTTTATTTTGATATCCAACAAGAATATCATTAAATTGGATCACAACAAATTACTTATAAAAATATACATATTTTTAAAAAAAGCATCATAAATAAAATAACATATACAAATGTACATGTTACTCTGTTACTAAATGTACATAGTGAATGAACTAGAAGATTGACTTCACAATCGTGCATTGTCGAGTCAACATCTCCTGAGGATGCTCCGGTGTCGGAGTGAAACGTACGTTGAGAGTGATTTGGAGGATTTGTGTGGTGTGGTGTTGTGCCTGTGCGAATTGCTGGGTGGTGGGTGTCGTATGTTGCAGGTGAAAGAAGCACTGTACCACACAGATTTGTCTACTGTAGCGGATTATAGCGAATTAAACTTCTAGTTCATTCACTATCATGGACTTCTGCAAAGTAACGCCTGCTTCTATTCAATATTTTAAATGTACATACTATTTCATGGTAAAGTTCATTATTGTATTTCTCATATAGAGACACTAGCGTGAAAACTTAGCTCGGCTGCTTTTGCTGTCAGGAAAATTAGACAGTTTACCAATATTGAAATGGCTAGACTTGTCTACTTTGCTTACTTCCAGTGTCATGTCGTACGGCATTTTATTGTGGGGCAGAGCAGCTGATATCCAATCAATTTTTATATTGCAGAAGAGAGCCATCTGTACTAATTATAAACTCAGATCACACATATCACTTCGTGAAAAATTTAAAGAGATTGGTGTTCTTACGGTGCCTTCGCAATAAATATACAATAATATAGTCTTTGTTAGGCAGTATATTAATCTCTTCAAGCAAATAGGTGATACTCACAATTGATACACTAGAAACCGCCATAAGCTAGTAACAGCGTCATATCGTGTGCGCAAGATGCAGAAATCCTTTGTGGGGTCCACTTTTATAATATAGTTCCCAAAGAGTTTTTGGATTTGCCATTTAAAGATTGTGTTAAACAACATTTGTTAAGTCGAGGTTATTACACTATCAATCATTTTATTAATGACAAAGTTGCATGGAAGCAACCGGCCTCGCATCCAGTGACCCACAAGTCAGTGTAATACTTGTAAGGTATGTGTTGTGTTGTCTGTGTCACCGTAAGATTGTAAAAACCGTTATATTATAATCTAACTCGCGACATTGTAAACTGTCGAAAATTGTGAATCGTTCAATGTTCTGAGTGTCAATTTTTGAAATATTCATTGTATTTACGTTTTCTTGTCTGTTTCATGTAGGTTAGGTTAGGGTTCGACATAAATAATATGATAGTGGCACTTAGGTTCTATCGGGTTAATGAACCTAATAGATAAATAAAGTAAAACAGTTAAATTGTAATCTTTCGACACTTTGCGATTTCGCGAGTTAGATTAGAATCTTATGGTGACATCTACATATTTTAACCTTTTCTTTTCTATGAAAAGAGCAACTGCTGAGTTTCTTGCCGGCTCTTCTCAGTAGAATCATCTTTCCGAACCGGTGGTAGAGTCTTAACGTTTCATAAGTGGCACAAGTTGTCCTACATTAAATAAATAAATCATTTACCATTAAAATCATTTATTTATCAAGATGATACTGGTGAGCCCCACTGCTGATGAGTATGACCTCCTGCGCAAACACCTGCTGGAGAGGCTAGACACTGGCAATGGAGAGGTCATCTATGACATAGGACATGGAGAGGGTAAGCATTTAAGACACTCTAGCCAGCTTAGCTCACTCCAGAATCAAAGTAGTCCACCTAGGTTGGTTTGGATTTCCAGGAGAGCTGAAAAGCCAATGTGGCTTTTTTTGGCACACACACACTCACAACACTCGAGCAGTTTGTGTTTTGGTGCAGCTATGTCGATATTAATAAGTTTGTCTAGACTCTAGACTATAACTTATTTATGCCTTAAGCATGTTACAGATTTTGGCTAAATTTGGTAGGTATCTAAAAAACTTAGTCCACGCGGACGAAGTAACGGGAATCATCTAGTTACTTTATCTAGAACTAGAATCTTGTAACCTAGTATATATCTATTTTTTTTATGAAGAAAGAGTTGTTGCATTATGCAATGAGCAGATAAGATACAAGTTTATGTCTCAATTTTCATAATCATTTCCAATAACTTTGATTTTATCTATTTTGTTATCTAAGACCAGTTTTTAATTATTATGTAACAACAAAGTATGTCCTATGATTATGATGTAGTATTTACTACCTAAAACGATTTAAGTAGACCCTTACCAAGGAAGTATTCTGATTTCAAGTTAATTAGACATTAGCTTTTGCCGGTGGTATTTTTACCAAGGTTAAAAGGTTTGATTTTCATACAAATTTCAAAGACCTATTTTACCAAGGACAAAGACAGATGGCGAAATTTTCTAGACCAGAGGTGCGATTATGTAAGAATTGCCGATTCAATCGTCAAAGTTCGGCGTCAAAGTAAAATAATCCATGAAAGCATTGAATTAGAGCTCAATTTCGTGTATCCATTCTCATCCGTTTATGGTATCGTACATACCTAAACGTATGAGAATGGATGCACTGGATGAGGCTGGCCTGGGCCCACAGCCGCTGGGCTGTAGCGCCAATAATGACGATGATTTGACCCCCTTAGGGGTGGAATTTCCAAAAATCCTTTCTTAACAGATGCCTATGTTATAATAGATATCTGTATGCCATGTTTCCAGATGCGTCCAGTAGTTTGAGCTGTGAGTTGATAGATCAGTCAGTCAGTCGGTCACCTTTTCCTTTTATATTTATTTAGAAACATTAAACTGTTGTTGTGACTGTGATAATTTTTAGCACATTCATATAAGATGTACTCAGATATTATAATAGCCTAATATTGGTGTATAGATGGCAGAGGGCTGACAGAGGATGAATACAGCGCGTCAGTGGCGACGCTACAGTCGCTGGTGACCGGCGAGCGCATATCGTGCGTGGAGCTGCGGCGCTGGGACTGCGGCACCGGCCTCACGGGCCAGTACCTGCTGAGGACCGAACTCGACCATAATGACTTCATGGAGATCAGGTGAGATCTCCTTTAATGCTTTATATTCCAACTTACGTATAGTTTCATTTAAGCTCGCTATTGAAGATTAAGTAATTTGACATCAGTGGACAATTTTTTCCCCACTAATGGAATTAGTCCAAATGATTTACGTAGGTATGGGCAGTTGTACCTATTCTAAGCCATTGTGCACAGATTTCACACTTAAGGTCAAAAATGTCATGACCCCAATTACTTTTGCTGAGGATGTGGCCACTGGATTTCCGTTGTTTGTCTCCGGTTTTTTTAAAATGTATTATTAAGGGTGAAAACGAGGGTTTCCCGTCGGTAGCCGTCGGCGGACGCAAGCGACGTCGTTTTTACCTTTAATACCATATACATAAAGCTTCGATAGATTTGGGAAGCCCTACAAACTTGCATATGATATTTTTCTTGTTCTGTTATGACTACAATGTAAAATAATGGTACTTGCAGGGTGGCGGTAGTGGGCAACGTGGACGCGGGTAAGTCCACGCTGCTGGGCGTGTTGACTCATGGCGAGCTAGACAACGGGCGAGGCTACGCGCGCCAGAGGCTGTTCCGACACAAGCACGAGGCCGAGAGCGGCAGGACCAGCTCCGTGGGCAACGACATCCTGGGATTCGACAGCATGGGTGAGGATCACTTTACTTGTGGAATGGGCAAGTTCATACCAATGGGTGTTATGACAAGGTTGCGAGCTAACCATGGAGAAGGCGGCGATTATTTACGTGTTACTGACTCTACCTCCTGTTCGGAAAGCACAAGCACGAGGACGAGAGCGGCAGGACTAGCTCCGTGGGCAACGACATCCTGGGATTCGACAGCATGGGTGAGGATCACTCTACTTGTGGAGTAGGCAAGTCCATACCGATGGGTGTTATGAGTTACGACAAGGTTGCGAGCTAACCATGGAGAAGGCGGCGATTATTTATGTGTTACTGACTCTACCTCCTGTTCGGAAAACACAAGCACGAGGCCGAGAGCGGCAGGATCAGCTCCGTGGGCAACGATATCCTGGGATTCGACAGCATGGGTGAGGATCACTCTACTTGTGGAGTAGGCAAGTCCATACCGATGGGTGTTATGAGTTATGACAAGGTTGCGAGCTAAGCATGGAGAAGGCGGCGATTTTTTACGAGTTACTGACTCTACCTCCTGTTTGGAAAGAAGATTCTACTGAGAAGAACCGACAAGAGACTTGCTAGTTGCTTTTCTTAAAAATAATATGTAACTAATACGCAACACATAAGTAATGTAACAAGAGTTACACTGACTTGTGGGCTGCCGAATGTAAAACGATTTACTTCCATCAATTCAATCAAAAAAATTCAACTTTGTCACTAAGAAATTCAACAATAGTATAATAAATGCTGTTTTACACAGTCTCTAAATTTATGCAATGGCAAATCTTAGAATGTTTTGGTCGTTAGTAAAATTTACTTTGTTGTCAGGTAATGTGGTAAATAAGCCTGAGCACGGAGCGCTGGACTGGGTGAAGATCTGTGAGAAGTCATCCAAGGTGATCACATTCATAGACCTGGCGGGGCACGAGCGATACCTCAAGACCACCGTGTTCGGTATGACGGGCCATGCGCCGGACTTCGGCATGCTGATGGTAAGAGTAACATTTAATAAATTCTCGTACTAAGGCTACGCTAGCAAATACATCAAGCATACAAAATTACAAATGTTTTTAGTTTATTGCATACCAATAGTTTTATGCTAAAACATTATAAGCAAACCAAATGATTTTACTGCGATTTTATTATTCGCAAATCACTTTATTTACTCCCATTTTTATTTCACTTTATTATACCTTACTACTTTATTTCTCATCTTGTAGTAAGTGTTCTTATGATGATAAGCTTTTTTGTAGGGTTGTAGATATATATGAGACATTTGTTGTCAGATTGGCGCCAACGCTGGTATAGTGGGCATGACCAAGGAGCACCTGGGGTTGGCGCTGGCGCTGGCCGTGCCCGTGTTCGTGGTGGTCACCAAGATCGACATGTGCCCGCCCAACGTGCTGCAGGTAATCTTCATACAATCATGGCATATTGGCGCCAACGTTGGTATAGTGGGCATGAACAAGGAGCGCCTGGGTCTGGCGCTGGCCGTGCCCGTGTTCGTGGTGGTCACTAAGATCGCCATGTGCCCGCCCAACGTGCTGCAAGTAACCTCCATACGACATTGGCATATTGGCGCCAACGCTGGTATAGTGAGCCAAGGAACACTGGCAGAAAAATTATGATTCGCAAAGGCACTTTGTTCATGTAGACTGTGTGATTCTGATCTGATGCATTACTTGAACTGTTTAAGGAGTTCATACAAGCTTTTTAATGTGTACTCATTTGTGAACTCTTTAAACAGGTCAAGTTGTCCGTTTGACAAACGATTACAATTACGATCTCCTTACACAACCGGGGGGCTAATACTCGCAGTATGGCAGAAATCAATAGATCCTTGACAGATCATTTTTGATATTCAACCTGTTTGAAGTGGGAGGGGGCTTATTATCGGAATTTTATCGCGATTCCATCGGACCATCGGATTTTATGCACATATCAATACCATTTACCATTTATATTGCCTCAATATTGCGTGATATTCGCCAAAGTAACATTCCTTCCCTTGTCTCTCACCGAGTCGTTTCATTTTCTTGTCGTTTCAGGATAACCTGAAGCTGCTAATCAGGATCCTGAAGTCGTCCGGGTGTCGCAAAGTGCCGGTGATGGTGAAGACCAAGGACGATGTGATCGTTAGCGCTACCAATTTCGTTTCTCAGAGGTACATATTTGTCAAATGGTTTTATGTAACTTATCACGTATGGTATAAAATGGGTCACACCAATTTCAAAGGCTGCTCAAACGGTTTTTGATTTTACAAACCGTTATCCACAACCGATTGAACTGAAGTTTTGCATTCATCTGTTCGGATGGCAATGCATGGTTAGCTAAGTGACGTCATTCTAAATCCAATTTGGCGGACTCCCGAAGATGGTGGACTAGTTATTTTTTATGCAACCCTATAATATGGGTATCAATTAAAAAGGTTTGTTGAGAAAAATACGAAAAATAAATGACGTCACATTAAATTATGTATGGCGTACGATAAAGCTTGTTTTAAAAATGTTTCTTAATTCTGTACACTATTACATTTATGGTATTAGTATGGATTTAAAAAATTTTGTAATGCCTTTTCATTGTTGAGAAAAATTAATTTATTAACATTTAATTGCCACACATAACAGAAGTAACTTAATAATAAACAAATAATAAATTTTCTTTTTCCAAGGAAATTTTTTGTATAAAAATGAATTCAGCAATAAAGACTTTCTCTCCACTGACTGCAGGATATGTCCAATCTTCCAAGTGACGAACGTGACTGGGGACAAACTGGAGGACTGACAATGTTCCTCAACCTGTTATTTTCTAGCTACGCGAAACCAGTGCGATACGCGATACATTGAGGACATTAATTATCTCCTCCCCCAAGACAAATTTTGAACGTAACCTGTAATAAATGTAAATTTTGGTTATGCCTTGCATTGTTTGCCTTGTATTTGGATTGTCTGCAGGCTGCGTCCAATCTTCCAAGTGTCGAACGTGACTGGGGACAAACTGGAGCTACTGACTGACAATGTTCCTCAACCTGTTATTTTCCAGCTACGCAAACCAGTGCGATACGCGATACATTGAGGACATTTATCTCCTCCCCCAAGAAAAATTTTGAACGAAACCTTTAATAAATGTAAATTTTGGTCATGCCTTGCATTGAGTGCCTTGGATTTGGATTGTCTGCAGACTGTGTCCAATCTTCCAAGTGTCAAACGTGACCGGGGACAACCTGGAGCTCCTGACGATGTTCCTCAACCTGCTGAAGACGCGAATGCCGTCGCAGGACGACAAGCCCGCAGAGTTCCAGATAGATGACACCTACTCTGTGCCTGTGAGAGTGCCTTTATTATATTTTTTTAAATAATCGATTTTGAAAGAAATCTGAAACAAAAAAAGAAAAAAATATCATTCACTTACTATTGATTAATATAGGTTTTATGATTGGCCGCTATTTCGAGAAAATAATAAAAACGGTTAGTAGGCCAAAATATTCGAACCCCTTTATTGACAACTATTGGAAATTCTTACATGGTATAGATGGCCAAATACAAAATTTCCGCAATATTACAAGATTTTCTTGCATTTCCTGACCGTTGAGTTAAATATCAAATTGGGTACACTGGACTCTTATTGACGGCCAATAACTTTTAAAACATGATAGTGATAATCTTAAAACTAAAGCTACGATTATTAAGGGCATGGGTGTCGCTAATCGCGGTTTATCTTCCAGGGGGTAGGGACAGTAGTGTCGGGCACCACGCTGGCAGGTGTGATCCGTCTGAACGACACTCTACTGCTTGGCCCAGACCCTCTGGGCCGCTTCACGCCAATCACAGTCAAGAGCATCCATCGCAAGCGCATGAGTGTCGCCGAAGTGCGCGGTGGACAGACCGCTAGCTTCGCGCTCAAGAAGGTATGTGTGGCTTAGCAATTTTTTTTATCCTCCTAACCTCCATTTCCTCCATAGAGGCACCGAAGTAGTTCTGCGAGCTCTTTGGAGCTGCTGCTAGACCTTCACAGCATTGAAGGAACTGCATCGACACATTCAAACGATTGTTTCTTTCTGGTAAGCAGCATCGTCGACAAGATATAATATGACTATGGATAGAATGGTCTCCAGAAGTTGATGAAACACTCGCTGAACAGAAAATCAGCTTCACTAGTTGCCGAACAACATCACACTGCAACATTCCTGCATGCTGTAATCCTACCACTTAAGAAGCTTTATTAGCCATGATGTTTATTTTGAGGGTCATTTATTACTTTGATCTTAAACATACTCCTGTATGGGACTGAGGACTGTATGTCCTCCTCGATGTCTTGACGATGAAATTTCATTTTATGGCCTTTTTTTGAACCTTTTATCGGCGATATTATATTACTCGATACCATTATCTTACATGATAATTAAGTAATTTAACAAGTTTTATCAGCAGCACTTTCCTTTAATGAGTCGGAAATGATTTTTTATTTTTGAAACAAAATTAATGGCAGCCTAAAGTGTAGTAATTACCAATCAAACGCTACCCTATAGTTATACACTGCCATTTAATGAAAAGGTTTTAAAATTGACAGAGGTGCGATTTTTCCGACGTTGAAGTGAAGCGCTTGCTCACTATTCTCGTTCTATATGCCCCCATAAGATTGTAAAAACCGTTAGATTATAATCTAACTCGCGAAATTGCAAACTGTCGAATGATTACAATTTAAGGGGTTAAGAAGGCCGAATGACCTTGACGAAACGCAGACCAGCGGGACTTTTGCCGACGGTAATGCCGTATAGCGGCCACGCCCGGAACTACGCAAACTAGGCCAAAGACTATAGACTGCAGAGGGAACAAGTGCTATTTTATGGGATAATGCCTATATTTATGTTTGGGCATAAATATCATAGGTCACAAATTCGCAAACTTTCTTTAAGGATCGAAGCCCTCTAGGAATTCTTCGCAAATCTGTCACCCGCTGTCAATTGTTTTCATACACATACAACCACAGTCTACCCAGGCACACATAGAAAGGATTCAGCCCCTACCACGGGTGCACACAATATGCGATCAATTATCTCACTATGGCAGAGATAATATTATTATTTATTGATTGATAGATAGATGATACGTACGATTTCGTCTGCATTCGTTTTTATTTCGGCGGGAATTTCTCAATTTTTCGGGATAAAGTTAACTTATGTCCTTCCTCGGGATGTAATCTTACTCTATACCAACTCGGTTGAAAAAATAGGCCGTTCAAATACAGGTCTTTCGCATTTATAATATCATAGTATGGATAATGGAGGTGCTTCTTGATAATATACCAATTACCAACCGACTAATTCCTGCTAACTGATTTATAGCTATAAGACTGTATAGGTAGGTAGGTAGGTAGGCCTTTATCATATAAACACCTATCTATAGGTGTTTATATGATAAAGGTTGAAAGAAAAGTAAATTAAATTAATAATTAAAATAATCATGGCGCTTAGTATTAGAAGTAGTTCTGCATAAA
Organism: Erebia palarica; assembly: GCA_964035005.1. NCBI lineage: Eukaryota > Metazoa > Arthropoda > Insecta > Lepidoptera > Nymphalidae > Erebia > Erebia palarica. Next base: position 42,466,550 of record OZ035983.1, read on the forward strand.
TAGTTTAAAAACGGTGTAAGACAGCACTAGGAGATTCCATTTCCATCTGGGATGTGCCATGTAGACGTAGTGGTTTTAGAAGTAGTCGGCTTCTGTGTTCCATACTTCAACTAGTAATATCTGGATGACCGAGCTTTGCTCGGTATATTCTTTTTTTTACTGCCTCGTTGGTCTAGTGGTTAGCATATTCGACTGCGACCTATGAGGTCCCGGGTTCGAGTCCCGAGTCGGGCCACAGGTATTGGGTTTTTCTTGCAAGAAATTCTCACTACTAGCCCGGAGTTAGGAAGTTGGCGGTGCTTCACCCCCGTGCCTCGGAGAGCACGTAAAGCCGTCGGTCCTGCGCCTGATCTCTCTCCGGTCGTGTCGGATTTCCGTCCCATCGGGCTATGAGAGTAAAGGAACAGAGAGTGCACCTGTGTATGCGCACACACTTTTGCACTATAATATCTCCTGCGCAGTTGGCTAATCTCTCTGGAGATTGGCCGCCGTGGCCGAAATTCGGTCGGGAGGGACATTATTTTTTTTTTAATCGTGTTTTTTGGAAAATAAATTTAAATTATAAATTATATTTTATTTTTAAAATAAAACATTGTATTATATTTAAAAAAAGGGGAAAAATAATCAGATTCAAGACTCTGGACTCGAACCGGGGTCTTCGGGTTTTGGTACAGCCCGCTTTTCCACCTGAGCTATTATAACCTTCTAAATGGTGGCGAAATATAATGTAGCAGTTTTTCATCGCCCCTAAACCCCCTGCATTTCCTATCCTCATTATGTAAAAAAACTTCGTTGCTTAGTTGAACTCCTTTCCACTAAAGCTAAGCTAGGTACATTATTGTATTTTTTTTTTCTTTTTATTAACTGCCGAGTTATTGTCATATGTTCTCAGTAGAATCTTCTTTTCAAGCTGGTGGTAAAGTCCCGTTGATTCATCATAAATGACACAATTAATCCTAAAAAAACCTATTTCCATTCTTTATTTAGTTTTTGGTGTGAAACTTTTATAGCACTTTGGAATGGGAAATAAAACCGATATTTATTAGTATAAACTATAAAGTAATTATATTTTTGATATAAAATAAATAAAAATTGTCCTTGTAACATTTTGCCAAATTGGTGTTTATATATAACGAAATAGTTTTATGACAGCAAAAAACGTATATAATAATATCATGACTATGAGATAGCTGCACTTTTGGTAACTATCGCCAGGAAGGCTGATTCAGTATTAGGTGGGTGTAGGGCTCTCCACTGATGATCTCTCCGATCTCCGATAGTGAAGGTCTGCCCAGAAGTCGCAGGCATCAGCTAGTTTTTCATATAATCTGCATTGAGTGCGAGTTTTATGTATTTCTTAGTGACCAGGTTGTTGTTTCCAAATATGATATCTGTCACTTTAGTTGATGGTAAAATGACAAATATTAAGGTTTGAAATAAACAATAGATACTCTGACAGGATTGCAAGAAGGGCTGCTACGTCATTCAGCAGGTACAAAACCAGCACTTTGATGATTTACGGACGTATTCGTCTGAAATTGACTAGTTTCGGGTGGCTCAATTTTTTTCAATTTTGTATATTCTATTTTATTTTATATTTTATTTAGGATTTTTCAATTAGTTTACTATTTACAAAATATTTGAACTTGTTGAGACACATCTCCTATATTTCTTCTGTGAGTTTATTATAAAACTAGTTTTTTGCTCTGTGCGTGAGCTGCTTTAGCAGCTCACGGGTGGTGATTAAAAAAAAAACAAAATGGCGCTGATTTTTTAAAACTTTGGTATCAGTTTCCTGTTTTGTAATCCCAGGGATCCTCAGATATCGATTCGGAAAAAAATCGGTAATTTAAAAAAGAATTTTAAAATGGCGCTGATTTTTTAAAACTTTGGTATCAGTTTCCTGTTTTGTAATCCCTGAGAACACTAAATATCGATTTTGAACGAAATCGGTCAAGTAACAAAGAATTTCAAAATGGCGCTGATTTTTTAAAATTTTGATACCAGTTTCCTGTTTTGTAATCCTAAGGAGCCCCAAATATCGATTTTGAACGGAATCGGTCAATTAACAAAGAATTTCAAAATGGCACTGATTTTTTAAAATTTGGTTCCAGTTTCCTGTTTTGCAATCCCAGGAAGCACTAAACATCGATTTTGAACGAAATCGGTCACTTAACAAAGAATTTCAAAATGGCGCTGCTATTTTAAACCTTTGGTATCAGTTTCCTGTTTTGTGATCCCAGGGAGTCCTAAATATCAATTATGAGTGAAACCGGTCAATTAACAAAGAATTTCAAAATGGCGCTGGTTTTTTTTAAATTTTGGTAACCGTTTCCTATTTTGTAATCCCAGGGATCCTCAGATATCGATTTTGAACGAAATCGATCAATTAACAAATAATTTCAAAATGGCGCTGATTTTTTAAAACTTTGGTATCGGTTTCCTGTTTTGTAATCCCAGGGATCCTCAGATATCGATTTTGAACTAAATCTGTACATTAACAAAGATTTTCAAAATGGCGCTGATTTTTTAAAACTTTTGTATCAGTTTCCTGTTTTTTAATCCCAGGGATCCTCAGATATCGATTTTGAACGAAATCTGTCAATTAACAAAGAATTTCAAAATGGCGCTGGTTTTGTAAAATTTTGGTACCAGTTTCCTGTCTTGTAATCCCATGGAGTACTAAATATCGATTTGGAACGAAATCGATCAATTAACAAAAAATTTCAAAATGGTGCTGATTTTTTAAAACTTTGGTATCGGTTTCCTGTTTTGTAATCCCAGGGATCCTCAGATATCGATTTTGAACTAAGTCTGTAAATTAACAAAGATTTCAAAATGGCGCTGATTTTTTAAAATTTTGGTATCAGTTTCTTGTTTTGTAATCCCAGGGAGCCCTAAATATCGATTTTGAACGAAATCGGTCAATTAAATTTCCAGAGAATTTCAAAATGGCGCTGCTTTTTTAAAATTTTGGTACCAGTTTCCTATTTTGTGATCCCAGGGAGTCCTAAAACATCGATTTTGAACGAAATCGGTCAATTAACAAAGAATTTCAAAATGGCGCTGATTTTTTAAAATTTTGGTACCAGTTTCCTGTTTTGTAATCCCAGGAAGTCCTAAATATTGATTTTGAACAAAATCGCTACAAGAAAAAAGAATTTCAAAATGGCGCTGATTTTTTAAAACTTTGGTATCAGTTTCTTGTTTTTTAAACCCAGGGATCCTCAGATATCGATTTTGAACGAAATCTGTTAATTAACAAAGAATTTCAAAATGGCGCTGGTTTTTTTTTATTTTGGTAACAGTTTCCTGTTTTGTATCCCCAGGGAGTCCTAAATATCGATTTTGAACGAAATCGGTCAATTAACAAAGAATTTCAAAATGGCGCTGTATTTTCTTTATTTTGATAACAGTTTCCTGTTTTGTATCCCCAGGGAGTCCTAAATATCGATTTTAAACGAAATCGGTCAATTAAAAAATAATTCCAAAATGGCGCTGATTTTTTAAAACTTTAGTAAAAGTTTCCTGTTTTGCGATCTCAGGCAGCCCTAAATATCGATTTTGAACGAAATCGGTAAATTAGCAAAGAATTTCAAAATGGCGCTGGTTTTTTAAATTTTGGTAACTGTTTCCTGTTTTGTAATCCCAAGAAGTGATAAATATCGATTTTGAACGAAATCGATCAATTAATAAAGAATTTCAAAATGGCGTTGGTTTTTTTAAAATTTTGGTATCAGTTTCCTGTTTTGTAATCCCAGGGAGCCCTAAATATCGATTTTGAACGAAATCGGTCAATTAACAAAGAATTTCAAAATGGCGTTGATTTTTTAAATTCTGGTACCAGTTTCCTTTTTTGTGATTCCAGGGAGTCCTAAATATGGATTATGAATGAAATCGGTCAATTTACAGAGAATTTCAAAATGGCGCTGCTATTTTAAAATTTTGGTACCAGTTTCCTGTTTTGAAATTCGAGGAAGTCCTAAATATTGATTTTGAACGAAATCGCTACAATAACAAAGAATTTCAAAATGGCGCAGAATTTTTGAAATTTTGGTACCAAATTCCTATTTTGCAATCCCATGGAGTCCTAAATATCGATTTTGAACGAAATCGGTAAATTAACAAAGAATTTCAAAATGGCGCCGATTTTTTAAAACTTTGGTATCGGTTTCCTGTTTTGTAATCCCAGGGATCCTCAGATATCGATTTTGAACTAAATCTGTAAATTAACAAAGATTTTCAAAATGGCGCTGATTTTTTAAAACTTTGGTATCAGTTTCCTGTTTTTTAATCCCAGGGATCCTCAGATATCGATTTTGAACGAAATCTGTCAATTACCAAAGAATTTCAAAATGGCGCTGATTTTGTAAAATTTTGGTACCAGTTTCCTGTCTTGTAATCCCATGGAGTACTAAATATCGATTTTGAACGAAATCGATCAATTAACAAAGAATTTCAAAATGGCGCTGATTTTTTAAAACTTTGGTATCGGTTTCCTGTTTTGTAATCCCAGGGATCCTCAGATATCGATTTTGAACTAAATCTGTAAATTAACAAAGATTTTCAAAATGGCGCTGATTTTTTAAAACTTTGGTATCAGTTTCCTGTTTTGTGATTCCAGGGAACCCTAAATCTCGATTTTGAATAACATCGGTCAATTAACAAAGAATTTCAAAAAGCCGCTGGTTTTTTTTTATTTTGAAAACAGTTTCCTGTTTTGTATCCCCAGGGAGTCCTAAATATCGATTTTGAACGAAATCGGTCAATTAACAAAGAATTTCAAAATGGCGCTGATTTTTTAAAACTCTGATATAATTTCCTGTTTTGTGATCCCAGGGAAACCTAAATCTCGATTTTGAATAACATCGGTCAATTAACAAAGAATTTCAAAATGGCGCTGATTGTTTAAATCTTTGGTATCAGTTTCCGGCGTCGTAATCCAAGGGAGCCCCGTTGTCGGTAAAACGGTAGCGTATCAAAATCTTGTATAGTTCTACACTTGCAGTCTCTTCAATTATCGCCATATAATTTGGTATGAAAAAATATTCCGCCATCTTGATTTTTTTTTCATTTCGCTTAGTAGACCTCCTCGTCCAGATCATCTCTTCCAACGAAACCACTCTTCTATCTTTTATACACTCCGAGAGAGACACTGACGAAATTTGTATGGCGGCCATTTTGAATCCGCCATTTTTGAGTTTTTTTAAACTCACCGCCAATTGGATGCGGTTTCGAGTGACATTTGTTCGAGCACCCCCCACCTATCTTTAATACCTTGGTCGTGCTCTTTACCCGTCTCCGAAATCCTCAATCATCAGCTGTCTCCATATTTTTCGTCAAGTTATATTTTCTGACTTCTATACAAAGCCATAGGTGAAAAAAAAAATTTCATGCAAAATTTTACAGGAGGAAGTTTTTGGGGAAAATCTCAAAAACTACTCCAAATGTGGCAACACTGTTTTGATATCTCAATACTGCCCGTCGAGTTACACAATCGATCCATACATGTCAACTTTCCCAAATGTTGCCAACCGCCTCTAGGACGTGATTGAAATTTTCAAAAACACGAAAAGAATACAAAATGGCCGCCACCTCGTTTCACAAAAACTTTTTGCATAGTTTTATAATTTTCCTGTGAACTACAAGATACACCGCTCCTGACGACGTTTCAATTGTTCATCTCGCTCGCACCCAGCCGACATGATAGCCCCTGAAAAAAGACCATGTCGAAAATCACTTTTTCTTTGATAAATTCCAGTGTTGCCAGACCTCGGCGACGAAAATACCCAAATGTCAATCGTACAAGTGACACACGTGGTCGCTCGTACTCGAATCTAAAAAAATACGTATTTCGATTTGTAAATCTTGAAAATTTCCCTAGAAATGGGGTAATTTTTTCCCCAATCCATACCTCGAGTCTGTACACACAATCTACCCGTAGAAGTCGAAACGCTCCGACGTTGCCAACTGCGAGAAATTTGAATTTTAAAATTGCGTTTTTTCGTAACTCAAACCGAACGGCCGCCGCGGCAGCCGCCATCTTGAATTTTTTAAAACCACACCCATTCTGTCAAAATACAGGATAATTGTAGGCAGACAAAGAAAAAAATATTATGCTCGACCCCGCCGTTTCGGATCTGTAGCGCAGCGGTTCAGGGTCTAAAAATTTAAAATTGGAAAAAATTACAGCTCGGCCGCCATCTTGTTTTTCCAATTTATTCCACTTTTTCTATTAAGTGTTTTCTAATTTCTTCAATAATAGTGAGTTGTACCGAAATCGGTTGGAAAACAAAAGAGTTGCAAGAATCACGTCGGCCGCCATCTTGTTTTTCCGAAATTTCATAATTTTTCTCTACTCCCATCCCGCACCCGAACACATCTCCCTAACATAATTGTATCGTTTTCTGTCTCTTTCTAGGAGAACAATACTGTCAATTGCTACACTACTACACTTGTAGTCTCTTCAATGTTCGCCATATAATTTGGTATGAAAAAAAAAATCCGCCATCTTGATTTTTTTTTCATTTCGCTTAATAGACCTCCTCGTCCTGATCATCTCTTGCCAAGAAACCACACTTCCATCTCTCATACTCTCCGAGATAGACACTAACGAAATTTGTATGGCAGCCATCTTGAATCCACAATTTTGAGTTTTTTTTTTACTAATTGCCAATTGGATGAGGTTTCGAGTGAAATTTCTTCGAGCACCCCCCACCTATGTTCAATACCCTGGCCGTGCCCTTTACCCGTCTCCGAAATCCTCAATCATCAGCTGTCTCCATATTTTTCTTCAAGTTATATTTTCTGACTTCCATACGAAGCCAGCAGTGAAAAAAAAAATTTTCATACAAAATTTTACAGGAGGAAGTTTTTAGGGAAAATCTCGAAAACTACCCCGAATATGGCAACACTGGTTTGATTTCTCGATACTGCCCGTCGAGTTACACAATCGATCCATACATGTCAACTTTCCCAAATGTTGCCAACCGCCTCTAAGACGTGATCGAAATTTTCAAAAACACAAAAAGAATACAAAATGGCCGCCACCTCGTTTCACAGAATCATTTGACATAGTTTCATAATTTTCCCGTGAACTACAGGATACACCGCTCCTGATGACGTTTCAATTTTTCGTCTCGCTCGCACCCAGCCGAAATGATAGCCCCTGAAAATAGACCATGTCGAAAATCACTTTTTCTTTGATAAATTCCAGTGTTGCCAGACCTCGGTGACGAAAATACCCAAATGTCATTCGCACAAGTGAGACACGTGGTTGCCCATACTCGAATTTTGCAAAAACTACGTATTTCGATTTTTTAATTTTTGGGGTAAATTTTGAAATTTTCCCGAGAAATGGGGTAATTTTTTTCATCCAATCCATACTTCAAGTCTGTACACACGATCTGCCCATAGAAGTCGAAACGCTCCGACGTAGGCAACTGCGAGAAATTTGAATTTTAAAATTGCGTTTTTTCGTAACTCAAACCGAACGGCCACCGCGACACCCGCCATTTTGAATTTTTAAAAACCACCCCCATTCTGTCAAAATACAGGATAATAGTAGGCGAAATAAGAAAAAAAAATTATGCTCGACCCCGCCGTCTCGGATCTGTGGCGCCGCGGTTCGAGGTCGAAAAATCAAAAATTTTAAAACTCTACAGCTCGGCCGCCATCTTGTTTTTCCAATTTTTTCCACTTTTTCTCAAGATCGTTTCCTAATTTCTTCAATCATTGCGAATTGCAACGAAATCGATTGGAAAACAAAAGAGTTACAAGAATCACGTCCGCGGCCATCTTGTTTTTCCGAAATGTCATAATTTTTCCCTACTCGACTCCCGCACTGGAACACATCTCCCATACATCATTGTATCATTTTCTGTCTCTTTCTAGGAGAACAATTATGTCAATGAGTCAGTCAGTCAGTCAGTCAGTGAGTGGTAATTGAGCTATATATAGTATAATAACTAGTAATAATAATAACTAGTTTTTCGCTCTGTGCGCGAGCTGCTAAAACAGCTCACGGGATGTGGTTAGACTTACAAGTAGCACAGTCTTTACTGTATCGATTTTGAACGAAATCGCTACAATAACAAAGAATTTCAAAATGGCGCTGATTTTTTGAAACTTTGGTGTCAGTTTTCTGTTTTGTAATCCTAGGGAACCCTAAATATCGATTTTTAACGAAATCGGTCAATTAACAAAGAAATTCAAAATGGCGCTGATTTTTTTTTATTTTAGTTTCAGTTTTCGTTTTTGTAATCCCAGGGAGCCCTAAATATCGATTTTGAACGAAATCGGCCAATTAACAAAGAATTTCAAAATGGCGCTGATTTTTTAAAACTTTGGTATCAGTTTCCTGTTTTGTAACCCCAGGGAGCCCCGTCGTGAGTAAAACAGAACCGTATCAAAATCTTGCATAGTTCTACACATTTTGTCCCTTCAATATTCGCCATATAATTTGGTATGAAAAAAAAGATTCCGCCATCTTGAATTTTTTTTTATTTCGCTAAATAGACCTCCTCGTCCTGATCATCTCTTGCCAAGAAACCACACTTCCATCTCTCATACTCTTCGAGATAGACACTAACGAAATTTGTATGGCAGCCATCTTGAATCCACCATTTTTGAGTTTTTTTTAAACTCACTGCCAATTGGACGAGGTTTCGAATGACATTTGTTTGAGCACCCCCCGCCTATCTTCAATACCTTGGCCGTGCTCTTCACCCGTCTCTGAAATCCTCAATCATCAGGTGTCTCCACATTTTTCTTCAAGTTATATTTTCTGACTTCCATACGAAGCCATAAGTGAAAAAAAAATTTTTCATACAAAATTTTACAGGAGGAAGTTTTTAGGGAAAATCTCGATAACTTCCCCGAATGTGGCAACACTGTTTTGATTTCTCGATACTGCATGTCGAGTTACACAATCGATCCATACATGTCAACTTTCCCAAATGTTGCCAACCGCCTCTAAGACGTGATTGAAATTTTCAAAAACACAAAAATAATACAAAATGGCCGCCACCTCGTTTCACAAAAACTTTTTGCATAGTTTCATAATTTTCCTGTGAACTACAGGATACACCGCTCCTGACGACGTTTCAATTGTTCATCTCGCTCGCACCCAGCCGACATGATAGCCCCTGAAAAAGACCATGTCGAAAATCACTTTTTCCTTGATAAATTCCAGTGTTGCCAGACCTCGGCGACGAAAATACCCAAATGTCATTCGTACAAGTGACACACGTGGTTGCTCGTACTCGAATTTTTAAAAAAATTCGTATTTCGATTTTTTTATTTTTGGGGTAAATCTTGAAATTTTCCCGAGACATGGGGTAATTTTTTTCCCCCAATCCATACCTCGAGTCTGTACACACAATCTCTCCGAAGAAGTCGAAACGCTCCGACGTTGCCAACTGCGAGAAATTTGAATTTTAAAATTGCGTTTTTTCGTAACTCAAACCGAACGGCCGCCGTGACAGCCGCCATCTTGAATTTTTTTAAATCACTCCCATTCTGTCAAAATACAGGACAATTGTAGGCGGAAATAGAAAAAAAAATTATTCTCGACCACGCCGTTTCGGATCTGTGGCGCCGCGGTTCGGGGTCGAAAAATCAAAAATTTTAAAACACTACAGCTCGGCCGCCATCTTGTTTTTCCAATTTTTTCCACTTTCTCTGTTGATCGTTTCCTAATTTCTTCAATCACTGCGAGTTGTAACGAAATCGGTTGGAAAACAAAAGAGTTACAAGAAACACGTCGGCCGCCATCTTGTTTTTCCGAAATGTCATAATTTTTCCCTACTCGACTCCTGCACTCGAACACATCTCCCATACATCATTGTATCATTTTCTGTCTCTTTCTAGGAGAACAATTATGTCAATGAGTCAGTGAGTGAGTGAGTGAGTGAGTGGTAATTTAGCTATATATAGTATAACTAGTTTTTCGCTCTGTGCGTGAGCTGCTAAAGCAGCTCACGGGTTGTGATTAAAAAAAAATACAAAATGGCGCTGATTTTTTAATACTTTGGTATCAGTTTTCTGTTTTGTAATCCCAGGGATCCTCAGATATCGATTTTGAACAAAATCGGTCACTTAAAAAAGAATTACAAAATGGCGCAGATTTTATTTAAATATCATATCAGTTTCCCGTATTGTATTCCCAGGGAGTCCTAAATATCAATTTTGAACTAAATTGGTCAATTCCCAAAGAATTTCAAAATAACGCTGATTTTTAAAACTTTGGTATCAGTTTCCTGTTTTGTAATCCCAGGCAGCCCTAATTAAGGATTTTGAGCGAAATCGCTACAATAACAAAGAATTTAAAAAAGCGCTGATTTTTTTCAATTTTGGTATCAGTTTCCTGTTTTGAAATCCCAGGGAGTCCTAAACATCGATTTTGAACGAAATCGGTCAATTAACAAAGAATTTCAAAATGGCGCTGATTTTTTAAAACTTTGGTATCGGTTTCCTGTTTTGTAATCCCAGGGATCCTCAGATATCGATTTTGAACTAAATCTGTAAATTAACAAAGATTTTCAAAATGGCGCTGATTTTTTAAAACTTTTGTATCAGTTTCCTGTTTTTTAATCCCAGGGATCCTGATATCGATTTTGAACGAAATCTGTCAATTAACAAAGAATTTCAAAATGGCGCTGGTTTTGTAAAATTTTGGTACCAGTTTCCTGTCTTGTAATCCCATGGAGTACTAAATATCGATTTGGAACGAAATCGATCAATTAACAAAGAATTTCAAAATGGCGCTGATTTTTTAAAACTTTGGTATCGGTTTCCTGTTTTGTAATCCCAGGGATCCTCAGATATCGATTTTGAACTAAATCTGTAAATTAACAAAGATTTTCAAAATGGCGCTGATTATTTAAAACTTTGGCATCAGTTTCCTGTTTTGAAATTCGAAGAAGTCCTAAATATCAATTTTGAACGAAATCGCTACAATAACAAAGAATTTCAAAATGGCGCTGAATTTTTTAAATTTTGGTACCAGTTTCCTGTTTTGCAATCCCATGGAGTCCTAAATATCGATTTTGAACGAAATCTGTCAATTAACAAAGAATTTCAAAATGGCGGTGGTTTTGTAAAATTTTGGTACCAGTTTCCTGTTTTGCAATCCCATGGAGTCCTAAATATCAATTTTGAACGAAATCGGTCAATTGACAAAGAATTTCAAAATGGCGCTGGTTTTTTAAAATTTTGGTACCAGTTTCCGGTTTTGTAATCCCAGGGAGCCCTAAATATTGATTTTGAACGAAATCGCAACAATAACAAAGAATTTCAAAATGGCGCTGATGGGAGCCCCGTCGTGGGTAAAACGGAACCGTATCAAAATCTTGCATAGTTCTACACTAATTGTAGTAAATTCAATATTCGCCATATAATTTGGTATGAAAAAAAAATATTCCGCCATCTTGAATTTTTTTTCATTTTGCTAAATAGACATCCTCGTCCTGATCATCTCTTGCCAAGAAACCACAATTCCATGTCTTATAAATAAATAAATTCCAGTGTTGCCAGACCTCGGCGACGAAATTACCCAAATATCATTCGTACAATGGGGACACGTGGTTGCTCGTACTCGAATTTTGTAGAAAATACGTATTTCGATTTTTTAATTTTTGGGGTAAATCATGAAATTTTCCCGAGAAATGGGGTAATTTTTTTCCCCAATCCATACCTCGAGTCTGTACACACAATCTCCCCGTAGAAGTCGAAACGCTCCGACGTTTCCAACTGCGAGAAATTTGAATTTTAAAATTGCGTTGTTTCGTAACTCAAACCGAACGGCCGCCGCGACAGCCGCCATCTTGAATTTTTTAAAACCACTCCCATTCTGTCAAAATACAGGATAATTGTAGGCGAAAACAGAAAAAAATATTATGCTCGACAACGCCGTTTCAGATGTGTGGCGCCGCGGTTCGGGGTCGAAAAATCAAAAATTTGAAACACTACAGCTCAGCCGCCATCTTGTTTTTCCAACTTTTTCCACTTTTTCTATTAATCGTTTTCTTATTTCTTCAATAATAGCGAGTTGTAACGAAATCGGTTGGAAAACAAAAGAGTTGCAAGAATCACGTCAGCCGCCATCTTTTTTTTCCGAAATTTCATAATTTTTCCCTACTTCCATCCCGCACCCGAACACATCTCCCTTACACCATTGTATCGTTTTCTGTTTCTTTCTAGGAGAACAATTTGGTTAATTACTAAACACTACTACAACACTTGTAGTCCCTTCAATATTCGCCATATAATTTGGTATGAAAAAAGAAATTCCGCCATCTTGAATTTTTTTTCATTTCGCTAAATAGACCTCCTCGTCCTGATCATCTCTTGCCAAGAAACCACACTTTCATCTCTCATACTCTCCGAGATAGACACTCACGAAATTTGTATGGCAGCCATCTTGAATCCACAATTTTGAGTTTTTTTTTTACTAATTGCCAATTGGATGAGGTTTCGAGTGACATTTGTTCGAGCACCCCCCACCTATCTTCAATACCCTGGCCGTGCCCTTTACCCGTCTCTGAAATCCTCAATCATCAGCTGTCTCCATATTTTTCTTCAAGTTATATTTTCTGACTTCCATACGAAGCCAGCAGTGAAAAAAAATTTTTTCATACAAAATTTTACAGGAGGAAGTTTTTAGGGAAAATCACGAAAACTACCCCGAATGTGGCAACACTGTTTTGATTTCTCGATACTGCCCGTCGAGTTTCACAATCGATCCATACATGTCAACTTTCCCAAATGTTGCCAACCGCCTCTAAGACGTGATCGAAATTTTCAAAAACACAAAAAGAATACAAAATGGCCGCCACCTCGTTTCACAGAATCATTTGACATAGTTTTATAATTTTCCTGTAAACTATGGGATACACCGCTCCTGATGACGTTTCAATTTTTCATCTCGCTCGCACCCAGCCGAAATGATAGCCCCTGAAAAAAGACCATGTCGAAAATCACTTTTTCTTTGATAAATTCCAGTGTTGCCAGACTTCGGCGACGAAATTACCCAAATGTCATTCGTACAAGTGGGACACGTGGTTGCTCGTACTCGAATTTTTAAAAAAGTTCGTATTTCGATTTTTTAGTTTTTGGGGTAAATCTTGAAATTTTCCCGAGAAATGGGGTAATTTTTTTTCCCCCAATCCCTACCTCGAGTCTGTACCCACAATCGCCCAGTAGAAGTCGAAACGCTCCGACGTTGCCAACTGCGAGAAATTTGAATTTTAAAATTGCGTTTTTTCGTAACTCGAACCGAACGGCCGCCGTGACGGCCGCCATCTTGAATTTTTAAAAACCACCCCCATTCTGTCAAAATACAGGATAAGTGTTGGCGGAAATAGAAAAAAAAATTATGCTCGACCACGCCGTTTCGGATCTGTGGCGCCACGGTTCGGGGTCGAAAAATCAAAAATTTGAAAACACTACAGCTCGGCCGCCATCTTGTTTTTTCAATTTTTTCCACTTTTTCCAGTAATCGTTTCCTAATTTCTTCAATCATTGCGAATTGCAAAGAAATCGGTTGGAAAACAAGAGAGTTACAAGAATCACGTCGGCCGCCATCTTGTTTTTCCGAAATGTCATAATTTTTCCCTACTCGACTCCCGCACTCGAACACATCTCTCATACATCATTACATCGTTTTCTGTCTCTTTCTAGGAGAACAATTATGTCAATGAGTGAGTCAGTGAGTGAGTGGTAATCGAGCTATATATAGTATAATAATAATAATAATAATAATATAATATAATAATAATAATAATATATTTATATATAATAATAATAAAATAATATAATAATTATAAAGGCATACAGTTACCGACAACTGAATAACTAATTTTACAAAGTCAGGAAGCGGGTCTAAATTCTCATATTTTCTTGTATGGTCATTTTTTTCTTGAAATTATGATTGTTAGTCTGCTATGCTTTCACGACTCATCCGTTCATCCGATTTTAATGACATTTAGTACAGGAGTAAGTTGTATCCCGGGCAAGGACATAGGTTAGGTACTAATTTTTATCCTGGAAAATTAAAGAGTTTCCGCGGGAATCAAAAATCCACGCGGACGAAATCGCGGGCATCATCTAGTTTTCAATTATGTATTGGTCGATAAAAAATTATAACAATTATTAATTTATTAGTAATTTAGCCGAATAATTATTTTATTAAAATGGCAATAAAAGAAAAATTATGTATTGATCGTGGACCGTCATAATTTCAACTTCTTTGAATTTAGTTTTGTATATGGCACGAACAGTCCTTTCTGCAAGACGAAAACAGAATGACAGACATAATACTGTGAAAGTAACCAAAATATACCACTCTCGCAGTTTCTAAATCTGTCAAGTGGCGAATCTTTCTAAAATGCAGCAGAACTGAGTCTGTTCGATAAGTCATCTATATGATGGCCCCATTGGAGTTTCTTACGTTTTTCCGAGAAAAACATCTGTATCCACTAAATCTAATTCCTCATGATCAAGTTGTACAGTGGGTTTTACCTGTTTTATCATTATATTAATATCATTTGTAGGTAGAGTGTCCATAAGTGGATGTAAAAGGATGCTCTACGCAAAACATTCAATAAAGGTCGAGTATAGATGAATTGAATGAAGGGGCGACGCTTCATTCAATTCATCTATACTCGACCTTTATTTCGCTGCCTAAAATCGATATTTCGCCAGTTACCTCCTTCGGATGACTGTTTTAATAGAAAAAAATCTACAGAACCAAAATACCTATTCAAAGTTAGTTCAATCTGTAGTAGTGGAGTGTGTGCACAGAACAGGCAAAATAAGACAAGAGAATAAAATACCGTTTTAGGTTCAGTAAATAATAAAATAACCACCAATTACAAATATAATAAATTTAAATATTTTCAAAATAAATATTTTATATACAGAAATCGTCCAGTTACATTTTTTTATACGTATATTGATCGATGATTAGTTTTGTTCGATGGTAGTGGATTCATTAACGTTTGTGTACGGATACTAACAGTGACAGACGTCATTTCAGAAGCAAGGGAACGCAACCTCCCGCTTTGAGAGCCCGGAGGCGTATGGAATCTGACTGCCGAATTTCATGAATATATAACAAAATTTTGAGATGCGCGCCCGTACTAAATCTGTATGAAAAATTCGTGCTGTAAAAATGAGGAATGTTTGGAACCAGATTGTAAAAAAACTAAGTTGTATTGAAAATATTATTTATTTAAAGTGTTCTTTGATCTTTTACGATTAATTTGAAATAACTTTTGTTTAAATCATGTCTCAAATTAAATCACAATAGTCGTAAAGTGATAACGCCTTTTTTGAGATTTCCATGAATTTCCCGATAATTTTCTGCTGTTACTATACGACTTTTTGACCACTTTTTTTAATTACGTCATACTCCATTTATCTGAGTAGCGAATGGTATTTATTTGGTAATGAAATTTTAATTTTTACTATCCTAAAAAGTGGTAGAAGAAAACCATGTTTTGAGTACATCCAGCCTTAATACCTACCTTTAGCTTTACCTTGAAACCTTGCCATGAAATGTTCGATATCGTATCCGATACTAAATATTGTTTGCGCTTGTAGTAGGCACAGATTAAGGTATAGGTACAAGTAATATTTCGTATTGGATCAATGCTAAAATGTAGGTAGTTCAAGTTAGTGTTGCAGAACTATCGATAGTTGACATCAAGCTAAAAGTTTTGAAACGTGCTACCTCCACCGAGGGATGAGTGGGGTACAGGGAGAGGAGATAGAGAATCAGGTACTAACTGATCACAATAAACCCCACTTGCCGGAGCTGCGTAGTTTTTTTGTGAGTTTACTCCTTTAGAATCAATTTTTATATGTATGAGCCTGTGGTATGAAAATTTATGTGCAGTACTACGTCATGCGCAGCTCTCAGCACAGAGTCACTTAAAAAAAAGTCAGCGCCATTTTGAAATTCTTTGTTAAATAACCGATTTCGTTCAAAATTGATATTTACGGCTTTCTGGGATCACAAAAAGGAAACTGTTACCAAAATTTAAAAAAAGTCGGTGCCATTTTGAAACTCTTTGTTAATTGACCGATTTCGTCCAAAATCGATATTTACGGCTTTCAGCACGGCTAGCATGCGCACTACGAGTAAAATTATGTCTACCCGTTATCTCTCTCTGTCTACCGAAGCTAACATTTTAAGTTACTTGTCTCGTTACGTCAAAAGTAGAGATAAAAGTACCTAATATTTCTAATCTGTGGTATTTTTCTCTACGAGCGTTTACATGTCGACTACTTTTTTCTTGTAATATACTGCATTTTGTGCATGTTAGGGTAAATTAAAAATTTGCCGGCAACGACAATATCTTCTCGTCGCGAGATAATCTCGTTGTGCGCATCCTAGACCTACTGGGATCACAAAACAGGAAACTGTTACCAAAATTTAACAAAGTTAGCGCCATTTTGAAATTCATGTTGTTATTATGTTTCCATGACTATGTAATGTATTTTGATGAATATAAAATATATGGTAACTAATATACGATGATAGCCACGGAGTTAGAGAATAGGAGTGCAGGTGTTCCCAGCTTGTCATCACGAATTTCGATTCCATATTATGATATTATCGATAAGGTTGTCTGGAAGAGATCGCTGGTTAGCGATAAGACCGCCTTATTGGACCTACATTTTAAGTTTTCATGTTTGTTCTTTTTCTTTTGTGTTTTTTGTGGTGTACAATAAAGAATATACATACATACATACATACTTATTATACACGCTGAAATTATAATGCTTGCTTTTCCGCAGTCTCTCAGTCGCAGACAAAATGATTTTGTCTCGGTAGCATAATCGATTTACTAAAACAAAAGTTGTTAGAATTCAAAAATGGCACATTTACATCTGAGAAAGACAGACAGAAAGACACACTTACGCATACATTATTATTATTATTAGTATGTATTTTAGTTATTAGTAGCATTAATATTATTAGTAAGTAATTTTGCATTAAAAATATTATAATCTATTCCGTCGGGTCGGAGGAAAAAATCAAAACAAAGTTATTTATTCAAATTAAAGCTTATTAGCTTTAAAAACAATCAAAATTTAAGTAGCGAGTGCAGGTAGGTTGTTCCTCATCAAAATCATCTTGATTTGAATTTTTACAATCTCTTGTCACTACAGAACCTTATTTAGTCTTTGCACCTACTTTGCACACTTAAAAAATTAAATTCTTAAAAAAAATATATTTACACCGACTAATTTACAGATAAATACTGAACTAAGTATTTCTAAAATTTTAAATATGTACAAATGAGTATAAACCCTTCAAATTCGAAAATTAACTTTAAAAAATTCGCTCCGACACCGACGTGCAGTCCACCTTCGACAATGTCCCGAAACGGACTGCCGAAGGGCTCGCGGGTGTTTACAGGGCGACGGAGCAGCCACGTTCTCACTAATATACTTAAATTTCGGGGGAAAATTACTTTACACGAATGTTATAGGGAGTAAAAATAAAACTCGCCGTTAAAAATATTGTAATTTTTAAGACCTATTTTTGTGTGCAAGAACTAATTAAAAAGCTTGTGCCGTTTTGCAGAACATTTTCAAAGTATGACAAAAGTAGATACTCTTTGGGGATTTTTTTCTGAAAGAGGGTTTGAAAAAAGTAAACATTTTTTACAGTAGAAATGTTTATTAAGCCGTTTATTAAGCTGTTTATTAAGCATCGCATTATTTTTCGGTAAATTGTAATCTGTTAGGTATATTAACCCGATAGAACCTAACCTTAATAAATAACCGACATAAATTATTATTTATGTCGAACCCTAACCTAACCCACAAGAAACAGACAATAAAACGTAAATACAATGAATATTTCAAAAATTGACACTCAGAACATTGAACGGTTCACAATCTTTCGACAGTTTACAATTTCGCGAGTTAGATTATAATCTAACGGTTTTTACAATCTTACGGTGACATGTATAATATTATCACGAAAGGGTATTTGTATTTTTTATATGGATCGGATACAGTTACAAGTTATCATATTTCGTACTTCAACCAAGCAAGATAGTAAGGATTGCATAAGTTGTGATCTAATTCTCTGGATCGAGGTGTTCCATAAATCATGCAACCTAATTTTTGTAAAGCAATAATCTTGGCAAAAAATAATCTTGTTTAACTGTGGCGTTTATCGCCACATTTTTTTTTTGAAATCTAAATAATAATTTAGTTTAAAAATGTTCACCATTCGTCCCATTAATTTCGTCTCACCGATTCGTCGATGTCTGGATTTGAACTCGGTTCGTTTACATCAAGTCGACAGGCCGCTGTGATGCGCCGTTGATGTGTTATGAGGGGTCGACGAAATTGTTATCCTTGATGTGAAATTGTATTATTACCTCGTGAACTCCACTACAATACATATAAATTATACTTTACACAATATTAATAATAATTGGTAGTCTGTACAAATAAAACATGTCGTTAGATATATTATATATATAATACCCGCGAATTCGCCTCTCGTCTTCGATCTTACTAAAATAAACTTTTACAAATGCATTTCAATCGTCAAGCGAGTCTAGCACTGGTTCGGAATGGCATTCTTACCTACCCTAATAATAATATAGTAATAGTCTATAATTGTTAATAAAAGTATAGAAACTTATATAACTAGGGTCCCAACTCCCAAGGACTTTTAGAGCGAGTCTAAATGTTCTTATATTTTTGTTACGCTTAATATGTAAAGACAAGTTATGTTTGTGGAATTTTACTTTAAAAAAATTTCTTTTTCCTACGAACGACATTGGAGTTTCTTGAGGTGGAGCGAAAGAGTCGTTGTTTGTTATTTCATCGTTGATCGTTCCCCTCAGATCAAGCGGTCGCAGATCCGCAAGGGCATGGTGATGGTGTCTCCGGCGCTCAACCCGCAGGCGTGTTGGCAGTTCGAGGGCGAGATCCTGGTGCTGCATCATCCCACCACCATCTCCTCGCGCTACCAGGCCATGGGTACTTTAAATGCAATTTTTTACTTTAAATATTTTTTCCATAACTTGTTTTTGGCTCTTTCTTTTGTATTACTTTTTATTTATATTCAACCATGTTATTTATGAGATACTTATATGCACGTGCTTTCATATGATTTTACATCCGTTGGTCTATAAAATGTAACTTATGATTATCCTATGTAAAAACGCTAGCAAACCTTACGAATTAAAAAAAACGTGTGATGTCGTGGGACACCAGATAAGAACGAAATTCCTTATTACACAAATATTAATTTCAAGTTCTAGTGGAGGTAAAAAGAAAATAACTATTCAGATATAAATATAATACACAGGTGGCTAGTGGTGGCTCATAAAAATATATAGTATAATTAGTATAGCGAACATACATAAAGTATACATAAAAAAAATTGGCAGTCATAGAGACTACCGATAGAAGTGAAAACGTTTTTTTTTTAAATCTAAAGTTATCCCTTACACAAAGGCATTAAAATTTAATTTCGAATATATTTAAGACTTTTTGTCTTCGTAACAACGCGATCATGTTTTCACTTCAAAATCTTACGCATTTTCGGGTCGGACGTTTTTTGCATATGACACATTTTCGTTACGGACGTTTTTGCCGGCGAGGGTACCCCTCCGCATTGTCGCATAAGGAACTTTTGTTCCAAAAAATGTGTCCGTAACCACTGTTAGTGTTCGGGCACGAAATTTGCGGCGGCCGGGCCGAGCGAATACACTTTGCTAGCACTATGCTATGCTAGCGTCCTGTCGGCTAGTCCCGCCAGAGTAGGGATGTTCCGATACCATAGAAGTATCGATACATACTCATATCGATACCTTTTAATTTTTTATACAAATGAATTTACGTTGAGTACCAATATGATATTTGACATATTATTAATTTCTCCCGCGCAGATGGCTAATCTCTCTGAAGATATGCCGTCATGGCCGAAATTCGGTCGGGAGGATATTTATTATTACAGTCCCACAAAGATATATGACCCGGTGGCCAAAATTGGAACTAATTTTTATTTCTTTTGATAAGTATTAGTTTTTACTTTATTTTACACTAGCGGTCCTGCTTCGCCCCTATTTCTATTGCGCGTTACATTATTTCTATGATATCTTCTAAGGTATTCATCTGAATTAAATGGTGTAAAGGACGAATTTGGTCTATATTAAATACTTGAGATGTCAAACTATTTTATTTTGCTAAGGATCAATACAATGTCAGTAAAATCACTTTCGAAAGAAAAACTTTGTTTTAGACAAATTTTAAAATCATAAAATTGGTTATTGTGATGCAACCTTAAAATATAGATATGTCACCGTAAGATTGTAAAAACCGTTAGATTATAATCTAACTCGCACTTAGGTTTTATCGGGTTTAAATACCTATCAGATTACAATCTACCGGAAAATAATGCGTTAAATTCTAATCTTTCGACAGTTTAGAATTTCGCGAGTTATATTATAATCTAACGGTTTTTACAATCTTACGGTGACAGATATATGCTATCACGGACATATTTTTAAGAGGCACAATTCCACCATACATTCTTTTCTTGTAGCTTTTACTATTTACGCAGCGCACGCCACGGAAGCTCTCAGATTTTACGATTTTTCCGACTTCATTCACGTTATTGCAATTTTCGTGGAGATCTCTAATTTTTTTGAAAATAAAATATACCTAGCCTATGTAACTCGCTGATAAAGTAGCTTTCTATAAGTCAAAGAATTTTTAAAATCGGTTCAGTTTTTCTTAAGTTTATCCATTACAAACAAACAAATCTTTCCACTTTATTATACGACTGCCTGAAAAAAGGAGTACATTGTTTTCAGGGTTCATGTATGTATGTGAGTTTGTATATTCCACCATAACTTCTATACGCCTGAAACGATTTTGATAAATGAGGTATCGTTAGAATCCCTAGCTTATTCCGGGTGATGTAGGCTAGTAAAATTTAAAAAAAATGGATGGGGTGACCATGGTCCCGCATTAAAGACTAAAGTAAAAAAAAAACGAAAATAAGATTAACTATATAAACATCATCTAGAAAATGATGAGTAGATTCCAAAAATATATAACACTATAGTTCAATATCCAGTGATTCACAAAAAAATATCATTTAACTAGTGGTTCGTCCCGAACTGAGACCTCGCGGTATCTTATGATAGTTTCAGTATATAATTAATAATTATACATGGTTAAAACGCCAACTCGATATCTGTGTGTTATTTTATAGCTTAAATATCAGTACTACTACTCAACGCATGGTGGCGGATATAATCAGTTTGCATTTTAGTTATACATTGCAAGATATCGCGATATAAAGATATGATTAGTTCTAAATTTAGTAGTTATAATGAACAAACGTAAAATAACAATGAATTAGATGAGTTAACAATTACTTAAGAATCAACAAATATTATGTCAAAATAAATTAGTACCACTTCTCGACGCAAGATGATATTAACTGTAATAATTTATAATGTACCATGTTCTGGACACTAAACGAATTATGAACTATCAGTACTATCAGTAGACTATTTTTTTATTCCACGTAAGATGGTGCTAACGTCTATTATTTGTAAGCACTTGAAACGAATAAACTTTTACAGAGCACCATCTATTGACATCCATGTGAAGTTCTGTTAAAAATGCTGAAGCTCATTAAAAATTAAATAATTTAGTTTCCTTATAATATTTATCTAATTTTAGTATTTGTTGTTCAAGTTCAGGATATAATTCAAATAATTGATCTAGTTTCAGGCTCAGCCTTTCAGAAAATTGGGAGTTCTGAGGTCAACTTTGGATGTTAGAAAATCTCCACTTTGAAAGCGAAAGCCCCTCATTTCGTCAATTTTAGGGGAAAAGTTAAAAAAAAAATATTTTTAGACTTTATTCCTAATTATCTTTACAATGATATACCGCAACCTTATGTCACGCTATAAAAACTATTTTACTTCGCATTCGCGTCTATGAGAGCTCTCGTGAAATAAAGATTTTTACAACTTTTGAAAGCCATATTCTTTCGGCTGGAGGCCATCGGTTTACATATTATATTTTAATTTGAAGTAATTACGTTCAGTTATTCAGAAGTTACAAGGCTCCGACAGACGGACAATTTTTTTTGGCAACCCTAGGACGGACAAGTGCAAATTCACTCAAGTAGACTCAGAGACCTTCGCTTCCCTCGGTCAATAAAATATGAATAAAATTCTAATTTAACTACATTAATTTAGATTTTTAACTTTTTAGTTCGTTTTTTGGCAGGGCAGTCGTATTTTTTAAATGGTGACTTTTCTACATGTTAATCCACTTTTTCCTCTAAACTAATGAATAATTCTGAGAGTTTGACCTTGTAATATTAGTTTAGATAGATACTGGCGACGCTGTCACCGGGTCAAAATAAGTTTGTTATTGTAAATGTGTGTTGGTGTGCAGTGCACTGCGGCAGCATCCGGCAGACGGCGTCGATCCTGTCGATGTCGCGCGAGTGTCTGCGCACGGGCGACAAGGCGCTCGTGCGTTTCCGCTTCATCAAGCACCCCGAGTATCTCAAGCGAGGGCAGCGGATGGTGAGACCGACCTTACTAATAGGCCTTTTACACTGCACTTTTCACTATCACATAACCGGCACTAGCCAGGTCCGCCGTTGACGGATACGTCGAGGAGGATCATATACCCGCCCCAAACTGCCCCGGCTTCGCACGGGTAGCACTAATAATCATAATTATTAATCGATACCCAATGTAGGCAGTGGGCAGAAAATCAGGTTTTACATTAAGCAATGCGATATTATTAATCTTTATAACTTATTATTATACATATTCATTAGACGTTACACACCTGACGTTGTCGCCTTGTCTTTTCAAAACCAACTAAAATCAATATGGCGACCCTCAGTGACCATTGACTCGCAAACATTTGTAGGTAATAATATTGCGGCTATAAATTAAGATGTAAGCTATCCTTTCTTTCAAGTTAGATCAAACTGCACACGGTGTGCAAATTTAATTTAAAATCGGTTAAGTAGTTTAGGAGTCCATCACGGACAAACAACGTGACACGTGATTTATATACATATATATATATACTTTTCACAGGGACCCTTACTCTTGAATCAGTGTAGTGTAATAACATATAGGGAGAAAGAGTCCCTACATATTTAAAAATAGTAAAAAACAATCTATGTGATGCACCATTTGTGTTGCGATAAGAGCACACAAGATAGGTTACCTAATAGTTAATAGTTCCAGTAATTGTTTTAGTACTTAGTTAATTATTTTCATGTAGTTTTAAGGTTGTTGTATAATAAATACCAACAAATAATCCGGATACAATGAAAAAAAAACCATAGATGTTAGCCATAGTTAAGATGATTTGTGAGATGGTGATAATAAAAAAAAACCCGTCTGAGTTTCTTGTGGGCTCTTCTCAGACCAGGGCGCGTTTGGAACCCTCTTAGCTTTAGTTTTAAGATACCGTAACCGATTATCACTATCATCTATGTTTTATTAGTAGGTAAGTAATTTTTAACGTCAATAAGTGTACCTACAGTGTACCTATATTGAATAAATGATATTGAGTGTGGCGGTCTTCGCAGGCCGCACATAATCCAAAAGATGGCATTACTAGTACGATTCACGCGACCACGAAGAGCCCAACTCACGGTTACGAAGTGTTCTCGGAATTACGCTATATATACGACCTCCAAAGATGATCGGTCGAACCAGTGGTCCCCGAGCACAACACCCGCTCGGAGGGTGATCATCCTTCGTTACGGTCTAGCTATATCACCTGCCCACGTACATGAGTATCGAGTAGACCTATTGAAGAGCTCAGTTTAACATGCAATGTGTCGGACAGGTGTTTCGCGAGGGTCGCACTAAAGCCGTGGGTAACGTGCTGCGGCCCGAGCCCGCGGCGACCGGGGCCCGCGCCGCGCCCGCGCGCCCCGCCCGCCACGCTGCGCGCGCGCCGCAATCTGCTGGCGAAAACCGACCCGCCGCACACACGGTACAGTATATCCCACACTTGTCTAGCCCGGTGGCCAAAATTGGAACTAGATTTTTATGCCTGTTTAGTTCATCATAATCATAATAATATTACTTAAACTAAAAATACATAATATATATTAGTTTATTTTCATATATTTATTATAAGTATTATATTATTTGTGTAACTGTTTATGTATTAGTATGTAGGTATTTGTTTGTATGTTTATATTAATACACCACCCGCGAGTTAATCTCCTAACTTCTCCTCTTCCTAAGGTTGCCTGGCAGAGATCGCTACTAAGCGATAAGGCCGCCTTTTTGTATACTACTTCGTTCTTTGTTTTCTATGTATTTTTTGTGTCCTTTTTATGTGTGTTGTGGTGTACAAAATAAAGAGTAATAATAATAATAATAATAATCATTCATTTTTTGTCAGAATATGGTACATGTAAAATTTTGACATAGATGTTAATAAATATATAGAGTCCACATATCCTGCCAGGTTTGGCGTGCAAAATTATTTTTATGCTTGTGCTAAAAAATAAATTAATATTTGAGAATTAAACCCCTATGAAAGTATACAAATATTCAGTTTCATTATAACAGTTAAATTACAACATTATTCAGATTCATAATACGTATATGTCGCAAATAAAATAAACAAAATAATACCTATAATAATAATCAAAAAAGCCAAATTAATAAGTTAAAATTAAGAAATTACAATAAATTAAATGTCAGTCAACAATAAATTGCAGAAATTCAGTTAAATTTTTCAATTATGTAGTCATCAGTTTTGTAATATAGTTTATCTAAGAGCAAGTCAAATAAGGCTTTCTTAAACCTTGTTAAAGGAAAACTTTTTATTGAGTTGGGCAAGTGGTTAAAAATGCGGACTGCCATACAGTAAGCATTTTTACTGGTTATATCGATATATATGTAGATACTAGATGGGCCCTTTCATAGGAAAAAGTTGGGCGTCCGACTTGTGGTGCATGCCCCTCACCTGTATAAGCCTGTCCTTGTCCCCGCTATAGCGATGTCCCGTTTTTCAGACTAGATGGCATTAGTAAAATAGCTCCACATTCTTTGGCAGGGCCCGCTTATGTAAATTGAAGTCGTCGGTTTAGTTATAGTTTGTTGATGATACAAGTACAAAAGTTTATCCTACAAAACTTGAATTGGGTATTTGACTACTAGTGAGATAACTTTTTTTTTAAATGATTATTAGATAAAGGATCTCCCAAACGTCGTAATATCCACGTCCCCTGCTAGTTTTATTTTGAATAATCATTTTAAACGAAAAAAAGTGCGTCGAACTTTGATGACGTCACAACTTAAAATTTCATACAAAATCCATACATACTAAGCACGCGTTTTGACATTCGAAAAGTTGCTGATTTGACTTGTTGTCAAATACCCAATTAGCGTCTCTTTTTCATACAGCAGCAAACGCAGCAGCAAACGACGGAGAGCGACGTGACGGCGGTGGACTCGCCGTTCGAGGTGCAAGCCGACAAGCGAGCCGCCGCGCGCCGCCGCAAGCGACACGACAAGCCGCCGCCGCCGCCGCCCCAGCCCGCGCTCGCCGCCAACTAGACACACACACACACGCGGAGACAGGTATACACACACACAACTCTCAATTGGGTACTTGACAACATTTACAATTATTATTTTTGTGACTATTAAATGGAGGATCTCCCAAAAGTCGTATCCACGTCTCCTATTAGTTTTATGTTGAATAACTATTTTAAACTATCGATTAAAGTAACTTTGATATTTAATACAATATTTCATACTAAACCGAAAGGTATTTATATACATATACTCGTATAATATTTTCCGAAGGGTATGAGGACTTTTGCAATACAAGTTTTATCTTAGTGCAGAGTCTGCGTATCAATCTGTGTGTATATTTAAACAAGCCATTGCATCTCAACTTTGTTGTGCCCTTAGTTACTAAGCCACATTTGTAAGTTTTGTGAAATAAATAAATCATAAACACGCGTTTTCACGTTTTAAAAAAATGTTGTGATTTGACTAGTTGTCAAATACCCAATTGAACAGAGTGCCACAACAATGTGCCGCCTATATCACATATGAAAGAGGCAAAACTACCTTCGAGTGTAAAGAGTGCCGCCTACAAATAGATACACATACAATAGCTTGACAAAAGAGAACGTGCTGACAACTGCTATACCCTTTAGTACCCTTTTAATTGCACAACATTTTTTGGCGTTTCCAGTAGTACCACATTTCTATGAAAAATAATTATTTAGTGCCGGGAACAAAAAAGATTAATAATATGAATCACCTCACTCACTAGGTACATTACTTATGGGTAACTATAGGAACGTGTCAAACATTGTGAGTCGATGGCTCAATCTAACAAATAGAGAAACAGAAACTGGTTCATTCACCTGACACAACTGAACCACTTCACATCACTATTTTACAATTTGACATTAGCTAATGTTTAAAATATGTTGTATAATTAAAATTTCTAAAAATCTTTTAATACTATAAACGCTCACCATAACACATTGTCTGGTTCTGATACAAATGGAAAATGACAATTGCGAAGCAATACATAAGTAATATTTATAATTTTGAATCTAAATTTGTATCTTTATTGATACTCTGTGAATCCCATTGTTTTCTTTCAATATACAAATGGCTCATGATACAATGAGGCGTAACACACTTTTACTTAACACACTATACTAGATGCCTCTAATATGAAATCATCATTTAAATCAAACTTTAATTTTCTGGAATAAAATAAGATTCCATTCCAAATTTCAGTCAAAGTAGTTTAGCTATTGTGGCTAGCCACAGCCAAGCGAAACCTTCACATGTAAAATATTAAGTACAACATACTTAATTTTTAAAATGTGCAGAAAAATACATTAACTGATTAAGCACATACTTATTGCTTGTTAAATTATCGATTTTTTGCCAACAAATCAAACTGTTTCTTATGATTTGATGCAGTTATTATGCATCAGAAATTAGAGCATTTTAAATGTCTTGATCATTTTTGTAAAATTGTCTATATAAAATATTAAACAACAGTTTAGATAGATAAACTATGTTTTTTATATAGGAAAATAGTTTAGTTATCAATGTTTAGAAGCATCATTCGATCTGTACATACTTTGAATTTTATTTAAAAAAAATACAATTTGAACTAGTGATATACATTAATTGATACTACGATTTATGGCTAAATAGCTATAGCCTATAATATTATGTTGGCTATTATAATTGCTAACTAGGTAGAAACTTGGTAATAATTCTATTGAACATAAAATGATAAAACTAATCCTAACTTTTAAAGCACTATTTCTATTTAACTTCATATTGAACTTAATATAAAAGGCGAGGTGCTATTAAGTTTTATGTGCAATAGATTGACTATCAGTATTTATTGATCTAGTGGAATAATGAAGTTTATTTTCACTGGAACACAAGTACAAATTCAAAGAATTTTTGTGGACTTATCATTTGAAGCAACCAAAATAGTGACTGATGTTTACATTTAAATGTTATTTTGTGAGCATTGAAAGCAGGCATATAGTATAAGATTGTAAACAAAAGTTTGTTAAACAGATCTAGTGATCCAATCAGATCTTTAAGCAAAGATGTGTTAGATTACTACAAGAGTACTATAGAGTTATGATTACTTCACAAGGAAGAAAAATATATTATAATTTTATTTGGTTGAAATTTTGTTTATATTGGTTTATAGTGTGTCATTTGAAAAATAAAACTATTTTTTAGTTGTTTGAATTTGATTTATAATTTTATTCATGCAGTTAGCTGTATTTGCGGAAAGATATTTTTTCTTATGTAAGACACAAGAAAGTACTATAGTGTAATTAAATTAAGATTTTGGTATATAGATTATATTGTTTATTTGATTGAATATAGTTATTATATTTCATATAGTGTTGCTAGTGTCTCGCCTTTGGCTCATAAGCTCATGGTCCATATCATCTACAGTATTCACTGTCTAGTTTCTGTACCATTGTAATGTGATTTTTCTAGTGTAAGAGGATATTTTTATTGTTTTTTGAGAAATAAAACTAGCTGAAAGTGTAAAATGATTTTTATTATAATATAAACTAATCTACATAACTAAACCTCTAAATTATCTAGCTTAACTTAAACTACACCTATTTGAATGTAAAAAGGCTACATAAAAAATTTACTTGTTTTTTTTTGTGATGTGGGCTCATTCTGTTCATACTGCCACTGCTTAAAGCCATATAGGGTAAGCTATAGTAATCTTGGCCCCACTCAATCATTGGCCTTTCGACTTTAAAACCAATATATGTGTTTCCATTGAGCAAAAGGTATAAAAAAATATTTATATTTTTCTGTTGACAATACTCTTAAATAAAATTGGCAGTTTTAGAAATTATCAGCTAGTAACACTTGAAAAAAAATCGTTTAGCGGCGTGCACGTAAACGGTGTGGCTTATTACGAAAATCATAAGTAAGTACTTTTTTAATGTAAATTACCTATTTTCTTGGTATTCAAATTGGGAAGTATGCGTTTCAATAGGTTATTTATCATTGAATTTAGGTTTATATGCCTTTATTGGTGGAAAAAGACTCGAAATAACCTAAAATCAGGTAGGCCAAAGTTAAAACCATTCGCTTATATGAAAGATGAGTTGATTGGCATGGGTGCCAATGATAGTAGCCAGTGCTTAAATCAACAAAATGTCTATGTATGTCAATTGCGTTCCATTAGTGCAAGATGACTTATTATTTAATAATTTCTTTCTTTTGAATCCCGTATCTCAGAGTCTCAATATTTTTTTATATAAACATCATATAAACATATGATTATAAATAATATAAACTTGTACTTGAACGATGCCTCCTTAATTTTTAAATTATGTGGGTCCGATTTCGCCATTGTTCTTTTGTCTGTTGTTAAGACACAAGTTACTATTGATTCAAAAAATATTTTTGATAAAAACTGCTGTGTAAATACAAAGGAACCATTAGTTTTACCCAAACCCAACAACATACCAAATCGAAAAAACACCTTCCACAATGAAGAGGAACTTAGTAGTTTTCTGAATAGTTTTGTAGTTTTTAGGGCAAGCCGTGAAGTTTGGGAATTAATTTCAAAATATTTACTAACTCGATTCCTTTGAAATTTTTTTCTATGCGAATAGGTTAGACAAGGACAGAGTATGAATTTTTTGGAGAACCTGATCTATGACATGAATTTATGGGTAGAAATTTCGTGCGAGTGAAACACGAAATGTAAGGTGATACCCTCTATTTTTTATTTTTGGTTTTTGTTCTTGAAATAGACAAATGGAACAGAATCTTTGGTTCTTGTTGTTTTACTCTGGAATGACTAATCATAGTGTCAATAAACCTTTAAAAACAAAGTTAGAGGTTATATTTTTTTTTTTGTTGATGTTTTTATTTCAAAAACGGGCTCATTTTTTGTTGTTGTTTTTGTTATTTTTTTGTGTAAACTCTATTAGAAGTGCGATAACCTTTTTAACTGTAATCTATAGCTATGTTTCGTAACGATTTGAATGACGTACTGTGTGTTTACGTAGCTCGTACAAGTGATACGATATGATTTAAATAAACACGCCCGGCCGGCGAAATTCGACACCGCCACTTGATATCTTGAGATTGGCCTTGAGATTGGCGCAGATCCGCGGTAACCGAATAAAATTGCGCGCCAGACGAAGGGTTAAGAGTTACGAAATATATTTTGCTATTACTACCTTCAACTTGTTTTTTTTTTTATTGAGCAAGTACCCTACCTACTTACATAATTGACAGAGGGCTTTATAGATAATAAAAAATCCTATTCCTGCACAGCACTATCGTGTATTTTAATAAATTTAACTAGTGATTAGCACTAATACGTAATAAAGATTGGCAGTGCTAATATATACAAAAGTATAATGAAAGACATGCCAATCATTACACTTTTGGTATGCCATTCACTATACTCATATGCCAATGATTGTACTTTTGACATATTTATTAAGTTTCTTTCGAAAAAGTTCATAAAGAGATATAATACTATCACAATTGTGGTTTATTAGAGTTCTCAGATTCTTACTCAACACCTTGGTATCAAATGTTATTTGATTTTGACCATTAATTCGATGGAATAAATGTTAGAAGTCAATGATCTCCTTAAAGGGCCAATCATTATACTGCTTACCCTATATTATTTCATTACTGTTAACTTTTGTGTTTTAGAATTATAATCCTTATTTTAGGAACGTCAAGATAAATGACATAGACTGTCATTTAGAGTAATATTGCTTAAGTATTGCTTAAAGCATTGGCAGACTGGTTTAAAGGTCTCTTTCAAAATATTGTTTAGAATCAAGATTAGAATCAGCCTCATTTACAAAAAAAAAAACAATAAGTGTCAAGCTATGAGTTCTGGTAAATAATGTAGGGGAAATTGAATAAGGTATAAATTTACTTTTATTTATATTGAAATTCATTTGCTTTCAGTTTCGCCTAAAGCAAGTGGGCAAATTGCTTATAACATTGATAACTAGGAAACCCTAAAAATAGGATCCGTTCTTGTTTCAAACTCATATTGATACCAGTGGCGTGCACAGAGTTTGAAGCTAGGGTAGGCATTAGTTGGTCAGAATACCTATTTACTAACTGTTTTGATGATAAATATGCATTTACGTATGCAGGTAAGCAGTGCCTTTATGCCTTTATGAACTGTGTGCCACTGATTGATACACACTATTTCTTAATCTGTTTCTTTGCATCATCAATACCTTCCTTAAGATGTTGACTGAATTTTCTATAGAAAGCCACAAACCTATTCACTTTCTCTGGATTCATTTCCGAGAGCTTTTCCTTTCCTCTGAAAAACACAGAAACAGCAAGTTGTGCTGCCCGTCTTACAGGGTAAGACTCTGCAATCTTCTGTACTAGATGTTCATTGTTTGCTAAATATCGAAATAGTGTTCGTAGTGGCATTTTGAATCACTTGAATGATGTTTCAAATGAGCACATATTTCTGTACTTCTGAAGTAGTTCTCGTTTGAGCCTCAGTTGTGTTCTTAATATCTCAAACTGCTTCAACTGATCCTGTTTGTTATACTCTATGCCTGGTAGACGCTTGATCTGAAAACCATGAATACCCATATAAAGTTTAACATAATACTACTTTCACATAATTTACATGGGATCCTAAAAATTTATTCCAGTAAATTTATAATTAAATGACAAGAGCCTAGTTGCATTTTGGAGCAATGCTGTTTCAAAGAATATGCAAAAATTATAAATGATGAAAGAAATGTCTGCAAATCAATATTGAAAGAAGGTAATAAGTAACATACATATTTAAGCAACTAGATGATGCCAGTAACTTTGTTCACAAGGCTGTTTGATTCCCATAGATGCAATCAACCTCTGTACAAAATCGGTTGAAAAGATGGAAGATGGGAAAGCGTAGCAGACCAACACACTTACTCATTATAATATTAGTAAGGATATTGTTACCTGAGAACGGGCGACGTCGAATTTCTTCTGCAGTTCCAATACTTTTAGACTACAATCCTGAGATTCTCTTGCTTTGGCCGAGTTGTCAAGGAAGTCTCGTTCTACGCTACATAACAGAAAAGGCTCTGTTGTAACAACTGGCATTAGACAAAAATGCTATAGAAAATAATCTAAAAATAAAATGGAACAAACATTATACCTTCGTATGATTTCGTAAACAATCGGTAAAAAATCTACGTCTACTTCTTGAACAGTAAGCGGACTAAAATTGTTTTGATCAGTGTGGTCGGTGTTGTTTTCCATATTGTATGATCGTCTGATGATTGTGGTGATGCTTACCATAGAATGAACTTGCTTGTAAGTAAAACGTGTTAATGAAAAATCTCTTTCAGAGTTTCAATGGATTTCTTGAAACTATTATAAAATTATATCTCAATTTCGTTCAAAATGTTTTCTTGTCTGTTTTTGATTTTGACTGACTTTGACCTAAACCCAAATTGTCTCTGGTAAGACGTGGGTACTAAACACCGACCAGAAAAAGAAGGTACTAAAACCACAGAACTGAACAAGAAACTTCATCATAGAACTTATAAAAAATACACAGAGCCTACGAAACTTAGAAAAAAATAATTGAAATGTCTACGAACAAAAATAATAATGTTACTCAGTAAAGTCAGCAAATAAAAAAGTAAAGTAAAGTAAGATAGGCTCAGTAGGTTTAGAGCCCAGAGCTGTAAAGTCAGTCAAAAAAAAATACAATGTCAGAATACTTGAGTAGAGACAAGTAACATGCAAGCAGAGACCAGGAGACAAGTAAATGCAAGTATCCACAGAGTACATTAGTATCAAAAAAAGCAAAGGATTACAAAACGCGAAACTACAACAAGTTTGTTTTCTAAAATGAAATATAATTGTGAATCGATTCTTGATATTTTATAAATCCTTTACTCTTTATAATGGACGAAGTTGCAAAATTAGAACACCTCTCTCTTGTGTCTAAAATATGTACGGAATTGGACAACCACTTGGGTTTGAATGATAAAGATTTAGGTAAGTCTTTACTTTTTCCTGAATTCCACGAAAATATAAATATGTTGATGAAATGCACTTCGTTAATGTTCATAACACATTTAGTAATATTTATAACACTGTTTAGCTTTAGGATTAATCGTTTGTTTTTGTTGATTCACAGCTGAATTTATCATCGACCTAGCAGACAAGAATCCAACTTTCGAAACCTTTAAAAAAACCCTAATCGACAATGGAGCTGAGTTCTCCGACTCGTTCATGACGAATTTGCTTCGTATTATCCAGCATATGAAACCAGTTGGTGCTGAATGTGAGAAAAATGATCAGAACAGTAAATCATCACACCCATTAGCTGCAAAGTTTCCAGGCTTGGCCATACCTAATGACAAACCTGCAACATTCTCTACAGATGATGAAAGTGAAGAGGATGTAGATAATAATCAAAAAACCAAAAGAATCACTTCCAAAGATATATTTAAAGATGAACTTAAAACAAAAGAATCTTGTAGTGTTGTTGATGATGCAATGGCAGCGTTAGAGGCTTTAGCTCCTTCAAAAAGTGGCACAAAAGATGAGTTAAAGCAAGATGTTAAAACAAGAGAGCACAGTCAAGATAGAAGGGACAGTAAGAAGGATAGTACAGTAAATAAGAAAAGGAAAAGTAGGAGCAAAAGCAGAGAAAGAGATAAAAGGAGCCATAGTAGAGAGAAGAAAAGAGCTAGAAGCCATAACAGGGATAGAGAAAGGAGCCGGAGTAGAGACAGAGTTAGAAAAAGATCTAGAAGTCATCACCGTCACAGATCTAGGTCAAGAGATAGGTCTAGAAGGTCAAAAGACAGATCTAGGTCAAGAGATAGGTCTAGAAGGTCAAAGGACAGATCCAGGTCAAGAGATAGACCTAGGAGGTCAAAGGAGAGATCCAGACGATCACAGTCAAGAGACAGGTCTAAAAGGACAGGGTCGAGGGACAGGTATAAGGGGGGCAAGTCAAAGCACAGGAGATCAAGATCTCATTCTGGGGATAGAGAAGATAGAAATAGGTATAGGGATAATGATTATGAGAGGAAGCCTAAGAAAAAGAGTCCAGATGTTGAGATCAGTGATGATCCAGAGCCTGGAAAGGTAAGCATTACTTCAAATTAAACAAAGGCTTGATAGAATTTCCATCCTAACTAATATTATAAATTCAAATGTGTGTTTGTTTGCTTGCTACACTTTCATCTTTTGAACCGATTTTGATGTTATTTGATACAGACATAGGTTGTGTCCCAGTGAATGGCATAGGCTACTTTTTATCCCAGAAATTAAAGGATTTCTCATGAAAATTAAAAAGAAAACTATCAGGTTGCTGAAGTCACAGGCATAAGGTGGTATTAAATATTTTTTATTTTCAGATATACAGTGGACGTGTGGCCAACATAGTGCCGTTTGGATGTTTTGTACAAATGGAAGGCTTGAGGAAGAGATGGGAAGGTCTGGTCCACATCTCACAGCTCCGGGCCGAGGGTAGAGTCACGAATGTGTCCGATGTGGTGTCTAGAGGGGATAAAGTCAAGGTCAGTTTAATAAGAAAAT
This sequence comes from Erebia palarica, assembly GCA_964035005.1. Classification (NCBI taxonomy): domain Eukaryota; kingdom Metazoa; phylum Arthropoda; class Insecta; order Lepidoptera; family Nymphalidae; genus Erebia; species Erebia palarica. The sequence continues at coordinate 42,500,704 of OZ035983.1, forward strand.
AATAAAACAGAAGCATAGAACTTCTACATGTTTGCACTTCAAAAAACATTTGGGCGAATTTTATTCTCGCGACTTATATTTGGCATTAATAAATAAAAATTTATTCATAAGAATGCAGGCGATATTACGAATGGATTTCACCTACACTGCACTGCAAATGCGGTGAGCTGCATACAAAATATTCGCGCTAATTACGGTACCGCGTGAAATAATATCAAATAAGCGATTGTATCTCGGCGCGAATTTTATTTTTAAGTGCGTACATCTCCATATGATTTCCAGTGTTGCAGAATTGCAATAAAACAGTTTTTTTTTTCTATTGAATAAAATAGTTGCGCAAATATTTTTTGCAGTGTGAATGTAGCCTAACAGAAAATATTTATTATTGTATTTTATTGCACCATTGATTGCAAAATTGTAATAGTCAAATTTCAATTTTAACCTAGCAATGTGAGTTTGTGTGTCTGAATTAAAATTAAAAGTTAAATTTTGGTAAAAATTACAGGGACCCAGATTTTTGTAACCTTCAATGTTGTAAATTTAACTTCAATGTTTAATAGCTATAATTCAACAACCATACCTAAAATATCATTTCTTTTCTCAGGTTAAAGTTTTGTCTGTGACTGGGCAAAAAGTGTCTCTAACAATGAAGGATGTTTGCCAAGAAACTGGCAAGGACTTGAACCCAGCGTCTCATGCACACTTAGAGGTAAGGTTGCAATTGTAAGTCACGCTTATAAATATGCTGCAATCTCTTTATTTTGACTAACAAAGTTTTACGGAGTTGATGGTATTTCCCTGGATTTAGTTGCGTCCTATTTATCGAATCGACAAATGAATATATATATGTGGATGGTCAAATATCAAATGGAGTACAAATTAACGTAGGAGTCCCACAAGGATCCATTCTAGGTCCATTTCTATTTCTTGTCTACATAAACGACCTGCCGCATGTAGTAGGCGACAGGGCAGAATTGGTCCTGTTTACAGATGACACATCTATTATATTTAAAAAAAAACACCACAGTAGAAAGTCATAACCAAACTCTTTCCCTAATTGAAGAATGGTTTTCTATAAACAATCTGTGCTTAAACCCAAAAAAAACTAAATGTGTTTATTTTGCACCCCCAAATACACGATCGAATACGGAAATGGATATGTATCTGTCAAACGAGAAACTTGATGTGGTGGACACTACTAAGTTCCTGGGAATTAATATCGACCAGAGACTTCAATGGAGTCCTCATATAAATAATCTTGCAAAAAAGTTAAGTTCAGCAATCTTCGCAATACGAAAAATTAAAATAATGACTGACGTGGCTACCGCTAAATTAGTATATTTTGCATATTTTCACAGTCTGATGTCGTACGGAGTGTTATTGTGGGGGTCTGCCTCAGATGCTAAGATGATATTTATTTTACAAAAAAAAGCTATTAGAGTTGTTTATGGCATGAAACCAAGAGATTCTCTGCGGGATTTCTTTAAAGAAATAAATGTTTTAACCTTGCTATGTTTGTATATACTCGAAAATATAATGTACGTCCGACAAAATTTACACCTTTATAAGAAAAAATCTGATATCCACTCAATTAATACCAGAAATAAAAATAAACTTAGCACGAATTATATAAGACTTACAAGAACCAGTAAGTCATTTGTCGGACACGGTGTTCGGTTTTATAACAAAATACCGAGCAATATAACAGATCTGCCAGATCGTAAATTTAAAGAGTATGTTAAAAATAAGTTAATAAGTAAGGCATATTATAGAATCGATGACTATGCAGATGATAGACAAGCTTGCATTACATAAAATTATGTAAATAGATCTTTTATACACAAATTGACGATTGATTCTCAAGACTAATTTACGAAATTATTAATTTTATCACATTTTGTATATTTTGTTAATTGTTTAATAATTTTTTTTTTTGTAGTTTTATGATGTGTTTTTATGTTTTATTTTATTTTTATTTTTGTAAATTTGTAATCTTAGTTGGCATTAATTAACTATAATTTTATATGACATTCGTAAGAGCTTTATACAAGCCAAAATCGAAATAAATAAATACAAATACAAATACAACCACATAAAATATAAAATCTTCTTGACCAACCAAGACTGACCTGATTCTTGACTGAGATCAAGTTAACTGCTTGTAAAAAAATAAAACCTGTTAAGTTTACAAATTACATAAGTTCAAGTAAGCTTCATTTGGACATAAGTTTGACATGAGTTAGCTGCAGTTAATTGCCTCATCTGGTGACAGAAAGGTTAGCTCATTTTTTGCGCAAAAGATCGGCCTGGCTGTCCAGCACGGAAATTTTGCCAGAATTCTTTCCACCATTCCATGCCGACATGATTGATATAGAAAGTAGTAGTAGTAGTAGAGTAGAAATACCTAAAAAAGAATTTGAATATTAGGCTAGCTAGCTAGCTTTAAGTTCTATTTTTCAATAAAGGTTTTGAAAAAAAAAATTAAAACATGATATTTGCCTGCTAGGCTGAACGCGAAGGCCGCAACCCAGACAGGCCTCCGCCCGCGGCCACGGTGCTGGCGGGGCTGCAGGGCGCGCTCGACCCCGACGAGGACTCCAGCCGGAAGCGAGTCACGAGGATCTCCAGCCCAGAGAGATGGGAGATTAAACAGGTACGTCTGAACCACAATTTGGACCATTTCCTGAGGTTCTTTCTCAGGAAATGGAATTTCTCATTTTGTATCAGGTCACCATGCCCGTTTTAAGTATTCAAGCCCAAGTCCAAAAGTCCTGCTTTCCTTCACTTCAAACCTAAATATCAATTTTTGTATAAAATATATAAAATGTATAAAAAATTTTAGAGCTGGCATTTTCGAAAATATTTTGTTGTGGGCCCACATCATTTCATTTTGAATCAGTTCTATGCAATCGCGTTTATAATGATCGCGAGAACTCTTTGATTTTCCAGGACAAAAAGTAGCCTATGTAATAATTCAGCATATAATCTATCTTAATTCCAAATTTTAGCCAAATCCATTCAGTAGTTTTTGTGTGAAAGAGTAACAAACTTACTAACACACAAATAAACTCTCGCCTTTATAATATTAGTGTGATAGTGTGATTACTTCAATGCTTCAACTGGTCAACAGATGATTTCATCAGGAGTGATCGACAAGAGCGAATTACCAGATTTCGACGAAGAAACCGGCCTCCTACCCAAAGAGGAAGACGGTGAAGCAGACATCGAGATCGAGCTGGTGGAAGAGGAGCCTCCCTTCCTGCAGGGTCACGGGAGGGCCCTACACGATCTGTCGCCCGTGAGGATTGTGAAGAACCCTGATGGCTCGCTGGCGCAAGCGGCCATGATGCAGTCTGCCTTAGCCAAGGAGAGGAGGGAACAGGTCAGAACTTGGCTTTATATTACGTTGAGCATCATAGATTTTCCTATCTTTACATAATCACTTTTACTTTTCCTTGGATTCTTAGCCTTCTCGACTGTCTGGGTGTCTGTGTGTCTATCATAATTGTATAAAATTTTGTATTTGTTGACAAATGAAACTTTGAACTGTTGAATCAAAACATCATACAGCACTGAATTGATTCAATAAGTCAAATCATAGGTGCTATCATATCCATGTGCTATTGGGATGACATCATTCTATCCTTTCTCTTTCTAGTGGCTGTAATCATAAGAGGAGAAGAGATAAACCTATTTTTATTATGCTATTAGCATCTAGATTGGGTTATATTGCTGTCAATATGGCTTACATAAGTTTGTGTGTAATCTTTTCATTATGATGATGTGTTTCATTATTTGAGCTCTCAGATCTCCCTATTTAGTTTAATGAGAAGGACAGTTTAGGTGTTGATGGTGCATCTTTTTGTATCAAAATAATCTTTGAAAAGCTGTATTTTAAGGCTTTCTATCATTCAGATTATTTATAAAAATTATTTGCTTAACAGAAAATGCTGCAAAGAGAACAAGAGATGGAGAGTCTACCAACAGGCTTGAACAAAAACTGGATAGATCCCTTACCGGAGGCTGATGGCAGGACCCTCGCGGCTAACATGAGAGGCACCGGGATAGCCCCTCAGGATCTGCCGGAGTGGAAGAAGCATGTGATTGGAGGAAAGAAGTCCTCTTTTGGCAAGAAGACCAACTTGTCTTTGTTGGAGCAGAGACAATCACTGCCTATTTACAAGTTGAGGGATGAGTTGACTAAGGTATGTCATAGTTTATAAGTTACTACACTATTAATGATACAGCCCAACACAAATAAAATCGGTGTCCGTACTACATTACACTGTTTTTGCTACACCCAAACTGGGTTTCCATATCCTGCCTTAATTACTTTATTACTTATATTTTAAGGAATAAGCGCACCTATGGAATCGCAATTATTAAAGAAATTGATAATGAAAACCGGAATAACTTATATGAAATTTAACCCAATAGCAAGGCTAAAATTAGCCGAAGAAAAATCATAACTTACTTGCATAGAAAACTTGTTTGATCTGAACCTTATTTGTAGGGGATTTAACACACTATCCAAATAAAGTTAGATCAAAAGAGATCTCAAAAATCTAAGTATGTCCTAATTATTATAATCAATGAGTGTAATTAAATTAGTTATTATGAAAAATAATGGAAATATTTTTATTAGGTCATGGCACATGACACACCCCAAAAGTTAACCTTTCACGCTCTAGGCCCTTTTTAACAAATATCATACATTTTAAAACTGTAATCCTCAAATGAATTTAAAATGTAAAATGTTTATGGTTAGACTATCGTTCCAAAAAAATGTTGTTTGCAAAAATGTTTTTTTGCTACAGGCCATATCGGATAATCAAATACTTATAGTAATCGGGGAAACCGGATCGGGAAAGACCACTCAGATAACTCAATACGTGTGTGAATGCGGTCTAGCGGCGCGCGGCCGCGTGGCTTGCACGCAGCCCAGGCGAGTGGCCGCGATGTCGGTCGCCAAACGCGTCGCCGAAGAGTTCGGCTGTAGGCTGGGTCAGGAAGTTGGCTACACCATTCGTTTTGAGGACTGCACTGGACCTGATACCGTCATCAAGTAAGATTTTTACTCATTACAACTGTCCCAACGGCCCCGGTGCCTCTGCCCCGCTACCTCTGTAGGTATATATTGTGAAGTCCGTATTTTTGGCAACCTTTTTTTGCTTAAGCTTTTTCTTATTTACTTCAAAACTTTCAAAATCATCTCTTTTGTGTGTTGTCCGTATTTAAAATAATTCTTTAATGTTTCTTTCTCTTGGTTCTAGTTTTTTTTATCCACTACAAGTTAGCCCTTGACTGCGATCTCACCTAACGGTAAATGATGTTTCAGTCTAAGATGGTAGCGGGCTAACCTGTTATGGGCATTGCAGTTAATTAAACCCATACCCCTATTCAGTCTACACGGCATCGTACCGGAACGCTAAATCGCTCGTCGGGACAACTTTGCCAGTCGGGTGGTAACTAGCCACGGCCGAATCCTCCCACCAGATAAAAAGGTTTTAAATAGGATTCAAATTTTGAGCATATAGGGGAGAAGTGGCATGAAGGAACCAAGTTTTGAAAGAGCCACTTACATTATTTTGGTAGTTTATGAACGGATTTGGTTGATAATTTTATTTTTAAGTGGCAATTTTTTTGGTGGGTTTGGTTAAAATAGGGATGCCCATTTCAACTCCCAACATATCTTATCAATAAGGAAATAATCAATGTTTTTAATGCTATTTTGGGTTCATGATGGTCTTATTCAAAATTGAATTTAAATAGGTTGTACAGGCAAATTTCACAATCAAAAGTCATGTTCCATCCTTAAGGGTCCGTATTCTTGCTCGCTCTACCGTGCGCTCGGCCAATTTTGGAATCTGTAGGCATACCGCACAGTAAGACCGTTAGGTGCACTCACACATAGACGGGATAGGCCGGTAAAGATACTTTGATACTTTGCGTAGTCAAGTTCATACTATTTTCACATGTTAATAAAATTTACAATCGTAGTTATTACTTTATTATTAAGTATTTTATTTTAACAAATGTTTATTTGGCATACATATACTGTTATAAAATATGCTTACACACGGGTATATGTAAGACTAAATACTAGATACACCTACATGTTTTTTCATTTATTTACTTATCATTAAAATTTATGATTTTTTAAGTTTTAAACTGTTACTAATAATTAAGGAACAAGATTATTGACCAAGTTTTTCTACATGGGTCATTAGAGTAATTAGGCTGTCTCAAAACACCATTGTTATTTTGAAAACAACTCACAGATAAGCGATTGGTATTGTGTATTATGCAGGTGTAGTTAGCACGTGCAAAGGATTAGTCATAAATAATATCACAGACACGCGGACCCTCTCAGGTATCAGGATATGTAAATGTTACCATACTTCACGCGGACTATGCAATTGCATCAATTTAGGTAGATCCAAGACCACTAAAAGTAAAAAAAAGTTGCAGTTGGATAACAAAACATAATGCTATCAATAAAAACTTTATGACCATTGCCCTTATCCAAAGTAAGTTTGAATTAGAACATATATTGTGTTATAAAATATGTCGTGCAAAACATACCTTATGCTGTTTATGATAAGGTACAAATTAATTTGTAAACATGATTAGTTAAAAGATAATTATAACCTTACACTATTTTCAATTCGCCAATTGACCACTGCAAGGTCATTTCCGGAATTTGCAATTTCCGAATATTATCTGGTCTAGTTGCAGGCTTTGGTCGTGCCTATTTATCACCCTATTGGCAAAGATGTGCTGCCAAGGGATTTACCATTCCAGTACGATATCGTGTAGAAACCGTTAAGGGTTATGGGTTATAACCGATTAGGGTTATGACTGCCACACCCCTAACGGGTTAGCCCGCTACCATCTTAGGCTGCATAATCATTTACTATACTACTAAGATTTAGTGGAATAAAAAAGCTAAGAACAGTATGGTTTGTTTATGTAGAATTGTAGATATTGTATATTCCAATAGTAATTTATGTGCCCCGTAGATAATTGCTATATGGAAGACGTATGTAATATAATTGGTTTTGCCTTTAGCCAAGACTACGTTAAATTTGGGCTCTCTTGGATCTCTTGTCTAATTTGATCCAATTGCATAGTCCGAGTGGTTTAGTTTTAGCAATTTAGCGTTCCGGTACGATGGCGAATGTGCCATTTTTATCTGGTGACTGCATCATCCCTCACCACTAGGTGATATCGCAGTCAAGGACTAACATTTAGAGTGGTAGAGGAATCAAAAAAAATACAAATAAAAACTATTAAATTAAAAATAATATTTATTTAAAATATTCTCTTAAAACATATTTTTATCTTAAAACAGTGTTTCTGAGAGGCATAGATCTAGCTTTTCGGGCATCCATAATTTCTGGAAGTAAACAATAAAAATCTTACTAATTTATCTTCCATGTTTCTTTTTCCAAAAATTTAAATCTCTTTCAATTAGTTCGATTTTGAAATTATGCTCAGTACCAGTCCACACGGCAAATAAACATGTGGGTTTTTGAGTTATGTGTATGGCCCTGAATTTGGTAATACCAATCATGGTTCTTTGTTAGAGTCATTGATTGTTGTACTGATTTACACATTTAATTTTTTTCCCTTCCTCAGCTTCCTCAGGATCCGTTCCAAAGGCAGATTGAGGATTTTATTTCTATTATACTTTTGCTATACAAAGCATCTGGCGTGGCCACACAAAAAAAATTCAGTCTATGCAAAGTCCGCATCTTTCAATTTTGATGTTTTCTTGTTTAGCCAGCTGTTCCAAAGCAGCAGCTTCGTTAGTTCGTTTTCTCTGCCATGTTGTATAGCTGAAATGTTATCTAAAGGGTAGCTATAAAACATCGCCTTGACAACAGGTGCTGAGCTAATGTTTCCCCCTTCCAAAGCCTTTTGCATACTTTGGCAAAATTTGATGCCGTTACAAGACAATATCGCCGTAGCTCTAACCATAGAACAGTTTTAATTTTTTTACCGAAGATTTTACGTATCACAGTTTAGCCATTATAATTACTTGGAAGCTAGGCGAAAGCTGAAAGCATAATGGCACTAACGGTACGATTTTATTAAAATGGAAAGTCTATACTAATATTACAAATGCGAAAGTTTGGATGGATGTTTGTTACTCAATCGCGCCTCAACGGCTGAACAGATCTGGCTGAAATTTGGCACTAAGAGAGATTATAGTCTGTAATAGCACATAGGAAGAGTTCCCGCGGTAATCAAAAACCCTCAAACCACGCAGACGAAGTCACAGGCATTCAGTAGTATTTAATATTATAATAAAATAGTGTACAGTCATAAGATAGCAGAATGTACGACAAGATAGATAATGATCACTAATGTGATTATACATATAAAATTGGGAATTTATTTCTGAACTAGATGATGTTTTAGGTAGTTTTTTGATTCCCGCGAGAATTCTTTAATTTTCCGGGATAGAAATTAGCATATGCCCTTCCCCGGGAGTCGGGATACAAACTATCCCTATATAAAATTTCATCAAAATCGGTTGAACCGGGCCGTAAAAGCATAGCAGACAGAAACACTTTCGCATTTATAATATTAGTATTGAATTTATCAGCTCTGGTCTGGTTTTTGGCTGCGGCTAGTGATTATGCAACCGGCAAATCAATTTAATCAATTAAAAATCAAAATAACAAATCTTTCAGTTAACTGAATTCGAATATAAAATAATCTTACCTTGTGATGATATATAAAACAAGTAAAATCCAATCCAGAAGCAAATACTCCAATCCAATTACAAAGCAAGGGTCTAAATGTTATTATCACTGATTCCACTGTCAAAATCCATGTAGAGATGCCAAGGTCAGAAAAACAAAAACACTAAACTTTTATTGATTCGTTGGAAGCAGTTGAGCAGAGCAGAGTACATCAATGATCGCAGGCGACTATAAAAGTGACAGTAAAAGCTTTGTGGGATTTATAGAATGTAAAAATATAGACATATCTACCATTTGCAATTTATTTGTCTTAGAAATACCATTGTAATTTTGATAAACAACAAAAATAACGTTCAATTATTCGATAAATAGGTTTACTTGTGTTTTATGCAGGTGCAATCTGCACGTGCATAGGATTAGGTCATAAATAAGCGACCCTTTCAAGTATGAGCTAATATAAAAATACCATACTTCACGCGGGCCATGCAATTGTAATTTAGGTAAGAGGGATCTCTTACCTAAATTGATCCAATTGCAAGTAAAAGTCAAAAACTTGTGTCATACAAACTCATCTTGTTTACCACAAACGAAACAATATTCTATAAATAAAAACTTTATGACCCTTTAGCTTAACTTTATGACCCTTTAGCTTAACTTTATGACTTAAAATATTGTTTGGTTTTTTTATCGAAAGGCAGTGCTTCACGTTACTATTGTCAAAGGTAAAAGAATAAATAAAATCTATACTAACAATGAAACCAATTTATAATAGGTACCTTTTATTGACCCGTGATAAGTAGTATTGTTTACGATCAATTTGGGAATTAGAATTTCTGAATTTTCTTTGGTCTGGGGATCCGGGAGGCTTCGGTCGTGGCTACTTATTACCACCCTACCGGCAAAGACGTTGAGCGCTCCGATACGATGCCGCGTAGAATAGAAATCATCACTTACCATCAGGTGAGATCGCAGTCAAGGGTTAAACTAAGCTTGTAGAGGATAAAAATAAATTTCAATATAAGTAATGCTATGAAAACGGTATCTGCCTAAATCTCTCAGAAACAACGTATGCCATATTGAGTTTGGCAATTACAATTTCAAAGAAAATATAATATTTCAGGAAAGTAAGTTCTAAACCCATACAAATTTACGTATACTTAAATACCGATTTACGAGAAAATGAGATTATAATAATGTATATCATACAAAATTATTTAATAGTTATTAAAAAAACTGATACCTATTAATTAATAATTAAATGCTTATAACGCATTCATTCAATATCAATAAAATCGGATCAAGAACCTAACATTCTACGCTCATCAAACTAAGGCAGTCGCGCTATGTATTGTTAGCAACACGTTTTTTACAAAGGCTTGTAGTGAGCTCACGCACACATACAAAAGAGCCCATCCAGCAACACGTCCTCCCTCGAGGAGCGCTCGGCTCGGTATGCCGTAGTGGTGGGCGATGCGACGAGAAACCGTTTCAAAAAACCGTTCTCGGCTCTGCGACGGTGAAACCGTTTTTACGTCCTGGGTAAAACAGTTAACAGTTTTCGTTGCACAAACCAGTCTTCGAATAACTGGTAGTCGTCCTCGTTCCACGTTCGTTTTTCAAAACAGTTATTACAATCAAAAGTGAACTTTATGTCGATGACATACAGTCGAAAATGAATGTATTCAACGACACGTTCGTTCTCAAAACAGTTATTACAATCAAAAGTGAACTTTATGTCGATGACATACAGTCGAGAATGAATTTATTCAACGACACGTTCGTTCTCAAAACAGTTCTTACAATCAAAAGTGAACTTTATGCCTATGACATACAGTCGATAATGTTAATGTATTACTTTTCACTAAAAAAAACGCGTTTCACTAAAAAAAACGCAACTCTTTCCATATCAAATATGTTTCGTTCTAAAGAACGGTTGTCGTCGCAACTGGTTTGCAAACCAGTTGCAACGATAACCGTTTTCTGCAACCGTTTTCGTCGTCGGCGAAACGGTTACGTTTCGTTTGTCGAAAATACGATAACGACCCACCACTAGTATGCCGGTCGTGCGGTCTGCGATCCATTTTACACGTGACTTTATGGGACTTTTGATAAGTTTTTTTGGTCATATAGGTATTTTATAGAACTTTATCTTTTTACAATTTATGTTATTTTAATACTAAACATTCATGGGAAATTTTATTTAATCAGTAAATTCGCCAAACTTTTAAGAAATACAGGTTATTGTGACGCGTAAATTTTGTGAAATCGTGCACATTGATTTGATTTTTTTATTAACTAATTTTGTATGGAACTTATAAAAATGAGTCGCAACAGTCCAATTTTAAAAGTGTGTTTATCATATTAGTATTTTTTATAAGTCATTTATAATAATTTTTCGTGGATTTATATGGGTCAAAAGTGACACCCAAAAGTGTAAAAATGGTAAACGTCTTCTGCGAGAATGAGAATTTCACTATTATATTTCAATAAAATTAATATTTTTTTTGCAACAGTCTACTAAGGAGGGATTAATCTTTAATGTTTTAATTTTCTTTTTGTCATAATTCTAATATCTCATGCACAAAGCTCGTCAAAAGTTCATAACAAATCGGTTTACGGGGATACGGATTCTTAAGTAAATTAATTCACTCATGCAGACCAAAGAAAATGGGGAAATACTTTGTAAACTATTAATGTCTCAGTAAAAGTAAAAGTAAAAGCGACATATGGATTGTTGCTTTTGTTTACCAGACATTGCCAAACCCAGGGATTCCTTTAGCTTTATGAAAAGTTATACTAAAATGTATTTTTGTATTGTTCCAGGTACATGACAGACGGTATGTTACTCCGCGAATGCCTAATGGATCTAGATCTCAAAAGCTATTCAGTCATTATGTTGGACGAAGCTCACGAGAGGACCATTCACACCGACGTGTTATTCGGCTTGCTCAAACAAGCCGTGCAAAAGCGACCCGAACTTAAACTCATAGTCACTTCAGCTACTTTAGACGCCGTGAAATTCTCCCAATATTTCTTTGAAGCGCCCATTTTTACCATACCTGGTAGAACTTTCCCCGTAGAAGTCTTGTATACTAAGGAACCTGAGACGGATTATTTAGACGCGTCTTTGATAACTGTGATGCAGATACATTTGCGGGAACCTCCAGGGGATATTCTATTGTTTTTGACTGGGCAAGAGGAGATCGATACTGCTTGTGAGATTTTGTACGAAAGGATGAAGTCTTTGGGTCCTGATGTACCGGAGTTAATAATTTTGCCGGTATATTCTGCTTTGCCGTCCGAAATGCAGACGAGGATATTTGAGCCTGCGCCCCCGGGGTCAAGGAAGGTGGTGATAGCTACGAACATAGCAGAAACGTCGTTGACGATTGATGGAATCTATTACGTTGTGGATCCAGGATTTGTGAAGCAGAAGGTGTATAACTCAAAGACGGGAATGGATTCGTTGGTCGTCACCCCGATATCACAAGTGAGTATGAGTAGCTCTTTTTTCGTTTCTTTCTTTTTTGCCTAATGTCGAAAATCTGTTTACTACTTTTCAGTTCACTTTCACTTGCACTGCATTTCTCAGTATGCTTAGATCAAATTAAAATTAATTTTGAATTTGAGAACGGGCTGGACATCATCATCACGCAGTGGCGTGCACAGGGTTTTGGCTTAGGGTAAGCACTAGGGCACGCAGTGCTCGTATACCTATCTACGTCATACATTAGGTTGCAAAGTTTCGGCGGTTAACTATATTATAAAATACGACCACACACTGAGTGTGAATTTAAAATGGTAAGTAGCCTTATTCGGTATTCCTAGTCTACATTATTCACACTTCTAGGTCCAAGGTTTGGGCTAGGCGTTGACGAGTCAGAGCGTGAGTCAAGACATTTCTTTTCATTATGAAATAAAATAAAAGCACATACCTGTCTCTCAGTAACACAAGTACCTAACCGACGACGTACGATATTAAAGACAGGTCGCCATGCCGCATCCCGCAAGAACCACCTCAGACATCTAAATAAGTGACTGATAATTACGTAACAAATCACATAAATGATATCCGAAGTGACCTTTAAAAAGGCCGATGCATTATTGCTTAATAATCACACGAATAATTTTTCATTTTCGAAATAATAATTTAGTACGTTCTATGAATAAACCTTTACACAAACTTTGTAAGTCACAAATCCGATTGGTTTTTAATTACTTCACTTACTTATTTCGGCAAAAACTTTATAATTCACATTAAATCAAAACACTGTACACCGGTACGAAAGGAAACAATTACTAGGATACATATATATGGCGTAAAAAAGTTACTGTCTATAAATAATTAAGTCAAAAATCACTTGTAATTAAATGTTAACAAAGAAAGAATCTTTAATTTTCTTTACGAGTTTTACTAATTAAATTAACAAATAATATCCTCATTTCCTTTGTATAGCCTAGAGCTATTAAATGTTTATTTTTTTTAATCGGACTAGTTTTTGTTTATTTTATTGAATTCAGTTACGAAAACATTACGTACATTTTTCTGTCTAAATATTTTTAAAGATATAAAAACGGACTTAAATTTAAGGAAACAATCTGAATAAATTAAATTTAATATAAATGAGTTGATAGTTATAAGAAATCAAGCTACTTATTTGGATTTTAGAAAATAAAACCTTCGTTTGTTTTTACTTTCAAGCGCATCGGAAAATACCCGTAGGCGGCTTGTGATTGGTCATCTTCGATAGGCAGGGTTCACCCTGGTGTTCGACCAATCACAAGACAATAAGCTCTGCTTCTTTTGCGCGTCATTCATTCATGAGTCTACTCGGAATCATGAATGAATGACGCGAATAGAGTAAAGATATCTGCCTACGATGACGCGCAGAAGAAGCAGATATTTCGCAAGCTTTTCGGCTTCGCGCGATCTCTTCTAGCGATAGATGGCGTTCATCGGTTGTCGCTTACCTGACGCGAGTTACGCCGTGCGGGAACAATGTAGTTATTTGAAGAAGTGGGCTTAGAATTAGTTTTATTTTCAATATTTTGAAAGGGGTATAATTTACTAAGATAAGCAGTGCTTTTATACCTGTATGACCTGCACGCCACTGTCATCACGTTAGTAATTGTTAAATGAAATATCCGTGGGAAGTCTTTAAATTTTCAGGATAAAGTCTATGTCCTTCCTCAGGATGCAATCTATCTCCGTACTTACCGAAATTCGTCAAAATCAGTTCAACAGATCGGTCGTGAAAGCACACACATTTGTAAAATTAGCAAGGATTGAATACATCAATGATGTTAGGTATTGGGTTTTCCAGTTTAGAAATTCTCAGTTCCAGCCCGGGGTGGGAAATTGGAGGTGGGTCACCTCAGTGATTCGGAGTGCACGTTAAGCCGTCGATTTACTATCACGGTAATAGCCGTTAAAGCTCGCCAACCCGCATTTTAGCAGCGTGGTGGGTCTAAGCTCTAATTGTATGTAGCCACAGGCCTAGAGTGGAGGCCTGTGCCCAGCAGTGGGGCGTTAATTGGCTGTAGTGGTGGTGGAATACATCAATGATATATTTGCAGGCTGCGGCCAAACAGCGGGCGGGTCGCGCGGGGCGCACGGGGCCGGGGAAGACGTACCGCCTGTACACTGAGCGCGCCTATCGAGACGAGATGCTGCCCACGCCCGTGCCGGAGATACAGCGGACTAACCTCGCCACCACTGTGAGTATCAAGAGCTCACGCTTGACTAAAAATTGACTTTATCGAAAAAAAAATCAATAAAAAGTCTAAATTGTTCCGATTTAACTGTCCAACAATTTATTTTACTTTTGACATAAGCACGCCTATGAAGTGTCATCGACAAAAAATGCAATACTCCATAGACGCATATTCGTTTTATACCATTGTGAAGCGACGTGTCCTTTTATCCGATATTTCGTAACTCGTGTACTCATCTAGTAATTACAAGTACGACTTTCCTTTTCAAAATAGTCACGGAGATGCAACACTAGCTTTCTTGATAGTCTTTTAAGGCCCCTTATACAGATATCATACTTTTTCAAGTACCATTTATAGATAAATGGAATAACAGCTGTTGGGATATTATGGTATTAAATTAAAGGTAATGTATTCATCTCTAGTTAGACCCCATAAAAAATGCACACTCCCATACAAATTTTCGGAATAAATACGTTTCTACGAACGCAAGAACTGCTGAAAATGACGAAAAATGGGGTCTGGATAGGAACCCATAAAGCTAGATCAGCTACATATTTTGACTTGAAAATAACAAAAGAGTGGGGCTTATATAGTCCTCTACCCAAATGCTGGAACATTATGCATACAAATAAATACTTTGTCATTTATGTGTCAACACAAAAAATTCTTCATACATTTTCTATGGAAAGAAGCCGGCCGCTTGGCGTTTGGCGCTCAGTACACTGCGCTTGTCGTCCTGATTTCGTTCAAAATCGATATCTGGTGTTCCCTGGGATCACTGAACAGAAAACTTTACCCAAAATTAAAAAAAAAGTCAGCGCCATTTTGAAATTCTTTGTTATCGTACCGATTTCGTTCAAAATCGATATCTGGGGTTCCCTGGGATCACAAAATAGGAAACTTTTACCAGAATTTTAAAAAAAGCAGCGCCATTTTGAAATTCTCTGTTACTGTACCGATTTCGTTCAAAATCGATATCTGGGGTCCCCTAGGATCACAAAATATGAAAATTTTACCAGAATTAAAAAAAAGTCAGCGCCATTTTGAAATTCTTTGTTATTGTACCGATTTCGTTCAAAAGCGATATCTGACGATCCGGGATCACTAAGCAGGAAACTGGTACCAAAATTTAAAAAAAGTCAGCGCCATTTTGAAATTCTTTGTTATCGTACCGATTTCGTTCAAAATCGATATCTGGGGTTCTCTGGGATCACAAAACAGGACACTTTTACCAGAATTTTAAAAAAGTGAGCGCCATTTTGAAATTCTCTGTTATTGTACCGATTTCGTTCAAAATCGATATCTGGGGTTCCCTAGGATCACAAATTATGAAACTTTTACCAGAATTAAAAAAAAGTCAGCGCCATTTTGAAATTCTCTGTTATTGTACCGATTTCGTTCAAAATCGATATCTGAGGATCCCTTAGACCACAAAACAGGAAACTGTTACCAAAATTTTAAAAACTCAGCGCCATTTTGAAATTCTTTGTTATTGTACCGATTTCGTTCAAAAGCGATATCTGACGGTCCCTGGGATCACAAAACACAAATTCAAAATGGCGCTGATTTTTTTTAATTTAAATACCTGCCTGCCTGTTTTGTGGTCCTAGGGAACCCCAGATATCGATTTGGAACAAAGTCGGTACAATAACAAAGAATTTCAAAATGGCGCAAATTTTTTAAAATTTTGGTACCAGTTTCCTGTTTTGTGATCTTAGGGATCCTCAGATATCGATTTTGAACGAAATCGGTACAATAACAGAGAATTTCAAAATGGCGCTGACTTTTTTTAATTCTGGTAAAATTTTCATATTTTGTGATCCTAGGGAACCCCAGATATCGATTTTGAACGAAATCGGTACAGTAACAGAGAATTTCAAAATGGCGCTGACTTTTTTAAAATTCTGGTAAAAGTTTCCTATTTTGTGATCCCAGGGAACCCCAAATATCGATTTTGAACGAAATCGGTACGATAATAAAGAATTTCAAAATGGCGCTGACTTTTTTTAAATTTTGGTACCAGTTTCCTGTTTTGGGATCCCAGGGATCGTCAGATATCGATTTTGAACGAAATCGGTACAATAACAGAGAATTTCAAAACGGCGCTGACTGAAATCGGTCCAATAACAAACATTTCAAAATGGCGCTGATTTTTTTAAATTTTGGTAACAGTTTCCTGTCTTGTGATCTTAGGGATCCTCATATATCGATTTTGTACGAAATCGGTACAATAACAGAGATTTTTTTTAAATTTGTTACCAGTTTCCTGTTTTTTGTTCCCAGGGAGCCCCAAATATCGATTTAGAATGAATTTAAAAAACGATAGTTCCGGTTTTGTTGAAGCAGAGTTCAAACAGCCGTATACTACGCAATACACTCCTTGCATTTTTAAAAAGATCGCGGGAATAGATTTATACGTGACCACTCGTCATGACGCGGCAATCACTACTGACGGCAATGTCGATGCGCATGTTTGTGTGAGTGAGCTGTTTCGAACGTTTCTAGGTAGTTTCATCCGTTTACTGTGGTCTAGCGTAGAGTATACGTGCTTGCAGAAATATTTTGTATTGTGGCGAGTTAAATACCTACAGATTTTTACTATAGGGATTTAAGAAACACGTGTTTCAGGATTTTTGGAAATTCGACCTCCAAGGAATTTTTAAAACATTTCACCCGAGCGAAGCAGGGGTGCGTCTGCTAGTATTTACTATAATAATGTGGCGCGGAGGCATAGATAATAATATGTAGTAAATAAATAATCAAATATTTCAAGTTACAAAATTGATTAGTTGGCTATAAAATCGAGCGTAGAGCGTAGTGCTATATATGCGTACAGATATATGCTGTAGTGTGGCGAGTTATATACCTAAAGTTGGCTGCGGCCTGATTGTATAAGGACCCTTAAGCACCAAACATCTTTGGCGATGGATGGTTTCTATGACCTGACGGATTTATGTACAAATACTGTAAGGTCTATTTGAAGGGGCAGCGTAAAAAATGAAAATAAAACATACCAGTCACGACATTTCAACTTTGCTAACAATATTGTCACTGTTGTATTTCACAAATCACTCACAAACGTATTATTTCCTGAAGTAAAACATTTAAAGTTCATAATATACTCAAAAGTAATTCAATTCAAGCAATATGAAGCTAATAATTTATCAATTATCTAGCAAGAATCCCAAAATAAAAACTTAGACTAATGACCTAATGGGTGTTTGACATATAGAAATAGTGAATATTCCATAGTGATGTGACATGACTTTGCTTTGCGTGGTTGTGAGAGCGTCCACGTTTTAGTGAGAATCAGTGTGTAATTTAATTGTTTTTGTAGTGTTAATACTTTCAATTGCAATAGTTGGTGACCTTTTCAGTGTTTGTGGTGGTGGTGGTGAGTCAGGATGGAGGTGGAAACACCTCCTGAGCCTCCTGACCCAGGAATAAACATAACAATACCTTGTGATCCATGCTCCCAATCTTCCTCCTCTCGAAAACGTGTTGTCGAAGATGGGACAGAAGTGCCCCCAAAAAAACTTGTAAATGACTCGACTTCTCCTGCACCGTCAATTCAAATGCTATTTGTACACCCCTCCTTAGCGGAATCCCCCAAAGCATACCTTCCCAATGACAAAGGCCCTTTTATAGTACACGTGTCTCGTGAAGTGCCCGACCCTTCAGCAGGTACTACTATTCGCGCAATACAGTTTGGTCAGTTCTTGCATAAACACAAGGTAAGTGGTATTTTAAATGACGGTATCAAGAATGCAGGACGGAACAAGATCGCAGTCGAATTCGTAAACGGCCAAGCGGCCAATGACTTCTTAGGCAACCCTATATTGATAATGTCAAAATTTCAAACATACATTCCGACGTATAATATCACCCGAATGAGACTTGTGAGAGGTATCCCCACTGACTGGCATTTAGATGAGTTAGTTGAGTCGCTGGAACTCCCCTCTGGTTGTGGGGAGGTTCTAAAGGCTAGACGTCTGAACCGTAAAATTGTTAATGAAAGTGGTGTGACCTGGGCTCCAACTCAA
Organism: Erebia palarica; assembly: GCA_964035005.1. Classification (NCBI taxonomy): domain Eukaryota; kingdom Metazoa; phylum Arthropoda; class Insecta; order Lepidoptera; family Nymphalidae; genus Erebia; species Erebia palarica. The sequence continues at coordinate 42,519,176 of OZ035983.1, forward strand.
TCACGCACGCACGTCAAAGCACAGTGCCGCTCGACTCCACGATGCTTTAAATGCTCTCAAGCCCACTCAGGGGAATCATGCTCTGTAAGTCCAGTTAGTTCAGTATGTATCTTATGTTCCGGCAAACATCAGGCTACTGATAAGAAATGTCCAGAGCACACTCGTCAACAATCCATAAAGGTGGTAATGTCTGATGAAAACCTATCATACCAGGAAGCTTCGACACGCTTCCCCCCAGCCCGTCCTACCTATAATGAGATGTCTAAAATTGTCTTTACACCTCCCTCGTACTCAACCAGGCCCATCCCTAACTACATAATATCCTCACCACAGAAACAGTAAAAGTATCCGTCCTAAAAAACCTGAATTATTATGTCTTATAAATGAACACAAACCCGTCATTCTTGCCATCTCAGAGACATGGCTTGTGCCTGGTTCCCGTTTTCGGGTCCCGGGCTATGCAGGAAGCGCAATCTTGATTAAACGCTCTCTTGCATATTCTTCTATATCTTCCCCCCCCCCCCCCCCCATAGTCAACAGTTTAATGCTGTAGCTGTGAGGTCCCTTAACATATCCTTTATATCAATTTATATTCCTCATCCTCATTCTTCTCTCATTCCTGAATTAAAATCCGTTCTATTATCACTCCCATCCCCCATTTTGATAATGGGAGACTTTAATGCCCATCGCCTAACGTGGGGCTCTCATTCTTCTGATGCGTTTGCCACTCTTCTTTTAGACCTCTTTGATGAAATTAATATCTGTATTCTTAATGATGGATCGCCTACCAGAAGAGTATACCCCAATCAAAACCCAAGGGCAGCCATTGATTTGTCCCTTTGCTCCCCCTCTTTGGCTACCCACTCCTCTTGGAATACCCTCTCAAGCTCTTATGGCAGTGATCACTATCCTATCCTTCTCACTATCTCCCAAAGATCTACTCCAGTCACAAAATTCAATCCCCTCCTTAAACATAGAGTCAATAAAGCCAACTGGTCTGCTTTTGCTGATTCAGTTGACTGTTTGTCAGAAACATTACCAGAGCTGAATGATGATGAAAATATTATCCCATATTATGATAATTTTGTTACTTGCCTAAAATTCTCTGCTTACCTCCATATCCCACTCAAAAAGACTGAACGAGATTTTATCCTATCCCCCCCTTGGTGGGATGAGGAATGTACCAACATGGTCATCAAACGCAAGGAAGCTGAAAATGCATACACTATGTTCGCAGGCAAATTTTTTAAACTATCAACACATCGATGCTAAGTATAAAAAAGTAATGTCGAGAAGGAAAAAATATGGTTGGACCAAATTTTGTGAATCCCTTGACCCCCGTTCACGTTCCACCTTAGTATGGAATAGGATTAAAAGATTCCGCTGTTCTACGACATCCAGTGATCCTGTATCCAATGATCCATCTATCTGGCTGGACGCTTTTGCGGACAAACTAGCTCCCCCTTCTGTTCCAACAGCAGACTGTTTGCCATCCACCTCTCCTTATCCAGACTCTGACGCAATGGACTCCCCATTTACATTTTCAGAACTACAGTGTGTACTGTCAGACCTGAAAGATACAACCCCTGGAGAAGATGGTATCCCATACTCATTTTTGGCCAAACTCAGTGATAAAGCGAAGCAGTGCTACTTAGATATGGTAAACAGGTTTCTGATAACAGGAATCGTCCCGGAATCTTGGAAGACTCAAATCATAATTCCCGTTCGGAAACCTGGAAAGACCCCCTGGATTCTAATTCCTATCGACCTATCGCCCTATCCTCCACCTTAGCCAAAGTAATGGAGCACTTGATTAAGAACCGCTTGGAATTTTTAATGGAAAGCAGAGGTTTACTTGCCAAGACCCAGTTTGGGTTTAGAAAAGGGCTTGGTACTACGGACAGCCTTGGCATTATCTCGACAGACATTCGTATTGCCCTAGCCAAAGGAGAGTACCTTGTGGGTGTGTTTCTCGATGTTGCTGCAGCATACGATAACGTCTTACTCCCGATACTCAGGCAAAAATTGCAACAGCTGAGTGTTCCGACGAGACTGACACGAATAATATGCAACATTCTCTCGACCAGAACTATTCTGGTGAGAACAAATTCCTTAAGTCTTCCCCCCCAGAATAGTCTGGATAGGTCTCCCACAGGGCTCTGTTCTCAGCCCTCTACTATATAGTATCTATACTCACGACCTCGAATTGTCTGTCGACAGCTTTTGTAGTATATTACAATATGCTGATGATATTGCCGTTTACTCAAGCTCAAAATCGATGGTTGAAATCTGTACCCGTCTAAACTCTGCTTTGTATTATCTAGGCCAGTGGTTATCAGATCATGGTCTCTCGCTTTCAATCGCTAAGTGCAAGGCAGTCATCTTTACCAGAAAAAGGCAGATCCCTCTCCCCAACATCCTGTTTGAAGATCAACGCATACCACTTGCCTGCAAAACCAAATTTCTCGGATTGGTTTTAGATAGCAGATTAAATGGTGCCTCACGCGTAGAATACATTCTGAAAAAATGTGAAAAAAATATTAACATCCTTAGAGCCTTATCTGGGGTGTGGTGGGGTGCCCACCCATACACTCAAAAATTACTGTACAACGCATTAGTACGTAGCCACATGGACTACGGTCTCTTTGTATTAGACCCCATCAATAGATCAGCCTTAGATAAGCTTAACAAAATTCAATATAAATGTTTAAGAATTGTACTGGGTGCAATAAAATCCTCCCCCACTAATGCCCTCCAGGTGGAATGTGTTGATCCACCAATTTCCATCCGCTGTCAGTATCTTAGTGATCGCTTTATCTGCAAAATCTTACAGCTCTCCTCTCACCCCCTTTTAGATAAACTAAGTCAACTTGCGTCAGCTTTGACACCCAATCAGAATCCCACTTGCCTACTCAAAAGTTTTCGGAAATTTACTAGTTTACCTCACCCTATTATTTCTTCTTCCAAATTACCCATATTTTCCTCTAGTTTTTCTAGTCTGACACACAAGCCTAAAATAACAGATCTGGGTCTCAATAAAAAAACAATAGAGGTCAATACTAAATTCAACCAAGTAATGAATGATAAGTGGTCAGAACACTTAGCAGTATTCACAGATGCATCAAAATTATCTGGAAATGGCTGCGTTGGTGTTGCCTGTTGGATACCTACATACAAAATAGCACTTCAATACAAATGTCCCCCTCAATCCTCTGTATTTACTGGAGAGTCTATAGCAGTTCTTGAAGCCATTCGTTTTGTTGAATCCCATAACATAAAACAATCAATTATACTGACCGACTCCCTAAGTTGCCTCCAAGTGCTTAGGGCAAACCCTTTTCGTAGTAAGCCCCCTATTTCCATCATCTTTCAGATCAGGGAAGTTTTATACTCCTGCCAACAGAAAGGTCTTTCAGTTACGTTGGCCTGGATTCCAGGTCACGCAGGAATAATAGGCAATGAGAATGCGGACGCATGTGCTAAACTGGCAACTGAGACTGGTGCTTTAGAACATTTTAGGAATCATGCTCTGGACCTCAGGTCTCTCGCAAAATCTGACCTTAATGACACATGGAATTCAACCTGGATTGAATCAAAATCAGTCAAAGGCAAATTCTATGGATCAATACAACCTGAAATTCCATGTCGTCCTTGGTTCTTCCTCTACCGCAACTCAGATCGCTGGGTTTCATCTGTGATATGCCGTCTGCGTATTGGTCATGCATGTACCCCTGTTCATCTTACAAAATTAAGAATAAGAGACAGCTCATTATGCGAGTGTGGTCTTGATGAAGGATCGGTCACTCACATCCTTTTCTCCTGCCCGAAACTCCTTCATAAACTTTATGATGTTCTCCCTCCCGACATTCCCCGCCCCATAAATGTTGAGTGCTTCCTTAGGCTAGTCTTTAGCCGTTATGTTAAATTTGTTTGTAAATATATTAATACTAACAAAATAAAAGTGTAAATACCTATATTTTACTGTATATATATCTTTGCTTAATCCCTCCTTGTATTATGTGTCTCTGTTTTTGTTGATAATTAATGTAACTAATAAAATCCATTTATTGCATACTCTTCTTAATTATAAATTCATTTTTTTTTTTGTACATAATCTCCTTTGTGGATCTTCCACTCCACCTGAAATTGGCAAAGTACACTGTGCTGGTGTGGCACTATTAAAAGCCATAACCAAAACAACAACAACAACAAGTGATGTGACATTAAAAGTGAACCACAGACTGAATGATAGGAGCGGGTTTAGTCGATTATAAAAATCGAAAATCGATTACCACATTCTATGATTATGAGATTACCTTGTGATGTTGAAGACGATATTATAATTTAACCTTTCACTAACATCTTATCACTAACTTGAGGATAGTCGTTAAAGCGAAAAATCCAATGCGGGTGCGAACCCTCAGCAGCGTAATGGGTCTAAGTTCTTATTCACTCTCTCCTATGAGAGTGGAGGCCTGTGCCCAGCTGTGGGACGTTAATGAGCTGTAGTGATCAGTGACCTAGTACCTACTTGTTAAAAAAATTGTGTGTGTCAGCTCCGACGTACGACTGGAGTTTACTCTTTACGAACGATTATAAAATAAATGAGGGTAAATGAACGCATTTTTTATATTACTGAAAGCATGCTTGATACATTTATTAATATTAATTATATAATTTATATTCATCAAAGTACATGACTATGTAAGTCATGGAAACATAATCAAGTGTTACCATGCAAACATGTAGATAACGGAGAAAGTTTGAATTCACTCCCCATAAATTTTCTTACCCCGGGCTAATTATCTTATAATAAAATATAAATAAGGAAATAAGAAAATCGATTTACAATCGACTTTACCTGCTCTTATCATTCAGTGTGAGATCTATAGAGATAACTTTAACTTTGCTTAGACTTAAGACATGGTTAAAACGAGATAGATTTATGTTATTCACTTATGTCCATCTCGTAACTCTGAGTAAAGTATGAGCCAAGTTAAAGTACGCTCTATAGATCTCAGCATCAGCCCGTAGAAGCGACTGCATGTGGTAATCGATTTCAGAATGTATTCATTCAATCGTTCAGTCACAACTAGTCTGTCAATGTTTCCATCACTATATGTCCAATGACAATTATAATCACGTGATCTGACGCCATATTTGTTTACATTTTTTACTTTGCCTCGTCAAATAGACTGTATTGTTGTATATGTCACCGTAAGATTGTAAAAACCTTTAAACTAGCGGCACGCTATGATGGCCGGTTTGACGTTTGTCCGCTCATGAAGTTCCGTATTAATTGATAACGACTTTGAAGGAAATAATTGTATTACTTTATTGACGATAGTGATGTGCAGAGATTCATAAATTTTATCGAATGTAGTTTCTCATGAAGTTCCGTATTAATTGATAACGACTTTGAAGGAAATAATTGTATTACTTTATTGACGATAGTGATGTGCAGAGATTCATAAATTTTATCGAATGTAGTTTTAGGTTTAGGACTCAAAATTTATTTATTAAATTGATTTCTTAAATGTATACAAGTGTAGAAAAATCAGTTTGCACCATTTAAGGGGTGAATGTACTTGTGAATATGAACAATTTTCACTATGTGGACAAACCTCTGAAATCGCAAAAAAATATCAATAAATTTTTAAAAATGGAATCTAATACGATCGTCACATAGGATCGCTGGCTAGCACAACTACTACCTCCGGCAAACTCGCGTCAATGCTCAATGCAAAACAAAGCAGTTTCGAATTGACGTTGCTTCGAAAAGTATAAACTGTCAGTGCAATGCGATTGTGATATAGTTTTGACCTGGCTTTGGATTTCAAATATTGATACTGCATTACTGTTGACCCTTGCTCGTTAATTTGGACACTGTTCAAGCCCTTTGTTGTGGATTTCGTCGATATGACCGAACGTACGCAGAGAACTGTTCTAAATAGTCAGACACGTGAGTTCGTAATACGCCTTCGTAACTATTTCGATCGTGAAGCTCAAAATGGAGGGCCAATTTTACCTATAACGTCAGTGGTTGAACGCGTAGCTGATGCGCTTAATATTGGACAACGAACTGTTAGACGGATAACTAAAAAAAAATATGGCGAGACTGGCACAGAAGAAAATAAACTTCACACACCAAAAAAGAGAAAACGAGCAAAACCAGTCGTAGGCATCGATAGCTTTGATGCCGATGCTATCCGAAGACATGTTTACGGCTACTATTTACAGAAGGAGTATCCAACAAGAAAAAAGTTGGTGCATTCACTGAAGGAAGCTGGATTATTCTTCGGTGGGGAAAGTTCTTTTGGACAACGCCCCATACCACTCGATGCAAATTGACAAGCCACCTGAAAAGAAAACAAACCAACCAAGATCCGATACGTCATTGACGAAATAGCATTAGAACATGGGCACAGAGTTATACGGTTACCGCCTTACCATTGTGAGTATAATGCGATTGAGTTGGTGTGGGCTCAAATTAAGGGATATGCTGCAAGACACAATACAGAACCCCCATTTACCACAAAAAAATGCTAAAATTATTAGAAGAAGCTTGTAAACATGTGACTAAAGGAGACTGGGAAAAGGTTGTGAATAGAACTGTTAAATTAATAAGGGAAGATTATGAAAGAGATGTGAAAATAGATAATATTATAGAAAACGAACATATAATTATTAATGTATGTGATGATAGCAGTGACGACAGTGAAAATAGTAGTATGGACGAATCTGATTAATTATGGCCTTTTGTGGCACCTTTTTTGGTATCTTTTGTATTCATATGTTTCTTGTGTGCATATAAAGTATGTATATTCATTTTCGTTCAAATATTCAGTTCGTTCAAATAAATTAAATAAACATATACATTTTTGTTTTATTAAACCTATTTAATCAGGTACAAAAACAAAACTTAATTGTTTTTTGTTCGAGAATAAATTGACATTCCACATCACTATTGTAATGTGTCAAACCGGCCATCATAGCGTGCCGCTAGTGTAGATTATAATCTAACTCGAAAGATTGTAAACTGTTCAATGTTCTGAGTGTCAATTTTTGAAATATTCATTTTATTTACGTTTTCTTGTCTCTTTCTTGTAGGTTAGGTTAGGGTTCGACATAAATAACCAAGTAGTGCCCGGCCGCAGGCCGCAATCTTACGTAAGATTGTAAAAACAGTTAGATTATAATCTGACTCGCGAAATTGCAAACTGTCGAAAGATTACAATTTAACGTATTATTTTCCGGTAGATTGTAATCTGATAGGTATATAAATCCGATAAAACCTCATTATTTATGTCGAACCCTAACCTAACCTACAAGAAAGAGACAAGAAAACGTACAATGAATATTTCAAAAATTGATACTCAGAACATTGAACAGTTCACAATCTTTCGACAGTTTACAATTTCGCGAGTTAGATTATAATCTAACGGTTTTTACAATCTTACGGTGACATATACATTAATATATACTTTTTCAACTTATTCCGGCTCAAGACAGATCTATCAACGCTGAACTGGCTTGAGCCGGTCAGAAAACGCTTTATATATTTTTAAGAGTGAAAACGATCTCAAGCCGTCGTTGGTAGTTGTCGCGTTGCGTCAGCCGAGGCGAGCGACGTTTTCACCCATAATTTAACAGTAAAATTGCATTGGTAGTAAAAGATTTAAAATCTTTGTGTGATTGTAAGGATATGGTAATGTATGTACTTGGATCTTAGATCACCGCCGAAAGATAGTCGGCTTATCGGTATTCTATAGGATATATTTCGGTGAGTGTGCTCAGGAGTACCGCAAGACGCCGTACGAGTTTCATAGAGACACCCCTATGTCGTCGACGTTCCATCCACACGTACGAAGCGCTTTGAGTCTTCATGCCTTATTCGCATGGCTAGGGTCTGGAACACTACCAAAAACTGTGTTTCCCACCAATCCGAGTATCTTTAAATCAAGAGGGAATAGGCATCTTCTAGGCAAGCACGTCCCATCTTAGGCCGCATCATCACTTCCCATCAGGTGTGATTGTGGTCAAGCGTAAGCCTATAATGAATTTAAAAAAATGTATGTCAACATATTTTTCACTGGTAACCCTTTTGTGTCCAGGTGCTGCAACTGAAGACAATGGGCATCAACGATCTGCTTCACTTCGACTTCATGGACGCGCCGCCCGTGGAGTCTCTCATCATGGCGCTGGAACAACTGCACTCGCTGTCAGCCCTCGACTCTGAGGGGCTGCTGACTCGGCTGGGGCGACGGGTATGTTGTTTGCTGCTATCCCACAGGCGCTGCAACTTATCATCCTTACACAATCGGGGGGCATCATCGATCTGCACCCCGATTGTGTAAGGAAATCGTAATCGTTGATGATACCCGCGACTTCGTCTGCGTGGAGTAGTTTCTTGATTTCTACGGGAACTCCTTAATTTTCCGGGATAAACAGTACTCTATATCACTCTCCAGGTCCTCAACTATACCCGTGTAAAAAATCACGTCGATTCGTCGCTCTGTTGCAGCGTGATTGAAGGACAAACCAACAAACAAACACACTTTCGTATTTATAATATTAAGTACGACTTTAGGAACATAAAGGTATGTGACATCAAACTGTGATAAATTTGAGTAATATTACTTAAGTATTGCTATATGCAATGGCAGTTGTGCCCCTGTTTAATTAGTTCATAGATTGCTGCACGTCAAAAAGCTTGTATGAACTCCCTAAGCAGTCTGAGTATTGGGCATCTGCTTCTCTTCGACTACCGCCGGCGGTAGAGTCTCTCATCAATAATTTGTCTCCAATCCAACTTGATATTAAGCCCTATTTAGGATCAGACCATCACGCAGATAGCTAAAAAAAAAATGTGCATCGCCTCGTCCTTCTAAAAGTATTCGCCTATCAATTGCTTTTTTTCAGGCCTGGCGCTAATTTTTTTTATTTGCCTTAGATGGCCGAGTTTCCGCTGGAGCCGAATCTATCGAAGATCCTCATAATGTCGGTGGCGCTTCAGTGCTCAGACGAGATCCTCACCATAGTGTCGATGCTGAGCGTGCAGAACGTGTTCTACCGCCCCAAGGACAAGCAGGCGCTGGCAGACCAGAAGAAAGCCAAGTTTAACCAGCCCGAAGGTAATAATTCCAGGTCCCGCTGGAACCGAAACTATTGAAGATCCGTAATGGCGCTATTTCCCAACTAATTGGGCAAAAAATTGCTGCCATCTTTTTCTGATCATATTTAAAACGGCTGCCAATCAAAACAACTATTTTCAGGCCGCCATCTCTTTCGAACAAATTTAAAATGGCTGCCAAACATAGCAGCAATTTTCAGGCCGCCATGATTTTCCGAGCAAATTTAAAATGGCTGCCAACCATAACAGGGCCTGTATTCGAAGAAGCTGAACGATAAGATACACTTTTTTCGCACACTTTTCTATAATAACTTTGTCTGCATTGATTTACGTTTTGAAATATCTCAAAGCAACTATCTGATTTTCTCAGGATTAAAAATAGCTTGTGTCTATCCAAATTATCTCTGTATCAAATTTCGTCAAAACTGGTTGAACAGATGGGCTGAAAAAGCGTAGCAGACAGAGAGAAACACACTTTCACGTTTGTAATATTAGTATCGATTGTTTAATTAAAATTGTTCTCTTAAATGTTACGTCTTTTTGTCCAATTTAAAGGCCAAGTTCGAAGACTTGATTAATTTAAATTTCTCCTCCCAAGTAAGTCTTCAATTGCACGTAAAAAAGAGTTTACTTATACACGCTTATCGTTTTCAATTTTAATTGTCGCCAGGTGACCACTTGACGCTATTGGCCGTGTACAACAGTTGGAAGAACAACAAGTTCTCGAACGCGTGGTGTTATGAGAACTTCGTGCAAATCAGAACGCTAAAACGCGCACAGGACGTCCGGAAACAACTGCTCGGCATCATGGATAGGTAAGGCCACATTTATAATACACACAATTACATTCATACATAAATCATTACAAAATTTCAGCCAAATATGTAAAATTGCTCTTTTTATATATAATATATAATACAGTAGTGTAAGTTATTGTACTATCCTGTGGGGTGCTGGACACAAAGTCGATTGCTTCCAACTTTGTCATCAAGAATGTTCATAAGAACAAGTGTTCCTTGATTTGTTATCGGATCGCAAAATTTTGCTTTTTAAAATAACGTTCAAATATTTATATTCTAGGCACAAACTAGATGTGGTTTCAGCGGGTAAGAACACGGTACGCATCCAGAAGACGATCTGTTCCGGTTTCTTCCGCAACGCCGCTAAGAAGGACCCTCAAGAAGGATACCGTACTCTTGTCGATAGCCAAGTTGTGTACATACACCCTTCCAGCGCGCTGTTTAACAGACAACCCGAATGGTATGACACTTTACTGAAAAGTGAAAACTTCTTTAAGCGCGTTGAGTACTTTTGGAACGGGGTAAAAATGTGGAATAAGCGAGGCCGACACCGTTCTCCTTTAGACAAAAGGTCTTAAGTAGTATATTCGTAATTAAACTTTAATGCCTTTGTTTATAGGTTTATATTTAAAAGTGATATGTAACCGTGACGTGACACCTCGCGAGACCAATATTCTTAAATAATATAGTACATTCGTAATTAAACTTTAATGCATTTGTTTTAAGGTTTATATTTTAATTATTTTAAAAGTGCTGTGTTGATATTTTAAATATTCGTTTTCACTTCTGTCGGCAGTCCCTATGACTGCCAATTTTTTATTACTGGTTACTATTCTATAACCGCTACTTTGTCTCTGTTGAATCAAACTTTTTGGGCGCGTATTCTTCCATGCGTGGGATTCCAAGATCCACAGATCTTTTTTCAAACGAAATTAACGGTGATACGTTACTTTCGCCGAAAATTACCACCTGACATTAGCTGTTTTTCGGATGCCATATATAATGAGGTACCCAAAAGTAAAAAAATGCGTTGGATTTTGCTCGTGCAAGGGTTTGTTACAACTTCCCATACAAAGCGAGCAATTTGACTTTTATTGAAATAGTTCGTGATTTGACTACCATTTACAAATATCTAATTTAATAAATAAAAAAATCACTTCACCCAATCCCAACACCTTGTATGGTTTGTCTAATTAAAGGATGAAAATTTTGACAGATGAGAGGTGTTTAACAATCGTGAAGGACAAGTCAGACAGACTGAAGCAGTACTATGCAAACGGCATCTGCCAAAATTATCACCCTAAGGGCGGATTTTTCAATCCTCAGATAAACGATTGGTTAACTATCGTGAGAATAAATTATCTGACAGTTTATCTAGGGATTATAATTTTTCAATCACTTTTTGACCAAGGGATAGCATCTATGGTCTTTTACATGCAACTTCACACTAAATGTGTGCAAGCGAGATAGACACATACATCATTCAATGCATAAGACGGACTGAAAGGACGTTTGTTTATCGAATGACGTTTATCGCAAGAATTTATAACCTCGAATTTGCGCAATTTTCATTTCGTGTTTGGTTTTGTGTTTATTTTATTTGAGACTTTCCCATATAAGTGCTTTCTTTAAAATAAGGAGCAAGTAAAGTTGGAAGTAAACTTATTAACCTAACTTGTAACGAAATACCGGTCAATATCGGGAACCGCGGGAACCAAAAGCCTCAATCCACGCGAATAAAGTAGCGGGCATCAGCTAGTTAGAAAATTAAAAAAAACAGACGTTATGACCAACACAGACAAAAATGCAGCGTGGAACAAGTGTGGAAAATATCCATTGTTATCAATAGGTACCTACCACTAATGACCGTATATTGCGTACGTTCCGGAGGACACGGAATGAAAATTGATAATTCTGAATGATAGAATAATATTATAAAAACTAGGCACATAAGTCATAGGTACCTACTAGTTATACAATATAACCTAAAAAATAGAAAACGTCTTAACAAACAGCCCTTTTATTCGGCTCTCAAAGAAGCAGACAAATATATTCGTCCTTTACAGACTTTATTACAGTTAACTCATATCTGTCTATTGATAATGTTAGACTGAAATTGGCGGATCTATCTATGGTCCATCTATGGTCTCATTTCCTCTACAGCGCCCTCGACCGTGACGGGCGATTGGAGCGGTAGAGAGGGAGAGCGGGATGTAATGGTGGTACATAATATTAATCTATGATGGAATGTAAAAGATGGCTGTACAGTGTTTGTGTGTAAATTGCTAATAAAGTATGATTAAAATAGTTATCGAGTGTTTGGATTTAATAATAAATACGAATTTGTGCTAAACGTCGAATATCTACTATCTAGTCGTTTATCTGACGATTGAAAAATCGGCACTAAATTATAGAGTTCACATGTTCTAATCATTTGTTGTTTCAATTTTTTGTTTCTAGGGTTATTTACCATGAGTTGGTGCAAACCACCAAGGAGTACATGCGAGAAGTGACAACCATAGACCCCAAATGGCTTGTGGAGTTCGCGCCCGCCTTCTTCAAGTTCTCCGACCCAACCAAACTGTCCAAGTTCAAGAAGAACCAGAGACTAGAACCTCTGTACAATAAATACGAGGAACCTAACGCTTGGAGAATATCCAGGGTCAGAAGACGTAGAAATTAGGGTTATTTAAATAAAATTTGACAAAACAATTCAAGGGTTTCATTTAAATTCCACATTACAATATCCGGTTGAATTCTCAGATAAAAAATAAAAAATGATTTCTCAGCAGTCAGAGAGCTATGAATTTTATAAAGTAACAGGTAATTTTATATTATCATTTTATATATATAAATCAATTGCTATTCGTTTGTCTCGCTGAAGCTCGAGAACGGCTGGGCCGATTTAGATGGAATTTTTTGTGTTTGAGTGGGTCCAGGGCTGGTTTATATTCATAATTGGACCCGGGTAAGGGGCGCTGCAATCGGGTTCTAGGTTCAGAGCAGGACAACGTCTGTCGGGCCCACTAGTCACTAATATTTCTGTTTCATTATTAGGTAAATACTATCTATTTGTCAATTATTCGGCAGTCATAAGTCGGCACTGATCGCGGGAATCAACTAGTTTATAATGTTACCAGTACAAATAAAAATCTAAAACGAATAATCGGATCCAGATTTGACGCAGTGCACAAACGCTTTTGTTACTTGAACGCAATAATTAAAAATACTTGAACGCATTGGAAATTAGACACTTCGAATGACATTGTGGATCGACAGAAATTTTCATTTTCAGACAAAGTACTCTGTGACAGAAATCTTCTTTTTCTGGTCGGTGACAGAAATTGAAGTTTTGAGTTTGACAGTTATTTATTTTCCGAATTAAAATATTTCTATTTACTCAAATTAATAGTTATCTTCGGTCAAAAAATGATTTAAATTAATTAGAATATTGCAACGCAAGTGGCGAGTCCTATACTATAAATTGACGGTGCCACATTTTTTAAATATAAAACACCATGGATTTCTTTTCGGAGATCATCGGCGAAACTGTTATACTCGGCATAGATTCCCTGATATTGGGATTTTGTGTGAAACAGCTGAGCAAATGTAAACATATCCTGAATGCTTTACAGGTACATGACCTATTTTTGTTGTATAACAGGCATATGAAGTTATTCTAGGTTAATCTACCTAATTAACCTTATTAGGTCTGTGATATATTTTGGGGTATTTACCTGCCCTCATCCAGCTTATCGGGCTTAGACTTCGTGAAATTCCCAAAAATTTGACCTACAAATTGCGGTGTTAGTTAAACCAGCTGAGAACATGGCTCTTTGTTAACTTGCCACTGCAATCAAAATCATTTTTATTCAAATTAACTTTTACAAGTGCTTTTGTATGGTCAAGTGAATCTACATTCTATTTAATTTAATTTTAATGTGAAAGTGAGTTTGTTGGTTTGTCCTTCAATAGCGCCGCTACAGAGTAGTTAAGAAATCAATGTGATTTTTCGTATGCGTTTAGTGGAGGACCTGGAGAGTGACATAGGCTACTTTTTATCCTGAAAAATTAATCTTAATTAATCCCTGGCATCTGCTTGTTCTATTTAATTTTAATAGAGCTGTGTCAAACCCTATTGCAAAGAAATAAACATAAATTCATACTTTTCAGTCTGCACCAGTATTAGACATAGACTCAACACTAAATAAAGAAATCAACAAATACCCCAGCCAAGTGATCCCATACGTGGTGATCCGAGGTCTGGTGAAGCCGCTGGGTAATCCCATCACCAGTAACTATAACCATTCTGTCACTGGAGTAATACAGAGGTATGACTTTATGTCCATACTAATAATACTAATAATATAAATGCGAAAGTAAGTCTGTCCATCTATCTGCTACGCTTTTACGGCCCATATTTTCAACTGTTTATGATGAAATTTTGTGTCGGAGTAGGTTACATCCCCGGGAAGGACATAGGCTATTGCATCATCTAGTTTATTCTAACTTGTAGCTATAATATTAATATCATAAATGTGTTTGTTTGTCTTTCAATCATGCCACAACAGAGCCAAGGATCAAAGTGATTTTTTGCATGGCTGCAGTTGAGGACCTGCAGAGTAGCATTTGCTACGTTTTATCCTGGAAAATTAAGGAGTTCCAGTGGAAGTAAAAAAAAATAACCACAAACATGTAGTATCCGGCATCAGCTAGTCATTAATAAGTAGTATGGCCACTGATCTCAGCCAGCAAAATATTTCTTTTAGTGGTATTTTAACGTAATAAATTCATACAGTAAAATTTGTTTTTGTTTTTCTTTGTCTACTTCTGTAATCTGTCTTGCAACATTGAGCCGTGCGGTTGTGGGTGGCGGATTTGTATTTTAGAGCTAGGTATCCGTCCACTGACGGAATTCCCTATTTGCTAAAGAATCTACGGAGCAGATCCGAGACACTATTTCGTTTGAATCGGCAAAATCGGAGGCTGCCTTCTCCCTCCAATTTATATGCCAGGTCATTGACATGAACCACGAGTCGCTCCTGATATTTTTTACTGTTTGCCTCAATTTCTTCTTTGACGGTTTTGAGGTTGAGATCCTTTTGAATGTTATTGTTGCTTATGTATGGCGGGATGTTGAACATAATTCTCAAAGCCTTGTTTTGAAATCTTTCGAGGATCTCAATATTGCTTATGCTGGCTGTACCCCAAAGCTGAATACCGTAGGTCCATATGGGTTTTATTATTGCTTTGTAGATGAATATCTTGCTGGTGGAGGTAAGCTGTGATTTCTTGCCAATAAGCCAGTACAGACTTCGTAGCTTCATGTCGAGATGTTTGCGTTTAGTCCAGATATGCTTTCGCCAAGTGAGTCGTTTGTCGAGATGCATGCCCAGATATTTTGTGTCTTCTGCTTGAGGCAGCTCTTCGTCATAGAGTTTCACTGGCGGACATGTCTTTTTGCAGAGAGTGAAGGTAACATGAGTGGACTTGCTCTGGTTCACTTTAATACGCCATTTTGTGAGCCACCCTTCTACAGCGTTTAGATGGTTTTGTAGGTTCAACGAGGCAATGTCTGGTTTTTTATGTACAGATAATAATATTGCTGTATCATCTGCGTATGTAGCTGTCGCAGTACTATTCTCTGTGGGCAGGTCAGCAGTAAACAAAAGATACAACACAGGTCCCAGAATGCTTCCCTGAGGAACTCCTAACTTTATTTCGTATAATGGTGATTTTTCGTCATAGCATCTTACTTCGTAACACCTTTTGTGAAGATACAATTCAAGTAGTCGGTAAAAATAGTGTGGTAGGAGTTTCTTCGCTTTGTAAAGTAGGCCTTTGTGCCAAACCTTATCAAAAGCCTGCCCAATGTCTATAAAGACAGCAGAGCAGTATTGCTTGTTTTCTTAGGTTCTGCTGATTATATACAGTTAAATAATTTAAAAAAACAGTTAACTACGGTTATTATGATTTTTTAACTATACAGTTAAATAATTTAAAAATCATAATAACTGTAGTTAATAATTAATGAAATTATAAAATATCTTTTATAAATATTTCATTTGATTCAGGGTAACACTGTTTTCAGATTGACAATTAAAGAACATGTGATAGCGAGGACATCGGCTGGATTCTGGTCTGATCAAACCCGAACAATACATGAAGTATACAACTCCACACCATTTGTCCTCAGCAATGGCAAATATACCATTGAAGTTGTGGATGCACTCACTGCTGAATTGTTAGGTTTGTTAACTTCTTCGATCTTTGCATTTAAGTAAAGTCTGTCAAACTTATCTGATTCGGTGTCAGCGTCGCTAGTGTATATCTATTCTCATATTATAAAGTGGTAAAGTTTGTGACATTGTTGGGTAATCTCTGTATCTACTGAACTGATTTTGAAAATTCTTATACCAATGGAAAGCTACATTGTTTGTGAGTGTCATAGGCATACATTAACCCGAAAAATTAGGGAGTTCCCATAGGAATTCAATAAACTTATTTCACGCGGACGAAGTCGCGGGCATCTGCTAGTGTAAAATAAAATAAAATAAATAATTGCCAGTCATAGGGAAGTGAAAACAAATATTTAATTTTTATTTTATTTTAAATATTCTTTAAAATACAAACCTTAAAAGTAAGGTATTAAAGTTTAATTACGAATGTAGTATATTTATGTTTAAGACCTTTTGTATTCGTAACAACGCGAGCATATCGGTGACGGTGACGGAAATCTACAAGTTTACCCCCTTACCAAAAAGTGCTCAACGAGACTAAAGAGGCTGTCACTTCGCTTTCACTTTTTTTTTCTTTTAAATTAAAAAAAAAAAATTTATTCGATTTCACTTCTGCCACTTTTTGTTTTAATTCTAATACCAGATCTGGATGTAATATCTGACAAGTTTGAGCCCATGTCCCCGGGCGTAATAGACCATGTCTGGGGATTCTTCTCCGGCGTCCGACAGCGCGGCCTTCAGACCATGGAGGAGATGCTACGAGACGGGTCTTACATCACGGCCATAGGGGAACTCAGTAGGACCAGTGCCGGGCTAAAGATTCAACCACCTAAGGATGGATTGCCACTGTATTTGACGACAGCTACTAAATCTAGTTTATTGAAAAGGCTTGCTAGCTCAAGGGATTTCTTAAGGTAAGTGCGTAATATCTTGTACCCTAAGATTCTGGAACATTTTTTTTTCATCCATTCTTGCTGCTATTTTATGATATGGATGTTTTTATCTTTCTATCTCTCTCATAATCTCATATCATTCTATAGCCATCAGGTAACCATTTAACTAATCTGGGAAATCTAGGGCAAGCTGTAGCTAAATTTCCCATTGAACCAGAAATCCATAGATTTAACTGCCTCGTTGGTCTAGCGGTTAGCGTAGTCGACTGCGGATCACGAGGTCCTGGGTTCGATTCCCGGTCGGGCATAAAAATTGTTAGGTATTGGATTTTTCAATTATGAAATTCTCAGTGCCAGCCCGGAGTTGGAAGTTGGTGGTGTTTCACCCCCGTGCCTCGGAGAGCACGTTAAGCCGTCGGTCCCGGTTATTATCACTAACATGATAATAGTCGTTAAAGCCCGCCAACACGCATTGGAGCAGCGTGGTGGGTCTAAGCTCCTAACTCCCTCTCTCCTATGAGAGTGGAGGCCTGTGCCCAGCAGTGGGACGTTAATAGGCTGTAGTGGCCCAGACTTCAATAAGTTATAACATTACTTCATAAAAAAATAAATTGGCAGTCATAGGGACTGCCGATAGAAGTGAAAACGTTTTTTTTTCAATAAATGTATTTTCATTTGTAACAGAACTTAAGACAGGACTAAGTATTACTATCCCTTTCGTAAAACTATCTGCGTAAAACGACATAACTGTCAATTGTTAGTTTTGAGATTGTGTTTAAAACAGAACCAATTGTCCACACATCAAAAGCCACATTGTCCAATTTGTTGACTCACAACAGTGGAATTTCAACAATCTTGACAGTTGAACATTGTTTTGCAGAATCTTAATAGTATTATTTGGCACGGTGGCAGCGTTGGCCTCGGGTCGCATCATGTACAAATACCTCAAGAAGAGAAAGCGACGCCAAGCAGAGGAGCTGATGAAGAAGCAACTGGCTGCGGGACGGAGAGAGAGACGCGCGCATACACGAGACAAGAACCTCAGCGAAGTGCAGCTCTGTGTGGTGTGCACCGATAACCCTAAAGAGGTAAGGTTTTTCAAAATAAAGCTTCTTTAGACTCAACTATAGACTAACTCAGGTCTTATTTGGACTCCTTTTTAAAATATTTACTAATTAGAAGCTGTTAGCTGTTTTTAGAAGATTGATTGGTGATTTCAAGATAAATCATAGCAATGCCAAAGATTTAGAGTATCAAGTAGTTAATGATTTATGAGACTGAAAGCTCTATTTTACTCACTACACGACATGATAAAAATTTCAGGTTATACATAATAATCTATGATGAAAAATCTTTATTAATGACAAAGTTGCATGGAAGCCACCGGCCTCGCATTCAGTGACCCACAAGTCAGTGTAATACTTGTAGCATATGTGTTGTGTTGTCTACATATTGTAACCTTTTCTTTTCTATGAAAAGAGCAACTGCTGAGTTTCTTGCCGGCTCTTCTCAGTAGAACAGCTTTCCGAACCGGTGGTAGAGTCTTAACGTTTCATAAGTGACACAAGTTGTCCTACATGAAATAAATAAATCATTTATAATTTATCATTTGTAAATTTCAAAGAAAAGGACATATAGTAAAGGGTTTTTCCTTTGTACACGTATGTTGTAAACAGGTGGACATCAAAAGATAGGCCAACCGTCGCGAGATACTCGCTCTGCTTCAATATAATATAGTATACGAAATCATAATTTTTTATATTGCTAAGTTTTTAAAGTCCTCTTTTGATGATCGATCGTATTAATTTTTGCTTTTTATTGCGTTTTAAAACCAATTTAGTCCTTTTTTTCAGATAATCCTCCTCCCATGCGGTCACGTGTGTCTCTGTGAGGACTGCTCTGAGAACATCCGCGACAAATGCCCCATCTGCAGGGAGCGGATAGACTCCAGGGCGCCTGCTTTCATTACATAGAATGCTATGGAAGCCCTATTCCTTGTGGTCTTACTAGTAGGTCCAATTGGTTGGGACCACTCGGAAATGACAATATTTATTAACGTTTGAAGATAATATGTACATAGGCAAAATGAAATATATACATAGACACAGACTAAAAAATAGTTAGGTAATCCTATATAATCCTTTCTAGTGGTAAAAATGCAAATATGTATGTATATAAATGCGTGTCTGTTCTCACACTCGTTTAACCGGTTTTGATGAAGTTTCGTATAAATATAGCTTGCGCCCCGGAGATGGTTATAGGCAACAGTTCCTACAGTTATAATTCATTGTACTGAACTGAAAATATTTTTAACTAGCGTCCAAAGCAATATGAAGTATCAACTTAACTGTAAGGCTGCATTTTCGGTGAGCAGCGTGATCCATCATTAGCGGATCCGCGACATTGCAAACAAATTAGCGTTTTACGCTCATGTAGGGTATTCGTTCGCGTTGCGAAAAAGATTCGCGCGAATTTTTTAACACTAAAATCCGCACTCTGTGAATGAAAATCTTTCTGAAATTCGCGTGAATGTTTTTCGCAGTGCGAACGCAGCTTTACACTATCAAATAAGTTTTTTTTTTAAATAACACGTCGATGTTTTCCATATGTTATCTAAATGGCGGCAACTCGCGCTCTTTTACCACCTCTATATATATTCTGAGTTGATTGTGCAGTGGCGTGCAGGTGGTAGACGCATACAAGCACTGTTTACCCTAGTAAAGCTGCTATTAGGGTGCATATTTATCAATGAGGTGTCTGAGTTTTTCTCTCAGTGGCGTGCAGTAATAGTACTACTTACCCGAGTTGTAATACCTCAATGTAATGCATCCTCCTCAGTCTACTGCATACCCTATCTTCAAACCCGGTAAGTAACCGTCAAGACACTACATAGTAGACCTACATACACAGTACAAAAACAGTTTCTAGTCTCATAGGTGTGCGGAAGTATCTGGGTGCCCTCAGCATTCTTTCCCTTATGAAAATCCCTACTTTTTGTAAGTGCTTCGTTTTTCCACGACGCATTCCGCCATTTTGTTTTCAGTTTAGTTGTGAAATTTCAGTTGTTGTAAAATTACCTATTGACTGAAAGGGCGAAGTTAGGCGCCATGTTTGTTTTCTATTTTGGCACGATGATATTATGATCATGAGATTTTGATGCAACAAATGCAATATAGATTC
This sequence comes from Erebia palarica, assembly GCA_964035005.1. Taxonomy (NCBI): domain Eukaryota; kingdom Metazoa; phylum Arthropoda; class Insecta; order Lepidoptera; family Nymphalidae; genus Erebia; species Erebia palarica. The sequence goes on from OZ035983.1 coordinate 42,539,421, forward strand.
GAGCTATTTTTTGTTAACTTGTTTAAAGAACATTGTTTTGTTTTTAATGTAAGACTAGAGGAAAAAAGGCTATGATGTGTGGAAAGATCCAATGAAATAAAAACCTATTTTAGCAAAAATATCTGTATTTTATTTTCTTGTTACTTGTCTGCTTATTATAAAGTAAGTAAATATGTACAAACTTGTTCAATACAAGTTTGTACACAAATATAATATATAATTAGGTAATATTGGATGCCATTTTCTGCACATATGTTTTGTGGTATTTGGCATACCACACCATATTCAGAAGCTAACAGGCACTGTATATTACCTCCCTCTAACTTCACTGCACAAATGCAATAATAGGGGTCCCACTGCAACTAGTTGAACTAATACATTTTACATTCAAAAATTGCGTAAAAGTGCGACTCCTAGCGCCACCTCTAAGGGAATCATTTATGACACGGCCTATGTATATGTCACCGTAAGATTGTAAAAACCGTTAGATTATAATCTAACTCGCGAAATTTTAAACTGTCGAAAGATTAGAATTTAACGCATTATTTTCCGGTAGATTGTAATCTGATAGGTATTTAAACCCGATAAAACCTAAGTGGCACGTGGGGCACTACTTGGTTATTTATGTCGAACCCTAACCTAACCTACAAGAAAGAGACAAGAAAACGTCAATAAAATGAATATTTCAAAAATTGAGACTCAGAACATTGAACAGTTTACAATCTTTCGACAGTTCAGAATTTCGCGAGTTAGATTATAATCTAACGGTTTTTAAAATCTCACAGTGACATATATATAAGAGAACTTATTGAGTGAAATTAGCAAGAGGTATGTAAGTTTGAACGGTCTATTTATAGCACTATTCTCGATATCGCGATTCTTCTATGTAACATAAATTTTTAGTATATATTATCTTACGACACTTAGCACTATCTAGTTTATACTGTGGTAACTGCTACGAGGTACATAGCTTTACATGTTAGGATTTGAATACGGTTATTTTCAATTTCACGTAATGAAACTTCCATGGTCAAAAACCTATATGTAATGAATCTATCTTTCCACATGCCCCTGCACAGGTCTCATCTTCTTCCTTTATTACATTTTCATCATTAACTGTATGGAGATCAACTTCAAATTCATCAACAGTGTCACGCATTTCTATCAAATTGATCTCATTGCTCAAATGTTTTACATTAATTTCTTCTCCACTACCATTTTGGTCTTGTATTGAATTTATTTCAGCGATTGCATTATTTTTATCACTAGATTCTGGTATTACATATTCTGCTAATAGCTTTTCAGTTTTTGAGCTCACACCCCAACATTCATTAGCTTTATTGTTACTCCTACATATATTTTCACCACAATATTCTGTTTTATCATTATTTTTTTGTTCATTTTCTTCATTAGTATGTACTTTTTTACAGCATTTTGAGTTTTCGTCATCTGTTATTACTTCACTGTTTTCTTTGCATTGACCTTTTTTCTTACTCCTGCATACCTTACCTTTGGAAATGCAATTATTTTTCTGAAATTCATCATTTATTTCATCTATAGCTTGTCCCATGCTATCTTGTTTTGCATTGTAGTCTTCTAACATTCTCTTAGCTTTAGAACTTTTTCCGATGCCAAGTTTGGGAAGGCCTTTGTTTAAGCCTTCCAAAAGAATGCAAGCTTTGCAAACTTCTTGTGAGGACACAAACTTACATCTTGAGCATATTCTTTGTGTTGGCAGTGACACTTGTTCTTTGACGGACATGGTTTCACCTGGAAGAGTTTATATTTTATAGTATGTGCCACAAAATCTATACTGGACTTGAGTGCTTGAGGTCTGATAATTTTGCCGCCGTTTATCACCAATTTTGTGACCGACAAGTCATGATGAAATACACACCATAGACTGACTAAATTATTATACTTGCATGGCATCTAACTTTGTCAGAAGTATGGAAACTAACTTACAATTTAAGCTATATAAGTTATATGATACTTCCAAATTAAACTATCCAGGTATTAAAATATAAAATGCCAGGGATGTTTTATGATATAAGGTAACTTTGTGAATATTATGAATTTTTCTTACCCGAGTAAATAATATCCATAATACAGGTGGGCCTTATTTTCTCCATGTCTTTAAGCAGAGCTCGGGCATGCCCTCTGTAAGCATTTGGAGCAAACACACACTCAGTTGAGAAGTAGACTAGTTTTTTGTAGTGTGCATACATGACTATTTCTTTCTCATAGGTATATTTCAAAGGTTTCACTCTTGGGATTGTCCCTTCACTACCCTGGAAACGAAAATTTTAAAATATTAATAATAAAATAATAATAATGTCCTCAGGTAGCTAATCTCCAGAGATTAGCAATCTGCGCCGGAGATATTATAGTGCACAAGTGTGTGTGCATACACAGGTGCCCTTTCTGTTCCTTTACCCTCATAGCCCGATAGGACGGAAAATCCGGCATGGCCGGAGAAAGATAAAGTGCAGGACCAACGGCTTGAAATGCTCTCTGAGGCACGAGGGTGAAAACTGACAACTTCCGAACTCCGTGCTAGTACTAACATTTGTAGTCAGTAAAACCCAATACTTAACTATGGCCTGGGACTCGAACCCGGAACCTCGTCGGCCGCCGTCGAACTTGCTAACCACTAGACCAACGAGGCAGTTTAAAATATTAATAAATAGGTTACTTACAGGTCAATTTTTGTATGTTGATGGTAATATGCCAGAAATGAGAGATTGTAGGTAAGGGCTAACTAGTATCATGATTTTAAAAAAAACTTACAGTAGAAATAGCAGTGCACCTATTCAACCTAGCAATGTCTCCTCTTAGAACATTCATAAGCACAGTCTCAGCAATATCATCTGCATTATGACCAGTGGCTATACAATTCACATTGAGTAACGCAGCCCCTCTGTCTAACGCCTGCCTCCTGAACACACCACAGAAAGTACAGTTGTTCTTCCTTCCTATTTGAGCGACAATTTCATCCATGGTCCATCCATACAAATCTTTGTATGATAAAATCTTGAGTGGCATCACATAGTCTGCACTGTTTTGCATAACAGTTTCAAGACTATCATCTCTGTAACCAGTAATGCCTGTGAAAGTAAGTGAATATTATGGACGATAATATTTTCGTCAGTGTTTTTTTTAATTTACTTATTTTATAATTTGCACAAACAAATACAAAAATTGTTTCTCACCAAATTACACACTATAGTTTGTTACCTAAAAGACAAAATATAAAATATCTAATCAACAGTATCTAATGCAGTCATTACTAGACACTGAGGCTACCTCAGCCCCCTCAGAGCTGCCGCATGAACTATAGGGATCCTTACAAGGGGATTCCATTTTTTTTAAATATTTTTTTTTAAATATCCTAACCGAAACATATGCTAGAATCACTAAATTCTCTTCCACATTACCTTCATCAATTGACAAAAGCATAAGATTCAATCCATAGTCATATCTCTCGTTCAAAAGCTTGAGTATGTGTGCAAGCACAGTGGAGTCCTTCCCACCGGACGCGGCCACGGCGACGGAATCTCCTCGGTTAAACAATTCAGCTTTGGTGATAGTGAAGTGTATCTCTGTTTCAAATGCCCAAAAGAAACATTCTTTGCAAAGCGCATCACCTGTTTTTGGACGCTGAAAGTAATTCATACATCATTAATAAGATATGAAATCATTGTATACCGGATGATGCCCGCGAATTCGTCCGCATGGATTTAGGTTTCATCAAAATCGGTTAAAAAGATGGGCCATGAAAGCGTAGCAGACAGACAGACACACTTTTACATTTATAATATTATTAGGGATGGAAAAAGAATTACCTTTAGGGATGCATTTTTGCCACATCCAGTCGTACATGGTACTGGCATTGTTCTGTCGATGAATGTCAAGTCAACGGAATGAAAAGTAATTATCAATACCACTACACATTACACACACAATTTTATTATTTGTTTCTTTTTCATTCAAATTCAATCACACTCAATTTTCTAACCTTAATAATGTACTCTGTGGATTGCAGCCTGGGAACTAAGCAAGCTTGCAGCAATCTATACCGGTAATCTAAAACCTACGCTATGATCTACTAATAAGGTTGTTTCTTGTGTAGAAGACCACTTCATTGATGAAATCTCAACTGATGGTCAACTGCTACATTGACATTTAAACAGCTGATGATGTCATTAGTTTCGGATACACATTGCGTTTTTTCAAATAATTTATTATTTCATAATTGTGTATGGAATGTAGATGTTACATGACAGAATTGGGCCTAATATTTATCTTGTTTTAATAAAATTCTGACATTTGACTTAAGTGGTTAGATTTGTATTAAACGGAATCTACTTGATTTGATCGTGCGAATCATAAAGTATTCACATATAATATGGTCCAATTATTCGAATTTTAAGTTCATTGACACTTGACAGCTTGACTTTTGCGACAAGTCGAGTGTCCACAAAACTCACTTTTCTTTGCTCAATTTCAGTAAGAAATCCGCTATAAATCACTCGTTACTGGCGATTCTAGCTAATATAACTTAATTTTTCCATTATTTTATTTGAAACCGCATACAAAAGTGTACTTAATTAAAAATATGATTGGGATAGACCGAATGTTGGTTTTCCGAAGTGTGTAGGTTGTGTGTTGTATTGTTAGTTGTTTTTAAGTGGGCTAGCTGGTCGCTTGGAGCCAGATCTCTGTCCAACACAATGCACGAACTCCTCAAGCACGTGTTAACTGAACGGGATCTGACGAGGGCTGGTGATATCTTCGCTATCCCAGACTCCGATATTGTGGATGATTTGAACGAAGTTGTAAGTTACAGGACTTGTTTACGATTTCCCTATTTTCTTATACCTAGTCAATACGGACTCTAATGAAAGCTCTAATTATTTGCCTAAATTATAATTAAACATAGTTATCATAGCAACAAAAAATGTAGAAATATAAATTATTGTCAAGTTACAAATACTTTCACTATAGAATAGATAAAACTTGGGTGAATTTTATGTCTACAACTTTTAAAGAAATTATAAAAAATGTTATGACAACAATCTTAAAATTAATATTATAACATTCTTGCACATAGGATCATCATTATCATTATCATTAGTACTTAGATCAGTTAAATTTTTTAATATTTTGATCTTAAATTGCTTACAATACACTGAATTCATAATATAATACATTTATTGAGTTGAGAAAAATAAATTTCACAGTTTCTCGCCATAACATGTATACATATATGTCAGTCCAATATTGGATAAACATTTAAGTAAATGACAAAAATTTTGAATCACCACAACATAGATAGCTCAATATTAAACAATCTGCCCATGTCCTCTCCTTGCATCATCAATTAGTAATATCTTAATATAATAAATAAATAATAAGCTAATAATATTAACGTGAATGTGTTTTTATTAGGTTGGTGTCATGCCACAGCAGAGCATTATCAGATCGACATTATTTTTTGCATTGATATTGTTGAGGACCTGGAGAGTGACATAGACTACTTTTTATCCCAGAAAATTAAGGAGTACCAGTGGGCATTTATAAAACTTATTCAACGTGGACAAAGTTGCAGACATCAACTAGTTATAATATATTTAATATTTATCTACACTTGTATTTAAATGAGTGCACCCACATTGGATGATACAATAATAACAACTTGTAATGACACATCACTAAATTCTCTCTATTTATAACTGTTGACACAGCTTGTAAAATGGCTATTGCTACTATTGAAGAATTATGTAAATGATGTCAAGTTAAGAGACCTTAAAATTGCACTAAACAAAAATTGTCTAATCTTACTTTCCAGATATGAAAAATCTTAAACTTCTGACTGCAAATCTAATAATTGTGACCTATAAAATCTATACTTCTGCCTAACTACTTCTACCTAATATTATAAATGCGAAAGTTTGATGGATGTATGGATGGATGGATGGATGTATGTTTGTTACTCAATCACGTCACCACGGCTGAACGGACCAGACTGGAATTTAGCACTGAAATAGATTATATTCTGGAATAACCTTGTCCCACACTACGTGAGGTCGGCACAACATATTTAAAAAAATTTGTCTTCAATGTAAAAAAATAATGAGGTAACAACTCAACTAAACTTCAGTGCTAACAAGATCAAATCAACCAACAGACCCATCTTTTAAAATATATCGAGGCAATTTTAGGCCGCTGGCAAAATAAAAAAAATTTTGATAAATTTTTCTTTTCACCATAATTTTAAAGCCAATCTTCAAAATCATCTATACAAATCAATAACCTGAAACAACACATTATCATAATACTCAAAACTTAACTATAATCAGTAAAAGAGTGGGAAGATTAGCGTATTACAATTTAAAATGGAAGTTACATTCAAGTAACATCTTAATATGCAAGACTATTAGTCCAGTCATTTGGTAATTTTACCTGGAAAGTCTCTATTAGTATTTGTCCTTTGAGTAAATATTATTTATTTTGTTTCTAGCTTAACCAGATAACAGACATATCTTCTCGACCTGACTACATTAGGAATGATCGGGATCAAGCACTCATAGAAATATGTGTGACAAGAGTAACTTCCTGTATCAAAGAGACGGGAACCCTGGAGAAGTACTGCGGAGCCCTGGTGGCTCTGCTAGAGTCCTGCCTGCATCATAACCTGATGCCTGTGGGGCATTTGCGAGATGAAGACCCGCCACATGCCAAAATAGCATCCGATGTTATTGCTTGTATAGTATTGGTAAGAACAACTTTGTTTTGGAGCCAAGCTTCTTAGTGGTTTTGAATAAGAACCTTACTTGATAATCATGGAATAGCTGTGGCAATTATACTTACCGCATTAGCTGGGCTGAGTATATTATAAAGAAATTGTTTATTTTTCAATATGCATTGTTGCCCATATGAGTGAATACAAGAAAAAGGAAATAACATGAGAGAAATTACATTTTCTTTCGTTTGCCCATAATATGAGCAAGTTTTTATACCACACTTTGCTCCTTGCCTGTGATATTTCACAACTTTTTAACATTTTAAAATCAGTGCAGGCAAAAATATGTAAATAACTCTACAGACTAAATATTTATTAATAAACCACTAGAATTTATTTTATGGGAACAATAACTTTTAAAGGAATACCTATACCAAGATCTAGCTTGAGATAACAGTCTTATTAATTTTGATCATTGACACGAAAATTACACAATGAAATGGAATGCTACTTATTACATTGTACAAAAACTTGTTTACGATCCAACATCAATGATCACGTCTAGTAAGTAGAATTACGTTCATAATTTAATCCGCAGGTCTCGTTTCCGCTCCAAGCTGACAAAGAAACGAGCGGCAATGCGGATGTCATGGAACTTTTTCTCCCCGTTGCAGTCCAGTTCCTCCATAAAGGGAACCGGGAGATTTCGCGGCACATGGCACGCTATCTGTCCTTGGCCGCGGTGCATCACGCGGGCTTGCTGAAGCCTCATGTCCAGACTATTATGGACTCTATCATGTCAGGTATATATATATATGCTAGTTTACAGTACAGGAGCTGTGGAACAGTTTCTATACAAAGGGAACGTGGAGATTATCGCGGCACATGGCTATGTCCTTGACCGCGGTGCATCACACGGGCTTGCTGAAGCCTCATGTTCAGACTATTATGGACTCTATCATGTCAGGTTTATATGTATGCTAGTTTACTATACAGTATTTATAGAACAGTTACTATACAAAGGGAACCGGGAGATATCGCGGCACAAGGCACGCTATCTGTCCTTGGCCACGGTGCATCACACGGGCTTGCTGACGCCTCATGTTCAGGTGGATTTAGGTTTTTAAAAATCCCGTTGAGCTTTAATTTTTCAGGATACGTAACGGTACGTATGAAATTTCTGATAACGTGTTAGATGGATAGACGGACAACCACACTTTCGCATTAACAATAATATCTATGGAAAATACGACAAACACATGAGCTGATTAAATATCGTAGATATCTAATACGTATTGCAGATACCTAGTTTGTTAAGTAGGTATATCGGATAACGGTCGGAAAATGTGCGAACGATGTTTCTTTAAGTTACGTAACTATATCTAAACTTTAGTAAATTATTAAGACATTAATAAAGTAGCAAATATATTTTGATTTTATTTATACTTTTAACATATTTTTAATAGGTTTTGTAGTAATTTAATGTTGAAAAATGTTTTCCTTCTTCTTTTCATCTCTATGACTTTTTGTACTGCGGAAATTGTATATTACTTGCAAACAGTACGTCTGATAGTCTGTCTATTCTTTGAACACACTCATTGCATTTATCATTTTTTATGATGTGCACCTTCAACACCATCTGTGCATCTGTGCATGTGGCGACACTCGGAACTATCAGAATCTACTTGTGTTGATCAAATTGTTTATTTTTTAATAGACAGTGGCGCCTCCGCCGCACGCACAGATGAAGTTCTCGCGTGTTTCCTGCCACATATAACTTAGGCATCTTCTAGGCAAGCGCATTCCAACCTAGACCTCATCATCGCTTTGCACTAAGCATGGTCGTTAAGCGTAAGCCTATCCTCGCAATTAAAAAAAACTAAAAGTCTGCCAAACTTATCTCTGACTAGCTGGCCAAAATTTGAACTGAATTTTATGACTGTTAAGCATAATTTTTTTGCGTAATATTTCGATGTTATTTTTCATATCTGCCTGCTAGCGGCGCTGACACCGGGTCTTGTTTGTCTCATGAGTTTGTGGGACTTTAAGTATCCAACCTTAACCTTAGCCTGTTTTCGTTATCCAACCTTGTTTGCAGGTAACTATCCGCTGTGCCGCATCCTGACGAACTTGTACGAAGTGTGTCCGGAGCCGCTCGAAGGCCACGTGACCGCGCTGGTGTCGTTGTTACCGCACGCCGAGCCGGTGGAAAAGAGCTCACTTTTCGCACTCTTCGAACAGATAGCCGCGCGGCGACCAGAGGCGCTCAAGACTGCAATACCACAGCTGTTGTCTTATCTGTGCTCTAACACTACCAGCCAGAGTGATCCAGGGTGTATGTGTGTTGATCTACTGCAGGTGAGATGCTTGAGTTTTATTTTAACTTTGCACTTGTCCCCAATATTCGTGAATTAAGTAATTTTACTTTGTATAAATCTCGAAGTAGTTTTTACAAAAAATACATTGGGCATAGTTGACGACTCGGATAGTGACACCGAAGTGACTTGTAGCTACATATTTTATCTTTTAAAGAAAACTACGCTGAAGACAGGCATCACCTAGTGTGCTATAAAAGTTCAAAGCCGAAATGCCGACATTGCGCGATCGCGGACTCATTACCTCTTACTTATAAGATACTAGATGATGCCCGCGACTTCGTCCGCGTGGATTAACATTTGATCCCCGCGGGAACTCTTTTCCGGGATAAAAAGTAGCCTATGCCCTTCCCCTGGATAAAACCTATCCCTGTACCAAATTTTATCAAAATCGGTTAAACAGATGGGTCGTGACAGCGTAGCAGACAGACACACTTTCGCATTTAAAATATTAGTATGGATATGTCACCGTAAGATTGTAAAAACCGTTAGATAATAATCAAACTCGCGAAATTCTAAACTGTCGAAAGATTACAATTTAACGCATTATTTTCCGGTAGATTGTAATCTGATAGGTATTTAAACCCGATAAAACCTAAGTGCCTAAGGCACTACTTGATTATTTATGTCGAACCCTAACCTAACCTTAAAGAAAGAGACAAGAAAACGTAAATAAAATGACTATTTCAAAAATTGAAACTCAGAACATTGAGCAGTTTACAATCTTTCGACAGTTAAGAATTTCGCGAGTTAGATTATAATCTAACGGTTTTTACAATCTTACGGTGACAGATATAAAATAAAGTTGGTTTATAAATAAATCCGCGTTGATCGCAGGTGATAGCTCGCGTGAGCCGCAGCCGCGCGTCGCTGGTGTCCGAGCACACTGCGGCCGTGAGACGCGCGTCCCGAGCGCCGCACGCCTCCCCGCGCGTCACCGAGCTCGTGGCCACCATCCTCGCTACACTCGGCTACACCAGCAGGGTGAGTGCACACTACATACTACGTAAATGAACGTACAGATACACAGACAAACATATATCCATCGTACGCGAACACACATTCTCACCCAAATACGTAAATGATCGTACGGATACATAAATATAGATCCATCATACATACGCTCTTGCGTAGACTGAATCGTGCTAACGAACTTTTCTGTGCAAAGCACTATGCTAGGTCCACAATACACGGGAATTGGGTATTTGACAACTGTCAAATCAGCAACTGGTTTTTCTAACATCAAAACGCGTGCTTAGTATGGATTTTGTATGAAATTTTAAGTTACGACGTCATCAAAATAGTTTAAAATGGTTATTCAAAATAAAACTAGCTGAGGACTTGGATATCCTTTATTTAATAATCACTAAAAAATAATTTATTGCACTAGTAGTCAAATACCCAATTACGCTAGCTGCACGCATACAGAGTATGTCGCGCGTTTGTTGGCCTGTGGGACGAGTGAGGTGAATGTATATTCGTTCGCACCATTACGAAGATCTACCACCGGGCTGGTGTTGTGCCTGGGGACCCTTCTGGTCCGACCGTTGTAAGTTTGAACGGTCTATATATAACGTTATTCTCAGAAAACTTCAATATCGTGTGTTGGGTTGTGTGTAACTTATAAGTTTTCAGTCGACTATCTATCCTGTGATTTAGATACAATTAGCGCCATCTAGTTCACTGTGATAACCGCTACATGCTTGATCATTTGGTGATTGAACAATCAACTTATCGTTTGTTCCAGGAGCGTGCTCAGGAAGCGTTAAACTTCGTAGTGGAGCGGCTGTCGGGCGCGGAGTGGCCGGAGCAAGCCGCGCTGATACGCGAGGCTACGGCGCTGTGCTCCGCCTACCCGGCTCTCTTCACCGACCGGCTCCTGGCCGCGCTCAGAGCCAACCACAGGTAACACTACACAACACAACACCACGCAACACAACACCACGTAGCACTCCAGAACACTTGTTATTTTATTAAAATATACTAGTGGACCCGGCAGACGCTGTTCTGTCCTATCTTCCTCGCAATTTTTACATATTTTCTCACCGTTAAAACCTTCGCTGGACTACGACAAACATTTCAAAACTAAAATAAGCTAAATCGGCCCAGCCGTTCTCGAGTTTTGGCGAGACAAACGAACAGCAATTGAAAAATATATATATACTAGTGGGCCCGGCAGACGTTGTCCTGACCTGAACCTAGAACCCGATTGCAGCGCCCCCTAGCGAATCCAAATATGAATATAAACTAGCCCTGGAGTCTGGACCCACTCAAACACACACAAAAAATTCCATCTAAATCGGCCCAGCCGTTCTCGAGTTTTAGCGAGACAAACGAACAGCAATTGATTTTTGTATTATATAGATATATAAATAAAATAATGTTTTCCTTTCAGTGAAAAGTATTTATCTTCAATATATTTAATGTACTTTCCCCTCATGTCCCATTGGTTTCGTCCACCCTGTATAGCTGTCCATTTGCCACTAAGATGTAAATCTAATACCGAATAAATACCGCTACCTATAATAGAATTTGGCCCTTTATTTTATTAATAGGAAGTCTCCATTCCAGTAACAGACCAAAATCGACTCACGGCGAAGTCAACAGAACACCGGGTGGGGTCACAATCGTCAAACTTGGGGGTCAGAACTCCACAACCACCGCGAACACCCCAGTGTCAGTGGGGTCAACGGTGTCCCCAACTGTGACGACAGCCCCAGTTTCTTTGGGGTCAGCAGTGACCCCGGTCAGTACATCCGTGGCGCCGGTAACAGGGTACACCAGACGGGCGAAGTTGGGTGACTCGAGGAGTACGGGGCGATTGCATCCCGGACCCAACTCGCATCGGAGCATGACCAGGTTGAATGTTGCAGGTATATATCCAATATGGCCAACCTGTTCAATTGATTTATCTTCTTTTATCTATTCATCGAAATCTAAAGGAATTTTACCGGTCTAAATATCTGTTACTTTATCTATGCTCCAAGGCTTTATGAGAAATAATTTATTTTTGACATATGCTAATTTTTTTACCGCCATATCCTATTTTTTATTTCACAGGTGGTTCAGTAGGGGGTCTTCATAAAAGCATGACGCGGTTGTCTTCCTCGCAGCAAATCAACGCGCAGCAAAACATGACTCCACCGCAGAGTAAGCTGTTTTTAAACTCATTGTATTATTATAATAATATTCTGAGAATTAATTCTGAAAGTACTTTAAAGTCTTTTTTTAAACAGACTAAATAATTTTCGTGGCGAGAAATACCTTTAAATAACTATGTATATAATTAAACATAATATGATCTACATGTTCGTAATTTTACTGTCAATGATGTGGTTTAGCCGCATTTGTCGTAAGCAATTTATTTAATTTAATTTATTAGGTTCAATTACACTAATAAATTCAAAACTAATATTATCATATTAAAAAAAATTGCTTGTTAAATGTATTGACTAGTGACCACTTACAAACAAACACAACATTTCCAAGTACCCATTTGTTACAAAAAAAAATAACAACAGTATACTGGCACTTCTAAGAATAAATTGACAATGTTTGAGGTGTGTCCAGACATAAGAGTTTGCACGTTACAATTCTGCCGCGCGCTCCTTTTTTCTGATACTAAGTATATTATTTCGTCGCGCAGTACCACACTAACTATGCCGCTACGCGTGTCGAATTAGTACGCAGCTCCGCGATCTGCCGCGGGACGCGTCGCAGTGTGGAATTCGCCTAATTACCTGAGGACTATACCCACGAATAAAATATGCACACCAGACGTCCATTGTCCAATAACAGCGGTGCATTCGGCGTGTGGCAGCCGAGATGTTGGGACACATCTTGAGGGGAGGGTGCTGTCTTTAATCATTGTTTTATTGATTTTTTGTTTATTGATATACCAACAAATATTGCACAAACAATTAATAATCTTAAAATAATACAATAATGTCTAGTTCTAATGCAATACTTAATTATAGGCATATACAACATTAAGGATTATCCGGTCAATAGACATTTTTTTTAATATTTAAGTACAAAAACAAAGAATACCTACAGATTCACATTATTAAAACACAGAAAACTGAAAATTGATGCCACAGTTTACAAGAGTAATAGGACTATTACACTGCACTTTTCACAGGGACCCTTACACTTGAATCAGTGTAGTGTAATAAGATTTAGGGTGAAAGGGTCTCGAAATTGGTCCTTATTACTGTGTAATAAGCGACGCTCTAACTAGCGGCTACGCCCACCCTTACTGCGGGGCCCTGAAAAAGTGCAGTGTAATAGGCCTATAAGCATTAGGTCTAATGATACATGGTATGGTTGATCTCAGCGGCCTCATTTAGGATACCCTGTGCTATAGGCTTCAGTGAGCTAATGTGATGTCTGTGTGCACTCCAGTAGTGGGCAGCAAGCCGTCGGTGGCAGCGGGGGCAGGCGGCGGCGCGGTGACCGTAACAACCGTCTCGCCGCCGCTGGCGCCGCGTGCCCACAGGCACCACCACCACAACATCGTCATTGGCCCCACCAGCGCCACGGTAAGCCGGTTGATATGATGTCTTGTGTGCACTCCAGTGGTGGGCAGATAGTCGTCGGTGGCAGCAGGGGCAGGCGGCGTCGCGCGCCCACAGGCACCACCACAACATCGTCATCAGCCCCACCAGCGCCACGGTAAAGCCGGTTGATATTGTCTGTGTGCACTCCAGTGGTGGGCAGGTAGTCGTCGGTGGCAGCGGGGACAGGCGGCGTCGCGCGCCTACAGGCACCACCACCACAACATTGGCATCGTCTCTGCCACGGTAACCCGATGGTTTTATTCAACGCCTCATCAGCTCAATGATTTAAAAACCCTATTGCAATGTAAAGGATTATTTAAAAGATAGCGGCTCCTGATAGATCTTATTCATTTAAGATCCTGAGATGGTGATATTAAAAAAAACCCGCCTGAGTTTTGTTATGGGCTCTTCTCAGACCAGGGCGCGTTTGGAACCCTCATAGCTTTAGTTTTAAAGATACCGTCGTCAATAATTATCACCATCATGACTTATACTTGGTATAATTCTTATATTATTACCTAAATTACTTCACGAATTGTAAATATAAAAGAATAGGTAAATATAATATACCTACAGAAAAAATATTACCCAACTCGACGATAATCTATGGACAATCTTTCATTTTCAAGCGAAAACTCTTTTGTTACAGAACTCGGGACCCACAGTAATCCCAGGTCCTCCATCCCTCCCTACCCAGTCCATATCCGTTAACCCTCTAACGGGCAAATCCTCCGACGCTTTAATACCAACCTCAGTCTCCATACAACATTCCAACAACGCGCTCGGACAAGTATCAGTGATCACTTCAACACCTAGCACCGGACCCGTTTTAACCCAAACCTGCGGGTCGGGACCAATCTCGGTCGGATCCAACCCGATATCGATCGGCCCTGTCACCGTCACGTCACGTCGGGCCAACAATACCAGTGTAACAATGATCAACTCAAGCAACTCGAATAACTCCACCTCGAATCACAGGATAAGCGTTTTCGAACCTTATCCCATGAGAGATACGGTGCAACATTTCTGTGAGAAACATCTGGATAAGATTAAGGCGTACATGGATAACGTATCGTTGAGGATACCGCCACCTGCTAAATGCACGATTGAAGGTGAGTTCTTACTAATTTAGAAGTTTTTAGAATTCAAATTAAGAGGAGAAGTAGAATTTTGTGAGCAGTGAAATTTATTTCACTTACATGTCTTAACATTTAAGGAACAAACCAGTCCGGATTTGTCTGTAACTCTCTCTCAACATCAATGTTTGGTATTTGTTAGTTTGTCGATTTGTTTTTCAATCACGTTCTATCAAATCGTCTTGATTTTTGACTGAATATTATTAAACACCTGGATAGTTTTATAGGCTACTTTTTATCTCGGAAAATCAATGACTTCCCGCGAAATTTATAAAAAAACAAAATCCATGTTGAATATAGTTCTGCTAAACAACAAAGATACAAGAAGCTTAATCCGTCGAAACAGACAAATTATGTGTGCATGTACAACGTGCAGCATCGTAGCTTTAGTTTTAAGATACCGTGGTTGATCATCACCATCACATCTTATATACTTTGTAAACCTGGCGTTTAGAAGGCGTGCTGGGTAGGCACAAATTTTTGAATAAATATAGTTTGAGTTAGCATGCGATATTTGATATATCTGTTTTGGTTTTTTTTTATTGCGTGATAGGCATGCGCTTGAGGGCAATCTTGCTTAGTGCAAAGCAATAATGAAAATTAAGAAATTACAGAAATTTTGGCTTCGAGGTTATCATGGACTTCAGCAGAGTAATGCTTCATTCCAATATAAAAAAAGATTGATATTTATTATCTATCTCGGTGTTTCGTTTAGAACGGAGATCAAAGAAGCAAGCCCGCTTATCGTTTGCGTGCGGTCGCCGCGGACCGCACTGCCTGTACGCGCGAGCCGCGTTCTCGATGCGCACGCGCGCGCCGCGAGTTTGGATACACCTTATGTTCCTGGCCTTGCAAGCGCGTCACGCCGCGGCCTTATCATCGAGGGACCCCACTGTGGCCAGCTTGAAACACTGCTGGGACATTCTCAAGTGCGAGAATAAGACGTTTCTTACACTGGTCACTGGGGCATTTCCTGGGTTGAAGGTATGTACCGCGAATACTCTTTGAAAGGATACTCTGTATGTCGTATTTTTCAGTGTTAAGGGTGTGCCCGCTGTTCTTGTAAAACAAGCCGTGTTCTTTTGTTCTTGTGTATATTTTATTTCTAAGTGCGGATAGGTACATAATATACGGAGATTAAATATCTTTAATCTCCGTATATTCTGTACCGATCCGGCACACATTCTGCAACGAGCTCTTTAATTTCAAAGAGGGCTTCAACGGGAGCGGGTCGTCCGGCCGCCTATTTTTTTTGTTGCATAATCGGTACCCGAGAATAAGTTCATGGAAGCGGCCGTAAGAGAGATAACCAACCTATTTCTAAGTTTGCGCAAGTTTATAGTCCCACTAACTTATCTGCTCCGGTGGCCATAATTGGATTAAATTTTTATGCCTGTTTACTTTTTGTTATTATTTTATTGTTAATAAATATAAAATAGCGACGCTGTCACCGGGTCAGATAAGTTTGTGGGACTATAAAATATCATTTATATTATTTGTTGTCAAAGTATTGCTGGACTTTCGTGAATGCGGTAAACAAGTAAATTCTTTAGATGATTGTGGTGTCAACAGGAACAAGAAATGCTAGTAAACGAACTCCGTGCAGCGGGTTTCTTCGACGTTTTCGAGGTGAACTCCACCAGAACCGATGGGGGTAGCGTGCCCCCTACGCAAGCCACGTGGGGATGTTTCCTCTGCAACCACCCCGAGAGAGCTGTGGGCTTCCTGGCGGCGGACGGGCAGCCCGTGATTGAGGGACAACTGAAGGAGAAGAAAGGCCGATGGAGGTTGTTCAGGCGATGGCGCACGAGATACTTCACGCTGTCCGGTGCTCATCTGTCTTGTAAAGGAGCGGTGAGTTCAATGAATATTATTATCATACTAATAAATGGGAATATCATTTTGTTTGTTTGTAACGCTTTCACGGCCCATCTTTTAAAACGGTTTTAATGAAATTCAGTACAGAGACAGCTTGTATGATGTATCCCAGGAAAAGACATAGTCAACTTATTTTTTCCTGGGAAATTAAACAATATCTCTGTTACTGTGGAAAGGCAGCCTTACGTTTGGCTGCAGTCTCACTTAATATTATGCTATGTGCTATTTTTGAAAAGGAAAAAGCCCTATTTTTATGTTCGTATGGTTACTGGGTCCTATCCCAAAAACCTCGACACAAAGTCGAGGTTTTTTATTTGTTTATTTTGGGGGACTATCTTTTTTAAATAGATTTATTCCAAATTTCCGAAAATTTCCTGCTTGACCTTTTATCTAGCTTTAAATTCGCGTTTGCAGAGTGGAGGTGAAAGCATAGACATCAACCAAATCAGATCAGTCAAAGTGTCCCGGGGAGCGCGCAACATCCCGAAAGCCTTCGAGATCTTCACGGGAGACCAGACCCTGATCCTCAAGCCCAAAGACGGTAAGAACGCGGAAGAATGGGCCCAATGCCTCAGCATAGCGGTGGCTCATTCTCAGGCCAGGGACGCGCCGGCTAAGGCCAACAGTCTCCCGGCGCGAGGACTCACGCTCAAGAGCTTCTGACGGCTGCTGCCGAAGGCCAAGATTTAGGTCTCACACCCTTTGAACTCGCCTTAGAAATTTGGCCATTATTATGCAAAAAAAGCCTTGAAGTGTCTTGGATGAGCTTCTTATTCTTACGCATTGTACATAAAATCTTTACAAATCTAATCAAATAAAGTACCTAATCAAAAATGGTGGCGTTAGGATGTCTACTGAAGCAGAGCGGAGATGTGTTGGGCGGACCGATCGGATGTCCCCATTTGATTGGTCTGCTTGGCACGTCTCCGCTTCAGTGGACAGGCAGCCTTATTAAGGCATTTACACTATTTTGCGAATGTTATATGTTATAATGTCTATCTCGTTTACTCTTATGGGCAAATGAAACAGCGCGATGCTTGTTACATATCTCGCTCACTCCTGCATCCCCATTCTCTAACTCAGTGGTTATCAAACTCACATAATTTTTTATCCATTGAAGGTTTACTATGAAATAAAAACCTTTAATGGATAAAAAATATATGACAGCAGCTTTCATTTTTTGGTAGCCACTGAGCTAGACAATGCAGCTCAATAATACGCGCTGCCCATCTAATGTAGTGCGTTAATTTTCTCCTAAATATCCGTTAGGAAGCCTTGCTTCAAAAACAGGCTTTGAAAGAGCTTGAAATACTACTTTTTGTTCACGCCTACACTATGATTGCTTGTTTAGAGATTTCAACATTATTATGTTTTCTTTATTAAAGAAAATATAATAAAGTTGTACTAAATTATAAGTAGTACTAAGTTGTACTAAGTATATAATATAGTAAAAATGTGCTTAATTATCCCTGAAGAAATTACGAAGACATTACGCAATTATTTTTGCACTTAAAGATATGTACTTAAAAATTATTTTACGATAACAGAAGACATTTATGATTTACTTAATTTTTACTAAGTTATGATATATATATTGTGTATACGACTGGTTGTACTTAATTAGGATACGTACCTATATTTGTATATAACAGAATTTTGTGTACAGTATAATTATGACACATTAACCGAAGAGTGAGTGGTTTGCTCAAAATAATAATAAAATAGCAAATACAATAATAAATAATTTACTTGCCATACTGCCAATATATTTTTACAAATAGTATTAGCTTGTACGCAATTTCTACTTCAAGACAAAAATATGATACGAAAATAAAACGCCGGAGGATAAGCTTTTTTTTTTCTTTTCGCGCTGTTTTGTGTAGTTCTATATAATATGAGTTGGTTACACTGTACTTAACTTTGTGTCCACCAGGCATTTATTGACCGTAGTGTGTTTTCGCTTTAAAATTAAATTAAACTTTGTTAAACTTAGTTTGTATTGCACTTTACTAGATTATGCCTGTATTATGTGGTACACATCTATGACAATCCATTCTAATTCCACACTCTACCGCTCCGAGCGCTGTTCTATTTATCATAAAAATTACAAATACTTAACGATACTAGCAAGTAAATTTTCATAGTTCATCGATCTAAACAATGGGGCCTATTCGGTTGTACACAAATGTTTATTACCGGTGGTTCGCCGGTTCACCTTGCGTGCTATAAGGTCTTAGGTAAGAAGAACTTAATCATATTATTTTATTAACGGTTCAAGACATTACACAAAATTAATTAATAGCGCATCTATTATCATATTATTCAATTTCAAATTGTAAATTTTTGACAGAAAAGGCAGGCAGGCTCTCTCTAGTAGTTTTATTTCTACGTCATAGTGGACTAAAGCTTGTCTTCAGCAGACTTAGCATGCGCACAACGAGATATCTCGCGTCGAGATAAAGAGATGTTGTCTTTGCGCGCTAATTTCTCGTTTACCCTAACATGCATATAATCTGGTATATTAGGAGAAAAATATAGTCGACATGTTAGGATTCGTAGAGAAAAATACCACACCTAAGAAATATTACTTTTCTCTATTTTTGACGTAACGAGACAAGTCATATGTGTAACCATGTTTGCGTCGGTAGACAAATAGAGATAACGGGTACACATTATTTTACTCATTATGCGCATGCTAGCCCTACTGGCCATTGTCTTCCATTCTATCTATATTAAAAAGACAGGTTTAAAAGTTGAGCTAACAAATTTTGACAGAATATCCTTATTTTTATTTAATTTGTTTGATAATACAGTCGAATCTTATTAATTCGAAACTCGAGGGACTCTTAAGATATTACGAATTATCAAGTATTTGAAATATCAAATGGTTCGAAATTTTTGAGAGAAAATAAATAAAACTTTTTAAGTGTTGATCACTTATTCTTTATTAACTGCTATTCTTTAACAATGACAAAAGTTTAGAGGTGCAATACATATTCATAATATGAATTAATTCATCTTTTGAAACTTGAACTTGTCTCAAAATGTACTTACAATCTTTCTCTGCAATTTTGAATTGTCGTGTGTTTGACGCCGATGAGTTCGAATTAACGCGTCGTTTTGTTACGTAGCAATAATTTTTTCGTTTGAATTACCAAGTGCATAAAAATGTATTGATTTAGTTCGAAATATTCGAAATATAAAGAGATTTTGTAGGGAACTCATGATAACTTTGAATTATAGAGAGGTTTGAATTAACAAGAGTAGACTGTATATTATTTGTGTACATTGGAAAGGGCACATTGTTGCAAATAGGGATGATGACAAGTCAATCAAATCAGCAACACTTTATCAAAATTAAAAACGCACTTCTAGTATGTATGGAAGTTGTATGAAATTCACAATTGTTACGTCATCAAATTTCAACGCACTTTTTTTCTTTAATCTTTTTAAAAAATGATTATCAAACTTAAAACTAACCGTGGATATGAATTTTAGGTCTTTTGGAAGACCCTCTATTTAATAATCAGTTAGATATTATTTATTTTTGATATAGGCATCATCCCTATTATTTCCAGTCATTTGGGCATTTTAATTTTAAATTATCGATTTTAATACACACTTAGATCGCATCCATAACATGACACAGCTGATTCTTAGATTTTAAGATTAGATATTATTTAAGTAAAATCATTATTATTGATAAATAATATAAAAAGACAAAATGATATAATTATACATACCTACCACATATATTATATTATAACATAATATAGTCTAGAATGAGAAGGCGAAAAGTACAATAACTTTTTATAATTGTTTTTTTTTTCGTAGGTGATGTGCAGAATTTTATTGTTGGGTATTCAATTTATAAAATTGACAGTTGTTTATTGAATAATAAATAAAGATTTTTTATCTCTATATAAAGTGATTTTATGAACATATTAGTGAAGTGTTATTAGGTCGAAGACTGACTGCTGGTCATAGATGTACTTAAAATAACTGCGGATATAATGCCCGTGATACACATCATGGTTGTTACTCGCACAAAAGCTTGCAAGTTACAAGCCAAAACGAGCTACTCGTGCGTATCGTGCGTAGCTTACGCGCCAGTATAAAGCGTGCCAGTAGAACACAAGCCGTTTGATTTTTGCCCTTCCCGGTGAAATAGTCCCCCACTACATAATTGTATCTTTAAACTGGTATACCAGCTACATATATATATATATATATATATTTAAAGTGGTATGTGTATCACGCGCTGACTCTTCTGCTTTCATAGTCTAGGCAATGGGGCGGTCCGTTGTATGGAGACCCCCGCATTAAATCCTCAGTCGATGAAAATTGTCTATTGGATGATCCAAAACTTACACAAAAATATCCAACAAAAGAAACATGCTGAAGTTAGGTATTTATATCTAAAACTTAATATTTAAGACTGAATGTCTCTATTTCTTTTTAAAATAATAGTAGGTAGTATATTTACACTCAAAACCGAAATATCAAATAAAATAATCATGCAGAACATCGATATTTAAACAGATTTTATGATGAACTCTAAACTGCGTTTACGCAATAATGTACCTTCCTTTTTTAACAATTGGGTATAGCATAAAAATCCTTACTTCCTTTCTGATTTTTTGTTGGATACGTTTAACTCATGATACTTTATCATACTATAAAGTTTCGTCGCCGGAGGAATTATTGTTGGGGTCTACTAGCTTTATTGCCTAGACTATTATGCCAGTTTTAAAGTGAGCTCTGAGTCTCCTGTCCCGCAAAGGGAACAAATCAAACTGCTTGCGATGTACTGGCATACTTTGTACTAGAACGTGAGTTACCTACTGGCAGAATCTAGTACTAGCATGTGTATCGCGCGCATAAAGCACAGCATTTCTACTTTGTTTACCTGTTTGCGAAAACATGTATAAATATTATGCTCATACGTTTTAACTATTTGTAATGCATATTGCGTCCAAACTCAGAACAGGATAGCTACTGACCTTTACCTGCGACTGACTGCACTTTTAGATTACTTTCAAGGAATAGTTATTTGTGTTATATGGGGCCAAAGAAAATTTTTGTTCCCCGAGGGCACTATTTTGAATTCAGAGCGTAGCGAGGAATTCAATATACGCCGCCCGAGAACAAAAAATTTGGCCCCGAGTGACACACTCTATTTTTCATCATTACGTATGAGAAAAAGCTAGGAGTATCAACGTACTATGTAATATGTATGGACATTACCTATACGTTTAAGCACCAATCAGAAGCCGTTTTTTCAGCGCGCAATGCCGCCAAAACGTACCCGGCCAGTTATAGGTAACTTCATACATTATGCGTTCGAACTCTTTGGTTACCTAGTATTTTTTCCCTCTTTGGACTAGCAGCCTTAATTCCGTTCGAAATTCAAAAAATGTAAAGACGTATATCCGATCCACAAATTGATCACGTGACTTTTCGAAGACAACAGCCACTCAAACATTATTGGATTTCGAACGAGCGATCGGTTTCTGCGACGAACGCAGTATACTAAAGCACGAACGCGGACCAATCAGAACAGAGAAATGAAAAGTCCCATGGGCCTAAAAATTACATTTTGCTCCCGCTATCCTCTGAAGCCAATATTCGTTTTTCGAATAGGTATGATGAAAAATAATTTTCATACGTAACGATATATTTTTCTCGTTAACTATATCTTTGTAGAAGAATTCAGTTCACAGTTGTCAATTTACACAATCTTTATACGAAACTAAAATATAAAACATTTTGCGATGCCTTTCCGGAGTAGGTAGGTATTATAAAAGTAATATCATATCAAAATAATATATTGAATCAAAATATACTTTAAAGAGATCCTATTCTTAGTTTAGACGCATTGTACGCGTTGCAATTTAAAATTAATTTAAAAAACGAAGAACTGTAATGAGAGGATGAAAAATTTTTGTGATTCGAAATTGACATTCCGGTTATTATTATGTAATTATTGTGGTTTCAAATCGAAAAAAATGGTTGTTGTAAATTATTGTAATTTCCTTTTAATTTTTTTTTGATAACATTTTGGTTTTGGGAGCACTTTAATTCTCAGGATATATTTAAATTCGAGACTTTATATTTTTATTCTAAAAAAATCCGATCTTGAAAATATAAAAAAGACATTTGAAAACTCTTTGAAAGTATAAAATGACTTCTGCTTAACTATATCCACGTTGATTTATCATAGAATTAATAAATTATTAAAATAAAAATAAAAGCTTTTGCTTTTCGTTTATACACAGCAGCACTATATTTTTAAAATGAGACTTTCATAAATATGTTTGTATCAATAAAATGACAAATAGGTTAAGTTTAATTTACGTTATAATTCAATGACTGTGCCAAGCTATACAAATTATAGCTAAGTAAAAAATATAGCTGTTTTCCGTCAAGTAAGCGCACGCGATTTTGCGCACAATCATATTCGGAGTTATAAAGTATAAACCGATCGCATATAACTTCACGCAACGACTAAACGCAGATTAAAATTTCTACACCACTATGGATACGGGTCCAGACGTGCAAAATATACTTAATTCGCGCCGTACGAGCCATTCATGACGTCATTTGCGTGCGACGTATACCGTAATGTGTGATCAGTATTATTGCTAAGTAATTGTGATTGCTTTTTAGCAATATCAGGTTCATGTTATATTTCGATTATTTATGTACTGTGTTCTGCTCACATGATTACATATTATTATTGGATAAACGCAAAACCCACTATTAACTAAGCCTATAAAGCTTATTTTTGAGTCTTTCAAAATCAATTCAGTGACACTTCATATTGTATTCCCTGAAAGCTGTTATTTAATGTAATTTGTAAAACCAGTTATTTATATCCCACCGTGATCTTCAGCTTAGCATATTAGTGGGTGCTTGTCTTAAAGGCCGATATGCATTTTGTGGTGTGTAATGTTTTATATAGTTAATTTTAATAGTTAATCTGTCTTAGTAATGCTGTCCTTTTCCGTACGGATCATCGTGAAAAGGATAGCACTATAGGACCTGCCAAAGTTTAGAGACTTCAATTTCCTTCTAAGGCCCGTATTAATAAGCCGACATCAGATAAGAATCGGCCAATCGATACTTAAAACTTAAGACCGGTCTTGTCGGTCGGCATACATTGATATTGTCAGATATAGTCCCACCAACTTATCTATCTTGGTGGCAAAAATTGGAACTAATGTTTACTTTACATTACTTACTAAATTTTACGCCTGTTAAAGTTTCATTTGTTTTACTTAAAATGAGATCACATTAAGAACAGATTTTACGAGTAAAGGCTATTTGTGAAAAATGGTACATTTTTGAACTTTTCATGTAACCGGGAAAAGTGAAATTTAATATTAAAATAACAATTAATTAAATTAGAAAAATGGTGATTAATATCGCGTATTTCCTCCACGTGCTCTTATTAAAGTTTCTACCCGTCTAGGCATACTGAGAATGATGTTATCGATGGTCTCCTGGGATAGTCTCCGACATTCCTCAACTACGGCGATTCGCAGTTCTCCCACGTTGGCAGGAGCTGGAATTCTGGACTTAACTTTTCTTTTCAGCAAGTCCCAAACCTGCTCTATTGGGTAAATATCCGGTGATCTCGCTGGCCACTCCATAACAGTGATATTCATATCATTAAGATAAGCTTGAGTTACCCGAGCGGTATGCGGCCGAGCATTATCCTGCATAAAAACAAAATGAAAGAATAGAAGAAGTGCGGGGTGTAACCGTAAGTGAGCGTACGGTACGAAGAAGGCTCGAAGAAGCTGGTTTGGGTTCATTTGTGCCCGCCAAGGCTCCAAGGCTCGAGGTAAATCATCGTAGAAACAGGTTAACTTTTGCTCAGGAACATCGACTTTGGAACGCGGACCAATGGAGTAAGGTATTGTTTAGTGATGAGTGCAGAATTCTCTTAAATCAAATTGACGGCAGGCAAAGAATATACAGACGCAAAGGAGAACGATACATTCAGACAAATTTTGAAACTACAGTTGCATACGGTGGTGGATCAATAATGGTTTGGACGGGCATTTGTTTGGGAGTTCGCACAGACTTGGTAGTGATTGACAGAGGGAGTCTGACTGCAGACCGCTATATCAGAGAAGTTTTAGAAGAAAATGTCGTACCGTTTGCCCCATATATCGGTGAAGATTTTGTTTTTATGCAGGATAATGCTCGGCCGCATAACGCTCGGGTAACTCAAGCTTATCTTAATGATATGAATATCACTGTTATGGAGTGGCCGGCGAGATCACCGGATATGAACCTAATAGAGCACGTTTGGGACTTGCTGAAAAGAAAAGTTAAGTCCAGAATTCCAGCTCCTGCTAACGTGGGAGAACTGCGAATCGCCGTAGTTGAGGAATGGCGGAGACTATCCCAGGAGACTATCGATAACATCATTCTCAGTATGCCTAGACGGGTAGAAACTTTAATAAGAGCACGTGGAGAAAATACGCGATATTAATCACCATTTTTCTAATTCAATTAATTGTTATTTTAATATTAAATTTCACTTTTCCCGGTTACATGAAAAGTTCAAAAATGTACCATTTTTCACAAATAGCCTTTACTCGCAAAATCTGTTCTTAATGTGATCTCATTTTAAGTAAAACAAATGAAACTTTAAATAACAAAAGAAGTGTAGTAAGTAGATAATAAAATAAAACCATATTTTTTTAATTATGGACCTTTTTTTTATGTTCCGCTAAATATGCCGGCGAGTTTACATATAAATAAAGGTACTTTAAGTTTGTATTCAGATATTTTTCAGAGGATTACATGTAAGGTATTCGCATTTTTATTAGAAACTAGATGAGGTCGCGTGAATTAAGGTTTTTTATATTCCGCGGGAGCACTCAAATTTTCCGGGATAAAATGTGGCCCATGTGTTAATTCATGGTATATGCTATCTCCATTCTAAATATAAGCCAAATCGGTTCAGTCGTTGCGGCGTGATAGAGTAACAAACATCCAAAGTTTGACATTTATAATAATAATAGGATCACTCATTTTTACAGACTTAAAATAAAAATAAAATAAGGAATATGTGAAAATGTTAGCAAAACTCATGGAACCAAAACGTCAAATCTCTGAATACGGCCTAATGCCAATACCATTTTATAACTAACCGTAAAAAATTTAAGTACTTATGATGTTGGTGCTATATACTTTACCATGTTGCTAATTTGGTTATGCAAATCTCTAAACTAAATTGACAGGTCTAAACGTTGGCTTAATTGCTATAAGCGCGACAACGTGGCTCGATACGATACGATACGACGCGACGCGACGCGACAATATCAAACAATAGCTGACCCTTCATGTGGCATACATTGTCGCGTAGATGAGTTTGCCATTTTCTATGAAGTCGTAGTCGCATCGCGTCTCGAGGTTCGTACGTAAGCGAACTACATATCTATAAACGTCACGTCCAAGTACCCTTACCACAAGAAAACAGTTGTGAGTAAAATGGGCCCAAACACCCTTGATTTAAAGTCACAAATTCAATACCTCCTAATTCAATGTTGAAACGTTGCCGCTTGGATTGATATCTGTAGATGCATGAACTTGAGCTCTAAAATAAGGTGTTGAGGGTCCATTTTACTTTAAGTCGAATACATCAACGACTTTATCATTTAAAATTTTGTGGTAAGGGTGCAGATCCTCCTCGGAAACTGGACGAAGCTATAAACTCACTGTTACACTTGCCAATTTAGATATGAATAATGAATAAATTCGTGTCGGACCGAATTTGCATCAATATGGCCGTACCTTTGTAGAGCGCTTCCTAAGTGTTCATCATATCTCTAGAGTAAGTTTAAAGCAGGCCGCATTATATAATCAGAAATTATTGTCTAAAAAATTTCAGACGCGCGCTGGTCCCCCCCCGGACGTACCACAGACTGTCAGAATGTTACCGGTCCGGACGTACACTTCATTACGTCAGTTTACATAGGTATTTAAGAAAAAAATTAAAATCTTAATCTGAAGACACCATTATTTGCTGTCAGGTACTTTTGAAGAGTTGGACTGTTTCTCACATTTGTTTGATTGATCGATGATCCTTTCACAGCGTTGCTATAATCTATTTTTAAATTACCTTGTAATTAACCCAGTAAGCTTATTGAACAGACTCTAGCCTTATTATTTAGAACCGGCATCTGAACCTAGAATCTGCATGGTAATCTTGCTGCGAGAATTCATTTTGGCCAATCCGGAAGAGTATTAATCAATAAAGAAGTGATTGCAGTCTTTACACTTAACTTTATAACTTAAGCATCAGATATTCACAAAGTGAATGGTTCAGAAAGTTTTTTGACAGTCAATTTCTGATGTTATGCGCCCGACCTAAGATGTTATTGCAGTTTGCGTTCACAACTGAGCTTGTACTTAATGCCTTATTTATTAGAAATAAAGTTCTGTTATGAATGATATTGTTATTATTTCATCTTTTTAGGGCCAACCCTTTAAGTTGCAAGTTTATAAATAAAAACAACAGTTCAGCGAATTGAAAGAAAGCTGCATGGCTATAATTAATTACAACCTTTTGTAATGGTTGAAGTTATGCAACTCATTTATACTGCAGCATATCGTTGTCGTCGTCTCAACCTATAGACGTCCACTGCTGGACGAAGGTCTCCTGCAAGGATCGCCACAGAGCACCGTCTTGTGCCACTTGTTTCTGCTGCATGCTTGAGAACATCTGTCCAGCTATGCAGCATATAGAGTCAATAGTAGTCAATAAGGTCGGTAACAGATTTTAAATGGGTACAATAAGCAGATTCCTTTTTCTGTGGGTACATAGCAAGATGTATTCTACTTGTATAATCCCACAAACTTTTCTGGCCCGGTGACCAAAATTGGAACTAACCTTTTGAATGCCTGTATAGTGTTTATTTTTATTTTATTATTCATCCATACTAGAGTAGCGACCCTATCACCGTGCAAATAAATTAGTGGGATTATATGTAAAAAAGGCAGAACATGTGCAGGACCTTGTTTTGAGTGTGATGTTGGTCAGTTATGTTCAGGTATATTTATACAATTTTTATGTAAGTTTTAATATCTTTCCAGGTTCCAAGCATTGTAACTGTTTCCTAAACCCAGCATTTGGCTGTATCGCCGGCCGTTTCGCCTTAACCAATCCATAGGCTTCACTAAAACTCATTGCTTCATATTGCATCAAATAAGCAATCGCGACCATTGACGTTCGCGACACTCCCGCATTACAATGTACTAAAACATTAACTTTGTTCTCTATACAGTTACGTATAAACGGCAAGCAATCAGCCAAAACTGGTGTTATGACAGATTCTGGTACATCCAAAACTGGTATGAACTTGTGTTCTACATTCGATACATCAACATCTATGCCTAAACTAACTACAGAACATATATTAAACTTATCTAGAACACTTTGGTTTGCACAATCTTGCGAGCCTATATACAAATAGTCTACAATTAAAGCTGGGACATCGTCTGGTTTAGTGTCCACGATAAAGCCGTAAACGTTTGGTTCCAGTAATATTCCTGAACCTTCTAAGTATTTCACGCCATCAGTACGTGTAATCACTGTTTCGGTGCCTTTGAGGCGGTCTTTTTGCTTTTTTAGTTCACTCAAGAAACTCATTTTTAATTTGCTTTTAAGGTGATCTTTAAAGCTAATAAAATTACAAAGCACTAAAAACTTTTAACATTATTCATAGTTGTGTCTGAAGGTTTCATATTATTCGAATTTTGTATAAACAGTTACTTCCATCCGGTGATCACAATTCATTTACTCTGACTCTGAGTGATCAAATTTTGCTTAAAGTGAACCAAATTCACTTTCACTTTTCATGACCGAAATTCACAATCACTGAGCGATTTTACACTTTAAAAGCTTCCGTCCAGTGAAACAAATTAACTTACACTTCTTGTGATCACTTTCACTTTTACTGATCAAGTTCACTTTCACTTTCGACTACTTCGCTAAAATTGTTAATGTTTTTCTCTGGATCATAAACAAGATCTTCCGGGTTATACTCCACATTGCAAAGGTACAAGCCATCGGGTGGGCAATTCTGTATGAACGTGTGCCAAGAGTGCTTTGAGGGTATTTGTAGCATCACTTTGACGTCATCTGGTTCTAACTTTCCAATGGCCACGGATATTAGTGTGCCTATCATGCGACGTATCTGAAATAGATATTTAATTTTATTAAGAAATGTCACAAAAGAAAGAAAATCAGTTTTGGAAACTAGTTAGGGTGCATTTCAACTTAAGGGAAGCGATATGCTTGAACCAAGCTTTTTTGCCAAGTACTCTGCTCCGAATTTCACCAGAATAGAACCGACCGATATGTTTTTAATTTATTGTCAAAAATTTGGTACCACCTATTTTAATTTACACTCGGAGCTCCTTTCCTCTTGTAAGTATAAACAAATTTGATCTTTAAAACAAGACTTTTAAGGTCTGTAAATTTAAATATACTGATACCTGTTTTTGAGCTTCAATTCTATCAACATTGGTACCCTCAAAACCTGAACAAGCCTTGTACGATCTACACATTCTAGTGTGTACGTCGAACGTGATAGACAGCTAAACCAGGTGTACACTAGTCTACCCAGTCCATATGTGGCTTCATTCTTCAACTCAATTTCAAACGGTAGTCAACTTTTCGTTCATTTTACCATCATCAAAATTTCAACCCATCGAGGGAAAACCACCAAGCTCCAAGAGCTACTAACCAAGAGCATATTTGCAAACATCATACACCTTTGAGATTATTAAGAACTATCGGGCATGCAGGTTTACTCACAATGTTTTCGTTCACTGTTCATTCATTCATTCTTTTTTTGTGGAAGTTTTTACTTACCTGATTATGTACAAAAGCCTTTCCTTTGATCTCGATATCCCAATAATTAAAACAGTTCTCTATCCCATTACTGTAGCCCGCAGTACAAGGGTGGCCTGGTGTTACATTAATGGATTTGATTTCTCTGCGATTGTGTTTGTACTGCAGAAGCTTATCAAATTTCTTGAAGGTGGTGAAATCGTGGTAGCCCACTAGGTGTTTTGTGCCTTCTTTGAATCGTTCAATGTCAAAGTCTTGGTGTCTACAAAAAATCTGATACTTTAAAAAAATTAAGACTGCATAAGTGAAACTTCCGAAAAGAAGCATAGGAGAGAATGAGATAAAAATATAACTTGTATTCTATGTCATTCTTTGCAGGCTAAATCCTATATTATGTTTGTCTCTTTTTCGTCTCATTTTCACATTTCATTGACTTTTCAAATCACAACCTTTCTAAAGAAGTTTCACATCAAAAACTAGTTTATACTTTTGGGGAAATTTGAATAGGCATTGGTATGATATGAAACTACCATTGAATGTTCTCCTCATAGAATAAAGAAGGAATAAACAAACATACAAATACACAACCTCAACACACCTTAAGTATAGATATTAATGGTTGACATAGAGACATTGAGGTAAGAAACTGCATACAAATTTAAAAAACAGCCACTTTCCTCAGTCACTTCCCAGTCTCCCCGCAGTGTTGCTCTGTCTAGATGCCACCCTCAAAAGACTGATAGGAAATAAGGTATCGCCAAATGAATCAGATCAATATCTTGTAACTGTTTATAAATATAATGAAAATAAACCATTTGTATTGTATTCTACCTTAAGAAGTGACACCTTTTCCACTCTTCTATAGGTATGAAATAGGATATGGCAGTGTTTTCTTCTAAAACTAATTCAGGTTTTAGTACTGCTAATCTGAAAGCCATGTATGAGACAATTTATTAATAATAACAATGTATACAGTTTATCTTGATATCTAGATTGGTGTATAACCAAAAAATTTGTCAAAATTATAGCAACGATAAATGCTGGGTTTTCTTGCAAAAAATGCTAAATACCAGAGCAGAAATAAGAAGTTGAGAAGCTGCATTAAATCTGTGTGCTGCAAAGAGCATGAAAAGTTGGTAGTCCTGTGCCTGATGTCTCCTGGATTGTCAGTCTCCTGTTGTCGGATCCCATTGGACTGTGGGAGTAAGGGAACAGAGAGTGTATCTGTGTATCTATACTAGAGATGAAAGGGATAGTTGTTGGGCCGGATACCGGATATCCGGTTAGCTACGAAGCCGGATGGCCGAATATCTGGAGGCCTGATATCTGTTTGTAGCAGGTTGTGACTAGTTTAGGGCCACAGAGGTACAACAAAAGCAATCGAATTGGAAAGCAATAGTATCCATTTCATCTCTAATCTATATACTCTTGTACACTATAATATCTCCCACAAAACTGGTCAATCTCTATACAGATTGGCTGCTGTGGCAGAATTTAGATCGGGAAGATGCTATTTTTTTTATTATACTTAAATAAAATGTTTGAGTTTGTTACCTGTACAAATAAGTCCTAGACAGAGCATTAAATCTAGCGCTGAAGTCCTCATTGACCCTCAGGCATTTCCTCACAAATATACTGATTTCATTCTTAAAGAAAAACTTGTTCATTTCATGTGTAACATAATGTGTTTGGAATATATTTTCACCCTTTCTTTCCAAGTCAAAGTGGGCACTTGAGTTTAGCGCATGAACTCCACCATCTGTGCTATTATCAAAGATATTTGTATATGTAGCATATTATTTGAGTTCCCTAAAAATGTATGCTAGTGTTAGCCTACAACTATTTCGCATCCTGTGCAATGTGGAAAAAACGAAGGGACATGGAGGTAAAGTATATTGAAGCTTTGATAGTTTCAGGACACACATTACAACATTCTAAAATAAGAATAGGTGCATTCAAAAATGTTATTAAAAGCCTGCCTAACCTGGAAATCAAACCAACTAAAAAGGCTAAAGTAGCTTACCGGCTTGAAAGAGTGAGGTTAGGATAATTCAAAGGCCTTATCTTGAGTAAAGCTAATTCCATTAAGCCTTGCACGCTTTCAGGATCCGGGTAGTTGCGACCTTCTTTAAGCCAGAGCTTCTCAGAAGACCTATTTAGACAGGAACTTGCTAAATTAAATCAATTAATGTAGTATGATTTCATTAATTGTTGTATTCCTACTAACCTGAATTTTGTACCTATGTAAGAAAAAAACGTTAGATATCTGGCTTTCATTATTTAACCTAAAATGCAACTATTCTCATAAAATTTAATTTCAAATCACAAAGAATGCTAAGCCAGTAAGAATGAGACCAGTATATTTAATGTACTCTGTGGAATGAGCAACAAACCAAAGCACATTTTACTGCAAAACAGCTGATTTTTGTCAGAGACAAGTAAAATTTTTGTTTTTATTTGTCGATTGTCAAACGTCAAAAAATACTTCGTTTAGAAATAAATACTTTTCCTTATTACGATTTTTTCTTATCTAAAGTACAAAGTTTCCTTATTTATTTCAAATCTAAAGTACAAATTGAGCAATATTAACAAGAAGAAATATTTCTTCTTGATAATGGCATTCGGGTAGACATTTTACAGGCTATAAAATTCAGGTAAATCTTTTTTAGTATGAAGTGAGTTTTCAATAATTCTAAACGTTCTTTAGCAGTTCACAAATGACAACAGAAAATTCTGCGTTTTCTCTCTCGCACCTCTCGGTAGAGAGTAGTATATTCCTTGTCTCGCACACATCATTCATTACAACAGAGACAAGTAACATTTATTTGTTAAAATGGCTCAAAAGACGTGGCACACGCTTTCAATAATAACATTAATATTTACAATTTTATCAATCGTTGGCGAGTCTAACTCGTCCACAGCAGCACCATGGTACGAGAATCTACCAGCAGTGACTATGGACTACAAAGTGCACATCGACGCAGGCAAAGAGGATTGTTATTACCAATACGTCCAGCCGGGCGCAACATTTTACGCAAGCTATCAAGTAATGAGCCCATTTCTTCTAATGAAAACATATATTACACGCTAAGAAATCTATAAACTTTGTACGCTGAAGTTTTTGTTGCGTTACTAATTCATTATTTAATGTTTATCACGTATTTAAAATTGACATATTTCGTAGGTATTGAAAGGTGGTGATGGCATGTGTGGATTCGCAGTACGACATCCAAATGGTAAACTAGTGCACCCATATGAGTGGCGGCAAAGCGCTGAGTACGCGGACCAGTCAAGTTCGGGGGGCTACTACGCCGTTTGTATTGATAACCAGTTTTCGAGATTTGCGTCGAAGCTAGTCAACTTATATCTGTCGGTGATCAGATACGACATGTGGGAGAAATATGCGAAAGAAGTTGAGGAACTCGATATGAATATCAAGAATTTTACAGTGAGTATAGACTATTTCTAAGTAAATATCCACAATTAAAAACAATTTACTTCTTTCTTTCAATTATGGTAAAAAGACACGGTCTACAGTGGAACAACCCTTGATTGGCTAAGATGCTTTGTTGCAGCATAAATTCATCCAATCACAACAATTAAGATTGTAGTGATCATTGATATATCAAAGAGTTACTTTCTATATTGTTAAATAATCCTTTAGGCATAACTAAAGAAAGTAGTTCACTCCACAAGTGATCTTCATCCCTTTCTAATTTAGCTTTCATTCTTGGATTAAGTTTAGGAATGAAGTAGGAGTAGGAATGTTGTTGTTCTGTTGAATACAAATGTTCTTTCACTAGTTATTGTTCTCTTTTAAAACCTGTTTTTAAAACAATTCTGTTCCTTTTCTATTTTTTTGGACAAATTGTGTGGTATATTGTTTAGAGACTTCCAATAAGGATGAGATTCTCAATTTGGCATATATATTTTTTTATAATTCCAGCATTCTATACAATTTGTGGAGCGCAATGTCAATGACATCTTGCAATACCAGTATCACTCGAGAGCAAGAGAATCTCGGGACTACAACTTGTTAATGGACAATAATACCTACATACTGAGGTAACTAACTTAATTCCACGCATAAATTGATTTTTAATAGTCACTATTTCAACCCATTGCCAGCAGAGCATGAGAAAGATCTTGAAATGATAATGATTTGGTCGAAGTCAGCCACTCTGGCTTGGCAAACTTCACACAACTTCGAAAACGCTATGAAGAACTCTTGGGCAAATAAATGATAAATGATTTATTTATTTCACAACAGATTAAAGTTTACCGAAAAATAATGCGTTAAATTGTAATCTGTCAACAGTTTACAATGTCGCTAGTTAGATTACAATCTAATGGTTTTTGGAATCTTACGGTGACATTTATATCACGATGCACAACTTGTGCCACTTATGATAAGTCAAGAAGGAAAGATGATTCTACTGAGAAGATGATAGAGGTTTTCGATCACTGTTAAAACACACAAAGCTCCAAACAGTTAGAGGTGCATGCCCGGGTATCAAACCCTGAACCACAATAAATAATAAAATGTGAAACAATATTGCAGCATTGCAAAATTTACAATGTTATGCAATTTAATCTGAGACTACCAATAGCAGCTGTCTGTGGCAATAATGTTAGATTATGCTTGATCGAACTCAACTCACAAGAAATGGTATTTGAGTCAAACGTATTACCTAACAATTTTATTCAAATAAAATTTTGTCACCAGTTTTTCATTCCATCAGTTTCTATTTGAAAATCTTTTATAAGATCAAGAAAAAGTTTATATTTGACAATTCTTAATTTTTATTTTTATTGTCACATAATAATATAATGAATGCGAAAGTGTGATTGTTTGTTGGTTTACTGGTTTTTTCTTCAATCACACCGCAACAGAGCAACGGATCAATTTCATTTTTACATGTGTTTACTTGAAG
This sequence comes from Erebia palarica, assembly GCA_964035005.1. Classification (NCBI taxonomy): domain Eukaryota; kingdom Metazoa; phylum Arthropoda; class Insecta; order Lepidoptera; family Nymphalidae; genus Erebia; species Erebia palarica. The sequence goes on from OZ035983.1 coordinate 42,573,925, forward strand.
GACCTGTAGAGTGGCATAAGCTACTTTTTATCCCAGAAAATTAAAGAGTTCACGTGGGAATTGAAATACTTATTCCATGCGGATTAATAAAATGATATGATAAAGATAATATTTTTGAATAAAATGCTTTTGTGTGGTAAAAATTCTAAGCATCCCTTTTGTTTCTAGGTGGTCCTTCATTCAAATAATAGCAATAGCTGCAACAGGATCACTACAAGTGTATTTTGTAAAGAAACTCTTTGAAGTTAAGGATAACTCTTCAAAAACGAGAATTTGATTCATCAGTAGATAGACTGTGGCGATAAAGGTACACACTAAACATTGTTAACTCTTGACTGAACTACTCATTCCCTGTTAATTGTTTTATTGTCTTTGTTTTAATCAGATCTCTTTTTTTTTACTTGCATAATATTTTTTGTATAGCAGTATGAACTTATTAATTATTATTTATGCTCATATATGCATTATTAAGATTAGCAACTTCAATAATTATGTCCTTTTGAAAAGATTCTGTGCACAAAATTTGTTTGTCATAAATATAATTGTTTTATAGGAACATACACAAATGCCCTAGTCCTTTTAGCTCAAATAAAAAGTATTACACTAGTTACTTAATATCAATAAGATATTTTTCGCTAAAGAATAATAAGTGAGTTTTAAAAGTTGTTGGTTTCAAATAATATTAATTATTATTTATTGACTTAGTACTTTATATTTTACTCAAAACTTCAAAAGTGCATGCTGGTATTACATATAAATATTTTTTTACTGTATTTTTTTAGTAATAAATAAATAAATGATTAGTGTTACATATTTGTATTTTTCTACTTAAATCTAATCTTAAGTCATGCTTAGCATACCTAAATGTAATACATTATGTCTGCTATAACAAGTAATTTATCACCTTAAAAGTATTGTGTTCAGAAACTGTTGTATTTAACGATTTTCCCTAATATTTTTTACGTTTTTGATAAATTTATCTTTTTATTTTATTTAAGTAGTAGTTGTAATATTATTTTGCAAGAAATTATTAATTAATTATTTTTATATATCTTAATATATGCATATCAACTTAAGAAATTATATTCCTTATTTTAATTTTATACAATTATTAACCTATAAAATTGCCTTAGAATGACAACAAACTATTAAAATTACAAAATAAAACCTGTTTCTTATTTCTTACATCGATGTGCCTATAAATTAGCATAAATTAAGACAAAGCAAAAATAAAAATATTTTGGTAAGTGTATATTCGATAGACTGCCTCGTTGGTCTAGTGGTTGGCATGTTCGACTGCGGCCGACGAGGTCCCGGGTTCGAGTCCCAGGTTGGGCCATAATTAAGTATTGGGGTTTTCTGACTAGAAATTCTCAGTACTAACCCGGACTTAGGAATTTGGCGGTGTTTTACCCCCGTGCTCCGGAGAGCACGTTAAGCCGTTGGGCCCGGTCATTATCACTAACATGATAATAGTCGATAAAGCCCGCCAACCCGCATTGGAGCAGCGTGGTGGGTCTAAGCTCTAATTCCCTTTCTCCTATGAGAGTGGAGGCCTGTGCCCAGCAGTGGGACGTTAATGGGCTGTAGTGGTAGATTCGATAAGTAAAACTTTAAATACAATCACTAAATAAATAAGAACCTATCAAGGTTTCTACTATGATTTTATGAATAATTTATGTTGATTTGCCTTTCTTTATCGGTTTTAAATTATGATTAGGTAGATAAGAAAACAGTATGACTAAAGTATTCAGCAACACGCGTACATTATACACAATTACAATTTTAAGCGTGCAATTTTATTTAGAAACTAGATGATTGGTTCGCATGGATTTAATTTTTTAATATAGGAGGCCGGCGAACGCCGCTCGCAACTTCTTTTCAACCCGCAAATATAAATTTGCCGGTATATTGCTATCTCTATTTGGCTGATGACACATGATCGCGTGCAAGCGCGATGGCAATATGAGCGTTCAGAATTTGTTATACATATATTCTTATTCCTTAAATACCAAAAATGATGAAAGAAAAACTCGTTTGTTGTATTTTCTGTGCGTATTTTTAACTTCGTGTTGTTATTTTGTTACTTGACAATATAGGCTATGTTACTGATTAATTAGTACGTAAGATATCGTTGGTTTTAATACGAAACAAATAAAGAGAAAACATGTCATTTACCTATGTCGTAAAAATATGTAATACGCAATGCGCTTGCATTTAATTTTGGGAAAGTATTTTGAAAACATTATTGTCCAGAGACCTAGATAAACACAAGTTCAGTCAAATAATTGCATAATATGGTGGAAATATTTTCGAATTACAAATTATCTACATATATTGGTATAACGTTTGTATGGGCAATTTACCCTCCGCCGTCTTCTTAAGGCCCGCATGCACATGGATATTTAAAATGATTTAGACAGCATGAAATTATTTTCATTAACTATTTTAACTAAATGATTTATTTCATTAATTATTTTAAGGTGGAAGACAAGGGTCTGCCCGCGAAATTCAAATTTAATTTGGTTTTTCGCAATTTGTAAACTAATACGACAAAGTAGGCTTATGGCATTCAAATTGCGCCCCTAGGAATATCATCTCCACAGGTTTATATAAAAATCTTTACTTGAAAGTGCCCAGTTTAAGAAATTAGTCAATATAATGACTAATTTGTGAGTAACTCACGTCACACTCATTATTAGTGTAAAGATTTTTATATAAACCTGTGAAGATGATATTCCTAGGGGCGCAATTTGAATGCCATAAGCCTACTTTGTCGTATTAAACTCGCCGGCATATTTAGCGGAACATAAAAAAAGGTCCATAATTAAAAAAATATGGTTTTATTTTATTATCTACTTACTACACTTCTTTTGTTATTTAAAGTTTCATTTGTTTTACTTAAAATGAGATCACATTAAGAACAGATTTTGCGAGTAAAGGCTATTTGTGAAAAATGGTACATTTTTGAACTTTTCATGTAACCGGGAAAAGTGAAATTTAATATTAAAATAACAATTAATTAAATTAGAAAAATGGTGATTAATATCGCGTATTTCCTCCACGTGCTCTTATTAAAGTTTCTACCCGTCTAGGCATACTGAGAATGATGTTATCGATGGTCTCCTGGGATAGTCTCCGCCATTCCTCAACTACGGCGATTCGCAGTTCTCCCACGTTGGCAGGAGCTGGAATTCTGGACTTAACTTTTCTTTTCAGCAAGTCCCAAACGTGCTCTATTGGGTTCATATCCGGTGATCTCGCCGGCCACTCCATAACAGTGATATTCATATCATTAAGATAAGCTTGAGTTACCCGAGCGGTATGCGGCCGAGCATTATCCTGCATAAAAACAAAATCTTCACCGATATATGGGGCAAACGGTACGACATTTTATTCTAAAGCTTCTCTGATATAGCGGTCTGCAGTCAGACTCCCTCTGTCAATCACTACCAAGTCTGTGCGAACTCCCAAACAAATGCCCGCCTAAACCATTATTGATCCACCACCGTATGCAACTGTAGTTTCAAAATTGCTCTGAATGTATCGTTCTCCTTTGCGTCTGTATATTCTTTGCCTGCCGTCAATTTGATTTAAGAGAATTCTGCACTCATCACTAAACAATACCTTACTCCATTGGTCCGCGTTCCAAAGTCGATGTTCCTGAGCAATAGTTAACCTGTTTCTACGATGATTTATCTCGAGCCTTGGAGCCTTGGCGGGCACAAATGAACCCAAAGCAGCTTCTTCGAGCCTTCTTCGTACCGTACGCTCACTTACGGTTACACCCCGCACTGCTTCTAACTCATATCGGGCTTGGACGGCCGTCAAACGGGGGTTCCTACGTACACGAAGCCGAATGAAACGATTACTCGAAGTGCGTCTTTTTCTGCCTTGCCCTGCTCTTCTCACATAAGTACCGGTCTCCCTGAACCGTTGGATACTGCGATGGATCGTTGAAACTGGTCGACGAAGATCTCTGGATATCACTCTGCAGGTTTGACCATTTCTTCGCATTTCGAGTGCCCTGGCAATCTCCGTTGGGGCTAAGTCAGGCATAATTCAGTCATCAACTCCAGAAAGATACGCGATTAAAAAAAACTAACAAAAACAGTATTTTAATGAAATTTTAAATCAAACTCAGAAGGAAGAAATACTCGAAGTGTGCTGCAGATAAGGTGTATTTGAATAAAATTAAAACAATTGCATAAAATGTGATGTTCAGTTGTTTTCTTAATTTGAAAATATTTCTTTTTAAATTAAATGACGTATAAACCACCCAGCAACCGTATATGATACTGATATCAAACCTTTTTTTTATGTTCCGCTAAATATGCCGGCGAGTTTAATTTACAAATTGCGAAAAACCAAATTAAATTTGAATTTCGCGGGCAGACCCTTGTCTTCCACCATAACTAAATGATTTTTAAGAGTCCTTGTGCAAGTTGGCACAGTCTAACGGTTGTCCCAGAGACAAGTAACTTAAAGGGTATGTCATAGGTGGCGATGATGTCAAGGAAAACTGACGTACGACGACGCGACAGTCTGTCTTTTTTTGTGGCGTCGCGTCGCTTCTGTCCACAGAGTACATTGAATATACCTTCTGTCTCTGAGAGACAAACGCGGCAACGAGACGCGACAGTATCAAACAATAGTGACCCTCCACGTGGCCTACGTTGTCGCGTAGAAACTCGTATACCTACGTCTGTCATTTTCGTTGGCGTCGCTTCTGTCGTTTATTAAATTTTAACATTATAACTAAACAAAGGATTAAGTTTTCAAAATTAAAAAAGTTTTTCCAAGCTATTTAATGTACTACATTAAAAACTAGCAGATGCCCGCGACTTCGTCCGCGTGAAATAAGTTTTTAACTAAACTCCCAAATTTTTCGGGTTAATATAATATAGCTTAAGACACTCACAAATAATGTGGCTTTCTATTGGTACCAGAATTTTCAAAATCGGTTCAGTCCAGAGATTCCAGAGATTACCCCCTATAACCTCACAAACGTTACATCTTTATAAAATTGGTATAGATATCTTAGAAGAATTATTATTTTCAAAACATAGAAGAAAACTTTCGCTGAAATAAATAATAACCTGCCTTACTTAAAAAATAACGAATTCAATGAATTATGTTTTAAAAAATGTGTGAAGTCTGCCAAACTCTTAAACTAGTAACGCCTGTATACTGTAAATGCTGCTGCCGCCTGTATACTGGAAATATTTCGATGGCCAAACTGCACTTGGCCAGCGTAAACTAATGGTGAGATCTATAGGGCGAACTTTGACTTTACTTAGACCTAAGACATGGTTAAAACGAGACAGATTTATGTAACTTACATCTCATTTTAACTCTAAAGTCTGAGCTAAGTCAAAGTACCTACGCTCTATAGATCTCAGCATAAGGCCCTAACCCTTCTCATTCCAAGAGGACACTCGTGCTCAGTAGCAAGCAAAAACGGGGTTGCTAAGAGAGAGATGGTTGAAGAACAAAAAGAATTCGTTTAAATAACTATTTTATTAACCGTTATTATTGCATATTTAAAAGAGAAATTTACTTGAAAGTAATGTTTAACCAGACTTTTAGTACCGATGCTTTTCAGACAAGGAAGAGTAACCTCAATATTATCCTATTTTACAACCGCTAGTCTGGTTTCAGAGGGAATACGAAACATGGGTATTTTCCTTTTTTATGTTTTAAGGAAGACACGGTTACTACTTTCGTTTTTTATGACGAGGCATTCTATAGGTATACATTGAAAATAATAATAGGTACACAGTGAACCATGGTTCAGTGTGTACCGTGTTATTTTGGTTCACTATGGTTGGCTTTTGGTACTTTGGTTCACTATTTTCGTATGCTCGATTTTTTTTAAGTACAAATAATTTATTTGAAAAGTTAATGTATTTAAATCAAAATCTTAAATTATATTGTCAAAGACTGCAAGAATACATAGAAGTCATTAATTTGGAGCTACATGCTTGGCTTTAAAATATAAAAATGGAATAATGACATGAGAATAATTTACTTTCTTCGCTTCAAAACAAATAAATGTAGTTTACACGTGTAACATAAGCGGCTGCGTCCCGCGCACTAGACGATGTAGGAGAGCCCCACAGTCCACACCCGCTATGAACGGGGGTAATTCCCCAGAACAGCACGTTGTAATATTTGAAAAAAACGGACTGGTTCACTGTGCCTAACTGGTTCACTGTTCGACAGGGTACCCTATAAAATTGACCTCCCAACCGAATTCCGGCCACGGCAGCCAATCTTCAGAGAGTCAGTGAGAGCCTTTACGGTAAAACCTTACCTATTCGGTCACAACCGACTTATGGAAACCTGCTTGAAACACCGAAAATCGAATAGGTATAGCTAACGCATTCGGCCACGTTAAGAAGTTTTAGTTCAAAACATATAGAGTCAAGGTAACAAGGTATCCATGAGGTCAGCAAAGAAAACACCGCTTATTATGGAAAATTATATTAGATGGTAATTTCTTACACTGTCAGAATAAAATCTTAAATAATAATATTATAACTAAGTTTTTACAATCGAAATAATAATTTAATTTCTCCATACATTTGACAATCAGATTTTCTTTCAAAGCAAAATGTTAACTTAATAAAAATTTGTTTTAGTTAATTATAAAACGGAATGTTTATGGAATAAATATTGCTTTTTTTCCGAAACTTTCGTATTTTATACACACTTTCCCGCTAAATGACTAGGTAATTTTAACAGCAGCCAAGTCTTCCGAATTAAAACTCAAAAATTGATAATTTTATCTATATCTACCGTCATTTATTTCTTTATAACAAAAAATATTAATTATCTGTGATGTTGTATTAGGGACCATCCAACAGTTTATTCAACCCTAAATGCATGGTCGCCTATGTTATAAAAACAAAATAAAAATCTAAAAATACTATTACATATTATTACATAATTAAAACTTAATGGTATACTTTTTTGTCAATAACAATTTTTCTGTACAATAAATTTCTGTGAATCTCATACGTAACTGTACATTTCACAAAATATACTTATTACTTACTTATTCATAAAAGGCACCTACTCTATAATAGTGTGTAGTTCCAGATACATAATTAATTAGGTGTCTATAAAATTTAATTATAAGTACCTATATAGTAGTGCATTCATCTCTGACCAATGATTGCTTATTAAAAGATATCCATGATGAGATAGATTCATCTCCATGATGAAGCCCCATCGTTGGATGTCCAACGCCGAATCTCATTATTGGTGCACGTTGGGTCATTTTATACACAGGTTATACCGTTGACCAAGTGTAGTATGTTACGCACGCACTATAAAAATACTCTCTCCGTTGGTATACAATCTAGACAGAAGACCTCCAGAGTACATATAAAAATTCTTAGCATATTATAACACACAATTTCACTCAGTAAGATTTCCAAAAAAGCACCGACTTTTAATTCTACGTGTTCACGGGTGCTACGTCTAAAAACAAGTGATGGTTTTCGAGACAAAAACACTTCTAAAATATTTATAATCTTAAGAACTACAAAGGCAATGTCTGGACGGACATTTTTATTGAGTTTCAATAATTGTTAGATCAATAAGTGTTAGATCTGTATTCGAGGTTAGGGTATGTTTTGGGAAAACGATACATGTCAATACCGTCAAAGTCAAACATTAATTTGCGTTCTGCACGACAAAATACGCGTATGTTCTGTTCAGATTAAAGAGAGGTGTAAGTGTCGATTCAAAAAGTTTATAGACAGGTTTACGTCGTTGTCCAAGGTGGCTGTTACCTGAAACATGCGTTACATAGATCGGCATGCAGCCATGTTCAGAGGTTTGAGGGCGGGGTTACAAAGATTGTCGATTCCTGTAGTTTCTGACACGTTTGCGTCGTTGTCCGAGGTAGGTGGCCGTTACCTGAAATTGGTGTTCTACAGATCGTTCAGAGCATAGCATGTAGCTATCTCCAGAGGGTGGAGGGGTATAAAGATTGTCGACTCCAGTAGTGTCAGACGGGTTTGCGTCGTTGTCTGGGGTAGGTGGCCGTTACACGAAATTTGCGTTCTACAGATCGTTCAGAGCATAGCATGCAGGCTGCAGCTATGTTCAGAGGGGAGGAGGGTTTTATAGATTGTCGATTCCTGTAGTTTCTGACACGTTTGCGCCGCTGGCCAAGGTAAATGGCCGTTACCTGAAATTGGCGTTCTACAGATCGTTTAGAGCATAGCATGTAGCTATCTCCAGAGGGGGGAGGCATATAAAGATTGTCGACTCCATTAGTGTCAGACGGGCTTGCGCCGCTGGCCGAGGTAGGTGGCCGTTGCCTGAATTTGGCGTTCTACAGATCGTTAAGAGCATATGTTCAGATGGGAGGAGGGATATAAAGATTGTCGTCTCCATTAGTTTCAGACGGGCCTGCGCCGCTGGCCGAGGTAGGTGGCCGTTGCCTGAAATTGACGTTCTACAGATCGTTAAGAGCATATGTTCAGATGGGAGGAGGGATATAAAGATTGTCGTCTCCATTAGTTTCAGACGGGCCTGCGCCGCTGGCCGAGGTAGGTGGCCGTTGCCTGAAATTGACGTTCTACAGATTGTTAAGAGCATAGCATGTAGCTATCTCCAGAGAAGGGAGGGATATAAAGATAGTCGACTCCATTAGTGTCAGACGGGCTTGCGCCGCTGGCCGAGGTAGGTGGCGGAGAGCGCGAGCAGTCGGTACCGCTGCCGTAGGTTGCGCGCTCGCACGTGTGGCGACGCGATCTCCGCGGTGTACGCGCCCGGGAACCAGCCCGCCTCGCCGTCGCGCGTCCGCTCGCCGTAGTACCAGCCTGCACCATACAACATTAAGTTGTAGCAACATTAAGTTGTAGCTTCAACTTGTATAACAACATTAAGTTGTATAACAACTTCAACAAACTTATTATACTTAAAATATAACAACTTCAAGTTGTATAACAACATTAAGTTGTAGCTTCAAGTTTCTCGATAACATTACATCTGTCCAATAAAAATATCAAATATCCCATGAATTTGTAGCGGAGTATTACGAGCTGGTTGTAATAAGACTCACAATTGTTCATTAGAGTAACGAAAGGAATAATTGTGAGTCTTATTACAACCAGCTCGTAATACTCCGCTACAGTGGTGACCCCGACGTGATACGAGCTGGTTGTAATAAGACTCACAATTATTCCTTTCGTTACTCTAATGAACAATTGTGAGTCTTATTACAACCAGCTCGTAATACTCCGCTACAAATTTATAGGTTTTCCAATCTCGTTGGAAGTCTTCGATTTACTTGGACAAACCTCTACCTAATGACGTTAATAATATCCTCCTCAGTTGAAGCAAGCTCGTCAGGTTGTGTGGGCAGGTTGGTGTATAACGCGGCCACTTGTGTGTAGTCCCAGCTCGTATACAGCGTCTCACCCCACAGCCAAAGCTAACAATAATTGCTGCAGCGCTTACGGAATAGGGCTACTAATAATATACCATCGCTAGTCTTTCTGGTGACATTAACAAATCCCCCTCAGCTAAAGCAAGCTCGTCGGCTTATGGTGGGGCATGTATGCGTATAACGCGGCTACTTTTCGGAAGTCTCAGCGTCTCACCCCTCAGCCAGAGCTAAAAAATGATTGCTGCAGATTAAGGCTATTGGTGATACCTTCGCTAGTCTTTCTGGTGACGTTAACGATGTCCCCCTCAGCCAAGGCGAGCTCGTCGGGCTGAGTGGGCGCGTACGCGTAGAGCGCGGCCACCTGTGGACAGTCCCAGCCCGCGTACAGAGTCTCGCCCGCGTCCGCGGCCGGGGGAGCCAGGGCTTCGGCCCAGCGACGCGCGTCCGTCTCCGTTGGACACGACATTAGCTGCAACGAGGACATTAAGCTTAATCTTATTTGTATTTTTATTTATTTGTGAGTATATATAAGTATATATGTTTATTTATATATTATTATATTTATTGTATTATAATATGTAGCTTTATTTAAGTAGTGGTTCGCCCCGAACTGAGACCTCGCGGTAATAATTTATAATGTATCGTGTTTTGGAAAATAAACGAATTATGAATTATCAGTACTATCAGTAGACTATGATTTATTCCACGTAAGATGGTGCTAACGTCTATTATTTGTAAGCACTTGAAACGAATAAACTTTTACAGAGCGCTATCTATTGACATCCTTGTGAAGTTCTGTTAAAAATACTGAAGCTCATTGAAAATCAAATAATTTCGTTTATCTAATTTTAGTATTTTTTGTACAGGATATAATTCAAATAATTGATCAAGGTTCAGGCTCAGCCTTTCAGAAAATTGGGAGTTCTGAGGTCAACTTTGGACGTTAGAAAATCTCCACTTACAACTTAAATCTACATTTTAAAGATAATTAGGATTAGTGTCTAAAAATATTTTTTTTAGACTCTATTCTATTCTATTATATTTTTAAAATGATATACTTAACGCAACCCTTTGTAACGCTATAAAAAATAATTTACTTCGCATTCGTTTCTATGAGAGCCCCCCTGAAATAAAGATTTTTATAACTTTTTAAGCCATATTCGGCTGGTGGCCATCGGTTTACGTTGCGTATTTGCGTTGCGACGACCCAACGCGCCGTATGGATTGGCTGTAAGCCAGCGCATTCGATTTTAAAATTAACTTCAAAAATTGGGAGGCGCTTGCGGAGTACAGACATGTTTAGCAAAAGGACATCGCAGATAGCTGTCGTATACGTGACCAAGCTTGGTTTCATGCTCTCGCACAAAGGAGGGTGAGGAGATATCACAGGGTCTCTAGACTCTGGAGTTTGGACAGCCAATTTCAGATGCTCTATTCACGTCTCTCTCGTGTCTCTAAAAATAATGCTACTAACCATCTCCACAGTGCGCCCCTCGTGGTTCTCCAGCAGTGTGAGCAACAGCGTGTGTTTGGCGCCCGCCGCCGCGTCGCTGGAGCAAACCTCCACCAGCGAGCGCGGGCAGTGGTCTATCGCTACGTAGCAATCTTCCCTGAAAATTACACCCCATTTACACAAGGAACGTACTGGCAAGCACAGTCATGTTACAAAGGTTTATCGCTTAATATACTATACACTAGGTCTACACATTGCGTAAGTGTGCGTGCCTGATTGTACATCAGTCGTACGTACAATCACGCACACGCACCCGTCGTTGTCTCAACCGATAGACGCCAACTGTTGGATTAAGGTCGCCTGCATCCCACATCCCGCATCCATAGGATACGGTCATGTTTGACCACGCTTGGTTTCAACGGTTCCTAAATCCTACTCGCTTGAGATCGTCTGTCTACTTAGTAATGCTAAGGAATTCGGCACACACATTTACAACATAAACACAATCATGAGCAAATTCTTTCTCATTAACCCCAGAGCAAACCATTGGACCTAGAAAGCTAAAATTCTGCACAGCAGTTCCATTTATGATGGAGACAAGAGCATTTTAGTCCGAATTTTTAGAACCATAGAATAAGTAAAATTATTTTATAATCGATAATGTGTTTGTCTATGTGCTGCATTATAACGGCAAATCTTTACAGCTGATTTTTATAAAATTGGATACAGCTGAGATGGGTTGTATACCGTGAAATAACAATATCCCTCAAAATCAAAGATTCACCAACGGGAAATTTCAAAAGCCTAACGTGGAATTTCGGGCGACATCTGCCACTATCTAATCATACTTAATATTATAAATGCGAAAGTGTTAGTTTGTTGGATTGTCTTTCAATCACGCTGCTACAAAGCAACGGATCTACGTGATTTTTTGCATGGGTATAGTTGAGGACCTGGAGAGTGACATAAGCTTTTTATCCCGAAGGAGTTCCCGCGGGAACCAAAACACCTCGATCCACGCGGACGTTGTCGCGGAGATCAGCTAGTAATTGGTAAGTGAGCTCACCCCTTCTTCTTGGTGATGACGAGGTGGTCGTTGAAGAGGAACAGATGCAGCGGCAGCTTGTGGAACTTTTTGCCGAACGTCAGCTTCAGCTCGTCCGTCTTCCACAGCAGCTGAGTCATCTCGCCCGAGCGGACGAGCCAGCGGATTGGCCTACCGAACACACACCTTCGTTTACTTTTAAAATTAATGATACGCAGCGCTCCTGGAGACCCAGTATCATCTTTGATTAAACTTTGCGGCTATAGTGATCACGATCGTCTTCCTTTTTTTTGTATCCACTACACACTACAAGTTAGCCCTTGACTGCGATCTCACCTGTTGGTAAGTGACGATGCAGTCTAAGATGGTAGCGGGCTAACCTGTTAGGGGCATGCCAGTTATATTAAACCCATACCCCTATTCGGTTTCTACACGCCATCTTACCGGAACGCTAAATCGCTTGGCGGCACGTCTTTGCCGGTAGGGTAGTAAGTTAATGAAAACTGTTGTGATATACCACAATAAGTCTTTCAATCTCGTCTAAGGGTTTAATACAAATGCCATGCCCCTAACAGGTTAGCCCGCTTCCATCTTAGACTGCATCATTACTTACCATAAAGTGAGATTGCAGTCAAGGTATAACTTTTACTGGATAAAAAGAAACACATTCTACTTAACAAAATATTACCTTGTATCAGTTCAGGAAGAAAATATCTTGAAAAACATTGCATTTATCATATTTTATGTGTAATACCTTCGATCTCGCCTAGAGAGCGCAGGCCCCAAGTCAGGCGCGTGTTTGAGCGCGGGCGGCACGAGTATGGCGCTCGCCACTCGCCACAGCTCCTCCACTCGTTCGGTGTTGCGCGCGCCCTCGTTGCACTGCGATACGAACTGAAATCAGATTTGACATCTCAGAAGGACTAGAATCTAGAGCCGTTAAACTAGTTAATAAAAAAAACACATTTGACATGCCAAATCAACCACTTTAAAAAAAAATATTAGGTCCGTCCATAAGAAATTGGCGTTTCGTCGTACTGGCGACTTTGATCTCTTTGGTTAGGAATTTCAATTTCAAATTTATACAGCTATTTACTTATGCTTTTGTGTTTTGAAAACCCCCAATTCATTTGTTTTTCCTTTTTTGGTTTTTTTCTGTGCGTCACTCAGTTTACAAAATATCGCGAAAAGCTTGAAATATCGCGTTATTTATGAGTACGAGTTCCATCGTGGCACCAGCGTTGCAGAAACGGCTCGAAGGATTAATGATGTTATATAAGCTAGCGCTCGGCTGCAATCAGACTTGCTTGCAAGTGGTGATGCGGCCTAAGGTGGAGCGCGCTTGCCTAGAAGATGCCTATTCACGTAAATGCCAAAGGGTGGGCCAGTATGGGATTTCACGCGGGCGATTGTGTAAAACCTGCATCAATCATTGTTACAGTCTCAATTGTTTTGATTGGCTGAATTTGTGATATTTTGGCTGCGTCAATGGATTTCGTCCAATAGTGGAAGAATGTTGACTAATCAGAGGTGATTGCGATCGTTACACTGTAGCTGTCATTTTTAGCCGGTCGCCCTGCTGCTGTGTATTTAAACGTGACTTATCGAAATGGCGTATATCTCTACCTTGGGATTTTTCATTTACTGCTGGATAGCAAATGCGATGTATAACTAGTTATATCATCACACTTTACACTTAGCACACTAGTTACTAGTGTACGAAGTGTACCTATGTGAAGTGATGTGATGATCGTACCCTATATTTGGTGCAAAAATACCAATATTTTTTTTCAATATCACCAATGGCACAACTGCACATTTATGTATAAGAAAGATACCTATGTGTATACTAAAACCTTTCTGAAAGTTAGAAAGAAGAAAATAGTAAATGTCGGTTTACCTATTGGTATCCCAGAGAATCGTTAACAAAGGAACAAACAAACATACATACATACGAACAGGTTAAATACAGAACTTCCTTTTAGAAGTTGGTTTAGAATTTTCTGGAGAATTAACTGGTAGTTTACTGTAAGAAATTACAAACAAAAAAAAATCAGGGTCAATTTGGGAATTTACAATTTCTGAATTTTCACTGGTCTGGCCTGGTGGCAGGCTTCGGCCAAGCGATATAACGTTCCGGTACGATGCCGTATAGAAACCGATTACGGGTGTGGGTTATAAATATAGCTATAACTTAGACTGCATCATAACTTACCATCAGGTGAGATCGCAGTCAAAAGTTCACTTGTAGTGAATAAAAAAATTGGCATTCATAGGGACTGCCGATAGATGTGAAAACGATTTAAATAATTTAAAATAACAACGCGACGTGTGGGTCAAGGTTAGATAGCACTTTTAAAAGAATTAAAATATAAACCTTAAAACTAAGGTATTAAAGTTTAATTACGAATGTACTATATTTATACTTAAGACGTTTAGTCTTAAGAAGAACCGTAATCTTCTCATCCACATTTTTACCCCCTACCAAAAAGTGCTCAACGCGCCTAAAGAAGCTTTCACTTCAAAAAAAGAAAGGAGTCTCACGTCGTTGAGCGTAGCGAGCGCGTGCATGCATCCGTCGTACTCGTGGTCCCCTGCCGCCAGGTTGCGCAGCACAGCGTCCAGCAGCAGCGGCAGCCGCGTCACGCGCTGCATCGGCAGCATGAGGAACGAGTGCAAGGAGAGGCTCTGGCATGCCGGATGACTCTCTAGCCTGCAGGCAAAGGCGAAAGTTTAGCTTAGCTCTTTTTTAACTTGTCATTGATTTGAGTAGTAGTCGAATGATTAATACCTATAGTGCTCGCGTTATGAACTGAGGCGTTGGGCCATAAATGTCAATAACAAAAGGAATGTGCAACGCTTTGCGCGTTATCGATAAAGTACTCAGGTAGGTGACCGGTGCAAAGGCGCTGCTTGTTTACGTTTACGTTTAGTTCTTAAAGGTAACAAGAATATAAGGACCTCTACATTTTTTATTCCTATTTTACTGTAGATTTTCATTTCTATTTTTCACTTCGATCTCGATAGTTGTGTATAATGGAAATCTAACGTGGATTTCAAAAAATTAAAAGGCTTTGAGAGATCAAGTTGAGCCTTTGATTATTTAAATCTACAGGTATATATATATATATATTATATAAAAAATTGTTAAATGTATGTTGAGTGAGAGCCAGATAGACTGATTAGAATGATTTATGGCCCAACGCCTCAGTTCTTAACGCGAGCATCTATACTCAATTTTCTTTGTTTGAAGTGAAACTTCTTTAGAATCGTTGTGATTTGAAAAATCGATGAAACGAAAAAGCGACACCAAAAAGAAATAAACATATTCATAGGATGTAGCCTGCGAGAGAATGAGATAGAATACCAGTTATATTTATCTCATTCTCTCGCAGGCGACTTTTCTGAAATTTTATTTATGCCGTGTGTAGGTACCTACTCACTTTTTGTAGTCATTATTATATAGAGGATCTCACAAAATATCCACGTATCCACGTGCCCTGTTTGTTTTATATTGAATAACCATTTTAAACTATCGATTAAAGTAAAAAAGTTCGTCGTTCACGCGTTTTGGTGTTTGGAAAAAAGTTGCTGATTTGACTAGATTTTGTCAAATAAATTGCCGATGCACGTATGAACACGAGTCTTTTCGCAAATCTAAATCTATGCGGATGCAGTCGCTGAACTTATCTTGAATAATACCCCTTTATTATTCAAGATAAATTCAGCGACTGCATCCGCATAGATTAGTAGTAGTAGCCGCGTAGGCATAATTTTGAAGACCTGCGTGGCGCAGTGTGTAACGCTGTTGTCTTATGTGCGGAAGCTTCGGCCGAGGCTAGTTACCACCCTACCGGCAAAGACGTGCTGCCAAGCGTTTTAGTGTTCCGGTACGATGCCGTGTAGAAACCGAATAGGGGTATGGGTTGAATATAACTGCCATGCCCCTAACAGGTTAGCCCGCTAACATCTTAGACTGCATCATCACTTACCATCAGGCGAGATCGCAGTCAAGGGCTAACTTGTAGTGGATAAAAAAATAATAATAATAAAGAGACACCAGCTCACCTCTTCAGCGCTGCAGCGAATGCCGGTCTGTCCCGCAAGCGCTGCAGCGTTTTGACCATGAGTGGCTGGTTCTCGCAGTACTTGACGTATGCGTGGAAGCGCGCCTGCGCGTGCCGCTGCACGATGTCGCATATGCCGTGAAGGAGGATGTTCTCCTGCCAGCACCGCTCCAGATCCGTCATCAGCAGTTGGGAGCATTTGCGCACTACCAACAAAAATAGAGCTATCTATAATCTATGAATGAATGAATGAATGAATAAATAAAGCAGAGCTTGCACCATGTCATAGATTGTATTACTTACGTTACTTTGTAAATTTGCATGTCAGCAATGACGAAACATGTTTGTTCTTTCTATTAGTTTGTCATCTTAATTGTACAATCTTGCAAATAAACAATTGAAATTGAAATTGAAAGCTTTATTTAATTCCATACAGAGTTAAGTATTCGTTAATTACACGTCATTATAATAAAATTCGAATTTAAAAAAAAAAATTGACTGGTAAAAGTTATAAAAGTTATTATGACATGACTTTTAATGTTAATAATTAGAGTTGTTTGTATTTTGTATGGACCCCCTTCGGGTAAAAGCCTCTATACTCTATACTAATATTATAAATGCGAAAGTTTGGACGGATGGATGGATGGATGGGTGTTTATTATTTATTCAATCACGCCAGACCGGCTGAACGGGTCTGCATGAAATTTGGCACAGAGATAGATTATAGTCTGAAATAACACACAGGCTACTTTTTATTCCGGAAAGTTAAAGAGTTCTCGCGGGAACCAAAAAACCCTCAATCAACACGGACGAAGTCGCGAGCATCAGCTAGTTTATTATGAAGGGATTACATACTCGTACGTTCCTCTACCACACGACCTAGGACATTTTGTCGACCTCCTTGGCGCAATGTTGAGTTCTGTTGACTTAACGTGGGAGGTTCCGGGTTTGTTTCTCGGCAGGGTCAATTTCGGCAGGGGAATTTATAATTTCTGAATTTTCTCTAGTATGGCCTGGTGGGAGACTTCAGCCGTGGCTAATTACCACCCTACCGGCAAAGTCGTACCGCAAAGAGATGTAGTATTTCGGTACGATGCCGTGTAGAAACCGATTAAGGGTATAGGTTAAATATAACTGCCATGCCCCTAACAGGTTACCCCGCTATCATCTTAGAGTGCATCGTCGCGTCTAAAAATAAAACCCTTTTTATCTTACTGAGCTAACGAAGAAATAGGTAGTTTATAACGTTCTAATGGGTAGACTTTGTAAATTCTTCTGATCTTTTAAGTTTCCCCAACTTTACTTTGGGATCATCTAACTCAATGGAAGCCAGTCGTTAGGTACGTTTCCACCAGTAATGTGCTACGTTGCTAAGCTACGGATGTGTGTCATTATATCCACAATATGAGCGCTTGATTTTCATCTCTAGATGACAGATCAAGCGCTCCTATTCGTGTGTTTGGTACTACCACGCTTCTGATGTTAGAAACCTACACTTTTGGGGCTACATGAATATCACCTGGTCATCGTCGCCTCAACCAATAGATGTCCACTGCTGGACGAAGGTTTCCTACATGGATCTCCGCAGAACACGGTCTTATGCCGCTTGCTTCCAGCGACTGTCAGGTACTCGTTTGACATCGTCGTTCCACTAAATGAGGGTCGTCCAACGCCTTACCTGGTAGTATAGTAGAGAACAAAGTCTCCCAGTCTTCTCGCGGCAGCACGTGCGGGTCGCGGAAGGCGGGGTGTGAGGTGAAATGCGCTTCCAGCACGCTGAGCGAGTTGAGGTACGACGCTTCTGATGTGAGCAGCTCGAACTTCGCCTCTTGAAGCTTCTTCTGGGCAGGGGCTAAGGAACCTGAAAAAAATCCGTACGATTTTAGGTGAATTTTTGAGTGTATTGTTTTTAGAGGAATGCCTTATTAACTAACGAAACCCGAAAAATTAATGCTCTTAGCTTTCACTAGACTGACTATTAAAATGCATCAGCTAAGAACACGTTTTCAACGATACCTGAGAACCTTTTCTTAGCTGATGACGGGAGTACACTAAAAGTCGCACGGGTACACTTTCGCATGTACGTATTGAAAAATAGTATTATAAGAACCGGCACATGTATACACATTTTGCACATAGGTTTCAATTTTACAAATCACGTCCGGAGCGGACACGCGCTTCATGCACCCGCTCGCTTTAGCGTACGCCCTTTTATGGCCTAAGAATTCGAAAGGGTATTATGCCCACTCCACAAAGGGGGAACAAGTCAAGAACAGTCTATCAATGAAATAAATTAGTTAATCCATAGGCAGGCATTAGTTAATCCATAACTAATGCCATAAGTTAGAGTTTATTAATAATAAGAGCTCATTTGACTTTAAACTAGCGGCACGCTATGATGGCCGGTTTGACATTTGTCCGCTCATGAAGTTCCGTATTAATTGATAACGACTTTGAAGGAAATAATTGTATTACTTTATTGACGATAGTGATGTGCAGAGATTCATAAATTTTATCGAATGTAGTTTCTCATGAAGTTCCGTATTAATTGATAACGACTTTGAAGGAAATAATTGTATTACTTTATTGACGATAGTGATGTGCAGAGATTCATAAATTTTATCGAATGTAGTTTTAGGTTTAGGACTCAAAATTTATTTATTAAATTGATTTCTTAAATGTATACAAGTGTAGAAAAATCAGTTTGCACCATTTAAGGGGTGAATGTACTTGTGAATATGAACAATTTTCACTATGTGGACAAACCTCTGAAATCGCAAAAAAATATCAATAAATTTTTAAAAATGGAATCTAATACGATCGTCACATAGGATCGCTGGCTAGCACAACTACTACCTCCGGCAAACTCGCGTCAATGCTCAATGCAAAACAAAGCAGTTTCGAATTGACGTTGCTTCGAAAAGTATAAACTGTCAGTGCAATGCGATTGTGATATAGTTTTGACCTGGCTTTGGATTTCAAATATTGATACTGCATTACTGTTGACCCTTGCTCGTTAATTTGGACTCTGTTCAAGCCCTTTGTTGTGGATTTCGTCGATATGACCGAACGTACGCAGAGAACTGTTCTAAATAGTCAGACACGTGAGTTCGTAATACGCCTTCGTAACTATTTCGATCGTGAAGCTCAAAATGGAGGGCCAATTTTACCTATAACGTCAGTGGTTGAACGCGTAGCTGATGCGCTTAATATTGGACAACGAACTGTTAGACGGATAACTAAAAAAAAATATGGCGAGACTGGCACAGAAGAAAATAAACTTCACACACCAAAAAAGAGAAAACGAGCAAAACCAGTCGTAGGCATCGATAGCTTTGATGCCGATGCTATCCGAAGACATGTTTACGGCTACTATTTACAGAAGGAGTATCCAACAAGAAAAAAGTTGGTGCATTCACTGAAGGAAGCTGGATTATTCTTCGGTGGGGAAAGTTCTTTAACGAAGATTTTGAAGACCATTGGATTTCGATACAAAAAATGTAACAAACGCAAAATATTGATGGAAAGATTTGATATAGCGATGGCAAGGTATACTTTTTTACGGCAAGTGAAAGAAATCAAAAATTGGCAAAATGTTGTGTTCTTGGATGAAACATGGCTTAATGCTAACCATACTGTAGGCCGTTCTTGGAACGATGACACAGCAGCATCTACTTCCAAAGTTCCTGTAGGAAAAGGATCGCGACTTATAATTTGTCACGCCGGAACCATCAACGGGTTTGTCGAAGGTTCTCTCATGGCTTTTGCGTCAAAAACCACTGGAGACTATCATGAAGACATGAATGGAGAAAAGTTTACTGAATGGTTTACCTCAATGTTGTGTAGCCTCCCTGAACCATCTATTATAATTATGGACAAAGCCCCATACCACTCGATGCAAATTGACAAGCCACCTGCCCAATCCCAAAAGAAAGCTGATATCGTCGCATGGCTTCGTAAAAATGGCGTAGATGCAAACATGAATATGTTAAAAGCGGAATTAGTACGTCTTTTAAAAGAAAACAAACCAACCAAGATCCGATACGTCATTGACGAAATAGCATTAGAACATGGGCACAGAGTTATACGGTTACCGCCTTACCATTGTGAGTATAATGCGATTGAGTTGGTGTGGGCTCAAATTAAGGGATATGCTGCAAGACACAATACAGAACCCCCATTTACCACAAAAAAAATGCTAAAATTATTAGAAGAAGCTTGTGAACATGTGACTAAAGGAGACTGGGAAAAGGTTGTGAATAGAACTGTTAAATTAATAAGGGAAGATTATGAAAGAGATGTGAAAATAGATAATATTATAGAAAACGAACATATAATTATTAATGTATGTGATGATAGCAGTGACGACAGTGAAAATAGTAGTATGGACGAATCTGATTAATTATGGCCTTTTGTGGCACCTTTTTTGGTATCTTTTGTATTCATATGTTTCTTGTGTGCATATAAAGTATGTATATTCATTTTCGTTCAAATATTCAGTTCGTTCAAATAAATTAAATAAACATATACATTTTTGTTTTATTAAACCTATTTAATCAGGTACAAAAACAAAACTTAATTGTTTTTTGTTCGAGAATAAATTGACATTCCACATCACTATTGTAATGTGTCAAACCGGCCATCATAGCGTGCCGCTAGTGTAAATTGGATTAGAGAAATATAATGTCACGACATAAACGTCATCATACTAAACGGCGTTTGGCGGTATTTGAGTCATTCTTTAACTGTTAGTGAAAGTGTAATCATTATTGTCGCCAGCAATTGTTATTGGTATTCCGGGTTAACAAAACCGTGTATAAAAATAGGTACTTGTAACGTATTAAACACATAAAATAACTGAATTTGTGTGTATTATTTCTACGAATATCCTGCCTGCGTGCAACACATAATTAATAAATGGGATGATGCCTATATCAAAAATAAATTATTTCTAACTGATTATTAAATCATCCTCGGTTAGTTTTAAGTTTGATAACCATTTTAAAATATAGATTAAAGAAAAAAAGTGCGTTGAATTTTGATGACGTCACTATTGTGATTTTCATACAACTGCCTTAACAGAAGCGCGTTTTTAAGTTTGTTAAAGAGTTGCTGATTTGATTGAGTTGTCATCATCCCTATTGTAATGCCACTCACTGAGCACGGAGGAGTTGACGACCTCAGGCACCTCACACCACAGCGTGCGTGCGGGCCCGCGCGGCGCCACCAGCGCCATGGCGGAGGGCCGCGACGATGTTGTGCTGGTGCCGCCGATGGAGCCGCCGCCGCCTGCTTCGTACGCGTCCGAGTCCGAGTCGCCGGTCTCGCGACACGCCGACTGCGAGGGACAAACAACATGGCGTTAGACTAGGTCCACACTGCGAAACAAGTCATGATTAAAAAATTAAAAACACGACTGCCCTGCTAAAAAAAGAACTAAAAAGTTAAAAATCTAAATTAATCTAGTTAAATTGGAATCTTATTCACATTTTTATTGAATTATATTTTTTGTGAATCACTGGATATTGAACTATAGTGTTTTATATTTTTGGAATCTACTCATCATTTTCTAGATGACGATTATATAGTTTCGATTTTTTGTTCAACTTTAGTCTTTAATGCGGGACCATGGTCACCCCGGTCACATACCTCACGGTCACATACCTCATTTGTCAAAATCGGTTCAGGCGTATAGAAGTTATGGTGTAATATACAAACTCACATACATACATACATACATACATGAACCCTGAAAACAATATTATACTCCTTTTTTCAGGCAGTCGTATAAAAACCTCGCGATGTTTTTCCGCAATTCTGTATCTACTTAACATAGGAATCATATGGACGTATACGTACTTGCGATTATAATTCGCGCGAAAAAAATCACAGATTTTATACAAATGACTTGACCAGCGCAACTATGTGAGCTTGCCTCATAATAATGCCTTATGCGTTTTAATACATTTTAACATTCTAGATGATTCCCGCGACTTCGTCCGCGTGGCTTTAGGTTTTAAAAAACCCGTAGCCACTAGCCTATGCCACTCTCTACTCTCCAGGTCTTGGTGTTTAACTAAGTATACTTTATGTATTAAAATCACATCGATCCGTTACCCCGCTGCGGCGAGATTGAGGGACCAACCAACAAACAAATACACTTTCCCAATTATTTGTAATTAAGGTAGTGATGTAGATTAAACAAAATTTGAATTAAAGGATATCCTTTACGTTACTGTTAGATAAGAAAATGGCTTTTTAAACCCAATATTGGCCATTCGTGAAACCATTTCACTTATCATTGAAGATATCACACGGTATATATTGCAGAAATTTCGTCCAACTTTTATTCAGTCATCATGAATTTCAAGGTAAGTTCACCCCACGTATTTTTTTAATTATCTATTTCTTCGACATTATTTATTTTTGTATTTTGTTGAATTGAAAATTTTGCTGTATCCTACCCTAAAAATGAACATAGAATGTTCATTTTTAGGGTTCCGTACCTCAAAAGGAAAAAAAGGAACCCTTTTAGGATCACTCCGTTGTCTCTGTCTGTTTGTCAACTTCATTTTTTCTCAGGAACGCGTTTATCAAGTGAAATTAATATCAAAGGTATGTCGTCTCTGAAGCTGTACCTAATATAACCATGTTTCTATAGTTCAACGCAATACAGCCATTTAAGTTATTGCATATTTTGATTTTTTTGATGCTCGCGATTTAATCAAAACCTATGTCTAACTTTACTGCAGAACTGAGTATCTAGAAAATCTGGATCTAAAAACTGACTTGCTGACTGATCTATCAACGCACAGCCCAAACCAATGGACGCATCGGACAGATGTTTGGCATACAGACAGCTATTATGACGTATATCCGCTAAGAAAGGATTTTTACATTGAAATCCTTTTGTGGGTAAAATCAAGGTTTGAAATTAGTATAAAAATAGACATTAAAATGAGTCAAGCCGCGGGTAGAAGATATTAGGTATAATAATATGATTGTTTTTTTGTGAGTAATATTAATAAATAATAATTGTTTTAGGCCATCTTCTGCGTTCTATTGCTTGTATGCATCATCCACACCCTCGATGGTGCTCGAGTGAAGAGAAATACAGAAGAAGAACAGAAGGAGACAGAACCCGCACCCGTTCCTCCCAAGAGCACTGGAGGCGGGGATAGAGGTGGGAAGCCTGAAACTTCTCATAGCAACGCGGCTGGTCATGGCTTTACAGATATGAAGCCCCAGGAAATTGTCGCTATCATAATCAAAAAAATATTTGATGAATAAAAATAATCTTCTTCAAACCATACTATTTCCTTTAAGCTTTTTTACGTGCATGCAATATTTTTTTTGTTAAAACCTTTTAATTTTCCATCACCTTATTTTTTGTGGAATCGTTTCAAGTATTTAAACTGTCTTCGGAATATTATGCAATGAATAAATCAACTTTTTAGGTATATTGTTTAAAAGTATTGTCTTTTATTTTCCTTTCAATCCATTGATTTAACATTTTGTCTATATTGCCCGATGTTCATACGCGTTGTCTTGATATTCGCGGTTTGAAATTACGAGTCACAAATATCCTGGAGCATTTAAAGACAACTGGCTCGTATAACCCACTTTGCTTTTTTTGGGGGCTGAAGTTTAAAGGTAACCGTAACGCAATTTTTAACGTCTGTCATGTGGTCATGGAACCTGTGACGTTGTGACTAGTTTTTCCAGGGTTGCTGTGAAAACAACAGGTAACCTTAGGGAAATTTAACTTGAACACAACGGTTTGGTGAAAGCGGATCATAATAACATTATGCTACGTACTTTACGTTTACAAATAAAACTACGAAAAAATATATTCTTATCCCAAAGACAACAAAAATTCGCCAATTGTATTATAGGCTAGTTTCCAAATAGTAGACTATATAACAACAGCAAAATGGAGTAAGGTCAAGTTTAGCTGGCGCCAAGGTCTCGCAAATTATCAGGTGTAATTAGTAGACCAATTAGCGGAGTAGATAGAACCGTTTGTTTTGAACAATTATCCAAACTAACTCAATTATCACGTGGAATGCTTTTAATGTACCAATTCTGTTTGTAAAATGTGGCTCATTCGTTTCTCCCTTTTGGAGAGACTATGGGGATTAGAGCTTCAGATATTTTCTAAACAATTTGAAATAATTAAGGAACTAAGTAGAAGTTTCGCTATAATCCGCCAAAGCAGACAACTCTATGTGGTACAGCGTGTAGCTTGCGATATTCACCGCCTTGCCACACAAATCTTCCAAATTATTATCAACGTCCGTTTCACTCCGATACCGGAGTATCTTCAGGAGATGTTGACTCGACAATGCACGATTTTAATTCATGAGCTTACCAATAGTCCGTAGATATTCTTCAACAAAATCCATCCATTTTTTACTAGGTCTTCCTTTAACGCTTATATAATTTTTGTCATCACTTGCGTTACCCATTCACCGCACTAACTTTTTTTATTTTTTATTTTGTTGCTCTTTCTTGAATCCGAAGTTCCGAAAAGTCTTGCCCGAAATGGACGGGGATAGTCTGGCATAGCACCTTTACCTATCCTCGTTTAGTGAGGGATGGAGCATTTTCTGCAATAAAAACCTACTTGGTCGTATTTATTTCACCCCACTGATCATAAATTACAGCACAAGGTCTTGTGAATACTTGAACAATGATTAAATAAAACTTAACTAGTATTAATTATAAATTAATATTTGTATACACGACAGGACAATCGCGTCTGAACACACGTGTATAGTATTATTTATGACGCATAATGTCTCAGCGTGATTTCTTAGATTTGCCAACCGCCGATGACGCGTAGAAATACCTTGACTTAGGCGTTACCTACACCCGTGTCTCGAAGTCAATTCTTCCTTATCTAATAGTCAAGGAGGATTGTTAGTTTATTTACATCGAATCGGATACGGCCTTGCATGTTTTTCTGTTAATCGCAAAATTCGAGAGGTCAGGGATTATATCTGTCAAGGTCCAAATACAAGGAAAGTTGTTTTCAGCTTAAAATTATTTCGGTCAGCGGTGTTATATGTATATTGTTATAGTTATGTAGTTAAAGGCTTCTGATTCTAAAAAAGAGATGGAAAGCTGCCTAGAAGACAGATCTTTGAAGAAGCGATTAACTTAAGAAAATTTCATCAAAGCTGCAGTGTTTTTCATAGTATACGGTATTTATACACAATACGCAGATGCACTCTCTGTTACTTTACTCTCATACAAGCCCGATTATCGTGAGGCTATTAGCAAGTTTAGTAAAACGGAACGAAACGTTGCGTCTATAACATTTGGATACCAAACGCCATTTACGAAAAACTCGGCCGAAGCAGACAAACACGTATGTATATGTTACCGTAAGATTGTAAAAACCGTTAGATTATAATCTAACTCGCGAAATTGTAAACTGTCGAAAGATTACAATTTAACGAATTATTTTTTGGTAGATTGTAATCGGTTAGGTATATTAACCCGATAGAACCTATAAGTGCCCGGCCTACCTAGCTCTACTATCTACCTAGTTATTTATGTCGAACCCTAACCTAACCTACAAGAAACAGACAAGAAAACGTAAATACAATGAATATTTCAAAAATTGACACTCAGAACGTTGGAAATGGTTCACAATCTTTCGACAGTTTATAATTTCGCGAGTTAGATTATACTCTAACGGTATTTACGGTGACATATACAACAATAGCGGCCAACTTTGCTTGTTTGGCTATGCTAGCCACATGCGGGCACACTCATGAAGATAAGCCAAGATGTCGCCGCCAATGGACACGTCACGGAGGTCCTCATCATTAGCAAATTAGTGAAGGGACTGTTTACCTCAACTTTAGCGGCGTTGTAGAACTGGTAGAGCGGCTCGTGGGTGAACAGCGAGTGAGGTAGTGGTGAGGCAGGGTGCGAGCCCGACGACGCCCCTGAAGACGTCGAGATGTTCCCCGCTTGGTAAAGCCCTGCTTCCGCGTACCTGGAGGGCAACGTCACCAATTTAGCTGCATTACTATGAGTAATTTCTGTCAGAAAAAAATCTGAACCAGAGTCCTAAATCGTAATCATTTCACCGCTTCAAACGTATTACCTACTCGAACTTTTTAAGGAGTTCATACATGCTTTTGGACGTGCAGGTATCTATGAACTCCTTAAACAGGTTGCATTATCCGTTTGACAAACGATTACGATTACAATTTCCTTACACAATGGGGAGGCAGAATGCGCACCGGAGCGCACTCTGCTCATATTTTTTGTAAGTCTAAACCCGGCTGACACGGCGCATACTCAGAATGTTGCCGGATCATGTGTAGGCTTAATTTTCTTATATTTTATGGCTTTTAGTATCTTCGTAGAGTGAGAGAGACAGTTTTTTTTCTGGTATGCAGCCGGGCATTTCCCGTGTTTATTGCCGACAACAGACGATTTTATAATTTTATATCGATAACGTGAAGACGTGCATAAGTGGAAGAGATATAGATCCAGAACTTTGAAGAGGGAAGTCGTGCGTTAGGAACAAGACATATTTTCTCAATCATTTGGCGGTAAGAAATATTAGAGAGTACTATATTATATTATACTTAGTATACTATACATAGTGAGTATTGAACTTTACTAGCGTATTTTTTTTAAATTGAGATCAAGTGGAAAAGTATTAAAGTTAGTTTACCTAAGTTCTTCTTTATCTACTTGTGAATATTTAACGCATCGTTACCTCAAAGACATTGCTAAAATTGCAAGCAGCTATTTTTAATGTCATCTGAGTTTTGCATAAGAACCTAGGGTTAAAGATTATCAAAATATTGCGCGATCCGGAAAAGCAATTCATGTAACCGCACACGGAGTAGGGCGCATTTAAATAATGCGTTTATTTATTTATTTATGTGACATCCCTGATTTCCAACTGTGGGTCAAAGAAAGTCACGGAGAAAGTAGCAGTATTAACATTTCCTTTATAATTTTTGATAAGAGACCTCAGAATAATATTATGAGGGCATAAAATTCGTAGAAGACCTCCTATAGGTATGGCAAGCCCCAGGGCCGTATTATGAAACTTGTGCACATTATACAATAGTTGTTATTGGCTTTTATGGAAGCTACTTCACTACTTGAGTTGAGGAAGACTATGTAATAATTCCCGCGGGAATAACGAAAAAGTTTAATCACGCGGGCATCAGCTAGTTTGTAATACTGTAATACATATAACAAGTTTGAGTCATGAGACCAAATTCACATTAAATTACAGATCTCGTTGAAGAGTTTTTACGCAGCACGCAACGGTTTCGGGAAAACCTGTTCTTCGAATCGATAACAGCTTAGTTAATAAGAAATTATGTGACAATTAAAAGAAACTTCCGATACGATAAAGTTAACGACCCGTTAATAACTTACAATTTGTGGCTTGAAACCCCTGTTAAAAAGTGAAAGAATAATGAAAATCAGTCAGTTTATATTTTAATGTGAAAGTTAAGTGCATTATTGCCATAATAAAACTGAAATATGTACCTATAATTCGACCTGCTCGGCGATGGTTTGATTTGGTCTCATAATTAACTAGATAATGCCTGCGACGTTGTCCGTGTAGATTATTTTTGTCTTCCCGCGTTCTTCTCCGTGTTAAAAGTTAAAACCTACACCTGCACCAAACATCAAAATCGGTTGAAACTTGAAAAGATGGACTGTTTAAGAGAGACATGTTACGTTATAGTAGTCTATCTGACCAGACAGGCACACTTTCGCATTTATAATATTAGTATGGATATTAGTTTTTTTTGTTCCACTACAAGTTAGCCCTTGACTGCGATATCGTCTGATGGTAAGTGATGATGGTAGGGGTATGGCAGTTATATTAAACTCATACCCCTAGTTGGTTTCTACACTACATCGTACCGGAACGCTAAATCGCTTGGCGGTACGTCTTTGCCGGTAGGGTGGTAACTAGCCACGGCCGAATCCTCCCACCAGATAAAAAGGTTTTAAATAGGATTCAAATTTTGAGCATATAGGGGAGAAGTGGCATGAAGGAGCCAAGTTTTGAAAGAGCCACTTACATTATTTTGGTAGTTTATGAACGGATTTGGTTGATAATTTTATTTTTAAGTGGCAACACTGATTTCCCGTCACCCACAAACATTTGACAGTCTGCCGAAACCAACAGACACCGACATATAAAGTCAAAGTTTTTGGTACTCAAAAGTAAGTATTTTGCTTCTTTTTACTTGTTTTATGGTATTTTATTGTAAACAAATATAGATAAATGGATTGCAGATTGAGTTTGTGCATATATTTGGCCTTGCGACTGCGTAAAAGCTGAGCCGTAGAAGTTTTGATATTGTTGTCATTTTAAAGGTTATAGTTTTTTAAAGAATAAGTTACGAAAGAGCCGGGTGAATGGGCCATAAAAGAGCTGACTCTTTCATAACCGGCTCTTTCATAGCCTGCATTTGAATTTTGTAAATAAAATAAAACAATAATAAATATGCATTTTTTTCATATATTATTAAATTATTTGCTTCAGATATATAACATTATTGAAAAGCCTGGTCAAAAAAAAAAACGAAAGACACCCGAAAAATCAGTAATTAAAAAATCAGGAACGTTAAAAAAATATCTGGTGAAATCAGCTTATAAACACTGTCCTAATATAGGAAATAAGCCTATTTTCACAACAGACGAGGAGAATATGCTTAATAGAAATGTTGTCTGCCATCGTGACTGACACTCCCGAAAAGAAAAAAATAGAAGAGAAAGAGGGTAATGCAAAGAAAAAGAAACAAAAAATTATTATTAAGAAAATGACCACAAAACAGTCCATAAAAACCCGTACAAAATTAAGAAAATTCCGTACTACAAGATGACTACGTATTGGCTGAAGTAAAAAAAAAAGTTGCTCAAAGCAAAACACACAACAAAACCATAAATAATGATGATTTTGTCGTAGTTTGCAGCAAATCATATCACAACAGTGATTAAGATTGGTTTCAGCGCAAAATTTTTTCTGATTGGGCTCATGAATCCCGTGGCATTTAAAGGAATTAATTTAATTTATTTTGCAAGACATGTTTCTAATTTTAAGAAAATTACATCATATATTCCAAAGTTCCTAAATAGTCTGAATCTTAAACTCAAGCAAATAGATAGTTCAGACTTTGAAGCTCAAAGTGAGCGATTTTTTTTGAAGTTCTTAAAGTTTTTTTTTGATGGAAGATATTTTTGTTTAATTTTCAAAATTATTACTGATAATAAAAAAGAATCCGCCTCTAATATGTTAAGATTAAAGCGTTTGTTATAATTACTTAAAATAACTGATAGAATTCAAAATTCCTTATGAATGTCATTAGTTTTTAAAAAGGATTTGTTAGAATTGTCTTTTTTAATAGTGCAATAACTATTATTTTGCATAATTTACACTATTACACTTTATAATACAGACTGGCTCTTTCATAACTTTTAGTAGCTCTTTCAATACCGAAATGTTATGAAAGAGCCAAAAGGCACATTTTTCTAAAATGAATATTTCGTTGAATTATTCATAGTGTTTAGGGGTTTTTCGTATGTAATTACCTACTTTAATAAATGAATAATAATTAAAGGAAAAAAACATAATTTCTTTCATTAAAAGTATACTTTTTTGCTCCGTTTAGTAAACTGGCTCTTTCATGCCACTTCTCCCCTACCCTATTTAAAATTTAGAATACACAAACACACGATTCCAAGGTTTTCTTTCGCAAAAGTTACAATGTTAACGTATTAATGTAGAACAGAATAAAAAACAGTTACTTAGTAGGCCACTTCTTAGATAACAAAACTATAGTTCTGACCTTGTCTTCCTCGTACCTAAGTCGTAATCTCTCGTAATACTTGACAAAAAACGTGCTCCATAAACCAATGCCTTGAGTCGAACCAAATTGAATTTAAAATATTTATCAGTTAATTTAATCACTAAAACGATTATAAATTATTTAAGTAAACACAACTCAGCTGTCCTTAATAGTAACTTTCCTTTAAATGTTAATAAAGGCGACTTTATAGTTTGTAAAACTTTTTACTCTCAAGAAAAACTAGGCTCAGAAGGCCTAGAATCCAGAGCCGTTAAACCAGTTATATAATAAATAAATAAAAATATGCAGTATTAGGCCGTAAAATAAAAAATATGCACCACTATTTAGTTGCGCACTAGTCAACCAAAATTGTTATATCTAGATAATTAATTTTTTTAACACGATGCATGAAAAAATTGAACTGAAAGTATATAAACACATTTTTTCAACTTAGCACAGTCTAATAAATTTGTTGTATTTAAAATTTGCTGTACTTATTTAAAATTCATATTAATTACTTAGCACAGTTAACCTAAAAGTTAATCACAGGGAAACTTCCATCCGTTATCTTGGACCGTTTTCGTCACCGTCTCACGAAACCGACGAATATTACTGAGAGCCTGAGAGGATTCGTAACCGGCTGATGACCATTCGAACATGTAGGTATAGGTAGTAGGTATACTAAAATGTACGTAAGTTGAATCGAGTGCTGGCCCAATCTATAGGAGTTTAGCGGGTGCTTTTGTCAACGGTTTGACGTGCAGAATGGTCATCGCAATGCAACGAGCCATTGCGAGTGCAACATTGATTTAAAAGCGACTATTCGCAAATAATCCTGTAATTGCATGGTGTTATTATATTTTTTGTTTTATATATTTGTCTTTCGTGACTTAACTTATAGTCAAAGGTTAGGTTATTTCAAACTAATTTCTCAATAGGATTTCAGATACAAGATTTGCAAGACAGAGCTATGCAATATAAAGAAAATATGTATGTGTGAAAATACCTTATCTTGTAGCAATTACTAAATAATCAAGCATGACAAAGCTGGTCTCGTATTAATGCACCATAACTATTGATTTAAAAGTTTGGTTTATAAACATTTTTTTTTATTTTTTTCAATAATAATTAAAGATTTACGACACAGACACAAGATGAATCGCACATTATACGATATTTGTCTATTATTATAGCCTTTTATTTCCTTAACAACTACAGATATTCAGTCCCATGTTTTCAAAAAACAGTTTACCGCACTGTATATCTCAGTTTACTTATTAACTTGAAAAACACACTTTCACACTATTAAACGTTATTGCTCGTGACTTGTGGCAAGTCATAACGGTGGTACAGAACAGGCTCGTGAGTCAGGCCCGCGTCACTGGCTCGCTGCGCTCCCATATAACAATCCTCAATCAACTCACATCCTCTGTAACAATTAGTTGCCTCTAGACAACTTAATGAGGATCTGGGAGATTTGCGATCGTGATTTTACTGGTTTGATCGAGATATTTTTGAGGAACAATTCTAATTCAAAATTATTTCAATGCAGATGTATATAGGGCAATGTACAGTGTATTATTATGGGAGATACATGATAACTTTCTTAGTGATCGATCGAATCAGTGAAGCAACGTAGAGGACTGCTTTAAATCACATACTTAGCAATTAGGTCGGAAAAGACGTAGTCCGTGCCAACTGCAATAAAAATCGGCGTTAGTTTGGCAGTTGGTATGGACGTACGACGACGCTGCCCGAGTAGGAAGTTAGGTTAGAAGACACTGCTATAACATTAGTAACTATTTTCTAACAGTCAGGGGACCGTCGTGGGGAAACCTGCGCACCTGAGAGTTTTCCATAAAGTTCTCTTATGAGTGTGAAATAGGCGTCTCTTTCCATCCATTCCATCCATTCGGCGTTTCATCCTATCCAGTTAGCCGTTCAACATACTTGCTCAATATTAATACGTGCCCGTAATTCGTTTAGTGTTTGTAGTCAATATAAGTAGTTTGACGAGACTGAAGACGAAGAGGTCGAGGTATCCAACAATGTGTATCCGATTAACATGAAAAAGCTTCAAACAGAAGAATACTTAAGAAATACAAAATATAATAATTAAAAAGGAATAAAAAGAAACAAATACTGCGCTGCGGTATAACGACAGGTATAACAGCGATACAGATTTTTTAAAATCTACTACAATGAATGCGATCTCACCTAAGTGCAGTTTAAGATGGTAGCGGGCTAATCTGCTAGGGTCATGATTCATGACAGTTAAATTAAACCCATACTGCTAATTGATTTCTATACGGCATCGTACCAGAACGCTAAATCGCTTGGCGGCACGTCTTGGCCGTTTGATGAATTTTTAGAATGTATGGAATTTAGTGTTGGTATCTAGATACAGACAGGCGTGCAGGTCGCGGGTTTGGAACCCTCGTAGTTTTAGTTTTAAGATACCGTAACCGATTATCACCATCATGTTTTTTAAGTAAGTAATTTTTAACGTCAATAAGTGTACCTACAGTGTATATTGTCTATATTGAATAAACTAGCGAATGCCCGCGACTTCGTCTGCGTGGTTTGAGGTTTTTGGTTCCCGCAGGAACTCTTTAATTTTCCGGGATAAAAAGTAGCCTATGTGCTATTCCATACAATAATCTATCTATCCGCCATCCAAATTTCAGCCAGATCCGTTCAGCCGTTGGGGCGTGATTGAGTAACAAACATCCATACATCCATACATCCATCCATACAACTTTCGCATATTAGTAAGATAAGATAAGATGATATTGAGTATTGAGTATTATCTGGAGTAACTCACCAGGACGAGGTGGAGGTTTGCGCAGGCGCCGCGTCCGCGCCGCACTCCGCGTACCACGAGGTGCGTGTGCGCGCGCCCTTGTCTTTGCGCGACAGCGTCGGTAGTAGCCGCTTTAGTTCTGTTCATCATGGGAAAACGTAAGAGCAGAGAACGAGTAAGGCTAGATATAGGGCTAATTTTTAAATACTTACTAAGAGCCTCTTTTGTAAGTAATACTGAACAACTTTTGTTCTACTTACAACTTTTTTAAACTCAATAAATTCCCTATTCCATTGCTTTCTTTCTTTCTTCATCTTTCTTGCAAAAAAATTAAGGTTTTCAAATACGTGTATTCAGCAGGCAGTAGTCGACTAGTCGAGCGATAATAGCCGGTTATAGTAATGCTGTCTTAGAGCAGCCAATTTAAATAATTTATTTTTGGTTTTAAAAAAAGTTTCACTTAAGTAGTTAGGTACTTAGTTATTTCTCAGAATTTTAAAAGTAATACAAAAGTTGTTGAATTTTACGTACAGCAACTACCCGTAAAAGTTATTAGTAGGTATTTTTAAATTAACCCCATGTATACAGTAACACCCCGACTTTCATACATGTATATGAACAGATACCGGCAATATTTCCGCCAAGGATGTGCGAGGAACTTGCATTAAGTATGGACAGTAAAGAGCAAAAGGATCAATGGATAATCAAGATCAAAGATGTTTTTATAGTTGACGAAGATCATCAACTGTGTATTCAGAACTTAGAATTCTTGGGGTGTTTCTGTTACTACATACACTACATATGCCTCAGAAGCACTATTAGAAACACTATGTGTATAAGAACAACTAAATTGAAAGGAGTATCCGATGTCCTGTTTTAGAGGAAAATAAAAGATATAGAACTACTATTCCCGTCAATTTAGTTTAGTTTCCCTGTGCACAGTAAATGACAAACAGAATGGACGAAAACTAAGTTACCTACTTATTATTTTGCCATCTCAAATTCAAGGGAAAAAAACCTTTGTGACTTCAACCTACTTACACCTACTGATTCGTTGAAATGCCTGTAGGCATGACGTCATTGTGGTTAGCCCAGCTGCCAAAAAGATCCCTATGTCTAGTAACAGTCAGCTCTTGACAGCGATCTCACCATCGAAGTTATTAGTCTAAGGATCTCACTTGGTTAGTGATACTGTATTAGCCCGCTTTCACCAACGATACCTAAATCATCCCCTAAGTAGAAGAGTTCGTAGACCCTAAATACAATCTCGCTCGTTCCCTAAAGGTTCGTCAAAATGAAACTGATGGAAAGCGTCGCCTAATTTAGATTAAGGAGCCCGTAAAAGTTAGGAAACGTTAATGAAAACGGGCATAAGACTGAGATCTATGCAAAATTGCTTTGACTTTGCTCAGATTTAAGACGATTAAAGATCAAGTTTTGTCAGAATTAATCCGTGTCGTATTAATTCTAGAAGTTCTCAAGCTAAGACAGAAGCGGGATAACCTGGATGGAGTATGACAATTTTGCAACATCGTTTCGGGAAACTAAATCACTTGCAGGCAGGGCTTTGCCAGTATATGTAAGTTAAGCTAAGTAATGTAAGCTAAGTTGACCAGATTTCAAAAAAAATATTAAACCTGGTAACTAAACAGTCAATCACATCACAATTCACGACCTACATTCAAAGCCATTCAGTGTGCACAAAAGTAAACAAAGCGTTGATCATTCGTGTGGGTGTAACATTAGTACATCGTGCTCGGTTGCTCTACGCTTCCGTGCACAGATTGTATCATCGTGCATACTTTGCATAATCATTATTATCTACAAATTGCTATTAAGTCATGCTGTGACAAGGACCAAGGACCAATCCAAGGACGTGGAGAGGAGTACTATTTAGCATGATCAGGAATTAGAGTATGAAAATGCACAAACAAATTAACATCGTCTGCTTCTTAGGGGATCGAGGTCACGGCTTCACCCACAACAGTACTTTTACCACCACATTTTTAATCACAGCGTCGAAACACATTCTAGACCTAAAACAGCTAGTTTTAGAGCTCAATCTCGTCCATACCCTTCTACAGCCAGCGCTCCCAGAACGCGAACGATTTTAAAATCGGTGGTACCTACTGAATTTGTGACTTTAAATCATTGGAGTTCGGGTTCATTGTACCTTGACGCTAAAGCGTTCCCAGATGCTCGAATACGCTCAGCGATGATTTAAAATCTTATGATAAGGGTACAGACACGGATCATGGTCTAAGTGCGAAACCTGCTCAATAGGAAAATAAAAGAAAGGCCAGCCTCTAAGGGCAAATAAATTCATCCAAAATGAGTAACTAGAGTGAGCCAGAAATTATTATTAGGGAAAAACCGTGTGTTAAGTGACCTTTTTTAAAAATCTGGTTCATGTCTGGTTTTTCTCAACGTAATGGACTTTAGGAAAACCAGGCTGACTTTTTTGGATTCTCAGACTACGTATCCTATTAATACCTAATACTTACTACTTAATCAACTGCTAAAAAGTAAGGTGTCGTGATACATATGCAGCTAAATTCACTCACAAATGCGACACTGTTGGTAACATCACGAAGTGTGAGTGAATAGCAGGAGGCGCATCGCCATTTGAATAAGGTAATAACAACAAACAACTTACGTCCCATTTAATAGCGTTTAACTTCAAATACAAGGAAGTTGTACGCGCGAAACAATTACAATAACTTATAACACCATAATTAGATAAAGTACAAAACACAATAAACGTGTGTCGCGTATTAACTGCGAAGGACGACTGAGAATCGGTAAGCAATAAAGAAACCTCGTCTCTGCCTACACGCGGATTGCAAAAATGACGCAAAGTAAGGTCGTTAGAGCAATTATCTGGCGCAGAAAATTGTTATATGGTTTATTATTGTTGCTATTAGTTCAACTACTAATCCATGTTTTGGACATATATGGCAAGGCATAACTGATAGCGTTTGTTTGGTTTGTTTTGTTACCTACTTCTTGACGCTTTAATTTTAAGGCAGTTAAAAAATATTACTTGGAGAAAATCGTAGAAGCCTAAAGACTAGATAATGCCCGTAGTCCCGTATAAAGGGGAATTAAATTAGTTTTTGCTAAATACTAAATTATAAGTAGCCAAAATTCTAAATTATGCTATCAAGTGTTTTTGGGGTAAAATGACCTCAACTTATATATCGACGGTTACAACAGCTTCATCATAATCAGGTTAGTTTTTCAAACACGTAGAGCTGTGTTTTCAGTATCTACCTACCGATATTTCAGCCATTATACTTGTACATATCCCACTCATCGATTAGAAAACTTTTTATTTATGCACACCGATAAAAAATACATTTTATTTGTTTAATAAATAATAACTAGGGTAGTGGAACCAATAAATGAACGCATAAGCGATTTTGGCAACTTTGAACAGCTCTGATTAGTTATTTAATGACATTGAAGCTTGCTGGGTTTTTCTCTGTGATTCCACATATCCTCAAGGTTTAACTGATTAAGAAAATAAACTCTTTTATCTAATATATATTTTTTAAAGTTGTTTTTTGTGCGAAGTTAAGGGGTTTACCCCTATAGTTGAACACTGAGCCCTAATTATGAATAGTTTGAACCCAATAGTTGAACTAGCATTTTAATAGGAATACATTTATTTTAAAATTATTATTATCATACCTAATGCAATATTGTATGTTTTCAGCCCCGACTACTTTAAACTTTAAATGTTTATTCCATTAGAAATAAGAAATGTGAGTTTTGATGAATGATTTATCCATAAAGATCACAGCTATGACAAAACTATAATTATGAGACGATCTGCTTATACCTACTAACGTTAGTAACAAAACAACACAATGTAACTTTAACTTTAATAATCTCTTGATAACCTTATAAAATATTAATGATTATATTAAACATATTCGTTAATAACATCTGTAGCAATATGTTAGTATTATAAATTGAGATCAAATTGAGAATTATTATTTAATACCATGCATGAAATAACTACATAGCTATTCACACAAATTGAGATCAAATTGAGCATTTTCAAAAGTAATCATTCCTCTTCTTCCAATTCGAGGAGATGGCAATATCTTTGTAATAGCTGATACTGACACTTCCGTTAAATCAACAGTAGAAGGCTCAACAAAGTAGGTCAAGTTGTCGAATTTGCTGGCTTTCTTTCTCAAACACTTAACTTTGATGAAGTTATTCTCAAAGTCACACATTAGCACTTGTCCAACATAATAACGATTTCTTTTATTAGTCTCAAATTCTATAACAACAAAATCTTCTAAATTTATATTCTCCTTATCTTTAATCAGACTTTCAATATTTTTATTGGTCTTTTCAGTATCTGGGATGCAATAGTTAGCATGCAAATTATTTGTCAATATATTTTCCACAACTGGAATTTCAACTGCCTTATTTGAAGTCATCGTTGCTTCATTCACTGGATCAATACTAGTTTTGACTTTACTTATGGTAGAATTTGTTTTCAAAACTTTAATTTTCTTTTCTCTACTATTTTTTTCCTTTTCTGCTTTCTTTTTTTCTCGCTGAATTTTTCTGTTTCTAATATCTTCTGCTTTCTTTTTCTTTTCGTTTTCTTTTTGTTGCAGATATTCTTTAAACTTTTTAGAAGTTATTGCTAAAGGTATTGGCGATTTCGACTGCTTACGTTTCGTGCCTTTTTTGGGTTGAGGCAGTCTAAGCAATTCATCCATTTGCCTAATGACTTGCTGTGGTTTATCTAGAATGATTTCTTCATTTTCAGTGTACCAAGGCAACGGAATTGCTTGTGATGAAATGGGCGTAGAACTTGTTTGGGGCGCAACCCAATAAACAGAAGATTCGGTGTTCGTCAAATCAAGCAGATTACTAGCGTATGAGTGGGGTTCCTGTAATTTCATGACACCTTTTTGATTTCCATCAGTCAATATTTCGGCACTTGGTGTCATTCGGCTTCCGTTAGCGTCTCTTATAAATTCGTCCAACAGAACAGTCACTCCATCTATTTCGATTGGCATAAGTTCAACATCCATAATGCCTTCAATAAAAGTATTTGTCCCAAGAGTCCATTCTCTTTCTTCCAGATGTGTTTCATGGGTATTTGATATTAATTGATCTTCTTTACACTGTTCTGAAGGCTTTGATAATATTTCTGCACTTCTTGCATGCGTATCGGGGTTAGAATCATCAATTTTCAAATTCTTCATAGCAGAATCATCAATATTGGAAGACTGTGATAGCGAGATGTTGTCCAATTTATTTTTGCATTTATTCCAAAATTTAAAAAGACTGCTCTTACATGTCTTATTACGTCTTCTGTATTCTTTATACTTGTCCAATATA
Source organism: Erebia palarica (assembly GCA_964035005.1). Classification (NCBI taxonomy): domain Eukaryota; kingdom Metazoa; phylum Arthropoda; class Insecta; order Lepidoptera; family Nymphalidae; genus Erebia; species Erebia palarica. Next base: position 42,611,925 of record OZ035983.1, read on the forward strand.
TTTTTGTGTAAAATTTTCTCGATAACGTCGACAGTTATTTTATAATCATTCGTAGATATGTCATTTTCAATTTCTTCTTGTCTATGAGAAATGCATTTTGAATAATCTACAGAATCGGGGTTAAAAGGATATATTCCACACGCTTTAAATGCATTAACTATCACGGTTTTCTTCATAGACATCTCAAAAGACTGTGCAAATACTTTTGCAAAGTTTGATCTCTTATCTGAGCATTATTTTTATGTTTATATTTTCTAGTTGCAGTTTTCCATGCGGCTTTCAGGGGACCAAAAATTCCTACATCGCAGGGTTGTAGGATGTGTGTTGTATTGGGCTGCAGGCAATAGAGAATGATTTTGTTTTGAATGCAAAATTCATGCAATTCCATATTTATGTGGCTTTTGTGGCCGTCAACAAGAAGAAGTATTGGAAGTTCAATGTTTTTTTTGGAGCCAAGGAAGAAAGATTTCTTTCATATAATTTAAAAACGTTTGACCCGTCATCCAACCTGAATCGGATCTCCCTATACCCCATTCATCTGGAACAGACTGAGCTAACTCTTTTGATATTCTTTGCATTGGGTACACTATAAATGGTGGAACTATTCCACCGCTAGCAGAAAAGTTACATAGCACAGTAACACTTTGTTTTTCCTGTCCAGGGGCAACATCATACATTGCACGATAGGTGCCAAAACAACTCCAGTCTTTGGACACAGTTGTACACCTGTCTCGTCTAGATTAAAATTTCGCTCAGGATAGTTTAATATATCGTCCGCATTTTCCTCTTGCAGATATTCACGCAAACCTTGAAACCATTTCCTAATCATTGGCTCTGTGACTAAAGCTCTTGCTTTAGAAATTATTTCTGCATGTCTTTTGGTGATTTGAGGGTGCCTTTTTAAAAATAGTTGCATCCACTTTTTACCCGGCTTAATTTTTGATCCTTTTATTTCAAAAATGTTTGCCACCGTTTCTCGTACATCTGTAGCATTTACTGGATAACCAATTTTGGCCATATTTAAAATCCAAAAACGTATTTTCTTTTCTTCTGCGTCCGATAACAAAGTTTTTGGCCCTTTTTTACATCGGAGGGCAGTTTTTCCATGAATTTTATTATGCAGTGTATCCTTCGAAATTCTGAACTGAGCACTAGCTTTGGATAATGATATCTCCTGAGCTTGGACCATTCGCACAGCTTCTTCCAGAGTGCTCTGTGCATATTGTTTTTTATTATTTTTAGTGTAGGTAGATAACATCTGTAAAATATAAGAAAGATTGTAGGTACACAAATAACTGTAGGTAAGGTAGGTACTGAATGTAGGTACGCTGATAAGTAATCAGCTCAATAAAGTGATAAAATAAGTCCCAAAAACTGAACTACTTAATTCAATTCGTTCATTTTTAGGATTAAAGTACCGTCAAATGAACGTATATAATTTACTTCAGCGTTCAGTTTAAGACGCGATACCCAATAATTGAACGAATAAAATGTGATTAAATTCATTAGTTCAACTTTTGGACGTGAATTCTTAAAATGAACAACGCAAGATTTCATACTGAAATAAAACCTCAGAATACAAAATAATGTGTTCAACTTTTGGTAATTAAATTCCTAAATTAACTAAAATTAATTTGCGTTGTTTTGTTTCGGTCTCTAAGCATTAATATAAATGTTATGACCTGTGTAAGAATATGCCATTTCTCCATTAGTTGAACGGCGTTCATCTATTGGATCAAGCTTACGCAATCGAATCCATCACTTGAACAGTATTTTTTTCAAAAAATACGGCGAATAATATGTATATGTATCATTATAATCAAAGACAGATATATCAAGATTTACTCCAACCAAAACTACTCAAATCTATCGTATAAAATTGCTTTAAATTGCCGAAATCCTTAAGTTTGAAAAGCACTTACCTTAAGAAGGTTTCCATATAAAACAATTTTTTGCCGGGAAACTCTCACACAGCGTCGAACTACGAGCGCGTCGGAGCTGTGACTGTTGATTTTGTTAGGGAATCGGGTAGAAATAATGTTGCCACGTGCGGAAAAAAATAATGCACATAAATAAATAGCGGGATGTTTTATTTTTTTTGAATTTTCGCTCGGCCGTTCATCTATTGGGTGTCGTTCATCTTTTGGTTCCACTACCCTACTACTGAATAATTAAATCGATATTTTGTGAAATAATATGCGTTTATTTTGGATTACTGAAACTGTTTTTCAACTTCAATTCAGTTTATTTTTAAGTTAATTTAATTTTATTACTCAGAATAAAATAATCAACTCGTCCGCCCGGTAAACTACGAAACATTTAATAGAATTAATTGGAAACGATGCCCAAAATGGGTGTCGTAATTTGGAAAGGCGGTTTGGAAGGTCAATTTATGTAATTTGCGTAATAAATATGGTACAGCTGAATATTTTGGCACTATAGAATAAATTGCTACTATTTTTACCAATAAACAATGGTTATGAATAAGATGGAACAAAAATATGGAAGGGGCTAGAGACACTATGGATACCCAGTTTTTATTAATACTAGTGAATACCTAATGAATACAGTTTGTTTCCTATCATTGCATTAACATATCTACCTAATGGTGTTAAATGCAATGATAGGAAACAAATAGTTGGTAACAAACAAAAATTGGAGCAATTAGAGAACTGAATTGAACTGACCATTATTTTCCTGATCGAAGAAACTCGGATTGAAACCACTACCCTACCCTATTGAAACAATAGGTGCGTGAAACAAAAAACGGTTTCACATGCTCAAATATACCTAAGTATGATAAAATATATATTGCTAATCTACTCAATCTAAATTAAATTAATCTAGATTACATTAAACGAAATCAGAACCGGTTTTGGAAAGAAACTCCACAACATCTGAATATATTGTATTCAGACACGAAGAGCTTCGAACAGAAATGTCGATAAATCTTTAAAAATGAATTATATTTCAAAAACTGGTCCTTGAAAAGATATACCACAACCATTTTAGTAGAAGAAGACACATATATATAGTCCCGCAAATTTATCTGACACGGTTGGTCACCGGGTCAGATAAGTTTGTGGATATATGCAGGTATGCTCAGAAGACGTGAAGAACAAAGACAGTGCAAACATATATAGAGACATTCACAAAGCCGTGAGATGTTATGTATACCACAACCGTACCTCATGTCGCTGAAAATAACTAATATCTTATTAACATTTATAAAATATTGCAATAAAATTTGGTTCCGTGGAAAGGGCGGATATCAAGATATTTCACGAATTTTTGAAAAATTCGAGCATTTTTATAATGATGCATGATTTTTTAGCCATGTTGCTAACAATTTTATTTACGTTGCCTACGTACCCAATTTATTTAGGGCAAAAGGCGAATCATGAAAATAAAAGAAGTGTGTTTATGTATAAATTTATTTTATTGCTAGAAAATATAAATGAATGTAATTAAGTATAGCTTGTAGTACAGGTAAATAAAGTAAGATATCACGAACTAAAATTCAAAATACACGCCTTAATATGCTGACTTTCATAACTTCAATCACGACTTGACATAAAACAAATATGTCTACATAAGTATTGAATTATTTTATCTATAACAGCTCTAAGAAAATTGAGGATTTCGCCCTTCCTTTGATCAGGAAAAACTTCTTTCACTTTTATATTATAGTCTTATGTACTTAGCATTATATGTTAGGTTGTAATTTTAAGATAAGTAAATATGTATAATTTTAATATTAGTTATTTACAGGGACAGAGGCTCTGACCTCTGTTTAGCGCTGTCTTCGTTTCCGATATTAAATCCTCTTTTAATTGGAAATAATTTATAATATTATGTGTCAAGAATTGGAGAGACGTCAACTGAAACTAATTAACCAATATTTGACTACAGCGTCAAATCTTGTCCTAAAACAATCACAACTTTTAATTCAATTTGTCCAAATTCTTTTGAAATACTTTTTGCTAATAACACAGATAGGTCTTTTGAAGGTCCTTTGCCTTTTACTCTTAAAATATCTGCACACTCTACACCATGCAGCAATAAAAAAATATGTGTTCATGAGTATATCATTTTTAATACGTCCAGCGAGGATATTATCTCCCACTTTGTCATAACTTTTCAAAGATAATCAATCTAAAATATCCTATCCATACATGATGTACAGGCATCCTGCCTTCAGACTAAAATACCATTCCACGTGTTGAAAGTCATTGAAAGACTTGGAGTGGTATATCACAACAGTTCTCATAACTTAAAGTGATGCAGTCTGATGATAACGAGCTAACCTGTTAGAAGTACCGCAGTTATATTAAACCCATACCCCTAATTGGTTGCTACATGGCATCGCACCGGAACGCTTAATCGCTTGGTGGCAAGTCTTTGCCGGTGGAGTGGTAATTAGCCACGACCAAAGCATTCCACATAATCCATCCAATCCATTGAAGTTAAACAAATCATAATGAAAATCCATATCCATATTTAATACTTATTATAAATGCGAAAGTGTGTCTATCTGTCTGCCTGCTACTCTTTTACGGCCCATATGTTCAAGCGATTTTGACGGAATTTAGTACAAAGAAAGAGTTCTCGTGCGAATCAAAAATTTTTAATCACGAGTGGTCTTTGAGCCGGATATACAACGACCTTCACCGATCTTTTTACCAGATGAAACCTACTTTTAATTTTTATTTAATAATAGTAAATACGCCTTAAATAGGTTGCCTATCAAAATCCGGTGTAGGCTTATTTTAAAATTAATATTTTTATTTTATTTTTACATGTTTACTGTAGCCAATGCTATAGCATCGCGTTTTTTTTATAAAATTTCTTATATTTTGATATATAACTCAAACGGTAACAGATCAGTGAAGTTAGCTATGGACTATAGTAACTTACCAAATTACCATAGGCAACCTATTTTAGGCGTATTGATCTGTTGTTAAATAAAAATAAAAATTAGGTTTCATCTGGTAAACAGAGGTGCGATTGTGTAAGAATAGTCGATCCAATCGCAAAGTTCGGCGTCAAAGTAAAATAAACCATAACAGTATTGAATTAGAGCTCAATTTCGTGTATCCATTCTCATACGTTTATAGTATCGTACATTCCTAAACGTATGAGAATGGATACATGAAACTGAGCTCTAATTAAATGCTGTTATGTTTTATTTTACTTTGACGCCGAACTTTGATGATTGGATCAGCAATCGGGTATTTGACAACTAGTCAAATCAGGATCTTTTTTTCAAACGTCAAAACGCGTGCTTAGTATGGGTTTTTATATGAAATATTGCATAGTGACGTCATCAAAGGTCGACGCAATTTTTTACTTTAAGCGATAGTTTAAAATAGTTATTAATGATAAAAAAATAGGGGCGTGGATATTACGACTTCTGGAAGATTCTCTATTTAATAATCACTAAAAAAAATGTATTAATTGAATAGTAGTCAAATACCCAGTTCTTACATAATCGCACCTCAGATCGGTGAAGGTCGTGGTATATCCGGCTAAACGATTAGAAGTCGCGCATCTAGGTACTTATATGGCTTTTTATGCCATAACCTATTCTAAGACCCTTTGTGTATCAAGCTTCAGTGGACGTCAATCGCAAACACCTCTCAAGCCAAAAGCAATGGATCCCGACCTTCGTTCACAGCGCTAAGGTCAGTGTGCATGGGGGGCGGCGGCGGCGGAAGCGTGGGCCGCTCCAGTGCCAGGCACGGGGAGGACTCGGACCATGCGCGGAGCGTACCGTCGCGCCGCCGGTTGGACGGGGACAGCGGCTCAGTGGCGCCGTTGTCGCTGCTGGAACAATCATCCCGTTAAATTCTCAAAAAAAAAAGCTGAAGTTGTCCATTCATTCACTAGCGCAACCACAAACATCTTACTACATACTACTAGCGAATGCCCGCGACTTCGTCTGCGTGGTTTGAGGTTTTTTTGGTTCCCGCGGGAACTCTTTAATTTTCCGGGATAAAACGTAGCCTATGCGCTATTCCAGACTATAAATTATCTCTGTGCCAAATTTCAGCCAGATCCGTTGAGCCGTTGCGGCGTGATTAAGTAACAAACATCCATACATCCGTCCAAATTTTCGCATATATAATATAAATAAGATAGTAGACGAAGTCGCGGGCATTCGCTAGTAATAAATATAGTAAGGAAAAGCAGACCCGAGGCCCAATTTTCTACACAAATCGTAATCATTTGACAGCTTAAAACGTATTACTCGAACTGTTTAGAGTCCGACCAACTTATCTGGCCCGGTGGCAAAAATTGGAACTAATTTTAGTGCCCGTTTAGCTTTTGTTTATATTTTATTTAATTTGAATATATACACTAGCGACGCTGTCACCGGATCAGATAAGTTTGTGGGACTGTAAGGAATTAATACATGATTTTCGACGCGCAGTCATCTATGAACTCCTTAAACAGGTCGGATTATCCGTTTGACAAACGATTACGGTTTCTTTCCACAATCAGGGGGACTGCACAGCTCAAACCACTGGACGGCCCGGGCTGAAATTTCGCATAGGTACATTATAATAATATGTAGCTATTATGACGTAGTCATCTGCTATGAAATGATTCTTGAAAATACAACCCCTTTGGGTGTAAAACAGGAGTTTTGCATCTACGATTCTATCAAGATAATCAGGAATGCTTAAGAAATTCTTGGCATCCTGCGCATTCGCAACAAGAAAACAACAAAAATAACCTCTAGAACAAAGAACTTACCAGTTGCTGAATCCCGAATCACCATCCATAGAGTCGGTCAAGTAGAAGGTAGAGTTGGTAATCTTCAACGCGCTAGGAACGTCCGAGTTGATATCCACGGCCATTGACGTCGCTCGCCTGAACCTCGATTTGAATGAGAAGTAAGCCTTCCTGGACAGTGTCCCACTGCTTTTGGTGTCACTGGTGGGAGTCGTGGGCTTCTCCGGTGGATGTTTATCTGGTAACGGTGGGGGAACTTCGCCACTGCTGTTCCTTTTCTCGCCTATACTAGACCTTTTGAAATAAAGAAGAAGAATTTCAGAAGTTTCACTTCTTAAGATTTGAAAATTCCTTGAAACAAAAAACTACACCATAAAAAGACAAACATATTTATTAATAGAATAATAACCTGAGAGAAAATGAGATAGTATTCAAGTTATATTTATCTCATTCTCGCTACTTTTCTGAAGTTTCACTTCTGCCGTGTGTGAATTGCACACACACACTTTTTTTTAATAGTAAGTCGTACATTAGAATGAAGATTTTTTTATCTAATAAAAGTTAGCCTTTGATTGCAATGTCACCTGGTGGTAACTGGTAAGTGATCATGCAGGCTAAGATAGACTAACCTGTTAGGGGCATGACAGATATATATAATCCCTAATCCGTTCTACACGGCGTCGTACCAGAACTTTAAATCGCATGGCATGTTCTTGTCGGTAGGGGGGTAAATAGCCTCGTCTGAAGCCTCCCACCAGACCAGAGAAAATTCAAGAAATTTAAATTCCCAAATTGACTCTGACGGGAATCGAACCCCGGATTCCCGCTTACATTAGAAAAGCGCTCAACTTCTACAGGGAGATTGCATTTAATTTTATGTATTTGTATCATAAATAATAATAATTAAATATTAAATGGGCAACTTTCATATAAAATTAGCAATTTACACTAACAGTGATTTTTAAAAATTTAGATAGCATCTTCGAAAATGGAAACTTGATCCGAATTTCTTGAATTTGAGAGAAATTTCTACGAGTCGCAACCGCAAGTTTATACTATAAAAATGCCTACAGTATTTAAATAATGTATTACCTATGAACAACTTTCTCCGGTACAGTCTTATTCGTAACTTTTTCTACCCCAGCTTTATTTACCCCTTTGTCAACTACCCCTATCTTGTTTACCCCTTTATCCCCAATCACAGTTTTCAGCTCCTCCTTAAAAGTTCCAGTGATCTTTGCCAAGGGATTCTCAGTCTTATTCAGTGCATTTTTGGTGTCGTTAAAGTTGACATTTGAATAAACGTGCTGGATTTCGGGTTTTTCGTAGTTGGCGTAGATGATATTGGGCGATTTGGTTTTGGGCTGGTTTTTCGGGACGTCGTACGTCCCGTTTTGGTTGTTCGATGATTTTGTAAACGTTTTGCCGTCCATTGCAACTGAAAAGAAAAAAAATCGTTTAAATTTTTAAAAATACCCGGCCTATAAATTATTAAAAGAACTACTTTAACTACTTCCATATTTTACAGACTCGATCATCAATCCGATATGGTATAGTGGCTAGGATACCTGGCTCTCACCCAGGAGGCTCGGGTTCGATTCCCGGTATCGAAATTCTATTTTAATTATTCTTCCATTTTATTATTTTACTTATGCAATTTTAATCGTTTTCAGTTTAACCCAAGCAGCACTTATTTGTAACTTAGTTAATATAAATTATTAAGCAGCAATCTTTAAATACAAACTAGAGGTAGACGACGTCAAACGAGATGACGTCGTCTGGTAGTTTGCATTATTTTAGCAAAATCGAAGTATAGTAGACAAGCTTATCTGACCCGGTGGCCAAAATTGGAACTAACTTTTATTCCTGTTCAGTTTTTGTTTAAATATTTTATTTTTCAAAGACACTAGCGACGCTGTCACCGGGTCAGATAAGTTTGTGGGACTTTACACAATTTAACAACAAAAAAAATTATACTTCTTACTAATATTATAAATGCGAAAGTTTGGATGGATGAATGGATGTTTGTCACTCAATCACGCCCCAACGGCTAAACGGATCTGGCTGAAGTTTGGCACAGAGATAGATTATAGTCTGGAATAGCAGATAGGCTACTTTTTATTCCCACTTTAGAGTTCCCGCGGGAACCAAAAAACCTCAAACCACGCAGACGAATTCGCGGGCATTCGCTAGTAAAATATATAGCCAGCAAACATTAATAGCAGGCTTAATTTCAGTCAACACTTCACAGAAGGTGTATCAGTCAAGAACTCGGTCACTTACCCGAGTATCGCTTGGTGAGATTCCGCTTTATCTGTCGCATCTTGCGCTGCGCAGCGTTAGCGATCTTGGTGAGCGTGTAGGGCCCGCCAGCGTTGGGCGGCGTGGGCAGCCGGGACGCGGGCAACGCGGGCGGCGACTGCGGCTGTAGCGTCTGCAATACCAACAGATAATATTCAGTCGTTTAATCTTATCATACGACCTCCGTGGCGCAGTGTGTAGCGCTGTTGTCTTAACGTGTAGGGGTAGGCTACAGCATAAGTAATACGTAACCTAATTAGTACAGATATACGTAGCATTAGCAATAAGTGGTCCATAAGTCTTACTCGGACTCCCACTGTGCTCGGAATAATAAATAAATACATAAAAATAATAAAGTGTTTACATAAAGTCGCCCCAAAACACCTACAAACGTGCGGAGGTTCCGGGTTCAATTTGGGAATTTATAATTTCTGAATTTTCCCTGATCTGGCCTAGTAGGAGGCTTCGGCCGTGGCTAGTTACCAACCTACCGGCAAAGACGTGCCGCCAAGCGATTTAGCGTTCCGGTAAGATGCCGTGTAGAAACCGAATAGGGGTATGTGTTTAATATATCTGCCAGGCCCCTAACAGGTTAGCCCGCTACCATCTTAGACTGCATCATCACTTACCATCAGGTGAGATCGCAGTCAAGGGCTAACTTGTAGTGTATAAAAATAAACTAATCTTGGTAAACGGAGCGTAGGGCGCCCTCCAGCAAGGTGGAGCGATGATATCCAGATGGCTGGCATCGATTGCACGCGAAAAGCCGAGGAAAGAGCACTTTGGCGCTACTTAAAAGAGGCCTATGTCCAACAGTTGATGCACAACGGCTGATGATGATGATGATGATACTAATCCATACAAATATTATAAATGCGAGTCTGTGGCGCTTGCAATACCAACAACAATGTTCAGTCGTTTAATCTTATAAATGCAAAAGTGTACGTCAGGTAGGTACACCCGTTTCGTTTTAACGACCATCTTTTCAACCGATTTTGACGAAATTTAAACTACACCACCTACAAATAGGTTACATCGCGGGGAAGCGCAAAAGCTCCTTTTAATTCCGGGAAATTAAGGAGTTTCAGCGGAGATCAAAAACCCTAATCCACGCGGACGACGTCACGGGCATCGTAAAATATATGTCAAAGTTTAGACTTCGTTATTTTCATGCCAAAACGAGAGAACCGATTTGGCTGTTTGAAGCTGATACTCTGAACTGACACATGGGCTACATTTTATCCCGCGTTCTAGTTAAAAACTGTAATGGAAATACCGACACATAGTTAATCCCAAAAATTAAATGAAACTAGCGGATGGTTGTGCCCAGTTGTTCTGTTGACAGAACTATCTGAATTTTTTGCACTAATTTTGTGAATAAAAAAAATTAGTGTGCTTTAGACCACACGACTGAAGTAAAACTTCTCTAGGTCCATCTAAGTATATGTAACTGAAACAGACATACATGTAACATAACTGCCTAAGAGAGAAAGAAAATGTGTGATCACACCTCTCTCTTGCCCCTACAGTAATATAAGAAACGTAACTCGCTCTTCTATCTTCACCAACTTGTATCTCACTCTCGTCGTTCGCCTCGCCTGATCACACTTTTCGTATTCACCAGCTTACTCCCCATGTTCATAATGAGTCTGATTTACTCTTATTTTATCTATTCAACCACCGCTCTTGATTTAAGTAAACCCGGATTGTAACACACATTTTGGTAAAGTAATGTGTGGCAGAAATATAAATAAAATGAAAAGTTTTTCTTTCTTTTTTTCATAAACATTTAGTTCCTTTAATAGTGTATTCACCTTATCATGTTCATCGTAGTCGCTATCGCTATCGAAGGAGTCGAAGTCATCTTCTAGAGGTATTGGCGGCGTTGGTGGCAGCGGATGTTGTGGCGGTGCCGGCTCTAAGGACTCGTAGAAGTGGCCCGAGTCGCTGCTGTCACATTCTGAAAGGACAAAAAATAATTTTTGTTAAGAAAAATTTTCAACGACTGGCTAAAATTGTTGACATGGATATTGGATGGGGAACATTTGGAACAAATATGGGGTTCGACACAATCAGAGCCAGGCAGTTATTATTACAGCTGGGACCTTAGAATCATATAGGTATTTTTCCTAATATTGTGACGCATGGTTTTTGGTTTAAATTATATTTACTTTTTTTTTTTTTTTATTGAAAATAATACAATAGAACTTAATGGTAGCTAGCCTAACCTAATTACTATATAAATCAAATATTTACTTAAGTAAATATTTGATTTTGTCATGACCTAAGCCAATTTGTAGCATAACAATATACATATGTAAGTATCTTTAAAGTAGATGAGAAAATATACGAGAAGCGAAAGACACATGATTCTAAAGTAAAGAACCTGTTATTTGTGTTTCAGCATAAACACACATGGCAAAAAAGATTTTTACTTTATAAAACAGAGCCCCAAGAAAATATCAGCTATAGAAACAATGATAAAAATAATGTAAGCCGTGCGGATATGCTTGTGGAAACCCATATCATCTATTCCTCAATTAATATTGTCTATGTTTATGAAAAATGCTCACAAATTCTGTTAACGTTTATCTTCACAAGCAGAGGCTATTGTAGAGTTGGAAATTGTATTGCGAAAATCCACCAGGCGTGCGTGCTTGCGGTTGCCTCATGGACTGGCCACGTTATGTAAGAGGCAACTGCAAGACTGCGCATAAATCCCTTGTATAGAGAGGCTTGACATTTTGTCTTTGCATTTTAGGAGATAGGTTTTACCCATCAAAATAATTTCTTGAAATACAATAATCTCTTTCATTCCTTTGAATATTGAAATAGCTTTTAATTTTACCTGAATGGAAGCTAAAAACTTTTTTTAAGGAAATAATTTAATTTCAAAATATAAATACAATCATGTACATTACACGCTACGTAATTGCACCAATCAACGAAACAGGTCATTACAGAAGACAATGATAATGAATAAAAATTTTATTCATTATCATTGTCTTATATTTAATATAATGGAAGCACCTACGAGCTATTTAGCAATATTGGTTAACCATAATTATATGGTGAGTTTACTCTTTAATTTGACTGTAACGATGAATCATCAATATTGAAAGTATGATACGATAATTTGTACTGTATTATTGAAAGTATGATATGATATTTTAATGTACTTGCTTTTAACGTAATTACGTTGTCCATAAAAAATAAAAATCGCTATACATGAAAGAATACAAACTATTTGAACGCTATAAGATCTACCGTTCATCCACCGAGCACAATAAAAAGGTTCTATTTATAAATACGATGCCCGATTTAAACAAGCTTCTCTCCATTACGAGTGCTGTCTTATATTTTGATGTCAGGTTATTATGAAGAAGCATTTGTAACGTTTTCCACATTATCAATAGTTATTAGTAACTTTATTGCTTAAACTGATGAGAGTTTCTGGATGTAAGGATGTTAAACATAAACCTATTTTTGTCTAAATAAAGAATAAAAAATCAAGCTCAAATAGTCCCACCAACTTATCTGACCCGGTGGGCAAAATGGAAACAATTTTTTTTGGCTGTTTAGTTTTTTTTTTATATACAGCAGCGACGTTGTTACCGGTCAGATAAGTTAGATAAGACCCGTAATACGGACTCTAAAGTCATAGTCAAGGAATATTGTAATACTTACCACAGTGAAATAATACTTATATTGGTCCCGGTTGTGACCACAATCAACAATATCACACTGGTCGTAATCTAAATCTTGTACCCTGTATGTGGTGTTTACTTTCTTCTTATGTAATAGAGTTACTTATGGGCAATCGGTGTGGGCTTAACGTTGTACCCTGAAGAACCCCTATATTCACTTTAATTTGAAATGTATTACTTAATTTGTAATTCATTTAAATATCAATATTAATGAAAGCAGCTGTTTTCTAACCAGACGTCAATTATCGATCAAGTGAAAGTGTTTTTCCTAGCCATTAGAATAAACCCCACACTTCGAATCTAACTAGTAATATTACTTAATTATATGTTGGAGAACAATCCAGAAGTAGGTATTATAATAAAACACTTTTAATATATTTGTACTCTAACCACGAGAGATTTAATGTAATTAGTTAATTTATAAAACTCAGTTAAACAATACTATAGTATCAAATCATTTGACCAGGCTGCAGTTACTACCGCAGCTCGTAAACAAGGTAACGATCTAAACACCGAAGGTATTCAATAATCGTTTGAGTCTCGGTGGAGACTGCCTACCGATGGTAAAACATTCGTATTTATACAAGTTATTCCAATATGGCGTCGGGAACGAACTGACGAGTGAAATACATCGAAAGAGTCAAATATCAGTACAATCGAACCTTCATCAATAAATAAATTAACAATCTTTTAACTTTTGTAACAATTAATTTCAACTGTAAACGCAAAGCTGACATATATTGATGTTATAAAACCAATGCATACCAATAAAAGCAACAAGGTCTTGTATCTCGACTTCCCCATCACGTAAAACGGTTCTCACGCTCAGCCACCACGTCTGTTCGAGCACTTCAATAAACTTGACTTTATCCTCGACGGTTTTACGAACTCTTTTTGATGTTTCGTCGTTCTCGCTATAGTACGTGCACTTTGCGCTTGTATTTATGTAAACCTTTGATGGTGACGTCACAGACACTAAAAGAACGGTCAAGGTGATTTAGACATTGATTCCGCTTTGGTAAATATAAAAATTGAGCAAGAAATGAAACATGATCGCGGCATTCGACTCAGTTTAAATTGTGAAGGGGTTAATGGTATTTTAACTATGGACATTTGAAAGTGCAAGGATGTAAAATCTAATAATTTGAAGACTTAATGAAAGGCAGTTTATATAATAGACAGACATAGTAGAAGAATGTTGACTGCCACAAAATTGCTCAAGCAACAAAAGCAACTTTAGTTTCAGTTAACACGTGTGGTTTGTAAGTGAAATCGAAATGGGTATGAGCATATTTTACTGGTTGTCACAATAACTGAGTCACTTGGGAGTTGGGCCTGAATACCGGTCTCGCGTCATGTTTGCCGTATATGTTTATGCTAATGATTTATATCGATAAAGCGGATCGAAAAGTCTATAACACCTTGATCGCCACAATTCCTCCTTAAAGTCCGCGGCCTCGGCGTAACAACACCGCTGTTCAGCGGGGGCCTGTCCGATACCATTTTTCAACATTTTTTCACTACATCACTTTAACACTTCACTATAGACTGATAAACTCGTGCTTCTCTCTGTGGAAATCGTCAATATTTATCCCTCGATACAAGATCTTATTCAAAAGACATGTCCGAATGGTTCGCAATAATTTCAGATACTAGTCGATATAGGGAAAAAATATATGAGACACTGGCAGCTGTTGTCCGTTTCAGGGTCAACCGGTGCCGGTCGACTTCAGATCGTGACTGATTTACTTCATTTTAGTACTTTGCTGCGTTATTATAATCTTAATGTATTATTGTTTTTTGGTATCGCTTAGATCATTATCAATCAGTTAATGTTTTGTTCACATCTCTAAACCCTGTATTAAGATTAGCTCTGTCTTAGTTACGTAGAGTTTCACAATTTTCGCAACATGATATACGTTGCTACGCTCCACTTAATTTCAAGTTTAAAATTAAACCTATATTTTAAAATAGCTCATGTTCATAATAAAAGCTTTGTTATTTACTGGTTGAGCGTTGCAAAATTTATCCTTTACGAATAGGTACATAGACAATGTAATTTTTAACTAAATGTAAAATAGCATTGATACCAATTTTAAGTTCATTGTTATAATTTTCTTTGATAAATTTGACTGCAAGCGAAAGCAGTAACTGAAATAGAATGACGAACAGTTATGTTAACCGAAAGTATTCGTTTGAATCTGTCCCAGCCAGTTAAATTACCAAGCAGCATTGTCTAAATTGTCGGGAGTTACGAAATTTAATAGCTATGTCTATATATATTCAGTGTTTACCGCAACATATTCGTATTATGGCGATGTTTGCAATCAGAGCATTGAATTGCGACACAATGAGGCTAGCGAATAATCTGTTTCATTCAGGAACTGGTAAGCTATTAGTGCTTGCTGCTTTCATTTCAGTAATACGACATTTATCTTGGAAATCATTGACTTATGCCCGCAGCTTTTGTCTCTATGCAAATGACAATAATATATTATAATCAGGATTTATGTCGTTTATTAGATTAAAATAAGCTTTGTTTCTCAAATTATCA
The DNA here is from genome assembly GCA_964035005.1 of Erebia palarica. Taxonomy (NCBI): domain Eukaryota; kingdom Metazoa; phylum Arthropoda; class Insecta; order Lepidoptera; family Nymphalidae; genus Erebia; species Erebia palarica. Next base: position 42,627,225 of record OZ035983.1, read on the forward strand.
AATCTCAACAATCATCGCATTTTAATTAAAACAAAATAACTAATACTAAGAACTAACAAGTAATTTGCTAAAGATTTTTCGAATAATCTAAAAATGATGAAGTAATCTATTTTCATGCTACTGGAATGCTGTTAGGTTGTCCTAAATATTTGATACCTAAAATCCGTAGGAGGCCAATACAACCTATTGTAATGTGCATTTGAACAGGAACTTAACCGCTTTAGTATTTGTGTAGGTTAGTAGATATGTTTCGTTGGTAATGTTAATGGTATAAGATTTGTCCTACAATGTTATTAACATTAACTGTATTAGTGTACTGTAAATAATAAAAAATTATAATAATGTCCTCCCGACCGAATTTCGGCAACGGCGGCCAATCTCCAGAGAGATAGGCCGCCGCCAATCAGCGCGGGAGATATCATAGTGCACAAATGTGTGCGCACACACAGGTACACTCTCTGTTCCTTAACTCTCATAGCCCGATGGGACGGAAATCCGACACACCGGAGAGAGATCAGGCGCAGGACCGACGGCTTTATGACTGCCTCGTTGGTCTAGTGGTTAGCATGTTCGACTGCCACCGACGAGGTCCAGGTTTCGAGTCCCGGGTCGGGCCATAACAAAGTATTGGGTTTTTCTTTCAAGAAATTCTCAGTACTAGCCCGGTGTGGGGAAGTTGGCGGTGTTTCACCCCCGTGCCTCGTAGTGTACTGTGTAACCCAATGAATATGTCACCGTAAAATTGTAAGAACCGTTAGATTATAATCTAACTCGCGAAATTGTAAACTGTCGAAAGATTGTGAACCGTTAAATGTTCTGAGTGTCAAATTTTGAAATATTCATTGTATTTACGTTTTCTTGTAGGTTAGGTTAGGGTTCGACATAAATAGTCAGGTAGTGCCCGGTCAGAGGCCGGGCACTTAGGTGCTGTCGGGTTAATATACCTAACAGGTTACGATCTACCCAAAATTAATGCGTTAAATTGTAATCGTTCGACAGTTTTCAATTTCAAGAGTTGGATTATAATCTTACGGTTTTTTCAATCTTACGGTGACAAATACATTTATCGGAAGTGGAAAGTCCTAAATGATAGAACTTGATGATGCTATTTGAACCGTCATTCTATAAAAAACAAAAGAAGGTTTAACTGTTAAGGTTAAAATCTTTTTATCTAAATTGACGTTTTGGCAGCTTTTATATAGGAAACCAGTGGTTTGATGGTGGATGAACATGCGTTCAACGATTGTTTAAGTTTTTGCAGTATTTGAACAAAAATGTTTTTATACTTCTACCATACCTTTACTACTGTTTTAATCATACTTTTGCGGGTCTAAAGTCAGTCTTCATTCCCTAGGGCCGTAATCTAGTCGATCGATCGCCCAACTAGTTGACCAACCCCATACTGTAAATATGCACAACAGAGTCTAGGCTCCAGACTGGTCGACCAAACGATCGTACCATTTGACATAAAAGTTTTTAAACCAAGGAGTATGTGTACCTGCATAAATACTGGCAGCATGAAAAGCAAGAAGTTTGAATATCAAAGCAGCAGCTTAATTTGTCTTTTCTTTTTATTATTTACTAGGCCTATGTATCCTACTTACTATGATTTGCAATAAATATCTAACCGTTACAGTTTGTTTTACTGTTATGGTAGAAGTATAAAGTAGAGTATACACCACCGGGATAAAGCAGTTTTTTCTTGGGCGCTTGAATCCCTCACTGCACTCAGGACTCAATCTTAATTCCCTCCCTTTGGTCGGGAATTAACTTATAACACCCTCGCTGCGCTCGGGAGTTAAATTTGGAGTCCTTCGTTACGTTCAGGATTCAATGTAGCGCCCGTGACATAAAACAGTGCTTTATCCCCTTGGTGTATAATCTACTATTATTTGACACAAATTGGAATATCTATGACATTGTATTTTTGATTAATTTCAGATGAATACGGACTTACGGAATCGTGAACCAAACTATTTATTTTAAAATCCAAATAAGTCAGCTAATATTTCCTTTAACTTTGTTTGCCAAATATCTTTCTCCAAAGATTGTCTGTAAGAGATTGCTGCACCACCCGTTTTATTATGCTTCTTTTCTTTATTTTGTATATTGTTTCTTTATTAACTTTATTAAAATCTTTTTATCTATCTATCTTTCTGTTTATCTTCCGTGGATTCTATGAAACCAATAGTCTCAAGTGCACGATGTTTCAGGATCATTATTATTTCGATCCCGATATGTATCTAGCGTTCGACACGCAGTGCACTTTCTAAGTGGCAGCGATGGAAAATGCAGACAATACTCGCTTTGTTCCACTATTGACTATATTATGTATAGTAAACAGTAGTATGAGATCATTGAAATTACCCTGGTTTGTTCGTGCACTCGGTAGAAAACAATTATTATCAACAACTTCAAGAATGAAAACATTTTCTTTGTCTAAGCATTTTCTCAATAACCAGGATTCTTAAACTTCTTTAAACATATTTCATTTCAATTGATTGTTAGTAGATTATTTAATTTTGTAAAGTAATGTTAGCTAGTTTAAATGTAGTGATTGTTAGACATTATATATATATATTGTATAATATAATAATGTATATAATTTAACATTGGGTATAGGCCTCCGTATATTATAACATGAATTCTGTATAGTCTCATCTCTGTTATGTAACGATTTTTTGTTGGTCAAAGCCTCATATTTGATAAATTTATAAGTATTTGACTTTAGTCATCTTTATGCCGTTCGTAAACTCAATATCTTCTAAATTAATATTATTCATTCCTGCTGTTGTTTCAGACGAGGGTCTCCATGTAGTTAATACACTCTTATATCAGATCCACGAACTAACCGAGCTGATTGATATGATAAATAATATTCCGCAACGCAATTGCATCGTTCCGGCTAGTTGAAGGCTAGTGGGTTGAGACATGAGACCAATAGCCGGATGCGTGTCAATCCAGCTTAGATGTTTGCCGGTTATTCTCCTTGTTTCTTCCTTTTTGGGAGTAAGGATAGATCTCAAAGTCTTCGATCGCTTGATAAATCTACCAACACAAGATATTCAAAGATATTGCCAAAAAAATGCATATTACGCTAACGGTACCAGCATAATTTGCTATTGCTAAATTTTATTTTGACCTTCATTTACGGACTAGACTCATCAATTGTTTAAGAGTAAGACATCAAATATACCCTAAACAATTTCCTTTAAATTTAATGTATATTTTTAGCAGTAACGTTATTTCGCCTCGATTCTTTCTAACTTACGTAATTTATTTTTCCTTCTGTTAGTTATTTAGTCGAGAATTCTATGTAATGGCTTAATTATGTATAATTTTGGCTTTCATGATAATCAGATCGTTTGTGAAAGTTTAAAAGTAATGTTAGGCACACTTTTCTAGATATTTGGTGGCTATTTGACTAATAAATCTTTGTTTTAAGTAGGCAATAGGCATCGTATAAATACCGGTTCTGTAAGGTATGATGTAATGCTTTTAAGCTGTTATAATATCCTTAGACCGAAGTCTTAAGAATAAAGTTTATCGATCAATTGCTATTGATTGTTTCAAGATAACTTTATGATATGAGGGCGCAATAAGTTACTTATAGGTACTACTTAGTTATACACTACAATACTTATGTACCTACATGTTTCCCTCAAATATTTGACGTACTTAACCGATTAAGACTTGTAAAAGAAGTGTGTGTCAACTATAGAATAATGAGTAGGTAGGTATTAAAAATCAGAAGTGGATGACAGCTAAAGATTATATCTATTTAATTTAATAAAACTTAATGTATGTTATGGAATAAAATAAAATTAAAGTATGTATTTCATTTGGATTAATGATTATTTAAATTTAAATATATTTACTTATTAATATTTTTAAATCTGAAAAAAAAACTCCACCTAGAGAAAAGGCTGAATGAAAATTTTTTGAAAAATATTACCAAAATATGGTAGCGCTTATTAGAAGTAACTTTTTACAATACGTAATTAAATAAAACAATGTACACTAAAATGGTTGAGCCATCGGAAAACCATATAAAAAATGTTAGAATTGATATCATCTCATGTGCATCGAATTAATTCTTTCCATAAAGCCGACTTCCAAAGCCACTGTAAAGTAAAAACCGGCCAAGTGCGAGCCTGACTCGCGCACCGAGGGTTCTGCACAAACCTGTAGTAAGTTTATAATTATTAATAAAAATATTTTTATTATATGAAGTACTTAACTAATTTATGCTTTTCGAAATTTTTCCTTTATCTGTGCTATAAGACGTTGCTTCGTACCAAATTTCAAGATTCTGAATTCACAGGAAATACCCTGTAGGTTTTGATTCCCTTGAGAGTGTCGAAAATTTGCAGCATAAACGGCTGTATCTTTTGATTTGAGGTACGGAACCCTAAAAATAATTTTGATTTCTACGCACTATGTTGAAGTCGGGCGAGCCTGGTGCGTCAACTTTTTCTATCTTTGTTATATACCCTAAATCCTCACGGCTTAGGAGTGGAGTACCGTCAAGCATCAGAGTTGAGGAGTTGGGACTTCAGTTTAAGTATGAAGTCGTTGCTTGACACCTACAATATCAATTCACCATTAAAAACACCTAAATCGCTATTTTTAAGGAGTTCTTTACCCTGCAGCATCAGGGTTGAGGAGTTGGGACTGAGTTGAATCGTTTACACGTGAATTAATATTGAATTCACCATCAAAATTTCGGATTTCATGTAGTATTATGTACACCTACAGCATCAGCGAGATTCCTCTAACTGACGAAAAAAAAGTCGGAAACCACGGAGATATCTACCGACATACATTAAAAAAAATACGCGCCGAATTGAGAACCTCCTCCTTTTTTGGAAGTCGGTTAAAACTAATATATTTATCTGCGGTCTGCGATTACTTTATATTCTCACAAGTATAAAATTACAGGTTTTTAAACGTCAGTCTTATTGGAATTCACTATATTAAAGTAAATACAAGTTTTTTTTATTTAATATCCAGTTTTTAATGACTTAACATATTATAATTTATAATTATGCCCAATTGGAGAAAAAACCATTTAGAAATCAAAATATTACGAAACCAAATGATAATCTAATGACTGATACCAAAAAAAATGCAAAGGCTGATGAATACATAATTTTATGACCCCGTATTGTCTAAATTTGGCATTCACACTTTGAAGCTAAACAACATAATCTTGGACTCAAAGCCTTAAATAAGCTACATTCTAATTTAATTTTATGCTCTTTCATACGAAGGAGTTCAAGATAAACAGAATGAAGCAAGCAAACATAACTTTAATGGACCGAAACGGAGCGTGACGAGTTAAAGCGCTAATTTGAGATAAAAGCCGATAAGAGTATTTAGAATAAAGACTAAATACAATATGTTTTACTTCTTGAAGGTAAAATTAACCAAGAGTTTGTAAATAGCAGCAATGCAACGTTATTTCACGATGGTTCTCAAGTTTTTAACACCGCTTTACAAATGGACACAACTGGTTTTTAAACGGTGTGTAGGAAACTAAACAAATGCTGACGTTTTCTACAAATAAGCACACACAATAAATCCAAAATGTATGTAAGATTTTTACGTTTGCACTAGTATGTAAGCACTGTTATTGTACGCGCGGCGCGTCCGTCGTGCGCGCGTTTGGAGGGCGAACTCGCGCGCTTTCCCCTCCCCCTACCAGAGAGCGTGGGCTGCGTTTATGCGCTGAGCATCTGAATAGCCATTTACGTAGCACCCCCTATAAGCATCTACAGACGGGACCGAACCGATTTGCTACTCTAATAAACGATTCAAGCTGTGAAGTTAACCTAAAAAAAATGTCGGCGCCTTAAAAAGAAGAGGCGTTAAAAGGCCACAAGCATTAGTATCGGGTGATCCAGGAATATTTGAAACGATTTGTAAAGTGTCCAGAGGAATTGTACAAAGCAACCTTCGTAGCCCATCGTACAAAGCATGAAAACTTTCAAATACCGTTTGTATCTGAAAACTTTACCTACTCATATCTTTGTTACAAATCTATTAAATTCATTTTCAAAACGTAATCGCTAATTGACTGTTGCAAAACGACTCCAGATGCACTATTAATAACATGATTTTTACATGACATAAGTTTCGGTCTTGAAGTTGCTGAACCTCAGGTTTCTCTCTGCGAGTCCTGCACTCTGCAGCCCAATTCTCTAACTCAAGGGCTATCAAAAAATGAAAGACACCCACATAACTTTTTGGTCCATTGAAGGTTTGCTATGAAATGTTATTTTTACTTACATAGCAAACTTTCAATGGATAAAAATAAAGTAGTAAAAAAGTTAGAGAATATGGGAGGTGTTATACGTTTCGCTACATCTAATCTGTAAGCGTTCACTAACTAGGTTGGAGCGTAAGTCGGGTAAGTGTGTAGGAGCGTAGTTACTTGTTCTTGTTTCATTAGCAAAACGCAAGTACAAATGGCATTTGGCTACGTCACTATAACCGCCGTGTTTGGTATCTTGAATTATGTATAACTTGAGATTATTTTAAGAGATACTTAAGGCTATAGTTTGAATATTTTCCTCAACGACTGCATTGTTGGCTTTGCTACGATCTCAGAAATTTAATACAAGTATCAAATGTGATTTAGACAACCAAACTGTTTATTAATTTTGCCTTCCAGTTATTAGCTTAGGCTGTTTAGAGTGACCCATTATGAGATTATCGTGCAATATTCAGAAAACTGCAGAAAAATGGTTTTCTAAAGGAATTTTTCTAGGAAATTACGTTTCACTTTCCTAACACACCTATTTATCATGGCATGGACTAACATATAGAGTTAATTAAGAAACATGGATTCCACCGTATTATAATCCCAAGGAAACACCTAAATTTCATATGACAAATGGAAATGGAAGAGGAATTGAGGAATAAGTAGGGTACAAAGATACTTAATGAGAAAGAAAGAGCGGATAAAACAGATGTAATCGAAACTACAAAAAGGTACGGTACAAATTTGGTTACGCAGCCGTCACTTCGACAAGCTGAACCGAATCTGAAAATGATATTCAAGCCACATTTTAGCGAACTGGTTCCTGACAGTTAGCACAATCTGGGGCAATGTATAAATATATATATATATAAATAAATATATAAGTATGTCATATATGTGTGGCTTTTATTTTTTGACAGCCAGTTAGTTAAAAGAATAGCGGGGTTGTTAGAGACGGCCGCCATGTTAAACCGATACCCCTAATCGTTTTCTACACGGCATCCTACCGGAACGCTAAATCGCTTGACAGCAAGTCTTTTACCGGTAGGGTGGTAACATCACAAGGCTGAAGCCTCCAACCAGGCCAGACCAGAGAAAATTCAGAAATTATGAAATTCCGAAATTTATCCTGACGGGGATGGAACCCGGAAACTCCCACGTTAAGACAACAGCACTCAAAACTGCTCGCAGGGAAGTCATCAAAAGCAGTTAGTTAAATAAGAAGATATCATAAAGCCTTTAGAAAGAAAACCTTCAATGAGTATGTCCTACCGGTTATGGCGTATGGAGCGCAAACGTGGACATTGTAAGTGACATTGCTTGAAGTGTTGCGAAGCTGAAGTGGCAATGGGTGGGGCACATAGTACGAAAAACCGATAGACGTCGGGGTCTCAAAGTGTTGGAGTCAAACCTCTATCGGTTGATGATGGTGCCTGATGCAGAATTCGCCTATTGTATCTACCTGATATACTATGTTATAGAGAATAGAGATAGAGCATTACTTTACAATGCTGCCGAATGCCGACAAAGGCAGGTAAAAATCTTGTACCTAAAAATAATAGGATAAAGGTCTTTTTGTAAGCAAGTGTAATTCTGTTGTTTTTTTGTTTGGTTGTTCCCTATTCATTCCTCGAATACTCATCCTTATATATATATATATATATATATATATAAAGACTTGCTGTCAAGCGATTTAGCGTTCCGGTAGGATGCCGTGTAGAAAACGATTAGGGGTATGGGTTTAACATGGCGGCCGTCTCTAACAACCCCGCTATTCTTTTAACTAACTGGCTGTCAAAAAATAAAAGCCACACATATATGACATACTTATATATATATATATATATACATCTTGAAGGACATGTTGCGTCCTACATGGCGTTATTTACCGATGATGCTGCGTCCCACTGACTTTGTGCGTCCGGAATACGGACGCAAGATTGACCGACCCTCATTTTTAGCCCAAGGGTCCCTTATGACAGTTAGAATGTAAGGGCGAAAAATTGGCATGGACGTAATTTCATCACTGCAATGCCTTTTAGCGTATAATATAGTTCCGCCATCGTCCGGCTGAAATTTGGAGGGCGCTAGTGTTCAGCGTATAATTTACCACGTATACTTTGAGTTCAGTTCACCCATCTTATCGTGTCCATTGAATATCGTACTTAATTTGTAAAGTTTTTATCATGTTTTCGTGACAACAATCTTGCGTCTCTTAAATATCCTTAAACGGGCACTAGGTACGGTGTCTGAGGGGCCTATTCGGGGTTCACGAGGGACGATGGCGCGGGGCGCGTGGCGGCGGGCTTGTAAACAAACAGACATGTGCCGGCTGTGAAGCTTGCCACCAAAGTGAATTATTTGCAAGTGCGTTAAAAGTGGTTATTTATTTGGTCTATTATTATGGTTAGTGATTATCTAATCTGATCTAATCTAATATTATATATATAAAATCGTTAAGGGATCAACGCACAGCCTAAACCGTTGGGGTTATTAACTTGAAATTTTGACAGTAGGTTCCTTTTGTGACGTAGGCGCTCACTAAGGAAGGATTTTTTAAAATTCCACCCCTAAGGAGGTGAAATAGGGGGTGAAAGTTTGTATGAAAGTCCGTCATTTCTCAAGTTATATCCATGAAACTTGGTATACGAGCTACTGGTTGAAAATGAAGAAATACGTGTTTCACAGTTTTTAAAAATTCTAACCCCGAAGGGTAGAAATAGGGGATGAGAGTTTGCATGAAAGTCCTTTATTTCTCAAGATAATCTCAAGTTATATAAACGAAACTTAGTATTTCGGCTTTCGATAAAAATTAAAGAATTACGTGTGTCGCAGTTTTTCAAAATTCAACCCCTAAATTGGTAAATAGGGGTTGAATTTTTTTATGACAGCTATAGCCATGAAACTTAATATATGAGTTGAGTTGCGAGTTAAAAATCAAGAAATACGTATTTCACAGTTTTTGAAAATTCGACCCCCAAAGGGGTGAAATAGGGGATGAAAATTGGTATGAAATGCCTTCATTTCTCAAGATATTTTACAAGTTATATCAACGAAACTTGGTATTTTCGGTAAAAAATAAAGAAGTACGTGTGTCACAGTTTTTCAAAATTTTACCCCCGAAGGGTTAAAATAGGGGTTGAAATTTTATATGAATGACCTTCATTTCTCGAGATATTGCTCAAGTTACATCTAAGAAGCTTAGTGTTTCGGCTTTTGGTAAAAAATTAAGAAGTACGTATGTCACAGTTTTTCAAAATTCAACCCCCAAAAGGGTTAAATAGGGGTTGAAAGTTTGTATGAAAGTCCTTCATTTCTCAAGATATTGCTCAAGATAAATCAAAAATGCTTAGTTTTTCGGCTTTTGGTGAAAAATAAAGGAATACGTGTGTCATAGTTTTTCAAAATTCAAACCCCAAAAGGGTAAAATTGGGGTTGAATGTTTGTTGGAAAGTCCTACATTTCTCAAGTTATAGCTATGAAAATTGGTATATTTACAGCGGATTAAAAATGAAGAAATACGTATTTCACAGTTATTGAAAATTCGATCCCTAAAAGGGTGAAATAGGGGATGAAAGTTGGTATGTAAGGCCTTCATTTCAAAGGATATTGCTCAAGTTATATCAAAGAAGCTTAGTATTTTGGCTTTCGGTAAAAAATAAAGAAGTACGTGTGTCATAGTTTCTCAAAATTCAACCCCCATAAGGGTAAAATAGGGGTTGAAAGTTTTTATGAAAGTCCTTCATTTCTCAAGTTATAGCCATGAAACTTGGTATATAAACTGCGAATTAAAAATGAAGAAATACGTTTTCACAGGGATGAAAGTTGGTATGTAAGGCCTTCATTTCACAGGATATTGCTCAAGTTATATCAAAGAAGCTTAGTGTTTTGGCTTTCGGTAAAAAATAAAGAAGTAGGTACGTGTGACACAGTTTTTTCAAAATTCAACCCTCAAAAGGGTAGAATAGGGGTTGAAAGTTTGAATGAAAGTCCTTCATTCCTCAAGTTATAGCCATGAATCTTGGTATTTAAACTGTAAATTAAAAATGAAGAAATACGTGTTTCACAGTTTTTGTGAATTCGATCCCTAAATGGGTGAAATAGGGGATGAAAGTTGGTATGTAAGGCCTTCATTTCACAGGATATTGCTCAAGTTATATCAACAAAGCTTAGTGTTTTGGCTTTCGGTAAAAAATAAAGAAGTAAGTGTGTCACAGTTTTTCAAAATTCAATCCCCAAAAGGGTAAAATAGGGGTTGAAAGTTTGAATGAAAGTCCTTCATTTCTCAAGTTATAGCAATGAAACATGGTTTGTAAACTACGGGTTAAAAATGAAGAAATACATGTTGCACAGTTTTTGAAAATTCGATCTCTGAAAGGGTGAAATAGGGGATGAAAGTTTGTATGTAAGGCGGTCATTTCTCACGATATTGCTCAAGTTACATAAACGAAGCTTAGTGTTTTGACTTTCGGTAAAAAATAAAGAAGTACATGTGTCACAGTTTTTTAAAATTCAACCCCCAAAAGGGTAAAATAGGGGATGAAAGTCTGTCATAAATTTTTAAGAGCCATTAATTAAACTTGGTATTTTGTGGTAACTTGGTTGGGTTTTATTGGAATTTTGGGTCAAGAAATACCTGATTCACATTTTTTTGTAAATTTTATCCCCAAAGACGTTTAATAGATAGTTTGTCCTCCAATAACATTTTTTGCATGAGTATAGTTGAAGATCTGGATAGTGACGTAGGCTTCTTTTTATCCCGGAAAATAATGAAGTACTGTGGAAATTGAAAAAAATTTATGCCACACGAACGAGTGACGCTCAATCACACCAGAACGGCTGAACGGATTGATTTGATGAAATTTGGCACAGAGATAGATTGTAGTCTGAAATTACACGTAGGCTTCTTTTTATCTCGAAAAATTTAAGAAGTCCCGCGGGAACCAAAAAATTCTCAAATGAATGTTTGTTACTCAATCACGCCAGAACGGCTGAACGGATCTGGATGAACTTTAATCATGAACGTTCATGACTTTAATACAGAGATAGATTATAGTCTGGAATAACACGTAGGCTATTTTTTATCTCGGGAAATTAAAGAATTCTCGCGGGAACCAAAAATATCTCAAGTGGATGTTTGTTACTCCATCACGCCATTACGGCTGAATGGATCTGGATGAACTTTGAACAGAGATAGATTATAGTCTGCAATAGCCAATAACACATAGGCTACTTTTTATCCAGTATAATTAAAGATTTCCGTGGGAGCCAAAATAAAACAATCCACGCGGACGAAGTTGCGGGCATCAGCTAGTCATTATCATATCTTTAAACGTTGTCTGAAAAACTACTATCTATCTATGTAATGGAGCAGAATGTAGTCTATTATATGTTATGTATAAATAGTTATTTATGGTAGATATTTATATGTGTATTATTAGTATGTAGTGTTTATGTAGTCTATCTTATTCTAGAAAAACTAAATTGATTACGCCGATGTCTGTTATCTTGACCTGACTGAAGATCTTTTAAATAAGTTAGAACGCTTGCAAAACTTATGCATTCGATTTATTTTTGGCCTAAGGAAGTACGATCATGTTTCGGAATATAGGAGGAGACTTAACTGGCTCCCTATCAGGCTAAGGCGTAATCTCCATATCCTCTCTGTTCTCTATGCTACCCTTTACCACCCATGGTCGCCCCCTTACCTAAAGGAACGATTCAGGTTCCTTAGCTCCTTCCCAATCCAGCATACCTTGCGATCTGCCAGTGACAACAAACTTAAAATCGCCAAACGTAACGCCGAGGGATATGCAGACTCGTTTACCATAAAGGCGGTCTTATTGTGGAACGCACTCCCAGCTGATATCAGACGAGCAAAATCTCTACCGGCCTTTAAAAGTCGTGTCAAGAAGCATTACCTATCGCTGTAAACTTGTTCTTATTATTATTTGTGTTTAGGTATTGTAAATTAGTCATATGTAATTTAATATTTATGTATATAATATGTGTTATATTTAAATATATATTTATTATATGTATAATTTTTTATCTGTTATAGTATGTAACTATTAGAATGTACGTTTATGTATTTATGTTTTATTTCATGCGATTTCCCGTCTCACAGCAAGTACGGTCCATTCATGTGGGTTGCCTGGCAGAGATCACTTTAGTGATAAGGTCGCCTTTTGTTTATAATGTTGTAATAATGTCCTTTGTGTATTCCTTTTGTTTAAGCAATAAAGAATTTTAATAATAATAATAATAATAAATTGCTTGCCACGCAACCCATGATTTCGCCAATCCAATCACCAAAGGTTGTCTGGGAGAGATCGCTTTAGCGATAAGAACGCCTTTGCACGCTTCACTACGATTAAGCTTCTCTTTTTGTAATTATATATTTCTATTTATTTCTTGTGTGCAATAAAGAATACAATAATAATAATAATAATTATGATATATGCAGAGCATTATACGGAATTGATTTAAACATACAGTTGGATGGAGGCGGGAATGTGCATGCAGTGTTTTTAACGTATACGGAGATATTCAGTGTGCAAGAAAGATTTAAGAGTGAACAGACGCACAAATTCATTTATTCGGAACCAATCTGAATTCAGTAGTAGATAGATGTAATTTACTTATAATAATCATTATGATATATGCAGAGCATTATACGGAATTGATTTAAACATACATTCGGATGGAGGCGGGAATGTGCATGCAGTGTTTAGTAGGTATACGCAGGTATTCAGTGTACAAGAAAGATTTAAGAGTGAACGGACGCACAAATTCAGCTAGAAATATTTAATTTGAATATCACCATTTAACGTTTAAATGAAATTTGACGTCGACTTCTGATATGATACTGATTAAAACATCTTACATACGCACTGAAAATATTAAAAATCTCACTACATTCAGTGGACGCCGCAGGGTGGTAGTTTGTAAAGACGCAAGAAGTCCTTCGCGATTTATATATATATATATATATATATATATATATATATATATTATATCTATAAAGCAGTAAATTGCGATTTCGACAGTGGACATGGTTGAAACATCTTTGGTGATACAATCGCAGAAACAGTGTTGTTTTAAGCAAATTCTCTGATTGTTAACATTCTTGAGTGCTATAACGCTTTTAGTAAGCCCTATATGTGTAAAGATAACTGAAAAATGGATGGCAGAAAGTAATGACATATCCACTAATAGCACAAACTGCTGGATCTAGACAGTTTCCGAAGGGGTTCCAATTTTCGAGAATGCAGTGTAAATTTTGAAAATCTCCATGCAACTGAAACAGCGGAGATCAGCTAGTTTGTTCATTATAACAATAAAGAAATATAATCTATACTTAATACTTAATATTATAAATGCGAAAGTTTGGATGGATGTATGGATGTCTGGATGCATGGATGTCTGGATGTATGGATGTTTGTTACTCAATCACTCCCCAACGGCTGAACGGATCTGACTGAAATTTGGCACAGAGACTACTTTTTATCCCAGAAAATTAAAGACTTCCCGCGGGAACCAAAAAACCTCAAACCACGCAGACGAAGTCGCGAGCATTCGCTAGTAATAAATAAATACAGTCCTGATTGAATAATATCCTGCTATGCTAAAGCATCGAAATAATGTAAATTAGTCTTTGAGCAAAAAAACTACTCTGGTAAACCGGATAAAGATTATTGCGGTAAGCCTTAATATTTTCAAATACTTGATTAGATTAATGAAGCTTCTTTCAGTTTAAATATAAAGGAAAGCGTAAAATACAAAATTGATATGATTTATCTATCATAAAATACATTTTGGTACGTAACAATTGCGGGCTGGGGCGTCAAATTATAACATTACAATGGAAATGAAATATGACTCAATATGATTCACAACTGAGATTTATCTATTTAGAAATTGCCAAGTATTGCAATTTTCAGTGGTCTTACTTTTCCTTTCTTCGTTGAGCTGAAAACTATACGACTTATGCAATCACTATAATGTCGCTATTAGTCTCAATAAACGCAAACGCAAAAACTTTAAGAAGGCCTATGACATAACCGAAAAGTGGAGCAAGTACATTGTATTGATCTCACGTTTGGTTTCATTGTCTTAAGCTGTTGAGCCAATTAAGTGCATCGTAATTCATCAAACGTATAGAGGTGACGAGGTGTAAACGTGATTTGGGATGCTTTTGATACAGAGTACAAGTTACAAATAGATGCATTGGAACATGGACAGAGAGGCCAATTCTTTGGTACGCAATCGTATCAGAAATAACAGCACTAAATATCTGTCAGTCTGTCGACTGTCATAATGAATTTGGCGGAAAATAAAAAATATCACTATACAAAGTTAGCAATTAGCGCTAGATTTAGACCTTACAATTAGTTTAGTTTAGAGATTCTAAACAACATAATAAGCCACGTTTGTCAAGTAGTTAAAATTAAAAGTGACACTTTCAGGGAATTTGGTAAACTAGAATAGAACATTACCATATTTTTTTTAAATACCAGGCGGGAAATTATTTTGTTTATAGAATGTAAGAAAAAATAAAGAAAGTAACTAGGTGTAATTGTATGCAGAATTATGCACGCATAACAAACTGATAAGATTTAGTAACAGTAGAAATGAAAATAACAATCAATTAAACACGCTAATCGGTCAACGCCGCTCACTCCATGTAAATATTTTATCTAAGATCAGACAGACAGTATAATTCGCTTACTTTTTTCACCGGACAGTGAATACGTGGTTTTTTAAACCGCTTTCATTCAAGTCTTGTTTCAGGCTGTCGAGCGGCGGAATTCCGTATTACCCAACGAAGGTTACCGAATCGATGACTATAAACTTCTGGTGGATAAGTTAGTCATATATTTCTTTCTTGAAGTTGAAGCCGTAGATGGGAATATACGTATCTACAAAGCTAGGGGGCTTACTACCATATCTTTTTAATATTGTTGAGGTTCATGTTGTAGAATTATAATCCTTATTTTAGGGTCAGGTACGTGACATTAAACTGTCAGTTTGAAATAATACTGCTTTAAGCGATGGCAGTAACACCCCAGCTCGGATTCTAATGGTATGTATGAAACGCTTAAAGCAGGGATTCCTAAAGTGGTCGATTCCAGTTTCCCGGGGGTCGACATAAACGAAAAGTGACTGAATTTGTATTAATAATTATTAATTAAATTTGATAAGTTTCCTGAATTTTATGTCTATTTATTTAACTTGACATAATTTTCTCAAATGATGTTACGTTTACTCACTTAGCCAACCGCAAAGTTTTTAAATTGATAAGTATTTTGTATCAATAGGAAAAAAACTGGAGATAGGATTTTTAAAGTAATTTGGCTATCTGAGGGGTCTGAGGTATCAGTTCATTTTGGTAAATGGGTCTCTTGCCCAAATAGTTTGGGAATCTCTGGCTTAAAGGAATATTCTGACAAAACGAATAGTTATATAGTCAATGTTTTAGTGTTTGTTTGCAAGGCGAAGCTGCATCTGCCTTAAAACCAGTTAGAAGATCACGAGGAGAAAAAATAAATCGAGTAATAAAGGTCACAATAGAGTCTTAATTCCGGATCTAATACTCTATCTCTTCTCTATGTACAAATAAACTGGATTAATAATAAACGAGAAAAAGGGACCGCTAATATTATTTTATTATTAAATAGGTAGTTAAGACATTACGACTTACGAGAAGCTTGAAGTATTATAGTATTATCTGAACTATTATCTATTCTGTGGTAATATGTCACAACTGCAATAGTAGTCTTGTTACAGTTCATTAGTATGAACAGAGCTATCTCATCCTATGATCTAGATCACTTGACTAACATTCTACCGAAATGGATGCTAATGAACTGAGTTCTGAAGCACCGTATATAGAATTCCAATTGTCTTTTGTAGATAACTTATAGCCACTATAAACTGAAGTGACATCTAGAGTATAACATTTATTCTTATCTTATCTAACAATTGCATACTTTGAATGGATTTTGCTTAATGGCAGAGTAATAGTTTTTGAAGATCAACTTTGAAATTAAATTTAAATACGCGATTTTTCTTAAGTTTTATTTGTTGAGACGTAGTATCTAATATTTCTGTGTCCACATTAAATGTGATGTACTTACGCGCAATTTACACATACTTAAGTCCTAATCGACTGCAATAAATGAGCGAAGTAGTGTCAGATTTCAAAACTCAATAAACTGTAACGAAGATTTATAATAATTTTTTGTTAAACCTGATTTATGCTCATCGCTATATTAAGACGTATGATGTTGCAACTTGGGAGTAAATAAAATATACTTTTGCTTTCGTGAACATTATCGATGAATAGCAGTGAGATTATTGCAAAAGAAGTGTTGGAAAACATAAAGACTGGAATTAAACGTGAGACATTAAATGAAGAAATCACAGAACTTTAATTGTAATACAATAACAGCTCATGCACTTTCATTTTCACCAAGGTGATGCTGCTCGTATACGGTTAATAGTCGATGCAAGTAATGAACTGAAAGTTGAAGGCTGCCTGCATCATTAATTAACTGGACTATAACTGTATTTTGAGGTAGATTAGGTACGCTTATCGTCGTTATTCTTTAAATACGATTTACTACTACTAATTTTAATTAATCAAGAATGTTTATATCGAAGCCTCAAAATCCTAACCAAATCTTAGACTTTTGAAGAAGAATAAACTCAAAAAGAAGAAAGTTTTTGAGAACATTAATTTCTCTATTTAAGACAAGTATAAGCAGTTGATGTACATTTGACAATGATGGGTCTAGCGATCTATCTATCTTATCGGACTTTGTTTTTCTCTTATGTATGCAGAACACTGTGTGTGTTTAATTTAGGTCTTCTTATAAACTTAAACAATATTCTGTTTTGCAAGACGGACCAACTCTCAAAATATTTCCCATACAATTTCAAAGAGATTACAAACGTCAAACAAGTATGATTTCAGCGATACCATCGAACATACCAAACAGCTTGTTATTACCAATATTTGAAGCTTAAGCAACCGCAAGTCATGTTGATTCGGAATCGGATCATTGGGTAGGTATAACCATTGAGATGATTATACTACCAATTTAAGTTGACCCGACAGCCCAAAGAGTTATCAAACATTCTGAGATTCATTTTATAATTTGGTTGCATTACGTGGCCATATTTTTACGGTCAAGAGTGAAGCATAGCATAGGTTACGTGTGAAGACAGTGAGAACGGCGATGAATATTGTTTTTTATTTCCTTTGTTCGGTGGTATGTCGCAGAGGCCTTGAAACAAACATCTATTCGGTATAAACGAATGAAACTCGTCTTGGGTTTTGCAATCATTTCTCAGAACATTTGTTATTTGTACCGTACGAGTTGAAAGATAGGGGCCATCTCTATATTTTGTGGAGTGTACAGGCAATAATAAACACCTAAATAAGTACGTGCCCCATCATCACATTAGAAACTCCATGGAAACCTAGGCCATCTGCTAGCTTCTGAAGTGAGCCAGGTTGCCTGTGTGACGGTTCAGTGGGAAATTGCGTTTTTTGCACAAAGGATTTATATACATAAATATCTATTTTACAGAGGCTGGCTTAATATTAATGAAGATATAAATAGAAACGATAGATAATAAGAAGATATAAGAAGAAAACGAAAGGATTTAATACCTAAGCCAAAATAGCGGGACTGTTGTTAGCAATTGATCAAGTAAATCCATACTAATATTATAAATGCGAAAGTGTCTCTGTCTGTCTGTCTGCTACGCTTTCACGGTCCAACGGGGAAGGACATAGGCTACTTCTTATCCTGGAAAATTGAGAAGTTCCCGCGGGAATCAAAAAAACTTAGTCCACCCAAACGAAGTCGCGGGCATCATCTAGTGTATATGTAGTGTATATGTACATCGCTGTGTACACATAAGTAGAGTTTTTGTCTGGATCCTGTTTTTCATTTCATGTATTTTGACAATGTTTCGGTGGCAACCTGTTTTGTGTACCTACCTTTGCAATAAAAATAAAATAAAATTTAAGTCACCGTAAGATTGCAAAAACCGTTAGATTGTAATCTAAATAGCGAAATTGTAAACTGTCTACAGATTTTGAACCGTTCGATATTCTGAGTGTAAATTTTTGAAATATTCATTGTATTTACGTTTTCTTCTCTTTCTTGTAGGTTAGGTTAGGGTTCGACATAAATAAGAAGGTAAGTGCCCTTAGGTTTTATCGGGTTAATATACCGAACAGACTAGAATCTACCGAAAAATAATGCGTTAAATTGTAATCTGTTTTTGCAATTTTACGGTGACATATATAAGAAATCTATAGTTGTTAGAGTTAAGGTATGTCGATATTCAAGAACCACAATTGGTTTGTCCACATTAAATAATTCAATTTCTGAACTTGATTTGAAAAAAATTCTTTGCTATATCTTTATTACTTTTCGTATCTTTTCGACTTGAAGGACATGTTGATTACTCTGAGGTTCAATTTATAATCCGCTTACAATAAATAGTTCGAATGACTTGACCATTTTTTACGGTCAGTGATGAAGTATGAAGGCTACGTGAGATCACAGACTTAAACTAGCGGCACGCTATGATGGCCGGTTTGACGTTTGTCCGCTCATGAAGTTCCGTATTAATTGATAACGACTTTGAAGGAAATAATTGTATTACTTTATTGACGATAGTGATGTGCAGAGATTCATAAATTTTATCGAATGTAGTTTCTCATGAAGTTCCGTATTAATTGATAACGACTTTGAAGGAAATAATTGTATTACTTTATTGACGATAGTGATGTGCAGAGATTCATAAATTTTATCGAATGTAGTTTTAGGTTTAGGACTCAAAATTTATTTATTAAATTGATTTCTTAAATGTATACAAGTGTAGAAAAATCAGTTTGCACCATTTAAGGGGTGAATGTACTTGTGAATATGAACAATTTTCACTATGTGGACAAACCTCTGAAATCGCAAAAAAATATCAATAAATTTTTAAAAATGGAATCTAATACGATCGTCACATAGGATCGCTGGCTAGCACAACTACTACCTCCGGCAAACTCGCGTCAATGCTCAATGCAAAACAAAGCAGTTTCGAATTGACGTTGCTTCGAAAAGTATAAACTGTCAGTGCAATGCGATTGTGATATAGTTTTGACCTGGCTTTGGATTTCAAATATTGATACTGCATTACTGTTGACCCTTGCTCGTTAATTTGGACTCTGTTCAAGCCCTTTGTTGTGGATTTCGTCGATATGACCGAACGTACGCAGAGAACTGTTCTAAGTAGTCAGACACGTGAGTTCGTAATACGCCTTCGTAACTATTTCGATCGTGAAGCTCAAAATGGAGGGCCAATTTTACCTATAACGTCAGTGGTTGAACGCGTAGCTGATGCGCTTAATATTGGACAACGAACTGTTAGACGGATAACTAAAAAAAAATATGGCGAGACTGGCACAGAAGAAAATAAACTTCACACACCAAAAAAGAGAAAACGAGCAAAACCAGTCGTAGGCATCGATAGCTTTGATGCCGATGCTATCCGAAGACATGTTTACGGCTACTATTTACAGAAGGAGTATCCAACAAGAAAAAAGTTGGTGCATTCACTGAAGGAAGCTGGATTATTCTTCGGTGGGGAAAGTTCTTTAACGAAGATTTTGAAGACCATTGGATTTCGATACAAAAAATGTAACAAACGCAAAATATTGATGGAAAGATTTGATATAGCGATGGCAAGGTATACTTTTTTACGGCAAGTGAAAGAAATCAAAAATTGGCAAAATGTTGTGTTCTTGGATGAAACATGGCTTAATGCTAACCATACTGTAGGCCGTTCTTGGAACGATGACACAGCAGCATCTACTTCCAAAGTTCCTGTAGGAAAAGGATCGCGACTTATAATTTGTCACGCCGGAACCATCAACGGGTTTGTCGAAGGTTCTCTCATGGCTTTTGCGTCAAAAACCACTGGAGACTATCATGAAGACATGAATGGAGAAAAGTTTACTGAATGGTTTACCTCAATGTTGTGTAGCCTCCCTGAACCATCTATTATAATTATGGACAACGCCCCATACCACTCGATGCAAATTGACAAGCCACCTGCCCAATCCCAAAAGAAAGCTGATATCGTCGCATGGCTTCGTAAAAATGGCGTAGATGCAAACATGAATATGTTAAAAGCGGAATTAGTACGTCTTTTAAAAGAAAACAAACCAACCAAGATCCGATACGTCATTGACGAAATAGCATTAGAACATGGGCACAGAGTTATACGGTTACCGCCTTACCATTGTGAGTATAATGCGATTGAGTTGGTGTGGGCTCAAATTAAGGGATATGCTGCAAGACACAATACAGAACCCCCATTTACCACAAAAAAAATGCTAAAATTATTAGAAGAAGCTTGTGAACATGTGACTAAAGGAGACTGGGAAAAGGTTGTGAATAGAACTGTTAAATTAATAAGGGAAGATTATGAAAGAGATGTGAAAATAGATAATATTATAGAAAACGAACATATAATTATTAATGTATGTGATGATAGCAGTGACGACAGTGAAAATAGTAGTATGGACGAATCTGATTAATTATGGCCTTTTGTGGCACCTTTTTTGGTATCTTTTGTATTCATATGTTTCTTGTGTGCATATAAAGTATGTATATTCATTTTCGTTCAAATATTCAGTTCGTTCAAATAAATTAAATAAACATATACATTTTTGTTTTATTAAACCTATTTAATCAGGTACAAAAACAAAACTTAATTGTTTTTTGTTCGAGAATAAATTGACATTCCACATCACTATTGTAATGTGTCAAACCGGCCATCATAGCGTGCCGCTAGTGTAGTTATGTGGGTGAGTTATTTTGATTGGAATGTCGGTTCTTCATTTATTTTTTCTTCATTTTATGTCGGTGGGCCTGATGTGGTGTAGGAAAGAAACTTGATGATCATTCGTTGTCATTATAAACTAGATTCTCCACTATGTGATTAAATTTATAAATGTATCTTTTACGAATAGAGGGTAGGTATTTTCTCTCTTAAGTTTATTTTAGTACTTATTAGTTACTGCTTAGCACGGATAAATGAAATACTGTATGACGATATTTTTTCTTTCTCGTTATTCTATACAGATAATTATTGGTATATATTCCACATGAAATTATACAGAAATTTATTGGTATAGGACAGGTAGAGAGAGACTAGAGACTATCTGAAATAAAATAATCAAACTAAACAGATATCCCAGGAATTTACTTAATACGTACTCGTACCTAAGCATATAAAAAATTGGCAGTCATAGGGACTGCCGATAGAAGTGAAAACTCATTCTTTTTAACTTTAAATTAAATTATTAGGATATATACCTTATCACTAAGGCATTAAAGTTTAATTTCGAATGGAGTATAATTATATGTTCGCGAGCATGTCGCTCTTCGCGAGTATGTCGGTCACGCGAATTTACATTTTTACCCCCTACCAAAAAGTACTCAACGCGCCTAAAGAAGTTTTTACTTCAAAAGACAAACTGACATATTTTATTATCAATGTCGATACAGCTAAAGCCGCTGCACTTAGAAACTTAATTCTGCATGCTCGACGTAAACTCCCGCTAAGACTGAATATTTTCAGTAAGTACTTATAATATTTAATGTAGGTGAAACTGATGACATAAACTAATTTGTCAATAGTGTTCTACGGTCTAGTAATGAATCCGTTATGTTTTGGTTGCAGCGACGATGATAATTAGTTATTGTTATTTTTTGTTCAATCTTTTGCATGTTTGTCACATCGGCCTTGGCACGCGGATGGCGGTACGGAGGGTAGATCGTATCGTGAGCTTCACGCTTATAACTGCATTCGATATGGTATGTTTTATCGTTAACTCTGTAAAAAGTGGAAAGAAAAGAGTTTCCTTTGTGATTTGAGTAACGAGTAAAGAAATATTGTCGCCGCGATCCGACGATCCACGCCGTTTGATTTTATTTGGAAGTCATAATATTTGGATTAGGGCTAGGATTAAGCATCTAAAATTCATTGAAACGCCCGCAACCTACCTCAATAACGTGACACTTTAGTCAAGTTTCAGGTTCATCCATTCATCACAGGCAACTGCTGGACAAAAGTTTTTTGAGCCACCACACACGGTCCTCCGCCTTCCTGATCACGTCCCGCCACGGAGCGCGAATCCAAAATAAGACTGAATTGAGAAATCGTCTAGCTCTATATAGGCTCTAGAGCCTAGGCACGCGCATTCCATCGCATTGACTGCCATCTGCATTAGCATTTGCCAGTAATACGTTTTACGAAACTTGTATTGATCCCTAAACGGATTTGTTGTTGTATCCTTTGTGTACAGTTACTCACAGAGTATTTTAGTTACTCATTCTATTTCAATGCAGCCAAACCTAAAATTATAAGTGTTTATAAAAATTCTTTCCGAAAAACCGGACGGCTTTATCAAGGATAAGCAAAGACGCATCAGGCTCGCCCGACTTCAACATAGTGTATAGAAATCCAAATTATTTTTTTACTTTACAGTGGCTTTGGAAGTCGGTTTTTTGGAAATAATTTTTATTTTTAACTTCATCTTTAAGTGTCAGGGTTGAGGATTTGGAGGCAGAATTTTTTATGGGAACACCTCGAGAGCTATCTCTAACGACTGAAAAAAAACCGGCCACGTGCGAGTCGGACTCGCGTACCGAGTCTAGTTTTCCTTTATCTATAAGACGTTGCTTCATACCAAATTTCAAGATTACCCTGCAGGTTTTGATTCCCTTGCGAGTGTCGAAAATTTGCAGCACAAACGGCTGTATCTTTTGATTGCGTTGGCTTAGAAGTTTGATTTTTAGAAGTAGACCTGAGTATTTGATATGAATTTCAGCTTGATACCTCCATGCGTTCCTTAGAAAAAAGGTCTTGACAGACAGACAGACGGACAACAAAGTGATTCTATAAGGGTTCCTTTTTTAGGGTTTTTAGGGTTTACTGAACCACAAAAAACTGAGAACCCTGACTCAAAGCAGTGTTTTATACAACCCCTAGAGATTTTTCGAATATGTATTTCATTTTTAAAAGGCATTACTTGAGAAAAGAATTTGAAGACAGAAAACCTCTGAGGCTGGGTTGCATAAACATAATATTTTGATGGAGAAGTAACCTATAAAAGGCGCACAAATAAAGCGTTCATTCACCATTCCTTTGCCATGAAGCAGCACTAACAAAAGTAATAGATGTTAACGTTTTTACTTGTGTTTTTCGGAACGTAAGTTACCAATGTTTTGAAATTTGAATAATTCGGCCCAAAACAAAGATTTAATTAAGTTCAAAGACCCCTAGTTAGGCTCGAATAGGTGGTATTATGCTCAGGCGCACACACCGATAGGCGGTGGGCGGCGGTTTATGTGATAGGTGCCGGATTCCTGCGCCCGCGCTACTCTGCTAGTCCGAACGAGATCTGTGCGCAGATTAAATCCATTGTTTTAGGCACGTTTGGCTTATTGAATTGTTTTGAGGTTTTATTAAGTAACAATTTTAGGTGCGTGGGTTTACGAAGCGTGCTTCAGTTTTTTTAGTTATCTTGGTGGGATGTAGTGGAAAGGAAAGAACGGTAGTTTGTGGGCGAAAAATGCCGCAGACTTATTTTTTATTTAATATTATAGGCTTACGCTTGACCAGAGTACGGTAGGTATATTTATAGATGTACCTACCGAAGGTAACGCCATATTATGCTGTGATACTTGCTCACCCCTAATTGAGAATTTCTTTTCTCCACCTCTATATAGCATCACAATACCTATCACTTCTTAACAAGCTTATAGGAATTCTGGAATTTGAAGCCATGATCCTACTAACAACTACTACTTACTATTCACATATGATTCATAGATAATATAATAGACAGATAAATAATTATTTATTGCACAAACTTAAAACGGAAACAAAAAGGTAAAAAGATAATAATAATTGTTCTTCAAGAAAACCTTTGCTGAGAGTAGATTATTAAAAAGAGTGCGGGTAAGATTCCAAGGATGTTAAGCCAAGGCTCTTTATTTATAATTACTAGGCTGTTGGTTAGGTAGGCTGTGGAGTGCTGCTGGTTTCCTGACGCTTTAATAGTACCTACTGGAATTCTAAGCCACAGACAGCTTTTATTTATAATAATAAATTTATTGCCCCATCGATACCCGTTTTTGAAAATCAGTGGTAGGCCATACTACCTTATCTGTCAGTTGTCAGTTATCACAGCATATACTATGCGCATACGCAACCGACACAAGCTTTGCATGATCTTACGCAACTAGACATAAGCAAGTAGTTTAATATATTATAATGAATATCTTATTTGTTTCATTTCCTATAAGTATTTACGCTCTAATAAATTTAATAATAAAATTAAACGTCTGCATATTCATGAGTTACGTATATTACGAGCTCACTTTCCGTTTAGCGGATGCACTTTTACGAGCTAGTATAAGGAATCGATTATGATACTAAAAGTAAATGTTTATTTATTACATAATTAAATATAAAACTAAGTAGAGCAGCTAATTTAAATAATTATTCTGGCTTATAGAAAGAGTTTTAAGTAATTAGGTATATTGTACACAATCTACCTGAAACCTTCTTGAAACGATTTTCAACTAAATTGATTTAGTGCTGTTCTTTTCCCGAGGGATCAGCAGTAGGGCGACCGCGTATCTTCTGCATCAATTATTGTTACAGTATCAATTGTTGTGATTGACTGAATTTACGGTATTCTTGCTGCGTCAATGGATTTTGTCCAATAGTGGATGAGTATTATCCAATCAGAGGTGATTGCGATCGTTACACTGTAGCTGTCAGAGATACGCGGTCACACTCTTCCACTATTGGACAAAATCCATTGACGCAGCAAGAATACCATAAATTCAGCCAATCACAACAATTGATACTGTAACAATGATTGATGCAGAAGATACGCGGTCGCCCTGCTGAAACAGAATCTGATGACAATAAATTTAGTCTTGCCATTTTAATTTAGATAATTCCAACAAAATTAACGAATTTGTACTAAGGTGCTAACCAAAACATTGTACTCAAAACTTATCTGATGTTACATTCACTTATGATACGCTCCGCCATCTCTCGCAGCTTCAATAAACTATATCGTCGTACATGGTTTCGATAGCGTTGTTCGTCTAAGTTCATAGATGGCGCTGACAATTGACAAGATTTAAACTTATTTGTATAGATAGACGGCGACGCAGCGTGGCGTACAAATTCAACTTACAACTAAAATCATTATGAATCCTTGGCTAACTAATTTAATAATATCTAGTGTTAATTGCTTACCTTTATCTTTAGCATCACTCTGTTTCGGTGAATTCTGCCACTGGTGTCTGACTTTCTGTGACCAGCTGACCGGGCTCTTTCGACTTCTCTCGCGCACTCTACAAATTATCATATTCAAATTAATACGCAAAACTATAACGAATTATCAGGTGACAGTGGCGCACTTTCCCCGAACATTTTTACACTGATCCAAACATAAATATCATGCGTCCCTTAGCTAACAACACCGCATAAGTCATTTTTTCCAACTTTACAGGAGACGAAAAAAACTGTCTATTTAAAAAAATCGGTGGAATTTTTCTGTTGTTATTTATTAAATACCCTATGTAGCGGTTAAGAAATAATTATTTATACTTATTTTGACGATTTACTTTATTTTGGCTTTTATTGTATGACTTGAGCTGTGTTGACTGATATTTTATTAGATTAAGGCGGTGTTCTTTGCGAAAATGTTAGGGAATAAGATATTAATAGATGATTTACAAAGAAAAGTTTTTATTAAGAAATATTTCAAGAATAATTAACAATCGTTATAACAGAGGTATCTGCAATTGAGCGTAAGTGCTTTTAATTTTATAATTATTTTCTTTTTATTTTAATTGGTAAATAATATTTAAAACATAGTCTTTAATAAACTCCAACGAAACAAGATATAATAGTAATAAAATTATAAAAATAAAAAATAATACTCAAAATCTCTAGTCTAATAGTTAGTTGCAGTCTTCATAGGCCTATTACACTGCACTTTCTACAGGGCCCTGTGGTAAGGGTGGATGTAGCCGCTAGTTAGAGCGTCGCTTATTACACAGCAATAAGGACCAATTAAGGGACCCTTACTCCCTAGATTTTATTACACTACACTGATTCAAATGTAAGGGTCCCTGTTAAAGTGCAGTGTAATAGGCCTATTAGCGATTGCTGTGCGGAAGATCATCTTAGAAAGAGTGGCAACTAGATGGTAATATACTTTCTAGGTCTTGCAAATCATCATACTTACGCTTTTAAATGGTATTATAGCTGCATTCAGTTTCTGCAGGTGATTTATTTGTTTAATGCTGTTAATTGGCGTGGGACGATGTGGTAACGGCTGAAAACCGTCATCAAAACCAATTTTATACCAAATTGTGCCATTTGGTCTGTATTCTAGCATACGTGCATCTGTGACGACTGGGCCACCTGTCTTTTTACCAGGCCGTATAGATTTATAAATAATAAAGTCGGTAAAAAAATGTATAGTCCAAATAACGAGCTTCATAAGGCATAGGATCACTCCTAGCGGGGTTTTAGTTATGGCCATCCATGTATTGTTGTGGAAGGTAAATTTCTTTACCTTTTAATTTACACTCTATTGTACTGCTATGGCCTTTTTTCAGGTACTTTTGAGTAATCTCAATATTTTTTTCAATCAAACGTACCTAATAAAGCAATGCTTAAGGTAACATTGCGATTTTGAGCACAACAGCCATCGGAACTATGACAGACTAACGACTTGTGCGGTGTTGAGAGGCCATCCGACTTGCGCGCTGTCACTAATTTTCGAATTACGGCTCTGATTGGCTGAAATCTATATCATGTGACCAATGGTTAGACGCGCAATGAGCAGCTCCATCGAAATGCATTTAAATGTGAAAACCGCCAATTTTCGACTTGAGCGGTGTTGTAAGCTAAGGGACGCATGGTAATATCGGTGTTAGATAACGCTGTTTACTTAACTCTTTGGAAAAATGTTATTGAGATAGTCGTATTAATGGTTAATTTATAGGTCACCAGAATATTTCAAAGTTATTCCGTAGTTTGTTTATTAAAATCTTCTTAGCAACAGCAAGTCATGCAGTGGCGTGCACAGTATTCGGAGCCACGGAAGGCATTGGTTAGGTAGCTTCCCTTTTTTCAGACAATTCAATGCGAAAAATAAGCATTGAGCTTTTTTTACTAGGGTACCTAAGCAATGTTTTTACACAGTAAACAGATACAAACAGTAGTGAAACTACCTAGAAACGCTCGAAACAGCTCACTCACACAAACATGCGCATCGACGAGACCCCTAAGCGGTCGTCGCAATGCCGTCAGTAGTGAGTGTCGCGTCATGACGAGTGTCTATTTCCGCGATCTTTTTAAAAATACCAGCGAGTGTATTGCGTAGTATATATGTCACCGTAAGATTGTAAAAACCGTTAGATTATAATCTAACTCGCGAAATTCTAAACTGTCGAAAGATTGTAAACTGTTCAATGTTGTGAGTGTCAATTTTTGAAATATAAATTTTATTTACGTTTTCTTGTCTCTTTCTTGTAGGTTAGGTTAGGGTTCGACATAAAAAATCAAGTAGTGAATATAGAGATAAAACTTAGGTTTTATCGGGTTTAAATACCTATCAGATTACAATCTACCGGAAAATAATGCGTTAAATTCTAATATTTCGACAGTTTAGAATTTCGCGAGTTAGATTATAATCTAACGGTTTTTACAATCTTACGGTGACATATATGTATGTTTGAACTCTGCTTCAACAAAACCGGAAATATCGTTTTTTAAATTCGTTTGAAATCGATATTTGGGACTCCCTGGGATCACAAAACAGGAAACTGGTACCGGAATTTTAAAAAGTCAGCGCCATTTTCAAATTCTTTGTTATTGAACCGATTTCGTTCAAAATCGATATTTGAGGATCCCTAGGATCACAGAATAGGAAACTGGTACCAAAATTTTAAAAAATCAGCGCCATTTTGAAATTCTTTGTTATTGAACCGATTTCGTTCAAAATCGATATCTGACGATCCCTAGCATCACAAAACAGGAAACTGGTACCAAAATTTAAAAAAATGAGCGCCATTTTGAAATTCTTTGTTATTGAACCGATTTCGTTCAAAATCGATACCTAAGGATCCCTAGGATCACAAAACAGAAGACTGGTACCAAAATTTAAAAAAATCAGCGCCATTTTGAAATTCTTTGTTATTGAACTGATTTCGTTCAAAATCGATATCTGAGGATCCCTAGGATCACAAAACAGGAAACTGGTACCAAAATTTAAAAAAATCAGCGCCATTTTGAAATTCTTTGTTATTGAACCGATTTCGTTCAAAATCGATATCTGACGATCCCTAGCATCACAAAACAGGAAACTGGTACCAAAATTTAAAAAAATGAGCGCCATTTTGAAATTCTTTGTTATTGAACCGATTTCGTTCAAAATCGATACCTAAGGATCCCTAGGATCACAAAACAGAAGACTGGTACCAAAATTTTAAAAAATCAGCGCCATTTTGATATTCTTTGTTATTGAACTGATTTCGTTCAAAATCGATACCTAAGGATCCCTAGGATCACAAAACAGAAGACTGGTACCAAAATTTTAAAAAATCAGCGCCATTTTGAAATTCTGCGTTATTGAACTGATTTCGTTCAAAATCGATATCTAAGGATCCCTAGGATCACAAAACAGGAAACTGGTACCAAAATTAAAAAAAATCAGCGCCATTTTGAAATTCTTTGTTATTGAACCGACTTCGTTCAAAATCGATATCTGAGGATCCCTAAGATCACAAAACAGGAAAATGGTACCAAAATTTTAAAAAATCAGCGCCATTTTGAATTTCTTTGTTATTGAACCGATTTCGTTCAAAATCGATATCTGGCGATCCCTAGCATCACAAAATAGGAAACTGGTACCAAAATTTAAAAAAATTAGCGCCATTTTGAATTTCTTTGTTATTGAACCGATTTCGTTCAAAATCGATATCTGACGATCCCTAGCATCACAAAACAGGAAACTGGTACCAAAATTTTAAAAAATCAGCGCCATTTTGAAATTCTTTGTTATTGAACTGATTTCGTTCAAAATTGATATGTGAGGATCCCTATGATCACAAAACAGGAAACTGTTACGAAAATTTTAAAAAATCAGCGCCATTTTGAAATTCTTTGTTATTGAACCGATTTCGTTCAAAATCGATATCTGACGATCCCTAGGATCACAAAACAGGAAACTGGTACTAAAATTTTAAAAAAACAGTGCCATTTTGAATTTCTTTGTTATTGAACAGATTTCGTTCAAAATCGATATCTGAGGATCCCTAGGATCACAAAACAGGAAACTGGTACCGGAATTTTAAAAAATCAGCGCCATTTTGAAATTCTTTGTTATTGAACCGACTTCGTTCAAAATCGATATCTGAGGATCCCTAGGATCACAAAACTGAAGACTGGTACCAAAATTTTAAAAAAATGAGCGCCATTTTAAAATTCTTTGATATTGAACTGATTTCGTTCAAAATCGATATGTGAGGATCCCTATGATCACAAAACAGGAAACTGTTACGAAAATTTAAAAAAATCAGCGCCATTTTGAAATTCTTTGATATTGCACCGATTTCGTTCAAAATCGATATCTGACGATCCCTAGGATCACAAAACAGGAAACTGGTACCAAAATTTAAAAAAATGAGCGCCATTTTGAATTTCTTTGTTATTGAACCGATTTCGTTCAAAATCGATATCTGACGATCCCTAGCATCACAAAACAGGAAACTGGTACCAAAATTTTAAAAAATCAGCGCCATTTTGAAATTCTTTGTTATTGAACTGATTTCGTTCAAAATATATATGTAAGGATCCCTATGATCACAAAACAGTAAACTGTTACGAAAATTTAAAAAAATCAGCGCCATTTTGAAATTCTTTGATATTGCACCGATTTCGTTCAAAATCGATATCTGACGATCCCTAGGATCACAAAACAGGAAACCTGGTACCAAAATTATAAAAATCAGCGCCAATTTGAAATTGTTTGTTATTGAACCGATTTCGTTCAAAATCGATATCTGAGGATCCCTAGGATCACAAAACAGAAAACTGTTACCAAAATTTTAAAAAATTAGCGTCATTTTGAAATTCTAAAATTGATTTAATTAGGGAATTACAAACCGCTTTAAATAGTCACAGTGTACTAATTTAAATTTTAGTAAAGATAGTACATAATATGAAAAATCTGTAAATTGTTTACTTTGTTTTTTCACGATAAAATTACAAATCTAAATTGCATCCGCGCGAAGCCGGGACGGACCGCTAGTCAAGAATAAAGGTATTTTTTATGTAAGGTTTTTTAAATTACTAAGTATCAGACGCATTTTTGGGACCGGACCGCGTTTCAACCCGAAAATGCATGACAAACACCTGAAAACAGAGCTCATGAGCCCTGCCCGCGCGCCACCTGCGGCGCCTACCGCGCGCCCAGCCGCGGCTCGCGTACGCTCCCGCCAAAACATGTCAAAGGTTACGCCATAATGATAAGTTAATAACCTACAAAAAAAACAAAGATCTACAAGTTGTTGTGTGTCAATATTAAACTGTTTTCCGTATTTTAAACTATCGATATTAACCGACGCCATGAGATACTTATTTAAATTTTATTCGTAAACTAGCTATTTCAATTCGACTAATTGATCACTACAGAACATAGAATGTTTTAATTAACAAAAACAAAATTAAACCATAAAAGTTATAACCCTATTGCTTCAATGGAGCGTAGGTAATTATTTTATCAACTGGGCTTAGTTTCCATAGTGGTTGTATCTGTTTACTGTGGTTTTTATGCCACTGTCATCCTACTTTCAAAGTTATTTTGGAGGAGGTTTCTAACCTGGCTAACAAGTATAGTCCGACAAATTATCTGACCAGCTTCGTTAGTAGGATATATTAAATGAAACATAAAATATAAAAAAACTTTACAGGCATTAAAATTAGTTCCGATTTTGGCCACGGGGTCGGGTCGGTTGGCTATGTTTGTGGGACTTATGTATTCTGTGCTAATACCATCAAGTGATTTAGATTACATTAAGAATTGATGCCAATAAGGAAAAGATTGGGAGACGGGGCTAGGTATAAACATACCACACTAGCTGACGCGCCCGACTTCGTCCGTGTGGATTAAGGTATACCCACGGTAACTCCTTAATTGTCCGGGACAAAAAGTAGCTTGTTTACTCTCTAGGTATTTAAATATACCCATGCAAAAAATAACGTCGATCCGTACCCAAACCTACAAATAAAAAACACTTTCGCGTTTACTTTATTCGTATGATTCCTACTAGAGTCGCACTTTCCATTTCAGATTGCAATATTTTACCATCAGATTAAATTTTTAATTTCTTCATAAGTAGAAAAAAAAATGTAACATTTACCATCATTTTATTATTAAACATTTTGAGATAGCTCTGGCTAAAATAAACTTACATGATAATTTTCTTTTCTTCAGTCTTCTCCTCATCAGAAACGTCGACCCAATCGTCGCTCCTGTCACTGCGGTCGCTCACACTCGTCTCGCTACTCGGCACTTGAAATGCTATCTCTTGCCCGTTGAAACTAATCACAGACCTTTGTCCATAAATGCTATTGGTTTTCTGCTCACTGGATAATGTTGATTGACTTATGTTCGACACATTATCAAAGGATAACCTTTTTTGGACGGCAGATGTCAACTGCTTCTTCAGATTTGTCCTCAATTTAACCATGCTTGGACTATTTGGTATACTCTCGTAGCAATGGGATAATGATGCTCCGTCACCATGCTTGATAGTGTCATAGATATTTTCGCTATCATTGTAGCCTGTATAATCCGAAGACACAATAGAATGTCTTTTATAAATTGGACTGCTTTCTTTAGATTTTTGCGGCCTTGGTGGAATTTTTTCGTAAATTCTATCGGAGCCTATTTTTTCGTAACTAACAGTGGATGCACCACTTACAGATTTTGAAATTGTGTAATTTTTGTTGCTAGCCTCTGGCATATAAGGGTCGTAGTGTTCAGCTATTTGGATACCAGAACTGGAGGCGAGGCAGTACGGTTTGATCGGTGATTTGCAGTACTCGTAGCCATCGTCACTGTCGCCATCACCTCGTGTTCTTTCCTCCAGCTGTCCACAGAGCTCGTAGTTATGAAGACTGCTCTCATCTCCTTCAGGGTGAGATCTCATTTCTAAAAGACACTGATAAATATTTTCTCCAGAATTTAAATTCACTTGTTCAACCACCTCTTTAGGGATTTCTGGTAAGGGGCAGTTGATTTTTGAAGTTCTGTCACTCTTCACTGATATTACAACAACGTTGTCTGTATCACGAGGTTCTAGAGGCTCATAATCGTCTTCTTCGACCGGGACGCTTTTTGCCTTTGCGGTGTAGCCGATAAGAACTTCATTGTTGCAAGCTTCTATTAAATTACTTTCGAAATCTGAGTTTTGATCAACGTCAACCATTGGGGTTACACTTTTATCTTGAGATTCATCTATTTTCTTTTCATGAGATTGCTCAATATGAGTAGATTGATTCGTTTCAGTTTCAGGATCATTACAGGTAACAGTCGTCTCGTTCGTTATCACAGTTACAAACCCATAAGTACTTTCAGAAGTAGATCTATCGTTTTCAGAATAAACCTGTGAACTTTTCCTCCGCCATAAAAATGAATCGTTAGGAGTCACTGGTGTGTCCAGGTCCTGGTATAAGTTATCTTCTTTAAAACTTTTTACAGCTACCGATTCACTTGTTATCTGTTCTGGTAAATTACTATTACAATTTTCATTTACATCTTCTTGTATTATTTCAACTAGGTGTAGTGGCAGTTTTTCGGAATGAATGTAATTAGTTTTAAATTTATTTCGAACATAAATAGGTTCTTTCTTTTTAGGACTATCAGATTCTTTGTTCGTGCTTTCATCTTGTTTTGTCGGATTAATATTAGTGTCACTAGGAACGCTTTTAATACTCTTAATTTTAGGGACACCGTCTTTTAAAACTAAATTTTTTGTTAAAACTAATGAAGATTTTTTAGCAGGTACTTTTGGTTTTTCCTTTATGGGCATTATTATAGTTGAAGGTGGATTGTTTGATCTTTTAACAACGATACTACTAGCTTGGGCACTTATTTCATTTTCAAATTTTTTGATAGCGTCTTTTACAGCATTTGTTTCCGCTGGCATATCCACTGTACTAGGAGATTCATTTATTTTTGCTTTTGCCGGACTGCCATCAACAGAATCGGAGCCGCTTTGTTGTTCACTTGAGTCGTTATATTTTAAACGCTTTTTAGGGGACTTAGGAATTTTGGTACCATCGGACTTAGATCGTATTACATGGATTTTGCCCGTAGATCCTTCGGATAAAAGCAGTTTGTCTATGGAATCTACACTGGAACACCGCTTTTTATATCCTCGTCTTTTGGAATTTCTTCTATGACGCAAAACTATTTTGATATTAGGACTGGAACTGAGTGTAGATGAAGGCGTGGAACTATTGCTGGTAGTACATCGGGATGCTGTTTGCAGATTTTCTATGGTCTTTGCTAACTTTGATTGCTTCACTGATCCGTTTGATCCTTCACTCATTAAATTATTAAACTTTTTTGTCAATTCTGATACTTTACTACTGGTTATTGTCATTGTTTTTGTTACTAGTGGCGGTCGTCGGTATGAAGCAGACGCGTTTTTTATTTTGAAACTCACTTTCCTCTGTTGCTGCTCCACCCTTTTCTTTGTATTTTTTGGGATATCTATTGAAAGTGTGTTTGATTTCGTTCTAATTTTGTCTTTTGGTTGTGTTTTTTCTCCTCCACCAGTGCTTCTTGTGTCGTCACTTTCTGTTATTGTGGCTATCTGAGCGTAATGCAATATAGGTTCCTTCATTGTTTGCTTCCCATGCCAGTGCTGTGCTGTGGAGTCGACGGTGGCATTTAGGAAAGCATGTTTAGCCTCGTTGATTGCTTGTTTTCTTTCACTTGCAGGTGATATGGAAGGTTTTATTGGAACGGAGTAGATGCATCTGTCGTTTAAGCTTTGTTTCTGTTTTATAGCCATGTCAGTGTCAGAGAGGATGAAGTTCTTTAGGAGGGCTTTTATAGCTCCGTGTTCCCTTTCATCTGAGTTAAACTTTTTGAGTGAAGATATGAAAGTTTTCGTTGTCACCGACTCTCCTTCCATTACATTGTCTAATAGCATTTGTGCTGGGTGTCTCCGACCGGTTTTCTACGCCATCTGGAACAATCAAAACAGGACAGTGAGTGTAGGAAGTAATTACTCATACACAATCATCATATATCGGTATCGTGCTGAATCAAATGGGCGTAGTATTATATCATGTTATTTCAAACATGTTAAACTCATAAGATTATGAGAGCGGGTGGTGATAAATTATTCAAAGGCGAAAGTAGTTTTGGATTTTAGCATATTATATGTATGTCTATGACATATGTCGGGCATCTACAGATTTTACAGATATGAGAGCAAGTCGGGTTCTGACACGATTTTAAATAAAGTCAAAAAATATAATAAAGTTAAAAGCTAGGCATCTTACACCTATAGAATGTAGTAAGGAGGCAACATGCAGATTCTTTCGATAAAAACCAGAACTAGCATTTAATCTAAATCTAAATCGTGTTTTGTTTGTACCAATTTAACCGTACATCTCAGCAAATAAAGCCGAGTACAAAATAATATAATAAAGACGCTATTTCTTGAATCCACTGCACTCGTGGTAGGTAACTAGGTACTAGGTTGCGCTAAGACCTAAAGCGGACCGATTCTCCAATTAACGTACAATAATAACTATTTAACTTATATTTAACCAACCTTAATTAGTTGGTCGTTAGCATGTATAATGTATTCTATAAGATCTAACTAAAGATCAATCGTACAAGCGTAGCTTTTTCAGAACAAAGTAACAAGACAACTTAGGCAACCATAATGACCTCATCATTATCATCATCTGAATCTATGGTCCTCGGTCGGCCTATTTCAACCTGTGATCATTCTCGTTCGGTTCAATGCAATGAGCATGCATACTATGCTTCCAGAATGAGATGAGCTTAGACCATAGCACGCTATAGATCAGATATGAAGCGGCTCTACGCATTTACGGTTCCTCTGATGTTGCAAATGCACACCTGTCTGCTCGTTTGCTTTCTTCACAATTACACAAATTTAAAAGAATCTAGGTTTCCTCACGATGTTTTCGTTCAAAGTTAAAACAAGTGATCGACGTCGTCATCGTCTCAAGTCTCAACCAATCGACAGATGGAAGAATGTCTCCTGCATGGATCTCCATAGAACACGGTCTTGTGCCGCTTGCTATCGTTGAGATTTGCAAATTCGATGAAACAAAAAAGCGACACTAAAAAAAGACAAACATATTCATAATAGGATTTAGCCTGCGAGAGAATGAGATAGACTACAAGTTATATTTATGTCATTCGCTCGTAGGCTACTTTTCTTTACACGAGGCCAATTATGCTATTTAAGTTAGAGGTATCTCTCGAATAGGATGCCTAAAGCCTGTTGATATATTTAGTGCTGTCATTTTAGTTAAGTTCAGAGATAGTTTCAAATTCTGTTTAACACAATATCTAATTCTAAAGTAAACTAAAATTACAGCTCTAAATCAAATACCTATTGCCCCTTTTCGTAGGGAATGTTATGAATTGGATAGCAATATATTTTAGTGCTGTTATTTTTGTTTAGGTTAGAGATGCTGTAACTACAACAGATTTAGCCACAATGTACCTATATAAGACGTGTCATTATTCGACCCATGAAAGCAAAAGTAAGATCAAGAATGTATACGAAAGTGTTCAAATTCACAATACATTTCCACAGTTTTCCTGACATTTCTGCAATGAATTGCTCATTGTTACGAGTTGTCTTCGTTTTCCACGAGATTGCATCTGTGTCCTAAAAAACTAGGTTGGGCTTGGTGCCTAATATTACCTACCTGGGTGGACCTAATATTAGTGCTAATTTGGTTGTTTATAAAACCAAAGTATAGGTAATCGTGATAAAACTAGCAACCTGCTCTTGTTTCCACGGGTAGCACGGGGTATTCACAAATTTGATTTTGGGTTGGGATAATACATCTATACTTATTATTGGCACAGAGATAGATTATACTCTGGAATAGCACATAGGTTACTTTTATCCCAGAAAATTAAAGAGGGAACTTTTTAATTTTTAATTAATTGGGAATCAAAAACCTTAATCCAAGCGGACGAAGTCGCGGGCAACAGCTAGTAATTTTATTAAAAAAATTGCTGATCCGCCCCGGATTCACATGGGACTTATTTTTCATGAGAGCCTTTTTTTTGACAGCTCCACAGATAAAAGAATTTACTTATACAAAAATTCGAATCGCTTCTTGGTCATTGTGCCAATGTGAACGCACCAACACAACTATTTATGTCACCGTAAGATTGTAAAAATCGTTAGATTATAATCTAACTCGCGAAATCACAAAGTGTCGAAAGATTACAATTTAACGCATTATTTTCCGGTAGATTGTAATCTGTTAGGTTTATTAACCCGATAGAACCTAATTATTTATGTCGAACCCTAACCTAACCTACATGAAACAGACAAGAAAACGTAAATACAATGAATATTTCAAAAATTGACACTCGAACATTGAACGGTTCACAATCTTTCGACAGTTTACAATTTCGCGAGTTAGATTATAATCTAAAGGTTTTTACAATCTTTCGGTGACATTTACATTCCACAGCTACCATACTATGACGTATAAAACCAGTAGTGTACAGTTCAAACAAGTGAAATTAATTTAACGAATTAAAAAATACGACTGCCCTGCCATATTATTTTTGGAGTTTACCTCCATAAGAAGCGATTTGCATAAATGCCTTTGGAATCTTATTCACATTTTTTATCAAATGATATTTTTTTGTGAATCCCTAAATGTTGAACTATAGTGTTTTACGACTTTGCTTTGCGTGGTTGTGAGAGATCCACGTTTTAGTGAAAATCAGTGCGTAATTTAATTGTTTTTGTAGTGTTAATACTTTCAATTGCAATAGTTGGTGACCTTTTCAGTGTTTGTGGTGGTGGTGGTGAGTCAGGATGGAGGTGGAAACACCTCCTGAGCCTCCTGACCCAGGAATAAATATAACAATACCTTGTGATCCATGCTCCCAATCCTCCTCCTCTCGCAAACGTGTTGTCGAAGATGGGACAGAAGTGCCCCCTAAAAAACATGTAAATGACTCGACCTCTCCTGCACCATCAATTCAAATGCTATTTGTACACCCCTCCTTAGCTGAATCCCCCAAAGCATACCTTCCCAATGACAAAGGCCCTTTTATAGTACACGTGTCTCGTGAAGTGCCCGACCCTTCAGCAGGTACTACTATTCGCGCTATACAGTTTGGTCAGTTCTTGCATAAACACAAGGTAAGTGGTATTTTAAATGACGGTATCAAGAATGCAGGACGGAACAAGATCGCAGTGGAATTCGTAAACGGCCAAGCGGCCAATGACTTCTTAGGCAACCCTATATTTGTAATGTCAAAATACCAAACATACATCCCGACATATAATATCACCCGAATGGGACTTGTGAGAGGTATCCCCACTGACTGGCATTTAGATGAGTTAGTTGAGTCGCTGGAACTCCCCTCTGGTTGTGGGGAGGTTCTAAAGGCTAGACGTCTGAACCGTAAAATTGTTAATGAAAGTGGCGTGACCTGGGCTCCAACTCAATCCGTTGTTCTCACATTCCGTGGACAAATGCTCCCATCCAGGGTATACTCGTACCATACCTCCCTGCCTATAGAAACCTACAGACTACCCACAATACAGTGCATGAACTGCTGTCGATTTGGGCACGTCAAAGCACAGTGCCGATCGACTCCACGATGCTTTAAATGCTCTCAAGCCCACTCAGGGGAATCATGCTCCGTAAGTCCAGTTAGTTCTGTATGTATCTTATGTTCCGGCAAACATCAGGCTACTGATAAGAAATGTCCAGAGCACACTCGTCAACAATCCATAAAGGTGGTAATGTCTGATGAAAACCTATCATACCAGGAAGCTTCGACACGCTTCCCCCCAGCCCGTCCTACCTATAATGAGATGTCTAAAATTGTCTTTACACCTCCCTCTTACTCAACCAGGCCCATCCCTAACTACATAATATCCTCACCACAGACTCCATCCAAATCCCACAGGCAAACTATATTCCGCTCCCCCCGCCCTAGAACCCCCATGACTAAAGGATACGACAGACAAGCTCACAACAATATTACCCACAATGTACCCTCCTCCTCAGGCAACGGTGTTGCCCTAAATTCTGACCATTCATATTGCAACCCCTCAAATGATAACTTAATTCCAAACCTAACTCAATCCATCACTAGCATTTTAGAAATACTTAAGCAAAACCCTATACCGTCCAACGTTGCCGAAATTTTCAACAAAATCGCGTTAGCTTTAAACAATGGCCTCAGTTCAGGTCATTCAATGGAACAGTAAAAGTATCCGTCCTAAAAAACCTGAATTATTATCTCTTATAAATGAACACAAACCCGCCATTCTTGCCATCTCAGAGACATGGCTTGTGCCTGGCTCCCGTTTTCGGGTCCCGGGCTATGCCTGTTTGAGGGATGACAGGGATGATGGGTATGCAGGAAGCGCAATCTTGATTAAGCGCACTCTCGCATATTCTTCTATATCTCTCCCCCCCCATAGTCAACAGTTTAATGCTGTAGCTGTGAGGTCCCTTAACATATCCTTTATATCAATTTATATTCCTCATCCTCATTCTTCTCTCATTCCTGAATTAAAATCCGTTCTATTATCACTCCCCTCCCCCATTTTGATAATGGGAGACTTTAATGCCCATCACCTAACTTGGGGCTCCCATTCTTCTGATGCGTTTGCCACCCTTCTTTTAGACCTCTTTGATGAAATTAATATCTGTATTCTTAATGATGGATCGCCTACCAGAAGAGTATACCCCAATCAAAACCCAAGGGCAGCCATTGATTTGTCCCTTTGCTCCCCCTCTTTGGCTACCCACTCCTCTTGGAATACCCTCTCAAGCTCTTATGGCAGTGATCACTATCCTATCCTTCTCACTATCTCCCAAAGATCTACTCCAGTCACAAAATTCAATCCCCTCCTTAAACATAAAGTCAATAAAGCCAACTGGTCTGCTTTTGCTGATTCAGTTGACTGTTTGACAGAAACTTTACCAGAGCTGAATGATGATGAAAATATTATCCCATATTATGATAATTTTGTTACTTGCCTAAAATTCTCTGCTGACCTCCATATCCCACTCAAAAAGACTGAACGAGATCTTATCCTATCCCCCCCTTGGTGGGATGAGGATTGTACCAACATAGTCATCAAACGCAAGGAAGCTGAAAATGCATACACTATGTTGATGTCGCAGGCAAATTTTTTAAACTATCAACGCATCGATGCTAAGTATAAAAAAGTAATGTCGAGAAAGAAAAAATATGGTTGGACCAAATTTTGTGAATCCCTTGACCCCCGTTCACCTTCCACCTTAGTATGGAATAGGATTAAAAGATTCCGCTGTTCTATGACCTCCAGTGATCCTGTATCCAATGATCCATCTATCTGGCTGGACGCTTTTGCGGACAAACTAGCTCCCCCTTCTGCTCCTACAGCAGACTGTTTGCCATCCACCTCTCCTTATCCAGAATCTGACGCAATGGACTCCCCATTTACATTTTCAGAACTACAGTGTGTACTGTCAGACCTGAAAGATACAACCCCTGGAAAAGATGGTATTCCATACTCATTTTTGGCCAGACTCAATGATAAAGCGAAGCAGTGCTACTTAGATATGGTAAACAGGTTTCTGATAACAGGAATCGTCCCGGAATCTTGGAAGACTCAAATCATAATTCCCGTTCGGAAACCTGCAAAGGACCCCCTGGACCCTAATTCCTATCGACCTATCGCCCTATCCTCCACCTTAGCCAAAGTAATGGAGCACTTGATTAAGAACCGCTTGGAATTTTTAATGGAAAGCAGAGGTTTACTTGCCAAGACCCAGTTTGGGTTTAGAAAAGGCCTTGGTACTACGGACAGCCTTGGCATTATCTCGACAGACATTCGTATTGCCCTAGCCAAAGGAGAGTACCTTGTGGGTGTGTTTCTCGATGTAGCTGCAGCATACGATAACGTCTTACTCCCGATACTCAGGCAAAAATTGCAACAGCTGAGTGTTCCGCCGAGAATGACACGAATAATATGCAACCTTCTCTCGACCAGAACTATCCTGGTGAGAACAAATTCCTTAAGTCTTCCCCCCAGAATAGTCTGGAAAGGTCTCCCACAGGGCTCTGTTCTCAGCCCTCTACTATATAGTATCTATACTCACGACCTCGAATTGTCTGTCGACAGCTTTTGTAATATATTACAATATGCTGATGATATTGCCCTTTACTCAAGCTCAAAATCGATGGTTGAAATCTGTACCCGTCTAAACTCTGCTTTGTATTATCTAGGCCAGTGGTTATCAGATCATGGTCTCTCGCTTTCAATCGCTAAGTGCAAGGCAGTCATCTTTACCAGAAAAAGGCAGATCCCTCTCCCCAACATCCTGTTTGAAGATCAACTCATACCACTTGCCTGCAAAACCAAATTTCTCGGATTGGTTCTAGATAGTAGATTAAATGGTGCCTCACACGTAGAATTCATTCTGAAAAAATGTGAAAAAAATATTAACATCCTTAGAGCCTTATCTGGGGTGTGGTGGGGTGCCCACCCATACACTCAAAAATTACTGTACAACGCTATAGTACGTAGCCACATGGACTACGGTTTCTTTGTATTAGACCCCATTAATAAATCAGCCTTAGATAAGCTTAACAAAATTCAATATAAATGTTTAAGAATTGTACTGGGTGCAATGAAATCCTCCCCCACTAATGCCCTCCAGGTGGAATGTGTTGATCCACCAATTTCCATCCGCTGTCAGTATCTAAGTGATCGCTTTATCTGCAAAATCTTACAGCTCTCCTCTCATCCACTTTTAGACAAACTAAGTCAACTTGCGTCAGCTTTGACACCCAATCAGAATCCCACTTGCCTACTCAAAAGTTTTCGGAAATTTACTAGTTTACCTCACCCTATTATTTCTTCTTCCAAATTACCCATATTTTCCTCTAGTTTTTCTAGTCTGACACACAAGCCTAAAATAACAGATCTGGGTCTCAATAAAAAAACAATAGAGGCCAATACTAAATTTAACCAAGTAATGAATGATAAGTGGTCAGAACACTTAGCAGTATTCACAGATGCATCAAAATTATCTGGAAATGGCTGCGTTGGTGTTGCCTGTTGGATACCTACATACAAAATAGCACTTCAATACAAATGTCCCCCTCAATCCTCTGTATTTACTGGAGAGTCTATAGCAGTTCTTGAAGCCGTTCGTTTTGTTGAATCCCATAACATCAAACAATCAATTATACTGACTGACTCCCTAAGTTGCCTCCAAGTGCTTAGGGCAAACCCTTTTCGTAGTAAGCCCCCTATTTCCATCATCTTTCAGATCAGGGAAGTTTTATACTCCTGCCAACAGAAAGGTCTTTCAGTTACGTTGGCTTGGATTCCAGGTCACGCAGGAATAATAGGCAATGAGAATGCGGACGCATGTGCTAAACTGGCAACTGAGACTGGTGCTTTAGAACATTTTAGGAATCATGCTCTGGACCTCAGGTCTCTCGCTAAATCTGACCTTAATGACACATGGAATTCAACCTGGATTGAATCAAAATCAGTCAAAGGCAAATTCTATGGAACAATACAACCTGAAATTCCATGTCGTCCTTGGTTCTTCCTCTACCGCAACACAAATCGCTGGGTTTCATCTGTGATATGCCGTCTGCGTATTGGTCATGCATGTACCCCTGTTCATCTTACAAAATTAAGAATAAGAGACAGCTCATTGTGCGAGTGTGGTCTTGATGAAGGATCGGTCACTCACATCCTTTTCTCCTGCCCGAAACTCCTTCACAAACTTTATGATGTTCTCCCTCCCGACATTCCCCGCCCCATAAATGTTGAGTGCTTCCTTAGGCTAGTCTTTAGCCGTTATGTTAAATTTGTTTGTAAATATATTAACACTAACAAAATAAAAGTGTAAATAGCTATATTTTACTGTATATATATCTTTGCTTAATCCCTCCTTGTATTATGTGTCCTATCTGTTTTTGTTGATAATTATTGTTACTAATAAAATCCATTTATTGCATAATTATAAATTCACTTTTTTTTTTTTTTTACATAGTCTCCTTTGTGGATCTTCCACTCCACCTGAAATTGGCAAAGTACATTGTGCTGGTGTGGCACTATTAAAAGCCATAAACTAAACAACAACAATAGTGTTTTACATTTTTGGAATCTACTCATCATTTTCTAGATGATGATTATATAGTTAATCTTATTTTCGATTTTTTTTTTCAATATTGAACTTTAATTCGGGACGTTGGTCACCCCATCAATTTTTTTAAAAATTTTACTAGCCTATGTCACCCGGAATAAGCTAGGGATTCTAACGATACCTCATTTATCAAAATCGGTTTAGGCGTATAGAAGTTATGGTGGAATATACAAACTCATATACATACATACATACATACATGAACCCTGAAAACAATATACTCCTTTTTTCAGGCAGTCGTATAAAAACACTTGTGTCTAGTAGCTTGTTTGGGCTTCATAGAACCTCCCACTGGTATTCAAATGAGGTTTGACGACCAAAACTGGAAAAGTTCAATGACCGCACAACATTCTATACCTAATAAAACTATGTAAGTATATATCCTATCAAAAACACAAATGTAAAATGAGAGCCAAGTTCAAAATTGTGATATATATGCCTTGGTTGTTGACTTCAGCGACAAAAGAAGTGAGATCTAAATGGGTGCCAAGTTCAATGGTCAGTCCTGAAATTTATTTATAACAACATATAATATTTTATAACAACTTAAAATATCATTTCTTCTTATAACTTAGTATAAAATGTTGATGACTAAGGCTTTGGCTTGGCTAGTTTCCATATACGAATTATTATTAAGTAGGTACCTAAAAGTACAGTTTCTACCAGCAAGCCAAATTTTCGGAAGAATAAAATAAGAACTTACAGCTTTACAACTTGTGAAGGCTATAATTGCTATATGAAGACTAGCCAAGCCAAAGCC
The DNA here is from genome assembly GCA_964035005.1 of Erebia palarica. Taxonomy (NCBI): domain Eukaryota; kingdom Metazoa; phylum Arthropoda; class Insecta; order Lepidoptera; family Nymphalidae; genus Erebia; species Erebia palarica. Next base: position 42,670,865 of record OZ035983.1, read on the forward strand.
TTAGTCTTCAACATTTTATACTAAGTTATAAGAAGAAATGATATTTTAAGTTGTTATAAAATATTATATGTTGTTATAAATAAATTTCAGGACTGACCATTGAACTTGGCACCCATTTAGATCTCACTTCTTTTGTCGCTGAAGTCAACAACCAAGGCATATATATCACAATTTTGAACTTGGCTCTCATTTTACATTTGTGTTTTTGATAGGATATATACTTACATAGTTTTATTAGGTATAGAATGTTGTGCGGTCATTGAACTTTTCCAGTTTTGGTCGTCAAACCTCATTTGAATACCAGTGGGAGGTTCTATGAAGCCCAAACAAGCTACTAGACACAAGTGTTTTTATACGACTGCCTGAAAAAAGGAGTATATTGTTTTCAGGGTTCATGTATGTATGTATGTATGTATATGAGTTTGTATATTCCACCATAACTTCTATACGCCTAAACCGATTTTGATAAATGAGGTATCGTTAGAATCCCTAGCTTATTCCGGGTGACATAGGCTAGTAAAATTTTTAAAAAAATTGATGGGGTGACCAACGTCCCGAATTAAAGTTCAATATTGAAAAAAAAAATCGAAAATAAGATTAACTATATAATCATCATCTAGAAAATGATGAGTAGATTCCAAAAATGTAAAACACTATTGTTGTTGTTTAGTTTATGGCTTTTAATAGTGCCACACCAGCACAATGTACTTTGCCAATTTCAGGTGGAGTGGAAGATCCACAAAGGAGACTATGTAAAAAAAAAAAAAAGTGAATTTATAATTATGCAATAAATGGATTTTATTAGTAACAATAATTATCAACAAAAACAGATAGGACACATAATACAAGGAGGGATTAAGCAAAGATATATATACAGTAAAATATAGCTATTTACACTTTTATTTTGTTAGTGTTAATATATTTACAAACAAATTTAACATAACGGCTAAAGACTAGCCTAAGGAAGCACTCAACATTTATGGGGCGGGGAATGTCGGGAGGGAGAACATCATAAAGTTTGTGAAGGAGTTTCGGGCAGGAGAAAAGGATGTGAGTGACCGATCCTTCATCAAGACCACACTCGCACAATGAGCTGTCTCTTATTCTTAATTTTGTAAGATGAACAGGGGTACATGCATGACCAATACGCAGACGGCATATCACAGATGAAACCCAGCGATTTGTGTTGCGGTAGAGGAAGAACCAAGGACGACATGGAATTTCAGGTTGTATTGTTCCATAGAATTTGCCTTTGACTGATTTTGATTCAATCCAGGTTGAATTCCATGTGTCATTAAGGTCAGATTTAGCGAGAGACCTGAGGTCCAGAGCATGATTCCTAAAATGTTCTAAAGCACCAGTCTCAGTTGCCAGTTTAGCACATGCGTCCGCATTCTCATTGCCTATTATTCCTGCGTGACCTGGAATCCAAGCCAACGTAACTGAAAGACCTTTCTGTTGGCAGGAGTATAAAACTTCCCTGATCTGAAAGATGATGGAAATAGGGGGCTTACTACGAAAAGGGTTTGCCCTAAGCACTTGGAGGCAACTTAGGGAGTCAGTCAGTATAATTGATTTTTTGATGTTATGGGATTCAACAAAACGAACGGCTTCAAGAACTGCTATAGACTCTCCAGTAAATACAGAGGATTGAGGGGGACATTTGTATTGAAGTGCTATTTTGTATGTAGGTATCCAACAGGCAACACCAACGCAGCCATTTCCAGATAATTTTGATGCATCTGTGAATACTGCTAAGTGTTCTGACCACTTATCATTCATTACTTAGTATAAAATGTTGATGACTAAGGCTTTGGCTTGGCTAGTTTCCATATACGAAATATTATTAAGTAGGTACCTAAAAGTACAGTTTCTACCAGCAAGCCAAATTTTCGGAAGAATAAAATAAGAACTTACAGCTTTACAACTTGTGAAGGCTATAATTGCTATATGAAGACTAGCCAAGCCAAAGCCTTAGTCTTCAACATTTTATACTAAGTTATAAGAAGAAATGATATTTTAAGTTGTTATAAAATATTATATGTTGTTATAAATAAATTTCAGGACTGACCATTGAACTTGGCACCCATTTAGATCTCACTTCTTTTGTCGCTGAAGTCAACAACCAAGGCATATATATCACAATTTTGAACTTGGCTCTCATTTCACATTTGTGTTTTTGATAGGATATCATTACTTTTTGTACAGAAATTATTGAACTCAATCTCAAACTCAAAACATATTTATTCAAAATATGTACCTACAAAGTACACCTTCTGAACGTCACGCTTATAGAGCATAAGACGTGATGGTGATAATTAACTACGGTATCTTAAAACTAAAGCTACGAGGGTTCCAAACGTGCCCTGGTCTGAGAAGAGCCCGCAATAAACTCAGCTGTGTTTTTTTTATTATCACCATCTCACAAATATTTGAAATTATTTATATATACTTATAATATAACATTACATAATCAGCCGCTGTAACAATTCATACCCATGCCTTGCTATCATTCAAATAATCCTTTACAATGTAATAGGACTTTTCTATTAGTTTAGTTTACGTTTTACATTAGTAGGTACTTATTATTCGGTGTAAGGTCAGTATGTCACCCACCAGTAATTCTATTGTACGTCTCATTGTACAAGATAATTAGAGACGAGAATTCTCAAGAAGAATATATAGTGTACCTAGAGTTACACTGCCATTGACAGATTACATCTATGGTCAGACTACCTCTACAGCACATTTCTACATCTCATCAATTTTGATTGCAAAAATTCAAAATCAAAAGTTTTTAGTGAAACATTGAAAACAAGCACGGTAAACAGTCGATATCACTAAAACCACTTTATACAATGAATACAAATCACAATGACTGACAGCTTGAACTGACGACTTCAAATACGTTTCTTCTTCGTTTATTTTCTGTCAATGACGTTTCGTTGCACAAAATGCATGAATACGAAGGTAAGATTTTAATGCAACTATATTATTATTCATTATTATTTACATTAAAATTATAATTATGTGTCATTTTCAATAGTTAACAACACAAAATAACGAATTTAGAAAAAGACCTGCAGTATGATTTATGTAATCCGAGCTTTTTTAACTTAACAACTCTTGTTTTATTTAGTTGTGCATGCACTATGCGTAGAATGTAATGCAAATTGCCGCAGGAAGTGGACGACGGAGTTACTACCACCGCTTAAAGCAGTATTGTTTCAAAATAACGGTTGAATGTCACGTACTTTGACGTCCTTATAATAATGATTATAACACTACAACATGAACGTCAACAATATTAAAATAATACGGCTTTAAGCAATGGTAGTATGCCCCGTGTCAGAGTTTTGATCTATACCTAGGTAGATCATAAAAATGTCGATTTTTGTACGTTTATATCTAAATAACCATTTGAGGTGTGCTTATGAAATTTGGAGCACATATGTATCTCACGGGTCTCAATATATGCGCCAAATTTGACATGTTTATGTGAAATAGTTTTTGAGTTATGAGGGGGTCAAAAGTGGCTCCAAATGGTTCGTGTAATATTACACACGGTGCTGCTCGCCAGTTTTTTTGAACTTTGGCTGGACACGCTTCCGCGTGTCTTGATTTATAACATTTGTAGTATTAATCAAGCTCCAAACATTAGATTACTGTTATCAAAAAATCTTGATGTTTACTCATAAATACACGTAGGTACGTACCGATGCCTAGGTACAGACTAGGGATGTTGCGGATGCCGATTTAACCATTGAAAATGGTTATCAGGTGCAAATCGCCTGAGACGTATTTTTGGCCATAGTTCCGAGTATTTTGGGAGGATCGAGATGGGAATAGTACCAAGAGTTGAGGAATTTACCGAGACACGTGCGAGCGTATGAATTTTGAAAAATGTAGAAAAGTTGGGCTTTTTGGGGGGTATACTAAATTGTAAATATTTCGGAAAAAAACCGACTTAAGAAAAAATGAAAAAAAAAATGGGTCCTAGGGTATTAGTTTAGCTACAAAATGGTGAAAAAATTTGAAAATCGGTTAATAATTAAGAATGTGTTTGTAAGTTCAGTCAGTCAGTAAGTACAGGAAGTACTTCCTTCTATTGAACACGCAAACGTAAATATACGCTGACGGATCGTCATGGCAATGGTGTTAAAAGATGCCTTGTAAGAAATGTAGTTATGTAATTTTAGGGAAGTAAATCTAAATAAAAATTTCTTATTATTCAACTTGTAAATAATAAAATAAATTTAACTTTTATTCCAAATAAAATATTTTTTTTTAGTAGGTGATAATTGGCTTATCTGGACCACAATAGTGGTACTATTATAATAGTACCACTATTATGGTCCAGATAAGCCAATTACCACTTTTTGAATACTGAAAATGGCTATATTCGAATGCTTGAGTACTGAATGACTACTATATTTAAATACTGAGTACTGAGTATATTTTAATACTTGAAAACTGAATAATGGATATATTCGAGTACTTGAATACTGAATAATGGATTATATTCGAATGCATGAATACTGAATGACTACTAGGTATATTTAAATAGCGAATAATGAGTATATTCGAATGGTTGTATACTGAATGACTATTGCATACTGAGTTAACTATGATGCTACATCTGAATTTGAACACTGAATAATGGATATATTCGAATACTTGAATACTAAATAATGGATTATATTTGAATGTATGAATACTGAATGACTACTATATTTAAATACTGAATAAATTTGACTGTGTGAATACTGAATGAATAATATATTTCAATACTGAATAATGGATATATTCGAATACTTGAATACTGAATGACTACTCTATTAAAATACTGAGTACTGAGCATACACTAATGTCAGGGTATGAGAGGTATACATTTGAATACAAAAAACAAATAAAACAACCAAACTTTATAACAAAAATTTATTATCTAAATACCATTTTCTTAAACATAGTACATTTTTTAATGCGCATATTTTAGTATGAAAAATACAGCTATGTAAATCACTGCCCATATATTTTTCATGCAAACTTAACAAATTTGGACACTCTTTATCTTCTAAATTGTAAATAGTACTTTTTTCTAACATTTGCATTAACCACAATCGTTTTTCAACACCTTTAACGTAAATAGTCTTATCTTGTAAAATGTTTTGAATAATATATTTATAGTTCGAATACGGTATGTATCCCTCACTCCAAAAGATTCCTCTATTTCTTTCAATCCAACAAACATGTTTTCTTTCAGTTTTCGACAAATCATAAAATGGATATGGTGGCTTGATAAGAAAAGTTTGTATACGGTTATTAGAATGAATAGCAATTTCTTTTAAAATGAACTCATTTTCATCAGTTTTGAAGCCTTGGATATCTACTATTATAGGAGTCATGACAATTTTCGAACTATGTTACTCAGCGGCTTATATTCTATTAGCCGATCGTTTATAATCAGACAGTAAGCAATTGTATTTTCAGGGATATCTTGTGAACATTCTATTTCTAATCGGACATCCACCGGTCCAGATTTCAAATTTTCGTTTTGCCTTGAACAATCAATAATAAAAAGCGGCGCCTTTTCTTTGAAATTAAACAAATCAAGCAACGGGTCCACAGGAGCGTTGTAGTAAGACTGGCGAAACTTTGTGTACATTTCATATATTATACTATATTTATTTTCGTCAAATTTGAGATTTAGAGATTCGTATGGATAATATTGTGAGTTCAGAAATAATGTTACATTAGTTACTTTACAATGATCAAAAAGAGAACTATCTACAGATTTTTTGTTTTTTTTATTCGTTTGTAGCCCTAATATAACATATCGAGGCTTTTCCAACTGTGAAGCCGTTTTGACTGACCAAGAATGTTTTGTAGTCCTAGGCAAAAATGCATATTCATATAAATCCCAATTTCTGAAAGCTAACTGAATAGGTTTGTCTTTTTCTAATAGTTTCAGCAACGTTAGCCTTTCACGATCTGATACTTTCACATGCGGAACACGCCATTGTATTCTCTCTATTTCTATTTGTATATTGTTAGCATCATCTAATTTTACACTGTTTAGATTAGAGTTGCTTCGATTTAAAACAAGTTCATGTTTGCAATTCATAATTATTTTATTATAGTCTTCAGTAAATCCCATTATTTTATTCAAAGGAATTATTACACTGAAAGAGCCATCATTACTTTTAAACCCATTTATGTTCCAACCCCATATAGCTGCAACTTTACTTTGACCAGCATTCATTGATATAAACGATTTTATTGTTGTCGTTATTCCAGGATTCTTAATACGATCTATTTCAACACCATTCATCTCATATCTGATGTCTTGAAACAAAAACATTATTGCATTGTTGGTGAACTCAACGAGCGTACTTAAAGGTTTATGGTCTTTCCCAATAATTGTTGCTTTTCCTTCAATGTAGATAAAACTAGCGCTTGGTAATACGTAGATATCTTGTTGGTGTATAGGAATCCGAATCTCATCGTTTTCTTTAAAACTATTATTATAAGGGTTATATGTATGCATTTCAAAGCTTTCAATAGAATTATCATGTTGCGGTAAATCAGTGATCTGTAGTATATTCATCGTAATTTAAATCCTAATGAGCGAAGAAACTCTTTATTAAGTTTTGTGAGTGGTTTATAAGATTTGATACGTCTGCGACCTTGCTCAACTCGAGGAGTAGTAATGCGTTTTATTTCAGTATACGGATTTTTATTAAATACAATCATCCTGTTTTCTTAAATGAAGGCGCAAGTGGATACACTCTTCTCTGAAATCAATATACTGGCCTTTCTCGTTAAGAATTTTTATATTTATCGATGATATGATATTTTTATTTACAGGAAAGTAAATAATTGTTTTCGGTATTTCTACGAATCTATAACCGGGTGGGACGTTTGGCGCAAATTCGTACAGAATATGAGATGGATAGCCGTTAATATACGATCCTTTTATAAGATCACATTCGACTCTTATCACGGACAAAGGAAGAATGTTAACTGGGTTGTCCGATTCATGCCATTTATTTGCTTCTAATTTAACATTTCGATAACCTAATATAGATCCTATACTGTTTTCTACATCAAAATTTAAGGTATTCGAACAATTTATTAGACATTTTAAAGTATTGTTATTCGGCTTGATCATAATATCACAATCAACGACTTTACTTCGTATATAGTCAGCTATATCATAGAGATCATAAGTACCGCACGGTATTTTTAGTTTTTTACCATTTCCGTAAGCAAATACATTATTGTTCTCGTTAATGTTTGGTATTGAATTAAGAACTGAAAAGTAAACTAAACCACACTCATAATTGTCATCTATATTCAGAGGTGGTTGAAAATATGATTCAAGTGATGACTTTTGACCCGTGATGGTTATTGCAATAGACATGATTACAAACTAAATGATCTTAAGTGTCTACCAGCTATTTATTTATTTTCTTGTCATTCCAAAATTTTTGCAAAAACCTTAAACACAAATGCCCGCAATTATACGGATGATCTCGCTGAATGTTATCATAATTATAATATATTTCAGATCCAAAATATTGTATTAATTCTTTTGGTGGTTTTAAATTACCATAACTGTCGAAGTATTCGAAATGATTATCGTATTTTGCGTAGGCTACCCAATGACTGCCAGGCTTTTTTGAACTATCTAAATTAACAATACCACATTCTCTCTCAAATAAATGTTTAGGTAATTCATCTCTCATGAATACTCCACGAAAATAAGGAATATTTTTAGAATAATTCATAATATCTATATTAGTGAGAGCTCTATTAGGTAGCCGGCTATTTAGTTTTTTTGGCTAGAAACGCAAATTCCAAGACCTTTCTTGAAGGGCTTAATGCTTAATCCATTTCCCATACATAATGATTCCATTTTTTCATTATGCCTTTTTAATTCATCCAGACGTTTTTCGGCTGCTTTGTAATCATTTATTGCTTTAGCTATTCCAGAAGCTCCACCAGCTAAACTACCAACTGCAGATAACCCAGCGAAAATAGGTATCAATGGTAGAAAACCTCCCGCTTTAGGAATAGGAATGATACGTGGGATTTTAACATTTGCATTTGTTGCTAGTTCCTTTGCAGCTGTCATCGCCAATTTAATCGCCAAACTTTTACCCTTAGGTTTGCATTATTTAAGATGTTTTTTTGCATGCAATATAATATGTTTCAACGGTTTCTTTATTCCACCACTTGAACTTATGCCGCTTACTTTATTTTTGATCCCCAAACCGGCACCACATTTAACTTTAGCCAACATTGCTTTATTGACTATATGAGCTGCTATTTTTTCTCCTAAACTGGCGTCTGATGCTGTTATGCGGTTCCGTGCCATTTTCATCAGTTTAATATCAGCTTTATGACGATCACTTAAATCAGATGATTGTTGATAGGCTATGTCGTGTTCTTTACAATATTCGTCCAACTGATTAATAGCTTTCTTTTCATAAGACTTTGTACCTGGTCCACAGTAGTTATATCCAGGTAGATGAAGTTCAATAGGCAAATGATTAATTAACCAATTTAATATACTGCTTTTGCTCATGCTCTTTAAAACACTGATTAAATCTCATAAAGTAACTATTTAAATAGGAAATTTAATTAAACTCACGTAACGACATTCGTCTTATCAATCCAGCTATTTTCAAGGGAAGGTAATCCTAGCCATTTTACAAATACTTTGCTTCCCTTTTTTTTTAATACTTTTTCAACAAGGTATATGTTTGGATGTTTGGTTTTCTGCAATTCTTGAGTATAAAATGCGCCTAAAATAGGCTGACCGCTAGAATCTTCGATTAAATATGTAATTGGATTGGTTTCATTTACTTTACTAATTTTAAATAATTCCGTTGACCAATTAGGTGTATATCCCTTTTCAAATACACCTTTGTGCTTACTTATACGCACAAAATCTCCTACTTTCAAACACTTGAATTTATTTACAGCTCTACACTGATATTTTTTATGATGATATCTTTCTAAAATCATTCTTTTATTACCTACGTTGACTTCACTTGGCTTTAGATTAATAGTACGATGACGTGAATTATTATAATTGTAAATTATTCTATCTAAAGTTCCATCAGTCCACTTGTATTTTCCGTTCAGGCTAAACTCTTTATACAGTTTTGATTTTAATGTTCTTATCAATCTCTCGACGATCGATGCTTTTTTTGTGGTGTAAGTTGAATAGTGATTTATATTATGTATTTTAGTCATGTTTTTAAAATTATCGTTGTAAAATTCAGTCCCAAAATCCGTTTGCAAGTTTTTAGGCTTACGTCCATTTTTTAATAACGTTTTAAAAGCCAGACATACATTTCCTTTTGTTTTGGATTTTAGCGGAATAGTCCAAGCATACTTTGAAAAAGTATCAATAACTGTCAAAATATATCTATAACCTGAGTTTTCCTTGGAAAAAATCTGCATATCTATCAAATCAGCTTGCCAGAGGTCATCTATATCTCTCATTTCCACTGACCTCCGTGGAAAATTTACTCTAACACATTTGTGTATTTCGTTTATCACGTCTACCTTGCTCATTTTTAGATGGTTTTCTATTTTCAATATATTTTTCCAATTGAGTTATTCTAGTGACTAAGCTTATAACTAAATCATTCACAGTAGTTATTTTTTTAGAGCAGTCTCTAATACTACAGTCAACATATTCCTTCGTCACACTATCATTTAAATCAACAGGCGTATGTAAATTTTTTATTATTTTATTGTCAGCATCTAAATTATCATCACTTAATATTTTAAGAGGGCATTTATTTATGAACACTGTATCATTAACTTTTGGTATTTTATTCAAAAAGTGTCCGAAAATATCAACGTTCATCTTTGAAAATTAATTGAACACTAAATAAATGTTCATGGTGCAATTGTTTTTATTCTTTGATGAAATCTGCTTCTTTCAACTCTTCAATTATTGATATTATCTCGTTGTCATGATTAGTATTACCAGCACTTTTTGAAGCGATTAATAATTTTAACCTGTCAACTAGTTCATTGGGATTATCCCAATAAACTAAATCTGTGTTAGACTTATATTTTTTTAGTGTCGGTAATTTACCACCATGCTTTGAGTTACTCTTTGAATCAAAAAGTAACGGTTTTATTATTTCTCGATATTTTATACCTTTATCGCCTTTAATTTGTCCGTTGGCATTATAATCTCTCTTATGAACATTTGTATGATGTAAAATATCTCTATACACTAGTTTATCTGTTTCTAAGATGATTGATAAATTAGGTTTCTTACGTAACAAAAGCTCTTTTAGGCCAGGAGTTAATTCATAAGATCGCCCGCCAATGTTAATCATAAAAGTGTTATTCCCACTCGCATCTTCAATTTTAGAAAACCGTACCACTGAATCTCCAATCATCATATTTTTATTTTTTTCCTTTCGTATTCCGAAAGGTATATCCATACTGTCATAAATATCAATAATATCATCCTTTTGTAATGATTTATCTAAATCTGCTTGATTTGATTTATAAACACTATCAATTTTATCTTCATCATGATTTGTATCTTTATCTAGTGACTCGTATTTCTTACTCTCAATATCTTTAGTTTTTATGGGAGTAGATATGTTTTCTGGGCACAAAGTCTCCTGTTTTTCTTTAAATAACTTTTTATTTATATTCACAGATTTAGAATTGGTAACTAAAACCTTAAGTGGCTCAGTCACAGGTTTAAGTAGTCTATTAAGTGTCAAATCAGTCTGATCTTCCACATCACGTATATGTTTCAATTTGTTTTTTATAGATTTAACCGAATGCACTAATTGTTGCTTAATATTCTTATCCATGTTACGAACTTTACGTGTGTTACTTGTAAAGAAATATTCATTAATGATTTATTTTTTATCGCTTTCACAGTTATATTTTATGTGTATAATTTGTTTTCCAATATATTATCAATAGTATTTATTTCAAGTGAAAGATCTTGTTTAATCAGTTTCATTGTTACGTTTGATTTATATTTTTTACGCATGGCTTTTTATAGGTGAACTGATAAAATAATATTTGGGATATTTTCTATAGTTAAAAGTCTTAAATAAGAAAAAGGATTAAAAAAAAATTAAAAATGTTAGACGTACTTTTCTCTTTATTGACACAATATAATAATATAAGAAAATATAGATTTCACTCAAACACTTACAGTAATAAACTAATAACAGTCTCATAGTAGTGTATACTAAAATTAAAATAATCATTATTACAGTAATAAATCGCTTCAACTTATCCCCACATTATTTATTTTATAATATTAAAATATTGTACTACAATGACCCCAAGGTAAGGTTTCAATATTGTTTGGAAGTATTTGCCTTTTGTCATCATTTTTGGTCAAAACTATTTTATTAACTTCTTGAGTATATAAAATATGTTTGATTGATTTAATCATGTTCATTTTACTTTTGAAAGTTACATCACTATTTAAAGTGCTATTATAATGATTTAATTGCAATCGTTTTGTTACCGATTTAGATACACCTTTTGCTTTTCTAATTTGGCCCTTTTTACTGTTTATGCAATACAGCTTAGCTCTCAATCCAGTGAACTCGGTAATGATTTCACCTCCAAGTTCATCTTTGAACAGACCTGGAATTTTCGCATTAATTCTAGGTATATTATAACAATTGTTCTCATCGAAGTTACTTGTGTCAAAATTATTTATTTCGTCTTTCATATCTTCATAAAAATCTTTGGTTTTTACATAATACAGAAGACTATCCGTGTCTGTATAACACAATCTTACTTTATTTTTATATTTATTTTTAATGAAATCATAATGAAATTCATATAAATGTTGTTTTGCATATTCTAACACTGTGAATCCAATATATATAGGTCTATCAAGTATTATCTTTTCTGGGCTCAGATGAATCGCAACTAAGTTTTCGGAGAATACTGAAATATTTCTCAAGTTAGGTTTTGCAATCAACTTTTCGGCACTAAGCTGTTTGTTGGTTTTATTGATGTTATCATTCCACGTTGTTACTAAACTAGCGGCACGCTATGATGGCCGGTTTGACGTTTGTCCGCTCATGAAGTTCCGTATTAATTGATAACGACTTTGAAGGAAATAATTGTATTACTTTATTGACGATAGTGATGTGCAGAGATTCATAAATTTTATCGAATGTAGTTTTAGGTTTAGGACTCAAAATTTATTTATTAAATTGATTTCTTAAATGTATACAAGTGTAGAAAAATCAGTTTGCACCATTTAAGGGGTGAATGTACTTGTGAATATGAACAATTTTCACTATGTGGACAAACCTCTGAAATCGCAAACAAATATCAATAAATTTTTAAAAATGGAATCTAATACGATCGTCACATAGGATCGCTGGCTAGCACAACTACTACCTCCGGCAAACTCGCGTCAATGCTCAATGCAAAACAAAGCAGTTTCGAATTGACGTTGCTTCGAAAAGTATAAACTGTCAGTGCAATGCGATTGTGATATAGTTTTGACCTGGCTTTGGATTTCAAATATTGATACTGCATTACTGTTGACCCTTGCTCGTTAATTTGGACTCTGTTCAAGCCCTTTGTTGTGGATTTCGTCGATATGACCGAACGTACGCAGAGAACTGTTCTAAATAGTCAGACACGTGAGTTCGTAATACGCCTTCGTAACTATTTCGATCGTGAAGCTCAAAATGGAGGGCCAATTTTACCTATAACGTCAGTGGTTGAACGCGTAGCTGATGCGCTTAATATTGGACAACGAACTGTTAGACGGATAACTAAAAAAAAATATGGCGAGACTGGCACAGAAGAAAATAAACTTCACACACCAAAAAAGAGAAAACGAGCAAAACCAGTCGTAGGCATCGATAGCTTTGATGCCGATGCTATCCGAAGACATGTTTACGGCTACTATTTACAGAAGGAGTATCCAACAAGAAAAAAGTTGGTGCATTCACTGAAGGAAGCTGGATTATTCTTCGGTGGGGAAAGTTCTTTAACGAAGATTTTGAAGACCATTGGATTTCGATACAAAAAATGTAACAAACGCAAAATATTGATGGAAAGATTTGATATAGCGATGGCAAGGTATACTTTTTTACGGCAAGTGAAAGAAATCAAAAATTGGCAAAATGTTGTGTTCTTGGATGAAACATGGCTTAATGCTAACCATACTGTAGGCCGTTCTTGGAACGATGACACAGCAGCATCTACTTCCAAAGTTCCTGTAGGAAAAGGATCGCGACTTATAATTTGTCACGCCGGAACCATCAACGGGTTTGTCGAAGGTTCTCTCATGGCTTTTGCGTCAAAAACCACTGGAGACTATCATGAAGACATGAATGGAGAAAAGTTTACTGAATGGTTTACCTCAATGTTGTGTAGCCTCCCTGAACCATCTATTATAATTATGGACAACGCCCCATACCACTCGATGCAAATTGACAAGCCACCTGCCCAATCCCAAAAGAAAGCTGATATCGTCGCATGGCTTCGTAAAAATGGCGTAGATGCAAACATGAATATGTTAAAAGCGGAATTAGTACGTCTTTTAAAAGAAAACAAACCAACCAAGATCCGATACGTCATTGACGAAATAGCATTAGAACATGGGCACAGAGTTATACGGTTACCGCCTTACCATTGTGAGTATAATGCGATTGAGTTGGTGTGGGCTCAAATTAAGGGATATGCTGCAAGACACAATACAGAACCCCCATTTACCACAAAAAAAATGCTAAAATTATTAATTATTATTTTATTAAATTAGACTGGGAAAAGGTTGTGAATAGAACTGTTAAATTAATAAGGGAAGATTATGAAAGAGATGTGAAAATAGATAATATTATAGAAAACGAACATATAATTATTAATGTATGTGATGATAGCAGTGACGACAGTGAAAATAGTAGTATGGACGAATCTGATTAATTATGGCCTTTTGTGGCACCTTTTTTGGTATCTTTTGTATTCATATGTTTCTTGTGTGCATATAAAGTATGTATATTCATTTTCGTTCAAATATTCAGTTCGTTCAAATAAATTAAATAAACATATACATTTTTGTTTTATTAAACCTATTTAATCAGGTACAAAAACAAAACTTAATTGTTTTTTGTTCGAGAATAAATTGACATTCCACATCACTATTGTAATGTGTCAAACCGGCCATCATAGCGTGCCGCTAGTGTAGTTTAATATTAACCTGTTTTCTCTTATTTTCAATTGTTTTTCCAAATATAGCATTATTTAATAACTTGAAAAAATCCTTCTCAAATTCAGATGTGGATGCTTGGCGTAATCGAGTATTTAAGTCAATGTATTTTTGTAGAAAGTTTTGCTGTCTGAAAGTTAAAACGCGATGAATTTTTCGTATAATAAGCCCATTCTTCAAGCATTCTTTCAAATGAACGTAATGAATTACATAGTTAAATTTATCATATAAATTTGCTATTAATTTCGGATTTTTACCCCCGGGAGGAGTGAATTTTTCTACTGCAAAAGGTAAATCACTGTGCGTGTCATGTAAATGTTCGGGATAAGCTAAATCGACTTCTAATATAATATATCCAAAGTCTGATTCATTTGATACGTTTGCAATGTCTAATTTATAAATTTCAGCAGCGGATAATAATTTGAAGTCAGATATAGGAATTTTTTTACTCATCGCATAACCATACAAGTTATTGCAGTCAAGGTATATCAAGTATGTTGATGGTTGAGATTCATCAAAATCTGATAGATATTTATTATTAGCAACAGCGTTACGAAGAGAACACTGAGCTAATCCTCCACGTATTCCTTTTTCTATAAATTCATAAATCTCCAGGTCACTAATTAATTCTAACCGGATTCCTGTATATAGTAGCATTGCATCCCAAGTTAAACTTGAAGCTGTGACATAATAAGCCGGATCAAGTTTATAATGTCGTAAGCAAGTATTTCTAAAATTTTCAAATATATCACAAAGGAGTAATACGTCTGTTTTTAGATATAAATCTGTGTATTCACTTAAGGATTTAATAGAAAATAAATTCCATACATTTTGTGCATGTTTATATTCATCATCTTTTATATGTTCGCCTTTCAAACTATTGTAGAAACAATATTTTGAAGGAAGAGTATTTTCTTCATATTTTGCAAAAGAATCAATGTATTCGTAAGGGTAAACGCCTTTTTGAAGTAACAACTTCAATTGATCTTTGTTATGAAATTCTCTTGATAAATTAATAAAATCTTTTTCATTCAAATTTTTAGATAATATATCTAGACTTGAATTGAGGAATTGAAAAGAATCTATAAATTTTATTTGAATGGGAAGTGAACTATAGTTATTTTTTAATACTTTTGTTATAGTAATATATTTCTCTTTCGACTTAGGTATTATTTTAAAATAGCCCTCATATTTTGCTAATTCTGTTATAAAAAGATGACAATCATAGCCCGCTAAGTTATGGAAAACCACAGGCACAAATGAACACACTCTGTTTATTAGATTACAATAAGAATGTGCAGCGCCACGGTATTCTGAAGTTATGTGATCATGATCACGTACCTTATCATCAAGAAGTAAATGATTACAGATATAACAATTTGTTGCATTTTCAAAGCTGTTTTCTTGTTCTAATGTTAACGGTTTCATAGGCAATTTGCTCGATAATATGCGATAAATTTCTTGAATATCATCTATTAAATATTTTACAAATACTTGTACACAATCTGACCCTTTATATGTAACATATTTATTTAATTTATGATCGTGAGAACAGCAGATATAGTAACCAAAACAAGACGGTTGATGAATTTCATATAATCGAGTATTCTTAGACTTATTTTCATTGCACTTCTTTAGAATACTTTCAAAGTCGGCATAGATAATAAAATTAATTTTTTGTTGTCTTTCATAGTTTTTAAATTGTAAATAACTGTTTTTGTCTGGTAATTCAGTCAATATTTCATTACAATTGTGAGAATTACATTTCGTTTTACTTGCAAAAGTCTGTAAACATAACTCGCACAAATACATATTACTTGTATGATTAGTTACTTGTCGTTTTACCAACTTCAAAAGATTTTTTATTAAACAGTAATGACCTTTACCATTATTCTGAATATAAAGCAAATTTATGTGCTTACTTTTTCTTGAAGTGGTTATATACAAAGGACCAGTTACATTATGTCTATCATCTAATCCATAAACGTTAATACGTCAGACGGGAATAATACATCAGCATTCTGTCGTGACCTGTAATAAAAACAATAATAAATTACATTACTGTGCAAGTAAGTATTAAATTGTTTCGAGGAATTAATAGAAACCACATTATTAATTGGATATTATTCCTTTTTATTGTATTAACTATATTCTATACGTATTTGTAGCACGATAGGTATATAGTCACAGACTCAGTACGTAGTACAGTATTATCAATATATTAAATTGAATCGACCTAGTAAATCGGTAATAAACATGTTGTTAGTAATGATAACTGGAGGCTTAACGCACTCTCTGAAGAATCGTGGTAAATATTTCCATTTTCTGACTCCGGGAAGTACTGAGAATATCTCGATTAAAATATCTCATATCAATATATTTTGAGCCGATCAGGGATTCGAACCCAGGACTATAGTCCGATAAGCTAACCATTAGCACATAAATAACATAATATTATAATCAAAGAGAAAGTTTAGTCAAATAATAGAAGTACATATTTTCAATCTCGTATTCGTCTATGTCATAACAATCATTTTTGAGCCGGGCAGAGAATCGAACCCAGAACCATGCTCCAACAAGCTAACAATTAGCATATAAATAACCTATTATTATGATCAAATATTGGAAGTATTCTAAATTTAGTATTCATCTGTCTCGTAACAATAATTTTTGGACCGACCAAGGAATCGAACCCAGGATCATAGTCCGACAAGCTAACCATTAGTACATAAGTAGCATAATATTATAATAATTAAAGAAAAAAGATTTATTGAATACTAGAAATATTATAACAGTACTTACATTATCTTTGATTTATTGAGAAGATATAAACTTAGGAAAATCTAATAGTAGGCACCGGGCTAGGAGGCTTCAGGATAACACAATGATGCTCTAGCATCTCACTCAATCGCTTAAATAAAGCGAAAATGATTTGTCATGAAAAAAACTAAAGGTTCCTTTACATTACCACTCGCTTTATGATGATTGTTGATACAAACCAATAAGCAGGGATTCTCGAGACCATTATCTTCAAAATAATACCTAATTCAGTATAAAGCAGATGGTTTCTCCCCGCCTTCTTACTTGGTCATACTTTACTATTATCGTAGAATTTTCAAATATGCTCAATTTTTCTAAAAAGATCGTTTATGAGTTATGAGGGAGCACATGAACAGAATATTTATATTAGTAAGTCGTGGATAATGTGTAAGAGCCTTAATCGCAGTCTTATAATATTGCTTACTAAGCATTGATCTTAGAGAATGAATAGGTTACCATTTATCAAATGATTAAACTAGGACATACATTTTATTAAGTTATGTTAATCTCTACTAATGTAACTATAATTTAAAACATTGTGTTCATTGTTAAACGGATTTATTGATGAGTTTTGAGTAACCTTAGAATGTATAATAGGTATGATACGAATACAAATAATTTGTTTGTTGATTTGTTTGTGCATACATAACGCGGTATGTTAGTTTATTTAATCGGTTTGCTCGATTACAAAACATCGAACCTTTAACATTCTTAGACAAATCCATGAAATTACGAACTGAATGTCATCCTACAATCGATGGCATGGCGACACTTTGTCTGGAGGATTCATATTACACATTCCATGTTCATTTAAAGAACAGTTGTAGACTAATAAAACATACGATTATGAACTTTAATAACATTTTCAAAAATATATAAATTTCGTAAAAACTTGGTAAATTAATCAGATTGCATTAGACATCTGAACTGGAGGCGTAACAAACAACATGTCGGTAAGTCCTATATTTTATTAATATTAATTTTATTAAAATTCTTTAAATATTATAGTTTCTTAACATAATACTTTATCACTCATAGTCTATTCTTTATTTCAGGATTCAAACGATCTTTTTAACTTTCAACCGAATGCGAGTATCGCTCAACGTGTTAGTAATTACTTCCAAAGGGAAAATAATAATGGATCAGACCTTGTCCTACAACCCACTCCGAAAAAGAAAAAAACCAATGTGATGTATTCATATATAAAAGTTCCAAGAAATGGAGCTAAGATAATGAGAATTGAAATATTTGACGCAGAAAAACTACGAAACACAATGTTTTGTGAATGTGATGCAAACCTTTGCGTACAATATGTCGTCGACGACGAAAATTTAATTTTTGACGAAATTTATAATGGTGCTCACAACCTCATTGCAAAAATTCAACGAAGTATGTCGAATTTTAACGTTTCCACTGATGTATAATTTTGTTTTTGTATTAATTATTGTACCTATATATTAATTAAAACTTAATGTACCTAATCTAAGAATAAAACCATGTAAACTAATTTGTTCATTCAAATAAATGAATTGAAATTCAACTTGCATTTTATTGTACAAATAAAAGTATAAATGCTAAATTTCTCAAAGTCCTATCAAAGATTTCTATATTAATAAGAGCTGTGCTTTTCTTATATCAGTTTTTAAATGTGGTCCGATCATAATATACGTATATAATAATAATAATAAATCAGTATTTCTAACTTATCTAATTAAATTTAGTATTCCCTAAAAAATCAACATCATGTCTCTGAATATTGGAGATCATGTAGAAATAATCATTACTGAAAAAAGATTATGTGGTCTTCACTTAGTTAAAGTTATTGGCTACGATCAGTACGATGCTATTTTAATCCCCCAGAATAAAAATAATTCTGATACGTATTTCAAAGTTCGTTATGAAGGTCAAAAACTATTGGCACGAGTATTAAGAATTGAAAAACAGAAAGTTGATTTAATAGATGATGTTCATGAGCTTATTCGCTATTCATTTTGATTAATACTCGGTAGGTAAGTTAGGTTCGATACTGAGTATTCCAACTTAACCTATTCATTCGTAATGTAGTATTTTTAATACACGTATTACTCAATACATGAATGAAGTAGGTATTCAGTAATCCTATATAATACTCATTTACTTTGAGCATTCAAGTCATTTAGTATTCAAGTGAAGTAGTAGTAGTATTCAGTATTTAAATATAACTATCATTTAGTATTCAAGCATTCGAATATACCCATTTACAGTATTAAAATGTATATTCTAGCATAAGAGTATACTCAGTACTCAGTATTTAAATATAGTAATCATTCAGTATTCAAGCATTCGAATATAGCCATTTTCAGTATTCGAAAAGTGGTAATTGGCTTATCTGGACCATAATAGTGGTACTATTATAATAGTACCACTATTGTGGTCCAGATAAGCCAATTATCACCTACTTTTTTTTTTCATAAATATTTGTAGTCATTTTCAATTCTCCGATTCTTGCGGGACTGCGAAATCTGTGAACTTTTTTTTAATCCGCGGATGTGAATGCGGAGGCGGGTGATTAAGATCTTATATAAATGATACTACATTTATATAAATGTAATGAATGAAGAGTAAAAAACAACATAATATAGTCATTAATTAAACCAATTAAATAACAAAAGCAGATTCGCTGTAATAACTAGTCTTCACCTGGGCTAATCTTCGGTCTTTTCTTGCTGTTTTTTAATTCAAAACAATCAACAGAGCAACTTGCAACTTTTTAATAATTTTAAAGATTGAAGCATCACAAATCGATTATTATCTGCTTCTTGCGTGAATTTTTATCATTGGTAGTGTTAGTTTGATAATATAATAGGTATGTCATGGTTTCCACGGTGATTTGAGATGCAAATGAGAAGGTAAATAGTGGTCAGGTTAAATTGAAGCATGCACTAGATACACATCGATTTTTCTTTTCTTTTATCCTGTATTTTATTCTGTTCTTTTATCTGTTCTTTTATCTGTATCTTTTATTCTGTTCTTTTATCCTTTGTGTCGCCCGCGACTTCATCTGCGTTTGATCCGCGTACAATTTATGATGTCCTATGAGATTATTAAATGTTTCCGCTGCAAGAGGCCTGTGTACAGAGCCTATACATATAGCTTAGATAGGTTTATTTAATTTAAAACTATATTAACCTAATTATGCCGATTTTCAAGTCTCTAACTTCCAAAAAACACAGGTCCACACCTTCCAATCTCTTATCGTTACAACAAAAGAAATCTCACCTCCTTCCGATGTTTTTCTTTACCGTTAAAACAGGTGAAATTGTGATAATATATTATCATAAAATAACAAGAAATCGCAAATCTTCTTTTTCCTGTGATGTCTGTCCCGATAATATTAATCATGCTGGAATATCTCTCATCCTCCGTCTTCATGGTTAACCTTAGTTATGAAGGTGCATTGGACATAAAGCCGCCTCTGCTTGCAAGTGGCACAAATTAGCAGTTCTCAAGCGTTAAGTATTCATTTCAAGTTTCGACTCAGTTCATTGTGCTGGATATCTGAGTCGGATAATCGCACCTGAAGAAGATTCATTTTGCCAATTTCCAAAACACAGTTGTGCACTATAACCTTATGAGGCTCAGTTTCGATTGCCGATACGGTTTTGGTCTTTATCATCATTTCTCAGCCTCTCATCCAGATACTTCTTGCAACCTTTTTTGTTGTCAGTCCAACTCACTGAACCACACCTTATACTCTTACTTGTACTGACTTTTCGGCTCTAGCGTCCATCTGCGTCGAACAACATGCACGAACTGCCCAAAACCACTGCAACATGGCTCAATTTACGATATTATGATTACAAGTTACGACTACGACCGATTATCCACTAGAAGTTAGCCCTTGACTGCGATCTCACCTGATGGTAAGTGAAGATGCAGTCTAAGATGGTAGCGGGTCAACCTGTTAAGGGCATGGCAGTTATATAGTTATAGAGGACCGTTCAAACTATAAAAGAGAGTTTACTACAGTACCTGATAGTACATACGTTAACCCATACCCCTATTCGGTTTCTACACGGCATCGTACCGAAAAGCTAAATCGCTTGGCGGCTAAGTCTTTTACCGGTAGGGTGGTAATTAGCCACGGCCGAAGCCTCCCACCAGGCCAGACCAGAGAAAATTCAGAAATTATAAATTTCCAAACCCTGCCGGGGATCGAACCCGGGACCTCCCCACGTTAAGGCAACAGCGCTCAACGAGATCGAGTTACCGCCTTATCACAAGGCAAAGTAAGTAACACTAAGCGAATTAGAATTTTCATTAAAAATATATAGAAAGGAGATACGAAAAATGTGAGAGAGTTTCGTTATTTTTTTAATTCATACGCTAGCGCTTAGCTGCAATCAGCCGTGCTTGTAAAATGTAAGTGATAGCGTAAAATCACTAAAACGAAGTTTTTTAAAGCAGTGTACCTATCTGTCACCGTAAGGTTGTAAAAACCGTTAGATTATAATCTAACTCGCGAAATTGCAACCTGCGACCGGGCACTACCTGATTATTTATGTTGAACCCTAACTTAACCTACAAGAAACAGACAACAAAACGTAAATACAATGAATATTTCAAAAATTTACACTCAGAACATTGAACGGTTCACAATCTTTCGACAGATTACAATTTCGCGAGTTAGATTATAATCTAACGGTATTTACAATCTTACGGTGACATATCCAATAAACGGTGACAATGTAATGACATAATGCTTGTAAAAATAATTTGCTGTTTTCAAGACCTTTAAGCAGCCATGGACGTATCTCAAAACATAATTTAAAAAAAGTCTGCATTGGAATTTCTTTTAAACATACCTCTTAGTTTACCTTTTAAAGCAATTTTCTCCTTATTGAAACCAATAATTTGCTTTACATAAAATTCATATTTCTAAATCAAACACATTGTCGGATTAATTTGTATTGAAAAGTAAATATTACTTTTTTTTTACAAATGATTTCTCGGATTTTTAGCGACATGCGCTTGCTCGATTTCACCCCCGCGCTCCTGTGTTTTCATCTCGTGAGCTCACAGCCTCTTAAGGTGGAGCGCACTGGAAGATGCTTATTTACTCTTGATTTGAAGGTACCTATATTAAACTATAAAAGAGAGTTTACTACAGTATCTGATAGTACATACGTTAACTCGTTCCATTAAAAGTGATAATCGATAAACTTTTCCCAAGACTCAGTGAAAGCCGTTCTCAGCACGTTTGACCTTATAGGTCAACCACCCTAACTCCCAAGCATGCGTCTGAGGCAATGTGGTAGTGACAGGAGAATACCTACAAACATTGAAATAGAACTAAAATTCTACATCAATGCCTACAAATCTAGAGCCTAGATAGAATACAGCTAAGTAGTTCTATTTTTTAAATCAAGTAACCTGAACTTCGTACGCTGTAAATACGCTCTAATACGGAAAAATAAAAGTATTATTGTAACAATCGCAATCACCTTTCTTACTCCAAAAATCAAAAATCATTTTTTTTAAATTTTCCCAAAATTCATCGGAAAAATTAGATTCAGATTGTAGCAATAATTGACCCATATGTTTCGGAATAGGCCCACATACTTTAAACTGACGGTCGATAACTGTATCCTGCGGAAGAACGCATGGAACGATCTCAGGTGAATTACACAATACCAATGAGGAATTTGACATGCGCACAAAGCTCATAGAAAGCGGATACGTGACAGAAACGGCTATTACATTTCTAAAAGGTCACTTTCGTTACACAATTCGGATGCATTATCTAT
The DNA here is from genome assembly GCA_964035005.1 of Erebia palarica. Classification (NCBI taxonomy): domain Eukaryota; kingdom Metazoa; phylum Arthropoda; class Insecta; order Lepidoptera; family Nymphalidae; genus Erebia; species Erebia palarica. The sequence continues at coordinate 42,693,719 of OZ035983.1, forward strand.
TTATTGACGCTGTTTGAACCGCAGATCTATACTAATAAGACGTATCGTATGATTTTGATCTGATTTCATAGTGACTGACATTATTGATTTCACTGAATAGATAAGTGCTTGATTTTGAATTTATGTCTGGATTAAACCCGGAAATTCCCACTCCTCAATCAATCAATCAATTTTATTGCAAATTCGGGTACTTAGGTGTTATTGTAAATTATAATTAATAATATAGCATTCGGCCAATTTACGGCAAATATTAAATCTAAATCATTAATAAATTAAATTAACCAAGTGAATGAAATTACCTAATCAATAATCAATAAAATAAAATATTAATAAATTAAAATCAGTCGTTACATCGGATAAAAAATCAGTTCATCATATCATATTTTATAACGGTTTGTGTACTCTTGAATTGTGTAAAAGAGTTTGTCCATCACAAATTCTCGTAATGAATGCATATATTTATGAGTTTTTAATATATATATACAATACTTTCTGGGAGTTTGTTATATAGAATGCAAGTTATAACAAAGGCGCTTTTACTAAAATGTGCAGTAATTGATGCCGGCATGCGGAGTTTATTTCTGTCTTTTATTTATTAAATTATCATGGTTTATTTATCAAAGCAGATTTCTTAGAGCAAGCTATATAGACTCTAAAATGTCATTCAATGTCATTGCGCATTGTCATTGTCAGAACACTCATAACTGCGCCAGAGAGGTCTGGAGGGTGAAACCATCGCTTAAAACAGTTTTATTTTAAAATGATATTTTCATATAACGTACTTTGAGGTTTCTAAAATAAGGATTATAATTCTGAAACAAGAGCGTCTACAATATTATAATAGTAATACTGCTATAACCGATGGTAGTATGCCCCCTAGCGCAACTAAGAAACAATGGGGACAGAAACAAGAAAGTATAAAATGAAGCTGATATCAGAAAGCCATGTGTTACTAATCCCGTACCACACATGAGTAACTAACTGTATTGATAACGGCTCTCATGCGGACGATGTATCGAAAATAACCGAATGCTTACAAATCACTTCACTGTTGCAACTGTATGCTCTACCAAAGCTACTTTAGAAATCGATACTTTTTCTAGCATTTGTCTTGGCTGGGCCTTGTCCGGTTCTGTAGCTTAGTTGCTTCCATTTTCTTTCTTTTGCTATCTTTGTTTCCTTCCTCGTTGTTCTTTTCTTTTATTTAGCATCTTTAAATTCATCTATGTAATCTTATTTCTGATTTACAATAAAAGTGCAATCATGCAATCATTAATTCCTTCATACAGTCATCTTTCCTTTCAAGACTTTACGGTTCGGTTCAAATATAACTTTGAGGCCGAATTGTAGCATATTTTATTACAAAAATCGTTATAATAAGGTTTTTTTGACATCATTCTACAAATTATCGTGATTATCACCTACAAAACAGCCTAGCACCTAACTATAATACCTCTATGATACAATGATGCGAAATGATGATAACATATTTTTTTCTTTACTAAGTTCGTGACTCGGCATCATACAAGTATTACAATTTTTACCATTGAAAATGGTAGATGCAAATCGCCTGAGACGTATTTTTGGCCATAGCTCCGAGGATTTTGGGAGGATCGAGATGGAAATAGTACTAAGAGTTGAGGATTTTATCGAGACACCTGTGAGCGTTTGAATTTTTAAAATCGACTGGTACCTTTTTTTGGAATTTTGAAAAATGTGAAAAAGTCCAGTTTTTGAGGGTTTTTGTTTACTAAATTGTAAATATTTCGGAAAAAAACCGACTTATGTAAAATATAAATACAAGGTCCTAGGGTATTAGTTTAGCTACAAAATGGCGAAAAAATTTTGTAAATCAGTTAATAATTGTGACTTGAAGGTGGTCCCTTTAGATTTGGAATTGTGGAAAAATGGGTATTTCTCAGTATTTCCGTATATATAAAGTAATGTAGCTTCTATGGTTATTGACCGATCGTCATAGTAATGATGTTAAAAGATGCGAATGCAGGCGAGAAGTGCATTCGAGTTGGAATTTTGTAATAAATTTTAGAAAATTTTTGAAGATGAGATTTTTATTTTTTTAAGAATCAACAAAAACTGGAGTAATTATTGACCGATCTTCATGGTAATGGTGTTAAAAGATGCAGACGCAGACGAGAAGTGCATTCGAGTTGGAATTTTGAAAATCTGTGTATTTTTTTTCGTAAATTTTTGTATTCATTTTCAATGCTCTGATTCTTGCGGGGACTGCGAAATCTGTATATTTTGAAGGCATGCGGTTGGTATTTTTAGGTTTATCCGGATTTGTTTCGGTTTTAAAGTTCTTCTGGTATGATATGAGGTGCAGCTTCTGGTATGAGGTGCAGATTTTCTCATCCGTGTAAAATAAAATAATTTTATGTTTAGCCTATCTGCCCTTTTATCAGTACGGCATCGTCTGAACCTATAGACGCCCACCGCTAGACGAAGGTCTCCTTGTTTGGATCTCCAAAGGTCTTGTGCCTTTTGCTCGCAGCTACTCACATGAGATCGTGCGCCTACCTAGACGAGGACCGTTCCATGATAAGATGACTTTTCCAGTGTGAGGTCGCCATTCAAGCGCGCTAGGGCCCCAACGCCTATCGTTTTTTTTTCGAATTATGTGCCGAACTATGTCGGTTACTCTGGTTATCCAACGGAGCTTCTAAGCCCTTTATGCCTCTTTAATTTTAGTTAGTACAGTACTGGTATTATAATTATTAGCATCATTAAATATCCCAATACCTAATTATGTTTTCAAAACACGATTATATTGTATTGGCCAAGAAGAGCTATCGCAAAGCATGCATTAGCTAGTAATGCCTATTTCACGCTCTGATACTTCGCTGGTAAAATATTCCGCTGGCATATTATTGTTGCGGCCGCTACCTTGAACGCATTGTATTGATTTGAATTCTTCTGTACTCTTTAATAATGACTACTAAATTATAACAAAGCTCTAAATCCCTCTCTTCTAAGAGAGTGGAGGCCTGTGCCCAGTAGTGGAACGTTAATGGGCTGTAGCGGTAGAAATTATAGCACTACTAGATGATGCCCGCGACTTCGTCCGCGTGGACTAAGGTTTTTATCATTGAAAATGGTTATTAGATGTTAATCGCCTGTGACGTATTTTTGGCCATAGCTCCGAGGATTCAGGGAGGATCGAGATGGGAATAGTACCAAGAGTTGTAAATATTGTAAATATTTCGGGAAAAACCGACTTAAGAAAAAATGGGTCCTAGGGTATTAGTTTAGCTACAAAATATTATTATGATTATTGACCGATCGTCATGGTAATTGTGTTAAAAGATGCGGATGCAGGCGAGAAGTGATTTCGAGTTGGAATTTTTAAAATCAGTAAATACATTTTTTTCGCAATTTTTTGTATTCATTTTCAATGCTCCGATTCTTGCGGGGACTGCGAAATCTGTGAATTTTTGATTTCCGCGGGAACTCTTGACTTTTCCGAGATAAAAAGAGGCCTATGTACCAAATTTCATGAAAACCGGTTGAAAAGATATTTTTTTCGGTTCCAGCGGGAACTTGAATTTTCCGGGATAAAAGGTAGCCTATGTCTATCCCCGGGATACAATCTATCCCTGTACCAAATTTCATCAATATCGGTTGAACAGATTGGCCGTGAAAGCGTAGCAGACAAACAGACAAACACACTTTCGCATTTATAATAATATTAGTATGGATTATTTACCAATGTAGGAACTCATAGATCGACAACGATAGACGTTGAAGTCCCATCATGGTGATAAAATGAATCGTCGCGACGGAATGCAACGCGAACTACAAGCTTCACTTGATAGCTAAATATAGACCAGGCGACATCAAATTAAACGCAAAGGGCTGCTGGACCCAGGTGGCGCCAGTTCACGGCCCAAATGACCTACTTTCATTGTTCACGACTATGCTTTATATCTTTAAATCCTCACTCCTTTGGGGTAAAGCGCTAATTGCTCTTCCAATCTATACGATACAAGAACGTCGATCGTAATCCATTCATCACAAACAAAGACAGACAAGGCGAGATACTATGTCTCAATCTACACTTTATAAAAATAATTCTCAAGGTCCCTACTTACAGTAACTACTCAGGAGGTCATCAACGGTGCAACTGCCGTATTTGACAAGTACAAACGTATAAATTCTTCAAAAGAAATGCTAACGGCTTTGGCTCCACTTTATAATCTAGAGGTCCTTAAATCAATGAAATCATTAAACTAAACACCGTAACTTTTAAATTCTAAATTAACAATAGCGTTAGCCTTAAATTGATATATGGAACTAGATGGATCTTTAATTTCTCGGGATAAAAAATAGCCTAAGTCCTTCCCGGGACACAAACTTTCCCTGTACCAAATTTCATCAAAATCGTTCGAACAGATGGGCAGTGCAAGCGTTGCAGACTGATAGACGGAAAGATAGTCAGACACACTTTCGCATTATAATATTAGTATGAATACGGTAGACGGTGTATAATAAGACCAGCACGGTTTATAGATGACTGTTTACTTCAACTATTTCCACAGAATACCATGTCGCACAGATTGAAACAAAAGATACGACACTCGCTAATGACGAGACACTACTATTATTATTGGTATAATAACATAATATGGGCTCATTGTTTTACTCACTTGGTCCGCATCCATATACGTTGGTAATATAGGAACTGTGTACATTTTCGATCATAAAATCGAAATATACTAACGAGTATGTTATTAGATATGGTGTCTTGTGCAGTATATTAGTATCTTAAAGTAAATACATAACGGGTAAGATCGTATGATATTGATCGCCTATAGTTGATATTGGTATTGGGTAGCGGCCTGTAAACTTTGACTTTAGATGGATAACTTGAAAGGAAAGTAGTAAATCGTTCAAAAGGTTTGCGCTTTAGAAGAAGAATAACTTTAGCATTTGTTGGTAGAACCATACTATTACCTATTTTGTGATAGAACGTAGTAAGATGAAGAAGGACAGAAAGACAAGTTTTAAATACAGTTACCTGTTTCCGCAATTCGTGTCTAAGAATCTACGAAAGATACCTGTTTACGCATTTTGTACGAAGCGCTGCGCGCAGCTAAGGCATGAAGAATATTGCTTCTTTTTTCTTATATAATAATTCTACTGTACGTGGGTATGTCACTGAACTCCTCCTAAACGGCTGGACAGATTTGAATGATTTTTTTTGTATGCGTTTGGATGGCGCCCTGGAAGGTTTAGATTCACAAATCAGCCCCGCAGGTGGCGCTGCAGTCAGTATCATGCAGGACAGAGTCTTTCGGGTCCGCTAGTAGGTAGCTTATAAGTATTGATTGGCAAGACATTGATGTAAGGCAGTAATTCCCAAAGTGGTCCAGGTGGACTCCCAGGGGTCCACGGGAGACTCGACGGGGGTCTACGTTGGCGTGACAGAAAAATAGGGGTCCACAATTCGTAAGCGGGGGTCCACGAAAATTTATCTGGTTTCGATAGTGAAGAACTAAAATGTTGGCTTGACTTCACCTATCAATGTAGGCATATAATATTTTAAGAAGCTCAGCGACTGTTACTTGTAAAAACTTGTAATATTCCATAATCAGTACAACGTGTCGAGACTTGCAAAGCACCGCCGCGGCCGCCCGCCTTAATACTCAAAGCCGCCCGCCGACGCGCCGTCCACAACGCTTGTTCAGACGTGCAAAGGGACCAAATACGACTTGTGGGTGGTGTGTGTGCTTGCAATCTTGCATGAACTTGTTTGATTCTTCACCAATATAAATACGAATGCCAAGAATAAACGTTACTCATTTGTTCCCTGAATTTCGGAGAGAAAAGTACCCAAAGTGAATCGATCTTAGTGATTGCCAGTGACGGAAAAAGTAAGTAGGCTGCCTTTTGCTATACTTGTAACATACTTTTATTTTATTTATTACTTATTTATTTATTTAGAACAGAAAGCCGAGAAAGGTAGAACTTTTTGTCCCTAATTTATTAGTAATTGTTTATTTCCCGACTGTGTGGTGTTTCACTAATATAAGTCATCTTTATTATCAACCCAGCGAGGTCTCCTCTAAGAGAAGGGTTACAGGCCATAGTCCACCATGCTGGCCCAATGCGAATTGGTGGACTTCACACACCTTCGAGAACATTATGGAGAACTCTCAGGTGTGCAGGTTTCCTCACGATGTTTTCCTTCACCATTAATTATTATTATTGTGATATTTAATTTCTTAAAACGCACTTAACTTCGAAAAGTCAGAGGTGCGTACCCAGGCTCGTACCTGCGACCCCCCGAATAGGAGACCACAGTCGTAACCACTAGGTGACTAGGCTATTACTGCTTTAGTTTTGCTAATATAATAGTATATTTTTATAAATTGTACGTGTCTTTCATACTCGTATCGTAAATAAATTACTTAATAAAATTATTAAAATCGCGGGGTTTTGATGTCAAAATATTATTTAATTTACAGAATTAAATGAAAATATAATTTAAAAAAAACATTTTTACATTACATTAAAATCGGTTCAGCCGTTTTCATAAAAATATTATAGATATTAGCGATTCATTGCTTTTAATAATAATTAAAATCAGTTTGCCGCTGTTAGGTAGGTCAGGTTTATTTCATTCATTCATTGCAATAATTAATTAATCCTATTCTGTTAAAATAGCGATATCCCGTTAAGTAAGACCGCCTCAAGATTTACAAAGTTTTTTTAATTACAGGTAACTGATAGGAATCATGACTGAATCGAAGAAGAAATGTCGACAATACAGTGTTGAATATTTAAAATTTGGATTTATTCCATCAAAGGCAGACAAGCGATTGCCCATATGCCTTTTATGCAACAAAGTTTTGAGCAATGACTCTATGAAACCATCTAAGCTCGAAGATCATCTAAGAAGGTGTCATCCTGATAAAATAGGTAAATATTTGAAATATTTTCAAACATTGAAGGATAAATATGAAAAGAGACCCACCATGCAAAGTCTGTTCGCTTCAACGTCTGAAAGTAACGATGATGGTTTGCGGGCGTCTTACAATATCTCATTACTTATAGCGAAATCTGGAAAACCACACACTATTGGAGAACAGTTAATTTTACCCGCTGTTGAAGAGGTTTTAAAAACTGTTCTGCACAAATCTCCATTTGACATACTCAAAAAAATTCCTTTGAGTAACAACACCGTACAAAGACGTATTGATGAAATGAGCTCTGATATTGAAAGTTTCTTGTGTAGTTATCTGCAAAAAACTCATTTTTCTATTCAACTGGACGAGTCGACTTTACCTGGTAATGAAGCATTATTATTGGCTTATGTTCGATTTGTTATGGACGAAGAAATTCATGAAGAGCTACTATTTGCGAAAACTTTGAAGACGGACACTAAAGGTGAATCAATATTTAATGTCCTGAGTGATTTTTTTAAGGAAAAATCAATTCCATTCACAAATGTTATTTCGGTGGCAACAGATGGAGCTCCTGCCATGGTCGGGCGATATCGTGGGTTTATAAGCCATCTTAAAAAAATTATACCAGAGGTAACTGCAATTCACTGTGTCATCCACCGACAACACCTAGTAGCGAAAAATTTGGGTGATAGATTGCACCAATCACTTCAATTTGTGATTAATGCAGTTAACAAAATAAAAAGCAATGCATTGAATACGCGTTTATTTGCACAATTGTGCGATGAAAATGATGAAGACTTTCAACGATTGCTCTTACATACTGAAGTACGCTGGTTGTCGAGAGGTGCATGTTTATCAAGATATTACTCACTCTTTGAATCAGTTTTAGAATTTCTGGAAAGTAAAGATCCAAATTTAAAAGGTAACCTGGGCGGTTACTATCAACATTTAGAAAACCATTATGATACAGGAACATCTTGTTTCAATGTGTAAGTAATCTTACTGAGAAAGCTACCATGACCGCACAAAAGTATTATGGTTCTACTCTTGCCTACATGATGGACAGAACGAATGATACTCTAACATTGTCTATTCCTTACTTTCAGAGTAAGCGAGATGTAGCTATATAAATTTTTTTGCACTATCTCGTCTGTATCACGTTTCATTTCATGCATAAAATAACAGTGTTGATACATTTTTTATTAAATATTATTACTTTACAAAGTTATAATATTTAATAAAAAATGTATCAACATACCTATATACCTTTATAAAGTGCAATAATTAACAAAAAGTTTATTAATATTATGTAATAATTTGAAACCAAATAATAATTGTTTGTTCGCTCTATGTTTCCTAATCGATATGTAAAACGAAACGGTTGTTTTAAATGTCAATTGTCAAGCAAGGCACGTAAATAAATAATAGTGGGAAGTTGATTCTTTTGTAACTTTTATGAATAATATGTCGGGTCTCGTGTAAGTATAATTATTGTGCGTTTCTTGCTTTCTTAGATAAAACAAAAAATACTGGTAAAGTTGTGGCGCTACGCGCGATGATCCAACGAATTTTGTGATGCAGCAGTGCATTTCAAGTGGTTTGTGTTATTTTGCAGCAGATGTCAAAGAAAAATAAACAATAATACAATGTTGAAAATACAAACGTTTTTATTGAGATAAACTTTTACAAGTGCTTTTGAATCGTTGATTGAATCTAACACTGCCTTGTTATGCTATTTCTTCTTAGAAGAGCCAGCAAGAAACTCGGCGATTGCTCGTTTGAAAAAATATTTTTTTTTAATTTAGTAACTGCACAACTAAGCATAGCTGGAGCAAGTCAAACCCAAGTGGTTTTATCATTTACATAACCTTCAACATTATTAATAATGATAAAGAATAATAAGCTTTTTTGATTTTCTTACTTTTATTTATAAGGAAATAAGTTTGATATGAATTAAACAATCTATAATACCTAAATGTTTGTTATGAAATTAAATTGAGTATTATGTTTATTTTCAGAACAATAAATGCTGCCGTCTTGCCCAGAGTTGTTGAATAAGGGCATTCCGCTAAGAGCATATTTCGAGTGCAAACATGCAAATTCGTGTAATGTGCCTCCGGCCAGTCTAGTGCTGCATCCAATATTCGAATCATTGTTTTTTCTCAATATCCTTAGTCACCTGAAATTTTAAATTATAGTTTAAATCAGTTTATGTTATGCCAAATATGACTGAATTAATTATTGTGAATTTAAAGATAACTGTTATATAATAAATATATCTATTTTTACATACATTTCTTGGCCATTTTAATTATTTGAATTCTTCAATACTTTTATACTAATATTATAAAAGCGCATTATACTATTCAACTAAATTATATTACTCAATCGCGCCAGAACGGCTGAACGGATCTTGATGAAATTTGGAACATAGATAGATTATAGTCTGGAATAACACAAAGGCTACTTTTTATCCTGTAAAATTAAAGAGTTCCTGCGAGAACCAAAAAACCTTCATCACGTGGACGAAGTCGCGGGCATGAGCTAGTTACTAATATCTGTTGTGCCCCTACTATCTTAGACTGCATCATCGCTTATCATCAGGTGAGATAGCAGTCATCGCAAACCTTTCTTATTTGTCGTCGTCGTCTCAACCGAGAAACGTCCACTGCTGAACTGCTGTCTCCTGCATAGATCTCCACAGGGCACGGTCTTGTGCTGCTTGCTTGCAGCGGCTCCCAGCTACACACTTGAGATCGTCTGTCCACCTAGTGGGGCGCTTTCCGTTGTGAGGCCGCCATTCAAGCACCTTGCGAACCAAACGTCCGTCGGTTCTTCGAAATTGGTATTAAATTAGGTATCTGGAGGCCTGATTTGAGCATGTAGGAATACTCCAAGCATACTCCCCTTCACCCAGGCGTGCCTGATTTTTCAATTAATTACCATGTGGAAAATTAAATAACTCACTTTTATAAAGTTATATCTCATTAACTTAGTTTAATCCAGTAGAATATTCACTTGGAAAACCTCACAATTTTCTATTTATTTGTTTATAAAGCCAATCCGTTGTTGATCCGTCGCAAGAAAGTAACTTTTTTATGATTGCTAAATTTGACGCAAATCCTACGTAAAACAATAATGCTAGCTCTCAAAAAACACTTGATGGTACGAATTGAGTGAATGATTTGCTTAATGACGTCACAAAATTGCTTAGGAAACAATGTTCTAATAAGCTTACTTTCGGGCACGTCATGGTAGGTTTTGGCGAAACAATATCAAAATAATAGTGCTTTAAACAGTGGCAGTAACCCCCCTGATCAAATTCAAAGCAGACATCGCGTATTTGACGGATTTGTTCAAAAAATTTAATGATATTAACTTACAACTACAAGGGGACAGCCTCAATTTAATAAAAACAAAGGGTGTAATTTCAGCTTTTATTGGAAAATTGAAATTTATGAAGCAAAATATTAGTCGGCGCGAATTTTCCCAGTTTCCAAACTTGTCACAGGTAGAATGCCTCGATGAGAATATTCAGACATACGTTCAACATTTAATCGCCCTGCATGATGACTTCAAAATAAGATTTGAAGATATTCTGTTAATGGAAATACCACCATGGATCATAAATCCATTTGATGAAACGGAAGTGGAGAATGTGATATTACAAGAGGAGCTAGTCGAGCTTAGCACTAATGAGGAGCTGAAGGTGAAATTTAAAAGAGGGTATCTAACATTTTGGCTGCAGGCAGAAATACCCGAAAAATATCCTGGACTGTGGGGAATTACGAGAAAGCTTTTGATAGCGTTTCCCTCGTCGTATCTTGTCGAAAAAAGTTTTAGTGCCGTAACAAACCTTTTAACAAAAAAAAGGAGCAGATTGAATATCACAGAACGGGGAGATTTGCGGTTATTCCTAACAAAACTAAAGCCAAATATTGATAATTTGCTGTCAATACATCAAGTACATCCCTCCCATTAAGTTACGTTACCTACGTTATTAATGTTTAATTTTGATTGTAGGTACAATTATATTTTGATTTACTATACTTACTTAATATAATATTGTAAAATATGATAACAATAATAATAATTAATAGTTACTTACATAGTATTTGAATAAATACAACACAAGAAAATATACTTTTTTTTTTTTTTTACCACTCCGAGTTTTCTAAATAAAATAAGTGAGAATTGATTGGTTTTTGTGCTGTGACTAGATGTCAAAAATGTAAGTTTGAGATGGAATCACTTCTTTTTGAATGCTCAACTTTACTTTTGACATCCACTCACAGCACAATCAATTAATTAATTTCCCAATCAATTCTCTTTTTTTTTCAAAGAATGTTTTTTTCGTGGTTGGAACTCACTCGCAACGCCAATTTTCATAATTTATCTTCACATTTTTTGTCGACTGGAAATATGATAGAAATTTAGCTGCAGGGGGTCCACCGGAACCAGCAAACTTTTGAAAGGGGTCAAGGCACTACCTAAGGCAGGCACGGCAGTACCTAATGGAGAATAAGACGCAGAGAGAGAGTTTAATAATAAGACTTCGGTGGCTTAGTAAACTTGATTAGAGGAACAGATTTTTTAGGAGAGATCACGTGTGCGGTGTGGCAGTAAAACTATACAAGGTGAGAGTAAGGTCATTAGTATAGCTGTAAAATCAGTGAACAAGCATACTTTTGACAAAAAATACGTTTTTAAATAGTAAGCACACGCAGGAACCAGGAATATAAATGTCAGCTTTGCTTTTAAATTTGAATTGATTTTTTAGAAAAGTTAAAAGATTGTTAATTTATTTATTGACGAGGGTTTAATTAAATTGATATTTGACTCATTCGATGTATTACACTCGGTTCGTTCTTTGGCGGGGACGCCATATTGGAAAAATTTGCATAAATACAAGTATTTTGACATTTGGAAGTTAGTCTCCTGCCGGCAGACTCAGCGATTATTGAATACTTTTGTGTTTAGATCGCAATTTGATTTGAGCTTAACGATAGCAATCGTGGCCGGATCAAATGAATATTGTCTTTAAAGTTTAATCAAGTTTTTACATTAAATCTCTCGTGAAACCGCTCCACGTTGTGACCATTCGCTCGTGCACGTTTTGAGGAGAGTACAAACATATTTATAAAAAGCAATTTAACAATTATTCACCCACTTCTGGAATTATGCTTACAAAATGTACTAACTTCTGAATTCTTCTTTCAACCCGCTTAATTTTGCACTTTTTTCTTAGGTCCGCTCTCAAAGCGAAGAGCACTGACATTCATTCACACGTATCATCTTCAATAATTAATCCGGTATTACTGGTACAATATCCAAATTAAAAGCTGGACACTTAGAACCTCCCAGCTCTATAGCGTGTCTCCTTCATTCCACGCGTCATTGGCGAGGTATATTGTACCCATTTGGTACAAACGCACGCCATAAAACCAAGAATTGATTGAAATACATTAATGAAATAATTAGATCCGCGATAAAGGCCCAGTGACAATACATATTTGACATTTCGGAGACCTCACTCACCCCATTGGTACGCTTGGACGACAAGGTATTTGAATTTTCGATGTCAAAATTATAGCTACTGCAAACTTTCTGAAGAAAAGTCGAGACCGGAAGGCACTAACAACTAGGACGTACAATGTAATCTGTATCCCATCAAAAACATAAATGTAAAATGAGAGCCAAGTTCAAAATTGTGATATATATGCCTTGGTTGTTGACTGCAGCGACAAAAGAAGTGAGATCTAAATGGGTGCCAAGTTCAATGGTCAGTCCTGCAATTTATTTATCCCATCGAAAACATAAATGTGAAATGAGAGCCAAATTCAAAATTGTGATATATATGCCTTGGTTGTTGACTTCAGCGACAAAAGAAGTGAGATCTAAATGGGTGCCAAGTTCAATGGTCAGTCCTGAAATTTATTTATAACAACATATAATATTTTATAACAACTTAAAATATCATTTCTTCTTATAACTTAGTATAAAATGTTGAAGACTAAGGCTTTGGCTTGGCTAGTTTTCATATACGAATTATAGCCTTCACAAGTTGTAAAGCTGTAAGTTCTTATTTTGTTCTTCCGAAAATTTGGCTAGCTGGTAGAAACTGTACTTTTAGGTACCTACTTAATAATAATTCGTATATGGAAACTAGCCAAGCCAAAGCCTTAGTCTTCAACATTTTATACTAAGTTATAAGAAGAAATGATATTTTAAGTTGTTATAAAATATTATATGTTGTTATAAATAAATTTCAGGACTGACCATTGAACTTGGCACCCATTTAGATCTCACTTCTTTTGTCGCTGAAGTCAACAACCAAGGCATATATATCACAATTTTGAATTTGGCTCTCATTTCACATTTATGTTTTTGATGGGATAAATAAATTGCAGGACTGACCATTGAACTCTGCACCCATTTAGATCTCACTTCTTTTGTCGCTGCAGTCAACAACCAAGGCATATATATCACAATTTTGAACTTGGCTCTCATTTTACATTTATGTTTTTGATGGGATATTATTACTTTTTGTACAGAAATTATTGAACTCAATCTCAAACTCAAAACATATTTATTCAAAATATGTACCTACAAAGTACACCTTCTGAACGTCATGCTTACAGAGCATAAGAGGTGATGGTGATAATTAACTACGGTATCTTAAAACTAAAGCTACGAGGGTTCCAAACGTGCCCTGGTCTGAGAAGAGCCCGCAATAAACTCCGCTTTTTTTTATTATCACCATCTCACAAATATTTGAAATTATATATATGTACTTATAATATAACATTACATAATCAGCCGCTGTAACAATTCATACCAATGCCTTGCTATCATTCAAATAATCCTTTACACTGTAATAGGACTTTTCTATTAGTTTAGTTTACGTTTTACATTAGTAGGTACTTATTATTCGGTTTAAGGTCAGTGTGTCACCCACCAGTAATTCTATTGTACGACTCATTGTACAAGATAATTAAAGACGAGAATTCTCAAGAAAAATATATACAGCCGGTTTCTGAATTGAGAATTTCATGTTGAGTCGGTCTCAAAGACTTCTTTAGTGTGTCTTAAGAACGACTTAGGCAAATTATTGTTTCTGAATTGATATTGCGTAAGGTTTGAGAAATGGAGCTTGCAAATTTTCAAATTTGACAGTTTCGAAACTTAAATCTCTGCTTAACAGCAAAATTGCGTTTCAGAGCGCATTTGACAGTGCTCAAAGCTCTCTTTTCTCAGAGTTGACAACGTGATAGATGAGTGACGGATTTCAGCTACTTAAACTTTACTCTCGTTTGAACCTTTGTAAAAAAATCAATTTTTTGCACAATGTCCAGTGAAGATTCTTGCCTGTACAAAGACAACCACACAGGAGACAAGTTATTAGAAATCGCCCATTGTTTCTTTCAACAACAAACAATTTAACGACCGATTCCGCTTTTCGAAGGAATCTGTAACATTTGTTTTTGGCAAAATAAAGACCAAATTACCCGCAAGAATCCAAAGGTTCCAAAGGAAGGTTCTGCATTCCGCCAATGTTACAACTTCTAATAGCATTGCGGTATTACGCAACTGGCAGTTTCCAGGCCGTCGTAGGAGACACGGCGAACGTAAGCAAAGCAACTGTGTGTCGGGTAACCGATAGAGTATCCAGTGCTATAGCGATGCTAAGGGCACAATACGTGCAAATGCCTTCTGCTCAAGAACGACCAACAGTGGCTGCAGGATTTTATGCGATAGCAGGATTCCCTAGAGTAATTGGTGGTGGTCTCCTGGTGGCAACAGGGCAGAATTGTTTAGAAATACAAAAGATAACTTTTCAATAAATGTCCAAGCCATATGTGACGCTAATTTGAAAATAAGAAGTATCATCACCCGTTGGCCATGTTTTGTCCATGATACAACAATTTGGAATGATTCTCCACTTGCTGCTCAGTTTGAAGATGGAAGATTTGGGCCATATCTAATTTTAGGAGACAGTGGATACCCATGTCTAAGGTACATCATGACGCCATTTTTAAATCCTACCACTTCAGCACAAGAAGCATATAACAGAGCACAGATTACTACTAGAAATACAATTGAGAGATGCTTTGGAGTTCTGAAGAGGCGTTTCCCCTGTCTTCATTCCGGGATGCAGCTTAAATTAGGCAAGGTGTACAAGGTTATTGTAGCATGTGTAGTTTTACATAACATGGCCCCAGATCTTGATGATTTTTTTGTAAAGATGTACTTGTTGAAGAGCAAAATGATGTTCTACCTTTGTCCCAAGCTCAACAAGCACAAAATTTAGCTGTAAGATCAGCATTAGTAGAAACTTATTTTACTAATGCATACGGTTAATACCCTTCAGGTAATTATATTTTGTAGTGGAAAATATAATAAAATTAGTAATTTATTTGTGAGAATAAAAAAACCCGGCTGAGTGTGTTTTGGGCTCTTTCAGATCAGGGTGCGTTTGGAACCCTCTTTAGTTTTAAGATACCGTGATTGATTTTATACTAATACTGATGATGCCCGTGACTTCGTCTGCGTGGATTAAAGTTCCTTGATTCCCGCGGGAACTCTTAAATTTTCCAGGATAAAAAGTAACCTATGTCCTTACCCCGGATACTACCTATGCCTGTACCAAATTTCATCAAAATCGGTTGAACATATGGGTCGTGAAAGCATAGCAGACGGACAGACAGACACACTTTCGCATTTATAATATTAAGTTTGGATATTAGTATTTGTATATATGGTTTATAAATACGAAAGATGGATGTATGGATGGAAGGATGCTTGTTTGTTACTCTATCACGCCAAAAAAGTTGAATGGATCTGGATGAAATTTTCTGGATGAAACTGCCTCGTTGGTCTAGCGGTTAGCGTAGTCGACTGCAGATCACGAGGTCCTGGGTTCGATTCCCGGTCGGGCATAAAAATTGTTAGGTATTGGGTTTTCAATTATGAAATTCTCAGTGCTAGCCCGGAGTTGGAAGTTGGCGGTGTTTCACCCCCGTGCCTCGGAGAGTCAACATGATAATAGTCGTTAAAGCCCGCCAACCCGCATTGGAGCAGCGTGGTGGGTCTAAGCTCCTAATTCCCTCTCTCCTATGAGAGTGGAGACCTGTGCCCAGCAGTGGGACGCTAATAGGCTGAAGTGGTGGATGAAATTTGGTAAAGAGATTATTGTCTATAATAACAGATAGGCTTTAAATTTCGGACAGTAATATGAGTACGTGTGCCTAATTTAATAAAGAAATATTGAATAGAAATAAAAGTTTTGTTTTTGAAATGTTGTTTTATTAAAAAAATAACAAATTTAAAAATTTCTTTAGAGGGTCATTAAAACTTATAAATAATAGGATCACGAAATTAAATTTCAAGTATCTAATGCATCCAAAATTAGGATTAGAATATCGAAATAAATGTACTTCACATTAATTTTCTCTCCACCTTTCTTAACTGCATTTTTAATATTTGCATCTGAATTTCATGCCTTTTCTGCTCATTTCTAAATTTTAAAATTTCATTCTTTTTTTTAAGCATCTCTGCAGATTTTTTATGCATACATTGCCTTCATTCTTCTTTGTTTTTTTTTGCCTTCAGTCTGGAACGCAGCTCATTTGAAAAGTAACTTTTTGGTTCTGGCACTGTATTCGTTTGTGAATGCACTGGATCTTCCACGATTCTTTCTTATGTCTTCTATAAAAAAATGTTCCATTACACAATAAATACCAAATTTAAAATAAGGGTTTAAATGTAAATTAAATGGCCAGAGCTAATTCCAAGTAAGTGCCATCCTATACTATGGAGTATGTACAAATTTTAGATTTGTATGCATAAACGTTTTGCAGATTAGTTCATATAGCACTGAAAATTGAAACTGACAGACAGATAAACTACTGAGGCTGAGCAATTGGGTCTTGTTGGCAACCTTTGGGTACAGAGTCCTAAAAAAACTAATAATGTGGCTTATTTTTCATCACACAATATAAATTTAGGTAGGTGGTTTTCAAGTCAGAATATATGCTAAACAGTACCTACAAGTAAGAAGTGCTTACTAAATTATTCAGCTGCTTCATCGAAAGGATTCTCATCAGGAAATCTTTAATCGAATTTTCATCAAAAATAAATGCCTGAAAAGATTTTTTTTACTTAATACTATTGTACACAGAATATAATATAGTATAATACTAGATACAAGATGATGCCCGCGACTCCGTCCGGGTGGATAAGGTTCTTTGATTCCCGCGGAAATTCTTAAATTTTCCGGGATAAAAAGTAGCCTACGACCTTCCCCGGGATATAACCTATCCCTGTACAAAATTTTATCAAAATCGGTTGAACAAATGGGCCGTGAAAGCGTAGCAGACAGACAGACAGACACTTTACTAGTATGGATATTAGTATGGATTACTAAGTAGAAATTAAAAAATGACATTATCACATTATCACCAGATGTTGTGGCGATAAGTGAAGATTCACTTATCAGCTCATCTTCGCTTTGGTCCTGAAATAATAAATTATGTAAATGACTAATTAATACTAAAAAAACACGCGGGGACACGAAATACCTCAATCCACGCGGACAAAGCCGCGGGCATCAGCTAGTATAATATAAAACACATAAATATGCCTGTTATTCAAAGAAAACATTGACATTATTCTAAGTTTGATGGTTGGATTTTATGAAATTTGTAAGTAGTCAGGTAAGTATGTCTTGTGACTACACTAGCGGCACGCTATGATGGCCGGTTTGACACATTACAATAGTGATGTGGAATGTCAATTTATTCTCGAACAAAAAACAATTAAGTTTTGTTTTTGTACCTGATTAAATAGGTTTAATAAAACAAAAATGTATATGTTTATTTAATTTATTTGAACGAACTGAATATTTGAACGAAAATGAATATACATACTTTATATGCACACAAGAAACATATGAATACAAAAGATACCAAAAAAGGTGCCACAAAAGGCCATAATTAATCAGATTCGTCCATACTACTATTTTCACTGTCGTCACTGCTATCATCACATACATTAATAATTATATGTTCGTTTTCTATAATATTATCTATTTTCACATCTCTTTCATAATCTTCCCTTATTAATTTAACAGTTCTATTCACAACCTTTTCCCAGTCTCCTTTAGTCACATGTTCACAAGCTTCTTCTAATAATTTTAGCATTTTTTTTGTGGTAAATGGGGGTTCTGTATTGTGTCTTGCAGCATATCCCTTAATTTGAGCCCACACCAACTCAATCGCATTATACTCACAATGGTAAGGCGGTAACCGTATAACTCTGTGCCCATGTTCTAATGCTATTTCGTCAATGACGTATCGGATCTTGGTTGGTTTGTTTTCTTTTAAAAGACGTACTAATTCCGCTTTTAACATATTCATGTTTGCATCTACGCCATTTTTACGAAGCCATGCGACGATATCAGCTTTCTTTTGGGATTGGGCAGGTGGCTTGTCAATTTGCATCGAGTGGTATGGGGCGTTGTCCATAATTATAATAGATGGTTCAGGGAGGCTACACAACATTGAGGTAAACCATTCAGTAAACTTTTCTCCATTCATGTCTTCATGATAGTCTCCAGTGGTTTTTGACGCAAAAGCCATGAGAGAACCTTCGACAAACCCGTTGATGGTTCCGGCGTGACAAATTATAAGTCGCGATCCTTTTCCTACAGGAACTTTGGAAGTAGATGCTGCTGTGTCATCGTTCCAAGAACGGCCTACAGTATGGTTAGCATTAAGCCATGTTTCATCCAAGAACACAACATTTTGCCAATTTTTGATTTCTTTCACTTGCCGTAAAAAAGTATACCTTGCCATCGCTATATCAAATCTTTCCATCAATATTTTGCGTTTGTTACATTTTTTTGTATCGAAATCCAATGGTCTTCAAAATCTTCGTTAAAGAACTTTCCCCACCGAAGAATAATCCAGCTTCCTTCAGTGAATGCACCAACTTTTTTCTTGTTGGATACTCCTTCTGTAAATAGTAGCCGTAAACATGTCTTCGGATAGCATCGGCATCAAAGCTATCGATGCCTACGACTGGTTTTGCTCGTTTTCTCTTTTTTGGTGTGTGAAGTTTATTTTCTTCTGTGCCAGTCTCGCCATATTTTTTTTTAGTTATCCGTCTAACAGTTCGTTGCCCAATATTAAGCGCATCAGCTACGCGTTCAACCACTGACGTTATAGGTAAAATTGGCCCTCCATTTTGAGCTTCACGATCGAAATAGTTACGAAGGCGTATTACGAACTCACGTGTCTGACTATTTAGAACAGTTCTCTGCGTACGTTCGGTCATATCGACGAAATCCACAACAAAGGGCTTGAACAGAGTCCAAATTAACGAGCAAGGGTCAACAGTAATGCAGTATCAATATTTGAAATCCAAAGCCAGGTCAAAACTATATCACAATCGCATTGCACTGACAGTTTATACTTTTCGAAGCAACGTCAATTCGAAACTGCTTTGTTTTGCATTGAGCATTGACGCGAGTTTGCCGGAGGTAGTAGTTGTGCTAGCCAGCGATCCTATGTGACGATCGTATTAGATTCCATTTTTAAAAATTTATTGATATTTTTTTGCGATTTCAGAGGCTTGTCCACATAGTGAAAATTGTTCATATTCACAAGTACATTCACCCCTTAAATGGTGCAAACTGATTTTTCTACACTTGTATACATTTAAGAAATCAATTTAATAAATAAATTTTGAGTCCTAAACCTAAAACTACATTCGATAAAATTTATGAATCTCTGCACATCACTATCGTCAATAAAGTAATACAATTATTTCCTTCAAAGTCGTTATCAATTAATACGGAACTTCATGAGAAACTACATTCGATAAAATTTATGAATCTCTGCACATCACTATCGTCAATAAAGTAATACAATTATTTCCTTCAAAGTCGTTATCAATTAATACGGAACTTCATGAGCGGACAAACGTCAAACCGGCCATCATAGCGTGCCGCTAGTTTAGGTGAATAGAATACTCGACGAATTTTTATGCACTCTCTATATTTAGAGTTACATGTACGAGTACGTACCTACTAACTACGAATTATGGCCAAAGAAATCCACAAGATATTATACTGAACCAAAACGGAGTAAAGCTGGCCTACGAGCAATACAAGGGAATCCTTACTAATATTATAAACGGGGAAGTTTGTATGTATGGATGTATGGACGTTTGTTATTCTTTCACGCCAGAACGGCTAAACGGATCTGGATGAAATTTGGCACAGGGATAGATGGTCTGGAATATCACATCTAGGTTACTTTATACCAGAAAACCTTAATCCACGCAGACAAAGTCACGGGCATAAGCTAGTTGATATATTAAGAAATATTAGGTACTACTTACTTTTATACGAATGCGAGAAAATTTGCTTTCTCCTCGTAACTGAAATAGGGAGATCTTTTTTTCTTGTTTCTTTCCATTTTATACATTTTAACGAGAATATTATCCAAAAGAAAACATTTCGACATAATAAACAAAACCGACGTTTGTCAAACTGGCATAATTTGATACGCTTCATTCTATAAAGTGATGATTTAAAATCGACGACAAAAACAACGATTTTTATGATATAAAAGCTTGAAAAATTTGAAATGGATTATTCTTTAAATAAAATTGAACAAAATCTATTTTTTTGAGTTATATTTAATAATAAAATTTAACAAAATTAGAAAATAATTTTATTTTCGGTTAATACCGGTTTTCGTACGTGTAACGAAACGCATACGTAATGTTGGAGAATACTCAGGGACCATTGAAGAAATACTTAGCTAATTACAATTTGGGAAATCCCAATTTTATCTTGTGAAACTTAAAAAACTTAAGTCTTAACTTAAGTCTAGAGCAAAGCTTAGCTGATTTTTGCTTGAATGCCTAATTCAGAAACCGGCCGATAGTGTACCTAGAGTTACACTGACATTGACAGATTACATCTATGGTCAGACTACCTCTACAGCACATTTCTACATCTCATCAATTATGATTGCAAAAGTTCAAAATCAAAAGTTTTTAGTGAAACATTGGAAACAAGCACGGTAAACAGTCGATATCACTAAAACCACTCTATACAATGAATACAAATCACAATGACTGACAGCTTGAACTGACGACTTCAAATACGTTTCTTCTTTTCTGTCAATGACGTTTCGTTGCACAAAATGCATGAATACGAAGGTAAGGTTTTAATGCAACTATATTATTATTCATTATTATTTACATTAAAATAATAATTATGTGTCATTTTCAATAGTTAAGGAGTTACTACCACCGCTTAAAGCAGTATTGTTTCAAAATAACGGTTGAATGTCACGTACTGTGACGTCCTTAAAATAATGATTATAACACTACAACATAAACGTCAACAGTATTAAAATAATACGGCTTTAAGCACAGAGTACATTATATATACTGGTATAGAGTTGCTACTCGACTTTCCATGTACAGCGACATCTATCGGGAAGTTGTCCAACTAAAATATGTATACATATATATAACCATAGCACAATGCTATAGTACTATATATTACAAAGTGTATTAAATAATAATTTATCATAATTATTACAAGATCACCTAATTCTTCAACTATAGAATTAAGTGACCTTGTAATAATTAAGATAAATTATTATACGATAAACACAAACTGTAAAGATGTTCAGATGT
Source organism: Erebia palarica (assembly GCA_964035005.1). Lineage (NCBI taxonomy): Eukaryota > Metazoa > Arthropoda > Insecta > Lepidoptera > Nymphalidae > Erebia > Erebia palarica. The sequence goes on from OZ035983.1 coordinate 42,715,363, forward strand.
TAGTAAATGAAACGCATGTTGATTATTTTCTCTTATATTCTCAATTACAAAAAATATAGGTACATAAAGTATAAAAATTATTCCACAGTTTCATGTTTTTCACATCGTACACACTTAATACACACTCTATTAATATAGTTTCACATTGTAACGAATTTATCAAAAAAATAATAATTTTGTCCACCCGGCATCCGGCATGCCAGAAAACGTCAATGTCAATGTCGAATTTCAAACTTTAAAATGGCGGCTGTCCACGTTCGGAAATTAAAACACAAATGTTTCATTAAACTTCTAACTCATTCCACTAAACTTAATTTATAACAGATAAATCTTTATAAATTATCTAAGATAACTCATATTCTGCTCAAAAAAAAAAGTTTTATATATTATTAGCTTTGCGTATATATGAATGGCAAAATCATTAATTTATCTAAAACATAAGCTTCTGAACGAACACTTAGTTCAGCGCCATCACAGACCCTGATCATAGACTTTTAAGTATACATACTTTCAGTACAAGATAAGCGCCATGAGCGCCATCCTTTAGGGAGTTGTGGAACTAATATCCCCATACAACAGAAAAATGTTCTAAGTGCAAAGGCCCTGGCTTTAAGCAATGGTAGTATGCCCCGTGTCAGAGTTTTGATCTATACCTAGGTAGATCAGAAAAATGACGATTTTTGTACGTTTATATCTAAATAACCATTTGAGGTGTGCTTATGAAATTTGGAGCACATATGTATCTCACGGGTCTCAATATATGCGCCAAATTTGACATGTTTATGTGAAATAGTTTTTGAGTTATGAGGGGGTCAAAAGTGGCTCCAAATGGTTCGTGTAAGTAATATTACACACGGTGCTGCTCGCCAGTTTTTTTGAATACACACGGTGCTGCTCGCCAGTTTTTTTGAACTTTGGCTGGACACGCTTCCGCGTGTCTTGATATTATGAGTGACGTTGATAATCCGTATACGAAGGACATTGCATTACGTAGCACGGCAGTTACGCACCCTGCACTTTATGGGTAAACAATGTGGACCGGTTTTGGACAATTTGGACAATCCCTTTCTCTACACGTGCCTCTGTCACATAAGTCACCATCAGCCCCGCACCAAAATAATTCGGCCTGACAAGTCAGAATCAAAGAAATAAGAACTCTGCAATAATTAAGGTAAAGATTATTCTCTCCAGGGAATAATACCAGATTATCATTTTATAGGAGTTCTATACAGAGTTACAGACCGGAGAAATGCGGGAGAAATACATAGCTGATGCATCTTGTTTTTTAAGTCGGCATTCGGTATTTATTTTTACCCACTACAAATTAGCCCTTGACTGGTAGGTAAGTGAAGATGCAGTCTAATGCTAATGCTGAGACTTTGTTCAGACTTTACTTAGAGTTAAAACGAGATGGACTTATGTGGGTAACATAAAGTTATGATAAGTGATGATGCGGTCTAAGATGGTAGCGGGATAACCTGTTAGTTGCATGGCAGTTATATTAAGCCCCTAATCGGTTTCTATACGGCATCGTACCGGAACGCTAAATCGCTTGGCGGCACGTCTTTGCCGATAGGGTGGTAACTAGCCATGGCCGAAGCCTCCCACCAGGCCAGACCAGGGAAAATTCAGAAATTATAAATTCCCGAATTGACCCTGCCGGAGATCAAACCTCGTAACCTCCGCACGTTAAGACAACAGCGCTCAACACTGCGCCAGGGAGGTCTTCAAAATCATCATCATTTCCACCCATTGCCGGCTCACTACAGAGCACGAGATGAGTCTCCTCTCATGAGATGGGTTTGACCCAGTGGCGTGCAGTTCATCGAGGCGTAAAAGCACCGTTTACCCAAATGTAAATACGTCAATACTCATTTTTCATCATGACAGTCAGTAAATAGGTATTCTACCTAATGCCTACCCTTGCTTCAAGCCCTGTGCACACCACTGGCTTGACCATACTCCAACATAAGGACATTGTTGCCTTCGAAAAAGATCACGAGCTTTTTACTACGAATAAGAAGATTAAATTGATTACAGATTTATGGAAAGAACTAAATTTTTCTAATATTATTAGAACGAATGCAGTTTTATTTTGTTAACGTACAAGACAGAAGTTGATAATGTAATATTATGTTTTGTTCTTTAAAATGTTTCAATATCCAAATTATTTCAACAAACTAAAATTATGAAAAAATATCTTGTAACTTGCGTGTAATTAAACGAGGCCAGTACGGCATTAGATAGGTAGAAATCCCCAAGTCTTAACATGGAAGCCTCAAGGCTGTTGTAACGGCCGGACGTGTCTGTTTGTATAATAAGTATTGTGTGGTGAAACAATGGCTCGCACACCGACGAAAACGTGTATGGGAGAGAACTTGTTATGGTGGATGATCAAAATTCGGATATTGATGGCTCTTCTTATACGGTTTTCTATATTGGTCTTTGGAGAAGGTGATCCTTGCATTGTATTTATTTCAGCCCGCGATGCCTGCGACTTCGTCAGCGTGGATTGAGGTTTTTTGGTTCCCACGGGAACTCTTAATTATCTGGGGTGAAAATTAGCTTATGCGTTCTTCCAGACTATAATCTATCTCTCTGCCAAATTTTCTCTAAATCCGTTCTGCCGTTCTAGCGTGATTGAATAAAAAACATCCATCCATCCATCCAAACTTTCGCATTCATAATATTAAGTACCTATAGATTGATGCACGTTTAGCGTATAATTTCGTTCTGCGATCGCAATATAATATACTAACAATATTTTTGGAGATTATTATAAAATATAATATGTTTTCTAGGGTAAGGAGCTAAAATTATGCCATAATTTTTCCCAGTAAATATATATTGATGAAGGAAATAGCATGACTTTTAGATCTAAATCCGTTTTCACAGGAGACTGTTCACTTTGTTATTTGAGAAACCGAATGATCACCCGTGGCACGATTTTTCTCTCGCAGACTTATTAAGCATACTCGATTGAATTTTATTACTCTTCAACTGGTCATAGAAAATATCCATCACGTAACGTCAAAAATTTTATCCATAAATATTCATTCGATACATATAACTTGATTAATGTGATAGGAAAAAAGTGCGTACTTAATAGAACATAAAAATATGTAAGATTAACTATTACGCATCTAATATTAACATAATAGCATCAATTAACTGAGTAAAAGTGTGGAATAGGCTACTCACCGAAAACTAGTTTTTGAAACCAGCAAAAGCAAAAGTTCCGAACCATTAGTGCCTCAGAAACCGGTTTTAGGAATGAAGAAGCCCTTGAAAATGTTTAAACATCTGTGGAACTATGTAGACAAGAAGCTTGTACAAAAACCAAGAGGACATTTAAAAAAAACCCAAGGGATAATAAATTGATTAAAATTGATTGAAGTTTTACGAAACCAAGCAATAGACCAAATACTAAATGATCAAACAGTACAGAAAAAACTAAGTAGGTACAAAAATATCAGAGTTCAAGCTCGTAGGTATGTACAGGGCAGCGGCGGAATGTAACTACTACAACTAGACTAGAACTAGACAAGAAAGGAAGAAGACGGTGTCTTTCAGCTTTTGAAAAAGTCTGACAAGCAGTCAATAGTAAACGGGTGAGCTTTAATATGTTCCATGTAAACATTCGGATATAAATTTGCGTTAGATTTTAAAAGGATTACTGAGACATTTTCAAAGTTTCGAAACCAACCAATAACGAAACCTCGTTTTACCTTAGTCCCACATAAGAACAAGAGATTAGAGGGAGGCTTGCATTGATTAACGCACACATTACTTAACAGTTAATAGCTTAGCGAACCGCTCGCGTGAAACACTTTTCAATTGTCGTTAGAAGATGTAAAAACTAAGCAGTGATATAGTAATAAGGAAGGGTATCGAGGTGCTAGTTATTAAAGATGATGTTCTGGTTTGGGTAAAACTGATTGGTACTGAAGCAAAAGGTGCGTTAATGAGGAAGCCTTAATACTGCAAGATGCAGTGCATTGCAATATATGCAGTCTGCAATTGCTGTCCGTAACAATTTACGTGTCAATTTACGTACAAATTAGTAGTAAGCATAAGTAGCGGTAATCAAAATAGAGCCAGATTCCCAGTATTTTTTTAATGATTTAGCAATAAATCATGACTTCTTGGAGCGTAAGTTTTTGAGTAGATAAAACTAATAAATACGAGCTTGGGCTGTTATTTTACAAGGAGAGCGCAGGGATGCTTGTAAAAAATTTGTGTGTTTAAAATTCGCTTTACTTTATAAACTAGCTCCTGTTTGAAAGACACCAATGGCTATAATTACCGTGGAAAATGGAAATACTATTTCAGACATACAATTATTTAATTAACTTATGCATAAAGCAAATATTTAAAGCGCAATCAATGTTAGCAATCGCTTTAATATTCTTCATGTAATAAAATAATAATACCGTAACTGATGCAATGATACACATTGTCTTAGAAGGCCATCGACACTTGCAGTGGCCCCTGATGATTTGATTCTTCGTTAAACTTTAAAATTCTTTAACGTTTTATAATTTCTACAAAGCACTAGCTCGTAGATTAAGGAGAACCTAGTGTAATGGCGGGACGCGTAAAGACAATTATCAAAATTGGTTCAGCCCGTCTGCCAAGGTTTTTTTTCTAACCATATGGCTTTTATATATAATAACCGTATGGCATTTTTATAATATTAACTTTATCAGTTATGTCAAAATTTAGTCCCTACAATGTTAAATTAAACATCGATGTCCAGTTTACCTGACCATGTAAGAACCGGGGCAGGAAGGTCAAAAAGATCCTTGGGTGAACCCTGGTAAGTTGGTTGTGATTTGTTATTAAATATCATAGCGGCAAAATAGTATGTGTGTAGATTGTTAAATAGATATCATAGTTAACGTCTGCTATATCAATTCCCGTGCACTTTCCATTTTAAACGGCTTCATAAATTTCCATCAGGTGCGACCGCGGTGAAACTGACTAAGGAATGAATGAATTTAATCGTTTCTAATATGATTGTAGGTAAATATCTAATTATATTAAAATGGCGTTTCTGGTTTGGCTAAACCAATTATGGGTGAATGAACTAGAAGTTTAATTCACTATCATGGACTTCCGCAAAGTAACGCCTGCTTCTATCCAATTATGGGTTAAAGTATTTTAGGAATATAATAAAGGAAAAGGATAAAAGTAAATAAAGGAAATTTTGGAGCTTGGACTTTTACAACGTTACAACTTACACGTATGTGTCACCATACATTTACTCTGCATTCAACTCGCACGCTAACTATAGATACTTTCTTTATCAGAACATGTTTTCTTGTTTGAAATATTAAGTAATTCGTTAAAGCATACCTACAGAACAAATAAAAGCTAAACTAAAATTAAAAAAGTTCATTAAAAAAATTTGAACTAGTGCAAAGCAATAAAATTTAAATAAGTAGTTTATAGGTTCATATCTAATCCAAATAACGCAACAGTTTCACATTTCACAGCTGCAGCTGTAATACAACGCAATAGGATATCTCCTTCCGTTCCTACTGGCTGCTGGTACTTGTTTTCAATCGTTTCATATTCCTTTTTCAATGGCAAGCGGAATCCATCTTTAATAGCAGCACATGCAACTCATATCGAGGGTAACGGATCACGCGAACGCGGACGATTTTAAGGTATACTGTGAGGTAATAAGTGCTACTAGTAAATCTTTTGAAATCAACGAAATTGTTACGTTAGTAATTTCTTCTATTTTTATTCTATTTATATTTATCTATTCATTGGTTCTTGTTCACAAGTTCTGCTGTGATTATTACTGTGAAATTTTCACGTCGATATTCCGAAGGTTTGGAGGGTGCAGCTACCAGGGGCTTCATACCGAGCGTTGTTCTTTTAGACCTAAGTATATTACTTCGTAAGTGACAACAGGATCATCCCCTATACTTGCTTCACTAGACTATATACAGGTGTTTTATAATATACTAGCTGATGCCCGCGACTACGTCCGCGTGGATTGAGGTTTTTTGGTTCCCGCGGGAACTCTTTAATTTTCTGGGATGAAGAGTAGCTTATGTGTTATTTCAGGTTATAGTCTATCTCTGTGCCAAATTTCATTCAGATCCGTTCAGCCGTTCTGGCGTCATTGAGTAACAAAAATCCATCCATCCAAACTTTCGCATTTATAATATTAGTATAAATCTAGGATTTTTCTGGCTAATGATCTTAAAGCTTGCCTCCCTATTTAAAACTTTATTTACATTAAATCAGAAGCAGTTTTATATTTAAAAAGTTTTACAGTAAAAACGTATCACTACCACTTTTGCTTGGCAAAAAGTGGTAGTGATACGTTTCACGTACGTTCGTACGTTCCACGTCCATGACCGGGAAGGTAAGGGAACCATAGACCAGCTAATAACCAGATAATTCATCACGTGTTAGAATATCTTTGGCCTACTTTTATTTTTTCTCTGTCCTCTTCTAAGTCTTAAGACTTAACTAGTCTGTTAGACTAGATTCTAAAATAGGTACAAGTATAATCCTCGACCATAACATTTATTCACTTTCATCAAATAATATACTTTTAGGACTGCTTATATTGTGTATCAAAAACAGATGTGGCTTCACACTCAAAGCGTATGCATTCATTGAACTTATACGTTATAACCCTTGAAGGAAGATTACTGTTTGTCTGGCGCCTTATATACCGCTCCATATTATCCTGCAGTGCATATTGAATATGGATACTAAAAATACATACCTCAATGCATTTGCAGTAATTAATTAAGAATCAATTAACATATATGATTCATATATTTTGTCAATGCTGCCTTGCAATTAATTATTTTGCTTCAATAATAATATTTATAAGTACGTTGATACAATTTGTGGATTCAAATGTATAACCGGCACTTGGTGTATGTGATTTGTGTACCGGTTTGGCTTGTTCTAGAAATCTAATCCAATTTTAAGCAAGTCTAAAAATTAGTCCGATGGCATTTCCGGTGACATAACAAGATCAATTGAAATGTTACACGTAGTATTTCGGGATACATAGTGCGACCAATAGGTAGACGCCCAGTTAGTTGTCTTATCTAGACGAAACTACGAGTAACAAAGCAGATCGATATAGGAGTTATACCTGTGGTTATAGATACATTAACATAGCACCTTATAGTGTCGGAGGCCAATCTGGTGATGAACTTAGATCTTCTTTGGCACTTTCAGTCTGCTTAGTCACTATCAGTTGTCAACGAACTTACATTTAAAACTGTGATGTTTCGGATAATAAAGCGTTATACCTTATGTAGAGATAACAGAGTAAAAAAGCGAATATCTTGAGAATCGTAACGAAGTAATGCTAAGAGGTTATTTACTGAACTGAAAGAACATGATGTTTTAGCCTGTCTAGTCAGGCACCCCTTGCAACTATTCATCAAAAGTTTGAAACAGAACTGTACCTACAAAGAAAAAAACACAAACACAACAAAGCTATCAGAGCAATGAATGTAAAAAATTATTTTGAAGACTAGATTGGTGTCAACCATAGTCACCGATGGATACATTCCTGATTGAGGTTCGTTCCTGAAGAGAAATGTCTCTATGAATAATAATGTCCTCCCGACCGAATTTCGGCCACGGCGGCGAATCTCCATAGAGATTAGCCATCTGCGCGGGAGATATTATAGTGCACAGGTGCACTCATTGTTCCTTTACTCAAGTAGCCTGATGGGACGGAAAATCTATGAATAAAATAGGTGAAAGGCAACTATATTAACTAGGTAATGCGGTATTTGCTATTCAAAGCGATTAAGAAAGATGCCTAATTTATTAGTTACGAAAACAATACAATTCCACGTGTAATAATATAGTTCCACGGTTCAAGAAGCACGTGTAAAATGCATGCATACAGTTAATAAAATTCTTAGCGGCTAATTGAATAGAAGATTAGTAAGCAAACTATTTACACCTGTAAACTAAAGGGTCCTCAGACTTTTGCATATGGACTCTCATACAGAATCAGTCTCACCGTTGTCATTAAGACTTTTTCAGACTTTTATATAGGGCTTTCAAATTTAGCCAAGTCATGATTGACAGAATAAAAGTCGGACCGTTTAAAATAATTTTTTTTTAGGTTTAACCTATCATAGCATTTAAATGATTGGAGATTTTGCTCTACATTTACTACAAACGAGAAAGAATTTAGTATAGTTTTTTTAGAACTTGGTATTTAGAAAAATAGAAAGATAGAATAGAAATTGTTATAATCATTTCAACTAAATTGTCTTTGTTAGGAAAACTATTGAGACAATTTTAAGTTTTGATAACCCCATAAAAAATCCGCAAGCAATCTTCAATTGTTTCTTGTTTTAGGAGCGTTATCTTAATCTAGTTTAGCGTTATCTTAATATGATAATCGTTGGTAATCGACGTAGCACTCTCGTCCGACACAAAAACTTCTGGCATAGTTTCATGCGCGGGAGATTGCAATTTACCACACACACTATAAAACATGATTAATTGCTACGTTGCAATACAACCTAAGATAAAGTAGCTATGACACTTTTGTAACGTAGTCACATACAAAACATCGAAAAATTGTGGTTTAGTTTGTTTACGGCATATATACAAAAAATAAATAAAGTGGTTAATTTAACTTAACAAAGAAATATCACAAAAATTTTTTTTTGGAAGTGACCATTAGACCAATGAATGATCAATTTAAAATTTACTATCTTTAGATAATTAGTTTGTGACAGTAACCAAGGGTTATTCCGAAAGTAAAGTGCCGGTAGGAAAATACCAGAAAAGTAAATGGTTTCAAAGTGAAAATCTAAGAATAGATCATGTGAGCACAATTGGTGAGAGGATAATAGAAAACAAAATAGATATTATGTGAAATGGTGATTATGTGAAAAAAATACCCGGCTGACTTTGTTGTGGGCATTTCTCAGACTAGGGCGCGTTTAAAATCCTCGCAGCTTTAGTTTTACAATACCGTTAAAAAAAGAGCTACTGCTGCTTTTGTGCCGATTTTCCTTCCGAACCGGTGGTAGAATCATGATATTTCATACGTAGCACAAGATGTCCTACGTGAAATAAATAAATTATTTAATTTCTTTATTAATTATCATCATCTTACTAATATTATAAATGCGAAAGTTTGGATGGATGTATGGATGTTTGTTACTCAATCACGCCCCAACGGTTGAACGGATCTGCCTGAAGGCACAGAGATAGATTATAGTCTGGAATAGCACATAGGCTACTTTTTATCCCGGAAAATTAAAGCGCGTTACCGCGGGAACCAAAAACCCTCAAAACATGCAGACGTCCCTCAAGTCGCGGGCATTCGCTAGTATTTAATATTTTATTGACGTTCAAAATGTGTATAGTGTACCAATGTTGAATAAACATTTTTGAACTGAATAGACCAAGATAATACAGAAAGGATACAGTGTAGAGATATAACTTTCCCTGGTTAAAAAGGGAATGTTTCAAGGAGTGGCAGTGGCACGGCACAACGTTTGCCGTATCTTAATCTAAATGTCAATCAACGTGGGATTTATAAGTAATCTGTCACGATATATTTGTATTATAGACAAACACACATTCGCATTAATATTACTAGCAATTAGTGAGTCCAATAATGCTCAAATTTTAAAACATAAGTAATTTAATTAATTTTTCTTCTGCTGTTTAATTAAGTTTAACAGTATAACAACATTTATCAGTTAATAAACATTCAAAGATCATAAATAAATAAAGAGAGCGATGCCAAGCAATCACAGATCACGGTTCAACGACACTTGTGAGACGATTTCTTCAACCCATAAAACAAAACAATAAATGTCATAATTAGAAAAACTGTTAACAATAAACTTACCGGTAGAACAAAATCCAATCAGACGCACTACACATTCACTAAGTGACAAATAATTCAGAACAAACACTAGCCACTACAGAAAGTCATCATTCCGGTATACTGATGAAGTATCATAATATTAATAGCGTCTTCTTAGCGGGGGATTCTATAACGCGAATAAATCGATCGTGACCGTACACATGTTGCCTTTACAACGGTCGATCCAAGTGTGTAACGTCAAAACACGCTCGCCGCCTATCATGACCCAGTCGAAACTGGGTGAAATGTACGGCATATTATACCTGAATTCTTTAAACCCACCGTCGAAGCTAATTACCGAACTGTATTGAAATTTAACCTTAGTAACTGTAGCAGTAAGAGCGATAATCCTTTTGAATTTGGATCCTTTTAGTATTGTACGTGGGACATAAGTAAAGAATAAGAGACACGCAAACTTAGAAGTTAAAAGGATTACGGATAACAATGTGGTTTCGCAAAATTGTCTCATTATCTTAGTACAGTAACTTACCTACCGCATTAGAGTAGTAAAAAAGTGAAAGTAAATCCATTATCCTAATTACCCGATTCTATTACGGAGCTAATTACAGGGGAACCAAACGGCGAAAACGATATTATCGCTCGTGAAATCGGTATAACATTACAGATGTTGCAAAAGTCCCATGACCAGAAGACCTAGAATTCTTGAATTGAGACGATTCAGCCATTTAGTCTAGGAATGCATGTCAATAGCACTAACGTTCAACTTGTGGTGACAGTTACACCGACGATACCTTTGAGAGATTTTCCTTCCGGTTTTTATAACAGAAATTCTCAATAATTATCAAATAAATTATGATAATGGGAGAAGTATCAAGTACCTAAGGATTTTCACAGCAATGAAAAGACAATTGGAGAAGAGCAATGATCTTTTATATAGGGAGAAGAGTGGTTTTTGTTGACATATTATATGTAAAAACCATAGATTTAGGATTTTCTACGCTCTTACCGCATCGGAGACCAATCTTTAATTTATGGTAAAAACTTGCGGAGGAAACATCAAGCCACAGCATCAAGCAAATGACCACAACATTAATGTCATGTCCATTTTTGTAACAGAAATTCTCAATAATTATCAAATAAATTGGGATAATTGGACAAGTATCAATCTAAATATGTACCTAAGGATTTGCACAGCAATGAAAAGACAGTTAGAGAAGAGCAATGATCTTTTATATAGGGAGAAGAGTGGTTTTTGTTGGCTTATTATAATATGTGAAAACTTGCCAAGGAAACATCAAGCCACAGCGTCACGCAAATGACCATGACATTAATGTCATGTCCAGATTGCACAGTTATTCGTAGATGATGTAGATTCGTTTTTAATACACTTTTTGCTTTATAGTTTTCTTTGCTTTATACAAGAATCTGGAATGCAGTTAAAATTTTGATAATTTATTTTAAAGCCAATTCTTCTTGTCAAACAAACAACAAAAGATAATTTATTGAACTACATAATTTACATAGCTATAACAGAGAGAATCGTGTCACGTAACTAAACAGAATTTGATAAACAAGTCTGAATAAAAAAAAAAAATTAAAAACACGACTGCCCTTCCAAAAAACGAACTAAAAAATCTAAATTAATCTAGTTAAATTAGAATCTTACTCACATTGAAATTCATATTGAACTATAGTGTTATATATTTTTGGAATCTACTCATCATTTTCTACATGACGCTTATATAGTTAATCTTATTTTCGATTCTTTTTGGCAAATTTACCCCATCAATTATTTTTTAATTTTTACTAGCCTATGTCATTCGGAATAAGCTAGGGATTCTAACGATACCTCATTTATCAAAACCGGTTAAGGCGTATAGAAGTTATATGGTGGAATATACAAACTCACATACATACATAAATACATACATACATACATACATACATACATACATGAACCCTCAAAACAATATACTCCTTTTTTCAGGCAGTCGTATAAAAACACACGGGCAAAGTTAAATTCAAAGGGCAAAAAAAGGGAGCTGTTTTCTTTTTCAAATGATTTTCAGTTCGTAACTGTATTTGAATCACTTTTCACGGGGAATCTGGTTATATTTTTATACGACTGCCTGAAAAAAGGAGTACATTGTTATTTTATTGGAATACATACAGCATATTAAATGTCAAATACCTACGTAAATCTAGTTCGCACATTCACGTTTGTAGTGGTTGGTGCGGGAGTCATTTTGTGAGCTCCATACTTCCATATTACTAATATTATAAATGCGAAAGTGTGTCTGTCTGTCTGCTACGTTTTCACGGCCCATCTGTTCAACCGATATTGATGAAATTTGGTACAGGGATAGGTTGTATCCTGGGGAAGGACATAGGCATAGGCCGAAAAAATTCAAGAGTTCCCGCGGAAACAAAAAACCCACCTACTATTTTGTATACAGAATTGGGAATCTGCTTACTGTGATATTGCACAAATTTTTCATATATCTGTAAGCAACTAGAGTTCTCAGAGAACAAGTGAAATTAATTTAACGAATTAAAAAATACGACTGCCCTGCCATATTATTTTTGGAGTTTACCTACTGAAGCGATTTGCATTTATAGCCTTTTGAATCTTATTCACATTTTTTATTAAATGATATTTTTTTGTGAATCACTAAATATTGAACTATAGTGTTATATATTTTTGGAATCTACTCATCATTTTCTAGATAATGATTATATAGTTAATCTTATTTTCGATTTTTTTTTTCAATTTTGGTCTTTAATGCGGGACCATGGTGACCCCATCAATTTTTTTAAAAATTTTACTAGCCTATGTCACCCGGAATAAGCTAGGGATTCTAACGATACCTCATTTATCAAAATCGGTTCAGGCGTATAGAAGTTATAGTGGAATATACAAACTCACAATGCGCCTTCCTAGATTGAAGAGAAAGGTTACAAATCAGTCGTGCGTAGCAAATAAGTGCAATATAACTATGATACCCATGCTCCTAGACGGCACTAACAAATCGATTATGATTGAATCGCTAAACGCGGTTTTGTACTATACCATTGTATCAACGTTTACCGCATTATAATTAGAAATATTACGTGCTTCTTGCATAAAATAAGAATTAGAGAAATAATTTTTAAGAAGATAAGTTTCATTAAATTGTCATCCATGTTCAAATCGATTTATCACATTCAAGTTTATGTGAGTTTTATGAAAATTATGGTGGTAATAGTAAAATACTATTGCCCTCCGCTTTACAACCTATTATCTTGATTCTTGTACACAAAAATGTAGTTTCTGTTTGTTTAGTTAGTTTAATATATTTTACTCTCTTCTGACTCGTTGCATCTTAATTTATGCGCTATACCTACCATTATTTGCCTGTGTTATCAAATATGGCAGAAACTTCAATATATCAATACCAATTACCAACAGAGAGAAAGCTACACAAATCAGTCGTGCTTATCGGATTATCACTTGCATGTGAAATCCAGCTATAAGTTTAAGTTACACGTCTAAGTTTACGAGGAAGCCCCGGAAATACTTGCTAAGGTTTCCTTCCTACTTGAAATCGATTATTGTGTAATCGATAAACGCATCTCGATTACAATACGAAAGTAATCACCATTAACTCAAGAGCTAAGACGTATCTATCGGGTTTCTGTTTGCTTAACAAATAGCTGAACCTATAAAGTTAGACGTAGAATTATACTAATTTCTAAGATTAAGTATTATACCTAATTCCTTTTAGTCAAGGAATTTATTAAGACACATTTTTGTAGGGAAATGTGAAACGCGGAGACGGAGTTTAAAATGAAAATTTAAATTGAAACTTAAACTCAAAGAAGTTTCAATTCTCATCAAAACTATCTCCTGTTTCGCAATTTTATGTTCTCATTTCTCAGTCTAACTTGCTTTGCTTGCTTATTATACGGAACATCATTGTTCCAGCAGTTGCAATACCAACCGTACGACCTCCGTGGTGCTGTGTAGCGCTGTTGTTGTCTTAACGTGCGGAGGTCCAGGGTTCGATCCCCGGCAGGGTAAATTTTTGAATTTATAATTTCTGAATTTTCCCTGGTCTGGCCTGGTGGGAGGCTTTGGCCGTGGCTAGTTACCACCCTACCGGCAAAGACGTGCCGCCAAGCGATTTAGCGTTCCGGTATACGATGCCGTGTAGAAACCGAATAGAGGTATGGGTTTAATATAACTGCCATTCCCCTAACAGGTAAGCCCGCTACCATCTTAGACTGCATCATCACCATCAGGTGAGATTGCAGTCAAGGGCTAACTTGTAGTGGATAAAAAAAAACACACTGCGCACTATATCGATTTTATCATGCTATAAACGAACAGTCTATTTAGACGTCGTCGACAGTCTACGATACACGCAATAGCTAAACTATTAAATCAATTTAAAGTGGTAGATTACTGTACAATTCAGTTAAGATAGCTGTACCTATTGCAGATATACTTTGAGAACTACTATACTTACGAGAACTTTTGAGAAGTATTTGTCCATAAAACACCAAAAAAATCAGAATAAAGTCTGGCTATAATACTGTATGTATTATATATTTCGATTTGAAGTCGCTTACCTAAGTGGTTTCAATTGAGAAGAAGAAAAGAAAACACGAATAACACCAAAACAGAATGATGTCTTAGTACGTGAGATGGCTGATGTAACGGATTATTTAATGAGATATAAACAAAGCAATTTAGATATGTATTATCATACGTAAGACCGTGGTAGGTCTAATGAGACTGGGCGACCTCGATACTGACTAGTGGCCTGTGGCTACTAGAATTCTTTTCTCAGGCCTAACCCGTGGAGCATGCCAATCATTCACATAATGAGGTAAAACTTGATTAACTGATGATAGAACTACCATATAAATATACACGAGATGTATCATGACATGGGTTTATTGTGGACCGAAAGACATAATTTGACGAATTTTATATGTATCTATTTTTAAAGTATTTAAAAATATATATTGAAAAGCTAGACAAGCCTTGTGAAACATATGATCGTTTCATCACTAATCAAGACACGCGGAAGCGTGTCCAGCCAAAGTTCAAAAAAACTTGCGAGCAGCACCGTGTGTAATATTACACGAACCATTTGGAGCCACTTTTGACCCCCTCATAACTCAAAAACTATTTCACATAAACATGTCAAATTTGACGCATATATTGAGACCCGTGAGATACATATGTGCTCCAAATTTCATAAGCACACCTCAAATGGTTATTTAGATATAAACGTACAAAAATCGTCATTTTTATGCTCTACCTAGGTATAGATCAAAACTCTGACACGGGGCATACTACCATTGCATAAAGCCGTATTATTTTAATATTGTTGACGTTTATGTTGTAGTGTTATAATCATTACTTTAAGGACGTCAAAGTACGTGACATTCAAACGTTATTTTGAAACAATACTGCTTTAAGCGGTGGTAGTAACTCTTTAACTATTGAAAATGACACATAATTATTATTTTAATGTAAATAATAATGAATAATAATATAGTTGCATTAAAACCTTACCTTCGTATTCATGCATTTTGTGCAACGAAACGTCATTGACAGAAAAGAAGAAGAAACGTATTTGAAGTCGTCAGTTCAAGCTGTCAGTCATTGTGATTTGTATTCATTGTTTATAGTGGTTTTAGTGATAACGACTGTTTACCGTGCTTGTTTTCAATGTTTCACTAAAAACTTATGATTTTGAACTTTTGCAATCAAAATTGATTCGATGTAGAAATGTGGTGTAGAGGTAGTCTGACCATAGATGTAATCTGTCAATGTCAGTGTAACTCTAGGTACACTATATATTTTTCTTGAGAATTCTCGTCTTTAATTATCTTGTACTATGAGTCGTACAATAGAATTACTGGTGGGTGACACACTGACCTTACACCGAATAATAAGTACCTACTAATGTAAAACGTAAACTAAACTAATAGAAAAGTCCTATTACAGTGTAAAGGATTATTTGAATGATAGCAAGGCATGGATATGAATTGTTACAGCGGCTGATTATGTAATGTTATATTATAAGTACATATATATAATTTCAAATATTTGTGAGATGGTGATAATAAAAAAAACAAAGCGGAGTTTATTGCGGGCTCTTCTCAGACCAGGGCACGTTTGGAACCCTCGTAGCTATAGTTTTAAAATACCGTAGTTAATTATCACCATCACGTCTTATGCTCTGTAAGCATAACGTTCAGAAGGTGTACTTTGTAAGTACATATTTTGAATAAATATGTTTTGAGTTTGAGATTGAGTTCAATAATTTCTGTATAAAAAGTAATGATATCCCATCAAAAACATAAATGTAAAATGAGAGCCAAGTTCAAAATTGTGATATATATGCCTTGGTTGTTGAGTTCAGCGACAAAAGAAGTGAGATCTAAATGGGTGCTAAGTTCAATGGTCAGTCCTGCAATTTATTTATCCCATCAAAAACATAAAAGTGAAATGAGAGCCAAATTTAAAATTGTGATATATATGCCTTGGTTGTTGACTTCAGCGACAAAAGAAGTGAGATCTAAATGGGTGCCAAGTTCAATGGTCAGTCCTGAAATTTATTTATAACAACATATAATATTTTATAACAACTTAAAATATCATTTCTTCTTATAACTTAGTATAAAATGTTGAAGACTAAGGCTTTGGCTTGGCTAGTTTCCATATACGAATTATTATTAAGTAGGTACCTAAAAGTACAGTTTCTACCAGCAAGCCAAGTTTTCGGAAGAATAAAATAAGAATTTACAGCTTTACAACTTGTGAAGGCTATAATTCGTATATGAAAACTAGCCACGCTTCTAAGGATTTCAACATTTATAAATTTGTTTTGGATTTTAGTAAATTACTTCTTTGTTATATATTACTTTTCTTACTGTTTATCAGTCTACAATTTCGTATTTAATCAATCCATCTCCAATCCCGGTGAATGCATGCCAATCGTGAAACGGGGAAATGAAGAAACCTTCGTAAAGCCTGACGTCAGAGCACGATTTCTTAATGTGATTAATTCAATATTGTAAACTTTTTGCAGACGCATTTCTTCTTGGGAGACGAGGAGGAAAATGTTGGTATTCAATCGGTCATGACTCATGGTCCATGAACTTCTAATAATATGAGCACAAGCAAGAGAAGGCATCTTATGTTCTTTATGAAATAAACATATTGAGTAGATAATAAGTATTGAAGGTTTTTTGAATATGAGTATATATGTCACCGTAAGTTTGTAAAAACCGTTAGATTATAATCTAACTCGCGAAATTGTAAACTGTCGAAAGATTATGAACCATTCAATGTTCTGAGTATCAATTTTTGAAACATTCATTATATTTACGTTTTCTTGTCTGTTTCATGTATGTTTGGCTAGGGTTGGACATAAACAATCAGGTAGGTCCACTTTGCAATTTCGCGAGTTAGATTATAATCTAACGGTTTTTACAACCTTACGGTGACATATACATTGTACAACCACATAAATTAATGTTAGCTGAGCCCTTATTTTATAGTAAGTTTTATGCTTAAGGGTTTCGTTGAATTATTAAATTAATAGACTAAAGACGACGCGTGATGTCTCGACGCAGGTAACAATTTTTACGGTAGACAAGCTGAGTAATGTCTTAAAAAATCTTTAAAATAAGTCATGGAAACTTATGATTTTGCAAATTAAGTAGGTTTGTGTGCTCACAAATGGAAATTCAATTGCTTGTAGCAGTCAGGATGGACTGCTTCAAGCTGCGACTGCATAGTGAACTACAGTCTTCTACGTACACACATATATGGAACCGTTTGCAGCAGTTATCAATGGTATCTTCAAGCTAATGACTATGACTACAAAAGCGGTCCGTTTATGTTGATCATGGGCTAACTGCTCGAGCAGTCCGTGTATGGCCGGCTTTATATGGTAGCAGGGGTAAAAAAATATTAATGAAAGCAACACCAGCATTCAGACGAGATAACTTATTCATGAAAACGAGAGTATACACTATGCACCCACTAATGGATGCTAAGTACAGGTACAACAGGTTCCCTCGACTGTTCAAGAGCGTTAACCCCACTTTCCCTTCTTCCTGGATAACCTTAAGCGTTGTGAGGTGGGATTCCTTTACTGGTTATGATAATGCCTGTTACGTTTTTGTGTTGGAAGGTGCTTGGCCGTGATCGAGTGTGATATATGATTTTTTGCGCTTGAAATCGATCTTTTAAGGTTTAGCTATACAGATGCACGGCGCGGCGCGGCACGTAAAAGCAAACATTATTTGTATGAGTTTGTATATAGAGCTGGGCCCACTAAGCGACGCGGCATGTAGATACACTGCGATATTTGTGCATTTCATTTCACATTTGACCATGCATTACACACAGCCGCCCACTGAACAAGGAATATGCTTATTACTAAGCCGTCTTACAGCCTTCTACGCGGACTTTTTCTTAAACATTTTAACCGATTTCCAAAAAAGGAGGTGGTTCTCAATTCGGCGCGTATCTTTTTTTGCTGCGTTCGATTATTTAGCTTCCGTCATAAAGGATCCTGGTTGTTTTGGTTTGTATAAGCTTTAAACACCTTTAAACTTGTTCATTTCATTTAGATCTTAATACCTTAAACGTGTCTCTTATGAAAATCATACGTGACGATTTAATTTTATTAAAAGACGTAGGTATCATATTCATAAGAGACATACACCGGTTCGGAATACAGATTAACAAGAAAAGAAAATTTACGATTTCGTGGCGTGGCTTGTTTGAATTGTGATTCCGACATTATTTACATACCCCTGTACATATGTCTGTTTCTAGACATTTTAAACAAGTTTATTTTGCTTGTAGAAACGTCTTTGCGCAAATATTTTATGAATAAACCTGTCTCTAGATGGTTGGGGAAAATTCGGCGACAATACCTCCTGAGTAAGAGCGAATAAGAGAGTTCAATGAATCATAATTTACTTTTAGTCCGTCAGTTATGTAAGTCATTTAACGCCTACACATTATGAAACTTCCACTGTTGAAGCATTGAAAGATTTCTTTGTTAGCGTAAGTGAAAAGAAGTTTACCTCTGCAATCTTTTTTAGGAAGGCGTTTTGGGCTTAGGAGTAAGTTTCAGATTATTATCAGAATTTAATGATACGGCTAAACGTGCTCTCCGAGGCACGGAGCAAACTAAAAGGCCAAATTCGGACTTCTAAATTCAGCCACCCAACCAGTTACCGACTTGGGTCAACGTTACATAACAATCGCAACCGGCTGATATGCTTTGTCGCACTAGGCCACTCGTGGAACATTCAATGGTACACCATAATCATCTGCTGTCATTCAGACCTTACGGGGCAAAATTTAAACTCAATCGAGGAATTATTTCAAGTAACCATAAAATCAGACAGCAATCATTTCGACGAAAGGACAACATACACAGGTCGAAGTAATAAAGCTTTAAAAATATTATAAGCTCCTCGAAAAGAAGCACAATTCATGCACCCTGCAATTATTATTGACATTTTGTTTACGGTTCATGAAAATCTGTCTGATTTTACACCTTGCCTTTAAAATATGATGGCACAGCTTTCCGGACAGGTTGGTTGCACAATGCGGATTATATAATGCCGCGAGAGAAATTCATTCATATTTAATTTAATATTTGATACCAATACATGATAAGCACTGGATGCTAGCTGGCACAAGGCCGTTTTCTGAGGAGATCCTTGCAAGTACGGATTATGCTGGTGACTTTTTTGGTGTCTCGAAGACAAAGTCGTGTAGGTTGACAATGATTTACAATTTTAATAATTTCATTTTATTTTTGTTGAATTCCTGTTTTTAATGTTTTAATATGAAAAAAAATACTCTAAATGAGTAGTTATTTTATTTATTGGTAGAATAAAAATATCAAAATATAAAAAAATAAATAACTTAACCATGCCATGGGCTCCTATTTCATTTACCTACCCCCTATTTTTTCGAGACGACATAAATAACACCCGGTATAATGCTGCTAGAGAAATTCATTAATATTGATACAAATTCGTGATAATTAGTCTAGGCAATGGGGCGGTCCGTTGTATGGAGACCCCGCATATCCTCAGTCGATGAAACTTGGCTGGGTTTGAAGTATTGGATGATTCAGTACTTACAGAAAAATATCCAACAAAAAGAACATCCGGAAGTTACTTCCTTTCTGAGTTTTTGTTGGATATTTATAATATATACGTTTAACTCATGATACTTAATACGAGTACTCAATGCCTACTCAATACTTAATATCATTTATTCAATATAGGTACACGGCAGGTACACTTGCTGACGTTAAAAATGACTTACTTTACGGTTTCTTATAACTAAAGCTACGAGGGTTCCATATGCGCCCTGGTCTGAGAAGAGCCCACAACAAAGCCGGGTTTTTTTTTGTTATCACCATCTCACAAATCATCTTAACTAAGGAACTATCAGAGCCATAGAGCAAATTAATTAATTATTATTAAATTAATTGCCAAGCTTCCTTGTCGTTTACGGTTTAAGTAGTCCTTTACATAGTAATAAGATTTTTCAATGAGTTTAATGTTTTACATTAACTTTAAACTTATTCAGACATCTTTAACATGTCTTCTGGGACCTTATTGTAGAAGCGGACACTGTTTCCAATATATGAATTGCTAGTTTTACTAGGCCTAGAAGCAGGCATTACAAGTTTATTTTTATTTCTAGTACTAGCGGTCGCCCGCGACTTCGTCCGCGTACAATTTCTGATTTCCTATGAGATTATCCCGCTGCAAAAGGCCTGCTATATAGCACAGGCAGGTTTTTATTATTTAAGACTAATAAGTCCTTAATGCTGACTTCAAAAAGTTATAACCTTCATTCAAGCTTTCTACCCCTATTTCACGCCCATTGGGGTGGATAATCGTAAAATTGCTTATGCAGTTTATTATTACTTAAAACTAATGCCTACTAACCTTGATGCCGATTTCCAAGTATCTAACTTCAAAAACTTAGAACCCTCATGTAAGCTTCCAACCCCCATTTCACTCCTTATCTTATGGAACCTATCTTCCAAATTTCAAGTCTTTATGCTTTATAGTTCCTGAGATATCATGATGAATCAGTGACCTTTCGCTTTTATATATATATGTCACCGTAAGATTGTAAAAACCGTTAGATTATAATCTACCTCGCGTACGTCATCTTGGTGAATCGCTTGACCATCCGCCACCACTCATTTCCTGAAGGTTGCCTTTCTTGCACACTCGCGTGTTAGGATTTCCATCGTAGCCTTTATTCGATCGGTTATATCATCTTGATGATACCCGCAACCACGAGGATTTAGGTTTTTGAAAATCCCGTGGGAACTCTTTAAGTTTCCAGGATAAAAAGAAGCCAATGTTCAAACTTGCAAACTATTTTTAGTGCATATATTGTCTAAATCGATTGGACAGATGGATCGCGAAAAGGCGACGTAAACACTTTCGCGTTAATATAATAAGTGACTTTTTTTTTTGTAAAAATGAATACAAAGCATGCATACCATATGCGGGAGCGATGTGGCTGGAATCTGAAACAATAACAAAATATCTATTAGCAATCGCGTTACAATACAATCTACATTTCACATGCTAGTACGTCATCGGTTTATTACTTTGTGTTCTACAAAATACAATTAAGAGAACCCTAGCGAATGCCCGCGACTTCTTCTGCGTGGTTTGACGTTTTACTGCGGGAACTCTTTAATTTTCGGGGGTAATAAGTAGCCTATGTGTTATTCCAGACTATAATCTATCTCTGTACCAAATTTCATTCATAACTGTTCAGCCGTTTGGGCGTGATTGAGTAAACATACAAACATACATCCACACATCCATCCAAACTTTCGCATTTATAATATTAGTAAGTATTAGTACAGATTTGGTAGTCGCATCAAATATCCTGCTTCGTTGATATATTTAACAAGTCTTATTATCAATTCTGGTTTATTAATGTCCGTAACAATGGATGCTATTCGTAATGGCTTTCGCTCTATACCTACAGGAACAATGCAAGCTGTAACAATTGATGTCATCAACACTTCCCTGCGAGAAATAACACGATTCTATGCCAATTGCAATCACAAATCACAATACCCGTGCATTAATTCACTTGAGTTAATTTAATAATAACCTGTATATGTCATCGTAAGATTGTGAAAACCGTTAGATTATAATCTAACTCGCGAAATTCCGAACTGTCGAAAGATTACAATTTAACGCATTATTTTTCGGTAGATTGTAATCTGTTAGGTATATTAACCCGACAGAACCTAAGTGCCCGGCCTCTGACCGGGCACTACCTGATTATTTATATTGAACCCTAACCTAACCTACAAGAAAGACACAAGAAAACGTAAATACAATTAATATTTCAAAAATTGACACTCAGAACATTATACGGTTCACAATCTGTCGACAGTTTACAATTTCGCGAGTTAGATTATAATGTAACGGTTTTTACAATCTTACGGTGACATATATACATATACAAAAATTCTTTGGATTTATGTACTTATTAAACCTATTTTTTTTACTTTTCCCTGTATACTAGAGTCTAGAAACTCAAGATGCTGCAAATCGGTGTTCTAAAGTAGGCAGTAGGTAGGTATCCTGGGCATTAGTCGCGCGATAACCAGCTCGCCGCGCCGGTTACGCGTGTCGCGTGGAGTATGCTGTCCTGAGAGCTGCAAGTTTATAAACTTTAATTTTCATTATCAGAATTTTCGAAAGTCGTAGAACAAAAGTTGATCTGTATTACTAGCAGATGCTACTTGTAAAACTAGTGGTTCGCCCAGAACTGAGACCTCGCGGTATTTTTAACTTTTTTCTATTCCACGTAAGATGGTGCTAACGTCTATTATTTGTAAGCACAAACGAATAAACTTTTACAGAGCGCCATCTATTGACATCATTGTGAAATTCTGTTAAAAATACTGAAGGTCATTAAAAATTAAATAATTTCTTTTCCTTATAATATTTATCTAATTTTAGTATTTGGTGTAAAAGTACAAGATATAATTCAAATAATTGATCGAGTTTCAGGCTTAGCCTTTCAGAAAATTGAGAGTTCTGAGGTCAACTTTGGACGTTAGAAAATCTCCACTTTGAAAGCCCCCCATTTCGTCAATTTTAAGGGTAAAATTGTAAAAACAAATTTATGGACTCTATTCCTAATTATCTTTAAAATGATATACCGCAAACTTATGTAACGCTATAAAAAATATTTTACTTCACATTCGCTTCTATGAGAGCCCCCCTGAAATAAAGATTTTTTATAACTTTTTAAGCCATATTCGACTGGAGGCCATCGGTTTACATATTCTATTTACATTTAAAGTTACGTTCAGTAATTCAGAAGTTATAAGGCTATGACAGACGGACGGACAAGTGCAAATTCACTCAAGTAGGTACACTCAGAGACCTTCGCTTCGCTCGGTCGGTCAACTAACTCTGTAGATGTAATAGTCCCGTCGCTCTCACCACTGCGCGAAATGCTAGAAGAGCATTTCTAGAACATCATTGTACACAATACTATAATATTATAATAATTATTACTATAGAGGTGAATGTGCGAACTGTAAGAGAGGCGACTCGTCGCTCGCGTCACGTCTCACCCCTGTAATCAATGTGTAAATGCGCCTTAACGTTAGATCATTTTTTGTTTAATTTTACTTATTAAAGGTACATTTCCGTCAGCATGTTTCTCATTTGATTTTCAAGTATCAGATTACCATTGGTTATTTGCATATCGTCGATTTTAATTCAATAACCTTTTGATGGTAAACTATATGCCTTTCTAATTAATAGTCTTGGGGTAATTGCGCAATGCACTTTCAATTAGTTGGTATTTACATAAATTAAAATGTTTATAAAAGTTCATATCGCAATCAAATATGCTGCGAGTGCATGTTCTAAATCACGTTTTACCTACTCACATGCTGTAAACAGATAACGTGGCTCCTACGCATATATATTATAAATTATAAATAATATTTGTATAATAAAATAGTTTTATCGTACTTCGTCCGTGCGATAAAATCACCGGCAAAGTGAAAGAAAAAGACCTAGTGGACATAGCCTGATGTTTTATTGGTCGAATCAAATCCGCTCCATTCTTAAATATCCATATCCAAAAGGTAACTTAATAATATTTAAAGCCTTAAAAATATAATATAATAACTAAAAAATTATTATAGCGAGGTCTACGATGACCGATTTCCTCCACAGCATATTAATTACTAGCTGAGGCCCGCGACTTCGCCCGCGTTGTATAAGTTTTTTAAGGGAAATCCTCA
Organism: Erebia palarica; assembly: GCA_964035005.1. NCBI lineage: Eukaryota > Metazoa > Arthropoda > Insecta > Lepidoptera > Nymphalidae > Erebia > Erebia palarica. The sequence continues at coordinate 42,739,579 of OZ035983.1, forward strand.
ATTTTCCGGGATAAAAAGTCTATGTCACTCTCCAGGTCCTCAACTATACCCATTCCAAAAATCACGTCGATCCGTTGCTCCGTAGCGGGCTGCGGCGTGATCGAAGGACAAATCAACACACTTTCACATTTATAATATTAAGTAGTATTTACTTAACTACGAATATTGTCCAAAAAGATAAACATGCAACAGATGCACTGATGACGCAGAATGCGTTCTTATTTTTTCTTATTTTGAGTGGAGCTGTGACGTAATCTAGCAATAATTAATATTGTACATTTATAACTCCGCCGCTCTTGCCTTTGGTAACCAACTCAACATGATTCCACGAGAATCCTACTCTTCAAAGGTTTCTGCCCCACAATTGTCTAAGAAAATCGTAATCGTAAACGTTTGTCAAACGTCCTAATTACTAGATGCCTACGTGTCAAAAAGTATGTATGAACTCCTTAAACAGTTCGGTTTAAGCTCTCAAATGATTACGATTTTCTTAGACAATTGGGCCGCCGCTACAAAAGAACCTCTCCAGGTGTTGATTGGTAGAACAGGAACAGGAACAATTATTATTCAACATGACAAACATGAATTTTTCAATGGTTTGCTCTAACGCCTAACATGCATGCTTACGTATATTCGCAGCAAAAAAGATATAGGTATGCCAGCCACATGAGGGTACACAAGAGGTTATCCTGAACAGTTGCCGAAGTCAAGTCTTGCAGTTCGCCATTTTAACAGAGACGATCTCCTATGTGAAGCCATTTGCATCAACGTTTCTTACACGTCATCAAACGGATTTGGATTCTACCTATTCATTGACCTAATAAACTGTAAACTTGAAACCATTTTTATGAATCACGCCAAAAGTACGCGACAAATTATAGATAACATTTTAATATAATTTTTCTACATGTACACAAGGTTCAAATTACGATAAATAATTAACCAGTCCTTACTATAATTCATTTATTTGTATGAATCATTACTGTGTGCTTGTCTTATGTGGTTGGATTGATCAGGTTTCTTTAATCATTGAATGTCAACAACTAGGTAATTTTATGTTTTAATGTAGATAGATAATTTATCGCATTCGATATCAGAATCAGAATAGTGTTAGCGATCAAATTAAACTTTTTTGAAGTGAAAACTTCTTTAGGCGCGTTGAGCACTTTTTAGTAGAGGGTAAAAATGTGGAATACCTACGCGAGACCGACATTGTTTTTCTTATGACAAAAGGTCTTAAGTATAATAATATTGTACATTCGTAATTAAACTTTAGCCTTAGTTTTAAGGTTTACATTTGAATATTTTTTTCTAAACTAGAAATAAAATTAAAATATTCGTATTCACTTCTATCGGCAGTCCTAATGGCTGCCAATTATTTTTTTATTATGAATTCCTTTTTAAAAGTATTTATATAAAGAAAAATGCAAATAAATCCATACATATATCTGTCTCTCTGTTTTCTATGCTTTAACCAGCCCATCTTTTCAACCGATTTTGATAATATTTGGTACATGGATAAGTTGTATACTTTTATCCCGGAAAATTAATTAGTTCCCGCGGTAATACAAAAATTAATCCACGCGGACGTAGTCGCGGGCATCATCTAGTACCTACTATATGTATAATTGGGAAAGACTAAGGCCAAAATCAGGGTTCTGTGGAAACCTATGTGGACTGTGGAGGTGACTGTGGTCGTCATTTTATAGAACAGATGATAAAAAGATGAATAAATGTTTCTGCAAATAATTTTGAATTTTGACGAAGATGACAACGTTATAATCAGGTATCTACTATCTAAGTTTATATGTATAGCGGCAATTGGTGGAAATCATTAATTCAGAAAAGCACATCATTAAATATTAAGAGTCTATAGTCAATCGTTAGTATGTATTTATCAAGATGTCTTTAACATACTCCATTAAATAAATGCAGGTAAGTAATTTAACTTAATAAAACATTCAAGACGGTAAAGAGCTGTCAAAATTGTAAATTACGTCGGAACATCGACAAGACACGCACAATTTAGAGATCTTATCTGCGCGGGCGCACGTTTACATCGATCAAAACAACGATAGTGATGGACTTCTCGAGTTTCCGGTATTTTATCGATTAATCGATTTCCTAACAATTCCTTTCCTCGAATGAAAGTATATTTATAATGTTATGTATTTTAATGATAGATTATTTATTAATAATAACAGATAATTAAAATAAAAGTGTGGTGTCGTGGGACACGAGATAGGAACGAAGTTCCTTATTATCTCGTATTCCTATATAAATATTAATTCCAAGTTTTATTTTTACGTTTTTTTTCTCTTAGAATTAAAATATAAACCTTATCACTAAAGCATTAAAGTTTAATTTCGAATGTAGTATATTTATATTTAAGACCTTTTGTCTTCGTAAAAAAATCTTACTCATTTTCGTTACGGACGTTTTTTGCCGGCTAGGGTACCCCTCCGCATCGTCCCATAAGGAACTGCGTTCCAATAAATTGGAACAAATTTATTTTTAACTTATATATTTTAACATTATAGCTATATAACCCCGATGCCAATCAAACTTTTTAATTTGGCAAATTTCAAGTAACAAATCAAGTTACCTACGTAGTACTATTTATATTTAAAACTTAAGTCCGCGTAGGCGGACGTGTGTCTACTAGAAATTTTTTTAAAAAAAAAAGTTGCCGCGTTGGTTTCAGATTATTTTCTGTTCGTTTCATTTTACTAGGAATAATTTAAAACTGATTTAGTTGTTAAATTTTTGCTGCTATAAATTGTTCTATTTAATTTAAGAATGTCGTCAAATGAAAGTGATCTTTCTCCGAATATGGAAAGGAAAAGAGATAATTGATCCGTTGCCGTTGAAATCACGTGCAATTTATTTAAAGATGTACTTACCAAAAGATTTTAAACTGCAGAAGTGAAAAAGAGTCAATTTGTTTGCCGAAGGAGTTTTTCTGACTTATTTTGATGAGCTTGTTTGTAAAGTAGGTACAGTTGGCAAGGGAGAGTGTTTACCACGGGACTAAAAGTCATTCTACTCGTTTCTGTAGCATTAGCAAGCTAATGCTAACCTCGTATGAAATGGCTCATTTTAGTCCCTTGATGAACAATCTACTATTAGATTTAAGGGGCAAAGTTAACAGAAAATACAAACAAGAAGATCGATTAAATATTTAATTCAGTAACCGAGTTAGCCCATCGCGTTAGCAAGGAAAGTGAATGTGCTTCCGTTTGAAAACGCTTACAAGCATAACTGAATAAACTTTATCGATTGATGCTAAGTAAGTATGTAAAGAGGAACTAAATGCACTTATGCACATAAGTTTAGATTGTAATCTTATAAGTCAAAATGATAAACGAAAATTTAAATGATAAAAAAGCATGGGTATGAATGTTTCCAACGGCTAATTATGTAATTGTTTTAATTATAAATCTGAATAATGTACTCAACTCATAAATATCGTAATATTTGTGAGAAAGTGATAATAAAAATGACCCGGCTGAGTTTGTTGTGGGCTCTTCTCAGATGTGCGATTGTGTAAGAATTGCCGATCAAATCGCCAAAGTTCGGCGTATAAAGGGTAAGGCTATCGTACTTACCTAAACGTATGCGAATGGATACACGAAATCGGGCTCTAATTCAATGCACTTATGGTTTATTTTACTTTGACGCCAAACTTTGACGATTTGATCGGCAACTTTTAGACAATCGGGAGGCCCGATTGTCTAAGCAAATCGTAATCATTTGACAGCTTTAAACGTATTACTCGAATTGTTTAAGGAGTACATACAAGCTTTGAGACGTGCAGCCATCATCTATGCACCTTAAACAGGTCGAATTATCTTTTTGACAAACGATTACGATTTCCTTACAATATCGGGGGGCAGGGCGCGTTTGGAACCCTCGTAGCTTTAGTAACGTGGATATTTATCCCCATCACGTCTTATACTTTGTAAACGTGATGTTCAGACCTATGTTGTAGGTACCTATTTTGAATAAATATTCTTTGAGTTTGATAAGGTAAGTAAGAGGAATTAATTGATAAAAGTTAATTTATTAAGTTTTTTTTTTTACCAGAACATGTACATTTTTGTACCACATAGATTTTCCTGTTGTCGCGGATTATAGCGAATTAAATTTCTGGTTCCTTCATTATGATGGACTTCCGCAAAGTAACGCCTGCTTCTATCCAATATTTACTTTTATCAATCATCCTCCAGGCAAGCTATATCGGAAAGTAATATAAATATGCTGCACAAGCCTTAAAGAGCTAAGTCAGGTCTTCGAAGTCTATTTTTGATGTCACATAAGCCTTAATAATAATTGGACAAGCTAAGCCAGATCTTCGAGAGTATTTTTGATCTTTAACATTAACATTTATTGATGTTTGCCTCTATCACAGTAAACCAAAATCGTGTGCAGCTCATTTGCGTGCTCACATGTTCCAGCACGAACATTGTCATCTCGAGTGGGGTGGAATAACAATTATTTGTTTTTGCGAGTCCAAAGAGAAACATCAGTGCCGTCCAAGAATGGCACCATTATATTTCTGACGGTATTTTTGCGCCCACTACAAGATAGGCCCTCGACTGCAATCTCACTGGTAAGTGATGATGCAGTCTAAGATGGTAGCGGACTAACCTTTTAGGGGTTTGGCAGTTATATTAAACCCATACCGAATTGGGGGGTATGGCCCATATACGGTGTCTACACGGCATCGTACCTGAACGCTAAATCGCTTGGCGGTACGTATTTGCCAATAGGGTGGTAACTAGCCACGGCCAAAGCTTCCAGGCCAGTCCAGAGAAAATTCAGAAATTATAAATTCCCAAATTGACCCTGCGGGGATCAAACCTGGGACCACCCGCTTATAAGACCACAGGTAAAAAAAAGTTAATTTACTTGCCAGGAATGTCGAGGTTCACTAGACACCGAGGTATTCACACATACACTATAGGCGACCGGCTCTGCGCTTCTGTAGCCAATGCAGTGATTTCAACCGGCCGTTCACTCGTGACTGGCATAATCAGTTTCATGCCCTTCAATACTAGCAGAGGCCTGTGACTCTGCATACATAAGATTGATAGAGAAACGAACGTAATGTGATAACTCAGAACTGATTTTGCCTATGCTGGTCATCCTGATAAATACTATATACCTACATCAGACGTTTGTCATAGACAGAAAGTTTTGCTGATGAAAAGTTAGAAGTTTTTTTTTTCAAATAAACTTTTACACGTGCTTTTCAATCGTCCAGTGGATTTACCACTGGTTCGGAATATCATTCCTACCAAGAAGAACCAGCTAGAAACTTAGCGGGCTATTGTTTAACACATCCACAAATATAGTGCCTCAACATTTCACAATTTTAGATTCCAGAGCGAGCAATGCGCACTTGGCCAGCGTATTGGACTATGGCAAAATACTTCTCATTCTGAGAGGAGACTTGTGCTTAGTAGTGAGCTTTCGATTGCTTGAAATGATGACTCTATATTACATAAATCAAAATGGGATCACGGAAACGGATATGGGAAGATATAATTGAAAAGGAATTCCACGTTAATCCTGAGCACGCAAATTGCAATCCAATACTGTAAAGATATCACGAAATATAAAATAATTAATACGTTTGCATCCGAAAGGCATTCACCAAATATGCACTTAATATTGATGCCTTACTTTTACATTTACGACTATTATCGCCTGAAGGCAATAAATAAATTAAAGATAAGATATTTATTTCATTTTTTGTGAGTATTTTTGGTTCCGAGGTATTTTTTTAGTTTACGTGGATATTGAAACAAATATGGTGAATCGTGTCGCGGCGACACGTTGCCTTCTACCTGAAGTTCCAGAAGCGTACCAGAAGATATGGCACCTACGGGAAACTTTGAGAATATGTATTGAACAATTATATCGTCGTCGCGCTGCTCCTATAATAGAATTCCATAACACCCGAGAGGGACAACTGCAGCTTGGACCCATAATACCTTTAAGGCCCCTTATACAGATATCATACTTTTTCAAGTACCATTTATAGATAAATGGAATAACAGCTGTTGGGATATTATGGTATTAAATTAAAGGTAATGTATTCATCTCTAGTTAGACCCCATAAAAAATGCACACTCCCATACAAATTTTCGGAATAAATACGTTTCTACGAACGCAAGAACTGCTGAAAATGACGAAAAATGGGGTCTGGATAGGAACCCATAAAGCTAGATCAGCTACATATTTTAACTTGAAAATAACAAAAGAGTGGGACTTATATAGTCCTCTACCCAAATGCTGGAACATTATGCATACAAATAAATACTTTGTCATTTATGTGTCAACACAAAAAATTCTTCATACATTTTCTATGGAAAGAAGCCGGCCGCTTGGCGTTTGGCGCTCAGTACGCGCTGAGATGCGCTCGTGAACGGGTGGGTGTATCGCTTTTTTGCATGAAATTTATTACGACAAAATTAACACCGTGTTGTATACTGCGCTCGATAAAACTTGATATTGTTTACGACACAAAGAAGAAAGTTCTCAATTACCCTTTTTTTTACCCGATTACAGCAAAGCCAAAAGGAAAGGGTACGAGATTAGGAGTCTATGTATGCCTATGCGTGTGTGTGTGAGTGTGTATGTATGTTGGATGTATGTATGAATGTATTAATTGAAGTCTATGACACTCCAGAGCCCTTAACTACACTCAATTATTATTATAGCCAACTATACCTATGCAAAAAATTAGGTCAATACGTTAGTCTGTTACGGCGTGATTGAAGAACAATCCTACTAACAAACTTTTTCCCAATAATTTTAGTACGGTAAGCGCCAATTTGAAATTCTTTTTTATCGTCCTGATTTCGTTCAAAATCGATATCTGGTGTTCCCTGGGATCACTGAACAGAAAACTTTACCCAAAATTAAAAAATAGTCAGCGCCATTTTGAAATTCTTTGTTATGGTACCGATTTCGTTCAAAATCGATATCTGGGGTTCCCTGGGATCACAAAATAGGAAACTTACCAGAATTAAAAAAAAGTCAGCGCCATTTTGAAATTCTCTGTTATTGTACCGATTTCGTGCAAAATCGATATCTGAGGATCCCTTAGACCACAAAACAGGAAACTGTTACCAAAATTTTAAAAAATCAGCGCCATTTTGAAATTCTTTGTTATTGTACCGATTTCGTTCAAAATCGATATCTGACGATCCCTGGGATCACAAAACAGGAAACTGGTACCAAAATTTAAATAAAGTCAGCGCCATTTTGAAATTCTTTGTTATTGTACCGATTTCGTTCAAAAGCGATATCTGACGGTCCCTGGGATCACAAAGCAGGAAACTGGTACCAAAATTTAAAAAAAGTCAGCGCCATTTTGAAATTCTTTGTTATCGTACCGATTTCGTTCAAAATCGATATCTGGGGTTCCCTGGGATCACAAAATAGGAAACTTACCAGAATTAAAAAAAAGTCAGCGCCATTTTGAAATTCTCTGTTATTGTACCGATTTCGTGCAAAATCGATATCTGAGGATCCCTTAGACCACAAAACAGGAAACTGTTACCAAAATTTTAAAAAATCAGCGCCATTTTGAAATTCTTTGTTATTGTACCGATTTCGTTCAAAATCGATATCTGACGATCCCTGGGATCACAAAACAGGAAACTGGTACCAAAATTTAAAAAAAGTCAGCGCCATTTTGAAATTCTTTGTTATCGTACCGATTTCGTTCAAAATCGATATCTGGGGTTCCCTGGGATCACAAAATAGGAAACTTTTACCAGAATTTTAAAAAAGTCAGCGCCATTTTGAAATTCTCTGTTACTGTACCGATTTCGTTCAAAATCGATATCTGGGGTTCTCTGGGATCACAAAACAGGAAACTTTTACCAGAATTTTAAAAAGTGAGCGCCATTTTGAAATTCTCTGTTATTGTACCGATTTCGTTCAAAATCGATATCTGGGGTTCCCTAGGATCACAAATTATGAAACTTTTACCAGAATTAAAAAAAAGTCAGCGCCATTTTGAAATTCTCTGTTATTGTACCGATTTTGTTCAAAATCGATATCTGAGGATCCCTTAGACCACAAAACAGGAAACTGTTACCAAAATTTTAAAAACTCAGCGCCATTTTGAAATTCTTTGTTATTGTACCGATTTCGTTCAAAAGCGATATCTGACGATCCCTGGGATCACAAAGCAGGAAACTGGTACCAAAATTTAAAAAAAGTCAGCGCCATTTTGAAATTCTTTGTTATCGTACCGATTTCGTTCAAAATCGATATCTGGGGTTCTCTGGGATCACAAAACAGGAAACTTTTACCAGAATTTTAAAAAAGTGAGCGCCATTTTTAAATTCTCTGTTATTGTACCGATTTCGTTCAAAATCGATATCTGGGGTTCCCTAGGATCACAAATTATGAAACTTTTACCAGAATTGTAAAAAAGTCAGCGCCATTTTGAAATTCTCTGTTATTGTACCGATTTCGTTCAAAATCGATATCTGAGGATCGCTTAGACCACAAAACAGGAAACTGTTACCAAAATTTTAAAAACTCAGCGCCATTTTGAAATTCTTTGTTATTGTACCGATTTCGTTCAAAAGCGATATCTGACGGTCCCTGGGATCACAAAGCAGGAAACTGGTACCAAAATTTAAAAAAAGTCAGCGCCTTTTTGAAATTCTCTGTTATTGTACCGATTTCGTTCAAAATCGATATCTGAGGATCCCTTAGACCACAAAACAGGAAACTGTTACCAAAATTTTAAAAACTCAGCGCCATTTTGAAATTCTTTGTTATTGTACCGATTTCGTTCAAAAGCGATATCTGACGATGCCTGGGATCACAAAGCAGGAAACTGGTATCAAAATTTAAAAAAAGTCAGCGCCATTTTGAAATTCTTTGTTATCGTACCGATTTCGTTCAAAATCGATATCTGGGGTTCTCTGGGGTCACAAAACAGGAAACTTTTACCAGAATTTTAAAAAAAGTGAGCGCCATTTTTAAATTCTCTGTTATTGTACCGATTTCGTTCAAAATCGATATCTGGGGTTCCCTAGGATCACAAATTATGAAACTTTTACCAGAATTGTAAAAAAGTCAGCGCCATTTTGAAATTCTCTGTTATTGTACCGATTTCGTTCAAAATCGATATCTGAGGATCGCTTAGACCACAAAACTGGAAACTGTTACCAAAATTTTAAAAACTCAGCGCCATTTTGAAATTCTTTGTTATTGTACCGATTTCGTTCAAAAGCGATATCTGACGGTCCCTGGGATCACAAAGCAGGAAACTGGTACCAAAATTTAAAAAAAGTCAGCGCCATTTTGAAATTCTCTGTTATTGTACCGATTTCGTTCAAAATCGATATCTGAGGATCGCTTAGACCACAAAACAGGAAACTGTTACCAAAATTTTAAAAACTCAGCGCCATTTTGGAATACTTTGTTATTGTACCGATTTCGTTCAAAAGCGATATCTGACGGTCCCTGGGATCACAAAGCAGGAAACTGGTACCAAATGTTAAAAAAAGTCAGCGCCATTTTGAAATTCTCTGTTATTGTACCGATTTCGTTCAAAATCGATATCTGAGGATCCCTTAGACCACAAAACAGGAAACTGTTACCAAAATTTTAAAAACTCAGCGCCATTTTGAAATTCTTTGTTATTGTACCGATTTCGTTCAAAAGCGATATCTGACGGTCCCTGGGATCACAAAACACAAATTCAAAATGGCGCTGATTTTTTTAAATTTAAATACCAGTTGCCTGTTTTGTGGTCCTAGGGAACCCCAGATATCGATTTGGAACAAAGTCGGTACAATAACAAAGAATTTCAAAATGGCGCTAATTTTTTAAAATTTTGGTACCAGTTTCCTGTTTTGTGATCTTAGGGATCCTCAGATATCGATTTTGAACGAAATCGGTACGATAACAAAGAATTTCAAAATGGCGCTGACTTTTTTAAAGTTTGGTACCAGTTTCCGGTTTTGTGATCCCAGAGAACCCCAGATATCGATTTAGAACGAAATCGGTACGATAATAAAGAATTTCAAAATGGCGCTGACTTTTTTTAAATTTTGGTACCAGTTTCCTGTTTTGTGATCCCAGGGATCGTCAGATATCGATTTTGAACGAAATCAGTACGATAGTAAAGAATTTCAAAATGGCGCTGACTTTTTTAAAATTTTGGTACCAGTTTCCTGTTTTGTGATCCCAGGGATCGTCAGATATCGATTTTGAACGAAATCGGTACAATAACAGAGATTTTTTTAAAATTTGTTACCAGTTTCCTGTTTTTTGTTCCCAGGGAGCCCGAAATATCGATTTAGAATGAATTTAAAAAACGATAGTTCCGGTTTTGTTGAAGCAGAGTTCAAACAGCCGTATACTACGCAATACACTCCTTGCATTTTTAAAAAGATCGCGGAAATAGATTTATACGTGACCACTCGTCATGACGCGGCAATCACTACTGACGGCAATGTCGATGCGCATGTTTGTGTGAGTGAGCTGTTTCGAACGTTTCTAGGTAGTTTCATCCGTTTACTGTGGTCTAGCGTAGAGTATACGTGCTTGCAGAAATATTTTGTATTGTGGCGAGTTAAATACCTACAGATTTTTACTATAGGGATAAACACGTGTTTCAGGATTTTTGGAAATTCGACCTCCAAGGAATTTTTAAAAATTTCACCCGAGCGAAGCAGGGGTGCGTCTGCTAGTATTTACTATAATAATGTGGCGCGGAGGCATAGATAATAATATGTAGTAAATAAATAATCAAATATTTCAAGTTACAAAATTGATTAGTTGGCTATAAAATCGAGCGTAGAGCGTAGTGCTATATATGCGTACAGATATATGCTGTAGTGTGGCGAGTTATATACCTAAAGTTGGCTGCGGCCTGATTGTATAAGGACCCTTAAAAAACAGTCGAATTTTTACTCTAGTATTTCCTGTTTCCTCCTCTAAAACTGAACCGATTTTAATTTTTTTTCAAGAATAATTGAAAAAGGTCTCAGGTTATGTCGGTATGGTTTTCCCATTTTGATTAATTTGGTCAAATTTATTTGCAGGATATCGGATGATGGCGGTATTTTTAAGGTTCCTTGTTCTTAAAAATAATAATTTATTGTAGAAAGCAAAACAAAGGTACGGATACATATGGATTTTATACCTAGTGCAAAAATATTTTCTCTATTGTCCACGGAGAAATCAGATAATTACGATTGTATGGGGAAGCCACCGTCCCATTAAAGCTTAAGGGAGAGACAAATCCATGTGTACATGTCACCGTAAGATTGCAAAAACCGTTAGATTGTAATCTAACTAGCGAAAATGTAAACTGTCGACCAGTCTGCCAAGTGCAAAGATGGAAGCACATGGGAAGATAAAGATATTCAGTTATTTGAAGGGGCTACTAAACGAACAAAACACTAAGGGCTATCAAACGACAAGTCCTAGAAACCATTGTTACCAGGTATGTGACCTCCCTAGATGCAGCAATAGGTCAAGGCATGTTATTGTCATGAAACAATAAGCCAAAGGAAGCCTTCAAAATTGGCAAAACTAAGCGGATTCTCAATTCTTTGGGCTTTTAAAAACGTCATTAGTCAAGCCTCAGGATATCAGGAAAGCCGCATCAAAATCAGTAATGTAAGTAAAAACACTTTATTACACACAAACAAATAACAAAACAGAGGTGACACGAATTGTGACACAATTTACAACTTGCAACGTTGGCCTTATCACTATGAGTGATCTCTTCCAGGCAACCAATAAGAAAGGAAATTGCGGGCATCATCTAGTATGAATATAAAAATAAAATAAATATGATATCATAAACACACACTTACACGAGCTTTACGGACATATTATTTATAATTTCAAAAATCAGTAATGTAAGTACAGTAACAGTCATAGTTTTCACCAATATTATAAACCCTCATCAACGGCGTGATTTGCCAATTCAAATCAGCTTATAATAATTGCGATAACAAAAAACTATTCTTGTATAAGTAAAATGAAGAATCGTCAGACATTTTCTAAAAGCCCTGGGTATCTTAATTTCGCTATTGAAAAATGTACTCCATCAATGTTTAAGAAACCAGCTGAGTAAATTCTTTATATAGACATCGCATTTATTTAGTATATATTGCAATATATATAAGTAATAGTTACGTTACTACATATTTATATTGTGTTATATAGGACACTTCAACATATTCCTTAAGTCACCATCTGGCGTAATATCACCAACATGACGTAGCGCTTCAGTCTTCGTGGTCTGGGAATCCAAACATCCGACTTATCTGACGACTATTTACTTCCTGTAATTACCTACTTTCTAAAAAAACATTGAGATTTGGGATCACTAATTGTCTTACTAAACCTACGCGGCTATACCAAGACAAGGACGTGCTTTAGTGTACTAGCAGACGTCCGTTATGTCACCTCAAAACCCAGTTCTCTAACCAAAAGGACTATGTTCATAAGCAAATTAAGTTGTTATCCACCAGGAGCTAAAATTCTGAAAAAAAATTATCAACTCCTGACTATCTATCAAGTTCGCCCGCTACCATCTTAGACTGCATCATCACTTACAAGTTTTTAACAAACTTTTGTGAAACTTTTACCGTTTAGATACACGTCCACGTACCAACCATCAGAGGCTGGGTTTTGCCCATAGCTTGTACGGTTTATTATGCGTGAAGATAGTAAGCGTTAGAGCATCTAGTTATATAGCACCTCACACATACATGACTGAAGTGAAACAAGAACTTGGCACTAGGAAAAATAAGATTTCGCCAGCGAGCTGTAATAGCGCTATGAAATGAAATGAAATGAAAACGATTTATTTCACATAGGACAACTTGTGCCACATAAGATAAGTCGTGAGAATCTACGTCCAGTTCGTAAACCTGATTCTACTGAGAAGAACCGGCAAGAAACTCAGCAGTTACTCTTCTCATAAACAGAAAAATGTTACACTTTTGTAAAAAATGGTACACTTTTTCTATGTTATATCATGGTTAATGCATGAGATTTATTAACCAGAATCCTTAATTCCAAAATACCAATTTCACTTTTCTTTTACACGTGATTATTTAATAGATGTTGAAAGTAGCTCATTCGATGTTTATGATAAACTAGAGGTCGCCCGCGACTTCGTTCGCGTACAATTTCTAATTTCCTATGAGATTTTCCCGCTGCAAAAGGCTATAGCGGCTATAGAATTGGCAGATTTTTATTATTTAAAACTAATAACCTAAATCCCGATTTTCAAGTCTCTAATTTCAATCACATTGGATTTTCATATAAACTTACAACCCCCAATTCACTCTCTATGGGGTGATTTTTCGTAAAATTGCTTATTTAAGTTTTTATTATTTATAACTATTAACTTAATTGCCAAATTCTCATGTCTATTCAAAAACAAAAGACTTTCATACAAACTTCCAACCCCGATTTCAACCCCTTAGGGGCGAATTTTCTCAAAACCGTGACTTAGCAGACGTCTACACCATAGAAGAAACCTTCCAAATTTCAAGTCTGTAGGCTTTCTAGTTGCTGAGATATCGTGATGAGTGACCTTTCGCTTTTTTTTAATTTTTTTATATATGTCACCGTAAGATTGTAAAAACCGTTAGATTATAATCTAACTCACGAAATTGTTAACTGTCGAAAGATTACAATTTAACGCATTATTTTTCGGTACATTGTAATCTGTTAAATATATTAACCCGATAAAACCTAAGTGTATCTGATTATATATGTCGAACCCTAACCTAACCTACAAGAAAGACACAAGAAAACTAACGGTTTTTACAATCTTACGGTGACATATATACAGATAGATTCCTCATTAACTAAATAAACTGATTTAAACATTATTCGAAAAATTCAAAATTGAAATGTTTTTTATTCAATTAAACTTTTATTTTACAAGTGATTTTGAATCGTCAAGTGAACCACTGGTTTGGAATGACATTCCTACCGAAAAGAACCAGCAAGCAACTGGGTTAAAATTATAAAATTAGAACTTAAGTATAAATTGTATCCCTTATTCTGTAAGTAGAGTGGGGATTTGTGTCCAGTAGTGGGCCGGCGACTTATTCAGGCGATGGTGATGATGATGATGATGATGATTATCTATATTTATCTATTCTTGCAAACTCACACTGAGAAATGATGCATTCTCTTAGCGACCTAAGAGATACAAGAAAAATGGAATCCAGTCCAGTCACCTAAAGAGACAGTTTAGTGATTTGACCTTAATTAAATACCGGTACCGGCAAAATACCGGTAGCTGCATTGTATATGGATATGACGAAGGCGTTTGACTATGTTGAACACAGAATTTTACTAAATAAATTATGCCAATCTGAAATAAGAGGGACGGTTTTAGACCTTTTAGAATCTTACCTAACTGACCGATCACAAATAACAGAAATTAGAAGAATTAATATGATTAAACAGAAAAGACTTATCGATCGACATCCAGAAGCGTATAATGTGGTGTTCCACAAGGGAGTATTTTAGGTCCATTGTTATTTATTATTTATATCAATGACCTTCCATCAGCAATATCACAGTCTATTGATAACAAACAATTTACAATTTAAATATAAATTTGGACAAAACTTAAATCATGCACTGCAACTGGAATTCCTTCCAAATAACTAATTACAATATAAATTATCGGGGTAATCCAATCAGTAAAACTGATGTTGCAAAATTTTTAGGAGTAATTGTAGATAATAAATTAAGTTGGAGGGAACAAATCGATTGTGTATGTACAAAACTTTACAAATTTTCATATGCCCTATATAAGCTAAATAAACGAGCTGATTTACAGACGCTCCGTGTAGCCTACTATGGTTACGTTGAGTCAACGCTCAGATATGGTGTTATATTTTGGGGAAACTCAGTTGATCGGGAAAGGGTATTTAAAGCCCAAAAAAGATGTATCAGAGCAATTCGTAATCTTCATTGGACGGTCAGTTGTAAGCTACATTTCAAAGACTTAAAAATTCTGACATTTCCTTCTCTTTTCATTTATGAAACGGCTGTCTTCGTAAATGATAACTTGACTTTATTTAAAAATTTACACAATAGTAGGGACCCCTTAAGGCTGCGTGTTCGTCATTCAAAAACGGCAAAAACGCAAAAGAGCGTATTTTGTCTAGCGACTACCATATACAATAAGCTGTCAAATGAAATAAAAAAAGTAACGAATATAATAAGTTTTAAAAAAACATTTAAAACATTCGTAATTAACAAAGCTTACTTACTATTCGGTTAATGAGTATCTTACCGAACCGAGAAGGTGAAAAATAATAAAACTTTTGATTCGACATTCAAAATTTAATGATATTTGCAATAATAATTAATAAATATATAATCGGTAATAATTATGACATTTGTTGATGTAAACTTAGGTACTTGACATACATTGACATTGACATAAATTTTTGTTATGATTTCCTTCAATCAATTCACTTCTGAAAGGAAAAGAAATAGGTCCCCTATTTCTTTTTAACAATCGCAGTTGGCTCAGTATATAGTAGTAGTAATTACAATGCATGCCAAATTAAAATTAAATTAAATCAATATTTGTACACCACACTGGCAGAATACTAGGATCCTCTATTTTTAAGAACATCTATGTACCGTATTCCACAAATACATAATTTGAATTTAATATCTAGGTGGTTTAGACTTCACCACCATCATCATCTCGATCTACCACCGGCTCACTACTGAGCACGAGTCTCCTCTCGCAATGAGAAGGGTTAGGGAAGGGTCACCCACCTTTGGGAACATTATGAAGAATGTTTTCCTTCACCGCTTGAAGCAAATGTGTAATTTCTTAAAACGCACTTTACTTTAAAAGTTGGAGCTGCATGTGTCCGGGGGTCGAACCCACGACCCGTTACGGGAGGTATGGTGTCTTAACCTCTAGGCTATCACCAATTCTAACTGCACCACAAAAACAATAACAGGGACTAAACTTACCAGAATGCAAAATTGATGACGCTACATATTTGCCCCATAGAGCACACAATCTCTTTATTTTTATTTAGAGCAACTAAGGCTCAATTCTCAATAACCCATTCTATGTCATTTCACTAAAGATAGATTCCTTAACCTAACCGGAAAGCCAACCAGGGATCTATAGTTAGTTGTTTGCAATGCGGATATTTCTACAACAATACTCAAAGAAACTACACCCAATTATTGCATTCCGCCATCAATCCATTTACTGAAACAAATGGTAGTTCGTAAGTCAGTTGATTCCACTAACATACCACTTAAATTAGAAATTTTTTGAACAATTCATACATAACCATGAGTCGAAACGATCGTTAAATAAAAAATACGAAGCCTCTACCAATAAAATATTGACGTAATTGAGCTAACAGACAACCTAGCAGAACCTGATTGGAAACGAATAAGCACGACGACAAATATTTTTAAAAACTTAATTACAGATTCTTATAACTTACAGACGAAAACCGGGGAAAAATCCAATAATATGCAAAGCCATCAATCCCTGTATCGTAAAATATAAAGGGTTGATAACACACACATGGACACTACACTATCACTATAGAAACATGTAAGTACGTGCGCGTCAGACGAAGCGACTGAGCCGGCGCACGGATCGCGTTGAACTGGCGAGATTCCAAAACCAAGAAAGAGGCTTCGAAGGCGTTATTCAGATTATTTGCGTAACCGAGAAAATATAATTAGGTGATAGTGAGTTTGAAAACCTTGCTATATCCATACTCCAATATCGATTTGATTTGATAGTGCATGGGCGATAAGGTTAGATAAGGTTACACTTACAGCAGTAATAATGAAGTGTGGAGGAACTTTCTTTGTTCCTGAGGCCTCTCTTTAATAAATTCAAATTCAAATGTATTTATTCAAATAAACTTTATACAAGTGCTTTTGAATCGTTAAGTGACTCTACCACTGCTGGTTTGGAATGCCATTCCTACCAAAAGCCCGCAAGATAAGAAGACTACTTGAGCTCTTTGATGTAACGGTGACCCAAAAATTAATTCATGTAGGTTTATCTTTCATGCAAGATAAGATTTAAATCCGTAATATCATTGTGTATTGTGTCATTATATAATTCGATGCTACATAAAATCCAGAAGTAGGCTTTCCATAAAATAAACATTCCAATTTGAAGTTGCAGTAAGTAAGTTTAGTTCTCAACATTATTTTCCATCAGGTAAAATTGGACTAAATGATAATCGATATCATTTGAATATCAACATCATGTAACAAAAATTCAAAACATTATTCGACGCATTGCGATTAAACATAGATAACGAAGTTTTATTAGCGTTAATATTGTTATTATTGTAGTTATAAAACTCTTAATAAACATTTTCATTCAATATTATTGATTTTCAAGTAGTTTCTTGGTAGTTGTGGAAACTGATATTGAATAGGCACGGTCACAGCTAAGGTTACCACTTTCAAAACACCTGATATTAGGTAATGTGATCCGTTGCATTTGGCAGTGTCTCAATCTATTGGAAGAAACTTGTCATTCAGAAGGAAACATTATAATTACATACACATGAATGTCAGATTTCACAGTGTCCTTAGATAATTTTAGTATTAGTATTTTAGTATTTCTATATTTTGATTATATTATTTATGCCATTATGATTATATACTTCATCCATCGCAGCTATCGCAGTTTGATTTAAATTTTTGAAGTGAAACTTCTTTAGAATCGTTGTGATTTGAAAATTCTATGAAAAAGCGACACCAAAAAGAGACAAACATATTCATAAATAGGATTTAGCCTGCGAGATATCTCATTCTCTCGTAGGCTACTTTTCTGAAGTTTCACTTACACTGCCGTGTGTGAATTACACATACTTTTTTGTGTTGTAGATTTAATGACTTAAGGGCATTATTTTGTCCAAGTCAACACAGGTACTATATTTTTATGATTCCTTAGGAAACATGTTAACAAGACACCTTTATAGGAGGACTCATTTTTCGGCGAAGGAAAGTAATCATAAGGAAAATAAATGCCAGAGAGTTATCCGTTATGTTCTCAAAGGTGTGTGAAGTTTGCCAATTCGCAGATAGAGTATATCGTCGGGTAGTAGTACTTTCTAATTCTGAGATTAGTATAAGATTAAAGCCGACAAGGGGTTGAACTTGAGATGATGATGATGTTACAGATAGACCTACTTTTCGTAAAACGCAATAACAGGTGCCCTTTATCTGGTAGCACGACTCAACAATTGCCATAATAGACTAAAAAGAGAAAGTTTCCAATCCAACCCATTTGCACAACCCAGCAAGGTGTTAAAGTATATCATCGGGTAGTAGTACCTTCTAATTCTGAGATTAGTATATGCTTAAAGCCGGCGAGGGGTTGAACTTGAGATGATGATGATGTTACAGATACACTTACTTTTCGTAAAACGCAATAACAGATGCCCTTTATCTGGTAGCACGACTCAACAATTGCCATAATAGACTAAAAAGAGAAAGTTTCCAATCCAACCCATTTGCACAACCCAGCACGGTGTTAAGGCGAATATTAATGGGATAACAGCGTTTACTAGCTTATGGGCACGTGATTTAGCTGCCAAGTGCCAAGTTTGGACATTTGTATGCTATGGGGAGCTGTGTTAAATAATACCATGGATGGTTGCATTGACACTTTGTTAACGGTGAAGCAGTTGCGAAGTTGTGGTGACATAGTTTGTTTTGTTTACCTTAAGTGAAACAAAACAAGAACTTACTGTTTTGCTTTAATGCTAGTAATGTGAAGATTAGACCAGGGCGCGTTTGGAACCCTCGTAGCTTTAATTTTAAGATGCCGTAACCTATTATCACCATCATATTTTTGAATTAAGTAATTTTTAACGTCAATAAGTGTGCCTATAGTGTACGTATATTGAATAAATGATATTGAGTATTGACTATTACATGCAAAATAAGTAACTACATATGCCTAACAAGTACAAGTAGGTAACAATATAATATTTTATCCGGCGGGTGGCAAGCATGGATTCTATGCGAAAAGCCGAAGAACTCTACTTTTCATTCTGTTATCCCTTATACTTTTTACATTTTCTAAGTTTTAATGTATACTATATTTATCTATTCATTTTCATCAGTAGGTACACCCCTCCCGCTTTCTTTTAAAAGCCTCCTCTGCCCTTAGGTTGCCTGGAAGAGATCACTATTTAAGTGATAAAGCCGCCTTTTGTGCCAAATCCATGAATATTATTTTTTTAGTCATTTTATTTATTGTTGTGGTGTACCATAAAGTATATTTTACTTTACTTTTAACCTATGATTAAGTATATCCTGATAATTGATAGAGTATGTACTCTACTGTTCTAGGCGAAATCGAAACTATAGAGAATGGTCGATGAGATACTTAGAAAAAATGGCAACCTAACTGGAAAACTAATTAAAGTCATCGTACACAAGTGTGAAGTTTCCAAAATGGAGGAGCAAACAATAAAGATGAATTACGTAGCGCTTTTATATGGAAAGCGAGAAGAAATGTTCCCAGGGGCGTCATAAGTGGAGTTATCTAATTTCGGTAGCATGGAGACAATGAGTGATAGCACAATAGGTGATGCAACCAACTTACACTGGGAACTTATGATGTAGCTACTTATACGGAAATGAAATCAAATCAAACAAACGAACAGGGCTTATTACTAAAAAGAATACAATTAACTTATGTACACGATGTAACGTAGCTGTGATAACCCAGTGGGTAAGAAATCGGTCTCTCAAATTAAGATATTTTGACGAGCGTCCTGGCGCAGTGTAGCAATTTCTGTATTTTCTCTGGTCTGGCCTGGTGGGAGGCCGTAGGCCATGGCTCTACCACCCTACCGGCAAGGACGCGCTTTAACGATCCGGCACGATGCCGTGTAGAAATCGATTAGGGGCATGGGTTCAGCATAACCCGCTACCATCTTAGACTGCATCATCTGTTATCATCAGGTAAGATCTCAGACAAGGGCTAACCTCTAGTGGATAAAAAACTAGTATGACATTTAAAAACAATCTTAGTTTAATAAACCTTATTGCATAAATTTATTTATTTATTAAAAACAGTATGGCAAAAGAAAGTCGTTCGTTGGTCTAGTGGTTGACATGTTCGACTGCGGCCGATGGGGTCCCGGGTTCGAGTCCCGGGTCGGGCCATAATTAAGTATTGGATTTTCTTAGAAAAGAAGAAAGAAATTCTCAGTACTAGCCCGGAGTTAGGAGTTTGGCGGTGTTTCACCCCCGTGCCTCGGAGAGCACGTTAAGCCATCGGTCCCGGTTATTATCACTAGCATGATAATAGTCGTTAAAGCCCGCCAACCCGCATTGGAGCAGTGTGGTGGGTCTAAGTTCTAATTCCCTCTCTCCTATGAGAGTGGAGGTCTGTGCCCAGCAGTGGGACGTTAATGGGCTGTAGTCACCACTAGTTTCTTTTGCCACCACGACCACCGTGGTGGTGGCAAAAGAAAGTCTCTTTTAATTAATTGATTGATGTGTTATGTTTATAAAAGTAGGGTACGAGAACATACCCACCTACGCTTGAGCGGATGATTACTGATCACCTATCAGTCTTATATAACATTATGTATGGACAACAAAAAGTTGTTTCTTGCAAGGTTCAACAAGGCCTGGGTAGCGATAATTTATGGAATTTAATATATAATAATTAATAGTTATTATATCATATTCGTAGATTAGATGATACATAATATAAACTGGCGAACGCTAAGCTATATCATAATTGTTCTTTTGGTCAATTGCACAGTACACCCATTAAGACAACATCAAATCTCGTTCATCATCAATCAACAGCCATTATGCATCCACTGTTGGACATAGGCCTCTTTTAAGTAGCGCCAACGTGTTCTATCCTCGGCTTTCCGGATCCAATCGATGCCAGCCACCCTCCGGATATCATCGCTCCACCTTGCTGGGGGGCGCCCTACGCTCCGTTTACCAAGACGCGGTCTCCACTCGAGGACCTTTCGACTCCAACGTCCATCGGTCCTCCGACACACGTGACCAGCCCACTGCCACTTCAACGTGCCAGCCCTAAGAGCTATGTCGGTCACTTTTGTTCTTTGGCGAATCACTTCGTTCCGGACTTTATCCCTCAAAGAAATTCCGAACATAGCTCTTTCCATAGCACGCTGAGCGACCTGCAGTTGGTGTACTAGCCTCGCTGTCAGTGTCCACGTTTCGGCACCGTAGGTCATTACTGGTAGGACGCATTGGTCGAAGACCTTAGTCTTCAGGCACTGCGGCATGGGCGATGAAAAGACTAGCTGTATTCTCCTATCGATCTCCTTCTCAAAGCTGTTTTTACTCAATTGGAAAATTTGCCCAAGGTATGTATGTATAGATAGGTAGGTATGTATGTATTCCTGAACAGCTTCGAGAATAGACACATCGACATTGATCGGCTCCGGAGCGACCAGGTCATTTAGCATGACCTTGGTCTTGTCTAAGTTCATCCGGAGACCGACACGTCGGGAGGCAACGTGGAGGCCATCAAGCATCTGTTGAAGCTCCTGCAGCGAACTTGCGATGATGACGATATCATCGGCGAATCGGAGATGTGAAAATGTTCTCTCCGTTTATGTTGATGCCATGCCCTTTCCAGTCAAGCGTTTTGAAGACATCTTCCAAAGCATTAGAGAACAGATTCGGGGATAAAACATCCCCCTGTCTCACCCACGATGCAATTGGATAGGTCTTGTAGACGCACCCTGTACTTGGACTGACATATATGCTGACCTATATAGGCATTTCAACACTTCGATGTATCGCCAATCAACTTGGGATCGCTGCAAAGAGTCCAACACAGCCCAGGTCTCGATGGAGTCAAAGGCCTTCTCATAGTCCACAAAGGCGAGGCACAGAGGCTGATTGTACTCGTAAGACTTCTGTACAATCTGCCTCAATGTGTGTATGTGGTCTATGGTGCCGTAACCACTCCGAAACCCAGCCTGCTCCGGTGGCTGGAAGTCGTCGAGCCTTCGTGATAAACGGTTTGTGATGACCCTGGAAAACAGCTTATAGATGTGGCTTAAGAGCGAGATGGGACGGTAATTTTTAAGGAGTGTTTTATCACCTTAAAAAAGTCGAGACGAGACCAGCAATAAGACGAGACCTCCGGAGCTTCAATACTCAAAACATACTACAAGCGATAGAGCAAAACCGGGGGTCCAAGGTGTTTACCCAAAGTCTTGGTAGATGCCAAATGACCAAACTTAGAACCTCTAGTGGTAGAACCGTTTGCGCCAAACCTGAGATTCTCGCTGAGATAGAAGACTTCTACGGCAAGCTGTATGACATCCAAGTTCCACAGCCTGACGCCTGTGACCAGGATCCCAGAGCCAAGTTAACTCGCCACTACACCGATGACCTTCCGGAAATTAGTGTGGACGAGATTGTGTTGGCCCTGAAACAGCAGAAAAATGGAAAAGCCCCGGGAGAAGATGGAGTTACCTCTGAGCTCTTGAAGGCAGCGGGCATGCCCCTACTTAGAGAGCTACAGAGGCTTTTTGACTCTGTTATTCAGAACGGGAGAACTCCAAAGGCGTGGAATAGAAGCATAGTTGTTTTATTCTTTAAGAAAGGTGATAAAACACTCCTTTTATTCAAATCTCGTTAGGTAGTATCATTTCCATCGGACACGCTCGTGACGAAATAATCGGTAAGGATTTTCATTACGAGTTTGCGACGTATATTAAATGACTTTTTTAATGTGTACATTTTGGGGTGCGGTTTTGCGCCTCCTGCTTTTTTCATTACCAATAATAATTTCTAAGGTGGCGTGTTTGTGGGAAGTCCCTATATTTTATGTAACGTAGTACGGTGTTTGCGCATCATTTACTTAAGTGAAAAAAATTAATTAGGTAAAAAGAAGTATTTCTAAATTTTCTATATCCGTCTAACGTAAACAAAAATGTGGAAGGCAAAGATGACATTCCGTAGTAAGGAAACTTGAGTCTAGTAATCTAATACAAATATGGAAATGGACGTCACATACCTCAATTTACATCATGCTACTTTCAATTTACATCACTTGCATCACATTAATTTATAATTATCAACAGTTTTTCCATTGTATTGTATGTCTCTGTAACTCTTTTTATACGACTGCCTGAAAAAGGAGAATATAGTGTTCAGGGTTCATGTATGTATGTACTCGTATGTAGGTATGTATGTATGTGAGTCTGTATATTCCACCATAACTTCTACACGCCGGAACCGATTATGATAAATAAGGTATCGTTAGAATCCCTAGCGTATTACGGGTGACATAGGCTAGTAAAATTTTAAAAAAAATTATGGGGTGACCATGGTCCCGCATTAAAGACTAAAGTTGAAAAAAAATAATCGAAATAAGGGTAATTTATTCATTTATTTATTTTTTATTTTTTATTTTTTTTTCGTATTTATAATCATCATCTAGAAAATGATGAGTAGATTCCAATTCATACTATAGTTCAATATCCAGTGATTCACAAAAAAATATCATTTAATAAAAATGTGAATAAGATTAAAACTAGATTAATGGGACGTTGCCGGCCCTCAAATAAGTTGGTTGATACTTGGTAGACAAGAGGTGTAATAATGGATAATGTAACAATTTTCAGAGAAATCCCTTTTAAATAAGATTTTTTTTAATTGCTTTTTATTTACAGTTAGGTATTAGGTACTTATTTACCAAGATTGTCTTTAAAAATATTATTTTCTTCTCTGTCCTTTGAGAGTGGAGGCCTGTGCTAAGCAGAGGGACGTTAATGGGTTGAAGTGGATATTTATACCTGCCAATATATATAATGGTAACTTATAAGGGAATCACATAACTTCCTTTTACACGGTACCTAAACACGGCAAAAACCGCGTCAATAACAATAGAATTTGTACGACTACTGGCGGAAATTACGCCATGTGCACTATTTAAACCGGCGTTTCCTTGGAGAATACGATCATAACTCTATAACAAATTCCGATGGCTAAATCTATAATAGGCGAAATTGATAAACATACATTTTCACGTACAGATCTATAATCGAAACGTCTTGAGATTTTAAAAGTTCTCTTGTTCTGTAACGAGAACATCTACTAAGAAAGAGTTTTCAGCAATATCAGCCGAGCAAAGCCAGGATGGATCAATAATCATTTTAGTACGCCGATGCTGGATGACGACACAACTAAATAATGGGTGATATCATGACTGATCCCAAAAAGCAATCGTACAATACTGTTATTATGCTTTTCCCTATATCAGTTGATGTTCAGTTGGATATGGGTCGAGTATACTAGAGTTCTGGCACTATTAGTAACCATATCCATAGGATAAAATTTTGAGTACTTTTTGGTAAATTACAAGTTAATTCAACACAAGATTTTAATCAATCATTTGCTGATTTAAATGGCATGAGAGAGACTAGTTGCCAATAGTAATAACAGTTACATGAATTCGCAATAAGGGTGCCTTTCCACCAGAGAGGTGCTACGCTATGTGATAACACAGATACAGTGTAATCCACCAATAGGAGCGCTTGACCGCGATCTTAGCTATGAAAATCAAGCGCTTCTATTGGTGGGTTTGCCACATCCATAGCTCAGCAACGAAGCTAAAAGCTTTCTCGAGGAAAGGCAGCCAAGTTTCAGCATAAAATGATTTCATGTTTCAAGCGAAGTTACGACTTTAGAGGCTCCAAGCCTCAAACCTCGAGGCCCCGATGGTGTTATGGCAAACATGTTGTTTGATACGTGCTCGCGAAAAGCATTATGCGGTTAAGCACCTCAAGGCTTGTTGACTCTGTTCCAATCAGACCTGTCTACACGGTAACGGTTTCCAAAATGCGGATTCTAAGAAGCGAATCGGACAAACTCATTAAAATAAAATCGATTTTAATCGCATTATTCGACCGTGATTTGAGCAATTATTATCATCTATAAGTACCAACTTATACCTACGGCTTTATTTAAAATAATTACAAATCATCCGTTACCTTTTGCGAAATTTTTTTATTGAAAATAATACAATAGAACTTAATGGTAGCTAGCCTAACCTAATTACTATATAAATCATGCCCACGTGGAATGGTGGCAAGAATGCTGGCTGCATTTCCGCGCTGGACAGCCAGGCTGATCCTTTGCGCAAAAAATGAGCCAGCCCTTCTGTCACCAGATGAGGCAATTAACCGCGGTGAAATATCTCGCAAAAAATTTTTGGCACTAAGACTCCACGGCCCAAGGGTCTCCACGGCAAACGGAACAAATATGTAACTCTCTTTGCGAAATTATATCTCAGGTCAGGATTCATTTTAGATTCTAAACAAAAACCGTCAATGAGAAGCGGCAAATTGTCAAGCCAACTAAAATTTACAACATAGATGAAAGACCACGACGAAGAAGAGTGGTTCCTAAGCGGTTCTCTACCGAGAAAAAACTATCAAAAAAGTCGAAAGTTGTCCCTTTCATCTAATTAATAATCTAAATTGGAAAAGTATCGAAAGAAAGTTCAATTAAAATGTCACCAGGCATCACAAAGGCATGACAACCTGCTAACTTATGTCCACCATCATTATTCCTCAAACGTGTAGTACTACTAGTGCGTCTTGCACAATAATCCTAAACATTAGCTTTCGACTCTCGCGCAAGGATATTTCAAAGTGATCGATTTACGATTCTCACGGCGTCTGCGCCGTACGGACCTTCGGGTGTTCCATAAAGGAAGATTGACGCGTGATGGACACAATCGCTATTTAAGGAATTTAGTCATTGTTATTGTCACATTTTTTATATACCTATATAGTGAGCAAACGAGCAGGCGGGTCGCCTGATGTTGAGTGATTACCGCCGCTCATGAAGATTTGCAGCACCAGAGGAACATCCAATGCGTTACCGGTTTTAGAGAAATTTGTATATCCGCCTTTTACAATCAAATACCTCGGTATAATGTTAATTAAAAAAAAACAAGTAGCTCTTGACTGCTGTCATACGAGGTAACTTATGATAAAGTTTACTCTACTTACATACCGGAACGCTAAATCAATTAAGCAGCAGAGTGGTAACAATTCTCGGCCGAAGTCTCTCACAAGACCAGATCAGAATTTAAAAATTATTTGAATTTTTCTTTTGCCTAGTGATAAGAGCCGGTATTTTGATGCGTATACTGCAGCCTATACTATAAATTATACCATATGTTTGGTAAGTTGTAAGTCATCGGTTCACCGTGAGAAACGTCAGTATTTTTGAAAACATCATATTAATTACCACCTTTCGAGTATCATTTGCGACTGTCTTGATGCCTATTACTTTCCATAGAGGCATTCGAATATTAATATTTTGATTTTGAAATCCTAAGTGTTGTGAAAGCTTCATACTACTGTGATAACATCAAGGATAACTTCTCTTTTTCTGGCACTAGGCTGCTCGTAACTATAATGATACCATATCACTAGGGATGTGATTGTGACTGATATCGATACCTAATCATGGTCTTAGCAAGATCCTAATCTCGAATAGAAGCTATTTTGAAGTCCTCAGGTAACTATTTTCACGTTCGTGTAGAATTAACACGTATTGGACTTTTTGTAGAGGTCAGACATCTTTTTGGACACCCGTTTTAAAGCCTTTTCGGTTCTATTTGGTAGTAAGGGCATTCAAAAGTCAGAATCAAGTTTTCATTGTAATTACTCGTATGCACAAGTATATTATACAAGTAATGTGGACAAAAAATATGAACTCGGAACGAACACATTGTACTTTTATTATTCCACATCCTTTTGTTTAAAAGACAATCGTAAAATTAGTATGTTCAAGCTGTCCCCAAAATACTAGACCGTTTGCTATCAAGTTTGTGATCGTGCGCACGTCGTGCTAGGAGGTGCCATGGGCGTACGAAAAAGAACATGATCCCATTGTGTGCGAATTCGATTAATAAGAATTAAAAACTAGTACCTATTTACCGTGATCATATTGAGGAAAATATGTCGACTTCTTAAGTTCTAAATAATCCTCCTAAATTCGCTACCTGTAGATTTCTTCATGCTTTTAGTTTATTTAAATTTACTTCTCACAAACTCAAAGGAAATTAGTCCTTCTATTAACGTAAGCTAATTTTAATTTTTTTTTGATTCTGTTTTGAGGATACTATGTTTATTGTAAACTTAGCTAGTAACCGCTAGGATATGGAATGGCCTTCCGGCTTCCGTTTTCCTCTTCTCTTATAATATAGGTACCTTGAAATCAAGAGTGAATAGGCATTTTCT
This sequence comes from Erebia palarica, assembly GCA_964035005.1. Taxonomy (NCBI): domain Eukaryota; kingdom Metazoa; phylum Arthropoda; class Insecta; order Lepidoptera; family Nymphalidae; genus Erebia; species Erebia palarica. Next base: position 42,766,908 of record OZ035983.1, read on the forward strand.
AGGCAAGCGCGCTCCACCTTAGGCTGCATCACCACTTGCTAACAGGTCTGATTTCAGCCAAGCGCTAGCCTATACATTATAATATGTATGTTTCAAAAAAAGTTAAAATGAGATTATTAACCATCAGCGCGTTTTTACTCCAAAATACAGGAATATTTACTATAGTCTGTTTAAGAGTTCGCTTTAGGTTCTTGAGGTACCTATAGTGACCTTACCTACAGGTACCTTACAGGTACCTTGAGTGACTACAAAATCAATCAAGACATCCCGGAGTCTTAGCATAAACAAACACCGTGGTCGTTAACCCACAAGCGATGATAACAAAGACTAATTTAGCTCATTAGCAGACGCGACAGATTGCTGTTAATTGCTGCACCCTATAAATAGCTAGTGGACTTTCCATTAATTGCAAAGGGAAAAAAAAATGTTTACAAACAAGAAACCAGAGGCTTTCGCAATAAAAAATAAAAATACCTAAGTATAAAGATGATATACACCGAGGCAAAGAATATATTTCTAATTCCAAATGTTTTAAAACGAGGTCGCGCGTAAATGAGGTTTCCTATCTTATCTTTATGTTAGCTACTTGCTTTCTTCCCGGAACTGAAGTAGAATTCCTGACATCTAAAATTTTACAGGTTTAATTTGAGCAAAAAAAATCGTGTTTCATACGATATCACATGAGAAAACTGACTGACTGATACTGACAGGTATTTAATTGTAATTTCTGGCGCATCTATTGCAATGCGCTAGTTTTACCAATCATCTACCTAGGTATACCGCGTTTAGCGTGCCGACGCGACATCCGGCGCAGGCGCATCCAATTTAATGCACGATTGCAAGCGATGATCACTTTAGAAGCGGTTCTCCTTCAGCATTCTCTTCTCACTTATATCTTTTAAGTTACATAGCTATAAACACTTTTACAGTGCATTAATCAAGATAACTACTTAGGGAATATACAATCATAGAAAATCTAGACGAAAGGGACAGTATTAGATTTACTAGAGTTGTCATTTTAGTTATGAGCACGTATAAAAACTGTGTTAAACATAATATTGACCACCAATATCTAAGGTACTCACGGCTTTTTTAGATTCCAATACGCCCTATTTTCTGATCTCATATTTCGTCAAATACAGTGCATCTGTTAGTCATAATTCGCAGAGATGGTAAAGGCAATTATTAGGTCATTCGCCAATATGCTATCGCTTTAAACAGGATGCGTTTCGTGGATGCGTGCGATAGCTGAAAATATGAAACACAAGGCTGTGCTAACAAAGCTCAGTGGCTGTGTTTATGTTACTTAACTGAGCGTACAATAAAAAGTAAGGCTTGCATGTATGCTTAAGCTGCGAATGTATGATTACTAGCTTATGGCCGCGACTTGGTCCGCGTGGATTGATATTTGGTTCCCGCAGGAACTCTTTAATTTTCTGGGATAAAAAGCGGCCTATGTGTTATTCCAGGTAATAGTGTATCTCTTTCATCAAGATCCGTTCTGGCGTTATTGAGTAACGATGAGTAACAAACATCCATCCATCCATCCATCCAAACTTTAGCATTTATATAATTACTTATTTTCGCCTTTCACTAATCATGAAACATTCCCGACGTTATCTAACTCCGCTTAAATGAAATCGTTTGGAAGATTGTAAGTTAAAAATTAGCAATAGGCGAGTGCAAATTTATGTGTTTTCTGAATCAACGGGCCTTGGCCGCGTTAGTGATTGTATGATTAGCTTAGTGCGATTTCTTACACCATGCTGCAGTTTGGGAGTTAATCGCTGGGAAATTGAAGGTATTTTATCAAACCATTGCTCCCTCACTACAGAGTAGGAATCTCCTCTCGCAATTAGAAGGGTATGGCCATAGGCCACCACACTGGTCAAGTGTGAATTAGTAGTCTTTACAACAATACACTACAGCCTTCTCGAACATTTTGAAGAACTTTCAGGCATGTAGGTTTCCTCACGAAGTAAATTCCTTCACCGTTTGAAGCAAATGATAATTAATTAACTTCGAAAAGCTGGAGATGCGTGCTCGGCATTCGGGTATCGAATCCGCGACCAGGCGGTCGGGTGTCTTAACCACTAGGCTGTGACCGCTTCCTAAATTGCCTTAGGTTGGATAATTTGCTCTGTCGTTTCAAATTTTGATTAATTGACGACCTCCCTGGCGCAATGTTGAGCGCTGTAGTCTTAACGTGCGGAGGTGTTCGATTCCCGACAGGATCAATTTAGGAATTTTAAATTTCTGAATTTCCCCTGGTCTGGCCTGGCGGGAGACTTCGGCCGTAAGCCACCCTACCGGCAAAGGCGTGCCGCCAAGCGATTTAGCGTTCCGGTACGATGCCGTGTAGAAACCGATTAGGGGTATGGGTTTAATATAACTGCCGTGCCCCTAACTGGTTAGCCCGCTACCATCTTATTGGATAGGAGATACATTAATTTCGGGCGTTAGACTGCATGCATGTGCATGAATGTCAAGGACTAACTTGTAGTGGATTGAAAAAAAATATTTACAAAGGTACATCGTCGCGCGGCACCGGTTCATATAAAAAAATGTATGACTCCTTTCGCGCCTACCTAGGTAAGTACCTAGTACCTCCCTATTAAAATGTACGAATAGTGTCAAACTGGTTTGTGACTCAAACGGGGCAGAACAGTTTCTTCGTCGGCATGGAGGCCGGAGACGAAAAACAATATAAAAGACAACTAGCTAAACTGCTTTGCTACCCGCCTTTCTACAGGTGAATCATCTCAGAAGTATTAGGTTTTGTAGTTGATTACTTTTACAATGGACATTCCATCCATTTCTATCCCCAAACATAGGAAGTAGTACCTGATATAGGTACCTAGACGTAATAGATGTCACCGTAAAATTGCAAAAACCCTCAGATGCAATCTAACGCTTTTTATCTCGATAGAGTGTAAACTCGTGTCATGGAAACTCATGTCTCATGTCATGAGATTGCAGTCAAGGGTTATTTATTATAGTGAAGTAAACAAGTCATAATTAAAATAATTAAAAAACACGACTGCCCTGCCAAAAAACAAACTAAAAAGTTAAAAATCTAAATTAAACTAGATAGATGAGAATCTTATTCACATTTTTATTAAATAATATTTTTTTGTGAATCACTGGATATTGAACTATAGTGTTATATATTTTTGGAATCTACTCATCATTTTCTAGATAGATTTATATAGTTAATCTTATTGCCGAATTTTTTTTTTCACCTTTGGTCTTTAATGCGGGACCATGGTCACTCCATCAATTTTTTAAAAAATATTACTAGCTCAACGATACCTCATTTATTAAAATCGGTTCAGGCGTATAGAAGTTATGGAGGAATGTACAAACTCACATACATACATACATGAACCCTGAAAACAATATACCTACTCCTTTTTTCAGGCAGTCGTATAAAAAAACTGACGCGCTGCAAGCTTGACGGCGTTTCATGTCGGCATGTTGTTAGCTCCGCAAAATAGGTTATTCAGACTTGTAAGTCCTTCTCATCCGCCAGAAAGATTGCAATAGCAACAAACTGCACAACGCTCGACGCCATGATCACACCGACACTAGATACTAGTTAAGATGTACAAGAGGAAGGAGGAACTGCATGAATTGTTACACGGCCAGGCCGGGGCGACGGGACCGGCTACGCGCGGCTTCAGGAGCACGTAGGAGCCGAGCGCCTGAAGTCGAGCGTAGAATCCCGTCGCAAATTAATTGCAACATTTGTGACCGTGAAACAGATTCATTAAGGTTACAGAAATATAAGTGTTAAGAATGAAAGTGTAACAGAATCGAAGCTGTAACCCTTTTGGATGTGTTTTTGATTCTGTTAACCCGAATCACTTATATTTCTGTAACAGAAACGAATCCGTAGCAGAAATAAAGGGGTTTAAAGTGTTTTAAAGTGTAACCGAAATAGCGACATTGTTCCGTCCCCATACAAAGTTCGCCTAAGAACCAACAGTCATAAATCATTGATTACTGGGTTCAAATTAATACCTTTTTACACTTGAGAGCAGATTAAAATAACGGACACTTGCTAAGAAATGACTTATTAGCAAAAATATTTTCAATTTTGAGATTATTTCAACTTTCACAATCAATCTGCTTGAACAAATAAATACCATCTTTATCCAATTGTAATAAAGCTGTAAACAGTATGTAGATAAAAAAAGATTCGCCGTAGTTCATCAAAAACATTACAGATGGCGTTATACTATATATTAAATTATTGTACTTTCAATAGATGGCGTTGCGAGATTCAGAATACTAGCGCACTCAGCACTTTAAGCTGTTTTTATCTTGTTTCTTACGATGCAGATCTAGCGCTCAAGCGCAAGTATTACATATTATTTTAACCTGTAAGTTATTGATCTGTGGTTAATAATCGAGTGACGGAAAGGTATAGTAATCAATTTAATACCCATTTATTTATTTTGTAATTAATTTGAAGTGTCCGATGAATTCTAATATTTGAAATAAAGATTATAAAATAAGCTAAGAATTACTGTATATTTTAAACACATGTTGATTCTTAGGCGAATTTGGACAATATCCTTTACTGTTGACGCGTATTCAAATTTGAACTTAAGGTGTAAGCACCGATGTTTGCAATTGTTTTAACAAAAACTTGGCCATGTTGTGTCAGTGTGTGTAAGGTCCAATGAAGAGAGAAGAACGCGTTGTCACACCGTGCAGTTTGTTAGGGTATATATGCTGGCTATTAGGGTTACAGATAAAAACATTTATTAACAGAAATAAACGGTTAAAGGTTGATTGGGTTATATTATCGTTTCTGTTTCCGTTATAAGTGTTTCTGTTTTATAACAGTTTCAAAAAGCAGTAGGTATATAAACCCCTTATTTCGGTTACTATTTCAGTCCTTATTTGTGACACAGGCATTTTTTAAATATTAACAAAATACCCATGCCTGGCTGCCAAGGGCCAATGCAGACCGAGCGTGTCAAGAAGCAGTTAGTACCTACACGGTTATATGGGCGAGAATTGACTGGCACTGGTATTTCGCGCGGCGCTGGAGTCTAGAGAGCTTGCTCATTTTCATGATATTATGCACTAATTTCAACAAAATCAAAAACCCGCGCGTCACACCAATCTATCTGGGCTTAAGTTTTACTACCTAATTACCCCCTTACTTAAAATTATTTGCGACATTTCTTTACTGACATAGTGTAAAAGGGGCTTAATCAAGACACTGCGTCGCATGAAATTTCAACTTGCTTTGAAAAGACATTGCATTGTATCTGTCACCGTAAGATTTTGAAAACCGTTAGATTGTAATCTATCTAGCGAGATTGTAAACTGTCGAAAGATTACAATTTAACGCATTATTTTTGGTACATTGTTATCTTTTAGGTATATTAGGTCCTTACCTATGAAATTGCCTTTCTTCAGTACTGGTCATTTTAAATAAAAAAGTCTGTAATGGCTCTGTATTCTAAATTCAAATTAATTTTGTTTTAAACCATGACATTCTTTTTACAAACTCAGTTTTTTGTTTTTTGATTAGCGTTGTATTTTCATTACATTTCAACATATTTCGTCATAATGGATACTTTAAAGATTCGTGTAATAATGGAATATGAGTTCCATCGTGGCACCAACGCGACACAAACCGCACGTAACATCAAAAACGTTTACGGAGAGAACTGTACAAACGAACGCACAACCCGTTATACGGAACCGGGAACGGAACCGTTCTCGGTTCCGTTCTGGAAATTTTGACTATTAAAATGAAGCTCGTGGTCGTCCGGAGACTTTGGTCAACAATAATGAATTAAAGACGATTGTGGAAGCTGACGAAACTCAATCTACAGCTGAGCTAGCAGCAGCTTTTGATGTAAGCATCAAAACAATATTGATCCATTTGCGACAAATTGGCAAGGTAAAAAAGCTTGATAGATGGGTGCCCCACGACCTTAACGATCGCCAGCGCAACGCACGCGTCAAGACCTGCCTTGCGCTGCTCAACAGGCAAAGAAATGAAGGAATTTTGAAACGAATTGTTACGTGCGACGAAAAATGGATTCTGTTCAACAATCGAAAGCGCTCAGCAACTTGGTTAGATCCTGGTTCAGCACCAAAGCAATGCCCTAAACCAAAAATGACCCCTAAAAAGGTGATGGTCACTGTTTGGTGGTCTAGTGCGGGTGTGATTCACCACAACTTTTTAGCGGGTAAAATTTCAATTCCCGAGAGGCAGTACAAAATGCCTTTGAAGAGTTTGTTGCCTCACGTCCAGCAGATTTTTACAAGAAGGGCATCAATAAACTGCCAATGCGTTGGCAAAGATGCGTCGATTGCATGGCTGATTACTTCGACTAGCAGAAATAAAAAAAGTTAAAAAAATAAGTAGGTACTTTCAATTATTCCATACAAAACGGCAATTTTATAGATAAAGACCTATTATTAACCCGATAGAACCTAAGTGCCCAGACTGCACTTAGGTTTTATCGGGTTTAAATACCTATCAGATTACAATCTACCGGAAAATAATGCGTTAAATTCTAATCTTTCGACAGTTTAGAATTTCGCGAGTTAGATTATATTCTAACGGTTTTTACAATCTTACGGTGACATCTACATACCCCCCCTCCAAGTAAAACGTTCCGAATTTTAGTAGTCTCCGAAATATTAATTTTTAAAAATTTTGAGGTTAGGTTTACCGAAATTCTGCTTAAGACAAAAAAAATATATAAAAGTGTTCTCAACTGAAAAGCGCGTAAAACGATGACTCTGTTTGAAATTTGAACATTTGGACACTTTGGCGCCAACGCACGCGTTCCGTTTTTCCAATAATCGGTACACATAAAACTCGATGTTTTATTCGAATGATTTTAAAAAATGTCCATGTACAGATAATATATACTATTATGCCTAATAAATGCAATTAAAGAAATTTTTTGTGGTTTGAATATGATTATTACTCGATTATTAACATTTTGTAATACTTTTTATGTTTGGAACGGATACTAATACGTAAAACGAAACTTTAGCAACTAAACGTGAATGAGTCTGTCATCTATGGCAACTGTCGTAAGAAATAGTGAACAGTGGTGAAAAATTGCGATTTTCAAAAAAAAAATCCTGTAAAAGTATTACAATTCGGAGAAAAAATATTTTAGTGCAAGGCATAACAGATCAAGGTCTTTCTGTAAAAAAATATGAACGTCCAACTCAGCGGGCATTAAACTATAGCTGAGCCCTTTAATCCATGCGGACGAAGTCGCGGGGCATGATCTCGTAAACGACAATTATTAACTTACCGATTTACAACATTCCGCATTATTGGGAAAATCCTTTTATCACTATAATTTTAGAGTCACAAACAGTTTACACTTGCGCAAGTTACTCGGATAGACTGTCCATTAAAAAGATTCAAACATTTTCATAGCAGATTCCTTTGTTCGATTTTAGAAATTCCTTCAAAAGTTTAAAAACTTTATTCACCAATAAACCTAGAACACACGGGCGGCGCGGCGTGCGGACATCGTAGATGCCTGGCAGATGCTGTCAAATTGACGTTTATAAATTAATACCGCCAAATACGAACGGTCGTTACTCGTTTCACGTTTCGTCGCAGCTCGCACGTACAGAACAGTTATAAAATCTTTCCCTATTTTAGGCAGTGGCGATTCCTCTAAGATTTACTTACCAATTATGCTAGATCTATAAAAGTAATAAATTAATATTTTATGATATGAAATAGGTACCTTTCACAAAACATACAAGTTTATCAATTTAATGATTGCGTTAATCGATAAATATTTAAATTCAAGCGCGCTCAATAAACGCCTCGCACCTTGGTTGGGAGTTGGGACGTGCGTACCCGTGGGACTGCGAGTCCTGTAGCTGTAGCTGCGTGTCCCGCTTAGTATTATTATCGAAATAATATGTTTATTTTTAGTTTAACAGTTAATTATATTATATTATGAGCGTAAGTGCATGTAAGTGTTATGATAATGTAAATGCAAGTAAATAGTATCCATACTAATAATATAAATGCGAAAGTGTGTCTGTCTGTCTGTCTTCACAGCCCATCTGTTCTACCGATATGAATGATATTCGGTATAGTTACAACTCGGGAAATGCACCAGTATGTGTAAAATGACACTTAGGGAACACTAGCCGATGCCCGTGACTTTGTCCGCCTGGATTGAGTTTTTTTGGTTTCCACGGGAACTCTTTAATTTTCCGGGATAAAAGTAACCTATGTGATATTCCAGACTGTAATGTATCTCTGTATACAATTTGAAGAAGATTCATTTAGTCGTTCTAACGATTGAATACCTAACAAACATCCATCCATCGATTCAAACAAAGTTTCGCATTTATAATATTAGCATAGATAAAATATATAGATATCTAAGATGCTTCGTTACATGGCAATTAGATAACCATTACCAGCGTACTGAAGTCATTAACTTCTAAAATACGATTTGGGGTTATTTTTCGTTCAAAAATATTTGTAGGGAGATTTTTGTATCTAGAATGGCAAGGCTCTTTCTGTCACTCAAAGAGAAAATTGACGTCTAATGTCAAAACTCAAAACGATTTGTTGGCGGTTGGCGGTTGTCATGTGAACAAAATGAAAACAAAAAAGTTGCGGATAATTTTTGTACACTAATAGTTTAATACCTGATGGCTGATTAAAATAAAATGATTTGTACTGATAACCGCTGTGAATTCATGTGAAAATGGGTGGCATGAGCAGATGGTTGGACGTAGAGGTGGGAACTGACGATATAGACATCAATACACTGCCGTCGAATTTGGCACTCGTGGATTTACAAAACGACAATGAATTTAAACTTGTGGTCGGCGATTTGGGACGAGGAGAAGAGGGACCTAGGTTAAAGGTATGCATCCATATATTCCAACCTCATCCCAAGCCTTAGTCCGAGACTCACAAGAGGGATGCAACTGTACCAAATACAGTTATGTGAAAAGGTAACAGACAGACGCCCAATGTCATTAATTTACATTAATACGGATTCATGAGTTTGCCTTAAACTATATTAAGTGTATACTAGTGGTTTTTGTTTCCCGCGTAAACTAATTTTTCAAAATAAAAAAGAGCCTATGTGCTATTCCAGACTATAGTCTATCTCTGTGCCAAATATCATCCAGATCCATTCAACTGTTCTGGTGTGAATGGAAACACCTATCTGTCCATCCAGTTTCTCATTTATAATATTAGTACATAAATTCTGAAGTATATAATAAAAGATATTCATCCCATCAACAATATTGCTAAGCTTATTTCATTTCCAAATATACAAAAGTACAATGCAGATAGCTGACAAACATTTTACTTTTTATCCTAAGCAATATGTACTAACGAGGCCCTTGTGGGTGCTTAATTTTTTTTACCATATTTTTATTAATAATTTTATTGATTTAACTCTACCTACCATTAGCAATAAAGGCTTTATGATAAATAATATGTAATTTAATTTGCAGATATTCAAAGGTGCAATGCAGATATCCGATATAGCATTACCAGATATGCCGCTAGGTGTGGTAAGCCTGTACACAAGTGAGACGTCACCGCGCAGTATGCCTTTGATAGCAGTTGCTTTTAGCACTTGTGTGTACATTTATAGAAACTTGAAGCTATTTTATAAATATTTCCTGCCCACTGTGGAGTTGAATGCCATTGAAATGGAGGTTTGGAAGCAGGTATTATTTTAAGTTTTATAATGAAACACGTGTTACCCACGAAAATTGCAAAGCCCTATTTTACCCCCATAGGGGTTGAATTTTCAAAAATCTTTTCTTTCTGGATGCCATCATAATTACTATCTGCATGCCAAATTATTCATCCAGTGGTTTGAGCTGTGCCAGTCAGTCAGTCGCCTTATCCTTTTATATATTTAGACTAGAGTTTACGGAACCGGTCCTGTTTTTGAGAACCGGGAATTTCAGTACTTTTACACAAAGGAACCGGGATTTCCCGGTTCTTTCGGGATTTTCGGGTCTTCGTAGTTTTTATGAATATAAAACGAGTTTAATGTTTTAAAAGTAAACGACAATGAATAATTTAAATAATTTTTATTAAAACTAATATTATGTGTTGAAAAATAAAACTAGAATCAAACAGAACCTGCCAGAATCGCTCAGCCTTCTCATATTTTGCTTCTATTTTCTCTCCTCATATGTAAATACGTACCTAGTATTAATAATTATGAATCAGTCAAAAATCAATCAGTCATCTTGTTAAGTAATTAAGTAATAAGTATATACTATCAATTAAATGGTAAAAATCACGCAGTCATCTTGGATTCCTTAAACATTTAGAATTATCTTAAATTTTTTTTTATTAAAACATTAAACATTTTTAACAAAATATAAATTGCCATAATACGTCCTTCTGAGTATTCATAAAATATGGCTTTTTAAGAGCTTTGTGCTCTCTCTCTATAATAGGACCTTAAAAACAAAAGCGCATCTAAACTTTTATCACTCAAACGAGATCTTATTTTATTGCATAGCAAACCAGCCGAAGAGAAAACTCTTTCCGGTTCAACACTGGTCGGCGGAATCGTTAAAAGATGGTCATATGCTTGAGACAAGTAACGCCCACGATCTCCTCCATTTTCAAAGAGAGCCATTTCAATCCTTACATTCGTACAGAGATCTTCATTTTCTTGGGCAGAAGATCTTATGCGTTTTTCACTTACAGCCTTTGCAAGCTCAGCGTTTAACTCATCTTCTTTCGTCAAAGCAATGTTTTGTACTTCAAGTACTTCAGAGTCGCGATCACGGTCTCTCGTCGGTTCACCTTGTGAGGTTGGTACTGGTAGGGGTTGAGCTTGATATGCTGTAATTGTTGAGGTTTTAATGCGGCTTAGCAATGATACTATTCCGTTGCACATTTCATCACTGCTTGGGTGAGGAAATACTGATAAATCTTCAACATTTTGTTGAAGGAAATAATTTTCTGGATTTTGCAAGTAATTCAGCGTCGCAGCTGCAAAGTTGAGACGCCTTTCTGTGTACCGTTTTTTTAACATTTTCAATATTTTTTCGGCCACATAGTTATTTTCAATATTCGCTAATTTTCTTAGCGCAAATTTAATTGCAACATCTGCTGTCAATAATGTAGAATCACGACGACATAAAGCCTCTAATACAATTTTAATTATGCCAAGAACTTCATGTAACTTTCCAATTTGTTCCCACTCTCCTTCTGAGAATTTTATTTTTGAGTTTAAATCCATTAATGCTTTCCCAATGCAAGTTCGCAGCTTTAAAAATCGTTCAAGCGTATTAGCGAGGCTACTCCAACGTGTTACTGAGTCACATGTTAGCGAATATTCTTTACGAAAGTCTTCTATGACGTACTTTTGCAGGACGTTATCATTTTTAGTTGGAGACTTGCGAAAAAGTTTAACAACTTTTTTTACTTTTGAGAGCAAATCTCTATATTCGAATTGACGTTCTGAAATTAAATAAGTTTCATTTTGAGTTAAGAACTCGACGCCATCGTCTTCGTTGTCCGAATCCGAATCCTCATCTAAAGATTCTCTGTTCACTTGAAGTCTTTGCCTACTTAGTGCTGCCAAAGGAATATCGTCATCGTCTTCTACTTCTATTGGAACATGAGTTTCTTCATCAGTTCGTTCTTCTGCCTCACATGTGACATCATTTTTGTAAAAAACATCTGAAATTGCAAGTTGAAGTGCATGGGCAATACATTTTTGGTGATAAGATGACAGAAATTTGCCAAATTTTACCATCATACTGCATCCGTCCGTTGTCTCAGCGATGATGTCATATTCCAGCGACACCCCGAACTCATTTAATTTGCTGCTTATTTCTTCAACGCATTTCTTCGCTGGTAAAGAGCCGTTAACTCTGATGAGCCCCAAATTTTTAAAGTTTTTGCCTCCAGAAAAATGACGTGAGTTTAAATTCAAGCTCAGATATCTACGGTTTCGAACCGATGTCCACTCATCAAACGACATAGAAAACTTACGGCCCTCCTTGTTAGTTCGATTTTCTTTTGAATGGCCACTCTAACAATAATGCTTTGGATTGTATCGACCGATTTCGGCAGTGTGTGACCAGATTTTTTAAAAAGCATTTTCAAATCCTCGCATTCTATAAATTGCCGAAAAGGGTATCCTCTCAATGCTGTCATGCGGGAAATCATTACCTCCATACTAGGATTAGTATTAGGTTCAAAATATTCTGACAATTTGGTCTTCTTCTTAGGCACTTCTATGCTTGTAGAAGGAGTCGGAGTCGTGTTTCCACCACTTCGGATCGGATCTTGGTTCGCAGTTGATAAGCTGATCTGGTGAACATTTTTTAAATGTTTAAGAAGACCGCTTGTACAGCCTCCAGCACATTTTAAAATTTTTTGACATTTTCTACATTTGGCTGATATTTTGTCGTCAGCCCGAAGAAAATAATGCCATACAGATGACTTATCGCCTGCCTTGTTTGTAAGTGCTTGAAAATTCATCGCCTATAACAAAATAAAATGGTTTGTCATTTTGCGAAACGGTTCCCTGTTTCAAAAAAGTTTTTATGTAATTGATGATGTTAATTAATATCTCAACTAATAAGAATTACTATAAAATCAAATTTTTAAAGAATTCGACAAATAATCAAAGGAATAGGTATCCATGTTATAAAGTAAGCTTTGCTTAAAACGCTTATTATTTTATTGAAATTATTTACTTACCGTATAATATAATATCTTGTACTTAATACAAGTATACAATGTGCAATCGTAACTAATGTGAGCCACGCTTCAAATATGAAAGTGGTCGTCCATTTGTGTAAAGAGCATTCACTAAAATAGGGCTTTTAGGTAAAAATATATTTTATACAAATACGTACCTCTTCAGTATTTCACTTCGTTGTCAGAAATATACGACAAACTACTAGCTGTTTAGGTTAACAAAATCATACACGCGCGCACTGCAATCCGAAAACTGAGTAAGCGAGCGATCGCACGCGGAGTGGTTTTCGGACTGGCCGGGTAATGGGTATGCGCGGTGCGGGGAAGGGGATGCTCGTCGCTCGACAAAGCGCGACGTGTTACAACTAAAACTAACAGCATAGCAACAGCGAGCGAGAGAAGGTAGACTTGTAAGTTACCGCGCGCCATGTATTTTAACGCGGAATTCACGTTACTTTTGAACGGTAGAAAGTATAAAAAAGTAAAGTTAGATTAAGTATGTAAGTATTAGCGTGAATCGTGTAATTAAAATAAATTGCCGAAAGTACCGAAACATCGGGAATCAAATTTGATTTCCCGGTTCTTTTTTACTGACAAAAGAACCGGGAATTCCCGGTACTTTCGAGACCGGGATTTCCCGGTTCTGAACCCTAATTTAGACTAGTTGACAACTACCCACAACTTTTTCTATGTGAACTTACTTATGTTTCTTAGATCCCAGAGGAACTATGATTTTTCAGGATAAAAAATAGGTTACTTTTAGTTACTGTCTAGTTCATTTACAAATATCTAAGGCAGAGCATTGTTTCTCAGATTTGAGTGAATATAAGTTTTATCATAATATAGATTACAATCTCAATGATTAAAAATCTTTTGGTAAATATGTACTTGACCACTCTCTCTCAACATTATTGAACAATTTTTGTTTGCATTTTTCCAGTTAACCAACCCAGCCAACCATAAAGAAGGAACAATACTAACACTCACAGAAAGCTTACACAATATGCCACAAAGGATTCTAAGCATACAATCTGAAGATTTCCTCGCTTTAACTCTAGAACAACAGTTGGAGTTTCTGGAAAATTCCACAGATCTCCCCAAGAAACGGCACAGAGAGGTTGCATGTATAACAACATTGAGGATGAGCTCTGTTGATAAGTACTCTGTGAGCTGCTTGGTAGTAGGAACTGAGGATGGGGAAATTATAGTATTGGATCCACAGACTTTTACACAAGTTTGTTTGGTGAGTTAGATAAAATTTTACTTACATCTATAATCTGTACTTACTAAAGCCCCACAAGTTTATCTGATTCGGCGACAGTGTTGCTGTTATCTATTACAAATAAAATAAAAACAAACTAAACAGTCATAAAAATTAGTTCCAATTTGGTCACCGGACCGGATAAGTTAGTGGGACATATTAAGTATGTACTTTTTATCCATTGAAGGTTTGCTATGAAATGTTTTTAAAATTTAAAAAGCAAATCTTCAATGCATAAAAAATATCCTATAATGAAAAGTATATTTTTCTCCAGGATATAACCAACCACTATACCTAATTTCATTAAAATCAGTTGAAAAGTTGGGCCGACAGACAAACAGACACATTTTGGTATTTATAATATTAGTATGGCTCATCCACAATATGATAATACTATCATGTGTCTTCAGTCATGGTTAAATATGAAACAAAATATGATAATTGAATACAGGTAAAACTGTGTACAGTAAAGAGGGTTCCATATCAGATGGTAGCTACGGGACTCTATAGTGTTGACTACAGGATCACGGTTGCCACGAGGTGAACTCCAATATATTTTTTGCTTTCTTTATTTTGAGCACTAAAATTGCACTAATCACGTGTTCAGCATTTGTTGTCACTAAGCAATGATTATTCACCTTTAATCACTATTTTGTAATTTACTAGATGATGCCCGCGACTTCGTCCGCGTGGTTTAAGTTTTATAATTTTCCGGGATAAAAAGTAGCTTATGTCGCTGTCCAGGTCCTCAACTATACCCACGCCAAAAATCACGTCGATCCGTTGCTCCGTTGCGGCGTGATTGAAGGACAAACCAACAAACAAAAACACTTTCACACATAATATTAGTATGATATAATATGTAATGTTCATTATTTGGAAGATGAGACACAGGGACTGGTATATTCTTTAACTCTGTGGCAATCACAAAATGAAAGCCACTGACATATGTTTTTTATCCATTGAAGGTTTGCTATGAATATGTTATTTTTATTTCATAGCGAACTTCCAATGGATAAAAAATAAATGTCAGAGGCTTTCATTTTTTGATAGCTACTGAGTTAGAGGATAAGGCTGCTGACCTGGAAAAGTTGTATGTGATTAAAATGCATTAGAGACGGTCTCTCTCCCTATAGTATAGATGGAGAGAGACAGAGTAGATGTATGTAATTATTTTAGGCTTTTTTTGCCATCATGGTAATTTGTACTGGAAATTTAAATATGTAAACAATCGCTTTACAGCAGCACGTTTTGTTAGTTGTATGGTGGTAAACCGGTAAGGCCGAAGCCAGAAGTCTAGGCTACCAAAAAGCCCCAACTGTTGGAAACACAAAATAAAATATGTTTATAATATATTTGTAGAGTTCATTCACCCTGTCACTTATTATGTACTAAAGAATAGCTTTTATCTTACCTCAAAAACTGCCACAGGGCTAAGAGGTGTTTTCTTTGTATTTAAACTAGTGGTTCGCCCCGAACTGAGACCTCGCGGTATTTTTTTATTCCACTTAAGATGGTGCTAACGTCTATTATTTGTATGCACAAACGAATAAACTTTTACAGAGCGCCATCTATTGACATCATTGTGAAGTTCTGTTAAAAATACTGAAGCTCATTAAAAATTAAATAATTTGGTTCCCTTTTAATATTTATCTAATTTTAGTATTTGTTGTTCAAGTACAGGATATAATTCAAATAATTGATTAAGTTTCAGCCTCAGCCTTTCAGAAAATTTGAGTGTGAGTTGAAAATTTGATTGAGTTCTGAGGTCAACTTTGGACGTTAGAAAATCTCCACTTTGAAAGCCCCCCATTTCGTCAAATTTAAGGGCAAAATTAAAAAAAAAATTTTTTTGACTATTCCTAATTATCTTTAAAATGATATACCGCAACCTTATGTAACGCTATAAAAAATATTTTACTTCGCATTTGCTTCTATCAGAGCCCCCCTGAAATTAAGATGCATTTTCACTCAAGTAGACTCTGAGACCTTCGCTTAGCTCGGTCAATAAATTAAACAATTGTGCCACGCGTCTTGTTTTGCCTCAACCAGCCTACAGTTCCACTAAATCTCCCACACCAACCAGTTTTACAAAATTTAGACGTTTATACAAAACCTTACAACATATCTGCTCATAGTCATAGGACTGATCGCATGATATTGCACAGAGAAAAAATATTTTTGTAAATGTTTTCCAGAGAGAAAAGCGTTTGTCTAGTTAAGCGGGATTGGAAGGAAGGTCGGCAGCTATTCAACACGGAGGAGCATATTGTTGCCATTGAGGTGTTGACTGCGGACAACAGTGTTATGGTCATATGTACTGATAACACGCTAGCTTGCTATAGCAGGAAGGTATGTTGACATAAGAGGCATGTTATATGGTATGGTAGAGTCCTGATATATTGTGGGTGGCACAAGTTTTCTTACATTAAATCTCTTTTATCTCTTATTCTCTTTTACTCTCGTTCGATTTATATCTTCTGTCTTATTCATCACACTTTTACGCGACGGAAAAATACACATGACTAAAACGTTGTCCTAGGTGAGCGACAGAAGCGACGCGACGCGATACAACGCCGTAGAAAATGGCAAACTTGTCTACGCCACAACGTAGGCCACGTAAAGGGTCAGCTACTGTTTGATACTGTCGCGTCGCTTCTATCGCTCACATAGGACTACAGGTTACATTTATTCATTCTCAATTCCGATTTTTTATTACAAATTAAGTTTTTGTAATAAACAATGTTAATGTTGAAAACTACTAATCTTAGTGATATAATAAAACTTGAAGATGCCCGTGACATGGCCCGCGTTTTTTAGTTTTTGTTTTTACATGTGAACTTCTCAATATTCCGGGATGCTATGTAGTAGCCTAATGTCTTTCCCTAGAACCTATCTCTATACCGAATGTCACCCCAATAGGCCAAAAAGTCCGACACCGGGTTCTAACCTACATCTATACAACACTCCATCATAATCGGTTGAAAGGATGGGCTGTTAAAGCGTAGCAGACAGACAGATATACAGACACACAGAAATTATAAATTTCCAAATTGACCCAGCCGGGGATCGAACCCAGGACCTCCGCAGCCGCACGTTAAGACAACAGCGTTACACACTGCGCCACGGAGGTCGTTTGTGTGGTGTGGTGCTGTGCCGAATTACTGGGTGGTGGGGGTCGCATGCTGCAGGTGAAAGACACGCACTGTACTTCATTGATTTGTCTACTGTGGCGGATTATAGCGAATTAAACTTCTAGTTCATTCATTATCATGGACTTCCGCAAAGTAATAGGGCTATTACACTGCACTTTTCACAGGGACCCTTACATTTAAATCAGTGTAGTGTAATAAGATATAAGGAGAAAGGGTCCCTAAATTGGCCTTATTGCTGTGTAATAAGCGACACTCTTTTCAGCAGCCACGCCCACCCTTACCACAGGGTCCTGTGGAAAGTGCAGTGTAATAGGCCTATAACGCCTGCTTCTATTTGATATTTGAAGTCGCGGGCATCATCTAGTTTTAAATATCTTTTAGGGCAAAAGGCAATGGCTGGTGAGTTTGGAACACCGGCCAGTCGCGATGACTTTGGTACCGATCCTGCACTTGGGCATCACTTTGGTCGCCGTCGCGCTCGCGTCCGGACACTTGCATTTGTACGACGGTAAAGCCAGGCGCGACACTATGTTCTTGCGAGGTAGGTTCTAGCTAATTCTGTTGTATAAGTCACCGTAAAATTGCAAAAGCCGTCAGATTCCAATCTAAAGCGTTTTATCTCCATAGATGGTAAACTGTCGACAGATTGTGAACCGCAGGGCGACCGCGTATCTTCTGCATCAATCATTGTTACAGTATCAATTGTTGTGATTGGCTGAATTTATGGTATTCTTGCTGCGTCAATGTATTTTGTCCAATAGTGGAAGAGTGTTATCCAATCAGAGGTGATTGCGATCGTTACACTGCAGCTGTCAGTTTTAGCCGGTAGCCCTGCCGTTCAATGTTCTGAGTGTCAATTTTTGAAATATTCATTGTATTTACGTTCTCTTGTCTCTTTCTTGTAGGTTAGGTTAGGGTTCGACATAAATTATCAGATAGTGCCCGGCCGCAGTCAGGGCACTTGGGTTCTATCGGGTTAATATACCTAACAGATTATAATCTACCGAAAAATAATGCGTTGAATTGTTATCTTTCGACAGTTTACAATCTCGCTAGATATATTACAATCTAACGGTTTTCACAATCTTACGGTGACATATAAAATCTCTATCAAATCACCTATCGACCTTCTGACTCAGTGGTGTGCACGCACAGTTGCTTGTAGTTTTTTTTATCCACTACAAGTTAGCCCTTGACTGCAATCTCATCTGGTGGTAAGTGATCATGCAGTCTAAGATGGTAGCGGGGCATGGCAGTTATATTAAACCTATACCCATATTCGGTTTCTTCACGGCACCGTACCGGAACGCTAAATCGCTTGGTCTTTGCCGGTAGTGTGATAACTAGCCACGGCCGAAGCCTCCCACCAGGCCAGACCAGGGAAAATTCAGAAATTACAAATTCCCAAATCGACCCTGCCGCGGATCGAACCCAGGACCTCCGCACGTTAAGACAACAGTGCTCAACACTGCGCCACGGAGGTCGTCAGACCATAGTGGAGTTGCATACAAGTTTCCTTTCTGTCGGTGTTCTACAGGATATATTTTAGAGAGTGTGCCAAGAACTTTTGATCTTGTTCCCCCTTCACCACCATAAAAAGTAGCCTATGTCCTTCCCCGGGATACAATGTACCCCTGTACCAAATTTCATCAAAATCGTTTGAGCAGTCAGCAGATGGGCCGTGAAAACGTAGCAGACAGAATAACAGATAGACTTTCGCATATATAATATTAGTATATATTATTATGGATTTAATGCATTTCAGACATGGTGTCAGTGATGAAATTTGGACAACTCGGTCAAGAAGAGCACGTGTTTGTCATCGTCACTGCCAGTGAGTATTGATGCAAGTGAAATTAATTTAACGAATTTAAAAATACGACTGGCCTGCCATATTACCTGCCATATTACTAAAACTTATTAACGATTTATGTAGGTCTTATTTTAAGACCTACATAAATCAGTGCATAAATACACCACCTTTATTGTGGAAACATTTAAAAAAAAATATAGGGGTTAATAAGAAGCAAGAGTATGATATTCCATCAACTTTATGTGACCCTGAGAAGTTAAACACACACTTTTTGAACATTCCACATAGTGAGAGGTCCTCATTATCTAATCTTACATACTTTGAATTCAATAGGTTTGGGCCTAATACTTTTAACCTAAAAACTTTAACTGAAGCAGAGGTAATTAAAATTCTGAAAGGGTTAAAATCGAATGCACAAGGACTTGATGAAATTACACTACAAATGCTATATTGGACACTGCCGCTGAGCCTAGGGACTTTGACAGCTATTATAAATAAGTCTATAACAACAGGCACCTTCCCAAATGCATGGAAAACTGCAATTGTCAAACCTCTTCCTATTTCCTCTTCCTAAAGTAAATAATCCAACCAGCATGAAAGATCTTAGGCCTATTAGTATATTACCATGTATATCTAAAGTTCTAGAAAAGGCTGTATGTGCACAAATGACCTCTTTTGTAGAGGAGAACAAAATATTGTCTGTTCACCAGTCTGGCTTTAGGAAGAATCACAGTACAGCAACGGCAATCATGGATATAATTGATAATACCTTGACAGCGCAGGACCAAGGCATGGGTACCATTCTCGTACTGCTTGACTTTTCCCGTGCCTTTGATTCAATTGATACGTCGTTGCTGCTGTCTAAGTTGTCGTTTTATGGATTTGGCTTTTCAACTATAAAGTGGTTCAATAGCTTTCTCAGTAACCGGACTCAATTTGTGCAAATAGATCAACGGTGATGGTACCCAATTGATATCATCAACGTCTCCAGAACCCCAAGGAGTGCCTCAAGGATCGGCGCTCAGTCCATTGCTTTTTGCAATCTACACAGCAGATATAATCCAGTGTTTCTCCAACTGCAAATACCACCTGTACGCTGATGATGTGCAGTTATACTTTTCCTTTAAGCCTCGAGATGCTGCAGATGCTGAAAACAAAATTAATGATGACTTAAAGAGAATAGCTAACTAGTCAGAAAATAATTCACTGTTATTGAATCCTGTGAAATCTAAATGCATGTTTTTAGGAACTTCTAAAATGACAAAAACTATTGAAAGTCTGGACCCACAAGTCAGAATAGGAAGCAATCCAGTAGAGAGAGTCTCTGAGGCAAGAAATTTGGGGGTAATCTTTGATTCAAATTTACACTTTGAATCACACATTAAAAATATTGTTAGGAACTGCTTCTACAGGTTGAAAGTTCTATATAACATAAGATGTTACCTGAGTGTAGAGGTCCGAATACGGCTGTGTGATTCACTCATTCTATCTAAGTTGAACTATGCAGACACAGCTTATGGCCCATGTTTGTTGGAAAGAACCAAAAATTTTATACAAAGGGTTCAAAATGCTTGCGCTCGGTTCTGTTTTCCTGTTCCTCCTCGGTCACATATCAGTCCATATCTTAATCAGGCAAATTTATTAAATATGTCAGCCCGTAGGAACTTGCATTTGGCAACATTGTTATTTGGCGTTATCTCTACTGGTAAACCGGAGTATCTATTCACTAAGATAAAGTGGGCAAGGCAGCACAGTAGATATGAGCCGAGAGATTCGGCGTGTCAAATGGCTGTACCAAGAAACAGGTCCGCCGCATTCCGAGGCAGTTTTAGGCTCGCTTTTTCTAGGATTTGGAACGTGATACCACCGCCTGTGCAAGGCCTAAAATCAGTAAGCACCTTTAAATGTAATCTCAATAATATATTGCTAGAAAAACAAAAGCAGGGTTAAGATAAAGAAAAAAACATGCTCTTACTGCGCAGTTTGCAACGCGATACATCCAAATACCTGGAGAGGCAGCTTAATAGGTAATGCTGTTGTTTTGATCTTTCAGGTTATTTTTTATTGGCTAAGTAAAGTATGATCTTATTTTAGCAAGAATAATTTTATGATTTATTTTTTATTTTTAACCTAATCGGGAACACAGACCCAGAGACAAGTTAACCAGAGACAGACCAGCAGTGATCAAGTACATAGATTAAACCACATAAACCACTTGTCTCTGGATTAAACATACAGAGAAAATAATTTGTCACTACCAAGATTAGGCCACAGTCAATTAAATATCAGTTAGTTTAGTTAATTATGGGATAGTATTAGTTGCTTAGCATAATATGTAGTTAATAATCTAAGTAGTTAATAATTAAAATGTTCTGTACATCAGCTTTTAAAGCGATGTTAAGTCAGCTGGCGGCCCGGGCCGGTCCGTGGCGTCGAAAACTCGTTTTTTAGGGTTCGGCTGAAAATCAGCGCTGTTATGGTGTATCTACACCATAACAGCATCACGCTGAGCCGTTGCCCTTTTTTGGAATTATTTTCTCACCGTCTAGTTCGTAAGTTATTTTATTTGTTTATTTCTTTACTACTAAGTTTGTGTTTGTACCTTCACTGTATATGGTAATTCCAAATAAAGATTTTATTTATTTATTTATTATTTTTGGAGTTTACCTCCACAAGAAGCGATTTGCCTTTGGAATCTTATTCACATTTTTTATTAAATGATATTTTTTTGTTAATCACTAATTATAAATTGAACTATAGTGTTATATATTTTTGGAATCTACTCATCATTTTCTAGATGATGATTATATAGTTAATCTTATATTCGATTTTTTTTTTCAATTTTGGTCTTTAATGCGGGACCATGGTCACCACATCAATTTTTTTTAAAAATTTACTAGCCTATGTCACCCGGAATAAGCTAGAGATTCTAACGATACCTCATTTATCAAAATCGGTTCAGGCGTATAGAAGTTATGGTGGAATATACAAACTCACATACATACATACATACATGAACCCTGAAAACAATATACTCCTTTTTTCAGGCAGTCGTATAAAAATTATGTCCTCCCGACCGAATTTCGCCCACGGTGGCCAAGGCCAATCTCCAAGGAGATTAGCCATCTGCGCGGGAGACACTGTAGTATTATTTTTGCTTAATAAACTTAAACTAACCGAGGATGTGAATTTTAGGTCTTTTGGAAGACCCTCTATTTAATAATAAGTAAGAAATGTGTATGTGTATGGTTTAGGACCTGGAGAGTGACACAGTCTAAATTAAGGAGTTCCCGTGAGAAATTAAAAAAAAATCCACACGGACGATGTCGCGGGCATCAGCTAGTTATCTATATTATAAACTTTCTAGATGGTAACCTGATGCTGAAGATCTTAAAAAGGACTGCGGACTTCTTCGCGCACGCGGCGGGAATAGAACCCACTGGCTCTACGGTCGCACAGAAGCCCTGGCTCATACCCAAGAAGTCCAAGCTGTTTCTAGAACAATCTGCGAGGGAGAGAGAGAATGCTATAGGTACTTTGAGATCAATTTATGAAATAGGGATGATGACAACTCTATCAAATCAGCAACTCGTTATCAAACTTAAAAGCACGCTTCTAGATACGGAAGTTTGTATGAAATACATAGTTGTGACGTCATCAAATTTCAGCGTACTTTTTTTTCTTTTCCCTATAGTTTAAAATGGTTATCAAACTAAGCGAGGATGTGAATTTTACGTCTTTTGGAAGACCCTCTATATTTTTTTGAAAATATAATAATCACTAAGAAATAATTTAATTTTGACATAGGCATCATCCATAATGTCTGGTTTAATATGATCGTCAAACTTAAGACCAACTTAAAGATCTATTTTGGAAGACTCT
Source organism: Erebia palarica (assembly GCA_964035005.1). NCBI lineage: Eukaryota > Metazoa > Arthropoda > Insecta > Lepidoptera > Nymphalidae > Erebia > Erebia palarica. The sequence goes on from OZ035983.1 coordinate 42,789,755, forward strand.
TTATTTAATAACTAGCTTTTGCCTGCGACTTCATCCGCGTGTACTGCTCAAATAGCAAACCACCCTGTTTTACCTCCTTAGGGGTTAATTTTTCAAACATCCTTTCTTAGTGGATGTCTACGTCATAATAGCTCTATCTATCTGCATGCCATCCATTTCATGCATTTCAGCCCGTTCCATCCAGTGGTTTGACCGTGCCTTGATATATCAGTCACCTTTTCCTTTTATATATTTAGTCTAGCGTTTGCTCGCGTGGATTGAGGTTTTTGGTTCCCGTCACAACTCTTTAATTTTCCGAGATAAAATGCCTATAATATGCTATTACAGACTTAATCTAGCTCTGTGCCAAATTTCATCCAAATCCGTTCTGGCGTGATTGAGTAACAAACATCGTTCCATCATCCATACACCCATCCATCCATCCCAACTTTCGCATGTATAATCTATGTATAGATAAAAGTAATTGTATTTTTGGTACAGTAAAATCTCCTTTGTTGCCACAAAGGAGATTTTACTGTACCAAAAATGTTCTTTTCAGCGATGCATGAGAGTTTCCAACAAGAATTAAACCGGTTGCGTTTGGTTGCTGCTAAAACTCTCCTCGAAGCGCACACAAAGTCCGAAAACTTCATAGGAGCGGGTACTATGGAGCCTATAAGACTATCTGCTGAGGTTAGTGTCCTAGTGCGGGTCTGTGTTTACCTGTTCCTACAATCACGCCGCAAGGGAGCAACGGATCGATGTGATTTTTTTAAGCGCACATTAAAGAAAAAGAGAGAATAACAGCGTATTCGCTCTAGATCGCTTATGTGGTTGCTTGGCAGACACTCAAGACTTCCGCTCAAAAACAAATTGCTTATAAGCAAGAGCTGTTTTTTTCCTTTTAATATATACTTAATTATGACAAACTCGCATTCTCATTATAGGATAGGATAATACAACTTTATTTCTGTCCAGGTGGAAGGTTTGGGCCCGGTTTTCCGCGTGACCCTGATAGTGGAGAACACGTCCACAGAAAAAGTTGTGATCGGCCTCTCCGTACTTTTCCACGTCCATTCTACTAATTATAAGGTCCACAATCCTTATATTAAGGTAAATATATATTTTGTTTATTGAAAAACTAGATAAAGCCCGCGACTTCGTCCACGTTGTTAAAGATTTTTTATTCCTGCGGGCACTCTTTAATTTTCCGCGATAAAAAGGAGCCTTTGTCCTTCTCTGGGCAATAAACTCTATACCAAATTTTATTAAAATCGGTTGAAAAGATAAGCCGTTAAAGCGTAGCAGACAAACAGGCAGATAGACAGACAGACACACTTTCGTATTTATACTACGTATTAGAGCTCTTCCCTATTCTGTAGTATGGACTCTGTGACCGGTGGGATTTCTCATTCGCAATATTTAAGGACTTGACAACATCAATGTTAATGGAAAACTAGATGATGCCTGCGACTTCGTCCGCGTGGATTAAGTTTTTTCAATTCCCGCAAGAACTCCTTTATTTGCCGGGATAAAAAGTAGCCTATGTACTTCCTCGGATTACAAACTATCCCTGTACCAAATTTCATCAAATTCGGTTGAACAGGTGGGCCGTGAAAGCGTAGCAGACAGACATGGACAGACAGACAGAAACACTTTCGCATTTATAATAGTATGAATATGGATTTAAATTGATATTTAGATTTTTAATGTTTTTGTTGTTCTCGAAGGTGTGTGAAGTCTGCCAAGTGCCAACATGGTGGAATACAGCCTAACCCTTCTCATTGTGAGAGGAGGCTCGTGCTCAGTTCGGCTAGCAATGGATTAAAGTGATGATGATGGATGTTACTGCAAATCCATATCCACTAATATTATAAATGCGAATTTGCTTCTGTTTATCTGTCTGCTACGCTTTAACAGCCCATCTTTTCAACTGATTTTAATGAAATTTGGCACTTTTTCCAAAGACGAAATGATTTACTTAAAGGTGAAAATCCTTTTTTTTTAGGTACCACTCCTCGGACCTGGAAACCAAATAAAATTCCCCACGAAAATCGAAGAGGTGTTCAGTGAAAACGTAAACCCGGATGTATTTTTCCGCAACGTCACAGGCCAAGCCGGCGAAGGTTCCGTGATCAGAGTGCTTCTCTTGAAGGAGGGGAAATCGAACCCTGTACTAGCGGCCACCGTCACTATGCCGCCCACTGACCCCATGATGATCCCATATGATAAGATACAGACGACGGGCTTTGGGCAGAATGACAAATGAATAAAAATCTCGATTGTAGCTCAGCTTTGTGGGCTATGGCCTTAAAACATATCTTAAGAGCCTTCTCAGAAGCTATACATATATCTGCTATAAATCTGCTTTGTACTTTCTAAGAAACAAGTTCACATACATAAAAACAAAAATAACGATTGCAGCGCAGTTTGGTGGACTATGGCCTTAAAAAATATCTAAGAACCTTCTCCGAAGCTATACATCTCTAATGCAAAAACCCGCATTATAATCGATCCAATAGTTTTTTAGGAAAGTGGTTACTAAAAAGTGCACAAACAAACAAACGCACAACCTCTTAGAGCAAACACATAATATACCGTCTCCGTTCCGTCGTGGTGAATAAAGTTTTACTTAAATTAGGAATGTAGTTTTACTTTAACTTCTTTATTTTAAACTAGCTGATGCCTGCGACTTTGTCAGCGTTAATTAAATTTTTTTATTCCCGCGGCATAAAAAGTAGCCTATGTAAGGACATGTTAATTACCTAAACCAGGAATCAAATCTGTATCTATACAAAATTTCATCAAAATCGGTTGAAAAGATGGGTCGTTAAACCGTAGCAGACAAACAGACACACTTTCGCATTTATAATATTAGTATGGATTCGATTATAAGTAAGATCTTGACTGCGATCTCACGGTGACAGATATTGATTCCATTACCGACTCGTAGTCACACCAGTATGACAATAGTTATTTGTGTTATATGGGGCCAAAGAAAAGTTTTGTTCCCCGAGGGCGCTATTTTGAATCCTGAGCGTAGCGAGGAATTCAATATACGCCGCCCGAGAACAAAAAATTTGGCCCCGAGTGACACACGATTTTTCATCATTACGTATGAGGAAAAGATAAGAGTATCAACGTACTATGTATGGACATTACCTATACGTTTAAGCACCAATCAGAAGCACGAACGCGGACCAATCAGAACAGAGAAATGAAAAGTCCCATGGGCCTAAAAATTACATTTTGCTCCCGGTATCCTCTGAAGCCAATATTCGTTTTTCGAAGAGGTATGATGAAAACCGGTTTTTTTTTTCTCATTTGTCACGCCACTGATTTTTCCACACCATGTATACGATAATTGCTAGTGCAGTACCTACATATTCTAATAAAGTCGATCTGCTGATCGGCGTTTGCCGACTTTCATTCTTTGTCTTTAACTCATAGTCCCTCCTGTAATTCCTGGAAGGTATCACGGGTATTTTTGTAGCGGAATCACGGATGTAGTAGCAAATAACGGATTATCAACGAATACACGCAGGATAATTGTGATTGAGTTATCGTATAGGATATTCTTATCGCTTATCGACTCGGCTCGTGACTTTGGCGAAGAGCATTCGGTGCAATAAAATTGGATTTTTCTGGCGATTTTTGGCAAAGCACTCTTATTAAATTTACCATTTACCTATTTGGACATAATAATTTTACGTTTCTTTATTTTCTGACTTAAGTTCTAATGATAGTTTCTATAATAATGATTGTTATTAATAATAGTGGTAAATTGTATGAAATTCTTGAATGTTTTAAGTACATATTAATAATTGTGATAATACATATTTATTAATAATGATAACTTGCACGCCATATGATTGGTAGATTGTGGCTCGATACTATGACTTTATTGTAAGACCTTCCTATGTACCTACAATCAGCAAATAAATATGATTATGACTGGCGAATGCCCCCAACTTCGTCTGCGTGGTTTGAGGTTTTTTGGTTCCCGCGGGAAGTCTTTAATTTTCCGGGATAAAAGTAGCCTATGTGCTATTCCAGACTATAATCTATCTCTGTGCTAAAGTTCAGCCAGATCCGTTCAGCCGTTGGGGCGTGACTGAGTAACAAACATCCGTACATCCATAGGTACATCCATACATCTATTCATCCATACATCCATCGAAACTTTCGCATTTATAATATTATATAGTAAGTATAGTATAGTAAGAAGTAAGATTAGTATGATTATGACATTGTAGTCACTTAAGGCTGCATTTTCGGTGGGCAGTGAGGTGGCGCGCCAGCGGATCTGCGTTTGCGATACGGTGGTAGGTATATATTTGAAGGAGTTCATTGAAATAAAACTTCTTTACGCACGCTTGACTTGGGGGTTATGCTTGACGCGAGCGTTACGAAAAGGGTGATCGGGTGAGGCGAACGTAAGATGAGAGGGAGATATAAGTTAGTGAAGGTAGAAAGAGAGAAAGAGTTACGTTTCGTATATTACTGTAGGGGCAAGAGAGAGAGGTGCGAGCATACATTTTCTTTCTCATAGCCAGTTACTAAGTTTGACTTCAGTCGTGTGGTCTAAAGCACACTCGTGTTTTTATATCAGGATTGGCTTGCACTTGACGACAATCATGCTGAATATAAAGCAATGATGAGGTCTAGTTTGGAGCGCGCTTGCCTATTCCCTCTTGCCTTGAATTAGTATGGAATATTTTCAGTGGTGAGCGGAAAATTCAGCGGGGGGGACTCTTGTCCTCAGAATCCGCGATATCACAAACTAGATGGCGTTTATCGCTCATAGATAGGGCGGTTCGGCATTTTCAGCTACCGGTCACCCAACCTCATTTTCAATGTTGAATGTTTTTCAAATATACTTTTACAAGTGCTTTTGAATCGTCGGGTGAATCTACCGCTGGTTTGGAAAGCCACCGAAACAAAAACTGTGCCACAGGGGGGTTACTTAAATAGAGCAGTATATAGTTATATATAGTACCACAAACTTGGACGGTGGCCATAATTGGAACTAAGTAAGTAATTTTTATGTCTGTTTAGTTTTTGTTTTCTTTTTTACTAGCGATCCCCGGCTTCGCACGGGCAACACTAATAATCCTAATAGTCCCCATATAGCCAGTGGGCAGTAGGCAGGTTTAACATTTTAATATTAGGTACATTGTAAGAGTACGCCCCGGCCTCACCAAACTTGCCACAGCCGCCAGCCCGCTATGTAAAGGACAATTTTTATATACTTGAGATGAATATTTATGTCGGTAAAACACCTTCGTAAGTAAAGCATTGGTTTAGACCAAATTTGAAAATCATAAAAATGGTTATGTTCATAAAAATGGTTATTGTGAGTTAACCTTAAAAGATAGATGCTATCGCGGAATATTTTGTAGAACTTTTTGAGAGGAATAAGGAATTATTGTATTCAATTCAATTGCAATGTATGGTGGAAACCATACATTGTTTTCGTGTAACTTTAACTAGGTATATATGCAGTGCACGCCACGTAAGCTCTCAAAAGACGATTTTTTCCGACTTAGTTCACATTATTACAATTTTAGTAAGAATCTCTAATTTTTTGAAAATAAAATATAGCCTAGTAGGTACGCTGATAATGTAACTTTCTATAGGTGAAAGAATTTTTAAAATCGGTTGGGTAGTTTTTGAGTTTATCCACTACAAACAAACAAATCTTTCCATTTATAATATTAGTCTAGATTTATACTAGCGACGCTGGCACAGGGTTAGATAAGTTTGTCGGACTATTTCAAAATGACAGTTTAATGTAGCTTGATGTAGTATCTTGAAGTCCCTAAAATAAGGATTATAATTCTAAAACTCGAACGTCAACAATATTAAAACACATCTAAGATTTATTATATGTACATAGTTAAGCGATGGTAGTTTCCGACAAACATATCTGACCCAGTGACAGCGTCGCTAGTAATCTATAAATATGTATATGTCACCGTAAGATTGTGAAAATCGTTAGATTATAATCTAACTCGCGAAATTGTACTAAACTGTCGACAGATTGTGAATCGTTCAATGTTCTGAGGGTCAATTTTTGAAATATTAATTTTATTTACGTTTTCTTGTCTTTTTTGTAGGTTAGGTTAGGGTTCGACATATAAAATCAGGCACTTAGGTTCTATCGGGTTAATATACCTAACAGATTAACTACAATCTAGGTACCGAAAAATAACGCATTAAATTGTTATCTTTCGACAGTTTGCAATTTCGCGAGTTAGATTATAATCTTACGGTGACATATACCTACATAATAACAAAAACTAAACAGGCAAAAAAATTTGTTCCAATTTTGGACACCGGGTCAGATAAGTTAGTGGACATCAACCTATGCTCCCAGCTCAATTGCACCAAGGCCATCACAAGCTTAGCTGCAGTTAGCAACTTAATACATCCACAATACATTATACATCATACTTATTATGATAAGTGAATAAATGCATAGTGATAAAAAGGCATTCCGCAAAGCTTGCCATCCCGTAATATCGCGAACTGATTCGATATCATAATCCTATAATCCACCATATCAATTTCACAGCTAGATTATGGTGCAGTAAACAAGATACCGGGATCGAATTCCCGGCTGGATCCTCTATGAATCACTCTTTCACTCCTCTATCTACCAATATTATTACTCCTTGGATATGTCACCGTAAGATTGTAAAAACCGTTAGATTATAATCTCGCGAAATTGCAAACTGTCGAAAGATTGTGAACCGTTTAATGTTCTGAGTGTCAAGTTTTGTATATGTTTGGCCATCGCAATGACCAGTAACCCTGAGACCCGAAAGGGTCTGCGAGCTGACCAACGAGAAAAAACAGTTTGTCTAGTGAAACTGTGAAAGCTGAGAGTGTATTGCGGGCTTTTTAAATAAATTGGTCGGCTATATTACATTATAGTTTTTTTATTTGCCTTGAGGTTCTGGAGAATTGAACACGCCAGTGGCAAGTCTCCCACCTAAGCTAACTTTAGTTGTTTTTTTTAAAATCATAGATTAGGCGGCCGTGGCTAGTTACCACCCTACTGGCAAAAACGTGCCGCCAAGCGAATTAGCGTTCCGGTACGATGCCGTGTAGAAACCGAATGGGTTTAATATAACTGACATGCCCCTAACAGGTTAGCTCGCTACCATCTTAGACTGCATCATCACTTACCATCAGTCGAGATCGCAGTCAAGGGCTAACTTGTAGTGGATAAAAAAAGGCTTGCACTTGACGAAAATCATGCTTAATACAAATCAATGATGAGGTCTAGGTTGGAGCGCGCTTGCATAAAAGATGACTATTCACTCTTGCCTTGAAATGGCAGAGAATGCATGCGCTGGAAGGGCATTTCACATCCTGGCGGTTCGAATCAGAAACGTGGAGCAGAACCGTAAAGTAACTTCTCTGCAAATATTCTCTCGTCTAAAATTTGAGAATGGTAGATCATCAGATGGTTCTTGAGTTTTTGGAAATCTCATAGGGCACAAGGCTACTGATTCAATGAACACTGTTAGTGCCTTATGTGAAACGATTTTCAATTCGGACTCACTGAGTCTGTAATTTATGCTCATTCAAGTTACAATTTGCAGGAAATAATCTATAAGTGCTTACTATTATTTAAAATGCGAAAGCTTGGATGGATGTTTGTTACTCAATCACGCCAGAACGGCTGAACGGATCTGGATGTCGCACAGACGGATAATTAGATGAATAACACGCGGGCATCAGATAGTTTAAATAATAAAAGCGCCCAAGTTCTACCAATATATCTATGTGCTCATAATAATCTTCAGAGAACTTTCTGTAAACAGGTGTGTCCCTGGGTGTGACCAGCGAAATACTCCGTATGATAAGTTCTATAGCGATAAACGCTCTTGAGATGACCTATTTAAATGCTATCGTTTAATATATTATTAATAAACTAATGGATATGTACATTACCTAATACAAGTAGTGTTTCGTAGTGGGAGGCTTTGGTCTAGGTTGCCAATTGGCTAAGTAGTATTGGTACTAGGTACTTACAAACATTACAACACATAAAGTCTGTAGGTACGATATCAATTAGTTTCAAAAAATTTCATCACTTGTGATACCTAGGATATATTTTGTTTGGAATCTATTTGAAACTTAGTAGGTACTAAGTCAGGGCTGTCACTCAAATAAAAGTGTATTGGTCTATAGTTGCACTAGCACTACTACTATCTTCTTCTTGTAGTGCCATCGCCTATTGGAGATTAGCAACCAATTAGGGCTACTTGCATCTTTGATGGAAACATAAAATTTTCCTGGAACAAACATTTTTCCAGCAAGATATTATAATTAATTGGATTTTATTAATAATTAAGAAAATACAATTATCAATTTGGCTTGAATTCGGATTACAAAATATTGTAACTGCAATCAACTCATCAAGCACGATACCTTCTATTGCCAAGATTTGCGAGTTCGATCCCTATGCCAAAATTCCGTTACAGTTCTATAAAATAATGTCATTGTACAGTTCTTACAATTTACGTTTGCGCGTGGCTCATGGTTGTGTTAAAGTCCTATTTGTACGTGTCTTTGACTTTGATATTGAACTATAGTTGATATCAAAATACTTATGTACGTACCAAATATTTAAGAGAAAAATTTAATTAATGATAGGAAGTAGGTACGTCTATCTTCCTACCTACCCAGACGACAAAAAATATAACATACTTGCTTACATCTCAGTGCAATTTAAATATTTTTGTATGATTTTGACAACCTTAACATAATCAGCCAAATCTGATAAGGAACGCCGGGTCGCGAAAATTTAATGTGAGAGCGGCTATCAAAATAAGTCACTTTGGTTCCTGATACCGTACTACTTCCACACGCTCGGTAAGTTGATATTTTCCTGTAAATAATATCTTGTTAAGAAATAAGAAATTTATTACTTCATGTACCGAATAAGATAGGTGCTAGTTCGGTTTTAAATAATCTTTTAACTCACTTGCCAAGTTTAAAAGTAGGTAACTGGTAACCCGTTGTCCTAGTAGGTGAGCGACAAACGCGGCAACGCGAAGTGATGCGATACGACGCGACAGTAACATCAGTAGCCGACTAGGGGTAACGACAAAGTGGCGTGGCGTACGTTTTCGGGTAGATATTAGTTACGTCTGTCATTTTTTATGGCATCGTATCGCGTCGCGTCGCTTCCGTCGCTCACCTAAGACAATGGGTAAGGATCCTTTGTACCTAAATGAAACTCAATTTTTTTGGAGAAAATCTAGTGGAAAGCATAGCACTCTTTTATGTAGGTACCTAAGTACTCACCTAATTGGGAATTAAGTTTAGAGATTGGCCACCGAATCGTTCTTAAAAATTACGTGAGGTGTGAGTTCTTTACAGTGGTTCGCCCCGTGCTATAATTTGCCCCCTATGAGTTCGAAGTATGGATCACGTATATGGATCTATTTCCGGTTTACTGCAGTTTATGCAGGGACAGACATTCTTTTTAACCGACTTGCAAAAAAGGAGGAGGTTCTCAATTCGGCGCGTATTTTTTTTTTAATGTATGTCGGTGCATATCTCCGTAGTTTCTGAACCGATTTGAAGCTCTCGAGGTGGTGCCCATCGAAATAAAGGTGGTGCCATAAAAAATTCTGACTCCAAATCCTAAATCCTGACACTAAAAAGTTAAAAATAAACGACTGCCTGAAAAAAGGAGTATATTGTATTCAGGGTTCATGTATGTATGTATGTATGTATGTATGTATGTATGTATGTATGTATGTATGTATGTATGTATGTGAGTTTGTATATTCTACCATAACTTCTATATACCTGAACTGATTTTGATAAATGAGGTATCGTTAGAATCCCTAGCTTATTCCGGGTGACATAGGCTAGTAAAATTTTGAAAAAAAATGATGGGGTGACCATGGTCCCGCATTAAATACCAAACTTGAAAAAAAATATTCTAAAATAAGATTAACTATATAATCATCATCTAGAAAATAATGAGTAGATTCCAAAAATATTATAACACTATAGTTCAATATTTAGTGATTCACAAAAAAATATCATTTAATAAAAAATGTGAATAAGATTCCAAAGGCTATAATATATGCAAATAGCTTTTTATGGAGATAAACTCCAAAAATAATATGGCAGGGCAGTCGTATTTTTTAATTCGTTAAATTAATTTTACTTGTTTACTATACAGTGGCTTTGGAAGTAGATTTTTTGGAAAGATTTTTTACTGTAGTTATGGCAGGCCGCAGTCACCAGTCCGGGAAGGTTTCCCCAACGAAATAAAAATCTTCTTTACTTTACGACGTTTATTGATGTATTAAATGTTACAATTATTTTGTTATCACTTTTATATCACGATCGATTATTAATTAATTACAATTAATTACGATTAATTATTAACATACCACCATACCACTACAGCCCATTAACGTCCCAATGCTGGGCACAGGCCTCCACTCTCATAGGAGAGAGGGAATTAGAGCTTAGACCCACCACGCTGCTGCAATGCGGGTTGGCGGGCTAATTCGGCGGGTTAGTTAATCGGTTAATTATTATTCACGGTTAATTACGGGTGCGAAGTGTGAAGCGAATTGTAGCTTCTACGCGACGCGGATGAGAGTTTCAGTCGATTAGAGACTGATTGTACAATAATTGTAATAACTATAATATTCTATAACTCTATAACTCTGTAATTGTACCACTCTGCTCCGAGGACTTGAGTTTATATATCCCGCTGAATGAGCTCTAGAGTAGGGAAGCATGGTACACGTGCATGCAGGCCGTTTTCTGGAACTTTCCCCAGCTAACAATAGTGTCTTCATAATTTAAGAGTTGTTCCATTTGTAGACAATAGATCATTCCACTAACATTCATAAGTTCTGCTAAGAATGTTTTTAATGGCTACGTCCGGGTTGCTTATTTGCATCTGTTTATTGTTTATACCGGAGCGAGGGACTTGTCGTCAATTAACAATATTCTAGAAAGATGATTGCCTTGTATGGGTTTTTTGTTCTTCGGATTCACAGCAGGGTTTGGGTCTTGGGATGATTGACAGATGTTTCGGTAATTGACAAATGCTTTCGTTCCACGAAGTTAATGTGAAAGTTGGTTTAATGGAGATCAGCTGGTGTGCGTCTCTGGGTCCTTCGTTAGCACTGTGTTGAAGTTGAACTCAGGTCCTTAGCAGATTTCTGCCCGCAGAACCGTTGGAAGTAAACATTTTTTTTAAATTCGTTTAGTGTTCTATGCAAATAAGCAATTATATGAATATTCACAATTATTATGAAATTCTACGTAGGTTTTTTTTTTTCGGGTTTTCGAATACCGGTGGTTTTCAATACCGGTATTAATACCGGAAAGATTTTTCAATACCGGGATCCCGGGAAAACTTAAAATTAGATACATTGTTTTTAACTTAAAACTAATCTTTTCTGAAGGAAACTGCATCATAAAAAATAGTTATTCCATAAAAAATATTTTTTCACCACATTAACTCCAAAAGAGCACTTTTCTGCTTAAATTCAATGAAGAAATGTCATTTTTTACTAGTATAAATACATAGTTTAGTCAAAACACAAACTAATTAAAATATCAATAGTTATTTTTTAAAAGAAAATAAATCGTAACAAAATATTGCATTCTATAAAAAACAAATTTCTGAACGTTTCTTGAGTCTATGAAATAGAAATGCCAAGCTAGAGGGTTCTAAATTTAATAATTTTTCCCTCTGAGTGATCAAAAATGACTTTTCTTCACTGGTTTTAAGCAATAGAAGTGATCTTATTGAGCTAATGTGCTTAAGATACAAGTTTTAAACTTAACCCAATAAAAACAGTGGCATGTACCCAGAAACTTAAGCAATACCTAGTCACGGTTTCTTTTATAGCACAGTAAACAGTCTGTTTACTGTGTTTATAGTGCCACCAATACCGGTACCCCGGTATTAGACATTTCAATACCGGTATTGAAAACGGACGAAAAAAGTCCGGGATTCCGGTATTGGAAGCCCTAGTAGGTAGGTACTAGTGTGGTACTAGCCTGAAGTTAGGAAGCTGGCGGTGGTTCACCCCCGCACCTCGGAGAGCACGTTCAGCCGTCGGTCCCGGTTATTATCACTAACATGATAATAGTCGTTAAGCCCGCCAACTCACATTGGAGCAGCAGGCCTGTGCCCAGCTGTGGGACGTTAATGGACTGTAGCGGAAGTTATGCGCGCTCAGTGTAAGATTTATTTCACTGCCACTGTTTTGCCTTCACCGATAATAACGAAATACAAATATGTAAAAGAATTCCATGGTAATCATAATAATTATGCTATTTCAAATTCATTTTGCAGATCTCAATCACACTTCGAAATGTCTCTGGACGAGGTAAGTCAAAGGCTTTAGATGCTGCTTTCAACTTTTTTATGTTACAACCGATTTATTTAGGGGCATTACTTTACAAAACAAAGAACGTCAGCCCCATCCATATGATAATGTACTCTGTGGCCCCATCGTTCCCTGTGAGAAACTTATACCTAATTATTAATAATTAATACTAAACTTATACCTAATTACTAATTATTAATTTAAATTAACTTTCTTGATAAAATAAAATCGGAGGCTTGCAACATGTTTGCAAATCAATATTTATTTAAAGTCCGACAAACTTATGTTTATCTGATCACCCGGTGACAGCGTCGCTAGTATTGCAAAATTAAATAAAAACAAAAATTAAACAGGCATAAAAATTCGTTCCAATTTTGGCCACCGGGTCGGATAAGTTTGGGGGACTGTAACAGTTTGAATCATAATGTTTTGGGAAGTTGCTTTGGAAGTTGGGCAGGTAGTTAAGTTTAAACGAGGTTTAATAAAGGATACAACAAGGAAATCGTACCTAATAGGGGTTTTTTATACCCGTCATGTTATGGTTTGAGCAAGTATTATAACTAAAGTAAATAACTAGGTGAAAATTATGGTGAATAATATACATATATTATAAACAAGTAAATATACTATTTGTACCGTGAAAACTCATGGCATTGCCCATGGCTAAGTTTAACTTAGAGGATTTATAGAAAAAATTCGTTACCTTATATAAGTTGGAAACAATATTTATCGGAGAAGACAGATAAACACACAACGCAAACAAATTCATAAATATGAATTTGGAAAGAGGTTCAACTTGAATATTATTTAGACTGAACCTGATGTTCGTCCGACATTTGCCCTCAGTGTAAAAGCACCATTACTTTATGGTGTTGAATTAATGTCATTTCATCTTCCATGCTCTCCTCTATGTTTATGATTGCCATAGCGATGGGGTTCGTTCTCCTCCATTCCACACCCATTTGGTACGAACCACAGGTACAAACGCAAGCCATAAAACCAAGAATTGAATTGGGGTTCGTTCGGAAATGTAATTTTTTTTTAAGTACATGTACCGTCAACATGTTTAAAGTTTGTAAATATATGCCTATAAAAGTGAAGAGAAATTAAATTAATATTATACTGATCTTCAAAAACTATTTTTTATCTGATTTTATCAGATAAAAAAGCTCATTCAAGCTCATAAAAAAATCAAAGAAGCTTTACTATAATATTAATATTATCACTGTCATTTTCGTCACTCAAGATAATGACTTGTTCAATGACACTTTTTTAATATTATTAAAATTTAATAGCAAATGACGTTATAATCATAAAAAGGAAGGTTAACTAACTTGCATAGGTTAAAGATATAGGTATTAAAATGTAATGCCTATATCGTAACATTTAATGTTAAAATGTTAATGTTATATATAATACATTATATATTATTATTACATTTTATACGTTTAATGTAATTTAATAATTTCATTTAATATTTAACGTTAAGATTAGATATTAATATCATTACCATTTTTTATATCTAAATTGTTGACTGAAAGCGAAACAAAAACCTAAAAACTTGGTAGGAATAAAAATATGATAATCTATCAAATTCACATTTTTGTATTTCACTTGTAGAAACCACTTATTTATATCCGAAAAAACTTGTCCATTATCTATTAAGCTCATATTTAACTGATAAAAAAAAATATCGTATATTATTATAGATTATAATAACACAGCGGTATTGATGAATAGTTGTTAGCAATCCATCAATTTCCCATAAATTAAGTGATAATAATTAGATAAGATTAGTTTAAGTCTCGCAGGTACTAAAGTCGATAAACATATTTTTATTTTTTGCAACAACAAAGTCTATTTATAACTCTTGTGCCTAGGCATATTACCTTCTCCTCATGTTGTAACAGGTTATACCCAGATGAGTAAGGGGAATGAGGAATCATTTTCTTTGTATTTCAGCAATTCACTAAAGTCGCTGAATCTGTGAGAAACTGGAAGACGAAGCCTAGTGACAATGAAAATCTCGCTCTTTACTCTCTATTTAAGCAGGCCACCCTGGGTGACGTTAACATTGGTAAGCAATATGTATTTCAGAAGATAGAAGTAATTAAACGGTGAAGGAAAACATAGCGAGAAAATCTGCATCCCAAAGTTCTTTTCAAAAGAGTGTAAAGTACGCCAATCCACAAGTGGCCAGTATGATAAATTATGGCCATTGGCATTCTGACAGGTAACGCGTGCTCATTAGTGGGCCGGAAGTGGGTTAAAAATTTCAACCATCATTCCAACTTGATATGATGGAATATAAACCATGCCTCATCAATCATCATTGCCTCTCTTCACCATATTCCACATTACTGATGGTCAAAAAAATATGTAATGTTGAAAACCTGACCCAATAGCTTAAAGTGCTGTCAAATTTGGCCTCCATTATCGGTCACGCATCCAGTAACCGACTTGGATCTACGTTGCATTAAGTGCCTATGCACCATTTAGGGCTCTAGGCCACAAGTTGTGATGCATGTCTTGATTAATATTACCTGCTTAATAATTCATAATATTTTTTCAGCTGAACCAAGCGATTTAATCAGCAAGGCCAAGTTCAAGGCGTGGACCGGTCGTAAAGGTATTTCACAAGACGATGCCAAGAAGCAGTACATCGAGTTGGCAGAAAAGCTACAATCCAAATATGCATAAGTCTAATTTAGTATTTTTAAGTTAGTTAAGTTAAAAAAATATTTTAAATAAAATAAAAATTCTGAAACAATTCTTTCTCAACTTTAATTTTTTTGTTTGTTTTGCCTCAAGTAGGCGTGGAGCGTTTGAGATTTGTAATTTTTTGGCAAGTATTATGTATTTGTAAGTTGATAATGATTATTATACATTTTTAAAAGCCAGTAATAAAGTTTTTTTTAAAGTGAGATTTAAGTAAAGTTAAGTAAGACTGTAAGACGTGATGCTCAGGCGTTTCGAACGTCTCTCACTTCTTGTGAATTAAGTCTCAATTCGAAGCGATAAAGAATCCTCGCTTTAAAATTTGGTGGAGTATTTGGTGGTGGCTTATCTTGGCTCATTTTTTCATAACCTCCGCTAATTTTCCATCCTTTTCATCGTAATAATTAAAAAGCCAACTCAGACAAGAAATATCTTGCAAGCTTCATTATTGAGTCCTTCGATACTATGAACCATCAAAGGGAGGTTACTACCATCGCATAATTTTAAGCAGTATTATTTCAAAATGACAGTTTTATGTCACGTATCTTGACGACCCTAAAATAAGGATTACAATTCTAAAATACGAACGTCAACAATATTCAAACAATACGGCTTTAAGCGATCGTAGTATGCCCCCAGCCCTCTTGATTGCGAGATGAATATTTTTCACACCATTGTCAGTGAGGTCATTATGTCGAGGTTGTGCGAAAATTAACGTTTCAGGATCAAAGTACAAATTAAATTACTTTGATCGTAAATAAAACAGAATGTAGTGTTAGTTTGAGGAAACTGAATAATTTGAGGTTCCTAAAGATACTAAAAGATAATCTGGAAGAAAATTATTTAAATTATTAATTGTAGAATCGTGATAAAACTAAAAAGGAATGTAAATCATCTGTACCTACGCTTATGTACTCGTAAATGTTGACTTAAATGTTTTCTGGTTTGTTATATAACCACATAATTTTACTTCATACAAAAAAAACTTATAAAAAGATAAATTAAAAATTGGCAGTTATAGGGACAGCCGATAGAAGTGAAAACGAACATTTAAAGTAATTTAATTTAATAATACACTATAACATTGAGCACTTTTAAAATATAAACCTTAAAACTAAGGCATTAAAGTTTAATTACGAATGTACTATATTTTTATACATAAGACCTTTTGTCTTAAGAAGAATGATGTCGCATGACCGATACCATTCCACATTTTTACCCCCTACCAAAAAGTGATCAATGTGCCTAAAGAAGTTTTCACTTAAAAAAAAACTGCTACTTACTAATAATATTTACAAAAAGAACACGACATCCAAGTGATCGTTAATGGGTATAGTGGCCAATACACTGGCGCTATTACCTCTTTTAGTAGCAAGGCTAAGCCGTTGGGCTAAAGAAGCGCCAGTTCTTGGGCGTGGATTAGTTTTTGCCCAAAAGCAAGCGCCGCAAAAACGTAGTCTTTAGTGGGACGCTGCCAACGTATCAACCCAGGTTCCATCCCACACCAGTGCACGATCCATCGATCACGGTACTATAGTCATCCCTTCCGGGCTCCCTGGACAAACCGGAGGGTTCCAGTCAAACATATTATGTATGTCACCGTAAGATTGTAAAAACCGTTAGATTATAATCTATTTCGCGAAATTGCAAATTGTCGAAAGATTACAATTTAACGCATTATTTTTCGGTAGATTGTAATCTGTTAGGTATATTAACCCGATATAACTTAAGTGCTCGGCCTGTCTGCTTATTAAAGTCGAACCCTAACCTAACCTACAAGTAACAGACAAAAAAACGTAAATACAATGAATATTTCAAAAATTGACGCTCAGAACATTGAATGGTTCACAATCTTTCGACAGTTTACAATTTCGCGAGTTAGATTATAATCTAACGGTCTTTACAATCTTATGGTGACATATACTTATTATATCGATGGTTTCAGTTGTGCGGGATGGATATAGTGGCCAGAGCGCGACGTTAAAAGCACCATGTATTATTTTATATGACAGCGAGCATGAAAAAAATATTAATTTATTATGGTTAGCTACGCATTTTTATCCATGAGTTTAACGCTAATAATATGATGCTAATTTCATGTCATCCAGATATACATTCTTCTGAAAAATATTAAATAATATTATATTCAAATAATGAAAACTATAATAATAATATTGGAAAGATAACTACTAAAAATATGGCTGAGTTCTTAAATTATTATAGTTTTATTTAAAAGTATTATAAATATTTTACAAAAAAATCATTTTTGCACCTAGTACACCTACGCTCGTTTTGGAGTTTTGACAAATGACATGACATTTGCCCGTTGCCGTCGCCGCGTCATAAAATTGTATTTTTTAGTATCCGGATCCCTGTGGTGTCCTATAAGTTACTTGTCCCCCTGACATCCCTCGCCCTTTAAATGTGGAGTCTTTCCTTTTCTTTCTTTATTTCTTTTCTTTCTTCTAGTTAGTTTTTAGTCAATATGTAAAATTCGTCTGTAAATATGTCAAAAGTAATAAAATTATAGTGTAATATATTTATTAAATATATATATATATATATCTTTTCCCATATTATTTATTCTATATATACGTATCTATACTTGTTTGTTTTGTGTTGTTGTAGTTACTAATATGATTATCAAAACCCATTTATTGCTTTTACAGTCAAGGTTACGTCGAAATTTTTTATAATCTCTGTGACTCTTCCATCTCACGTGACATTGGCAAAGTGCATTGTGCTGGTTTGGCACTAAGAAACGCCATTAACCAAAAGAAGAAGAAGAAGTTACTTGTCTCTGTTTTTTAGGTTATAAATTTCAAATTAAAATACAAAATTTTTGCTCTTCTTTCCACAAATTAAATTTACAAAGCTACCTATTGATAAATGTTCAGAATTTTCATAATATTTAGTTCGATTGCAGTGATTATCAGCATATTGGTTAGCACGGTGTCTGTGAGTGTTCAATCAAGCTAGAGGCTACGTACATGCGAAGTTTCAAGTTTGTATAATTTTCCAGTCGGTCGGTAACTCAGTTCGTGTTAGAATCCCGCTGTGAGTGGTTCACTGTTTTAAGAGTAAGTTTACTATTATATTTGCAAACAAGATTGTTGTATTGCTATTAAACCATTAATTTATACACTCACGTTCAATCTTTGGACAGTATCTCAATAATTTTTGATGTTATTTAAAGTAGAAACATAATGAAGTCTTTTCTGTTGATTGCAAGTCGGATACTATGTAGATTAGCCGGTCACGTATACGTTTGTACGTTACGTATGTAATTTTTATTTGTAGTGTACCTACTCTACTTTGGTATTTTCTTTTTTAGGTTACTTACCTAAATTGCAGATTCACCAGTCATGTCTCTACAGGAGGTAAGTTTTGAAAGTCAATTAGATAAGCAATTAAGTAGATAATAAGTAGGTAGGTGACTATCAGAACATTAAAAATATTATTAATCAAAAAGTTCCTATAGGATTTTGGAAAACCCAAATCCACACAAATGAAGTATCTCTTCACTCAACTAACTCGGGAACTCTTACAAACGCTCTCTCTAGAACGGGAACTATTTAATTTTCCGGGATAAAGAGTAGCTGTGTTATTCCAGATTATAATCTAATCATCTGTGCCAAATTTCATTCAGATCGTTCAGTCATTTTGTAGTTATTGAGTAATAAACATCCATCCAATCATCCATCCATCAGAATTTTCACATGTATAATATAAGTATAGATTAATAATCATTTAATTTCTCCTCTCATCAATAAATACTATAATTTTAGGTCATTTGGTTAGAAAGATCAGACATTATACAGAGAAAGTCTGCATACTAGGTCAATAGGCAGTCAGCCATAAACCAATATTCAAACTGGATCAGTAAAGCACATTCCCATAATGATTGCTTTGTGGAAAGTATGTACAACTTCTCTGGCGCTGGTGCTGTGGTGAGGGCTGATGGATATCCTGAGTTAGATTCCCGGCTTGGGCAATTAAGGGTTGTAATTTCCAAAATGGGCTCTTATGTTGTAGGTGGTTGGTAGGAAGTTTTGGACGTGGCTAGTTACCATAAGATGCTGTGCCACCAAATGGTCATTGTGGTCTCTCTGCGTCATATTCCCTATTACTGAGGGTCATGACCCCATTCCATTAATAAATAATGGTAGCAGTTTTCTTGGGATAATAATGTGGTGGGATCCCACATCCTTCATCATTCTGGTATGCTGCTTGGAAAATAATTAGGGATATAAGTTTACTATAAAAACATTCAAATTCCTACAGTATGCCATTTATGAAATAGCATTACCTGTTGGGTAGGCTAGGGTATAATAAATTAATAAATAAGACTTAAGTATTATGAATGAAATATTTTTTTACTGCGTTTACATAATGATTTTATTACTATCATTGATTTGTACTTAAGATATGATACCGTAATGTTAATAATAATTGATTAATAAGATATTACAATGTTACATTTAGGTTTCTATGTTTTTATGATAATCTATAAATTTGGTGCAAATTTATTACATACTAGCTTTTGCCCGCAACTTTGTGTGAACTACACCCCTATTTTACACCCTAGGAGGTGAATTTTCGTAATCCTTTTTTTAGCGGATGCCTACGTCATAATAGCTATGTGCATGCCAAATTTCAGCCTAGTGGTTTGAGCTGTACATTGATAGATCAGTAGTCAGCCACCATTTCCTTAAATAAAATGTTTAAATTTTCACCAACCAATCAAATTGCAGATAAATAAAAAAAGATAAAGAAAAACTCATCACGTCATTTGTCCATAATCTGATTGGTCAGCTAAACACATCACTGCCCATCTCCACACTAGACAGGATAAGGCTAAAGAAAGTTAGCAGATCTTAATGAATAATTAATGTTACAATTCCAGCAATTCGACAAGGCAGCGGCCGACGTTAAGAACCTCAAGACCCTGCCTAGTGATGCTGACCTCCTGGAGCTGTACGCTTACTTCAAACAAGCCACAGTTGGAGATGCCGACCCTGCTAGTAAGTCAATTTCATTTATTTTACTTGTTTATGATACAAGCTGTTACGATGGCTTTTGACGACCTCCCAGGCGCAGTGTTGAGCGTTATTGTCTTAACGTGGGAAGCCCAGGGTTTGAAACCTAGCAGAGTGAATTTGGGAATTTTATAATTTCTGAATTTCTCGGGTCTGGCCTGGTGGGAAGCTTCAGCTGTAGATAGTTACCACCCCACCGGAATAGACGTGCCGCTAAGCGATTAAGCGTGACTTAGCGTTCCGGTGCGGTGCCGTGTAGAAACCGATTAGGGTATGGGTTTAATATAACTGGCATACCCCAGGTTAGCCCGCCACCATTTCAGGCTGCATCATCACTTACCATCAGGTGAGATGACGTGAATAAATTATGACGTCATTTGTCAATAATCTGAGTGGTCCGTTGAGCACATCACCGCTCATCTCCACTCTGGTGGGTACCGGGCCTTATATTCTATTCAACCATTTATTTACTTTTGACATATGCACTCTTAAGTTCCATAAATATTGACAGGCAGCCATCGACAAAAAGGCAATACTTTATAGGCGCAGATTTCTTTGTATAGTAGTGAATCGACGTCCCCCTTTATCCTATATTTCGTAACTCCTATAATCATCTAGTAATTACCAGTACGAATTTCCTTTTCAAACTAGTCACGAAGTTGCAACACAAGTGGTCTTGATTGTCCTTGCACCAAACATCTTTGGAGATCGATGGTTTCTATGACCTGCCTGTCATGTTACATTTACTGTACTGTTTTATACTAATGATTTATTTTAATACATACATTAATATATTTGTCATTTAAACGCTTGGTTATGTTTATAAAACAATAAAATATGTTGAGCAAAAATAAATATCAATATTTGTGTAGGGTTTTTTTGTAATGTAATGAATTATTATTATTATCCTCATTTCATCCTTAAGTTTTACGTCTTTCCTGTTTATTCGTTCGTTTAAATTATTTATAACTACCGGGAAATCCATGCACTCATATAATTATGCAGTCTTCATTATCATTGAATCGAATTAAATGAGTCATTGTAAAAGATGCTGAATAACTATTATTTTAAAATAATAAATTCTTGCCTTTTTTATTTATTTATAAGTCTTGAACTGCGGTTTTGTATTTATTTATTACGAGACGATGCCCACGACGCCGTCCGCGTGGATTAATATTTTTGGATTCCCGCAGAAACTCTTTAATTTTCCGGGATAAGGAGCCTGTTCTTCCCCGGGATACAATTTATCCCTGTACCTAATTTCATCAAAATCGTTTGAACACGTGGGCCGTGAAAGCGTAGCAGACAGACAGACGGACGGAAAGACAGACAGACAGACACACTTGCCCATTTGTAATATTAGTATGGATAGTAAAAACTAGAGCGGAAAATCGTGGTTTAAAACAGGCTGTTATGGCTCAAACAGCCTATCGTTTGATTTAATATTCTTGGCTCGAGGTATATAATAATATTTTTGTGGTTATAGCTTATATTTAACATAATGTCGTATTTTACCTTCGCAAAGTTCATTGGGGTCAAGTCCAGCTACAAAATACAACTTCAAAATACATATATGACTACTTAAGTACTTATCTTATAATTCTAATTATAGTTACTAATTAATTAAGATTAGTAGTTAATAAGGGTCTAATGTTTGGGTATCAAAAAATAATAAGTTATCAGTAGAAATGCTAAACATGGCTTTTAATGTGAAAACGGTATTTTCACGAGTATTAGTTTCTTGATAGCAGGATTTTGATATGGGTTATCTATTTGTCCGTTGCTACATAGTTACCTGTTGTTGATATTGGTATTTTCAGTCGGTTTTAGATCCGATAATAAATTACGGTCGCAATTTTTTTTTAAAAAGAGCAACCGCCGAATGTCTTGCTGACTCTTCTCGGTAGAAATGGCATTACGAAATTGACAAATCACTAAATTAAATGTAATTTATTCAAATACTTAAAGGTTTAAGTATTTGAATAAATTATATTTGATTTTAATGAAATATTTCATTAATTTGATAAACTAGATGATGCCCCCCCTGACTTTGTCCGCGTGCATTTCAATTTTTATCTTTTAAAAATGCCCCGTATAAGTTTGTAGCCTTCCCCGGGATATAATCTATCCCTGTACAAAATTTCGTCAAAATCGGTTAAACAGATGAACCGCGAACAGACAGACACACATTTGCATTTTTATAATATTAGTAGGTAGGTATTTTTAAAATTAATTATTATATTTATGCAAATCTTATCCAAGGTCTTACGACTGCGTCGGAAGTACTTACCGAAACACCTAGTAACTTTGAAGGTGATTGCATCGTGAATTACAAAGCTAAGATCCATTCTTAATCATAACTAATTTACTAGGTGATGCCCGAGACTTCAGGTGCGTGGATTGAGTTTTTTTGGCTCTCGTAAAAAGTAGCCCTTGTTATTCCAGACTGTAATCTATCTCTGTGCCAAAGGACATTGACCATCGCCCATACAAAGTTCGCCTAAGAACCAACAGTCATAAAACATACATTATGCGATTCAAAATAACAAATAAATACCATTGAAAGTAGATTTAAACAACGGACACTTCAGAGAATTTATTTATTGACGATAATATTTTTGATTTTGAGGTTAGATTTTGAATATTAGTTAATTAATTTAGAGTTGACACAACATGCACAGGTTATTTAATTAGCTCCCAGGTGGTTTACATTATAATTATATGGTAGTATATACCACCTGAATGGCCGTTTTTTATACGGAGCTCAGCTTTCTCGTACTACACAATTTTTTTTCCAAGAATAGTTACCACACAATTGTCACGAAAAGTAAACCAGATACAGCCATACTATAAAGTCGATAAATTAAGTTAGTCGATATTTTCACTCGATAATAATTATCGGTACTGCTTAAAATATCGATTTGTTTATCGTTTTTACCTTTGCCATCCTTATAAAATAATGTCTTTCTAATTTCTCAACACTAACAAAATGGAAAAGATGGCGTTTTATCTCACTCGCATACTAAGACAAAATATAATATGTGTTTCCTGCTATCGATAAGAGAGCCATTTTCAATATTATTCTTCCTTCTCGTGTCATCTAAACACTTTAAACTGTTTTAGTTCTTACTCTTACTTGTCGTTTCTAGCGCTCAAGCGGTGATTTGCGGTTTCGAGGAAAGGGAAAGGATAGAAAATCGATTAAATTCCCATTTTTTTCATTATTATTATTTAGAAGTGTCCGTTAAATTCTAGTTATTAAAATTGAAGGTACAAAATAAATTAAGATTTACTGTATGTTTCAATTCCTTGTTGATTCTTAGGCGAATTTGGACAATGTCCTTTCACCCAGATCCGTTCAGCGTTATTAAGTTTGATAAAGATTTGCTGATTTTACTGTCATCATTCCTGGTTTAGTTTGATTAATAAAATGATATAGGTATGTACGATTTTTATTTATTAACATTCCTTTTTCCCTTGTTCACAGATAAACCAGGCATGTTTGACTTGAGAGGAAAGGCAAAATTCGAGGCGTGGAGCGCAAAGAAGGACACGTCCAAGGAAGACGCACAGAAGGCCTACATCGCGAAAGCTGAAAGCTTGGTTGCATCTATCGGTGTACAATAAACTAGGCTAAGTCACGGAATAACACTAATAAAAAGTCGTTTTTAAAACCATGTCATTAAAAAAACTAAAATTGTTCTGGTGACACAGTTGTTTTGTTTGGGAGTAAGTGTCAATTGTCTAGATTTAGCACAAAAACTTGACAATAAATCTTAAAATGTCAAAGTTATTTTATTACAAAAAAAGTTCGGAAAGAAAACTAATTACCGTACTACACGTTTTATACAATTTAGTAAGTGTAATGAACAAAGCTGTGTTGCCATTATAATCTTTTATCGACATAATATTAGTGTTAACAATATTAAAAGTTTTTTTAAGTTATTTTTCAGAGTTGTGTTTTTAGTTAATTATCGGATTAGAAATCAGTATGCTTCCTATTATACATACCTACTATAATTAATAAGTGTACTATATTCTATACTTTACATGTCTTAAATAAGTAATTTTTTACTATTTTTCGCTAGTTTCGATGCGGCAACGTCTCCGGCAACGTATCAGATTTATGTCAATGATGTTACTTTTACAAGCATACTAGGTATTTAAAAAACCAATGGTCAGAAATCATTTTCAAAGACGTTGTCTGGTCGGTTTTTTTGTGCATTTAAGTGTCATATTTTAATGACTACGTCTGTCAAAAAAATCGTACAAAATAATACCAACTATATTTCGCAAATTTTACAATATTTTTTTCGTACTACTAACACCTAAAAAAGACTTTAAATTGTAAAACTATTTAATATATTTATTTACTTATACTGTATAGGTTGGCTAAGGAATATTAATTACCTTCTACATCACAATGTGACTTAAGAATGAAAGTGACCTATATTTTTTATTTGATTTCCCACATAGAAAATAACTGATAACATGTCAAAAAGAAGAATATCCTGTGCCTTTACGATACTTTAGTTTTTTCAATTTAAGTGAACATGTACGTCTAACCTTTTTTAAAATATCCTATGGTATATTTTTGCCTTGGGTCACTTTTCTTCAGTAAGCGCGACAAATAAATTATAAAAATGGTGCTCTCAATTATTTTTATTGTTACTCTTGATATGGTCATGGATGGGTCGTGCATATTATTTTGTTAACTTTTTTTAACATTTCCGTGAAATAAATCAAGTGAAGAAATATTTTGGCTTTTTCTTTGATAAAAGAAAAACCTAGTTGTACAAAAAAGAGTCAAGTCCTGTGTAGGTAATTAGTTTGTCAAAATAATAAAAAAATCTATTTCATGAAGACTTCAGACTAGAGTTGGGCCTTCCCTATCCTTTTATATTATATTCATGGTCCATGTAAGGACTGCGCCACTAAAGTTAAGAATAAAAAAGAAACTATACCTAATATCACCTTACAGTTTATTGTTAAAAAGCACATCACAATATTTTGAGAATAAAAACAGTAAATAATGTTTTTATTTGGGTAAATAACTAAAACTTGATGGAAAATCGTATAACAATATTTTCAGCGGTAAATTACGCGAAAAAATGTCGCAAATGGTAGATAGTTTGATAGACTACACTGACTACAACACTGTTAATTACCTAGAGTCCCACAAACTTATCAGACTCGGTGACAGCGTCGCTAGTAGATATGAAAAATATAATTAAAAAAACTAGACATAAAAATTAGTTCCAATTTTGGCCACCGGGTCAGATAAGTGACGGATTGTAGTATAGTCCGTATCACGATTTATTTCCCGTACAAGTGGCGCTAGTCGTCGCATGTTTAAGCAAATTTTGTTTGAAAAATGTATTAGTTCTACAAATTGCCGCGGTACTTCTTTCATGACACGGGACTGTATTCAAAATTCTGTATTTAATATTGTTATGTAGCTACTGTGGGTGTTTCCTGTCTGCCCCGAATTTGTATTTAGGGACAAACAGGATTTAGTACTTATCTGAAATTGATTTTACTATAGGAAATTATACAAAGATACTTATAGGGAATATTGCTTAATTCGTATATATGTCCTCCAGGTCTGACTGGAATGCTAAGTTCTATAATCTATGTGGTGACAGACAGGAAATACCCGCCGCCGTGACCTAATATTATGAAGCAACTAGCAATCAATTCAAATATCCTATAACCCCACAAGCGATGGCAGGTCCCGATGTACCGGTGAGGGCGCTGTCTTCCGTGCCAGCTCTTCCGTAGTCGTCCTCACTCTTCGTTATAGCTATAGATCTCCCCACTATAGACCTAGGAATGAAATATAACAATCAGAAGATTTTTGAAGTGAAACTTTTTAGAATCTTTGTGATTTGAAAATTTGATGAAATGAAAAAGTGACACTAAAAAGAGACAAACATATTCATAGCAGGATTGCCTGCGAGAGCACGAGATACAATACAAGTATATTTGTCTCATTCTCTCGTAGGCTAACTACTTTTCTGAAGTTTCCCTTCTGCCGTGTGTGAATACACACACACTTTTTTTTAGTTCAATAATTTCGGGTGGGAGGCTTGGGCCGTGGCTATACTTATACCACTTACTACCCTATCGCAGGTTAGCCCGCTACCATCTTAGACAGCATCATCACTTATCATCAGGTGCAATCACAGTCAACTTGTAGTAGATAGAAAAACAACACGCTAGAAAACAAGCAGAATAATACCTGGGCCCAGTCAAAGAGATGAGGTGGTCAAAGATTTTCACGTTGAGTGGAGTTCCCTCTTCAGCCTTTATGTTGCCCAGATCGCCCACGTGGCGTATGTGGTCTCGCGGGCCTCCGTGACGTCCCTGAAAGCGTTTTAGAACGTTAACGGGTTAACGACACCCATTCATGAATCATAAATCATCATATCCGTTGTCCTAGATGAGCGACAGAGGCATAGAAAATGACAGACATATCTACACGACAATGTAGGCGTAACTTCATATTCTATGGCATCCTATCGCGTCGCTTCGCGTGAACTACTAAGCAGTAAGCACTAATCTCTCTAAATAAGATGGATAGCATTAGTGACGCTGGCGGACTTCACACACCTAACAATGAGAACACTATGAAGAACTGTCAGGCATGCAGGTTTCCACGCGAAGCGGTTGAAGGATAAATCCTTTACCTTAGAGCATGTGATATATAAGACTGAAGTTATTCCTATTAACCCACTAGGTTAACGTTCACGTAGTGGGGGGTCCCCTTAAGCTGCATTTGCCCTTGCGGGGTCGTCATTAAGACTCGAACCATATAAAGTCTATTGTTGCTTTTAATATCACGCAAACTATATCGCGGACATGCCTGCTGTCCATCACATTGCCTTCAATTATCATCGGATCGTTGGGTAGGATTTGAGAGAAGATCAGGGTCGCTTTCTTCTCCCTTATGGAAGATTCGTGTACAGATATAGGTAAGTAAGTGGGACTTACATATTAAGCTATGAAATGAGGACCAATCTGATGCACATGCAAGCCATGCAGACCGGCAGGCAAGCCGGTCATGTTGCCTTGAATCGTCACCGGATTATTCGGGACGATTTGTGTGTAGATATAGGTAGGTTAGGAGTAAGTACTTACATAATAAGCTATAAAATGAGGACCAATCTCCATACAGTTGCCGTTAATATCGCCGCTTTGGTGTACATGCAAGCCATGCAACCCAGCAGGCAAGCCGGTCACGTTGCCTTCAATCGTCACCGGGCCGTTGGGGACTATTTGAGTGAAGATCAGATCACCTTCTACTCCTGATTCTTGATCAGCTTCTAAGTGGACGATCGCTTTGAGACCTGGGCCAGTTTGGCGGTACTGAAAGCAAAAGGCAATTTCATGAATTAGGTACCTAATGTGTTTCGTTTGCCGTGGAGACCCTGAGGTCATGGATTCTTAGTAAATAAAAATATTTACGAGACACATCACCGTGGTTAATTGCCTCATCTGATGACAGAAGGACTGGCTTATTTTTGTGCAAAGGCAGCCTGGCGTGGAAATGTAACCAGCATTCTTGGCACCATCGCCGCAGAGAACATTTGTACCTATAGTAACCATAGAGTAACCAAGGCAAATACACTGGATAGTAATAACTACCAATGTACTACTTTTTTATATTGCAAGATAGGCTTGCGTTTGACGACAGTCATGGAGCATGCTAATATTATAAACTAGCTGATGCTCGCGACTTCGTCCGCGTGGTTTAAGTTTTTTTGATTCCCGCGGGAACTCCGTAATTTTCCAGGATAAAAAGTAGCCTATGTCACTCTCAACTATATATCCATGCCAAAAATCACGTCAATTCATTGCTCCGTTGCGGCGTGATTGAAGGACAAATCAACAAACCAACAAACAAGCACACTTACGCATTTATAATATTAGTATGATGCGAAAGTGTGGCTGTCTGCTACGCTTTCACGGGCCATCTGTTCAATCGGTTTTGAGGAAAATTGGTGAAAAGTAGCCTATGTATACAGGGATGGCTTGTATCCCAAGGAAGGACATAGGCTACTTTTTATCCCGGAAAATTCGAGAGTTCCCGCGGGAATCAAAAGTATTTATCTACACGGACAAAGACGCGGATCTGGTACCTAATAATTATAGGCACTAGATGAAGCCTATAATTATTAGGTACCAGATGAAACCCGCGACTTCGTCTATTGAAAGCAATGATGACGTCTACGTTAGAGCACACCTAGTAGATACCTAACTACCTGGGCATTTTTAGAATTGTTGGTCCTTGACACCATGTAAAGAGGAAGACAAAGTCATTACGCACACGCAATGCCTATGTTTGTGCATCCATTTTCTATCACTTATAAACTAGTTAAATCTCAAAATTCTGAGGTTAACAATTACATGAACGTTCTACGCTATACCTACCTACCTATTTAAGTGTTATCATATATAGGTATAAAATTCTCGTGTCACAATGTTAGTTACCATACTCCTCCGAAACGGCTTGACCGATTTTTATGTATTATGCATATTCAGTAGATCTGAGAATCGGCTACTATCTATTTTTCATATCCCTAAAAGACCTCAATCCACGCGGACGGAGTCGCGGGCATCAGCTAGTGCATTATAAAAGTGTGTATCTGTCACCGTAAAATTGCAAAAACCGTCAGATTGCAATCTAACGCTTTTTATCTCGAAAGATTGTAAACTGTCGACAGATTGTGTACCGTTCAATATGTTCTGAGTGTAAATTTTTTTGAAATATTCATTGTATTTACGTTTTTTGCCTCTTTCTTGTAGGTTAGGTTCTTCTTCTCCGTCGTAGCGCTCGTGTCAGAACGGTCGTGGTCGTCACTTTGGGGTTGTGGCACGCTTAACGATCCGTCTCCACTCTTCCCTGATAGCAGCTTTGCGAGTAGGTACATTCGTGTAAGGGGACGTCCACCGCAGCCCTCACTTGGTCTGTCCACCTCATGGGTGATCTGCCACGTGCCCTGGTGCCCTCTACTCTTCCTTGAACAACCAGACGTTCAATGGAGATGTTATCGTAGCGTCTAGTTACGTGACCAAAGAAAGTGAGAATGCGAGCCTGTACAATGGAGGAGAGACGCTGCTTGATGCCGAGTTCTTCAAGAATGGACTTGATTGTTCGGAATTCAGTCCAAGACACTCTCAATATTCTTCTCCAGCACCACATCTCAAGAGCGTCTATCCTCTTCTTCTCACTTTCTCGCAGTGTCCACGTCTCTGAAGCGTTTAGAAATATGGAGAATACAAGCGGTCTGACAAGCCGGGTCTTAGTAGCCTTGGTGATGTTTCGGTTCATCCATATCTTCCGCAGCCTGTCGATGGCAAACCTAGATATAGCCATGCGTCGCTTGATTTCATCGATGCAGCCACCATTATTCGAAATCAACGCTCCTAAATAGACGGATGATTGTACCACTTGACAGCTTGCTATATGTGTGACCTCTGGCGAGTTCTTGTTTATACGGTCGACAATCATAACTTTAGTCTTAGTCCGGTTGATTTTGAGGCCAAACTCAAGACTGTTAGGTTAGGGTTCGATATAAATAATCAGGTAGCCTGTGGCCGGGCACTTCTATCGCGTTAATATACCTAACAGATTACAACCTACCGAAAAATAATGCGTTAAATTGTAATCTTTCGACAGTTTAGGTACTATTTCGCTAGATAGATTACAATCTAACCGTTTTCACAATTCAAATTCAAATGCTTTTTATTCAAATAAACTTTTACAAGTAGGTACTTTTGAATCGTCGAGTTAACTACCACTGGTTCGGAATGACATTCCTACCGAGAAGAACCAGCAAGATACTCAGCGGTTACTCTTTTGAAAAAAAAATTTACAATTTCATTTATTTATAGAATACAGCTGTCCTTAGCATTGCTGCAACGAGTCAAATCCATGCTCCTTTGTCATTTACGTAATCTTCAACAGCATAATAAGCTTTTTTCAGAAGCATACTTTGAATGGACTTCTTAAACTTGTGTAAAGGCAAGTTTAAGATAGGTTGTGGAATCTTACGGTGGCGTATCTATAGTACTTGAAAAAACCTAGAATAATGTTTTTGTTTTTATTTTATTTTGCATATCTACTAGCGACGCTGTTACCGGGTCAATAAGGTTGTGGTACTACACCTATAGATTATATTGGTAGGGACAAGTGGAACAGGCCTTAAATTTTTGCATAGACTACCTCCTTACTTATAAGTTTTTTTATTTTCCCTGGGAACGAGGACGGGCGCTAATGTGGTACACATTGGCCCCGTATCATATCAGTGAGACAGCATCAAGGCTGAAACCGGCAAGCGGCGGAAGTATGCCTCTCTCATAGAGAGTTACATATTGATTCCGTTTGCCGTGAAGACCCTTGGGCCGTGGAGTATTAGTGGCAAAAAAATTTGACGAGATATTTCACCGCGGTTAATTGCCTCATCAGGAGACAGAAGGGCGGGCTCATTTTTTGCACAAAGGATCAGCCTGGCTGTCCAGCGCAGAAATGAAGCCAGCATTCTTGCCACCATTCCACGAGGGCATGATTTATATAGTGATTAGCTAATTACCTAACCTACCTAAGGTTAGGTAATTAGCTAGTTAGCATTAAGTTCTATTGTATTATTTTCAATAAATACATTTGTTCGAAAAAAAAACTTATAAGCTAAGTATAATGTTTTAAGCTTTAGAAAAGACGTCCAATCAAAATCTCAACTTCCTCTATTAATAAACATATAAACAATGCAATCATGGCTTCCGTATTATGGTAATATCGTAACCGATATGATCTCACATTGGTTAATTATTTTGCAACTACTTAGTAGTTAGCTGATGCCCGCGACCTCGCCTGTGTGTAATAAGGTTTTTAATTCTCACTGGAACTCCTTAAGTTTCCGGGACAAAAAGTAGCCTATGTCACTCTTCAGGTCCTCAAATATATCCATGCAAAAAATCACATCGATCCGTTGCTTTGTTGCGGCATGATTGAAGGACAAACCTATTAACCAACAAACAAACCCACTTTCGCATTTATAATATTAGTATGATTACATACCAAAGGTGTTATATCAGTAAGACGTATCATACCTAGTTCTATGGTAATTACACTGACATTTCTATACCTACTGAGTTTATCAGTTACAGGCGAATAATTAAAATGCCGCAGTTTTTGGTAGTCCTTGATTTAATAATTTTGAAATATCTAACTAGGTAGGTAATAATGATAAATTGAATGACGAATTCCCTCCACATAATTAAAACGAAATCAAAATATCAAATCTATGATTGAGATATCTACAAGGGCTGGGAAAAGAGCTGCTGACGCCTCTAGATTTTCATAAAATTTTCTTATTCAATATTTAAGGGGTCCTTCATTAATCACGTGATGTTTTTTGACAATTTTTAAACCCCCCTAAATACCCCCCCCACGATTAGTGAGGTTTTAGTCTAACCCTTATAACTAACTTAATAGTACTTAGGTACCTCTATTAGGTTAGGTACCGTCACTCATCACATCACTACAGCCCACAGCTGGGCGCAGGCCTCCACTCTCATAGGAGAGACGGAATTAGAGCTTAGACCCACCACGCAGCTCCAGTGCGGGTTGGCGGGCTTTAACGACTATTATCATGTAAGTGATAACAAACGGGACTGACGGCTTAACATGCTTTCCGAGGTACGGGGGTGAACACCGCCAAATTCCTTACTCCAGGGTAGTACTGGGAACTTGTAATAAAAAAAAACGCAATACTTAATTTTGGCCCGACCACCCTACCGGTAAAGACGTGCCGCCAAGCGACTTAGCGTCGGTACGATGCCGTGTAGAAACCGAATAGGGGTATGAGTTTAATATAACTGCCATGCCCTTAACAGGTTAGCCCGCCATCTTAGACTGCATCATCACTTACCATCAGGTAAGATCGCAGTCAAGGGCTAACTTGTAGTGTTTATAAAAAAATTGTATTCAACAAAGTAGTAAGTACCTACGTCTGTCTTTCAAAACGTCGATATTTAACACCCACTACTTTAAGTACCTACTTATTACGTCGTTCGTCGTCTTGTCGTGATTTCCTGAAATACGATTAGTAAATACGATACAAACGTCTAGCTTAGTTTACCTACATAATTCAATAATGAGTTTTCTGCTAATTACTAAAAGCCTGTTTAAAGGTTTACAGTGAAGCCTTTGAAATCCTTACGTTACGAATGTACTCTGGTCAAAAGATTAAACTAGAACTAATCCATCCTGGCAATAAATACCTATAATATGTAAGTAAACATATCCAACTCCAACGAGTAAGAGATATCCAACATCCGGGGGGAGAAGTCGGGGTATATAGGATTTTTGCCTGCTAAATTGCTAAATCCCTCTCGATGGCCACCATCTGGATATATTGGAGGCTCTAGAAGTGGCTCCAATAATAGCAAAAAACAATAAAACCATCAGACTTAGAACAATCTTTATCTACACACTTAAGCATACAATTATGTAAATTGATAGATATACAAGATAGTATGAGCCGTTTCCTATTAAATTTATGCAATTAGCTATAGGTACACACTTTAATTGTTTTTATTGCCGACCTTTATTTTTGGAAGATTTTTTGTAATTTGATGAACGGCGATGGAAATCTTTAATTACCTAGTCCAAGGAATTTAAACATCGAAATTATATTCCCATCATATTTTTTTATTACCTTATTTGACCTCACGTTTATTTTTACACGGCTGCCCAAAAAAGGACTGTACATAAAACTGTTTTCAGGGTTCTTGTATATGTCACCGTAAGATTGTAAAAACTGTTAGATTATAATCTAACTCGCGAAATTGCAAACTGTCGAAAGATTACAATTTAACGCATTATTTTTCGGTAAATTGTAATCTGTTAGGTATATTAATCCGATAGAACCTAAGTGCCCGGCCTACCTGCTTATTTCTGTCGAACCCTAACCTAACTTAAACGAAACAGACAAGAAAACGTAAATACAATGAATATTTCTAAAATTGACACTCAGAACATTGAATGGTTCACAATCTTTCGACAGTTTACAATTTCGCGAGTTAGATTAAAATCTAACGGTTTTTACAATCTTAACGGTGACATACATGTAGGTATGTGAGTTTCTTTATTATTCCAAGTGCAGTCATTTATTATTTACTTTTGAAGTGAAAACTTCTTTAGCCGCGTTGAGCACTTTTTGGTAGGGGGTAAAAATGTGGATTTGCGGCGTCATAGACATGTATGCTCGCGTTGTTACAAAGACAAAAGATCTTAATAAATATACTACTTTTTGTTCCTTTTTTATACAATAAAGTTATTTAATAATAATAATACTACATTTGAAATTAAATTTAATGCCTTAGTATCAAGGTTTTTATTTTATTTTTTATTAAAAAAAAATTGGTATTCGTTTTCACTCCTATCCGCAGTCTATGACTGCCAACATTTTTTAATGATTATTCGAAATTATTATCGAATTATGCTCAAAACTTTAGACCTCAACAGACTCATGCTTGAGTCATTGGAATCGACACCATATGATTGTAAAATTAAAATTAAAATCGATTGTACCAGACGAATTTGTGACTTTAAATCAGGAGCTTTTGGGTCCATTCTACTCTGACGTGTAATCGAACGCTCAATACGATCAATCGAATCGAATTTGCAATGTAAAAACTTAGATTAAGCGTTCTGTTATTGATATTGTGTTATTGCAGAATAACTTACCTCGCCCAATTCTATTTGCTTTTGAGACCGATCACCCACGGAGTAGCCAGTTCCCAGTTCCTGAAAAATAATAGAAGTCAAACTTTTTAAACATTCTTTTATGGTTGTTACTGTTTCACTGATTTGCTGTGTTCAATAAAGCAATACGAAGTAAGAACTATAAAATATTCTATTGACATTATGTAATTTACTATAAATAAGAATACTTGTAAAATACATTGTGACATTGACACATGTCACACTTAATATTACTAATGTGAAAGTGTGTGTGTTTGTCTGCTACGCTTTTACGACTCATCCGTTCAATCGATTTTGGTGAAATTTGGTACAGGGTAGAGATAGGTAGTATCCCGGGGAAGGACATACTTTTTATCCCGGAAAATTAAAGAGTTCCCGCGGGAATCGTAAAATCCTAATCCACGCGGACGAAGTCGCGGGAATCATCTAGTAAATGAATCTCTTTTTGCACGCTCCATCCGCTCTTTGTCGCTGAAAGTGCCTGAATGCAGTTTTCCTCTACGAGTTAAATGCAGTTAGTATGGAGTTCTTGCGGTGAAAGCTCCGCTTCGAAGGCTGAGGTAGCGCCTTAGTAGAGTAATGTAGAGCTTTGAGATAATTGACCGAGCGAAGCGAAGGTGTCTGAGTCTACTTGAGTGAATTTGCACTTGTCCGTCCATCAGTCCGTCTGTCAGAGCATTACAACTTATGAAATACTGAACGTAATTACTTCAAATTTCAATATAATAATATGTAAACCGATGGCCTCCAGCCTAATATGGCTTAAAAAGATATAAAAATCTTTATTTCAGGGGGGCTCTCATAGAAGCGAATGTGAAGTAAAATATTTTTATAGCGTTACATAGAATTGCATTATGTCATTTTAAAGATAAGTAGGAATAGTCTAAAAATATTTTTTTTTAATTTTTCCCCTAAAATTGACGAAATTGGGGGCAACAAATACTAAAATTAGAAAAGTATTTTATATGAACGAAATTATTTAATTTTTAATGAGCTTTGCTTGTGTGGGTCTTCTCCGTTTGGCCCGTGGGGGCCGAGCGGGGGTACGGGCCTCGAGGCTGAGCCTCCTTACCCGGGCGGGGCGCGTGGCAACATTGTGCCCCGGTGACTATCTTGAAGCCGGTGAACCGGCTAGGGCCTGCCTTGTAGGCTACGGGCCCCTAGGTCGGGTGTCATTTCCGGAGTTGGGTCCGCACTGCGGGTGACATCATCACCTCCGCGTGCAGGACCCATGTCGTGTCCAGGTATCTCGTCGCTGCGGGCTATGGGGTCGCTCTCGCGCGCCGAGATGGTGTCAAGGCCGGTGGACTCCGCGCTGCGGGCGATAGGGTCGCCGTCGCGCACGGAGTCGGTGTCAAATCCGGTGTGTGTCGCGTCGTCGTCGTCGCTACGGTCGCCTGCGTGCCGCGCAGGTGATGGCGATCGTAGGAGCTCACGAGGTAGTGAACGCCCGGTCGGAGGTCGGGTGGTCGGCGGTGCGATCCCGTGGAGGTGTTCGTACGGCCCGTTGTCCGCGCGCGCAAACATGCGCCGCGCGAGTGTACGGACGTACCCCTCCACGGTGGGCGTCTTGAGGTCGCGATGGATCACATCGTTCCTCACGTACCTCGGAGCTCCCACGATTTGGCGCAGGCACTTGTTCTGCCGGACTTGTAGGCGGCTCTTCTGGTATGCAGAGCACATCGCATACCAGGCGGGAGCCGCGTACGTCAGCCGCGAGCGGACATAGGCTCCGTAGATCCGGAGCTTGGTCTTCGGTGTGAGGCTTGAGGTGAGGACCTGGTGCAGCATCGACGCAGCAGCCGTGGCGTGGTTCACAACATGATCAATCATGGGAACCATGGCCAGGCCGGCGTCAATGTGGCACCCCAAGTAGCACACCGAACTCTGCCACTCTATGTCCTGGCCTCGCAGTTTGAGCTGACGCATGTGCTTCCGGGCGCCGAACAAAATGGCGGCCGTCTTCCCCACGTTGACGGCCATTCTCCATTTGTCCAGCCATTCCGGAAGTAAGTCCAGCAGACGTTGCATGCGATTTGTAGCGACGATTTGGTGGTACGACGACGCAAAGTACGCGCTGTCGTCAGCATAAAGCGACAACAGCACGTCTTCCTCCCCCTCGCGCAGATGGTCGGCGAGGGTAGGGATATCGTCCGTGTACACCGCGTACAGACACGGGGATAGGCAGCTGCCCTGGGGTACTCCGGCCCGTATGGGACGCGGCTGGGAGTCCGCGCCTTCAACGGCCACTCGGAAGGACCTGCCTTCCAGGAATGAGGCTACCAGCCGCACGATCGCAGGTGGTAGGGTGGTCGAGAGGAGTTTCACCAGGAGTCCATCGTGCCACACACGGCCGAAGGCCTTCTCGATATCGAGAAAGACCCCGACGATGAATTGGCCGCGATTCCTCTCACTGGCGATGTAGTGATGTGATGATGTGTTAATGAGCTTCAGTATTTCTAACAGAACTTCACAATGATGTCAATAGATGGCGCTCTATAAAAGTTTATTCGTTTCTACAATAACTCTTTAGCTCTTTTGCGTCTAACTTTTACTATTACAAATATATTGTTAAAACTACTCGTCTCAGTTCGGGGCGAACCACTAGTTTAAAGTGATTTTAATTTATTGGAAGGCATTCTTCATTATGCTAAGTTGATGAATTTTTTCAGGTTGTGCCATACACGACAAGCGTTATCATGGTGTTTCTATGGCTTGACCATAGGTAGGTAAGTTTAATGTTCAAGTACTGAAGGGGTAGTTATTGTGCTGTGTGGCACACATGGACGTAGAAAGGTTTCAATGGTGTTAATCAATGTTTTTTTTAAATTTATTTCTTAACTGTATAACAGCTTTAGAAAGAGTCGTACTCACATATAAATAAGGCTCCATAAACACTTCATATAGAGCACTCTGGTAGTCGTCTACCGCCGGTATAGATTTTATCACCAGATTCCTGCCATACCCGGGTATGCCTTGGAAGCTTTTACCGTTCAACACTGATATCAACCAGACGAATTGTCCGAAAAATATGTGCAGACGTAAATTCATTTTTAAACTTTTTCAATCACTTGTAACAGTTCGAAAAATCTAATTCTGAATCAGTACTTTTATTTTAAAACACGTTTTTCTGTTTTTTTAAATAGTGGTATCGGAACCGTCGTTTTAGGACGAATAAAGAAAGTTAATATTGCAATCAGATTGCAATTCTTTTGTTAAACACGCAATTCTTTTGTAAAGGTGCGTTTTAATAAACGGGTTTGTATAGTCAACTGTAAAAAGTTTCTTTCTTTTTCGTTAATACGCGTAGTTTTATCAAAGGTTTGGTGAACAATGAGTTGTTATTTAGACTTGAGGTGGTTTAAGCTTTTTTTTCCTCAGTTCGTGTAATGAATCCGTGAGGATGGTTGTCATTATTAGGATTAGGTCTTCGTGAGTTGCCAAGGTTCTATGATTGAGAGGCGTGACGTAATTTGGGGCCACAGCCATAAGAGCGATGCGGTAAGCGACGTCAGAAGTTAGTGGGCGATGCTCATTTCCTATCCACTACGGATGTGTGTCGAATGTGGAAGATATAAGATATAAAATGTGATGGCAATAAGGGCGCTTATTTTTCATAGATTAGATCGCTAGATGTTAGACGGCGAGCAAACCCCGAAGAGTATTGCGAAATTTATTCTTGACCATTTGATACCCGCGACTTCATCCGCGTGGATTAAGTTTTTTTTTAAATTCTTACATTATTTCCTTAATTTTTCGGGATAAAAAGTAGCCTATGTCCTTCACTAGTATGGCTAGCATGTGCACAACGAATAAAATTATGTCTACCCGTTATCTCTATTTGTCTACCGACGCTAACATGGTTAGATACTTGTCTTGATATGTCAAAAATAGAGATAAGATTAGCTGACAACGACATCTCTCACTCTCGTCGCGAGATAATCTCGTGGTGTGCATGCTAAGCACACAGGATACAACCTATCTCTGTACTCATCATTGCATCATTGTGCGAAAGCTTAATAGGCAGCAACACTTTCTCAGTTATAATATTACTATGGATTTACTTTACGAAATAAACTTTCCCGGAAAGAAAAGACCCCTTCGTCCGTCAATGATGAGTGCTATCAGTTTTAGTCATTTTACTAGCAACTACTGTAGCTGATCATTCTCGAACAACGCAATAGTCGCTTAATGTAGCCGATGTAATAAAGTCGTGGCCCGGTTTAATGCCGTTTAGATACG
Organism: Erebia palarica; assembly: GCA_964035005.1. Lineage (NCBI taxonomy): Eukaryota > Metazoa > Arthropoda > Insecta > Lepidoptera > Nymphalidae > Erebia > Erebia palarica. The sequence goes on from OZ035983.1 coordinate 42,827,899, forward strand.
CTATTGTGGACATGGAAGTTGGCAGTTAGGTATTTCGTGCAGGTGCTTATTAAATGCTCTTAACACGGCGAATAATGGCTTTGCAATTAATCTCAGTTAATTTTAATATTTGTACTTACTTAGGTTGTATGTATTTGCCCCCCGATTGTCTAAAAGTTGTCGATCAAATAGTCAAAGTTCGGCGTTAAAGTAAAATAAATCATAACAGAATTGAATTTGAGCTCAATTTCGTGTATCCATTCTCATCCGTTTAGGGTATCGTACTACATACCTAATACAACCTACTAACTTACACAATCGCACCTCTGAATATTAAGCTTTGCACGAGGTCTGTTGTCGAGTATCTCGACAAGTACCTACCTAATAGGTATTTCCTATTGGGCATAAAAATACCTAATAGGTAATTCCTATAGGTATTAGTTAAGTACCTGCTTCCTGAAGTCTCTCTTTCCTACGAAAATAATTATTTATTAACATTTACTTCTTTAATTCATTTTGCTCTTCGTCCCACAAACTTATTAGACTCGGTGGTCAAATTGGAACTAATTTTTAAGCCTGTTTAGTTTTAATAGTAACGCTGTCACCAGGGTCAGATGACTATACCCTTCTATCAATCAAGAAATAATCAAAGATAAAAGAGAATATTATGGAAAAAATAATAATCACATTGAATAAAACGTCTTATTTAAAATGTCATCCGACGTCAAAATTGTGTAGTGTCTGTCAATTAATTTGATAAATAAATTCAACTTATAAATAAAAATAAAACAATCTTCTGCCCTATATTCCTTTCCAAAAAACGTGTCTCTGCCGTAATGGCTTACGACTGGTAAAAAGTTTCATTAGTATGTCAAGCATGTTTACAAGCACAGTTGGAAAGTGATGAATCGCGACTTCGTGTATCATCATGAGGATAGGCCGACTGCGTGGTCTAGAGCGGGGAGTACGATCAACAAGTGGTTGTGGGGAGCGCTGTGCTGTGGCATGCCAGGGATACCTTGCTACTTCTGCAGGTGCTGCGAGAAGATGGACGACGCTTCAGATAGAGACCGACCGACAGTTAACCGTATGTCTCATTTATTTAAATATTAACATTGATATAGCGTGGTCTAGAGCGGGGAGTACGATCAACAAGTGGTTGTGGGGAGCGCTGGGCTGTGGCCTTCCGGGGATACTTTGCGACTTCTGCAGGTGCTGCGAGAAGATGGACGACGTTGCAGACCGAGACCGACCGACAGTTAACCGTATGTCTCATATTTATTACAACATCACTATAGCCTGGTCTAGACTGGGAAGTACGATCAACAAGTAGGTAGGTAATCGTGGGGGCACTGTGCTGTGGCATACCGGGCATTTCTTGCTACTTCCCAAATAACTAAAGGCAGGTAACGCAAACATATCTTATCCTATCGTTATTTTAAAGCAATTGTGTTTTGGAGCGTAAGTACTAAGTGCCAATGAATATTACCAATTCAGTGGTGGTTCTGACTAATTTTGGTCTTGAGCATCGATTTATCAACTTCGACTTTCGGCTTTAGTTTATTTAATGTTTTATCTCATTGTTGACAGAAGAAACGGCGACAGCGGAGATAATGTCGCGACCACATCGACCGCACGCCCCTCGAGGGAGGAAGTCCACACCAGAGATGCTGTCAGCAGTCCGTTGCGCCCTCTCTCAGCTCCAGGGTGAACCTGCACCGCCAGTTCCACCAACTGCCTCACAGTCTGCACATGACTCACCAGAACCAGGTTAAAAATAAAGGGAGAACCACTAGAACTATATAGTATACAAAGTACAAGCTGCAGAGCACCAAGATTAGTTCTTGTTCAATATTCATTGGAAGCATACGTTTTGTAGAAGGAAATCTGCTCCAGAAAGGTTTTGCGGGGAAATATTGCAGTTCCAGCTTCTAGGTCTGCAATAAACTTGCCTAAAACAGGTTCAGCAGAGAAGAGAGAACTACTGTTTCCTTTGTTTTCATAAATGACACACTTCTCGAGGGAGGAAGTCTACACCAGAGACGCTGTCAACCGTCCGTTGCACCCTCTCTCAGCTTCAGGGTGAACCTGCACCGCTGGTTCCACCAACTGCCTCTCAGTCTGCACACGACTCGTCAGAACCAGGTTAAAAAAATTGTGCTTTTTTTTAGTGTACGAAGTAAAAGCTTCAAAACCCAGCGAAGAATATAGACCCAACCGTTTCTTCGGGTCCATTCCTTTTATTATTAAGTTTTCATCTGCAGTAGGTACACGTTTCATGAAAGGTTCCGTTGAAATAGTTAGGAAATAGACCAAAATGTTGACCTAATAGACAGTAAAAATGTTGCTGAACCTTGATAAAGGAAAGCACGAAAGGTAGAACCACTTGAACTATAGCTTACTACAGTGCTTTTCAAGATTAGTTTTTGTTCAATATTCATCGAAAGCATAGGTACGTATTCTGGAAGGAAATCTTCTCCAGAGTTTTCAAGGAGAACCTGCTCAAGTTCCGTCTTTTGATTCAAAGTTACCAAGCATGTCTTAAGCTTAACCAGGTTCAACAGAGAAGAGAACTTAGTACCTACTGTTTTCTTTTCGCACACTTTTCGAAGGAGGAAATCCACTCGAGAGAAGCTGTTAGCTATCCTTTGTGCCTGAATAAATTACTATTGACTTTTTGGTGTTACCTTCTTAAGTTTGCCGTTTTTACAAGAGGTGTATTACTTTCTAAGTTAGCGCTTAGCATGGGGCAGGGAGGAAAAAAGTGCAATAAGTACACTGCAATAATGTTTTGGAATTACAATCTCAGCCGAAGGTAATGAGTTTTAATCCGTGAGAAACTCTTGTTATTTTTTTATAAATTAATAAAGGGATTCGTACGTGTGAAAATGCAGTTATATTACTACTCATAGTGTATGTTACAATGTGAAAAAAAACTTAAGCTCGTTTAAAATTGGCATCTTGGAAAATCATAATAATGTATCCTAAGTCTCGTGTTTCCCCCCCTGAAGGTGAGTTTTAGATCGTGAAAATGAAAATTACAATTTTGAATTTTGGGGCACTCTTAGCTGATTATACGAGAGTACATTTATAATGCAATTCTCATTTTTAAAGTAATTGGTTAATTTTTTATTCCAATTGAAACGCGATTTGCACGAAATCAGAGAACTAGCCTATTAAGTTTTTTAACAATCATTGTACAGTGTTATCAATTTTAGTTTTATAGAACTTTATTTTAGTAGTTTAATAAAATGCCTTTTGATTTTATAAGGGTTTTATTATTATTAACTTACTCTAATAACAGCAAAGTTATAGGTAATATTTAAAACGAAATAGGTTGACCAAATCTACACTTTCTTCTTCAGTGTTCTACACAACTTTCATCATTTACGATAGAACTCAGGAAAACAATGAGTTTTATTACGCAGTATCAGTCTTCCCGCAAAATCATCCTAAACCCTAAAACCTAAAACCACGCCAACGAAGTCGCGGGCATCATCCAATTAGTACCTTAATGATAAGTAGTAAAAGACGCCAGTTAGAATCACAGCTACGTACCCACATCTAAGTTAATATAAACTAGTCTAGTAGTAGGAACTCCGGATTAGACAGGGTTCCGTACTTAGCAATGCTCGTTGCTACAATCTTTGACGTTCATTGCTCTTATAAACGGTATTCTTTTTAAAGAACTGTCTCAGCAGACTCAGAATTTTTCGTCTCGTACACCAGTTCTTATGGTCTCTAACTTTCATGTTAAGGTAGCCTGCCTGCAGCTCCATCACATAGTTTGTACTCACAATAAATCGGATCACGGGACTAGTAATGGGGTCATGGTCCAAATAAAATAGTAGTTGGACCAGCGCCCCTACGTTATGCTAAAAAACTTTTGTCCTTCTACTGTTATTAATCCTCATGAAAACAAAACCTTCATACAAAAATTAAAACATGTATTTGCTGCTTTACAACAATGCGACGTGCGGACGGTGGAGCAATTATCGATCCACCACTGCCTGCTAAATCACAAAGACCTGAAGAGTGTCTGGAATGTACGGTGAAAAGTATAATAAGTTTATTTGGCTTTATAAGTGCTTATTAGTATTTTTTAAATTATTAGTTTAGTCTATTTGTACAATGACTGCGACATACAGACAGATAATCACTCTGGAGTCTGGACGTAACTAACAAGGTATTTATACTAGTTCTACCATGGAACCCTAAAAATACTACGTAAGTAGGTAACCTTTACGTCGCCATACTTTCTCGCAGCAATCTGTCCCGATGTTGAAGGCTTCCTCTTATCAACGGCTTCAGTCAGTCAGTCTATCAGTGGCTGTAACGCGCGGGCTTGCTCTTACGCGACGAATACCTAGTTATTGCACGAACCTTAATTAACTAAATAGTTATTTGTTATTGTCTGTAAGGTGGAAGGTTAAAGTGTTGTGGTTGATATAAGTGCGAGGTCATAACATTGTTTTGGCCATAAAATTAGGTAAGTTTGTTTACTTACACTCATAATTAAATAGGTAAGTTTTCATTTTTTTAGATAATGTACATTGTAGCAATAATAAACACATCTAGATTTTACAGGTACCTACTCAATGTTAGAAAAAAGATCCTATGAGTTCTCAGTTTTAGTTTTTCCGGTAAATCGTGTTTTCTGTTGAATTTTTCTCAGGCACTTAGTGTTTTGTGTATTAGCACTATTAGCTACGTTGTTTATTCATTAATGTTATTATCGCTGACGCGCTTGTAAAAATAATGAATAGAGAGATGACAAACACGTTTTTATATTGATAGGTTATTTATTTTATTTAGCTGTGTTGTGATCTAAGAATCACAGAAAACGGAATATGCTTGTTATTAGTGGCGTGAAGTCAGAACTTTGTTTATGTTTTCGGAAAATTATGTACTTACTAACGTAAAGTCTATTTACTTTATTTCTTTTCCGAAATACACACTTACCTACTTGTTTTTAGATAAGATTCTATATCTAAGAAGCAATAATAAACCCTAGATTCAACGTGTATATGTAGTCTAAGTTAATGCTAGAAAAATGTTTTCTTTGCTCTTCTTCATGCATAATAGTAGGGGAGCCCAAGAGGGGAATTTTGGAATTACTCCAGCGCGGCAGATTAATGTAAAGGGGGATTCTTTGGACCCTGTAGAGTACCTTACCATAAATGAGCCCCGTATATTTGTGGGTCTGTCTAGGACAGCAGATCAGAATATTAGATAAATAAAATCGATCATCAGAAATAAGTACTCGAGCGCGTCAGATTATGGTAGAGTCATTTAATTACATGCTGAAAAGTGTACATTCAAATAATCTGACGATTTGACCGAGACCTAAAGGAGTTAGAGAGTTACAAACTTAAAAAACTCCAACTCCTTTAAACTCCTTTAAGCGCGCTATATAGCAATATTTATATAGGTACGCTTCAGACTAAAAAAATATAGTTTGAAGTCTGTAGCGTGCTATGGATTTATAGCAGTTTTGAACAACTCTAGTCGTCTTCCCAGTGTTCCATATATGTATAACATTACCTAACTAGGTATATAAGATTGCCTTAGGCAGATCGAGTTGCAAACTTGTTACTTAGTCGTTTTCTCTAAGCTTCGGTATTGAACTTTGAAAGTAACGAGATCAAGGCGTTCGAGCTATATTGATACTTACAATATTTTTCAAAACATGGTCAATACTTGTATTACCTATTGCAGTTAATAATTTCTCATGTTAATGAAGATGTTTGCCTTGCTTTTTATTCTTGGTGCTTATTTTATTTGATTTACTTAGGAAAAAATAGTATGGAATTGGTAACATTCGCTGGGAACTGTCAGTACAAGACTTGGGGCTTTCCATCATCGTTTAAAGCAGTATTATTTTAATATTGTTGACGCTCTTGTTTTAGAATTATAATCCTAATTATAGGGACGCTAAGGTGCATTATTAAAATAATCCTCCTTATGCGATGGTATAATAAGCCCCCTGTTACTATTAATTGCGTATGATATTAATCATGATTGGCGTAACAGAATGCTGCAGAACCAGTTACATTAAGGAACACCTTAAATACTTATACCTTTTAAGGGGTTTTTAGCGTGAGCACACACTGCGAATATTTACCGCGCGATTTTATCAACAGAAATCTGTAAATGAAAATTGTAAGAAGCTGCACGTATTCGTGAAAAATATTCACTTAAAAACGGTACATTCGCAGTGCGGGCTAAGCCTTACGATTGCGATCACGACTATCTACACATATACATGCACCAAAAGTTTCGTAATGTAGGGTTAGTAAGTTAATACGATTAAAACCGACCATAACTTCTAATTTAAATCTTTTTTAATCGAATAAATTTTTTAAAGGCCTTTTGAATCTACCGCTGGTTCGAAATGATATTCCTAACGAGAAGAGTTGCAAGAACCTCGGTGGTTGCTCTTTTCAATCAAAATTACAGTCATTATAAGGATACAAGTAACTGCAGTCCCAAGCATAGCTGGAGCGAGTCAAATCTATGCCCTTTTATCACTTGTATAATCTCATAGAAATGGGAATCCTCTTAAAATTTTCATATTTCTATGAAACCGACAGCGAACAGTGCCTGACTATCTTGTTACGGTATTTCAGACAAACTGACACTAGCCTGGATTTCCTTCTCTATTTATACCCTCGACTTCAATAAAAATACTCTAAATATAGAGTATTCAAACATTTTCCTTAAAGGCTATGTTGTGCTATTTTTTGTAAATGTTGTTTTTTTCAAGAATTGATTGGGTCATTACCTAGCATCAAGCCAGAATTACAGCTAATAAACATTAGATATATCAAGGTAGATATTTTAGATTAGTTTTTAAGTTTTCCTGTAGATATTATTGTTGTGGCAATGGTTTTGGGCCAATAGCGGATGAATGTTTTTAACTAAACAAAGTGATTGCGATCGTTACATGCCATTATTATGTTAACTTAATAATAACCACCTATAGAAGCGACTCCATAGAAAACTTTTCTCTAAAATTATAACATTGCGGTAACTAAGGACTGAAACAGTAACCGAAATAAGGGGTTTAAACGCTGTTTTTTGAAACTGTTATAAAACAGAAACACTTATAAAGTAACCCAATCAAGAAACGTAGAAACGATAACCAATCAATCTGTAACCTTTTATTTCTATCAAACTGCACGGTTTGACTACGCGTTCTTCTCACTTCAGTGGACTTTACACACACTGACACAACATGGCCATTTTTTCTTAAAACAATTTAAACCATCGATGCTTTCACGTTAGGTTCAAAGGACATTGACCAAATTCGCCTAAGAATCAACAAACGTTTGAAATATACCGTAACTTTTAGCCTATTTTATAACCGTTATTCCAAATATTAGAATTCAACGAACACTTCAAATTAATTAAAAAATTCTATTATGATTACTATACGTTTCCGTCTCTCGGTTAATAACCACAGATCAATAATTTATACGTTAAAATAATATACAATACCACCGCTTGAGCGCTAGATCCGTATCGTAAGAAACAAGACAAAAGCAGCTTAAAGTGCTAAGAGCGCTAGTATTCTGAATCTCGCAACTCCATATATTGAAAGAACAATAATTTCATATTTCTAACGCCATCTGTGAAGTTTTCGATGAACTATGACGATACTTGCATCCGTATTTATAACGCCATCTGTAATGTTTTCAATGAACTACCACGAATCTTGTCTTATCTACAAACTGTTTACAGCTCTATTACAATTGGACAAAGATGATATTTATTTGTTTACGCAGATTGATTGTGAAAGTTTAAATAACCTCAAAATTGAAAATATTTTTGGTAATAAGTAATTTCTTAGCAAGTGTCCGTTGTTTTAATCTGTTCTCAAGTATAAAAGGGTATTAATTTGAACCCAGTGATCATTGTTTTATGACGGTTGGTTCTTAGGCGAACTTTGTATGGGGACAGAACAATGTCCTTTGAATACGCGTCAACAGTAAATTTGGCAACGTCGCTATTTCGGTTACATTTTAAAACACTTTAAAACCCTTTTTTTCTGGTACAGATTCATTTCTGTTACAGAAATATTAGTGTTTTGGATTAACAGAATAAAAAACACATTCAAAATGGTTACAGCTTCGATTCTGTTACCCTTTCTTTCTGTAACACTTATATTTCTGTAACCTTTATGAATCTGTTTTTAGTCCCTGGCGGCAACGTTCAATAGGTATATAAATCTCAGTGATACATAAGTTAATACGTAGTTTACTAAAAACCAAGCTTAACAAATTTTAACTATAATGGAAATTGGACCCGTCAAAACAAACCAAACGAGCTCATACTACAAGGTAGTACTAGTAGCCATTGAAGAGTCCATATCATCAATCATCAAATCAGATTGATTTAAATTATTTTAACTAGAATTAAATCAAATTATGATGCCTGCGTCGATTAAGTTTTTTTTTATTCCCGCGGGAACTGACTAATTTTCCGGGACATAAAGTAGCCTATGTCCTTCCCTGGGATACAACCTATCCCTATAACAAATTTCATTATTTGATGAACTAATGGACCGTGCAAGCGTGTCAGACAGACATACAGGCATACTGTCGTATTTATAATATTAGTACGGATTACTGTCGGTATTACATGTATACGAGTTACGACTAGCCTAGAATAGTTACTATTATTAAGAAGTTACATTTCATTGTGCAACAATTTACTTTATTGGTTACTAACCAGTCTGGATGCACTGCACTCTTTATTTTTCTATTTAACACAATATAATATGTAAATAAGTGATTTAAACTATATCGGATTAGGTATGTGCTCGTTGGTTCTAGGGATGTGCAAGCATCAATAATAAATTACCCATTATCGAATTGAGTGATTTTGTGCGGAATTTTATTTTATGTGCATTTTTTATTGATACAAAAAATACAAAGTTTACCTGATTGGAAATTGAACTACAGTCTACACCTAACGATGTCTCATTTGGATGGCTTCAGCGATCCATTGCCCGTAGCCGCTTAAGCAATAAATGAACACTTTTGAGATCAATTAAGCATTAACGGTAGGCATTTATAGTAATAAATTCAGGTGAGAATTTGACTGCAAAAATAATTTATTTTAGTTGAAGATTATTTGTGTTGAAGATTATGTAAACGATAGGAGAACATGGATTTGATTCGCTCCAGCTATGCTTAGGACGAATAATAATGTTTTCATGAAAAGAGCAACCACCGAGTTTCTTGCTGGCTCTTCTCGGTAGGAATGACATTCCAAACCAGCGATAGATTCCCTCGACGATTCAAAAAGCACTAAAATGAATAAAGATTATCGTAAATACCTATATTAGATAATAAAACATTTAAAAAAACACTTCAAGTTTAATTGAATTGTAAATATTGACGTTTGAAGTTATAGATTTTTAAAAAAAGTTTATTGCTGTTTAGTATCGTTTTTAAATCATTTTAATCTGTAAAGTTACCAAAATCGCCGAGACCGATTCTCTTACGGACATCCGTACATAACTACGCTATCGCCCATCGCACATCCCTATTGCTGCAACTTTTTGCTACATAGTTGTATGGGTTTGTAAAACCGGTCCATAAACCATAATACTAAGACCCTCGCGACTAGCCCACGGTCTTTTATCGCAATATTCTGCGACTGTTGTGCGTTGGAGCAAAATAGATCACGTTACGATGGTCAGTTACACGTAATAAATGAGTATGTCTTTAGATTTCATTGAGACACTAAGGCTCGGACCCCGCGAAGGTAAGTCGTGCTTCTTGTACTAAGATAAAGATAATAATTTATCCTTTAGATTACATCGATAACTTGTCAATCCTTTGAAAATTGTTTTGTTTATCGTAGATATATATCAACTGATATCTTTGATTATCTTATGTTTTTCGTCATCCGTTAAAAGTTAGAGTTTTCATTTATTACCCAACAATTTAGTCCGGTATTCATGTGAACCAAGTTTGCCCGGAGTCATAATAATCAAGACTGCCATTTGCCCGCTATTTATGACCACAATACCTTGCTTAGTTTTCCCAGTGTTATAATTAGATTATTTTATTAGTTTTTATGTAATTTTCTCAGACTTAAGGAAACATTGTAGCCAATTCTGTAAAAACAATTTCTAAACTAAAATGACAGCTTTTAATTTAGTTCTGTTCCTTTCCGAAGGCAGTTTTATGAAAGGTTTAGCAAGATTTTTGATGCTATCGTTGCAATTTTGTTTAGAGATTGTGCACTACAGAATCAGCCCCAATTGCCTGGTATATTTGTAAACTAAGTATGATATTATATTGGCCCGGCATTGGCCCGGTATCATAATTAGGTAGCAACGTACTTGTTTATATTAGGTATTATTAACGCAACAAAATATTCGGCTTTACCGATTGCGTAATATTTATTTACGTTCATCAAATTTTGCAACTGCCTATGCCCTTTCGTTGCTTCGAGATTTACTGTTTACAGTAACCTGTGCGCTGGTAGTTCATTGCATTATTGACTTATTTATGTTAATTTACTTATTTATGTAACTAGTACAGTTTGAGAACAGTTGATATTTTAATATTTGTTTAAATTGTTATGATTTAGTGGTAGATAAACAGGTAGTATAATTGATTAGCTAGACAAGTTTTCAATACTGTCTAGAAACATTTTTGCTACTTGGCATGATAAATATAAATCGTATTCGTAAAATATAAACTCACGTAGGTATTTTGCCGCAAAAAGTTTTGAATTAGTGAAATAAGTGTTCACCAATAATTGGTGATTTCTAATACTAACTTATTATTAAAAAAAATATAATGATTCATGCATTTATTATTTTTGAGTTAATCTCGTTTTTAATTTTAACTGAAAACATGCAAACATAAGGGGTCAAACGTCTTTATCAGTAAAGACTAAGTAAACAAAAGCAACAGGTGTGTAGGTACAGTATATAATTATTATAAACAATGTAACACATAATATACTTGCTGTAACTATAACTTCGATTAAAGTTACTGACTTACTGTAAAAAAGTGTATCATGTGTGCAATTCACCCACAGCAGAAGTGAAACTTCAGAAAAGTTGCCTACGAAAGAATGAGATATATAAAACTTGTATTCTATCTCATTCTCTCGCAAGCCAAATCCTATGTATGTTTGTTTTTTTTTTGGGGTCGCTTTTTCGTTTAATTCTTTCGTTTTATTGAATTTTCAAATGACAACCATTCTAAACAAGTTTCACTTAATAAATTTGTATACAAAAACAATGTTCAAAAATATGACGAATATTAACCAAATGACTGGTACTTAGGTAAATAACGAAAAGATACCAATTATCATGAACATTTTTATCACTCTAAAGTCTAAATTACTATTGTACGTTTAAGAAAACATTCTAGCAGTAAAAATAAGGAAACTTAAGCAAAGCAGGACAAAATATAAATAACTTAGGTATAAGATTATCCTCTCGAGATATAGACTCCCCATTATACACAGAATGTCCTGAATTGTGGTTAGCAAATGAAATCTCTACATTTTTATATGGGGATGATAACATACTTCTAATAAACTGCCTCGTTGGTCTAGTGGTTAGCATGTTTGACTGCGGCCGAGGAGGTCCTGGGTTCGAGTCCCGGGTCGGGCCATAATTAAGTATCGGGTTTTTTTGATTAGAAATTCCCAGTACTAGCCCGGAGTTAGGAAGTTGGCGGTGTTTCACCCCCCTGCCTCGGAGAGCACGTTAAGCCGTCGGTCCCGGTTAGTCGTTAAAGCCCGCCATTATAATTTTTGATTTAAGAGGGCATATTCGATGAAAAGTTAGAGCCCTTGTTGAGTGGAAGTGATCTAATTTTTTTTCTCATCTGATACCTAGTGTCTGGACAGTGGACACGTTAACTAATAACTTATCTAGTTCTCTAATTGTATTTATCCTAGTAAATGTCTAATCATTAATAATATTAGTTTAAACCTTAAACCATTTTTTTATTTTAATGATCTTAGCTAAACCTCAAAGCAAGTAGATGTTTGTGGAAGAAGTAGGTAAGTAATATAAGCTTATTTAATCCTGTATAAAAATAAACATGAAAAAAAAACAAAAAAGAATAAAAAAGAGATGTGTTAATAATATCAAATTGCTATAGGGGAAATCCAAAATAATAAAAAGACTAAAAAAATAAGTATGCAAATTATTTATAAACAGAATTCCTAAACTTTGCCTCGTCATAATTCAAAAATAAAAATGTAGGTTTGTAACCTACCTAGGTATTTGTCCGCTTGGAATGTTGACTTCTTTTAGATTATTTTCGTCATGAATTTGTATACTAGGTGAAATTAAAAAACAAAAGCAAATAATATTATACTACACATATAATAATATTATACTACATAGATTAAAACATGAACAAAATATTATCAAATACCTCAAACCTAGTTCACTGTTCACGCATCTCTCAGCAAGCCTTAGCGATATTATAATTCATTTACTTATAGTATTTAATGAATGAACATTATATAAAGTGATTTGTTAACATTACTGTTCTGTATTTATTATGTGTACTGTACTGTACGTGCATATATTTTTTGAGTTTATCTTATCACTATCAGTAGGTATCACCCATAGAATAACATTTTTCTTGCGCATTTTTTGATCGTGATCCATGTAGAAACAATCTCGTAAACTTGAGATTCTAGAAGGTCATAATAGGTTTGTTGCTTTTGCTGCGCTGACGCAGTGTGTGATTGAAGGACAAACGAACAAACCAAAGAACAAACACACTTTCGCATTTATAATATTAGTATGAAGTATGACGCTATCTCTGTAAAGCCAAAGCACACGTACCTATTAAATTTTTCTTTACAGTAGGTACCTAATGAGCACGTTTCACATTAATATAAAAATATTATTTTTAAATATTATATTGATTGTGGTGTGCAGTTGCAATCATTTAAAAAATGTTGTTGATGACAATGGGATAATATTATGTAAATCATAGAATTTATAGAATAAATACATAATTTAAGCTCCATATGGAGCGTTATATTAAAACTGACTATTGCTGATTAATGTATAACTAGCTGAAGCCCGCGACTTCGTCCGCGTTGTTAAAGGTTTTTTGATTCCTCCTCCTGCCGGGATAAAAAGTAGCATATACACTCTCCAGGTTCTCAAACATACAACAAGACAACTAAGACAACGAGTCATAATTAAAAAAATTTAAAAACACGACTGCCCTGCCAAAAACGAAGTAAAAAGTTTAAAATCTAAATTAACCTAGTTAGAGAATCTTATTCACATTTTTATTAAATGATATTTTTTTGTGAATCACTGGATATTGAACTATAATGTTGTATATTTTTGGAATCTACTCATTATTTTCTAGATGATCATAATATACTTAGTTAATCTCATGTTCGAATATTTTTTTCAACTTTAGTCTTTAATGCGGGACCATGGTCACCCCATCAATTTTTTCTTTAATTTTACTAGCCTATGTCACCCGGAATAAGCGAGGGATTCTAACGATACCTCATTTATCAAAATCGGTTTAGGCGTATAGAAGTTATAGTGGAATATACAAACTCACATACATACATAAATATATGAACCCTGAAAACAATATACTCCTTTTTTCAGGCAGTCGTATAAAAATCACGTCGATCCGTTGCCCCGTTGCGTCGTGATTGAAGGACAAACCAACAAACAAACACAGTTTCGCATTTATAATATTAATATGATATATGATTATGAATCAATGCTTTTATTGTACCTACTCCAGTTTGTAGCATTTATTTTCCAGCAATTCTTAGTAGTCAATAAAATTTCAATATTATAATATAATATTCCAATAAATTTAATATTTATTTAAATAAATTTAGAAATATTAACAAAATATAATATTCAATTGGTTTCAATCACAGTAAAAAAAGGCAAAATTGGCAGCAAAATATAGGAAAGTGGGCCTCTAACCAGAGGAACAAATATTCAATAAACAACAACTAATTAACAGTCATTGTTTGTTCGATGGTAATTAAAGCGTCGTTACATCTATTGACAGAGACTGAGTAATTAGTAATTATACCCATTAACATGTATAATTCATGTTAATCCAAGCGGAGACTACGTTGTTACTAGTAAGTAATCGTGGCTTAATAAAAACTTAAGTAGGTACTAGGGACCCGCTATTTTCCGCATTAATCATGTCATTATATTTATTATATGTCAGACAAAGTTGCCCGATCGTTGCATTGGTATTCAGTAGTCTAGAAGTTTTTTTTTTTCTTTATTAAGGTAATTTTTTAAAAGGCAACCGCCGTGTTTTGAATTTGATAATAACAATAAATATAATAAATGAATTTCGCAGAGTGTGCTCAGGAATTATTCCATTAAGTTCCAGAGCCCTCACAATTTTGCTATTGGACCGCTAGGTATATTCCCTGCATAGTCGACATTCCAGACATACGTGCGAAGCCATTGGTTTCCTCTTTTATATATTAGGTCTCTTTTTTATGCAAAGAATATCATTGATAATACGTGATACGCTAGGAATGTTTTAACGCAAGCGTACTCTACCTTATAAGACAGCTTTACTACTAGGATGAGTTAAACTAATTGTTAGCTAGTGTCGTACGAAGATTATTTACGATATTTTATCACGAAATAGGGATCAAACAAGAGGTCCACAAATAAATTAATATAAAAAAAATCGAACTTAAACTACATAATTCATACATTAAATTACTGGCAAACGGTTTCAAGGTGATATCATGTTTATTTAATATATTTAAAAATATCTGAAGGTCTAATGAGCCTTAAGATGCCGAAATAGGGGACACTTACGTTAGTGCAATGTGCAGTAGGGAAAGGGCAACAAGCCTTTACGTGGGTAGTTGTATAAATACTCGTAGATAAGATAGGTTTCATCTGTGCTGTGCTTTATAAATATGCTAGTATATACTAGCAAACCTTTATTCTGTGGTCTATTTTCATAATTTTTATTAATCGCTTATTTACAGATAGAAAATAAATTAAGATGATGTATCAGCTGTTATTCTTGGCCTCAGCGGCACTTCTTGCTGCCGGGCACGGCGTTTTGGTGAGCATTATATTTTTTTTAATTATAATTCGTTTCTCTATAATTCTAACTTCTATAAATTTAACTCATCATACCGCGGGAATAAAAAAAAATCTTAAACGAACGATGATGCCCGCGAACGAAGTTGCGGGCAACAGCTAGTTATAACTATAAATACCTATATCACTGACTGTAACTCACTAGATTTTGTCCAGAAAATGTCCGGCTAGTTTCCAACCCGTCCGGGGCCCTTAATTATGAGCCTGTTCGCGCGACGCTGCAAAACTAGTGCGTTACAACCGGTGATATATTTATAGTTACAATATGTCAATATCACTCACGATAGTTTAAATGTTAAAATATGTCTATTATTTTATGATACTAGCTGATGCCCGCGACTTCGACGCGTGGATTGAGGTGCTTTGGTTGCCGCAGGAACTCTTTAATTTACCGGAATAAAAAGTAGCCTATGTTCTTCCTCGAGATGTAAATGAAAACCGTTCGAAAAGATGAACCGTTTAAGCGTAGCAGACAGACAGATAGTCAGACATACTGTCGCATTTGTAATATTAGTATGGATTTAGAGGTTTTATTTTTTTATCTTCAGGACCACACCCACGTGGCAAGTACAAGTCAGCAAGGAACACCTTTACGCGCAGTGGCTCGTCTGGCCAGCCCGGACGGTCACGACGTCCACGGCAATGTGACCTTTACGCAAGAGGGGGATAAGGTCCATATCCTTGGACACATCTACGGCATGCCGCCAGGAAAATATGGGTTCCATGTCCACGAATCCGGAGACATCACTGGAGGATGCCTGTCTACTGGAGCGCATTTCAACCCTGAAAACGTAAATTGACAATTTCTTGAGAAAATTATCAGTTGCTCAAAATGGAATTATAAAAAAAATATATAGAAAAGTTAGATTAAACACGGTACCAAAAAAGTTTCTAGATTTGCCTTTGCATAAATTTAATTATTGTATTATAAAGCATATGTTAAGTCGAGGTTATTATAGTTATTAAACTATTGATGATTATCTTAATGATAAAGTTGCATGGAAGCAACCGGCTTCGCATTCATCAAGTCATACTTGTTACGTAACGTATATGTATTGTATATTATTACAGAATGTAACATTTTGCTTTGTATGATAAGAGCAACTGCTGAGTTTTTGTCGGCTTATCTCAGAAGAAACTCATTCCGAACTGGTGGTAGAGTCAAAACAACGTATTTCGTAACATAAAAGGCACCTGTATGCCCTGAATGAAATAAACAAAGAATCACAAGTAAAAAATATCACTTGCTATAACGGAGAAGGAAAACATCGTGAGGATATATGACATACCTGAGAGTTCTTCATAATACTCGCAAAGGTGTGAAAAGCCTGTAAATCCGTACATTGCTTTTTTGTCATCTAATTAGCAATTAGTCTTCAGGTTTTTCAGACTTACAGCTTCTACTAATTGCCCAAACTACAATTATTAGATTTTGAGTCCAAACCCTTAACTGGACATTACTGCATTATTTTCAGCCTTAGTTGTTATGTTTTTACAACGCACCAGCATTTCAAATATCATGATACCATTACAGAAACAGCACGGCCATCCCGAAGATGAGAACCGTCACGTGGGAGACCTCGGCAACATTGAGTTTGACAACGAAAGCCTAAGCCACATCGATTTCTACGACGGCGAAATCTCTCTAGTTCCTGGATCCAGCCATAACATCGTTGGCAGGGCTGTCGTTCTTCACGCCATGGCTGATGACTTCGGAAGATCAGACCACCCCGACTCCAAGAAGACTGGCAATGCCGGTGGCCGCATCGCTTGCGGTGTTATTGGCATCCAGTAATTTCCTAATTGTTAACTTAAAGCTAGTTCCCAAGTTCCAACGCATACATCTTCGATTCAATTACAAGATCACGTCTTAAAAAAGGTTAAAACCTATAAGATAGGAATGCAGAAATAAATGGGTTCTTATTAATTTTTAAGATCTTCATTACTTATGCTGCCTTTGATTTTGGTCAAAAGATTGACAATTTTCAAGTTATTTCGTATACAAAATATATTTATTAGCGTTTCTGTCTTCAATCCTAAATCTCGTGTTTGAACTTTGAAGACATTTTCGAATTTGAGCATTGAGTTCGGAAATGTTTTTGGGATCTGTTTTATTACTTTTCAAGGTAGTTTGAAGAGCATCGTGATCCTATTTTTGTATTTATTTTTAAATTTTTCTTTTTAAGTAATAAAACAGGTCGATAATCAAGTAGATGCAGCTAGTTTTTGTTTTTTAATATACCTAGTTGGATAAAGTTTTTTTTAATTATTTGGCTTTGTTTCTCTCTTGTCCCCTCTCCGATTTAGATTTATGAGGCTGAGGCCCACTCGCACGGCCGTTAAAATATGTTCTGAAATAAATTTTCTATACCTGTCTTTTTCGTGTCAATCCCAGAATAAATTTTAAAATCCATTGGCCATTCATGTATAATTTTAGTATGGTGTCGGCATAAAAAAGAACTCCAAATCAGTTCAGTCACATGCCCGTTGCCCACATGAATAATTTTCAAAATAGAATAGTGTAATAATAGATAAGCTTTTATAAAAAAAACACGAAATGAAGATTTTGAACCAGTAAGCGAATTCTTATCACTATGGAATCTAGCACTGGTATCGAAAGCTTTTCATATCGAGAAGAACCAGCCTAATAGGTACGGTCTACTCAGAAAATATTAAGGCTCATGATTCCCCCGGGAACTCCTTTATTCTCCGATAAAAAGCCCTGGGATGCAACCTATCTCTAGATAAAGTTTCGTCTAAATCAATTAAAAAGATGGGCCATGAAAGCGTGGCAAACTGATAGACACATTAGTGCCTTTCCAAAAAAGATGTGCTACGTAGCTAAGTTACGGATGTGTGTCAAATCCACCAACAGGAATGCTTGATTTTCGTAACTACGAGCTAGCTATATTAAACGCATCTTTGCATGGATGATAATTACCTATTGGTTTATCAACTTAAGAGTAACTAAAATGGCTTTGCAACTTGTAATGCATGCCGGGCTTTAATTTGTCACTAAGAACACCGTTTTATTAAATAAATACTGAAATATTACGTACGCTTTGGGTACAACGAGCAATAGTAGCTTATTAATAAGAATACGATCATACTTTCAAAAGATTGATTGAGGATGACCCGGTCACCGACTAAAACTAACAAGAAAGAATCATGTAAATAATATTACGCAGATCAAACAATAAAATCACCAACATATCTAGTCGTTTTTTAGTACCTATGAGGAAATGTCGTTGGAAAATATTGAACCACACGTCCTTATAATGACCACTTAGTAACCTTTTGGAATCTGTACGCTTAGTCTAAGTTTTATTCGATTGGTTGTTTATGAATTCGAAAACATTAGCATCGAAATAAAATGGATCCAAAAGCCCTTGATTTAAAGTCATAAATTCAGTACGTACAACTGATTTTAATTTGGAAACGTGTACACGTTAACTTAAATGAATGCATAATTGCATATACGAAGTGGATCTCTAAATTAATTACATTAAGGTTCATTTTAATTTGACGCTAATGTCATCGAATGCTTATACGATTAATCGAATAAAAACTTAAAGTAAGGGTACAGCATTTGCACTGCACTTATTGAACTCTGACGTTGTTTTCGACGGGAAAAATTAATAACTATAGACGAGATTATGCATAAAACTGCGAATTATATACCAGCGTGTCGTAACGAGTCAGAGGCATATAAGTTTCATACATAGTTCAAGGCCTACCCCTTACAAAATATATTAACCAAAGTTAAACTACACGACAGCATCGACTTGCGCCTCAGGGATCATACGAGCGGCACGTTTAAAAATTAACAGTTATTTTATTTGTAAATTGTCAGGTAGTGTCCTGTTCGACATAAATTATCAGGTAGGGTACTACTTGATAATTTATGTCGAACAGTCGAACCCTAACCCTACAAGAAAGAGACAAGAAAACGTAAATAAAATGAATATTTCAAAAATTGACACTCAGAACATTGAACGGTTCAAATCTGTCGGCAGTTTAAAATCTATCGAGATTTATCTATCGTTAGATTGCAATCTGGCAGTTTTTGCAATTTTGCGGTGACATATTTATGAGCCCTTATCGTCTCTTCTCTACTGATATCGGAAGAAATAACTCGTTGAAATGAGCTTTGGAGAGGCAGGGAACAAATCTTACTCAGGAGACAACGAGCTTTTCCTAAACATAAAATATTCTTTAAAAAAAATATGATAACGATAGATTGAGATCTATAGAAAGTACCTACTTAGACTATAATAAGATTTAAATAAGAGTTATAACGGAGCAGTTATATATCTAACATCATAGAGGTGGTAACTATGAATGAGCATTAATGTAACCGTGACTATTTAATGCTCGTTATATGCTCCTCATAATATATGAGTAGCCGTAATATGCACACTTTGCCACTCTCTCTCTGTCGCACAATATAACATTTTCAATGATTGTGAAGTTCTTAGTATACTAATGACAAATGTGGCTGATCTAGTCTTTTTGACAATAAAATTACAAACATTTTAGACATATAAATTATTAAGAAATATAATACCCACTTTTTGATAATGGCGAGGAAAAATACTAAGTTAGTTTTTTTGGCCATTTTCTCTATCAAAAACTCAAACAAATAAGTCTTAGTCCTCTATTGATCTTATAGAATATGTAACTATACATACCTCTCAGTTAATAAAAAAATATAAAATATATTTATATTTGATAGCATAAATTATAAAATAATAGTAAAAATATATTAAATGAATAATAAAATAAAAATAGTATAATCGACCTAGATGAGGAACGATCTTGCATGTCACCAGAGCGATTTCCGTCAATCGGACCGATCGCCAGGGGACGAAGCGAGTAGACGACGCGACGCAAGAAATAATGCGTGGCTGTAGTAGTGAGCGCGGTGTGGTAGTCTTGGCCGCCAAAGCGCACACTATGTCAGGGTCTTCTCCTCCTCATGATGGCGCGATTGGGAAGCAATTCATAGAATTTTAATATTTTATTATGTGCAATTAATGAAGCATTTCGAACGCATTACATCGTTGGATGCTGTCTAATGTAGGGAGCTTTGGACTATGTGCCTCGTGAACCTGTCTTGGAGAGTATCCGACGATACTTGATCTACCTATGGTGGATCTATATACATACTTAAAATACCACATACTTACACGTATTATAATCACATATCAACCACTATCGCAGGTTGAGTTGGGCACTGTGGAATATAAGCTACTCGCTTCGGCGATGCCTCAGCACAGCTGGTTCTGCCTTGATGTCTACCTAGTTGGACGTTAAGAAGGGACTGGTTTGTTGTTATACCAGAGAGCTTGTTGACTTTTGGTATTCTATGAGACTTATTAGTCCACGCATTAATATGCCTCTTGGGATACCAAGGGAGGGAAGAAGCCTACCGTTGGTGGCGGGGCGGAGCCAGCCAACCATCATTTATTTTTTAGAAAAGTAAATGATGCCATTCATAGCATCTTCCTTATCTTATAAAAGGAAGATGCTACCACTAGGATTAGTTCGTTTCACGGTGACCTTATGGAACAACATTTATGTTGTTAAATAAGATATTAATCTTAACCCTGTGTTAAAACTTATAGTATAATATAAAATGTCTCACTCTTATAGTCAAAACATAAATGTCTCGAAGTATGATATGATCATTTAATGATCCTATACATAATGACTGACTCACTTAGTGTATGTGCTAAAGAAGTAAGGTTCTTTGAACGAGCAAAGCGCAGTATACTTGAACTGAAGCAAGGCAGTATTGAATCAATACAACACGCGTGTAAAACGCGTGTCATTGTTTAGAGATGAATCAATACTCGAACACGCGGGTAAATCGCGTGTCATTGGTTAGACATGAATCAATACTCGATCACGCATATTATTATAATTCATATAATCTCGAACTGAATTTACACATTGAAATTAATCAATGCTTGAACGCGTTTATAGATTTTTATAACTCGAACACGCTTCTAAAGCCAGTCATATGTAAGCTAAATTTCATCTAAATTAGTATATAATCAAGTCGTTGGGTTGATTGGACTCGAAGCTTCCGAAACTCTAAAAGATCGTGGTTTATTATGGACGCAACGATGTATGAGGGTCTTACTGCTAGATGATTCACGTGCCATTCTAAAGAAATATTCAATTTTATTGGTAGAGTAAGGTGTAGATTCTTAGGGACCCCGGCAGTTTAGTTACAAATGTCATAAGAATTTAGGATTGCACGTTCTCGGTTAGGTGGGCACTTTTTAATTCTATCCTCATTTTCTTTTTTCTCTTTTCAGGAGTCCCATTTATGGCTGGGAGCGGAATGCTGCCTCGTCTAGCAAATACTGGGTTACTTCGATCATGCTTGTCTTCCTGTCAGCTATATCAATGTTACTACAATAACTTAACTTTTTCTTGAATAATTGCTATAGTAATTCTAATTTAAGTTTATCTTTCATGTTTTTACTCTCCTTAATTGGCGACTTATAGAGAAATGTGGAGAGAGAGAGAGAGATAGAGTTGTATAAGAGCGACTAGTAGATATTTATTTTAATTTATTAATTTAAAGTTACTAATGTAGGCGGGAACTTCACTTAGCATCATTTCTTTTCGGGGTATTAAAGTCGCAGCAGCCTACCTATTTGTATGACAAATTAGAGTGGTTAAGAACAACCAACACAAGGGCAAATAGAGCATGGACCCTAAAAATGCCGCGACATTTTAAGGCTGCCTTCCGGGGCAGTTTTAAATTTGCGGCTACGAAATGTTGGAATGATTTGCCACAACAGGTATGGCACATGCTGAGTGAAGAGCATTTTGGGGATCAAGTCTAATTTTGCCATTTTTTCTTCTTGTAAGCCTGTTTTTTTGTCTGAATAAAGATTTCTTTCTTTCTTTCTAATGTCCAATAACATTGCTGGGTCTTATCTTATCAGCTATTATGTGTTATTATTAATATAATTTTAAATAGTTTTAATTAGACCTTATTAAATGATTATTCTTACTTCAAAAGTAATGGAGACTTTTAAATTTTACTGATAGCGCAGTAGACTAAGTCGCGGAATATACACGAGAGGCGGGGGCGAGGTGCGGGCGAGGTGCAGACGCGGCGCGCGCGCTCCTCCGATTATATTATGTTTCGTATAAAATCTGTGCAAGTGACGGGATGCCA
Organism: Erebia palarica; assembly: GCA_964035005.1. NCBI lineage: Eukaryota > Metazoa > Arthropoda > Insecta > Lepidoptera > Nymphalidae > Erebia > Erebia palarica. The sequence continues at coordinate 42,850,212 of OZ035983.1, forward strand.
GGTATACAGAGGCGGCGAGGCGCGGACGCCGCTTTCATACTTCCAAGGCCACACCGCCGCCACACCGCCGCCACACCTGCTGCACCCGCTGCAGCTGTGTGCGCCTCTCGTATAGTCCGCGCCTAATAGCTTCTGTTGCATTCTTATGTCAGTAATTTGAGTTTGCTTCTACAGCCAGTGTATTTAAGCTTAGGTATTGATAACGAGATATTAGTAATTTATTTTTTTATAAGATTAATTATGAAACTATCCTATGCTTAATTAAACGTTTAACATTATCAAAATACAACCAAGTCCTGCAACCACGAGTCAAACGTCTTGACAGTTCCTGAGATGGTCCTTGAGTTCACTCTACCTGTGGTACTTAAACTGAAGATCTCAGGGGTAGGTAGTATATACCTACCTATTCAAATATAAATAAATTTAATAATAAAATGGTGATTCATTTGACGCGTAAGTATCTTAGTTTAAGTCAAAGAATTTGGTGGTGCACCATGTTATTATTTTTGAATAGTTTAATAATATTATTAAAATAGCAGTTATAATTTATTGCAGACAGTAAATTACTTATGAGCTAAAAATTATACAATAATTAAAAACATGCAATCAACAAACTAATGTTTTATTTGATCCGGTGCGCGCGGCTTCGCGGGTTGCCTTGCCTTGCATTCACGCTGAATATAACTAGCTGATGCCCGAGACTTCGTCCGCGTGGATAAGGTTTGTTTGGTTCCCACGGGAACTCTTTAATATTTCGGGATAAAACGCCTATGTGTTATTCCAGATTATAATCTATCTCTGTGCCAAATGTCATCCAGATCCGTTTAGCCGTGCGGCTGTGATAATAAATAAGTGAGTAATAAACATCGATCCATCCATCCAAACATTCGCACTTAAAATATTAGATATACCTACGGTTAAAAATACACGGCTATTATACTAATTTGTTCCACCCGCCATCTTGGAATTATTCATCAGAGGCCCAATTGTTTAAGCAAATCATAATTATTCGACAGCTTAAAATGTTTAAACGTTACAACGTACGACAGCTAAGTTACCTACTCTGTTTAATTAATGAGTATAAACATGCTTTTTGACGTGCAGGCAGGTATCTATGGACTCCAATCTCCATAAATAGGTCGGATTATTCGTTTGACAAACGATTACGATTTCCATACACAATCGAGGGCAGATCTTCACAAAATTCAGTTGATAGCATAAATATAAACCTAATAGCATAAACTTGGTTATAATAGGAACAAATTTACAAAAACGGATAAACGATAGAAGCAAGCGTAACTTAGGGGAAGTCTATGATCTATGAATCTATCTAGTAAGGTTTCAGCGCTCAACACTGCGCCAAGGAGGTCGTCGCCTCGTCTTTCGTCACACAAATCACACAATCACAATTTAAACACAAATCTCTAGTCTACCATGAGTCTATCAATAAAATCAATGAGTTTTCGTTTGAAAGTCATATCGAAACAAAGGCAGCTTGCCACAAGGGATGGGAAAAGACATATGTTTTCCCATGCTCCACATTCCTTTGTTTTGTTCCAGAGGAAAAGAGGTTTGTTTGCGGTGTGTATTTTCTTATCAATTAGATAGCCGGGCCGGAGGCAGCCAAAACAGAAACTCTAGGGGCTTTTAAATACGTACAAATGATTACTACAAATACAGTGTACTGTGTAACGATCGCAATTGGTTAGATAACTTCCGCAGTAGGCCAGAATCCATTGTGACAGCTAGTTTTTTTTAATTCACTACAAGTTAGCCCTTGACATCTCACCTGATGGTAATTGATGATACAGTCTAAAATGTTAAGGGCATGGCAGTTATATTAAACCTAATCGGTTTCTACACGACAGCGTAACGGAACGCTAAATCGCTTGGCGGCTCGTTTTTGCCAGTAGGGTGATAACTAGCCACGGCCTAAGTCTCCCACCAGGCCAGACCAGAGAAAATTCAAAAATTACAAATTCCCAAATCGACCCTCCCGGGGATCGAACCCGGGATGTCCGCACATCTATCCGCATTCCGCATGGGCCTAGGATATTTTCTCAGGAAACACATTGTTTTAAAAATAATTAATTTTTTGTTCAACCATATTTAATTTTTAATAGGTAGTCTTTTAATATTAGACAGAAGGTGACAAATTATGACTAACCATTAATAGACAATAATTAAAAAAAACTAAATACAAAACGAACGCTTTTCTTTAAAACTTATTTGTTTCGTTTTTCATTTCATCGAATTTTCTAATCACGATTCTAAAGAAGTTTCACTTCAAAAGGGTGCTAGTACCATTTTAATTCCCTAAAAGTTTATTCAATTAAACATTTCCCAGGAAACAAAAATTACCCATGACTAAACGAATAAGCCCCGCGATTTGAAAGCTACACAACAACAATAAACCGCGTTTAGCTTATCACTCGATCGTACCCGTTAATGACCACGGGGTGAATGCAATGATCGATATCCCACCACCTCATTTTGCGCCACCACGTCGTCGCCACCAAACAACTGTAGGGATCGCCGTGGTGAGAAATGAATAGGTAAACAAAAACAATGAAAGTAAGACTACCGGGTCACATGACGTAATGATCGATTTGGGCGGGCACCATTTGTGGTCATCACATCAATTTAAAAGCAATCATATCTAGGGCTGTTTATCACTCTCAGGTGAATGATTAGATCGATAAACCACCTCATCCAGCGTTGCCACGTCACAGCCACCTGAAAACACCAGCGATCATCTTTTAAGAATTTAACTCCTCCACATATCGCTCCATCGTAGCCAGTAACCGCCACCGGTATAAACTACCTTCTGCTATCCGGTGTAGCCCCACATCATCTTCATTGGATAACTCCAGCGATCGTCGTGGTAAAAACTTTAAAAGGTAAACAAAAAGTTTGCTCGTGCCGCTTTTATAACTCGATCGTTGGGAGTAGTAGACCACCAAGTGAATGCAATGATCGATACTTTCCCTACCTCATTCTACGCCCTCACGTCATCACCACCTGGCCACTTCAGCGATCATCGTGGTAAGAACTTTAAAAGGTAAACAAAAAGATTGCCCGTTCCGCTTACCACTCGGTCGTAACCAGTAATTACCACCGGGATGTTCCACCTAATTTCGTACCCCCAGGTCGTCTTAGGCTGAAAGGCAGGTGGTCAACAGGTAGATAGTAGGGGTTTTAGTCGGTATGAGTCTGACACTACCCGAGCGGTAGCCCATGAGGATTTTCCCTGCGGTATGAATCCAAAAAAATATGTTATCTTCACCGGACAACTCCAGCGATCATCGCGGTAAGAACTTTGTAAGGTAAACAAAAAGATTGCCCGCTCCGCTTGTCACTCGATCGTGGGCGAGTAATGACCACCAGGTGAATGCAATGATCGATACTTTCCACCTCATTCTACGCCCCCACGTCATCGCCAGCGGACATCTCTCCAGCGATCATCGTGGCTTGCGTGAGTGGTACCAATTCATAACTTTTTTTAGTAAGTACAATTTAGCCCTTGACTGTCATATCACCAGTTGGTAGTGACAAGTGACTGCAATCTCAGATGGAAGCAGCTTAACCTGGAAAGGATTTAATGGCAGTTTTTATCAAACCTTTAGCTTTATCTACTTCGGAAATTGTTTGGAGGCATATAGTTGTCGGTAGGGTGGTAATCCCCAGATCAGACAAAAGTTAATCAAACCCAGGATCATTCTTTGAATTCACCCTACTAAATATTTTCAAAGGTAAGATTTCTATCGATGGTTTCTGGAAAGTAGTTGCTGTCAGATCACGAATTCAAGCTCCAGGAGCAAAAGTTCTAAGCTAAAGTTCCCCAGTCTTGCATCGTATCAAACGTCTGCCAATCACCCATTACCGTAGATGACTGTTCCGGTAGACTTCTGATATGATCATAATATAGAGTCCTAACTTCAAAAAAATCTATATGGGTGAGGAACATTAGCAGTATACGCTCGAAAAAACAATCACTATTAAAAGTTTCTCAACTTTTGCTAAGAGGACAGAGGATAAGAAAATGTCAACCCTTTGTGTTCATACTTTACTTCATCACTCATCTTCTACGCACATTTAAGACAGTAATTAAAAAACTTCCAAATGTTTTGTATAACTTTTGAACTCTTAAACTGAATTTCAGACAATAGAAGAAGATTCAAGAGTGTCAGCGATTTAGAGGATTGAGATCACGACAAAGTTAAGTTATCGGTGTGCAGGACCATGAAGCCTAGAAGCATTCGTTGTATGAAGTTCTTTCTGGCTCTGTTCAACATAGCTTTCATAGTGAGTGTATCGAGCGACCCTTTTGAATTTAAATGGTCTGAAATCACGAGTTTTATTTAATTTGCACGTATTTTTTCATTATTTACAGCTTTCAGCTTTTAATCGGTCTAATGTTCCACGATTTTTTTATGCTTACCGTTGCAAAGGTAACTTTGTACCATGTAATTTATGAGTATAATATAGCATCAATACCACCCTCTGAGCACCCATGGTTATTTTATCTGAGATAAGTACCAAACAAGCAGTCTTCGAATTCTCGAAACAAGCAATCTCATAAAAAATATGTACTTTTTAGTCTCTATCCTTCTTAAGGCGTTAGCAAAGTTTGTCTGAGAAACCAATGCACGGTGGAAAAGACACCCTTCACTTTGTACCTACCACAAAGCAGATTGATAAATTGCCTACCGCACTGGAAAGCGATAATTTTACGTAAAGTCGGTCAGTTTGATATCTGAATGAACATTAATTATTTTCATCAACTTCAAGGTAGTCCTTGGCTGCGATCTTGCAAGGTGCGGGCTAACGAGTTAAACCCCTACCTCTAATCGGTTTCTACACGGCATCGTACCGTAACGCTAAATCACTTCGCGGCATTTTTGAGTGTATATTGTTTCAATATCCTACTTTTCCCAATATGTATATGACAGGCTGTTTTTTTTCATACAGCTCTTTGGCCTTGTCCTCATGGCGATCTGCGTGATCAACATGCGTGAGCGCAAGTCTAGGCCCGAACAGCAGTCAGCCTTGTCCCGAGGAGTTCTGGCCTTCCTCATTACCCTGGCCCTTGGCCTGGTATTGACGGCCATACTGGGTTGCATTGGCTCTTTGAGGGAGAACGTTAAGATTCTGTATGTGGTAAGTAAAACAACGTCTCAGTCCCGAGGAGTTAAATTTCTTCATTGTTGATTAATCTGGCCTTTAACCTGGCGTAATGGCCACACATGGTGGCATTGGCAATTTGAGGCACGCTTAATTCGGTAGGTATGTGGTATGTTGAGTATAAGGTTTATCTCGAGGAGTTAAAACTTTTGCTTTTGGACTGGTACCTAATCCATTCATCAGCCTACTACTGGCCTATAGGCATTTGAGAGCGCGCCACCAAACATCGCAAGGAAAATAGAGGTCTGGTAAGGTCACAGGGTAAGGTAGTTATTAAACCTGTAAAATATATAAAACCAAGTTTTTTTAGATGTTATAACTGAACTAACAAAAATCTCTAACCGATATTTCCGAACAAAGAAAACTCCATACCATGAAAATCAATATAAATCGAGTGTCCATTGCTCATAAAATATGTAGGGAATTTGTGGCCTTCATTGATTGATCCGTTATTGTTATGTTATTACTGTATAATTTGTTTCACTTTTGTGTGACTTAAGTACTTATGTCCTTATGTACAATAATTTCTGTAAAACTGTATTGTGTTCATTTTTTTGGCAATTGTGTTTTCAAGAAATAATTTGGATTTTACTTTAATGTAAATATTTAAAATATTAAGCACGTTCTTTGAATCCATACTAAGATATTTGAAGAAATTGTGTCTTGATGATGGTGGCTTTCACCGATCTGATCAACCGATTTTGACAATAATCTAAGAGTTACCACGGGAATTTTATTTTTATTTATACAGCTTATTAACGTCCCAATGCTAGGCGCAGGCCTCCACTCTCATAGGAGAGAGGGAATTAGAGCTTAGACCCACCACGCTCCTCCAATGCGGATTGGCGGGCTTTGTAAAAATAAAGACTATACCCGCGACTTCGTCCGCGTGGATTAAGGTTTTTAATTCCCTCGGGAACTCTTGATTTTTCCGGGATAAAAAGAAGCCTATGTCCTTCCCTGGAATACAACCTATCCCTGAACCAAATCTTATCAAAATCGGTTGAACAGTTGGGCCCTGAAAGCTTAGCAGACAGACAGACAGACACACTTATATTATTAGTATGTGGATTTGTATAAAAAAATATACTCATCAGCTCATAAAGAGTGTCTTTGACCTTGAATAGAATCCAATTGTTCAAGAATTTTGAAATAGAATTTTTGAAATTTGTTTCAGCATGCTTGCTTTCTGATATTCCTGGTATCCATAGAAGTAGTGGTGGGGGTTGGAGGGGCGGTGCTCAGCGCTTGGGTTGGAGCTTCTAGTGAGCTTAGAGTGGAGTTCTATAGGAATGCAACAGTTGACGACGAGGGACCGAACCAACCCGTGCACTGGGATAACTTACAATCCGAGGTAAGGCAACAATTACTTAATACTAGGATTTCCTTAAGTTTTAGTCGTCGTCGTTGTCGTAAACCGATAGACATCCACTGCTGGACATAGGTCTCTTACAAGGATGGATATCCACATGCCGTGATCTTGCGCCGACTGGATCCAGCGGCTCCCTGCGACTCGTTTGATGTCACCCGTCCACCGAAAGGGGTTTGCCAACACTGCGCTTTCGAGTGCAAATTTTAGTAGCTGGGCTAAAATCTTTGTCCCTAGTTAGTAGTGACTGCCTAGCTGGTCTAGTCACTATTTTTGGCCTCGAATCATGAGAGCTCGCAGAGCGGTTTCACGCACAGCGGACGCATGCGTCCAAGTGCTGAAAATAATCCCAGGACACAAGAAGAAGAAGATGAGAGCTCACAGTAACAATTCCCTATCCGCCCACTCCATGCGTCTCATACTGATTTCAGCGAGAAGCTACGGCATGATATGGTATTAAATAAAGTCAGCTTGGTTATATGTACGTTTTCGCATCATATTAATCCACAGAACCAATGCTGCGGCGTAGACGGCCCTCAAGACTACGCCATCCTCCAGCGCGAGATCCCCGCATCTTGCTGCGCGCGCGCACATCCCTTGCGCGAGGGGGATGCGCGGCGTCACTTCCATTCCACCTGTCTCAACAACAAGTCGTACTACATGAGGGGGTGTGAAGACGTACTGAGGCAGAAGAAAGTCCTGAAGGGCAACATCTTCATATCGACTGGCGTGCTCTGTACATTGCTTGAGGTTGGTGTCATACATTTCTAGAATCAACAATCTTCACACTGCAATGCCTGGGTGGTGGATCATCAGGTCCTGGGTTGGAGTCTCAGGTTAAAAAAAGGTAAGAATCAGTAGCAGGCCGAAGTTGGGAAGTTGGTGGTGTTCGTACCATGTGGCTTTGGAGCACGTAGGTACTATGCTTAAAATTTGGTACAGTCCGGTGCCGGCGGCAACGTCGCTAGTATCTATGAAAAATTAAATTGAAACAAAAATTAAACAGGCATAAAAATTAGTTCCAATTTTGGCCACCGGGCCAGATAAGATTCTGGGACTATAGCTTCGTATATGTCGTTCAGCTGTCCTAATTTAAAAGTTTTTGATGTAGGTGCTTACTACTTTTTTGGGATCCTGCGTTTGCGGTACGCATTTAAAGTACTCGGCAGTGTCTTCCAATTTTAACTTTGTGTTACAATTTCAGATTGTGTGCATCATTCTCGCCTTATGGATGGCAAGAACCGTGAGGAATGAACGCCGAAAGCTTCAACAAAACCTTCAGGCGCACTTTGAGACCTAATGTTCTACAAAAACAATAAGATTTTATTAAGTATGAAAACGACTCATGTTAAGATTTTATCGATGTAAGCTCTATATAGTTTTACTATTTCGAATGCTTTTGATTGGGTTTGGGTGTCGGGCTTACCCACGATATTATGTAAGTATTCGAAAAATATAGTACCACAAACTTATCTGACCCGGCGACAGCGTCGCTAGTAAAAAGAAATTATTTCCAATGGACATTGTTCCGTCCCCATACAAAGTTCGCCTAAGAACCAACAGTCACAGAACATTGATTACTGGGTAAATAAATACCTTTTTATACTTGAGAGCAGATTAAAACAACGGACACTTGCTAAGAAATGACTTATTATCAAAAATATTTTCAATTTTGAGGTTATTTAAACTTGCACAATCAATCTGCTTGAACAAATAAATACCATCTTTATCCATAAACATATCAGGTAATAAAGCTGTAAACACTATGTAGATAAGAAAAGGTTCGCCGTAGTTCATCAAAAACATTACAGATTGCGGTAGATATATTAAATTATTGTACTTTCAATAGATGGCGTTGCGAGATTCAGATTCGAGACAGAGAATTATTTTAACCTGTAAGCTAATGACGAGTGGTTAATAATCGAGACACGGAAACGTATAGTAATCAATTTAATACCCATTTATTTATTTTGTAATTAATTTGAAGTGTCCGTTGAATTCTAACAATATTTGAAATCAAGGTTATAAAATAAGCTAAAAATTACTGTATATTTTAAACACATGTTGATTCTTAGGCGAATTTGGTCAATGTCCTTTGGCCACCGAGCCAGATAGTGCCAGATACGTTTGTGGGACTATTATAAAATCCTTAGATCAATGTCGGCGAAGTTTATACCTACGGTATTTTCAATGTCTAAATATTCACCTACTGTGTTCAAGTTACACGAAAAGTATTTATAAAAATTGTGAATCTACTTATTTACTGTTCTCACTTTTTTTGTGTATTTTGTACTTAACTAAGTATAGCGGCCCAATAACTTTTGCCACGAATAACTATAGTCAATAAGGATTTTTATTAAATGATAAAAAATAAGAACACAGCCTTAGCACAAATATTATATGAATTAATAATATTAATATGGTAATTGAAAATGAAGGCGAGTATAATCTTTAAAAGTTATCTTTGCTATAACAATAAGTCAAACTTCACCGGTTAATGTCAAAAACTGCACAGTGCGTACTGTATACTGTCCTGCTAACTAAGTGACGTCATTCTAAATCCAATATGGTGGACTCCCAAATATGGTAGACTAGTTATTTTTTATACACCTCCATGATATTAATATGCGTAATGGATATCAATTAAAAGATTTACTGAGAAGAATACAAAAAATTAAATGTTTTTATTTCAATTAACTTTTTCTTTCCTATTTCAATATGGCGGACGCTAAAAGTTTATTTCTGTTATTAGGTTTAATGATTTAAGACTAATTTTAAATATTATGTAATATGTACGTACGTGCTTAGTTTATAATTACTTTTTCATAATCCCATAACTTGAACTATATGTATAGTAACTCTGATAAAAAGTAGTTGACACAAGCATGACGTGGGTAAAATAAAATACGTATTTTTTAACCTGCACTTTTCTTTTAATCTAACTAATTAAAATATTATATTTTATTTTTAATAGGTACCTATATATTTTTTATATTAAGAACGTTTACCATGATATATTTTCTTTACTCAAATCCCAAACTCAAATGTTTTTCGAGTGAAGCTTTTGTATACACTTTATTGCTCTATGTAACACTGCCTTACATACGCTTTTAAGTTAATTTGTAAGTTACGGTCGTAATTATTAAGTTACGTACTTGTAAAATAAATCAAAGTCATGATTTCAAACACCGATATTTTATTTCAGAAGATGTATCAACATTTGTATTACATTACACACTAATAAAAATTTCATAAAAACAAAAAAGGAAGTTTTACTTACATATAACTTTTTAATTTATTTAAAAGCATACGTTATTTTTAACTAAATATCCGTCGCGAATCCAGAATAATCTCAATAATAACCGATAAAAATATCTTTCATAAAAGTCTTTGAGTATAGTTTACTATTTAAACGTTTTAATTTTAAGGAAGGAATGGGTTACGTAACCCATTACGTTAAATTAAGAAAAAAAACAGTATAATACCTAGTACCACATATTATATACATAGTATACTAGGACTACCTAATAGACAAGTTTAAAAAATTAATATTGAAAATATTAATAAGAAGGCTATGCTAAGAGTATACGTATACTTAGTAATAATGATGAATAATGATAATGAAAGAGCGTGATTATGTTTCGCTGCAGCTACGTAGTAAAAGTTTTAGGTATTCCGTAATTTAGAAATGCGCACGACTGTAATTTTTAAAAAGAACGCAACCACCAAGATTCTTGCTCACACGTTTCCACAATAAATACTAAAATACTGAATAATTAATGAAATACTAAGTAGGTATATACGATGAATATATAGAATAATTTACTGAGTATATATCACCGTAAGATTGTAAATCTTACGGTGACATATATAATATCATAACGTATATATATTTATTTAAATGTATAGTAACTATACATTAAACAAAAACAAAAAGTGCAGATAAATACTTTGTACATTCAATTTAATATTTATAAACTTTAACACGTAGTTTTAGTTACTTATTTGACTAGTAAATGCTAAATAGTAAATGTTAGACACACTTAAAATTTATTTTAACTACTTTCTAATTTCCTTTTTAACAACGTCAGAATAATTTCAAAATGCAATTAACTAAATAATACCTAAGTCGTAAATTGCCTGAAAGATTGCTTTAATTTTTATGTTCCTTTCTTTCTTTCATAATTATTAAGCTCATTAGCTTTTCCGCTAGAAACACTGCATCCTTTTAAGTTTCTTCTTAATTTAAAAATGCAGTAACATAGAGAGAGATTAAAAATAATTTGAAAAAACAATAAAATTATATTGAAATTTTAATTGAAAATAACGACTAAATTATTTTAGCACCAATAAAAAATTCAGTGCGACATATCTTATACCCTAAAATGATAGGATAAATACTTTGCAAATAATATTTATTTAATAAGTTTATCTCTACTACAAAATATTTTTCATAAAGCTTTGATATGTGATGAGACTTTTTAAATCAAGGTGATATTTATTTTAATAACCACAAAAAACTTTTCTAAAAACGGTTTAAACTGTAAACTATTATAAGATAAAATTCATCAATTAGGAAATAAAATTATTGAAAAAATATGTAAAATCATTGGTTGCAAAATAACAGTAGATTTATAACATAACTCCGCACACTATATACATTTGTATATTGTATTAAATTCAGCAAATCCACATCAATAATCTATCTACTTACTTAAAAAAATACTGTGTCATAAGTAGGTAATAATGACATAAAATTACTGATAAAATCAAAATCATTTACCTAATAATCTACCACAATGGCATCTTGAAATTCTATAATTTAAAAAATATGTAGAAAACACTTCATTCAACAACAGCTACAATTTATATTCTAAAATAAATAACTCATAATAGTAACTATATCATATCTAGTGATACTAAATTTACGTAGAAAGTATGTACCGTTCAATAATCAATTTTACAACTTCACAGTTTTGTGTAAAAATAAGTCTCTTAAAAAGGTGCTTCATATTGGTAACGTAGCGGGTTTTATTTAATTCAGAATAAATTGCACCATCAATGGATAAGGTTAATGTAAAAGTTGGCCTTAAAACCACTTAAATTTTTTAAAGTTTGTAGTCAAATTGAATAATGTTAACCTTATCATCGATGGTGCAATTAATCTTTAAATTAATGTCTTTTTAATTTTAAGCAGATTCTCTGCCCTTGCCTTCTGTTTTGATAGTCTGCGCCAACCATAGTGCAAGTATGATGCCAGCCACCTGGAAACAAATATAAAAAATCTTTGATAAAAAGTCTTCATCATAATATAAAACATCTTAAAGCTGAACCATATTGTGTATAAGTCCTATAATTTCTCCGTCAAAAGACCTTAACAGTATTTCACCACACTTAAATGTAAGTGTAAGTGATGATGCAGTCTAAGATGGTAGCGGGCTAACCTGTTAGGAGTATATCATTATATTAAACCCATACTCCTTATCGGTTTTATATAAAAACTAGAGGACTCAATTATAAATTCTCCAAAGATGCCACAGATGAAGAAATGTGCTAATTACTTTATCTTAAAGTTAGATGAAGACTTAAAAATGAAGTCAGAGAGATGGATCGTAATTGGACATCTAAATATACTTTTAAAAGTAGTTACTTATTTTTAAACTAGCTGATGCCCGTGACTTCGTCCGCGTAGATTGAAGTTTTTTGGTTCCCGCGGGAACTCTTTAATTTTCCGAGACAAAAAGTAGCCTATGCGTTATTCCAGAGTATGATCTATCTCCGTGCCAAATTTCATCCAGATCCGTTCAGTCATTCTGGCGTGATTGAGTAACAAACATCCATTCAACCATTCATCCAAACAGAAAAGGATGCCACAGAAAGTTACAGTTAGGTGAGACCTGGTATGAAAGTAACACGGGATGAACGTAACAAATAAGTTTTTGAACGAGTTTTGTTGGCTACAATGATGGCAGTATCACTATTGCCACTACTGTGAACTGTGCTCAGTATTTTATCTTCACAACAATTTTGATAAAATTCAGTGATGAGTAAAGAAAGATTTATGGAAAGATTTGATAGAGAAAGATTTATAGAAAAGTAAAATAGATTAAGAATTAATTCACTTACCTCCAAAAAGCAGAAAAGGATGCCACACACAATTACAGTCATGCCAGCGCTATGAACCGTGCTGAGTACTTTATCCTCGCATCCTTCCTGGTAGTATTTGGTGAGGGAGATGCAGTCAGAGCGCTTGGTTTCTATGGAGTGGTCGGAGTCATCGGGAGGGCAGCAGCTATAGGCGGGATTGAGACGAGGCTCGGACGCGATGTAGTTGTCAGGGCCGGTCACACCGCAGCATTCCAACTGAGGAAGTAAATTATTGTGAAAATGAAACACGCTTGAATACAAACAGAAACAGACCAATTATAAATTCAATTACGATACTTTTCAGTTTAAACTGGAGAACAAAATGAAATGAAAAGAATTGCGCTCAAAAGCAAAGTAAGATAAATATGAAAAAGACCAAAAACAAAAAGTTAAATAAAATACAGCCATTGAAATATAAAAGTGTTATTATTATAAAAAGTAGCGTTACGATGTTTGGAAACATTCTTAATTTCATCCAACCAGTAATTAGATAAAGCTCGGATAGGTACATAATTGTTCTATTTTCAATAATGCGAGAGGTTAAGATAATTATGATGATTCTTTCACTCCAAATTACTAAAAATACTTAATACTATTTCTATTCAAGCAATCAAGCAGCACGATGCACCGACGACGATACAAGAGGATGGCGGGATGTGGCTGGATGAGGAAGGCTGAGGACCGGGTATGGTGACTTTCTTTGATGTCCACAGGCTTGATGATGATGAAATCAAACAGGCGGGTGACCTGATTTGAAGTGATTGCACTTACTTTAGTCTGGATGTTATCCCAGAACTCCTTGTAAGTGGAGTCTTCCTCGCGGCTGGACTTGTTCTTGATGAAAGATGCTCGGAGCTGGGTCTTCATGGTGCCTTCGATCTGTGGTCGCAAAGCTGCTGCTGCGATACCGACAGATAGCTCCAGTAGAATGATTATGATGAGACAACCGGCGAACTGAAAGAGAATAAGTTTATTTTATTTATTTTGTACCAATTAGTTAACACTACAAGAAAAAAGATGGCGCAAAACCGCGGAACGTTGAAGTCCTTGTAATAGACCCATTGTCCAGTAGTGAACGTCTTACGGAATTAAAATCAACATAAACATTGAAAGAACGTACACCGATCCCTTTGAAGATTTTCTTACCAGAAGTAATTCATAATGCGACGCCTAGTATTGCCTAGTGAACATAGGCTCTGTGATTAAAATAGAATTTGAAACTATATAATGAGTCTTAAAAACTCTTGTAATATATTTATTGATCAAGTTTGTGTCATAAAGGTAACTAAAAGAAATTCAACTATTCATTGTAATAGCTGTGACTAAATGACGTCACCGGGTGACCGGTTTTCCCGAAAAAGGAGTTTCAAAGATCTCAAATGGTGATAATACCTGTGGGCGAATAGAAAGGCAGAACTGTTTAGGGCCCGAACCAAGTCGAGGAGCATAAATTATTACAGCTACTCGCTGGGCACAAAGTTATCTCATAAGTTATGCTTTACCTAGCAACATCGTCCCGTGTATTTAAGATCCCGTTGGCATGTCTCGAATAATCATTATATAGTACAAACTTATCTGACCCAGTGGCCAAAATTAGAACTAATTTTTATGCCAGTTTATTTTTGTTTTTATTTTATTTTTCATAGATACTAGCGACTCTGACGCGCGAACTGTTATTCTAATTTGATTTCCTCTCGTGTGAAGGCATGTGCCCAGAATGGGGGCTATAATGAGCTGTAGTGGTGGTGGTGGATTGAATCCTAAAATGCCACTTCCGAATTCCGATTGGCTGATATTCTATCGGCAAGCGTGCTCCACCTTAGGTTTCATCACCACTAGCCTAATTGTAGTCAAGTGCTTGTCTATAAATTAATTTAAAAAACTCCATTATTGGCTTAATACAGATCTAGACTTAAGCAACAGTTATAATAAATTCAGCAATATGTTAGCTACATATTGCGTTGGTTACATTTGGTTATTCCATTGTACCTGTGCCCATACTGCCAATGTATAAAGCAATACTTATAAGCAATATAACTCCAAATGACAGTTTGATGCCGCGTACCTTGACGTTCCTAACATAAGGATTATAATTCTATATGACGAAAGTCAACAATTAATGAAACAATATGGCTTTAAGCGTTGGCAGCAAATGTTATGAATAATAATAATAATAGATGTCCTCCCGACCGATATTTAGATCCCGATAATTATAGTGCACAAGTGTGTGCGCATATACAGGGTGCACTCTCTATTCCTTTACTCTCTTAGCCCGATGGGACGGAAAATCCGACACGACCGGAGAGAGATCAGGCGCAGGACCGACGGCACTTAACTCTCCGAGGCACGGGGGTGAAATACCGCCAAGTTCCTAACTCCGGGCTAGTACTGAGAATTTCTCGTTAGAAAAACCCAATACTTGTCATGGCCCGACCCGGGACTCGAACCCGGAACCTCGTCAGCCGCAGTCGAACATGTTTACCACTAGACCAACGAGGCAGTTAAAGGCAGTTAAAATGATAGGAAACTCACAATGTAAAGCAGTTTCGGGCTCTCCTTCCAAGCGCCGAAGCACCCGAAGGCAGCGACTAGGAGGATCAGCACCCCGACCACGATCAGCACGATGTCAGTCTCGTGGCCCGTCGTCTCCATGCCGGCGAAACCCTTGATCATACTCAGGTCCACACATGCGGATGCTATGATCACTATGCCGAAGATCTGGAACAATGAACAGGCAAAACTATGATAAATCCATACTAACATTATAAACCATCTTCTCAACAGAACTTCTTTCCGAACCGGTGCAGTGGTAGAGTTAAAACATACGTAACATGAGAGACTGGAATACTCGTTCGTCTTGTGGTTCCGTCGTCACATTTCGGTCTACGGAACTCTAGTACAACTAGTACTTTTATAATTTACGTATAATAGAAGCTTTTAAAATAATTAAATTCGTAAAAAAATTAAGGTTAACATACTTATGTTTGTGACAAATGGTTTAACCTGTTTTCTTTGCGTGCTTTTTATGAGTTAAAGCTAAGCTATTGTACTTGTAAGGCCTACACGATATATTGATTTTACCATGAATTAATTCGTAAATAAGCATGAATAAGCACCGGACTCCATATAATGTGTTATTATTAGCTGATGTCTGTGACTTCGTCCGCGTGGAATAAGTTACCAACTCCTTAATTTTCCGGAATAAAAAGTAGCTAATGTCACAGTCTACACCTATACCCATGCAAATAACGTTGATCCGTGGCTCTATTGCGGCCTGATTGGAGGACAAACCAACAAACAAACCCACTGTGGTACCTATTCATAATATTGGCCGGAGTATGGATTGAAATGGTGATGAAAATTTATCTCAATGTATAGGAAATAGGAATAATACAGAAAAGAACAACGCCTGATTTAAATGTGGTAACAGTGTGGATGTTACCAACAATGAAATTGACTGACGAGTCTAAATGA
Source organism: Erebia palarica (assembly GCA_964035005.1). Taxonomy (NCBI): domain Eukaryota; kingdom Metazoa; phylum Arthropoda; class Insecta; order Lepidoptera; family Nymphalidae; genus Erebia; species Erebia palarica. The sequence goes on from OZ035983.1 coordinate 42,866,386, forward strand.
ACGCCTGTTTCCTACCATTGTCATGAGGCGTCCGCTACAAGGACGAATCGTTTTAATTGAACTGGTAAACATGCGGCCAAGTGTTACATTACTTGGGATTGTCATAAATAATTTGTAAATCCAAATCCAGCAGCTATCCTATCTCTTAATATAATAAATGCGAAAATTTGGATGGATGGATGTTTGTTACTCAATCACACCAGAAGTGCTAAACGGATCTGGATGAAATTTGGCACAGAGATAGATTGTAGTCTGGAATAGCACATAGGCTACTTTTAACACGTTCTCAAGTATCATTCAATCTATGCTTATGACTGGTCTTAAGCATAGATTGCCCAAGGCTTGAGAACCTGTTCTTAGCTGATGGTTGTTTATTAATACGGGCCTATGATCCCAAATAACATGCATCATTTCACGTGTAGGAATAAAGTAAAAGTAGTAAAAGTTGAAACACCTTATAGAAGACCTTGATTCACCAAAGTTTGCAGTTCAAAGCCCACGATCGGTTGTTCCGCGCCAACGCTTTCGCATCCGATCACCGATGTACCTAACGTATTGGATAATCTATCCCATAGGTAATTTAACCTGTGCCCACAGATCCATTCACACATGAATGTAACATGTTGTTGCGAAGGATATTAAGAATTACGATAGCGCGTGTAGGTTTAACTGCTTCTGCCACTGAGTGGTGGTGGTGTTTGTGTAGGTTTAGACGTTAAAAGTATAATGTACGGAAGGACTTATTTTTAAGCGACTTCGAATTTGGCGCGTATTTTTATTTAATAAGTTATTTATATATTCATTACTTATGTTATTATTATTCACTGAAGGCACATCGTCCTCGTGGATTTAGGTTGAATTTCACGGGATTTCTTTAATTCTCCGGGATATTTTTTTCGTTTTCCCTGTGTCCTTCCCCGGGATGTAACCTACCTAATAATTTTTTTTCAAAATCTGTTGAATAGATCCGGTAGATTGGCCGTGATAGTCTATACTTCCGAAGTAGAAGATAGACAGACACTTTCACACAAAAGTCACTATACATCAATAAAAATAAGTACTTAGTTATAAAAGCTAATACCTACCTCTCTACTCAATATTAGTAGGGATGAATATATATTTACGTAAGATTAAACATATTTTGCATTTGTCTATGGATCTTCGTAGCTTTATGGCGATGCAGGGATATCGACTATAATAAATAAATAAATAAGCCCCTTATTTTTTCTTATCTTCACTATTACAATGATATAGACCATGCTGACCTCATTTCCTGCGACCTCATTCCAGCGGCAGTTGATGGCGTGCTGAACTTTATTCCCCTATAGCCATAGACAAACGGAAAATGTAGAAGAGTTCTCGCGACCCTTATGGCCACAAACTTATCTGGCCCGGTGGCCAAAATTGGAACTAACTTTAAGCCTGTTTCATTTTTGTTTTTTTTCATATATCCGAGTTAGTAGGTATTAGCGACGTTGTCACAAGGTCAGTTAAGTTTGTGGGACTGTAACTAAAATGTGGAACCATAGTAACGTGCGTGGTGCACCAAAGTGCCAATTACTGGTTTTTGCATGACTGAATAATATCTTGACAAGTTTTTACCCTATTATTCATTTAGTTGACGAAATTGTCCGATGCAGCACCCAAATTATCAATTAAAAGCCCGTGAGAACTTACAACTTGCCTTTGATTCGTTAGTATTGGCAGACCGCAATTCAAAGAAAATAATTATAAGTTAGCACATGGTCTTCTTTCTGATGAACCCGAACTTGATGACGCCGGTGACTTTAAAATACCATTGTTTCTGTTTCATCGTTTTTGTTTTGTTTTACAATTCCACCAAGATCACACGTTACACCATATTTAAATCAAAATAACTTGCTAAGAATGAAATATAGGTATAATCTACTTTTAGGCACTTTATTGTTCGGCGTTATCAAATCTAAACAACCGGAGTATCTGTACAAAAAGCTAGTTTGGCGGAAGCCAAGACTTGGAGCTAGGACGATGATGCCCCCGCTTTTGATGCCACGCCATAGGACTGCAGCATTTCGTGGTAGTTTTAAATATCTTGCCACGAAATGCTGGAACGACATACCGCCACCTTTTCGCGACGTTAGCTCTAAATTTGCTTTTAGAAAATTATATCGTGCGTATTCACTTGACACTCAAAAGTCTGAAAACTAGCTTGCGGCATTAAATTCTATGACTTATAATAATCTCAATAATTTGTATTGTTCACGGGTAGGTTGTTTTTATAATTTGGTAAATTTTAAGCAGATTAATAATTTAGATTTTACAAGTGCTTTTTTCTGTTATTTTTAATTGTCTTACTATTTTATATTATTTTTACTTTTTATATTTTTGTTCTTTTGTATAACTTTAATATTGCAGTCACATATTCTTTTGTGTAACTTCCCTCGTTTTGGCCCTAACAGAATAACAGCGTTGTGGTTACATTTTGTACCCACAACATCAAGCTGAGTTAGGACCCTTTTGTTGGCACGACACATTCTAGACGTTGAGTGATTAAGTTAAGTTAGGTTTTAAGTACTTTTTGTATTTTATGTTTACTATGTGTTGTATCAGCAAATAAAACATATTCTATTCTATTCTATTTATATTCATTGAAAGTAGTTGATAGGCTATATTGTATAACTCTCCAGGTCTTTTATTACATCCATGTAAAAAATCACGACGATCCGTTTCTCCATTGCGGCGTGATTGAGTGACATGCCAATAAACAAGCACACTTTCGCATTTATAATTTTTTTTAATGCTTTTTTTTAACGTAGGCGTTGCCATAGACGGTTGCAATTTAGTTTTAATTTTCGTTTAGTCTATGCCTTATACGAGTGATGGGACGGCCTAATTGTACCGCGTAATAGGAACTGTGGTGAAAAGTTAAAAATGGCTGCCCCTAGTGATGTAACAACGGTTAATAGGTACTCGGAAGTAAATGTCGACCGTTAAGTTAGAACTTTTCGTAGTTTCATCATCAGCAACAATTATCGGTCCACATCTGAAAATGAGTCTTCTCTAAGAATGAGAAGGGCTTAGTTAGGCCACAACAACAGTTAGATTACAACGCTGGCCACTTGGCGGATAGGCAGACTCTTTATTATTTTATATTATATTATATAATAAACTGGAGCTACGACGTGTAGGTTAATTAGTGGCAAGGAACGCAGGTTATTGTTCCTACTAGTTTCTGTCCTTCGCTATCGTTCCATGAAATCATTCCCACTTTAGAGCTGAATTGCGTCAATTAGTCAATTTGCTAAAAGACACGAGCAATGCGTCCTATTAAGTCCATTCAGATATTCACGGACACGGGTTAATATTGAAGTGGCTGTGGCTCTATTACGGTAAAGTTATTGTTACAATATAACGATCACAAGCATTTCTGGGGGCTTACTACCATTGCATAAAATAATAATTTAAATCTTATTGACTCTGGTTACAGGTCTTGTTTTAGAATTATAATCATTATTTTACAGGTACGTCATATAAATCGTAAATTTTAAAATAATACTGCTTTAAGCGATTATAGTAGGTATACCCACTGATTGGCTAAGAGTCTAAAACTCTTTCCCTATAATTATTGGGCAAAATCATTGTCCTGCGACAATGCAGAAGCACTAGAAGAGTCTTAGCTCATCGGAAGTGATTATGTTCTGGTCTTATGTGTTCTTTCCATGGTTCTTTCTGTATCGGTATCCGTACGTGGTTTTTTCTTGCCTACGATTTTGCCTACGTCTGTAGTAAGTTTAATCTGGTGGGAGGCTTCGGCATTGGCTACGACCCTAGCAAAGACGTACCGGCACCGGTGCAATGCCGTGTAGAAACCGATTGGAGGTATGGGTTTAATAATACAGTTATTATGCCCCTATCCTGTAGGTTATCCTGCTACCATTCTAGACTGAATCATCACTTATGAGTTATTAGATGATGCCCGTGACTACGTCCGCGTGGATTAAGGTTTTTGGTTCCCGCGGGAACTTCTAATTTTTCCGGGATAAAAGTAGCCTGTGTGTTATTCTAGACTATAATCTATCTCTGTGCCAAATTTCATCCAGATCCGTTCAGCCGTTCGGGCGTTATTGAGTAACAAACATCTATCCATACATACATACATACTGCATTTATTCAAACTTTCGCATTTATAATTTTTTACTAGCGAAAGCCCGCGACTTCCTCTCCGTGGTTTGAGGTTTTTTGGTTCCCGCGGGAACTCTTTTATTTTCCGGGATAATAAGTAGACTATGTGCTATTCCAGACTATAATCAATCTCTGAGCCAAATTTCAGCCAGATCCGTTCAGCCGTTGGGGCGTGATTGAGTAACAAACATCCATCTATAGGCTTATTATTCTGTGCTATAGGTACATCCATACATCAATACAAAATTTAGCATCTATAATTTTTATTTGCTTTGATTTGATTAGATTATTTGATGACACTTTACCTGCCATGCGCTAATGCAGTCGCCCGATCATGGGCTAACTTGTAGCACAGTAAACAGATACAAACAGTACGGTTACTCCGAGTTTGATCGAATTTGAAATACGTCTCACTAAAGTGAGGCGAGAGTGAGCTCCTCCATACATCTACAGCCAGCGCTCCAAGCGGCAACATGGTGAACAAAAAGTCACCGAGTCATTCCCACTCCAAGTGAAATTCGATGAGAAAGATCGAGTCTTTAACTCACCAAACGTACAAAAAATACGTTATGAGTAATGTCATTTGCTATTTTGGCACTCCGAGTGTTACTTTTTACACAGATTGACATCTCAAAATGCGAGAATGACGTAATTTTCACATTCGATAGCGGATTCTTAACTCACCGAAAATATTCCAGTGATAAACTATTATATTGGGACTCGATTATGACTGCGAGGCTTTATTTTGCTTGGAAAAAGATAATGGACGCTGCGGAATGACCGACGTGAAGAGAGGCGTGATTAATTTCGTTCAGCTATATCGGCTCACGAAGAGAGCTTTTATTTATTTGTGCAAAATGTCGAGGGTAAACAGTGACCTCAAAGGCTCGCAAAGTGTATCGCTGGAGACGAAGGTACGTATGACAATTCATTTGGAAAGTATTGTTAATTCCACATAGTATTTAGGTTATATTTATTGTAGCAGCCCCAAGAACTATGTATTTATTTTATTAGTAACTCTAAGTCGCTGTATTAACAACGCAACGTACCTACTTATCTACTAAACGTAGAGCTATGCATTTACCTACCTACATTTGTACTAAAATACAAAGGTTCATACACACTTAAATACCTACCTAAAACATAATTCTGTCAAATTACAGCTGCTTAGTGCACTGCTTTTTTATGCCAATGGCGATTATCAGAGGATGGTTTGTGAGGCCTGTCATCTTGGACAGCAAACTGAGCAAATATGTGCATCACAGAGGCACTTAACCATCCTAATGTGGAGAAATATGTATATAAAAAAAACTAGATGATTCCCGCGACTGTGTGGATTAAGATTTTTGATTCCCGCAGGTACTCTTTAATTTTCCAGGATAAAAAGTAGCCTATGTCCATCCCCAGGATACAGGTAGACTGGTGGGAGGCTTCGGCCGTGGCTAGTTACCACCCTTCCGGCAAAGACGTGCCGCCAAGCAATTTAGCGTTCCGGTACGATGCCGTGTAGAAACCGAATAGGGCTATGGGTTTAATATAACTGACATGCCCCTAACAGGTTAGCCTGCTACCATCTTAGAGTGCATCATTACTTACCATCAGGTGAGATTGCAGTCAAGGGCTAACTTGTAGTGGATAAAAAAAACAATCTACTCCTGTACCAAATTTCATCAAAATCGGTTGAGTAGATGGGTTGTGAAAGCATAGCAGACACACACTTTCGCATTTATAATATTAGTATGGATTATAGTGTTATAATCATATACTTCCCTCTCCCCTGAAAATAAGCATAAAGCTTGTGCTAGAAATAGGTACAACAATAGACCTGCGATAGATCTTACAACCATTAACCATTGAGCTATTGGTGGTTACTTCATGATTAAATGTTACAGGCTGTGGATGTTGACTGCCACATCATTAACATCAACCCAAGATACCCAGTATGACTCCACAATCAGTTCATCTTTAAGCTAAAGTTAAAACTCCAATTTTAAAGCTGAACTGAAATGCCTGCATGTAAATCAGGCAATACTATCTTTTAGGTATGATATTTTAAATTAATTTTCTTTAGCAAACCAAATAATTGAGGCCAATTCTGTTGTACACAGGGTTTGAAGCTAGGTTAAGCATTAGTTTGAATACCTATTTATTGACTGTCATGATGAAAAATGAGCATTGATGTATTTCAATATGGGTAAGCAGTGCTTTTGTGCCTCTATGAACTGCACGCCACTGGTTGTACACCATAACTAAATTTAAATGACAGCTCTATTTAAGTTGCTATCCCTTTTACATTATATTTATTTTTCTTGTGGAATTGACCGGCAATAGATTTAAAGCTGTCATTTTAATTTAGATATTGTGTTAAACAGAATTGGCCACAATATTTAACGGGCTAATTTACATAATTTAAGGGGAAAAAAACACACTGATACTCATAAAATTGTTTACTGGAATCCTACACATCTGCCTCTAGTTTGTCTGTTGTGTATATCAATTTTTTTTTAACAAAAATGTGTTAATTATTTATTAAATTTGAATATTTCAGAATTCCAATGGAACAGCCCACGGATAACAACTCTGATGTAACAAGTGAAGTGAACAATCCTTTCATCGCATCTTTTGTGGATCAAACCAGGCTGCTGACAATTGCCCAACAAAAGAGACAGATTAATCAATACATATTTCAACTAAAATATATTTGTATGATTACCTTTTCAACCTTTTCAATTTATTTTACAAACACAACACAATATTATAACAAAATGAGTAGACACATTTAACTAACTAATCAATGATCATTCTGGCCCAATGCCGATAGACTATTGAGGACTTGTGCCCAATTACATTAAGCACTTTGGTGCTAACTTCCGAGACAGTGGGGTCTCCGCATTTCCAGTTGCACTGAGTGCCCGAACTGCTGCAGTGTTCTCAGTGCGGGCACCTTTTTTTAAATCTTTGTAAGTCTGCAAATAAAAATATAATATTATTATGTACCTGCAACTTTCTTGTGGATAAAATTAGTATATATCAACAGTGGCATGCACAGGGTTTGAATCTAGAGTAGGCATTAGTACTATTTACTAGCTGTTTTGATGATAAATACATATTGACTTATATCCATTAGGGTAGCAGTACTTTTATGAACTGCATGCCACTGTATATCATTTTATTTTGTCTATATTGTAGTTTACTTGACTTTAAGTACTGTAATATGTCGTGATCTTACCTGCTTTCAGTGTTCGACAGTCCTGTCTGGCCCATGCTCTTTTAAGATATCTTTAGGTATTTGCAACTGGAAGTCCACCCTTTTGGCGCTTAACAGTCCTGTGAACTCACCACAGTGGCTTGGTGGTCGTATGTCGACTAACATTTTTATTTGTTGTTTCTTGATCTAAATGAAGAGAATAATAGTTGATTATGGCGATAAAACTAGACGAACACGTTTGAATAAATATGAAATATTAATTTAATATCAATAATAGGTAAACAGAAAGATAGATTTGTCGAGAAAATTTGACATTTCGCATTCGCATCTACTTACTTTTAGGCACAGTTTATGTTCGCTTTCCCTCCATGTACAATCAATTATAATTAAAAAACAAGTTAAACCGGTGAATCCGAATACCACTACCCGCTACATAGGAGCCGAAACGAAAATTATTAATTGTAAATAAAACAGAGTACATTATTTAGATACTAGTACTACAGCGCGACCGCGTATCTCTGACAGCTAAAGTGTAACGGTCGCAATCACCTCTGATTGGATAACACTCTTCCACTATTGGACAAAATCCATTGAAGTAGCAAGAATACCATAAATTTAGCCAATCACAACAATTGATACTGTAACAATGATTGATGCAGAATACCGACAAAAAATGCTGGTCAATATCACGAGCAGTGTTACCAACTCTCGAAAATATTTGTCCCTAAAACATAAGTCAAAAAGCCCCAAATATATTTTTTATACGACTGCCTGAAAAAAGGAGTATATTGTTTTCAGGGTTCATGTATGTATGTATGTATGTAAGTATGTATGTATGTATATATGTATGTATGTATGTGAGTTTGTATATTCCACCATAACTTCTATACGCCTGACCCGATTTTGATAAATGAGGTATCGTTAGAATCCCTAGCTTATTCCGGGTGACATAGGCTAGTAAAATTTTTAAAAAAATTGATGGGGTGACCATGGTCACGCATTAAAGACTAAAGTTGAAAAAAAAATCGAAAATAAGATTAACTATATAATCTTTAATTCTCTAGAAAATGATGAGTAGATTCCAAAAATATATAACATTATAGTTCAATATCCAGTGATTCACAAACAAATATCATTTAATAAAAATGTGAATAAGACTCCAAAGGCATGCAAATCGCTTCATAAGGAGGTAAACTCCGAAAATAATATAGCATGGCAGTCGTATTTTTTAATTCGTTAAATTAATTTCACTTGTTTACCGTACATTCAAAATTAAGATTCACAATGAATGATTCAAATTTTCGCTAATAATGAAAATCTTAATTTTGGAATTACGGTTTTCTTATTGATCGTAAGAAAAAATTACAATAAACATTATTTTTAGAAAATTAAATATTGAACAAGTAACTTCAAAAAATTATAATAATTATACAACCAATATTTTGTTTGACTTGTTATTCATTCAACTCCGCATTCTTAATAATAAGAATCGGTAGTAGATGATAGATCTAAGAAATAAAAAATAGGTAAAAAATATAAGAAGCCAAAAAATCCCTAAAAATATAAGGGCCCTAAAAGAAGCCCTTCGCATTTGTTTACGCCCTAAATTTGGGGCCAAAAGCCCTAAGTTGGGAACCATGATCCCGTGCATAGATAAAACACAGACTTAAGATAAAAATAATGACTCTTTGACATAGAGTAGACATGAATTTTGAAATATTGTGGCATTTTACATCTTACATCCATGATTTTCTTATAATGGCAACAATTGCGAGGACAAGTCTCTCTGCCTCGGACTGCAACAGTCAAGTGTGGTCTGGTGGTACTGGCTGCTATTTTCCCTCGTAGTACGTACGTCCGATATCCCCCTCCTTGAAATCACACTTTTCAGCATCGATTTGCATGTTCGCGGGAGATATCTGTCCCCCTGAGGAGACAGATTGGAATTATTTATTATTATTAATAATTAATGTTGTATGTATTTGGTTGGGGTAGGTACCTCGAGGGTACTTAATACTAGTTCCACTGAGTTTTTATTCCCCAGTAGTTCACCTGTGGATAAATAGTTGCATAGAAATACATATAACGGGGATTCAAAGACATAACGTAGGCATCTTGCATTTAATGACAACTAGTGATGAGTAATGAATTTATTAATGTGCTGATTTCTGACAGATTTCTCATACGTCTGGCAACTCTGCGGGCCTATCACACAGCCTATCCTAGCGCTGATTTAAAAAATTTTGGTTACAGTTTCATGTTTTGTCATTTAGCCACCTCCCGGCCAGTTGCCAGGATCCTCAGATATCGATTTTGAACGGAATCAATATAATATTTTTAGCTGCTAAACATTATATTTAACTCCCTAAAATAATAAAAAAACTCGCTAAAGTGGCAACACTGGAAACCCCAAGCTTTTTGAATGTTTTGATTAAAGACAATGAAGATTTTGGCATTTATACTTTTTTATGACATTCTACCATAAAGAAACGTAGCATAGTGTGCGCTAGGCTGTCAGTGTCAAACTGCCAAAAAACTGTCAAATTACGCAATGAAAAATGCCAAAATGCCGCATGTATCTGTCTCACTTTTTTGCGAATGTATGAGAGAGACAATTGTTGCGATCGTTTTGTCATACGATTTACTAACTCCGTTTAGTCACTTTGACAAAACGTGGCCGTTTGACAAACTCATGGTATGGAAATATTCGCTTACACTTGGCGAGGTGAGCTCTCACGTCGATCAATCGAATTTGCAATGTAAAAACTCGGAGTAACGCTACAGTAGTGAAACTACCTAGAATAGAAACGTTCGAAACAGCTCACTCACACAAACATGCGCATCGACGAGACTTCTAAGCAGTCGTCGCGAGGCCGTCACTAGTGAGTGCCGCGTCATGACGAGTGGTCACGTTTATGTGTATTTCCGCGATCTTTTTAAAAATGCCAGGAGTGTATTGCGTAGTATACGGCTGTTTGAACTCTGCTGAACTATCGTTTTTTAAATTCGTTCAAAATCGATATTTGGGGCTCCCTGGGGTCACAAAACAGGAAACTGGTACCACAATTTTAAAAAGTCAGCGCCATTTTGAAATTCTTTGTTATTGAACCGATTTCGTTCAAAATCGATATCTGAGGATCCCTAGGATCACAAAACAGGAAACTGGTACCAAAATTTTAAAAAGTCAGCGCCATTTTGAAATTCTTTGTTATTGAACCGATTTCGTTCAAAATCGATATCTGAGGATCCCTAGGATCCGAAAACAGGAAACTGTAACCAAAATTTTAAAAAATCAGCGCCATTTTGAAATTCTTTGTTATTGAACCGATTTCGTTCAAAATCGATATCTGACGATCCCTAGGATCACAAAACAGGAAACCGGTACCAAAATTTAAAAAAGTCAGCGCCATTTTGAAATTCTTTGTTTTTGAACCGATTTTGTTCAAAATCGATATCTGACGATCCCTAGGATCACAAAACAGGAAACCGGTACCAAAATTTAAAAAAGTCAGCGCCATTTTGAAATTCTTTGTTATTGAACCGATTTCGTTCAAAATCGATATCTGAGGATCCCTAGGATCCGAAAACAGGAAACTGTAACCAAAATTTTAAAAAATCAGCGCCATTTTGAAATTCTTTGTTATTGAACCGATTTCGTTCAAAATCGATATCTGAGGATCCCTAGGATCCGAAAACAGGAAACTGTAACCAAAATTTTAAAAAATCAGCGCCATTTTGAAATTCTTTGTTATTGAACCGATTTCGTTCAAAATCGATATCTGACGATCCCTAGGATCACAAAACAGGAAACCGGTACCAAAATTTAAAAAAGTCAGCGCCATTTTGAAATTCTTTGTTTTTGAACCGATTTTGTTCAAAATCGATATCTGACGATCCCTAGGATCACAAAACAGGAAACCGGTACCAAAATTTAAAAAAGTCAGCGCCATTTTGAAATTCTTTGTTTTTGAACCGATTTCTTTCAAAATCGATATCTGACGATCCCTAGGATCACAAAACAGGAAATCGGTACCAACATTTAAAAAAGTCAGCGCCATTTTGAAATTCTTTGTTTTTGAACTAATTTTGTTCAAAATCGATATCTGACGATCCCTAGGATCACAAAACAGGAAACCGGTACCAAAATTTAAAAAAATCAGTGCCATTTTGAAATTCTTTGTTTTTGAACCGATTTCGTACAAAATCGACATCTGAGGATCCCTAGGATCACAAAACAGGAAACTGTAACCAAAATTTTAAAAAATCAGCGCCATTTTGAAATTCTTTGTTATTGAACCGATTTTGTTCAAAATCGATATCTGACGATCCCTAGGATCACAAAACAGGAAACCGGTACCAAAATTTAAAAAAGTCAGCGCCATTTTGAAATTCTTTGTTTTTGAACCGATTTTGTTCAAAATCGATATCTGACGATCCCTAGGATCACAAAACAGGAAAACGGTACCAAAATTTTAAAAAATCAGTGCCATTTTGAAATTCTTTGTTTTTGAACCGATTTCGTTCAAAATCGACATCTGAGGATCCCTAGGATCACAAAACAGGAAACTGTAACCAAAATTTTAAAAAATCAGCGCCCTTTTGAAATTCTTTGTTATTGAACCGATTTCGTTCAAAATCGATATGTGAGGATCCCTAGGATCACAAAACAGGAAACTGTAACCAAAATTTTAAAAAATCAGCGCCATTTTGAAATTCTTTGTTATTGAACAGATTTCGTTCAAAATCGATATCTGATGATCCCTAGGATCACAAAACAGGAAACCTGTACCAAAATTTTAAAAAGTCAGCGCCATTTTGAAATTCTTAGTTTTTGAACCGATTTTGTTCAAAATCGATATCTGACGATCCCTAGAATCACAAAACAGGAAACCGGTACCAAAATTTAAAAAAGTCAGCGCCATTTTGAAATTCTTTGTTATTGAACCGATTTCGTTCAAAATCGATATCTGAGGATCCCTAGGATCACAAAACAGGAAACTGGTACCAAAATTTAAAAAAGTCAGCGCCATTTTGAAATTCTTAGTTTTTGAACCGATTTTGTTCAAAATCGATATCTGACGATCCCTAGAATCACAAAACAGGAAACCGGTACCAAAATTTAAAAAAGTCAGCGCCATTTTGAAATTCTTTGTTTTTGAACCGATTTTGTTCAAAATCGATATCTGAGGATCCCTAGGATCACAAAACAGGAAACTGTTACGAAAATTTTAAAAAATCAGCGCCATTTTGACATTCTTTGTTATTGAACCGATTTCGTTCAAAATCGATATCTGATGATCCCTAGGATCACAAAACAGGAAACCAGTACCAAAATTTTAAAAAGTCAGCGCCATTTTGAAATTCTTTGTTATTGAACCTATTTCGTTCAAAATCGATATCTGACGATCCCTAGGATTATAAAACAGGAAACTGTTACCAACATTTTATTAAATCAGCGCCATTTTGAATTTCTTAAATGGATTTAATTAGGGAATCACAGACCGCTTTAGTCACAATGTTTACATACGAAGTTTTAAACAAAACTTAGAACTTCAGATAACTTCAAGTTAATTATTCACTCAGACCGTACATTACAAACAGAACACCGAGGCAGATATAATGCTCCAACTATAAATCTATCTACCAGTCTATCTATCTACCCGTGCGAAGCCGATATATATTGGGGCGGGTCAGCTATCAAAAACTGCTGGACCGATTTTAATAAATCTTTCACTTTTAGAATACTTAATTATCCAGAAGAACCTAGCTACCTATTTATTATCCCGATATACTCACGGGATCAAGATCTACGCGAGTGGTTAGTTATAATTTTCTATCTGTTTCAAATGCGCAATTCTGAAATAACAGCTATAGAAATGAAAATTTATATTGATTACTAAAAATACTTTCTTACATTACAAGTATTAATTTCAATTAATTTACATTTAAGTAAAGATAGTACATAATAAGAAAAAACCTGTAATTTGTTCACTTTGTATTTTTCACGATAAAATTACAAATCTAAATTGCACCCGTACGAAACCGGGGCGGACTGCTAGTCAAGAATAAAGGTATTTTTTATGCAATGTTTTTTTAATTACTAGGTATCACACGCATTTTTGGGGTTGAAACGCGGTACGCTTCAACCCGAAAATGCATGACAAACATCCCAAAACAGAGCTCATGAGCGTTGCCCGCGCGCCACCTGCAGCGCCTACCGTGCGCCCAGCCGCGGATCGCGTACACTCCCGCCAAAACATGTAAAAGTTAGTGACCTACAAAAAAAACAGAGATCTACAAGTTATTGTGTGTCAATATTAAACTGTTTTCCCTATTTTAAACTATCAAGATTAACCGACGCCATTAGATACTTATTTAATTTGTATTCGTAAACTAGCTATTTCAATTCGATTAATTGATCACTACAGAGCATAGAATGTTTTAATTAACAAAAACAAAATTAAACCATAAAACATTAAAAGTGACAACCCTATTGCTTCAATGGAGCGTAGGTAAATAATTTATCAACTTGGCTTAGTTTCCATACTGGTTGTATCTGTTTACTGTGCTTGTAGTGGAATAAAAAAAATTTTTTGGAGACTGATTACCACCATTTTTAAATGCAGAATTAAATCCTCTGGGTCACCGCATATAATTATTACTTAGGTTACTTACATTGAAAATACCATAAATGCATTTCAGCTAATCAAGCCTTATTCGTTTGTGGGACACCAAGTATTTATTATCATTAGTTTATTTTTACCCGAACGATACCTAAAGCTACGCATAGTAGGCTATTATATATTCTGTGCCTAAGCTAATAAATCTAATTTTCTGTGCGATCGATATCTGATTCGACCTACTAAGCTTCCCTGACCCTATTATCACAGAAGAGTCAGGTAAGGTTGTTATGAGGTACGTTTTAGTGAATAGTAATGTATTTCGTACAGCTGTTGGTATTTATAGAAACTAGATGATATTCGCGACTTCATCAGTGTAAATTTATATCCGTTTCCAGCATTCATCCTGTTATCTGTACAAAATTCAATCAAAATCGCCGACAGACGGACTGGTGGACAGATAAATTCGCATTTATAACACTGAGTGTGGAGTCTATCCATCCATCTGCCCGTATTCATCCACTGTTGAAAATAGGCCTTTTGGAGAGCGCACCAACACACATGTTCCTCCGACTTCCTCATCCAACCACGACCCGCCACCTTTTTGCGGTCATTAAAGCGGGCTGGAGGTCTTCCGGACCTGCGTTTGCCGGTACGCGTTCATTACTCGAACGCGTACCGGCCTCTAACGGCCATCAGTGCTGCGACAGATATGGCCTGCCCACTGCCACTTCAGCTTACTAATTCTCTGGGCTAAATCAGTTACTTTAATTCTTTGGCGGATTTTCTCGTTACGCATCCTATCCCTCAGTCCCCAACATAGCCCGCTCCATCTAAATTTGTGTAGAAGGCCAGAAGTTAGGTTCCACGATTCCACTCCATACTTCATCACACGTTCAAGTCACCCTCGTTAAAGACTAAGTTTTGTCTTTAAGTTTAAGGGTGTAAGTGTACTTATCGACGAGTCCACAGAATATAGGGTAGACGAGTTGAAGACTCGACAAAGTTTTGCAGAATCTCTACTGAATATGTTACTATCAAGTTAGTTGTGACCTGACCAAGGTAGTTGTGTTCAGGAACAACTTCGATGCTGATATTTTCGACGGTAATTCGAGTATCTAGTGAAATAAAAATAAAGTAGGTCGTAAAAATAAAGTAGGTAGCTTAACCACAACAAAACACAGTAAGGTTTTACATGCTAACCGGGTCATCGATTAACCATCAACAAATCGGGTACAAAACCTTCCACGTCAATTCGTGAATGTACGAGAAGGTACCGCGTAGGGCTCGGTAGGTCGTAAATAATAGATGTAAGTTGTAAGCACTGGCTATCAGTCAAATGTGGCACTTTGATTGGTGTTTCCGGAAAATTCCACCACTTTTAATGGAAACCTTCGGATTGTAAATGGATTTTGGGTGTTTCAGTCATTAATGCACGAATGCACTATAGTATCAAGTCTCTCCCATATAATAACAATAACAATAAATTTATCAATATGACAAACCTCTTGCCGTCCACCCTGGCGCAGTGGTCTTATAATTGGGTGGTCTTGGTTCGATCCCCAGCAGGGTCAATTTCTGAATTTTCTCTGGTCTGGCCTGATGGGCGGCTTCGGCCGTAGCTAGTTACCACCAGCACCGGCAAAGACATGCCGCCAAGTGAATTAGCGTTCCGGTACGATGCCGTGTAGAAACCGATTAGGGTTATGGGGTTAATTTAACTGTTAGAGGCACTAACAGGTTAGAGCGGATCTTAGAGCGCTACGATCTTAGAGATCGCTGTCGCAATGGCTAACAAGAAGTCGATCAAAAAAAAAAGTTTTTTAAAAGCCTAATCACAATGTGGACGAGTCACGAGCATTACCAAAACCATACTTCCATACTAATATTATAAATGCGAAAGTGTGTCTGTCGGCTAAGCTTTTACAGCCCAACTACTCAACCGATTTTGATTAAATTTGATACAAAGACAGGTTACATACCGGGGACGGAAAATTATCCCGGAAAATTGAAGAGTTCCCGCGGGAATAAAAAATAAACAATCCACGCGGGCATCAGTCCTTCATATGTACGTGTAGGTACGTAATAGCTACACCCACATTGTTTTTACCAACCGCACATAATCAATGCTATACCATTTCATCATACAATTCCTTTGGCACGACACAATTCAAGATTATCCATGCATGATTAATGAATAGAGACGATGACTTTTTCATTTTGTCGGGCTATAGATGAGTCAGTAGGCATATTAAAGGGGTCTATGTCATGCATATGTATGGATAAATATAAATAGAGGCAGCAAAGTGCGAGTAGTGTTCTGGTTGGGTTCTATACTGATCAGTTTCAAAAGATAATATCTTTGACTGCTTCGTTGGTCTAGTGGTTAGCATGTTTGACTGCGGCCGACGAGGTCCCGGGTTCGAGTCCCGGATCGGGTCATAATTAAGTGTTGGGTTTTTCTGACTAGAAATTCTCAGTACTAGCCCGAAGTTAGGAAGTTGGCGGTGTTTCACCCCCGTGCCTCGGAGTGCACGTTAAGCCGTCGGTCCCGGTTATTATCACTAACATGATAATAGTCGTTAAAGTAGTACGGGTTGGCGGAACCCGTATTGGAGCAGTATGGTGGGACTAAGCTCTAATTCCCTCTCTCCTATGAGAGTGAAGGGCTGTGCCCAGCAGTGGGACGTTAATGGGCTGTAGTGGCGGGGGTGGAAAGTTCTTGTTTGTTTTTTGGTGCTTCGATTGAACTAATGGTCCAGACCAATAGAAGTTTAGAGTTCAGAGTGAGACCAATATGGTAATGGGCTATTGGACTCGTGTTTGATTTAAACTCGTTACTTGCCCGAAAAAAACTTTATATTAAAACAAAACCTTTACTTTTTTTAACTAGCTGTTGCCGCCCGCGTGGATTGAGGTTTTTTTGGTTTCCGCGGGAACTCTTTAATTTTTCGGTATAAAAAGTATCCTATGTGTTACTCCAGGCTATAATCTATCTGTATCAAATTCCATCCAGATCCGTTCTGGCGTGATTGAGTAACAAACATCCTTTCATCCATCTCTCCAAACTTTCGCTTTAATAATATTAAGTAACAGCTTTTTGTCAAAGCAGTACAGCTTTAATAGACTATTTTCAAAATAGCCGTTCGGTACCCTTGATGAAAGTAAAAACGCCTAGATATACGATTCTCATATTCTTTCTATACGTGATCGAATTACTTAACCGCAGCTCTAAGTAGTTTTTAGACTACTACGGTTTAAATATTGAGAAATTCAAACCAAGAGGTCGCTGGAGGTTGACTGTGAATTGTGATGTCAAAATACTTCCGCATTGTTCAAGAATTTGTTTTGAATATTAAATTGTTGTATTGAATAATAATGTAGAATTCGGTATTTAATATAAAAAAAATAATTGTTCAGGTTTCCCCAAAAGTTAGGTCTTGTAAGCATATCACAAGAAATATTTTACTTTTGTTTTGCTTTGAGGAATGTATGGTAGTGTTGCGGGTATCTTAAACTTTAATTAATCAACTCTATCTTTACACGACTGCGCAAAAAAGCAGTGTTATGTTTTCCGGGTTCAAGTATATTGTATGTATGTACTTATGTGAATTTCTTTATTCCAGAATAACTTCTAAATGCCTACAGTATACAACAATATATTCACAGTAATATAATTTTTGTTAAACAGCACATCCATATTTACAAAAAAAATGCAATCTGCACGACAGGCAAACTTAGAGGCCGTAATAGGCTCGTGACTCCATCGCTCCGCCTCAAAAAAGTCAGAAGGTCATTCGTGGGAATGAGCATTCTTTTCTATAACAAAATTCCACAACCTATTTTAAACTTGCCTATACACAAATTTAAGAAATCCATTAAAAGTATGCTCTTGAAAAAACCTTATACTGTTGATGATTATGTAAATGATAGAGGAGCATGGATTTGATCACTCCAGCAATGCTAAGGACTGCGGTTACTTATGTATATGTCACCGTAAGATTGTAAAAACCTTTAGATTATAATCTAACTCGCGAAATTCTAAACTGTCGAAAGATTGTAAACTGATCAATGTTCGGAGTGTCAATTTTTGAAATATTCATTTTATTTACGTTTTCTTGCCTCTTTCTTGTAGGTTAGGTTAGGGTTTGACATAAATAATCAAGTAGTCGCAGGCCGGGCACTTAGGTTTTATCGGGTTTAAATACCTATCAGATTACAATCTACCGGAAAATAATGCGTTAAATTCTAATCTTTCGACAGTTTAGAATTTCGCGAGTTAGATTATAATCTAGCGGTTTTTACGATCTTACGGTGACATATACATTGATATAATAATTGTAAATGAAATATTTATTTTAAAAGAGCAACCACCGAGTTTCTTGCTGGTTCTTCTCGGTAGGAATGGCATTCCGAACCAGTGTTAGATTCACTTGACGATTCAAAAGTACTCGTAAAAGTTTATTTGAATAAAAAACATTTGAATTTTGAATTTTTTTGAATCTGAATCTGAGACTCGTGCTCTGTAGTGGCTACTGAGCCGGCGCGGCGCTGTGTTAGAATGATAAATCGTGCAAAATGTCAACCCTAATAGAACTTTAACCCCTATTGTGATAAAAAATGGATCAACCTTCACGCGCCGACGGGTCTAGCCAGAAACAAAACAAGCCAGGCATTGTTTTAGCACAATATCGTTTGTGCGGGCTAAATCTAGAATAAATATTTATTTATTATTTCCCTAGGCGCAGACAGCACTAGCAGAATAGCAAAGTTTTATTATAATAAGTGACTAGCTAATGCCCGCGACTTCGTCCGCGTGGAATGCATTGTTTTAATTCCCACGGGAGCTCTTAAATTTTTTGAATTAAAAAGTATGCATAATGTCCTTTCCCGGGATACAACCAATCTCTATGGCCGTCAGAATCGTTAGGCGGTATCCGGTCTTTGCCGGTAGGATGGTAAGACCGGGGATTGAAAAACACTTTCATAAAGGTTACAGAATTATAAGACAAAACTTGTTACAAAATGTGTTTTTAAACATGTTAACCCAAAACGCTTATATTTCTGTAACAGAAATGTATATTCTATACATATAGTCCGTCAAACTTATCATTGGTAACTATAGCCACGGCCGAACCCTCTCACCAGGCAAATACTTTTCTATAAGCCTCGACTGCCAAGGTTTTAATGTTAACAAATTTATGTTTCAGTGAGGCCAACCTGAAAATGGACTTGGAATAAATTAGCCATGATTGTGGCATCGCGTGACTGTAACGTGGTTCGCGCCTTGGTGCTTTATTCATTTCTTACACGAATTTTGCTTGCTAACTTCACAGTTTATGTATTTTCATACAGTGGGTCGACGCCCATACAAATGACACTTTGTGACACCTAGATATACGGTACTCTCACTTATGTTTGAGAGAGTTAGGAAACTGCATACTGACATTAGAGTGACGGATATCCGAAATAAAAATATATACGTAACCATAACCAAGTCTAAATGAGACACTTTATGACAAGTTTTCAACTTTTCACCGGGCCGAGCAGATTAATATGATTGTAGTACCAGGTGAACCTAGAAATAAAGTCAAAATCAAACCATTGCCTAAGTACTTATTTGTATTTTCCTTTTAAAATACCTTAAAAATCCGTAACTTAAACTATCCGAAACTACCGGATAATCCGAAATTATTTCATATCCTAACGTAACTGAAACCAGTATAATATTATTTACATATCCAAATCCGAAATTGCATATCCATAACTTTCCCGATTTAACGAAGTAAGTATTGAAAATTTTGACAGTTTTCTGTCACCCCGTAGCGTTAATCTGTCTAACGCCTTCTTTGAATGACTGGTAGAAAAGATCGTATTTCGTTAGACTGTGCTAGCTTACTGATTATTTCTATTTCCATTTTATTAATCAACTAAGTGATGTTCTAATTAAATGATTTTGAAACGCGTGCACATTTTGACGACCTCCGTGGGGCAGCGTTGAGCGCTGTTGCCTGAACGTACGGAGGTCCCGAGTTCGATCCCCGGCAGGGTTTGGAAATTTATAATTTCTGAATTTCCCTGGTCTGGCCTGGTGGGAGGCTTCGGCCGTGGCTAGTTACCACCCTACCGGCAAAGACGTGCCGCCAAGAGATTTAGCGATTTGCCGTGTAGAAACCGAATAGGGGTATGGGTTTAATATAACTGGCATGCCCCTAACAGGTTAGCCCGCTACCAACTTAGACTGTATCATTACTTACCATCCGGTGAGATCGCAGTCAAGGGCTAACTTGTAGTGGATAAAAAAAAAATCAAACAAAACGAATAACAATACCTAAGTTATACCTAAGCTTTCGTAGCTTCCACATATTTATTAGAGATGATGCCTATGTCAGAAATAAATTAAACATAGCGGTGAAGGAAAACATCGTGAGGGAACCTGCACGCCCGAGAGTACTTCATAATGTTGCCGAAGGTTGCCAATCCACACTTGGTCAGCGTGGTGGGCTACGGCCAAACCCTTCAAATTCCGAGAGGAGACTTGTGCTCAGTAGTGAGCAGGCAACAGGTTGATAATAATATGCATTAGAAGCTGCATCATAATATTCGTAAGCATAGAGTAGATATTATAGTAGGTATATATATACTCTATGGTATTAACGTTTTTTACTCTGCTCATAAGTCATTATTGTAATCACTGAACTTACGTGTACGTCACCGTTGTATAGTATGCTGTATACGCTGTAGTATGCTGTACGCATACTATTGAATGAGTGAACGTGCCTCTGAAACCTTGAACGTGCTAAGTTACTCTGATTAACAGGATTAATAGAACACTAGATGTAGCCCGTACCTTCGTTCGCGTACCTAGATTAAGTTCTTTCAATTTCCGCGGGATTTCCTTACTTAATGAAAATTGGTTGAATAGATGAGCCGTGAAAGCGTAGCAGATAGCGTAGCGTAGCGTAACTGCCTCGTTGGTCTAGTGGTTATCATGTTCGACTGCAGCCGACGAGGTCCTAGGTTCGAGTCCCGGGTCGGGCCATAATTAAGTTTTCCGATTAGAAATTCTCAGTACTAGCCCGGAGTTAGGAAGTTGGCGGTATTTCACCCCCGCGCCTCGGAGAGCACGTTAAGCCGTCGGCCCCGGTTATTATCCCTAACATGATAATTTAATCGTTAAAGCCCGCCAACCCGCATTGGAGCATCGTGGTGGGTCTAAGCTCTAATTCCCTTTCTCCTATGAGAGTGGAGGCCTGTGCCCAGCAGTGGGACGTTAATAGGCTGTAGTGGAAAGCGTAGCAGATAGACAGACAGACAGACTTTCGCATTTATAATATTAGTATGGATAATATTAATGAATGAAAAATTCTTTATTGTACACCAAGAAACAACAAGTACAAGTGGCAGCCTTATCCCTTTTAAGCGATCTCTACCAGGCAACCATATACACAACGGATTAACCTAATAAGAAAGCTCCAAGGGTGTGCGTTATTTAGAAAGGAAAATTAATAATTAGTTCTTAACTAATGTAATCTAGTTCTAGTCAATATAAAATATTATGTATAAAATAAATAAATAAATATGATATACCTACATACATAAATACACTATACATAAAATAAAACGTATACTTATATATATATATATATATAATTATATATAATATAATTATAATATAAATTTTATATAAATAAAAAGAGTTAAACAGCCAACAATACGTAAAGTAGGAAAGAGGAATAATTATTAGAATCAGGTGATGATTTAAGGAATTTATTATTAGTATGGATTGTTTCCTAAGTTTACTTTATTCACCTCAACCTGAGGTCATCGATGCGCTAGTCGTCATATCCATGAATAGTATAACATTGAAATAGTTTGACACGCCATAGTTTAATAGTAAAGTTAGCATGACTCATTTTCAAGTTATTTGCAAGATGAATAACTTGGTTTAATTATTTGCTTACTTGTAACTTTAAAACCATAAAAGCCGTTTTATTGTCGTAGCATTGGAATGAACGTCTCTGGTGAGAGGCTTCGGCCGTGGCTAGTTACCAGCCTACCGCCAAGCGATTTGGCGTTCCGACAAGATGCCGTGTCGAAACCGACTAGGGGTATGAGATTAATATAAGTGCCATACCCCTAACAGGTTAGCCCTTAATCATCCGAACCATATATACTGCAGCGGTGGAGCCGGTGGTTCTGTACGCTGCGGCCGCATGGGCCCCAGCGGCAGAAAAATTGGGAGTCCGAAAGCAGCTCGGCACAGTGCAAAGGGGCTATGCCCAGAAGATGTGTAAGGCGTATCGGACGGTGTCACTTAACTCGGCTCTCTTACTCACGGGGACGCTCCCTCTAGACCTCCGAGTCCGTGAGGCAGCCTCGTTATACGAAGCCAAGAAGGGAACACTTAGACGTGAGCTAGCTGATAGGGAGATTGAGAGGATGACACCCAAGATACAAGCCCCACATCCTGCGGATCAAATTGGACTAAAATTCAAAAACCTGGTGGACGAGGAACAATATTCTTGCCACAGTGATTATGCTGTGCGCATATTCACAGACGGGAGCAAGATTGAGGGCAGGGTCGGAGCGGCACTGTCCGTTTGGAGCGGGGCTGCGGAGACCAGGGTCCTCAAGCTTGCTCTATCGTCATACTGCACCGTCTACCAGGCTGAATTACTAGCCCTGTGTAAGGCAACGGAATTGGCACTGTCGCTCAAAGAAAACTCCTTTGGGATCTATAGCGATTCTAGAGCAGCGCTTGAAACAGTGACCAGTCCCGGTTCCTCCCATCCCCTGTCAGTCAAAGCCAGAGACAACCTGAGATGTTGCCATCGCCAGAAAAAGTCAATCTCATTATTCTGGATAAAAGCTCATATAGGACTGACAGGGAATGAGAGAGCCGACGAGCTTGCAAAGGAAGCGGCCCTAAAGTCCAAGAAGAGGCCGGACTACGATCGGTGCCCTGTCTCATTTGTTAGGCGTAGCATTCGTCAGGGTACGATTGATGAGTGGGACAGAAGGTACCGGTCGGAGGACACGGCTTCCGTGACCAAAATGTTTTTCCCCGAGGCGGTAACGGCGCACTCTATAGTTAGGAAAATTCAAATTGACGGTCAAATAACGCAGGTGCTCACGGGGCACGGAGCTGTTCTCCTCGTACCTGAATCGTTTCAAGTGCAAGGAGAGCCCATCTTGCCTCTGTGACCCGGAGGCTGCCGAAACAATCCAGCATTTGATCTTAGAGTGTCCCGTATTTGCAAAACAAAGATTTGATTTAGAGCAAACATTGGAAATTAAATTAACAACGCAAAATTTACCAATGGTAATAAAATCTAGAGACAGGGATATATTCTTTAAATTCTGCAAGAAAATAGTAAAAATAGTAAATAATAGAAATAAGGTAGTATAAGAAAAGTATGATAGCAGTATATATTAATGTATATAAGTGTAATCATACGAATAAATTTAAGTAAGTAAATAAAAGTATATGTTAAAATGTAAGAGTAGTAAAGAAATGTAATTAGTAAATAGTGATCAATGTAATATATAAGAAAATAGACCTAAGACTCAAATTGTAAAAAAAAAAAAAAACCTGTAACTTTTAACTCAATAAAGAACACCAAGAAAACTATCTACCCTGTACCCTGTAAAGAGCATAGTTAGATGGGAAACCCACCCATAAGGACACGAAAGATGAGGAATGAAAGAAAGACTACTATGAAGCATGACAGTGCGAGAGGAATAACTGCGAGAACTGGAATGAAAGGACTTTAGCTAGCACAGGCTCCAATTATGTTGGAGGTTTTAGAATAAAAAATAAAACAAAAAAAAAAAAAACAGGTTAGCCCGCTACTATCTTCGACTGCATAATCACTTACTATCAGGTGAGATGCATCGCATTCAAGGGCATAACGTAAAGTGGAAAACGAAAAGACAAAAAAGAAGTATTTAAAAAAGAAAAATTATTCTCAATATTTTTCTATGTCAGGACAAAGATCGTTTTATCCATACTAATATTATAAATGCGAAAGTGTGTCTGTCTTTTAACCGATTTTGATGGAATTTGGTACAGGGGTAGGGATACATCCCGGGGAAGGACATGGCTACTTTTTATCCCGGAAAATTAAAGAGTTCCCGCGGGACTCAGTAAAAATATATAGATACATCTTTATTAAAAAAACATAATTATACAAAAATATGCATATCTCGTATTTTTGGTATAGTTGTGTTTACTACCAAGCTAATTATCATGTAAATCGCTTGCACATGGAATAGTTCCAAGGATGTCCAATCAATTTCCGTGAAGATCGTCTGGTCGAATCTCTGCCCAAAACTTACTGGCCTCCGCAGCTCTGTTGCGGCGTGATTGAGGGACAAACCAACGACCAAACACACTTCCAGATGGATGCTATAAGTATGATATTAGGTACATATGTTCAGAAAGTGTATATTATAAGTTGTTTAGACTAGACAGAGGTCTTGAAGTGCTTTAGTTCCTGATGTTACAAAACTAGCATTGTCTAAGGCGATCTACTTTTATTATGCGGACTCGATCGGTTTGTTCCGATATGGTTTTATTGCTTAGCGAGTAAATCTCACAGAGGTCGTTAGAAAAAAGTATAGATATTTTGCGTAAAAAAAATTCTAATAATTACAATTTTTCGGTGAACATGTGGTAGAAGATTCATCAAAATGGTGATAGTATTCACTGCCACTAATCAATTTGGTAAGATTTTTTTCTTATCTAGTAGGTATACGTTTTATTTTTAGGTTTGTTCTAATTTTTCTCTGAGCTTTAAAGATTTTATAGTTATTATTTACAAAGTAAATAACACAGGACCGCTTTAGGCCAGTAATTAAAAAAACAAATTCTAGAGGGAAATCAATATGAATAAATTTTTATGGATGTTAAAAATAAAAACAACTAAGTAGGTAATTAATTTTCTGACCTAATTACGATCAAAATAGATCGACTATTATTTAAATAGGTGGTAACGTAAGCATAATATAGTTCTAATCCTGAAAGTAATTTTTATATTGCGAATTTACTACTGTTTGTAAAATATGTAAAATATCGATAAAAACAGAATAATTTCGCATTCAGCCGTAAAATATAAATAAGAACGAGCACTAGGGCAGCGCTATTATATCTTCTGTGACTAGGGCACGCTTTTCACGATGAGACAAAAATAACCACGTAAATACTACTGAAATCTCCAATGAAAAGAGACAGCAATGTCAACATGAGATTAAAGAAGATAGAGACAAAACACTCACCATAAACAAACCGTTGAAAACAACTAGAAGGTATTTTATACAATTCATCCCGCAGCCCTCCATCTTCGAAATTTAATTCACGAATCACTGAACAGATTAAAAATTAAAACAAAATGAAGACACGATTTGAAATTCGAACGTTATATTTTTTTAAACGCGTTCGCGCGCTCTACCGGCTCAGGAACTTATGGCGGTTTCAGACTCGGTGACGCATATACACATAGACTGTCGGCCAGTATTTCGGCCACTTCGGTATATAGTTGCTCGGAGCTTTGTCGCGTGAGAGGGTAAAATCACGCACTGAAATCACCCCCAAAATTACTTTGACCTCTAATTGTATTGTCGTAAAGTGTAGATAGGGATCTGATTAATTGGTAGCGAAACAAGCGATAGGTTAGTGATCTTAAATTATCGAGGTACAAATTGTTAAGGCATAAAAGAAAATGTATTTCTGTTTCGGAAAGTTTAACCTTTTTCGAGCTCAGCGTTCAATAAATCTATATCTACAAAGGTGAAATTGTTTCGGTTTGTCTGTCGGTTTTTTCACGTCATACGTAACCGGCAAATCGGAAAATTAAATAAATAAAAGCTTTACTGTTTACATTACTGTTAGGCAAATATACACAATGCACTTATCTTACGACTAAACTAAAATCTAAATTTAGTACAGTGATAGATATCACCCGGACATGAAGAAAGCCTACTTTTTAGCCTGAAAATCAAAATTAGTTCCAGCATCTAAAAACCTAAATCCAAGTGGACGAAGTCACAATAATTATTCAATACCACGAAACAAATTTAAAACCTGGGTTTTCTGACTTTATCTTTTTGGATAGGCTAAGAACGAAAAACAGTAAACAGTAAGTCAGCGCATACAGACTGATTGGAATAGAGCCGAGTTATTTGGATGACAACTTAAGCTACCTGAGATAAGTATGTTGAAATAATTGTAAAACTGAAAAAAAACCAAGAAGGCGATGATAGAGTGGTAAATAGGGGTGGTGGAGGCCTCATGACAACAATCCCACTCTTAAGACCCTAAAGGTGCGGTTCTTAACTTAAAGTTAAACTTAACTTAACTTAAAGGTTCGCTACTTAAGCGAATATCATAAAACAATAATTGTATTTTCAACTCGAAAGTGTATTTCAATGTTGGTTTGTCCTTCAATCTACAACAGAGTGATTTCATGCATACCCTAAGAACCTGGAGAGTGTCATGACATAGAAATAATATTGGAAACAACGAATGTACAGAACAATGAATTCCTGACCCCTAAACTACGCGGACCCGTATCTACACTCTCCAGATACTTATCAGGAAAAATCAACGAGTATTTCCGGGATTTTCCAAACCTAAAACCACGCCGATGAAGTCGCATGCATCATCTAGTAAGCCCATAAACCAACGAACTCTAATGTAACCCCAAGGCCACAACACTTCATATCTACCCGTAGACCGCACCATAATTATTATATTTAGTAGATACTGAGATCCGGTAACACCTTCCCAAAGTCTTGAAAACAGTATTAATTTACAAGAATTTCCATATTATTTCTTATCATGAGTTAGGGATTTTCGTACTGCGTTAAATTACAACAAAAAAGTGTTATCTGAGATTTTAAATGATACCTTTGTTTTTCAATTCGTTATCCAATGATATCTAGGATTCTAAAAATTCAGGATGTCCTGGGTTTTCTGGGATGATATGTAACCCTAACCAAAAAAAACAAATTCTCTGGGTCTTTTTATTAGGTACTAAATTATTGTAAGATCTTTTTAGGAGACTATATTAAAGGTACAGGAAGGAATGATACCCTATGGATTCCTATGCGATTGTGGTGGTTTTTTTGTAGAGATAGGGATATATTAAAACCATAAGTTTTTTAAAAAAATGGTTAAGAAGGACTTTTTTAAAGTTGCTTCATAACAGTTCAGCCCGACTTACAGGTCGTTTGGTAACCCTGAAGAACTACGACAAATCGCCATGGCAACGGATTCTAACCACTAAAGAGTGCTCTCACCCTGAGGTCAACAGTTAACACTTTCTTCGATCAACGTTCGATGACTTATTAAAATAACTATGAAATTTTGTTGTAAATATAGCAGTAAACAACCAGTAACCGCTTATTATTTCCATGGAAAAAACTGGTTAAAGAGAGTCATGGATGTAGGGATATTAATATTAATTTATGTGTTATGATTAAATATTACAGGACGTAACGAACCAAGTGACAGCCAGCCGATACTGCCTCGTTGGTCTAGCTATTAGCGGATTGCATGTTCGACTGCGGCCGACGAGATCCCGGGTTCGGGTCCCGGGTCGGGATATTTAGTATTGGGTTTTCCTGACTAAAAATTCTCAGTACTAGCCCGGAGCTAGGATCTTGGCGGTGTTTCACCCTCGTACCTCGAAGAGCACGTTAAGCCGTCGGTCCCGGTTATTCACAAACAATATGACAATAGTCGTTAAAGCCCGCCAACCCGCATTAGAGCAGCGTGGTGAGTCTAAGCTCTAATTCCAGGCCTGTGCCCAGCAGTGGGACGTTAATGGGCTGTAGTGGTGGTGGTTGTCACGATAAAGAGCCAAAAAATAAAAATGCTCTATTTTAAAGGTACCTTAGTAGTTCGTACTAGACCAATAAAATTGAGCCCTTACGATTTATTTTATTGCCTTTTACGTTCCTACCTTCTACCTATTTTCGGCTCTTCAAAAGAGGTTTAGTAGGTTCTTTCGATTTTATCACTCCAAAGAATTAAAGTAAACCGTGGCAATGTAGGTGATACAGATTTAGGGAAATTAATGTTTGTTTTGGTGAATGCTAATCCATACCTACTAAATAAGTGCTAGGTAGTGGGTGCCCTTTTCAAGAGCTAGCAAGAATGGCTCTCATGCTTACTTATATTTTTTTAATCCACTTTTTAGCCATGTAAAAAAAAAAGTAAAAAAGTTATTGGTAAATGCTAAAATTGGTAACATAACAAAATACGGAGTACCTACTTATGTAAGTACAATAGTAAAGTTGGCAAGTTGCGCAAAGCTATGCTTAAATCCTTGATATTAAATACAAATATTATAATTAATGTCGTCCGTCGAAAGTCTGTCCGTCTGTCTGTCTGCTACGCTGTAACGACTAACGGCCCATCTTTTCAATTAATTTAATCGATCGGGATAAAAAGTCCTATGTCCTTCCCCAGAATGTAACCTATCTCTGCACCAAATTTCATCAAAATCGCTTGATTAGTTGGGCCGTGAATGCGTAGCAGGCACACTTTCTCATTTATAATATTAGTATGGAGTATGGATTAACTAACTAGTATTATAAGATAAATATGCAAGTGTGTCTTCCCTTTTTACGACCCATCCGGTTAACCGATTTTGAAATTTAATACAGGGTTCCCGAAGAGTGATGACCTACCTCCTTATGTATAACTATACTGAGTTTTTTTACCATATTAAATTATATGACGTATAGTTTTCTCGTTCATTCAGTTACTGCAATCTTCCCTTAAAGAGCTTTATTATATTATAGTTACCCCGAATTGGTTTCTACTTACTAGTGGTTGGCCCCGAACTGAGACCTCGCGGTGTCCATAAGACAGTTTTAACTATAATATATTGTAATAGTTAACTTTTAACATTAGACGCAAAAGAGCTAAAGAGATAATGCAGAAACGAATAAACTTTTACAGAGCGCCATCTATTGACATAACTGTGAAGTTCTGTTAAAAATACTGAAGCTCATTAAAAATTAATTACTTTCGTTTCCGTATAATATTTATCTTATTTTAGTATTTGTTGTTCAAGTACAGGATATAATTCAAATAATTGATCAAGTTTCAGGCTCAGCCTTTCAGAAAATTGAAAGTTCTGAGGTCAACTTTGGACGTTAGAAAATCTCCAATTTGAAAGCCCCCCATTTTGTCAATTTTAGGGGAAAAATTGAAAACAATATATTTTTGTACTCTATTCCTAATTATCCTTAAAATGATATACCGCAACCCTATGTAACGCTTTAAAAAATATTTTACTCCGCATTCGCTTCTATGAGAGCCCTCCGAAACAAAGATTTTTATAACTTTTTAAGTCATATTCGGCTGGAGGCTATCGGTTTACATATTATATTTAAAGGAGATCGGCGAGCTCCCATATAGTATCCGACCCAGGCTTGAGGGTCACGTTCACGCATCAAACTTCTCATATTTTTTATACTAAACCAGACCAACAAAAAAGTTTATCAAAGTCAATCAAATAAAGCTGGGAGAAAAAAGATATTCTTAGTGATAGTTATGTGAGGTTAGGTTTTCATTTCATTGTTTTTAAGCCAGATGACCACTTATTAGCTTATAAAAATCTATCAGGCACTGCAGATCACCTATTATCTGTCCATATACCAAAGAGAACACGGTTTCTTTTAATTTAGGTAGGTAGGTACATTAAAAACACTACAGGCTTCTGCGTACCTACGTTAAAACTATACTACGTAATCCATAACGTAGCCATACAAATTGATGGTACCATAACTATTTATTTGGAAGTAATGGGAATAATAAGAACTATAATTCATGCAAGAGATTTAGGTAAGGGAGGTCGCCCACGGCGGCTTCTTCCATCGATTCAGTAGCGCGCTACTATTTCTGGCCACATCGGGTAAAAGAAGAGCGGGGGTGCCGGTAGGTACCTACTACACCGCAAGACTGTATCGATAATGCATCGCCTTTGTATCAATGCTGTATTGCGTTAATAGCGATGCAAAATCGTAATTAGGTACGTGTCTGATATATCTAGATTCTAGACCAGCGACTGATTCGCGACCTCCCTAATGATATTACAATGCCCGTGCCCGCCGTCCACTTATGAGAACGGCGCCTTACTGTGTTAAGGTATTCAGTGATCAGTCACCATATTAATTTAAATAAAATACTAGCTGATGGCCGCTATTTCATCGCGCGGAATAAGTTTTTGTAATTCCCACTGGATCTACTAACTTTCCAGGGAAAAAATAGCCTGTCCTTCTTCAGGTCCTTAACTATTGCAATCCCATGCACAAATTCACGTCGATCTGTTGCGGCGTAATTGAAGGACAAACAAACACTTTCGCATTTACAAAGAATATATTATTAGTATGATATACAGGCGCTGCCGCATGCGCAGCACCTGCATGGAGGCAAATACGCCCACTTTTAATTAGAATGAGGCTAAGAAATAAGTCCCTGCAGGTAGCAAATTTTTTTTAGACATACTCTAACTGTAATTACTAATAATTATTGACAAACTTATAATAATAATATATAAGTATTACAATCTAGCATTATTTTAATTTGTAACGAATAAAATACACTTAGTTTATTCATGCTAACTCGAGTTGTGTAGGTAACTCGAATTATATGTAAAAAAGTTAATTGTAACAAATAAATTACACTTAGTTTCTCCATGCTAACTCGAGTTGTGTAGGTAACTCGAATTATATGTAAAAAGTTATTTGTATCAAAAAAACTGAATGTGTGTGTGCAATTATTCACACACGACAGAAGTGAAACTTCAGAAAAGTAGCCTACGAGATAATGAGATATATGTAACTTGTATTCTATCTCATTCTCTCCCAGGCTAAATCCTATTATCAATATGTTTGTCTCTTTTGGTGTCGCTTTTTCGTTTCGTTTTGTCAACCAAAGGCGGATTAAAATAAAACTTAAACAGCAAGTAACAAATCAGACTTTCTACTGCTACATATATAACAATCAAACAGAAAATTACAAAAATGGAACGCTTTGTATACACGTTCGTCTGGTGGCGCCACTTTTACCGTGGCGACAATCGTTTCATCGAATTTTCGAATCACAACGATTCTAAAAAAGTTTCACTTCAATAAAATACACTTAGTTTCTATAAGCTAACTCGCGTTGTGTAACTCGAATTCAATTCCGAGTTACCTGAATTTCAACTCGAGTTAACGTGCTTTTTCCGAGTTGGCACATCTCTACCACAGTCCACGAATGACATTTGATTGAGTTGACATTTGACACGTTAGTTTCTACTTTTACCTCAGATTAAAAACCTATTACACTCCGTATTGCCATTAAAATGACTTTTTTATTGTGTCGTAATTATTTTTATTTTTGATCCCCATCTTCTAAAAATTTGGTGTTTACACAGAAAAATACTTTGAAATATATTAAAAAATATTAAATGCTTTCTGAATCTGTACGGTTTTTAAATTAGCTGGGTCGGACTTCGCCGATCTCCTTTGAAGTAATTACGTTCACTAATTCAGAAGTTATAAGGCGGACAAGTGCAAATTCACTCAAGTAGACTCAGAGACCTTCGCTTCGCTCGGTCAATTACCTACGCGACAAATTTATTGTAACCCTAAATCCTAAATAAAAATGAAGGCACATTTTTGCCGGCAGGGTGGTAAAAGCTAACCATATTCATGTCTGTTATGCTACAAATAAATTAAGAAATAGCAATTTTAAGCTTTCAGAATAGGTAATTGCAAAATCGCCTCCTTGGGCAAAAGCCTTGAGGGTGGAGGTTAGGTGGTAGTTGATGGTACCTTTCCTTTCAATAGTGCGTAGTGTTTGTGGTACCATCGCCATGGCAACGCCGATGAGTGGTACTAACCGCTTTAGGCAATAAGCATCTACGGCCTGCAAAAAAGCATCTCTACGTTTCTAAATCTACTTTTTTAATAAAAATATCTAATCTAATTCTGTGAGTAGGCCATAAAACCTTATAATTACTTGAATATTCTTGCGACTTTTTCCGGTTTAGGTATTTTGGAATTCCCTTTAGAAACTCTATTTGGGATAAAAGTAGCCTATTGCATCCACTGCATTGCCTAGACGGCCATGCAATGCTGGGGATTTAAGCTATCTTTCGCTAAAATCAGTAAAAAATAACAGGTAGACAGACAGACATTCTTTGGCATTTATATAAATATGGAATATAATGTTAACAAGCGCAGTTTTACGCATCGCGTTAAAAGAAGTCATAATTTCATTATGTTGCCATTCATCAACATATTCATTTTTGCACAAAGTAAGGGCGCTTTTAGTGTCACGCGGATTTGCTCACGCACGCGGGATTGGACCGCATGCGTAGCATCCGCAAAGAACAATTTCATATAGGTATCTATTGTAAAGCGTGATAAACGCACGCGGGATGCGGGGCGCTGTGCGGGGCGTCACCCCGGTGCGGGGTATCCGCATGCGTAAGCGCTGCCTACAACTTCAGTGCCCATTTTAGAGTCGAGCGGGGCGCACGCGCCGTATTGTACTACCGAAATGAAAATCGATACAGAACGAGTAATCATTGAAGTTCATCTGCGGCCCGTTTTGTGGGATAATTTTTAAATTTACGTTCATTATTTTGTAGTTTTCCAAAGCGTGTAACAAACGCCCCAGCAAGAAGCCTATTTTCAAGAAAGGGATCAACATGTACTCTTGTCTTCTTGTTTCGTCGTTTGTAAAGTATGTAAGCGACACATATTCTTCTGACATTGATCATTTTTGAACACGTCTATACCGTTACGCAGCCCGTAGAAAACTGAAACTCATGCTGCGTATGATCCGCAGCGTGAAATTTTACGCATGCGGTCCAATCCCGCGTGCGTGAGCAAATCCGCGTGACACTAAAAGCGCCCTTAGTGGAAGGTGTGGAGCCATTGCCGACAGCAATGAAGAGAATTTTAAAATCATCAATCTTTAGAACAGAAACATGCTTGGAGAAAGAAAAATAATAATATGGTCTGAAGGAAAAATATACTTTTTATAAAAAAATTGGGGGTATTAAAGATTGAAGTAATAATATACGTCAGGGTATACTCGTATATATTATTTACCAGCTATAGCCCGATTTAAAATATTGGGTATACATAGGTATCTACATTTTTTAAATATAATTTTATTTTTTTACCCTCGTAGCTGCAGTTTTAAGATACCGTAACTGATTATCACCAATCACCATCATGTTTTTTAAGTAATTGGACGTCAATAAGTGTACAGTGTAACTAATTTGAATAAATATATATTGATTGATTGTTAAGCTAACCTTACAATATTCATAGAAGTGTTGCGTAAAAGGGAATTATAATCTTCCTTAGTCCTGATGCATTAGAAAATGGATTGTCAATCAGCTAAGAAAATAAGAAAAAAATAAAATCATGTCGTCACTTCGGTAAATAATTATTGGTTTGAAAAAACTTAAATACCATTTTGAGAATTTTGAGGAAGCTCAAATTAAAGAAAGGACATGACCAGTAATTGCCCTCCGATTCGGGACAATGCACAGGATTTCCGATTTTACAGTAAGGTTTAAAAATTCAAAACGAAATTATTATGGATTTATTATTCCAAATAAGGTCAGGGTTCAAATGACAAAAAAAACAGTACGTTTATTGTTTAAATCTTGAGCGTCCGCTTTCCTCTTTAAGCACTACTCCATTTTGACGTTCCATTATATCCATGCCTAATAATAATCTTGTAACCCTACATGAATACCATTTAAGTACCTTAGTCATTATATTATGAACGATTTATTTTTGATCAATTAAATAGTAATGAAAAGGAAATGTATGTTTTGTTTATAATTATTTTTATTTATTGACAAGTCTCAAACCAATAGATCGAATAAAGCATTTTGAAATACTGCGTTTAAAGGAACGCCCTTTCACATAGCATATGCTGCCATCTGTGGTCGAATAGTTGAACTTGTTAACCAAAAGTAGTAACCAATTTCTAGACTCACCACAATAACTAGCGCCATCTAGTGTGGGACAGCAGTTTTTGGTGAAACTTTTTTTATTTATTTTCTCAGTTTTCAGAGCCTTCAGACTCCTGAAACTTTTTTATTTGAAAACTATAAAATATAACAATTACAATAATAAAGAAATAATACTTGAAAATATTTTTTTAGATTCGCTCAACACAATAAATAGCGCCATCTAGTGTGGGAAAGCAGTCTTTGGTGAAACTTTTTTGTTCATTTTCGCAGTTTTCCGAGCCTTCAGACTCCTGAAACTTTTTTATCTGAAAACAGTGAAATATTACAATTACAATAATAAAGAAATCATTGCTGAACATTGATTTTTGACACCTAGGCAAGCTGCCATAGTTCCACCGGTCAAGTCCTTTCGTGATAGTTAAGTATTTTTAAAGTAAAATGTCTAAGTCTGTTTATTTAAATAATGAACACGCGAAAACAGCTACTGACATGAAAATATGAACTCGTGGAAAACTATGTATTTTTTTACTTATATTGCTATAAATCCGCCATTGTAACGTAATGTGAGTTATCTTATTATTTAGCGTACATATTGACGCAAAATAGGTACACATTAGAAGTGCTAATGAATCTTGAGCGCATACCTATTCTCGCGTAACGTTATAGAACCTAGTATTATCACATGTTATTGGGAGTGCACATCATAAAGAACCCTTTAAAAATAATAAAGTGACAGAAATTAAAAAGAAAATGATTGCTTTGTTGAGTTTTTCGTGCGAATTTAATGATTTTTGCTAATCAGTGATTTTATAAAACGAAAGAAAATTAAGAATGCGAGAACATTTTGTACATAGCATAGAAAATAATAATAAGACGGTGAAATCCCACAGTAAGTTAATTTAATCACAGGTTATTTCATAGGCATTGTTTCATTTCTGCGATTAACATTAAATAAATGCATTATGAAATTATTTAATACGGTTTTTTACACGGTATACCTACTTAAATGGATTTTACCAAATATCTGAGTTTCTTGAGGGTTCATCTCATTACAATCTTCTTTCCGAACCGGTGTTCAGGTATACTTCGGCGGTCCGGCGATCCGGCGTCAGCGTTATTTATCTATACTTTACTAATATTATAAATGCGAAAGTTTGGATGGATGTCTGGATGGATCGATGGATGTTTTTTACTCAATCACGCCAGAACGGCTGAACGGATCTGTATGAAAATTGCCACTCAGATAGATAACACATAGGCTACTTATTATCCCGTAAAATTGAAGAGTTCCTGGGGGAACCAAAAAAAACTTGATTCACGCAGACGAAGTCGCGGGCATCAGCTAGTTAAAAATAAAATGAAAATAAAAACTAAACAGGCTAAATGAGTTCCAATTTTGTCCACCGGGCCGATAAGTTTGTGAAACTATACATACATTTTGACGTGCAGGCATCTATGAACTCCAACCAAACATTTACGATTAAATTATAATTCCATTACACAATCAGGGGACTGGTTGCTATGTTATATACCGGTATTAGATTTACCTAGACATAAGAACCTGTTTTTAACTAATGTCATGTAAGGACAATCCAGAAGTAGGTAGGTATTAATAAAACACTTAATATGTCCTCTCATTTGAAATTTGTACGAGTAGATGGTTAAACGTGTAGAGGTTTCACGAGAGATATAATGTACATTTTACATAGATAAAAGTTGGCTATAATTAAAAACAATATTCATTTGATCCAGCCACGATTCCTATCGTTAATCAAATTGCGATGTTTTAAACAGAAAAGTATTCAATAATCGCTGAGTCTGCCGGCAAGAGACTGAATTACCATCTTTTTTTCCGGATTGAGTATGCTGCAAAGGCCCTACTGGCCGCTACAGCGTCACCGGGGGGATGGGCGAGCGCTAGGCGTCGCCGAGAAAAGAGCCCTGGGGCTCGATGACATCGGGGGGGGGCAACGTCTTCCTAAGGGCGCCTCCTATGAGGCTCGGACCACGGCTTAGGATGACGTTGGGATGAAAGGGAGGTCGTTTGGACTAGATTAGTCTACACGCCCCCGAGGCCGTGGGTTAAGACCACGTCCGGGTGACGTAAGATATCGGGGTCCTCGTCTTCGCCGGCGAAGACGCTGTGTTTGATAGGTGTTTGTGTGTAGCCCTAGGTAGGGTGCATTGTCGGTAGTGATTTGGTCGTCGGGGTCGTTAAGGACGTGTTTGGGAGTTGGGACGTCTTTTGTCTGGTGGGTCATTTCGGTCGGGGGTGTAAGATGCAGTCTATACTGCAAGAGGGTTGGGATGTCTAACTGCCTCCTGAAAATAATTTTTGGAGAGCTGCTTGAAATATTGGGCTATGGTAGGGAGTTCGAGATCTATATGGAGATCGACGTTGCGTACAAACCACGGGGATCCCGTGGCCATACGCATGAACTAGTTTTGGAGGACCCTGGAGACTGTTAAATCGAGAGTGAGGGAGGTGTGCGAATAACACGCATGCGTAGGACATAATAGGGCGGATGCACGTTTTATAAAGCGTGACTTTGTGTCGCAGGGACATTTTGGTTTTGCTGCAAATCATGGGATATAGACGGAATAAAACATAGCTAGCCTTGTTACGGAATCGGCGTATGTGGGCGTTAAAGCTGAGTTTACTATCAAAGGTTACACCTAAGTATTTGGTATTCTTTTACCAGGGGGCGGGGCGATCGTACAAGGTGATTTCAGGGAGGTCTAGCCTCTTCCTACGCTTGGAGGGACAAAAGAGCATAGCGGCACTCTTTTCGGGGTTGACTTCGATTCTCCAAAGGCGGAACCAGTCACCTAAACTACTGACTGCCGCTTGAAGACGGGATGTAATAAAGAGGCGGTTTGGCGAAGAGATAAATAGGGCGGTATCATCCGCGTACTGGGCCGTGCTGACATGAGGGGACGTATATCGCTGGTAAAAAGCAAGTAAAGAAGAGGGGAAAGTACTGAGCCCTGTGGGACGCCAGCACGGATGTCAAAACACTTGTATTTATACTAACAAATCGAATGACATGAAACGAGTCAAATTGACAGTTATACTTCCTGTTTCATAAGATAGGTATAATGAAAAACAGTAATAATGCTAACAGTCAGTTTATTAAAACGGGCCGAACAGTCTCAAGTAGTTACATAAATGTATTATGTTGTTACCGATTTTAGGATATTATAGATGTACTAAAATCGGTAACAACATTTGTACTATATACTTAAGGCAAAACAGTTAAGAGGCCGGTGATCGCCGCTCGCAATTTCTATTCAACCCGCAAATATAAATTTGCCGGTATATTGCTATCTCTATTTGGCTGATGACACATGATCGCGTGCAAACGCGATAGCAATATGAGCGTACAGAATTTGTTATACGTTTAGTCTTGTTCCGTAAATACCAAAAATGATGAATGATAACTTGTTGTGTTTTTCGCTTCGTGTTGTTATTCGGGAACTTGACAATATAGGCTATGCTCCTGGTCAATTAGTACGTAACATATCGTCGGTTTTAATATGATACAAATAAGGAGAAAACATGTCATTAATGTCGTAAAAACAAGCAAAACGCTATGCGCTTACATTTAATTTTGGGAAAATATTTTGAAAACATAATTATCCAGGGGCCTAGATAAATACAAGTTCAATCTTAATAATCGCATAATCTGGTGGAAATATTCTCGAATTGCGAATCATTTTGGTATTACGTTTGTATGGGCAATTCACCCTCCGCTGGCACCTTAACAGTTATTATCGTTCATGAGTTATTATATCCCAATGTCAGCGTACAAGTGCATCGATAAACGCAAGAATGTTACACAATGTAGATAATCGTTTATACTTTTATATTTGTACTTCTATAGTCAATATAAAAATAGAGACTTACCTGATAAACAGTATTAATACTACAAATTCATTTTCTTTTTCAGTTTTTCAGATTCAATCTTATAATTATCGTTGTGGTTTGAAATTCAATGAAACGAAAAAGCGCCACTAAAAAGAGACAAACATATTCTTAATAGGATTTAGCCTGCGAGAGAATGAGATAGCGTACAAGTTATATTTATCTCCTCTCGTAGGCTACTTTTCTGAAGTTTCACTTCTGCCGTGTGTGAATTGTACACACATACTATTTAAAAAAAATATTCTTGCAGCAGTCCCTGGCGCAGTGGTGAGTGCTGTGGTCTTATAAGTAGGAGGTCCCGGGCTCGATCCCCGGCAGGGTCAATTCGGGTATTTATAATTTCTGAATTTTCTCTGGTCTAGCCTGCTAGTTAGTAGTTACCACCCTATACCGGCAAAGACGTAACGCTAAACAATTTAGTGTTCCGATATGATGCCGCGTAGGAACCGATTGGGGGTATGGGTTTAATATAACTGCCATACTTTCAACAGTTAGCCAGCTACCATCTTAGACTGCATAATCAATTGCCAATTGCAGTCAAGGGCTAATTCGTAGTGGCGTAAAAGAAAGCCGGGCGTCTTTATCCCTGAGATTTAAATTAGAAAAATACCATCGCCAGTGCTGTGGATTTCCTGATTTTAAAAAATATTGTAGTGCGTATTGGAAGTGAGATAAACTCCGAAGTACTTCGATAACAACATATAAAATTCCGTTTCGATTGTAACGCAAACCACATGAATAACTTCATAGCCCATTATATTCAACCAAGCAGTGGTCCATGGCCATGACCACTGAACACACATGCTGTATAGTATATTCTCCATATAAATACAGGGCCCAATGACGCGTTCGCAGTCCCAGCGTATTGGCGAGCCATGGGAAGCGTGGTGACGGCTCCAGGTATGTCGAAATTTTAAAACGCCTTTAAAAATATCGAGGCGTTCGACCATTATTTTTGGTGGTCTTTATCTACGTTGTGTCTTCGTACAAGCGATTTCGATATATTTTTATTACAAAAGACTGCCGGATAGACTTTACTCGAAAAGGGATGATGTCTATGTCAAAAATAAATTATAATTTTATGCGACTGCCTGAAAAAAGGAGTATATTGTTTTCAGGGTTCATGTATGTATGTATGTATGTATGTGAGTTTGTATATTCCACCATAACTTCTATACGCCTGAACCGATTTTGATAAATGAGGTATCGTTAGAATCCCTAGCTTATTCCGGGTGACATAGACTAGTTAAATTAAAAAAAAATTGATAGGGGTTACAATGGTCCCGCATTAAAGACTAAAGTTTAAAAAAAATAAGATGAATTATATAATCATCATCTAGAAAATGATGAGTTCCATATAGTATCCAGTGATTCACAAAAAATATCATTAAATAAAAATGCGAATAAGATTCTATTTAACTAGATTAATTTGGATTTTTAACTTTTTAGTTCGTTTTTGGCAGGGCAGTCGTGTTTTTAAATTTTTTAAATTATGACTTGTTCTTTCTGTATTTCTTAATTACTTAACAGTGTAATCATAAATTAAAAGTTTTCTTTTTTGTATCTACTGATTTCTACTGGTCACACTCTGACCTGTGAATTTAAGGTTAAATTTAAGTTAGTTAAATTAGTTTTAAGTAGAATTTTAAACAGTGAGTTGAAATTTGAAGTTACAAATATGTATTTCATACAAACTTCAATACAAGAAGGGCCTTTATAAGTTTGATAAAGAGTTGCTGATTTGATTGAGTTGTCATCATCCTTATACAGAAAAGGGGCAGGTCCTGGACCCACAGCCTTCACAGCCCCGGTCCGAGGGCCTGGGCAAACTGTTCGGAGCACCTCCGACTCCGACAGAACCTAATGCAGAAGCCGCAGAGGAGAGGAAGGGGAAGAAATGCAGTTTAATACTCAAAATAATCTATTTGGTGCTAGCTGTTATTAATATTGTGAGTATCTTATTGTTTTTTAAGGTTAGGTACTTTGTTTTGTTATTTCATTGGTATTTAGTTGCCCGTCGTTTGCAAGACAAAAGTCAAAATTTTACTCATTTTCTAACTTAGCGAGTAGCTGGAACTTATGATACTTATTCTTCTTTTATTATGATAAAAAATTTAATAAAACTTATTGCGATATTTGTTGCTGGGAGCAAGCAGCACATTCCCCATTACGAGCTCGAGGCAAAGTCAATGGGGATTTGTGAATTTTTCTCACAAATCCCCATTGATGGGGATCTTTTATGGGGAAAATTGGAATAACCCAAGAATACGAAAATGACTCTACTTCCGCGCTCAGAAAGTCTTGTGTAAGGCTTCGACCGTGGCTTGTCACCACCCTCCTGGCAAACAAATATCGCCAAGCAATTTAACGTTTCCCTAAGGCGATGCTCACGAGAAAAATAAAAGGGGTACATGGATTTAATCTAACTGCCATAACTTTCCCAGGTTAGCCAGCTACTATCTTAGACTGCATCAATTACCACCCAAATTAGATTACAGTCAAGGGTTAGCTGCTATAATAGAAATATATCATTTTCTCAAACATGCTTGGAAATTTGAGCATTATTTTGACAACCTTCTTCGAGATAAATCGAACTTGCCGTACTGGCCAGATACATGCGAGCAGCGGCCGGCAAAAGTTGTATGAAAATCCATATCTGTCGTGGTTTAGCGGCCAAATAATTAAATAGTGAATTCATATCTGTCGTTTAATTTAAAAATGGAACGATCTTTTACTACGAAACATGGCAACCCAGGAGGTAACTTATCGGAGGATTTATTTAAATTTCGAACTAGCTTGCAATGAAATTTGCTTGGATGAAATTTGGCACAGAAATAGATTATAGTCTGGAATAACACACATTTTCTCCCGGAAAACTAAGGAGTTCCCGCGGGAACCAAAAAACCTCAATCCACGTGGCGTTAGTCGCGTTCATCAGCTAGTTTTAATCAGAAACAATAAACAAAAAAAAAACTGCCATTTTTTACCAGAATATCTTTTCCTTTACTAATAATTTTCCAGGTGAAATCAATAGCTCTGATCGCTGTATCGGTGACAACGGCGATCGCGATAAAGATCTTCACGGATGAGCAGTCGGGGCGACGGGTGGCGATGATTATCATTGCCATCACAGCGGCCATCACGCTATCCATCGCCATCTACGCCATAGTTGCCGTGCTGACGAAGAAAACGCAGCGGCTTATGCTCGTATGTATAACTTCACTTACATTTCTTACAAGTTTAAACGGGTTTTAGGTTTCGTTGAAAAAACGGATTAAGGGAACCTTCATCAAAGATCAATGGGAACAGTCAATTACATGAGTTATAACTTATGCAATTGGCTGTTCCCATCGATCTTGTCTAATGGCCAATTAAGTCTAGTTCTAGTGGGTCAGAAATAGACTAAAACTACATTCGGTCCCTCGTGACTGTGATAAGATGATAGTGATCTTCACGGATAAGCAGTCGGAGTGATGGGTGGCGATGATCATCATTGCCATCACAGCGGCCATTACGCTCTCTATCGCCATCTACGCCATAGCCGCCGTGCTGACGAAGTAGATGCAGCGGCTTATGCTAGTATGTATAACTACACTTACATTTCTTACAAGTTTAAACGGGTTTTAGTGCGTTGAAAAAATGGATCAAGAGAACCTTCACCAAACATCGAGGGGAACAGCCAATTGCATGAGTTATAGTCTAATGGCCAATTAAAACTAGTTCTAGTGGCTCAGAAATAGACTCAAACTACATTCGGTCTCTCGTGACTGTGATAAGATGATAGTGATCTTCACGGATGAGCAGTCGGAGCGACGGGTGGCGATGATTATCATTGCCATCACAGCGGCCATCACGCTCTTTATCGCCATCTACGCAATAGTCGCCGTGCTGACGAAGAAGACTAAGCTTTTTACACTAACATTTCTTAAAGCTAACGCGTTTTAGGTTTCGTTGAAAAAATCGGATCAACTATACAAGAATTTTCACCAAAGATCGATGGGAACATTCAATTGTATGAGTTATGGTCTAAGGGCCGATTAAGTCTGGGTATAGTGGCTAAAAATAGACTACATTCGGTCCCTCGTGACTGTGATAAGATGAAGGGAATCTGCTATGGTTATTGGTTAGCCCAAAGGCCAATTTTCAGTCTAGCCTCATAAATAGCTCCCTGACTGAGGGTTATTAATATCACTCCAGTGGCGAGCCTTTCCCGAAATTCTTTAGCCTTATTTTTTATTGTTTTTGAACCATGGGTATTATAAAGGAAAACATTTTTGCCCTTTTTACTAAACTAATATTGATAAAAAGAGTTGTCAATATTTTGTTATCGCGTAGAATTCAACCAAAACCTATTAAGTAAGTAGTAATTACATAAAAAGTAAAACCGCCAATAGTTTTACGATTTCCAGGAACCTGTTTATTTCTTACAGCTGTTTTATTAGTATTATTTTATGGTTAGTTACCACAGTATTTTTACTGTTTTTGTCGATTTAAACCTCTGGTTTTATCCCTCCCTTATCTCACAATTCCAAGTTAAATCAGGGTAAATAACACTTAACACTTCACCTTGGGAGTTAATGTATTCAAGTTCAGTGAAACAAAGGTACGGGGTTGGTACTGGCATATCACGCGAACGTTGGCGTGTTACCACCACCACCACCACAAAATAATGAGTTTTTAAACTGCCGCTTGTAAATTTACCAAAACTTTGTATGAAAATACAGATTCCAGAAATGATAAAGGAATGTAACAATTTAACGATCTTTACGTTACTTGAAAACATCTTCAAATGATGAGTGTGTTTTGGAGTCGGATTGAGATCAGGATTTGTCTATCCAAAAAAAAACCATATTAATAAAATAAGTGCGGGATATTTCCTCAAACTAGCATAGGTAACTACCTACCTACCTAAAAGGTAGGTGAGCGGGAATTTTTAAAGATGAAGTAGATATATGCCGATCAAAACATTATTTTGTGCATATTAGCCTGGGGCCATATTGCCTACGCTTAAAGCCATATTGTTTCATTATTGATCACTTTCGTGCTTATGAATTATAATCCCTATTTAAAGAACATCAAGGTACGTGACCTAGAACTCTGTCTTTATTTGAAAAAAGCAAACACCGAGTTTCTTGCTGGTTCTTCTCGGTAGGAATGTTATTCCGAACCAGTGGTAGATTCACTTGACGATTCAAACGTACTTGTAAAAGTTTATTTGAATAAAAAACATTTGAATTTGAATTTGAATTCTGTGATATAAGAGTAGCTTACATTATTCGGTGTCTTTACATGACCATATTTAATTTTAAGGTTTGCATTGCACCCGATTGTAGCCCCTACCGGGTTCAATTGTGAATATAAACCATCCCGGGACACACAGAAAGACACATAAAAAACATCAAAATCGGTCAAGCTGTTTCTGAGTTCAAGGGAGACTAACGAACAAACAGCAATTCATTTTTATAAAATACTAAACGATGCCCGCGACTTCAACCGCAATTATGAACCTTTTTTAAATCCCGCAAGAACTCCTTAATTTTCCGGGATATAAAGGAACCTATGTTCTTCCCCGGGATGCAATCTATATTAAATTTCTACAAAATCTTCGCATCAACGTGTCTTTATAACCGTGTAAAGATGCTTCGTTAAAGCGTAACAAACAGACAGACAGATACGCTTTTGCATTTATAATATTGGATATTATGTATTCTGTGGTATGGATAAAGAAAGAAGTACTCAAATCAATAAATATTTACTGACACACACGATATCTGACTAAATTTTAACAAATTAACTCAAATAGTTCCTACTGTACTTATTTTACGTACTACGTTCCTATTTTAAACCACCTCACCTGCTAAGCCTATGCCACAGAATGATTGGCAGTATTCTAACAATCAGAGGTGCAATTATGTAAGAATTGCCGATCCAAGCGTCAAAGTTCGGCGTCAAAGTAAAATAAACCATAACAGCATTGTATTAGAGCTCATCTTCGTGTATCCATTCTCAAACGTTTAGGTATGTACGATACCATAAATATATACTTTGACGATTGGATTGGCAATTCTTACATAATCGCACCTCAGGTGTGCGAAAATCAGCGTTGCAGTATTGTAGGGTACACCCTAACATACTGCAACGCTGATTTTCAGGAGGGGCCCGAGGGCCGAGACGCCACGGACCATCACATTTTTGTTTCATATATCAGGCGTCAGTGGTCTTGTTGATCCTGGCGATCATCCAGGCCGTGTTGATGGGGATCGCCACTCAGCTGAACGACGAAGACGAGGTGAACCTGAGCCGGGCGCTGGCAGACTCCTTCCGATTGGCCCGCGACGACTCCCCCAGACACGTGAAACTGTGGAACAATATACAGCATGATGTAAGTCTTCTTCTTCAGG
The DNA here is from genome assembly GCA_964035005.1 of Erebia palarica. Lineage (NCBI taxonomy): Eukaryota > Metazoa > Arthropoda > Insecta > Lepidoptera > Nymphalidae > Erebia > Erebia palarica. The sequence continues at coordinate 42,910,704 of OZ035983.1, forward strand.
TGCCTCTCCGATTAACGAAGGTTGGCAGTAAACTATATGGGGTATATTTTTTTATTGCAATATATTCTTGTGCTTGACGACAATCATGCTTATGAACAGCAATGATGAGGTCTAGGTTGGAGCGCGCTTGCCTAGAAAGTGTCTATTCACTCTTGCCTTGAAGGTACTCGTTATACTTGGCAGGAAACACGGGCGCCGGAAGGGCGTTCCAAAACGTTTTCGGTTTAAAAACATTTATTTCTCATAAAGAACACAAAAGTTCACTTCACTTTCACTTTCACTTCTGTTCTTCGCGAGGTGTAATAATTCGGCGTCACTCGCGATTCCGGTCCACTCCGTTCGTATATGTTGCGAAGCCAAGACCTTTTTCTGCGACCAACGAGGCATCTTTCCAGCAACTTTTCCCAACATGATGAGTTGTAATTAGCATCTCACGTGCCTGAACACGTGCCCTAAATTTGCGTCTTTTCTCATCTTGAGATCTTTCTCAATTATGAGAGTGCACATTTGGACTGCCTTTTTACCACTTGCTGCTACGTTGCTTAGCTACCCTTGTGTCAAACCCAGAAATAGGAACGCATGATCTACCATTTAGCGATCCTTGCAATGAAAATCGAGCGCTCCTATTTGTCATGTCTGGTTTACGGTAAAAATTGTCTTGAGGATAAATTCTGGGGAATTTTTGCCCTGCCTAATACACAAAGACCAATCCACTGAACGAGCCAAAGAACTAGTGGGAGATGTTTCAACTATTCGATCGGCTCAAATTTAACTAGGAACCATTTGTATAGAATTGGGTGTTTGAATATCTTCTAGTCAAATAAATATATTTTTAGTGATTATTTAGAGGATCTCCGAGAAGTCGTAATATCCACGTCCTCTGTTAGTTTTATGTTGAACACCCATTTTAAACTCGAACTTTGATGGCGTCACAATTCAGTATTTCTTACAAAATCAAATTTTTTTATCTGATTATACACTAAAATTCTACATTAATGGATTATATACCATTATATTTTATAAATAACAGGACGTCAATTGGTAGTGTACCTACCTAAATTGAATAAATATTATTTGACTTTTGACTTTAACTTTGAATCCGTCAAAAGCACGCATTTCAACGTTTGAAAAAAAGTTGATGATTTGGTTTGTCTTTACAGTGCACATTTTAAACACAACATCTCCTGAAGATGCTCCGGTATTGGAGTGAAACGTACGTTGAGGGTATTTTTGAGGGTTTATGTGGTGTGCATCAGGTTCGAAAAACGCACTGTAGCACATAGATTTGCCTTCTGTGGCGGATTATAGCGAATTAAACTTCTAGTTTTTTCGGTATCTCTTCCAGTTGGTATGCTGTGGAGTATACGGTCCAGACGACTACCGCAACGCAAACGTCCCGGAATTCTTCGCCCCCGACGTGCCTATCTCATGCTGCCCCGGCTATGACCCGGAACGCTCCAGCCTCGTGCAAGAGAGGGAGAGAGAGTCCTGCAAGGCCCGGAGAGCGTACTATGATGTCGGATGCAGGGAGTCCATCATTGAACTATACCGGGACACCGCGCATACAGTTCTTGGAGTGGCTATTGGACTGATTATATTTATGGTGAGTTGAATATTGGTCTCGTTCACAAACTCATGAACGACCTCCATGGCGCAGTGTTGAACGCTGTTGTCTTAACGTGCGGAGGTTGCGATCTCCGGCAAGATCAATTTGGGAATTATAATTGCTGAATTTTCCCCGGTGGGTAGCTTCGGCCGTGGCTAGTTACCAGCCTACCGGCAAAAACGTGCTGCCAAGGGAATTAGCGTTCCGGAACGATGCCGTGGCGAAATCGAATAGAGGTATATGGGTTTGATTTAACTGCCATGCCCCTAATAGGTTAGCCCGCTACCATCTTAGACTGCATAATCACTTACCATAAGGTGAGATTGCAGTCAAGGGTTAACTTGTAGTGGATAAAAAAAACTGAAATATTTTTTATTCAAATAAACTTGTACAAGTGCTTTTGAATCGTGGAGTGAATCTACCACTGTTTTGGTAATGCCGTTCCTACCGAGAAGAACCAGCAAGAAACTCGGTGAACTCTTTTGAAAACATTAATCTACAATTACATCAGTTTTATGGATACATACTAAGTAACCGAAGGCCTGAGAATTGCTGGAGCGAGTCGAATCCATGCTCATATAATCTTCAACAGTGTAATAAGCTTTTTTCAGGACCATACCTACTTATAACGGATTTCTTAAACTTGTGTTAAAGCAATCATCATCTGAAATCAAATCGGCTTGATTAAAGGGCAAGTAAGACTCTCTATATCATCGATAAATCTCACTACTGGGTAGTTACTATGGTTACTACCGTCGCATAGTTCTAATTTACAAAAACAAGTCATAATTAAAAAAATTAAAAACACGACTGCCCTGCCAAAAAACTAACTAAAAAGTTAAAAATCTGAATTAATCTAGTTATATTCACATTTTTATTAAATGATATTTTTTGTGAATCACTGGATATTGAACTATAATGTTATATACTTATTTTTGGAATCTATTCATCATTTTCTAGATGATGATTATATATTTAGTTAAGTTTATTTTAGATTTTTTTTCAACTTTAGTCTTTAATGCATGGGTCATTTGCATTAAAGACTTACGTTATTTTTTTAAATTTATTTACATATTTACGTTTCAGGCGTATAGAAGTTATGCTGGAATATACAAGCTCAATACATACATACAGACATACATACAGACATACATACATACATACATACATACATGAACCCTGAAAACTTTATACTCCTTTTTTCAGGAAGTCGTATAAAAAACGCACTTAAGGTGTGCTCGTTTATTTTTCTTCACACAATACTTAATCTCGTGGTTTAATAATCGGATCTAGTTTATTTTACCTGTAATACTTAACATTTTTATCTACGTTTGAAGACCAGCTTCATATCGAGAAGCTTTTGTATAAGTTTCTTATTGTGCGATTACGTAAGAATTGCCGATCCAATCAACTAGAATGGATACACGAACTTGAGCTCTAATTCAATGCTGTTATGGTTTATTTTACTTTGACGCTTGGATCGGCAATTCTTACATAATTGCACCTCTGATTCGGCTCCTCTGCTTAAACTGACAAAATGGGTCTATTTCAGGTGGCGCTGTCAGTGATGGGTATGGTTCTAGCGAAGAGATGCAAGTGGAGAGAAGATTCACCGCCGCCCACGCCCGCGGCGCCGCCACAGAGTAAAGAACCGCCCAAGAAAGCCGCGCCGCCCAAACCGCCCAAAGTATAACATGGACATTGGACATAACCTTCGAAGTGCCAGACAAAAAGTTCGTCTGCTTACAAAAAAAATGTGCACGTGTGCGAACGTTTGAAGTAAAGCTTCTATGACGCTGTGGACGATGAAATTAAAGATGGCGGCCTTAAAACTTCTGTTCTATTTAATAGCCATTTTAGGCGTGACGTACCTAAGTATATAAACGACGAATAAAATGTATGACTACTCTTCGGTTGCGTCTAACTGCCGCACTCAGACTAGCTTAGTTGTTAAAAATATCATGTTACGAGAGCTGTAATGATGAAATTTTCTTAAAGAATTGTTTTAATTTTCATTTGTATAAAACCACATTTTTGTTAATTTTATGCCCGTCGTCGTGCCCCTTAACAAAAATGGGCATTTGTGAATGGATTTACGGATCTCAAATAACAAAATAATACTAAATAGCTGACCGGATGATAATGATAGCTGTTATAATTATATTGTAAGTAAAGCATGTTTTTGTAGGAATCGTTAAGTTAATAAGTAAACAACTATGAGACTATATTTTCTTTCACTGGATAAAGAAATCCTACCATTTTTATTTAACTACTAGCGGCCCGTCCCGGCTTCGCACGGGTAGACATAAATAGGTACTTACAGATATTTAAGTTATAAGCATGCTAATTAAAACGACCATGAATTACTAAATTAGAAAAAAATTGTATGCTTATTTTAAAGCCTCCCTGTATAAATATATATTGATATATGATGATGATACTGTATGTATATATATATTGATATATTCTATAATATTGTCGTACATTTTTTTGTCCTATCATTAATACTCTTCGCAGCGTATGCGATGAAAGACATTTTATGGCTAATTTTTTTACACCTTCGGTTGGTTTTAATAGGAATTTCTAGAGATTTCTATAGTAATCTAGTACTAAATATAGCCTATGTTACTCAGTGATAATGTAGCTTTCTAATGAAAAAAGAATTATTAAAATCGGTCCAGTACTTTTTGAGTTTATTCGTTACATACAAAAATACAAATCTTTCCTCTTTATAATATTAGTGTGTAGACTAAATATTCCGAATTTAATGAACGCCATCTATTTTTTTTTCCTACACTTTTATGTTCAGCGCCATCTGTGTAGCTTAGCTGGTATTAAGTAGAAAGCAGGTTGTCATGCACGTTTGTGATAGTTTTGAAGGTTTGTACAAGATGGCGTTCTAATTTAAACCAAATTAGTTTTTACAAATCTCGTTTATTTTGAAAATGGTAATGATTGAAAAAATTGTAAAATATCGTGAAAAAGCTCGTCAAAATGTTTAATTTTTTTTTAAATCTCTATGTACATTTCCAAAACAATATAGATGCTTAACTTTATGAAAAGAAGTATGAGCATCGATGGTTCAGTGGTAGAATGCTCGCCTGCCACGCGGGCGGCCCGGGTTCGATTCCCGGTCGATGCAGCTTCATTTTGGTATTTGGATTAGATTTGCTAATATTGTAAATCCAGAATTGGATTTTCATTTTTGCCAATTTGCTGTAGTGGTAGATGTTAGACATAATATACCTATACATATATTTATTATTTACTACTTTGAAGGTTCTAGATTCTAGAAGTAGGTATAGATTTATAGTCATAACCCGTAGTTAGAGGCAAACAGATCAAAAGATCTGCATTTACCATTATTCTGTCAATTATCTATTAGTCGATCGAGATGGTATCGATGGCATCGATTTATCTATATTATCGGCTTGAAGATTGTGTTTAGTTCCTATTAAACGGATTCTTAAAGTTGATAGCAACGAAAACAATAAAGGAAAATATTTCTTTACTCACAAAGAATAAATACGAAAGTGTGTGTGTTTGTTTGTTACTTCTTAATAACGTCATTTAACTCATTTTTGGTCGAATGAGCGAAACTCGCTTCTATTTTCTAGTTATTATGATGACCTTCCTGACGCAGTGGTATGCTCCGTAATCTTATTGAGGCAGATCCTGGGTTCGATTCCTGGCAGGGTCAATTTGGGAATTCATAATTTCCGAATTTTAAAACTCTGGTGAGATCGCAGTCAAGGCCTAACTTGTAGTGGAAAAACTAAAAAGCTTCGCGCTTTATAAAAATACTCTAGGGTTAGACCGTGGACAGAAAAGGGTGCGTGAGGTCTGGGTGCCCACTGCCCAGTGCAAGAATATAAAATTAAATGGAATTCAGAATGGCGGCTTTTTGTAATGGGGCCAAATACAGGCTGACCCAAATAGTGACGTCCAAAGAAAAATTTAGATTCCTCGTACCTGGACCTATCAGAGAATGCCGCATGTATGTTCAGCGATTTTTGGTAGTTTTCGAGTTATAATTATTTTTTTTAATTTTTAGTGAGATTTCTGAGGGTGTTAATTTTTTTTCTTTTTATTTAGTGTTTTATTCCGAACAGTTGTTTTGTGAAGATGCTTTCTATGAAGTGTGCTACTTTGCATAAAATAATTACCATCATAACATTAACCCAAGTCGGAAAATTTTTGGTTGACTTGCTTTTCCGATTTCATTTATTTACTTCAAACATAAAGTACAAAAATTTAACTAGAATGTATTCCTTACTATTCGAGCGTACGGTCTACATTTTTACTGCCAAACAAACCCAATAAAATACCCTTAAACTAGCGAAACCGAGTTATAGTTATAATAATCATTATATTCTGTGGTTATGACTTATGGTGATGAAAGCGTGACGTGTTCATACTATTCATGCTTAGATTAAGTGGTCTGATGGACATTTAGCTCAGAGTTGGATCGTGATATAATTAAACGTAAGTACCTATAGCTAGCTCTCTATGTCTGGTCTACCTAATATTATGACTAGCTGATTAACTCCTTAATTTTGAGCTCTATATGTCTGGCCTTATACCTAATATTATGACTAGCTGATGAACTTAATTTTCCGGGATGAAAAAACCTATGTTACTCTCCAGGTCCTCAACTATACTCATGCAAAAAAATCACGTCAATCCGTTGCTCTGTTATTTTGCGGCGTTACTAAAGGGCAAACCAACAAACAAACACATTTTCACATTAGATATTAGTGTGATTTTAAGCAGCTAATATTATAAATGCTAAGTTTTTCTGTCTCTTGCATAATCACCTCTTCACCGGTTTTTTATTCACAAATAAAAAAATAATTAACATGTAAACAGAGATAAATAATTCATTTTCTGGATAGCTTATTTTCTGAGATGAATAGAAGTACAAGGCTTTTTTAATAGGAGTTTAAAAACAAGTGCAAGTTCTGTTTTTAAAAACCGCAATTCACTCGGGTGTCATCATTACAAAAATTATTTTAATCCTACTACGCTCATAATATCTAAAGTTCTTACCTGATAAGAATTAAAAAATGGTGACTGACATAGTTACTAAAATTTTAATCACGCACATCTTTAGTGTGAAAAAACTACCTACTATTTTATGTTATTAATACATCATCATATTAATAATTACATCAGGAGTTTATAGAAAGTTCGTAAATTGGTAATAGGTATAACGTTTTGTACAAGGAAACGAAATGTTGCGAAAAGCCGCAAATGCCGTAGCAAAGGTTTGGTTACAAATGTTACAACATTTACTTAAATAATACTTGTTCCGGTGGTACAAGTCACAACGTATACCTATTTACAGTACCCAAGTAGGTACAATAAATATAATACGCATATTATTAGGTCGGTAGGTACTTACTACTAAGTTATGTAGTCAGTGCCGTAAATAGCCCTTTCTGCGCCCCGTGCGAGCTTCTGCTTACTATAACTGCGCCCTTGATTTTTTAAAGATATTATAGGTACCCAAGCTAGAACAATGCTATGTGTAGGCCTACTTTGTTTCATTCAGGGTGATAAAATGAAGCACAAGGAGCTTGGTGTTTGTGAACCAATTATCTAATATTTTGGAAAAAAACTATTTTTTAAAGAACAAGAACTGGTGTTTGCAAACAAGTAGAAGAACCGTTCAAGTAGACCCTTCGCCAATTATACCACCCACTGTGCCTCACTCACTAAAACTCAAACGCAAGTTCACTAGTGCAAATGCGTTGCCCACCCTGATGCTTAGGATTTAATTTTTGGGCCACTTCGGGTCTTCATACTTCTATAATAAAATAACACTTTGCATTAATTTAAATTTAATTAATTTACAGTTTAAGTAAACTAATAACTAATGGAGTTTAAGTAAACTGTAAATTAATTTAATTTAAAGTACTTGGTATACGGAAGGACATAGGAAGGAAGGCTACTTTTTATCCCGGAAAATTCAAGAGTTCCCGCGGGTATCAAAAAACCTTCCATCCACCAAAATCCATGCGGACGTAGTCGCGGATATCATCTAGTATACAATATGGGGACTGTAGAAGTGTATTTTATGTATAGATAAAAGTACCTACCTAATTCTAAATTACAACATCAAACGAAAGCTGGCTTTGTTATTCGCTATCCCAAGCAAACGATGTTATCAAGAGCAACCCTTTATATCAACGAACCAAGGTCAGGGTTAATGGCTGACTCTGCGAGAGGGTGGGGTGGTAATGTCGTAGCCAAAGCATGGAATCCGCTGTACTGCATAACGATTAACGGCTAGCAGTATTAGAAAAGGACGCTTACCTTACTTACTTTACAAATCACTGTAGGAGTAGGGTATACAAGACTGCATGGGGTCGGGGCACCAGATTTAATTCTGACCCTAATTCTGGAGTTTACGATATGGTAATTGACACTAATACCTATTTACAATCCAGCTTTTTACGGCTCATGAATTACAAATGTAAGTACGGCTAACTGCAATGAAAAACGCGAAGCGATGGCGCCAGTCAATAGATAAACAAGTGAAATTAATTTAACGAATTAAAAAATACGACTGCGATTTTTGGGGTTTACCTCCATAAGAAGCGATTTGCATACATAGCCTTTGGAATCTTATTCACATTTTTTATTAAATGATATTTTTTTGTGAATCACTAAATATTGAACTATAGACTATAGTGTTGTATATTTTTAGAATCTACTCATCATGTTCTACATGATGATTATATACTTAATCTTATTTTTCAATTTTGGTCTTTAATGCGGGACCATGGTCACCCCATCAATTTTTTTAAAAATTTTACTGACCTATGCCACCCGGAATAAGCTAGAGATTCTAACGATACCTCATTTATCAAAATCGGTTCAGGCGTATAGAAGTTATGGTGGAATATACAAACTCACATACATACATACATACATACATACATACATACATACATACATACATACATACATACATACATACATACATACATACATGAACCCTGAAAACAATATACTCCTTTTTTCAGGCAGTCGTACAATAAGGATGATACAATGCAGCGTTCCTACTTTCGGTGAAACAGAAACGGCGCGGTTTTGTAACACGTGATACGGCGGATTCTACAATCCTGCTGCGACATAGGTATGTATGTATATAAACTGTAACTGGACGATTCTGATTTTACACTAAGTCATGATATTGGTTAATCTGAACAGTAGGCTCGTTTTTAATAACCTACTTTAGTACTTACCGCCCTTGTATCACTATGTTGTATCGTGGTATTGTAGTAACTATACAATGGAATTTTTTAAATAGTTCAGGAGTTAACGACCTGTGTATTGAAACAATCCAAATAGAAAAATTCATCTGTGCCAACAAAAGATAAAATATCTACTTCTACTGGCCATTGTTCATACAGTTGCTTTCGTACTTGTAGGGTTAGTGATTCTATACCTTTGATATTCGACAGTCGAAAATCGAAACACATTAGTGCTTAAGTTCATCAAAATACGCTCTATTCCTACGCTTACAGCCAGCGCTCCCATAAATTGATATATTAGTGTAGCCATATTCTTTTTTGATATCCATCCTAGTTACCCCGTGCTCCGCTGTGGTAAGGGACCATGCATCGCGGGCCGTACCCATGATTGGCCTTTACAGGTCAACAGAACTGTAAAAGAATGATTGTAGGACAAATTTTGCCATTTATTATATTGTGATATACGTCAAACCGATGCTGGTAGAGTCTAACCCTAGGGCTTAGACTATACTCTGGCACTAATTTCTTCTGCTTATAGTAGGTTAGTTGGATAGGGTTCGCCTAAAAATCAAGAAACTTACTCTGACGTCATTTAGTTCCAACGCTCAATTTATGCCTCCCTGGCCTAGTGGTTAGCATGTTCAACTGCGGCCGACGAAGTTCCGGGTACGAGTCCCGGGTCGGGGCATAATTACGTATTGTGTTTTTCTGACTAGACATTCTCAGTACCTGCTAGCTAGCCCGGAGTTAGGAAGTTGGCGGTGGTTCATCCCCGTGCCTCGGAGAGCACGTTAATAATAGTCGTCGTAGTTAATAATAGTCGTCGTCGTCGTAGTATAAACTCGTATTCCCTCTCTCCCATGAGAGTTGAGGCCTGTGCTCAGCAGTGGGACGTTAATGGGCTGTAGTGGCTCGATTTCTAAGAACGTCGTCGGTGAGCTATAAAATCTCATACTAACAGCATACTAACAGTCACATTATTTTCCGTAGGTGTTTGTTCTCGCATAGCTATGCTGATCTATCAAAGAGATATGACATCTGTGTAAATAGAAAATACATTTTACCTACTTAAGAATGAAGAAGAAGAAGAATGAAATTCCTAGCTCTTTGTAGCTAGAAGGTACCTACTTGCATTGTCTGATAAAATAATCATAACTTACCATAAGAGAAAATATTTACTGTCAAAGCTATTTTCGTAAAATGGAGCCTATAATACTTTATCTTATGCGAGGAGAGGTACCTTTTACTTTTATCCTTTGTCCTTTTGATCTCGGAAAATCATTGAGTTTACACGGTATCCATACTTCCATATTCAATATTATAAATTATAAATGCGAAAGTGGGTCTGTTTAACCGATTTTGCTCAAATTTGGTACAGAGATAGATTGTATCCCGGGGAAAAACATAGGCTTTTTATCCCGGAAAATTAAAGAGTTCCCGTGGTAACGAAAAATCTACATCGCGATACCTATGTCCATTTTAAACTGCCTTCTTCTTCAATCTATTTCTTTATTCTATATATATCTAGATTCTAGTTTACTTGCCTATTTGAGCAATAATATGTATATTCGGGTCAATATCACAATATGTTGTAGCTAGTGCCAATGACTTGCTATTAGGGACAGCTGCCGTTTATTAAAATTTTATTACAAATTAATTCAGAAACTAAGCAATTAAGCAGCCTAGAGAATTTTGATAATGAACATTTTATTATAATTCGTTAATATTTTACACAATAAATTATTTACTTACTTATATTTTTATAATAACTGTTCCATACTAAACCAGTATGTAATACCCGGACTTGTGTTTCAGAGTTATAACGGCGAAAAATTATAGGTATATTAAAATGACAGCCCGATTAAGGGTATGGGTATAATTTAATTGCTATACCCCTAATAAGGTTAGCCCGCTACCATCTCAGACTGCACCATCATGGCAGTGATATTGTATTCAAGAGCTAATTTGAGACGTAAAAAAGTCCAAATAGAGTAGGAAGTACATAATATAATATATATTGTTTTTTTCAGTAGAACTCCTTTCCGAACCGGTGGTAGAGTCAATACAAGACGTAGCACATGCAACTTTTGCATATACCTAGTATGCCCTATATTAAACAAATTGAGTATCTACTTATTAGGTTTAAAAAAAATCTAAACAGATTTATAATTTTTTTTTTTATCCTCTACAAGCTAGCCCTTGACTGCGATCTCACCTGATGGTAAGTAATGATGCAGTCTGAGATGGAAGCGGGCTAACCTGTTAGGGGCATGGCAGTTACATATTAAAACCCATACCCCTATTCGGTTTCTACACGGCATCGAACCGGAACTCTAAATGGTTTGGCGGCACGTCTTTGCCGGTAGGGTCGTAAGTCGTAACTAGCCACGGCCGAAGCCGAAACCAGGCCAGACCCCGGGGCCTCAACGTTAAGACAACAGCGCTCATCCCTGCGCCACGGAAGTCATTGATTCTAAATACCTAGCGCTCTTTTGGCTCTATTACAATTTCCAAATACTCAAGGTCACCAATAGGTGGCGCTGACGTTTACATAAAGCGGCGCCAAACGAACAGCTGATCGACTGCCGCATCCGTTTCCGAGCACCTGAAGATTAATACCCAACTGCTCGACAAACAAATCCACCGATAAGTTGCCAAACTAGAAGAAAACCCCTCGATTTTAGCTTGAATCACTCGATTCGATTCAGTCCGTTCGCGGCTCTGAAATAGAGCGAATGTCTCACAATCAACGATTCTATACCAATTGTAAATCGATTGCGAATACGAGCGATTGATCGATTACTAATTAATTATTGTTATACGTATGATTTATCAGTGGATTGTCAAGTGGCTGAGTTTCTATCTACATTTTAACAATATAGGGTGTTACAAAGTTATCGATTATTATAACATTGATATACCTAGGATAGTTTACTCTAGGTCACTAGGGAATTAGGGATGACCTAAGGATAGTGTAAGAGTTAAAGGTGCAATTATTTGTTGTGATCAGTTATAGGAGTAGGTGACATAGATATTTAGGTATTTGATGTTAGTAAACTTGCGTTTTGAGTGGGTGTTGCTGTGAAGTGGTTTATATTTGTTTTGGGATCTCGGTTTCGTAATAACGCCGATATGTTTGGTGTTTTGATGAAGAAGTGGAAACCTAAAAGGTAAGACTGATTATTTTTGGCTGTGGCTTACATAAACAATCTCCGAAAATTTTAGAGTTGGACTTAATGTAGATTTTACACGCCTTTTTAGGGTTCCATACACAAAGGTTGCCAAGTGGGACTATTACTAAGCCTCCGCTGTCCGTCCGTCTATCTGTCTGTCAGCGGGGTGTATCTCATTAACCGTAATAGCTAGACAGTTGATATATTCACATACCTAGTGTCTAATGCCAAAAAATAGCAAAAATAGAATTAATATTAAAAATAAACGGCCTCCATATACCTAAGAAACGTGAAGAAAACTATCCCTTTAACCGATGAAATTTACAACGAGAGAAATGAAATGATTCATTTATTTCACGTAGGATAACTTTTGCCACAAGTTATTTCAAGACTCTACCATGGGTTCTGAAAGAAGATTCTGTTGAGAAGAACCGGAAAGAAACTCAGTAGTGGCTCTTTTTTAAAAAAGAATGCTACAACTCACAATATGTATGTACCTACATATTAAGTAGGTACGTAGCTAATACAGTGCTAATATTGAGTAATCCATACTTCTATACTAATATTATAAATGCGAAAGTGTGTCTGTCTGTCTGTCTGTCTGTCCGCCGTCTGTCTGTCTGTCTGCTACGCTTTCATGGCCCATCTATTGAACCGATTTTGATGAAATTTGGTATAGTTTGTAAAAGAAGACATAGGCTACTTTTTAAATACGCAGACAAAGTCGCGGGCATCATCTAGTACCTACTAAATTATTATTCACTATTGTGAGTTCCTAGTGAAAATAAAATAAAGTTTTGATAGCCACCATAGACTTATTATATTACTAGATAGCCACCGAGTTAGAGAATAGGGCTGCAAATAGGAAGCCGAAGTCTTAAACGCTAAACTATCACCGTCATACTCATAACGTTGTAGGAACATAATGGAAGTATGTAAGTAATAATAATGTCCTCCCGACCGAATTTCGGCCACGGCGGCCTATCTCCAGAAAGAGTGGCCTTGGCCATCCACGCGGGAGATATTATAGTGCACAAGTGTGTGCTCAACACAGGTGTACTCTCTGTTCCTTTTACTCTCATAGCCCGATGGGACGGAAAATCCGACACCACCGGTGAGAGGTCAGGCGCAGGACCGACGGCTTAACCTGCTCTCCGAGGCATGAAACACCGCTAACTTCCTAACTCCGGGTTAGTACTGAGAATTTCTTGCCAGAAAAATTGTTATGGCCCGACCCGGGACTCGAATCCGGGACCTCGGCGGCCGCTGTCGAACATGCTTACCACTAGACCAACGAGGCAGTTATTGTAAGTAATATGATACCTAGTATGGATGTATGGGAGCTCTGTATGAAAACGTTTCTAAGAAGTGAATTCGAGATGTCGCCATTCCTATTTCGGATTAGCAATTGTTATTATTTGCCCATTACTTAAGCAGGTGTTTGGGGATTAGTAAGGTTGGCCGCACATTGGCTGCTTGCGCCCGTATTAGGGCGTTATTATCATCTCAAGCAGTATTATTTTTAAATTGACGTTTTATATGACGTACTTTGACGTCTCTGAAATAAGGATTTTAATTCTGAAACAAGAGCGTCAACAAGATTAAAATATGCTTGTAAAAATAACTCATTGGTAGTTGCTATTCTCGGCTTGGTATGTACATAGACTATGTACAATCTAATCTCTGTTTTAAGAGAAAACCATAGAAATCATAATCTAATGATCGATCTCAAGCGCGAGTAACAGTTAATAATAGCGGTCACATTAAAAAAAAACTTTGTCGGGTAATTTATTACTATTTTTCTGTTACTTATCGATATCTACAATCGTATATATCTACTAAATATAGATAGATAGAGATGTACGATCCGTCTTGTTTACTGAGTTCTATTACTTGGGTGGCAGGTAATACAAATGTATAAGCTGCTGATTAGTAAAAAAGTCAGTAGGACACAGGTAAATAAAAACACCTCTTCTCATGCAAGTGAAGGTCAACTTAGGTCAATTTCAATTTCAATTAGGTCTTCGACAACTAGTCCACCACCACCACCACAGCCCATTAACGTCTCACTGCTGGCCACAACCCACCACTCTCATAAGAGAGAGGGAATTAGAGCTTAGACATACCACGCTACTCCAATGCGAATTGGCGGGCTTTAACGACTATTATCATGTTAATAATAATAACCGGGACCGACGGCTTAACGTGCTCTCTGAGGCAGGTGAAACCCCGCCAACTTCCTAACTCCGGACTAGTACTGAGAATTTCTAATCAGAAAACCCCAGAACTTAATTATGGCCTGACCCGGGACTCGAACCCGGGACCTGGTCAGCCGCAGTCGAACATGATAACCACTAGATCAACGAGGCAGTTAACGACAACTAGTCAATTATCAATAACTTTTTTTCAAACCTCAAAACGCGTGCTTAGTATTGAATTTCTTGTTGAAAGTGACGTCATCAAAGTTTAACGCGCTTTTTACTTTAATCGACAGTTTAAAATGGTTATTCATTATAAAATTAGTAGGGGATTACGAATTTTGGGAAATCCTCTATTTATTAATCGCTAAAAAATAATTTATTTGACTAGTAATCAAATATCTTAAGTAAGTATTGAAATATATAAGTACATAATGAGCGGCCTCCATAAGAAGTTTTAAAAGTAAGTAAGTAGTGTACCAGAGGTCGAGATCACCTGCTTAGCATGTTCCAGCTGTTGTCTATGGCTGTTTTGTAGTTGTCAACACCTGCTCTATTTATCTAATTGCAACTCGTTATGGCGCCAGCAGACTATCCAACTTGTTTGTACGATCATGTTCGCTAAAAAACAAGAATGGATGACTGTATTTTTTTTTATGCACTAAAAGTTAGTCCTTGATTGCGATTTCACCTGATGGAAAGTGATGATGCGGTCTAAGATTGTAGCGGGCTAACCTGTTAGGGGCATGGCAGTTATATTAAACCCATACCCCTTTTCGGTTTCTACACGGCATCGTACCGGAACGCTAAATCGCTTGGCGGCACGTCTTTGCCGGTAGGGTGGTAACTAGTTACGGCTGAAGCCTCCCACCGGGCCAGACCAGGGGAAATTCAAAATTATAAATTTTGGGAACCCGGGACCTCCGCACGTTAAGGCTACAGCGCTCAACACTGCGCCACGGAGGTCGTCAAAAAGTCGTCAACAATTTGTAGTGTGATTCTGGGTAGAGAAATGCAATTAACTATAACATTTGTTACCACCTCACCTCAAGCTGAGTGAAAGTAAGTAGGAACCACAGAGTAATAATACAATAGTTACTGTGGTAGAATATAATGAACTTAATAATAATAATATATTAGTTTTAACAATAATTAGTTATCTAGCAAAAACTAAATGTTTGTATATCGGCCTGTCGGTCTGTCTGCTACTGGCTCACTCATTGGAATGCACCCCAAAGAAGTAGGTGGGTACCTACATGGCTACTTTTTATCCCGAAAAATCAAAGATCTCCCAGGATTTAAATAAAGTCTAAATCAGGGATTCCCAAACTATTTTGGGCAAGAGACCCCTTTTTCGAAATGAACTGATACCTCAGACCCCCATAGCCAAATTACTTTAAGAATCCATTGATACAAAATAATTACCAATTTAAAAACTTTGCGGTTGGTTAACTGAATAAAAATGACATTAATTTCTCATCAAAATTTAACAAAATAAATAGACTTAAAATTCAGTAAATATCTAGTGTAATTATTAATACAAATTACGTAAAAATATATAGGTAATACGTGACATAGGCAAATTTTTATCCCGGAAGATAAAAGAAATCCTTCGGGAATTTAAAAAGCGAACCACACAGATTAAGTCGCGGGCACCAGCTATACCATATGTTTCCACACCTGCTTCTAAAATATGTAGGTGCCTTCTGCCACGGTTCCGTTAACTGTCTAGATACCTACTATTAATAACATATTTTTTGTTTGATATTATGCCAATACACAAGCACTTTTTTTAAATTCTACTACTATAAGTTCTGCTCCTTGACTGCGATCTCAGCTGATGTCTAAGTGATGAGTCAGTCTAACATGGTAGCGGGCTAATCTGCTAGATGCCAGTTATAAACCCATAGCTATTCCTAATCGGTACGAACTGGAACGCTAAATTGCTTGGCGGTGGGTACGTCTTTGTCCGTAGGGTAACTGGTAACTACTAAGCCAAAGGACCCGACTAGAGAGAATTCAGAAAGGACTTGACCGGTGGAACTATGGCAGCTTGCCTAGGTGTCAAAAATCAATGTTCAGCAATGATTTCTTTATTATTGTAATTGTCTTATTTCACTGTTTTCAGATAAAAAAGTTTCAGGAGTCTGAAGGCTCGGAAAACTGCGAAAATGAACAAAAAAGTTTCACCAAAAGACTGCTTTCCCACACTAGATGGCGCTATTTATTGTGTTAAGCGAGTCTAAAAAAATATTTTCAAGTATTATTTCTTTATTATTGTAATTGTTATATTTTATAGTTTTCAAATAAAAAAGTTTCAGGAGTCTGAAGGCTCTGAAAACTGAGAAAATAGATAAAAAAAGTTTCACCAAAAACTGCTTTCCCACACTAGATGGCGCTAGTTATTGTGGTGAGTCTAGAAAATATTTTTAAGTATTGCACACTACTTTTCGTTAGCAAGTTCAACTATTCGACCACAGATGGCAGCATATGCAATGTGACAGGGCGTTCCTTTAAACGTAGTATTTCAAAATGCTTTGTTCGATCGATTAGTTTGAGACTTGTCAAAAAATAAAAATAATTATAAACAAAACATACATTTCCTTTTCATTACTATTTAATTGATCAAAAATAAATCATTCCTAATATAATAACTAAGGTACTTAAATGGTATTCATGTAGGGTTACAAGATTATTATTAGGCATGGAACGTCAAAATGGAGTAGTGCTTAAAGAGGAAAGCGGACGCTCAAGATTTAAACAATAAACGTACTGTTTTTTTTTGTCATTTGAACCCCGACCTTATTTGGAATAATAAATCCATAATAATTTCGTTTTGAATTTTTAAACCTTACTGTAAAAACGGAAATCCTGTGCATTGTCCCGAATCGGAGGGCAATTACTGGTCATGTCCTTTGGTACAAATTAACAATTTGACCCTGCCGTGAATCGAATCCAGGCCCACTATAAAGCACCACTGCGCCAGGGAGGGCGTCAAAATTGACGAGGAGGGACGACGGTATCTCTGATCGAAATGAGAAGGGTTTAGCTACAGCTATTACGTATACAGATTTTGCCTTTTCGTTTCCTTTATCCCCGGATAAAGGAATCGAAAAGGCCCAATATGGAGCTAAAAATTTGGTCACATTGCTTTGCGTTGCTATAGAATGATATATGCACCTTATCCCATTTAGGCCTGGATAACTTAGAACACAGACCTTGATTAGTACAAAAGTAATTAAGTAGTAAAGATTAAGAAAAAAAATTTATTGACGCAACCGGAAATCGAACCTCACATTTCATGTGTTGCGAGAATTCGCATAGTTGCAAATCCAAATTGAAATAATAAGCAGGTCATTCTTATAATATAAACGTTTTACCAAGTAGCAGTCGTATCAGCAATAAAATTAATGTTAAGTATCCGATTTCGAAAAATGCTGATGCACAGTAGGTACTTAAATTAAAAACACTGAGGTAGTATATCCTATGACAGCTGAATAGAGGTGCTATAGGTAGCTATTTCTGTTACTGTGGAAGTGTAGACACGTGTGGTCAGTACTATCTTCTACTAACTATTATAATATCTTAACTATTATAATACTCGTAATTATACAGTGTGCAGTGAGCAAATCTGGGGGGGTTAGTAACATCGCTTAAAGCAGTATTATTTTGGAACGACATCTTAACACAAGACGCCGCTTCCATGCATCCAACGCCAAACCTCTCATATAAATTCCGCGCTTAATCAATTTTATTCTAATAAATTTAAGTAATAAAATGTACTAGATTTAAATTATTAATGTCAATAGACAAAAATATTGTTATCGTTCAGTGTTTAATGTAAGCGTATTTTGTGAGAAAAATAAATGAACTCTTACGAAAAAAAAACGTAATTATACAGTTTTGCTCACTGCGTGTACTTACTACCTGTACTAAACTAAACTGTACTTACTACCATCGTTTAAAGCAGTATTATTTTGAAACGATATTTTTATACCGAATGTCATCAATATTAAAATAATTTTTATGCCTATGAACTGCACGCCACTGACTTTAATGCGTCCTATACATCGATGTTCCTACTAAATAAGTGGTTTTAGAGTGGTAATGAGTTATAGAAGAAGCCCCTAAATAAGCGATAAGTACATAGATCTCGGTCACACTGTATGGCACGCAATATAAAAGTCAAGCGCAAAATATTACATTACCAGCAACCGCCCGCGCCATCGCTCCCGAGGGAATTTCTTTATCTAAATCATTAAAGAACTTCTAGGGCACTTTTCTAGGCAAGGCATTTTTTATATTGTGTGTAGTGTAGTGTAGTGCATATCCCTCAAGTCACAATCGTGGCAAATTTTGTCCGTCCCTATAAAATAGAACGCCTATTTGGTGTAAAATCATTAAGTTAATTGCGTTTGAAATCAGTAATAATACCCATTATTTTAAATTAATGACACCCATAACCTACTAGTACTGTAAAACAAAGGTGGGAAATCTTAATGAGTTATCTAGCTGGTTCTAAAAAGTGGAAGTTATAATACCTACTTTTTAGTAAGTTATGAAATTGTCGCGTGAAAAGAAAACTTTAAGAATTGAATCGTTAAATAAATCAAAATTAACCAAGATTTCGTTACCCGATAATGGAACGGAGAATCTTTGAAAATAGGTTTTTCACACCACATGCTCGACAATGCTGAATTATATGTCATGTAAACCTTACTGAAAGCAAGACATTATATCTCTTGGCTTTAGCCGGGTTATAATGTTCTATTGAATTTCATTATAACCCGCTGGTCAGTAATGTGATTTTCACTTTCATAATTCTTATTACTAATTACATAAAGTCTAATTTCTCTAAACAGAATGTGTCCTCAGCGGGCGCGGCCAACTCGATTTTCGAAGACCGAAGCCGTGGCCCACTAGATTCGCACTGAGACGAACTTCATTTGTTTGTCAAATCAAGTAGGCCACGCCAGCTGAAAGAAGTGGCTATATAGGCCGTGGCCCACTAGATTCGCACTGAGACGAACTTCGTTTGTTTGTCAAATCGAGTAGGCCACGCCAGCTGAAAGAAATTGCTGTAGCCGTGGCTAGTACCTTTAGAAGATTCTATAAATATTTCAATAAATATATCAAAAATGTCGAGTGGTGAAAGAATTTTGACTCCAGAAGCTATTAAATTAGATGCCATAGGCATTGTCAATAATCTACTCCCAGAAAAGTCAAAGGAAAAATACCTGAAAGCCTATAAAGATTTTGACACATGGAAAACTGCAAAAGGCGCAAAGTCTGTGTCTGAATCAGTGCTTCTGGTCTATTTTGAATATTTATCAGCTACAATGAAGTCAAGCAGCCTGTGGTGTATCTATTCGATGCTCAGGGCAACAATAAGCGTCAAACATGATATCCAAATTAATACATATACCAAGTTATTGGCATTTTTAAAAAGGAAATCGGATGGACATCGAGCCAAGAAGTCTAAGATACTTACAACACAAAACGTGGAAACTTTTTTGAATGAAGCTCTCGACCACAGTTTTCTTGCCATAAAAGTGAGTACAACCTAAGAACCTACTAATTGATTGAATTTATACACTAGCTATTTCTTATTTTATGTAACGCAGTTCAAAGATTATTTATGTTTTAGTTTTCAATGTAAATATTTGACCGCGAATATTGTTATTAATAAATATATAGTCGTTAACAACTGAAAATATACAATCATAGTATTAAAAAAAAATTTGTTTAAGGTGGCGTTGATTTTTTGAGTGAATGGTGCTTGTCGTGGAAATGAACTCGTGAATATAAAAGTCAATGATATCGAAAAACATTCAGAGTTATTACTAGTAAAATTGCCGGACACAAAAACAAATAGAGAACGGTTATTTGTAATTCGTGAAAACCATGCCACAATAGTCGAAAAGTACCAAGCCTTACGCCCTTCTAATATAAACATCAACAGATTTTTTGTAGGCTACAACAATGGGAAATGTACAAGGCAAGTCATTGGCAAAAATAAAATTAGTGTCATGCCAAGAGAGATTGCTAAATACCTGAAATTGGAAAATCCCGAGCTTTACACAGGCCATTGTTAGACGAACATCTGAGAGTCAGTTGGCAGATTCAGGAGCAGACATGGCCCAAATAAAACGACACGATGGTTGGAAGTCCGATGCAGTGGCAGAGGGCTACATTGAAAATTCTATAAAAAATAAAGAAAGAACGAGCTATCGTATTGTTGAAAAGATAAATATGAAAACATCTTCTACTATTGATGATCCTTGGACGCCTCTGCCACCACAGTCATCTTCCTCAAAACACGTCACATCCACATCAAGCCCACTGCATCAAAGACGACCTTCTGCTACCTTTACGGAACAACTCGACCCTCAGACATAAGTGTCCGAAGCCTTGAACACAACTCAAATAAACTCTAGCTCAACCTCGATAAACGTACCAAATAAAAATATAACGTTATCTTTCCATAACTGGACTAATGTCTCCAATATCAATTTGCACTTTTAATTTGCTGTAATAAACTATCTACTAAGCCTGGTTTTTTATTGTCTCGCATAAAGTGAGAAAAGTAGAGTATAACCACGGTATATAGTGGTGTATAACCACAGGGATTAAACTGTTTTTTTCTTGGGCGCTTGAATCCCTCACTGCACTCAGGATTCAATCTTAATTCCCTCGCTTTGCTCGGGAATTAACTTATAACACCCTCGCTGCGCTCGGGAGTTAAATTTGGAGTCCTTCGTTACGTTCAGGATTCAATGTAGCGCCCGTGACATAAAACAGTGCTTTATCCCCTTGGTGTATAATCTACTATTGTTCTTCAATCCAATGATCCAAGTTCTAATAAAAACGTAGGCTAACTTATAGTAGGCTCGTAGGCTCTTGTCTAACTCAAAATAAGTAGGAACTTACAGGAACTATGATAAGTGCGACTTTGTCCACGAGAATTCATGTTATTCAAAATTTCGCGAGAACTTTCTGTGTGTGCAGTGTGTAATTATTAATTAGTAATTATTGTTGACTTTCGTGTTTGAGAATTATAGTCCTTATTTTAGGAACGCCAAGCTGTCAATTTGAGTAACATTGCTCAAGTATTGCTTTAAGCGTATACTTTAGGCCCCTGATAAGCCGGGATAAAACAATCAACTGACATATAAATCAGTAGAACAGATGGGCAGTGAACAAAAAAGTAACAGATTTTTAATTTTAGAATGGATGTGAATTTTTCACATAACAAATAAACAATTCTTTTTCTTATTTTCAAAGTTATATACTCATATACAAGGCACCTCCACAGAATACTCACTGTTGTATCAATCGATGAGAAAGTGTGAAGCGATTGTTTCATCGATCCATTGCTTAACCTCAAAACATAACAATGCGCGGAAGATTTGCGACACGAAAAACTCCGAACAATGAATGAATGAAAGCCGTGAAACAAAGGAATATGAATATTAACACGAGGCTAGGCCGCAAACTATCAAAATATTTACTCACCATTTGTAATATGTATTTTCATACTTCACAAGATTTCTAGGACGTTAATTCTTGGCGAATTAAAGAGCGGGGCCCAGGCTGGAAAAAATTTACTCGACAGAAAAGCGTTAGCGTCTGTCTCTCTCCCTTTAGTATAGAAGGAGAGAGACAGAAAACCATTTTGAGATTATTTTAGTTAGTTTGAACATAGCGCGGTGGCTCAGACTGATAAGAGCTGCGTTGTAATCCTAGATGCTACAGGTTCGAGACATGGTTGCAATTTTTTTTTTTTATAGAATAGCGAATCACGTTCTTATCAGCCGTCGGTCATCCGCCTGACCTCTCACCGGTCATGTTGGATTGTCGGTTAGCTCCTTGGAGATAGGCCGCCATGGCGGAAATTCGGTCGGGAGGACATTATTAGTGTGGATTTTTTCCCATTGGATTGTCTGTTTTCCGTATGACACTTACTGGTTGACTCATCTTCAAAGAGTTAAAACTGTGGCTTACTTATTCTGTCTTTATCTTTATTATCAGTATCGGCGAACCATTCGCACGTGAAAGTCCACTATCTGGTGTTATCAATGGTTATCATGTAGGTGCTAGCATTATTTCATTGATCAAGGCTAGGATAGTGATGAAATCCATACATATTACATACCTACTAATATAAAAAATACGAAAGTCTGTGTGTCTGTCCGTCTTACACGGCCCATCTGTTCAACTGATTTTGATGAAATTTGGTACAGGGATAGTTTTTATCCCGGGGAAGGACATAGGCTACTTTTTATCCCGGATTTAAGACTTCCCGCAGAATCAAAATCCACGCAAACAAAGTCGCGGGCATCATCTAGTATTATTAAAAATGCGAAAGTGTGTCTATCTGTCTGTAGCATCTAAATTTCATTAAAAACTGTCAAGTAGCTTCAGCGTGCTGCCGTCAACAGACAGAAAAAAAAAAAAAAAATTGACTCTATATATACATACCTCCCGGTAAAATACGTCCTCCAGTTACAATGTTCAAAAAGTAATTGTCTTTATAGTACATTTTTATAAAAATGAGGAATTCTCAACATTCGGAGGCACCCTAAATCTGAGGCCCGGGATGGAAAGCCCCTCTACCCACCATTAGCCCGCCCCAACAGTGCCTTTTTGCCTTGACAAAGCCTTCAGTATCCTATATGTATAGTTATACTAGCGAAGGCCCGCGACTTCGTATGCGTGATTTGGGTTTTGGGTTTTGGTTCCCGCGGGAACTCTTTAATTTTATATTTAATCTCGGGATAAAAAGTAGACAATGTGCTATTCCAGACTATAATCAATCTCTGAGCCAAATTTCAGCCAGATCCGTTCAGCCGTTGGGGCGTGATTGAGTAACAAACATCCATCCATCCATACATCCATCCATCCAAACTTACACATTTATAATATTAGTAAGATGATAAAGGGCAACTACCTAAGGTATTTCCTCATTAAGTCCACGCCGGTGTCTAAGTTTTTACACCCTACATGGCACGCGGAAAGGACAATAGACTATTGCAACGTGGAAGACAAGTTTTTCTAGTGTCAGTCAATGCCTTGTATTGCGCAATCATGTTGCGCTGCCTATTGATGTAGTAGGTAGGTATAGTCCTTTTTTGTTTACTTTAAAATATACGCTAGCCCTTGACTGCAATCTCACCTAATGGTAAGTGATGATGCACTCTAAGATGGTAGTGAGCTAACCTGTTAGGGGCATTGCAGTTAAATTAAACCCATAGCCCTAATCGGTCTCTACACGGCATCGTACCGGAACCTATTACCCATACAACCAGGGCAAAAGTCAGAAATTATAAATTCCCAAATTGACCCTGCCGGGAATCGAACCTGGGGCCTCCGCAGGTTAAGACAACAGCATTCAATACTGTGCCAGGGAGGCCGTCAGTCCCGCAAACTTTAAATCATACTTTGTACCTTCAGGCGATCCTAACTCTCATTTCATAATGACCACCTAGGGCCGTTTGCACAAGGACATTTAAACCGATTTAGTTAACTTTTGTGATGCTGTACCTTTTTGGCAAATGCAAATTGTGACTGTTAAATATTTATCTACTGATCAGATGATTGCTGACGTGTTGACTTAACCTTTATACAAAAAAAAGCATAACTTTTTTACTTATGAGCTACGTGTTGTAGAGTCATTTTTTCTGTGTAACGTCAGTTGTTTACGTTATACGCTTATGGGGAAGTCTTAAAATCTTTTAAAATATATTGTAAGTATGCATAGAACGTAATACTATATGTGACATAAAATTAGATAGACACATAATCTGTGACAAAGATTGTTTGATGTCAATTCTTGACAATCTGCTCTCTCTCTCTCTCTCTCTCTAAAAAACCTCCGAACCATGCGTGTGGTATTGTGACTATTGATTTAGTATTAATCTAAATTTATCTTTTCGATCATAATTATTTAACGTATATGTATTTTTATTCTGTGCAATAATAAATTCAATATAGGAATCTGTAAATTATTTCTCACCATGTCTCCATCTACGCAGTCGTGGTACGCACGCACACGACCTCCCAAAAGGTCGCCAAAAAGGGACAGGATATAAATATTTAACTAAAGCAATTTAGGACTCCTTGTGCAAGTGGGCCTTAGACTAGCAGTCCCCCATAAGCAGAGGCGAACTATTTCATTACTACTGCTGCCCTCTGGCGCGCCACCTGCCGTGATTTTAATCGGCAATTGGCCCTCTATTTGTGAGGCTCTGAGCATTGGGGCTCGGAGGGATTCACGCTGTGTGGCCTCCCCACTATTTTCTAGAGTGCCGTATCACTGTACGGAAAACGGAACCATTAAAATATCAGTGCCAAGTTGACTATAAGCCTATTTATTTTATGCAATCATGCCAAGTTATTAGTTAGTGTTAATAGGCCTATTACACTGCACTTTTCACAGGGACTCTTATTTTCGATACAGTGTAGTGTAATAAAATTTAGGGTGAAAGGGTCCCTAAATTGGTCCATAATGCTATGTAATAAGCGACGCTCTAATTTGCGGTCACGCCCACCCTTACCACCGGGCCCTGTAAAAAGTGCAGTGTAATAGGCCTATAAGTTATATATAGGTAGGCCTATTTATTTTATGTAATCAGTAATCATGCAAAGATTTAAAACAAATGAAATAGGAGGTAGGTAAGTAAGTATTTATATAATCGTATTTAGTTAATAGTGATTTCTACAATATTTTTTTTTAATTTTGGTGACCAGTTTTGTACAGTGATCAATGAGTTTTTCATCACATGTAATTTGAAAGCAAAACACAGATTAAATTAATGTTATCTTATACGTAGGTAGCGCATTGAAATCCGATAAGATTTATATATTTATATTTAAGATGCTTAGAGTTGGAATCTTTCTTAAATAAAATACCTAATATAATGATATTGGATTCCCGCGCAAACTCCTTGAATTTTCCGGGTTGAAGTGTATTCGATGGCTAAATTTAGGCTATAAAATAATATATCCTCTCCAAATTTCAGCTAAATCGGTTCAGTCATTGCAGCTTGAAGAAGTAACAAACATCAAATCTTTCACATTTGTCATATTAAAGTAGAATTATTTCCATTTATAGATTTTAGCATAAATAAAAATCCATACTTCCATAATATAATATTTTTATAAAAGCGAAAGTGTGTCTGTCTGCTACGCTTTCACGGCACATCTGCTCAACCGATTTAGATGAAAGGTACAGGGGTAGATTGTATCACGGGAAAGGACATAGGCTTCTTTTTATCGGAAAATTAAAAAATTCCGGCGGGAATAAAAAAATCTTAATCCAAAGCGGCGGAATCGCGGGTCCGATTCCCGGGTCGGGCCATAATTAAGTGTTGGGGTTTTCTGATCAGAAATTGTCAATACTAGCCCGGAGTTAGGAAGTTGGCGGTTTTTCACCCCCCGTGCCTCGGAGAGCACGTTAAGCCGTCGGTCCCGGTTATTATCACTAACATGATAATAGTCGTTAAAGCCCGCCAACCCGCATTGGATCAGCGTGGTAGGTCTATGCTCTAATTCCCCTTCTCTTATGAGAGTGGAAGCCTGTGCCCAGCAGTGGGACGTTAATGGGCTGTACTGGAAGTCGCGGGAATGATCAAGTAAATATATAAAATAAATTGCAGCCAGGAAAATACATTTGAATGAAATATAACTAGTACTGAATACCTTTTTAAAGATAAGGTTCTATTCTAACTTTTCCGATTAGATTTTTTTTCTTTTTGGGAATAATAATCATCGTCTAAGGTCCATTGTTTGGTAAAAAAGAAACGGTTATTAAAATTGTTTTCATCCATTATATTTTTAATATGTTATAATGTCGTAGATTTGTATGTTGCCATCAATTTCTTTATTATACACGCTTATCGTTTTTTTATCACATTAAATGATAATATTCAATTAAGATGAACCCACGTAATGTCGAGGTCGGAACTCGGAATGATATTTTTTAATGTTTTAAGTATTACAAAAAAAAAATTAAGGCACTTATGTAAGTAAATATTAAATTAATCTTATGAACATTAGTAGTTGGAGAATGATTTATAAATGTCACCGTGAGATTGCAAAAACCGTTAGATTGTAATCTAACTAGAGAAATTGTAAACTGTCGATAGATTGTGAACCGTTCAATGTTCTGAGTGTCAATTTTTGAAATATTCACTGTATTTACGTTTTCTTGTCTCTTTCTTGTAGGTTAGGTTAGGGTTCGACATAAATAATCATAATAAACCTAACAGATTAGAATCTACCGAAAAATTATGCGTTAAATTGTAATCTTTCAACAGTTTACAATCTCGCTAGATAGATTACAATCTAACGGTTTTCACAATCTTACGATGACATAAATAACTAAGAAGACGATGCATGCGACTTCGTTCGCGTGGATTGTTTTTTACTGCCGCGGGAACTCTTTAATTTTCCCAGATAAAAGTAGCCTATAACTATCCTTCCCCTATATCTTTATCAAAGTTCATTGAAATCGGTTGAATAGATGAGCCGTGAAAGCGTAGCAGACATACAGACAGACACACTTTCGCGTTTATAATATTAATATGGATTATTATGAACTTGTTTTATGAACATAACCAATGATGCCCGTGGTTTTGTCCAGTGGTTTTTGAAAATCCTTTTGGAACTCTTTGACTTTCCGTGATAAAAAGTAAGTAGGAAGTAACTAGTGGTTCGCCCCGAACTGACACCTCGCGGTATCCATAAATAGGATAGTTTTAACTATATATTGTAATGGTTAACTTTTAACATTAGACGCAAAAGAGAATAAACGAATAAACTTTTACAGAGCGATCTATTGACATCATTGTGAAATTCTGTTAAAAATACTGAAGCTCATTTAAAATTAAATAATTTCGTTTCCTTATAATATTTATCTAATTTTAGTATTTGTTGTTCAAATACAGGATATAATTCAAATAATTGAAGTTTCAGGCTCAATCTTTCAGAAAATTGAGTGTTGTGAGGTCAACTTTGGACGTTAGAAAATCTCCACTTTGAAATTTCGTTGAACCACTCTCCATTTCGTCAATTTTACGGGAAAGTTAAAAAAATATATTTTTGACTCTATTCCTAATTATCTTTAAAATGATATACCCTATCGATAGGGTATTTTTTATACCCTATGTAACGCTATAAAAAATATTTTACTTCGCATTCGCTTTTATGAGAGCCCCCCTGAAATAAAGATTTTTATAACTTTTTAAGCCATATTCGGCTGGATATATTTAAATTTGTAGTAATTACGTTCAGTAATTCAGAATTTAACTATAAGGCTCTGACAGACGGACGGACGGACGGACGGACCAGTGCAAATTCAGTCAAGTAGACTCAGAGACCTTCGCTTCGCTCGGTCAAAAATAGCCTATGTTGGGTACATAGGCTGTTTTTACTTGTATTTTTTTATTCCCGAAAATGAAGCTGAAGTTCCAGCGGGAATTAAAAACACTTAAACCACGCGGACGAAGTGTCGGGCATCAGCTAGTTTCTTATATATTCTTAGTTATTGTGTCACTCCGTGTCTTACCACATACCTGACACAAGCCTTTGGATGTATTTATTGAATCTGCAAATAATACACGATTAAAGAGGCCTTCAGCATTATATTGATTGCCTAAGTAAACAAGTTAAAATCAAAGTTCAAGGCGGGACACGGTTTTGTCGAGTTAGTGATTTTGTCCCTCACCTAATATCACGTCAGAATTAATTTTGAATGGTTTATGTGCGTGGGACAGTGAATAGTGTAAGAGCCGGCACGCATACCTTATTTTTTTTAGTATCGTTAAGAGCTAATAGTATAACATAAATGCTTGGATGAAATAAACACGGGATAGGAAACGTTAGAAATCAGTATGTATGAAATCACGTTCGACTAAATTTTGCGGGCCGAGGGGAGGGTGCCTTGTTATTTTTCTGTCCAGTTATTAACACTAGTGCATGAAAAAGTCGATCTGTCACAGTTCACGCCTAATATTATGGGAGGCACTTTTGGTAACTATCGCCGAAAAGGCTGATTCAGTATTATTTGGGTCTAGAACTCTCCACTGATGACGATAGTGAGAGTCTGCCCGCATGTGGATGGGCTTTCACTATCGTGCAGCTATCTGTTAGTTTATAAAGGGGTAAGGCGAATATGGCCGATATCACGCATCCCGTGATTAATAATTTCGCCCAAGCATAAATGACGTGACCTTATTTTAAATTACATTTTCGCCATAGCAATGACTTATAATGTTTGTTTAAGATCATTGATTGGTTGAATATTACTTAAACATTTTACATCGTTGAACACACCGCCACCTCTTCGCCTATCACAGCCGGAATGACTTGATACATTTGTTTTGAAACTAATCAACTTTAAATAGCACAATATTACGGTAGTCACGGCTTGGATTCTTGAAATAGTTCTTGGCTATACTGGCTTAATAGCTCAGGCGTGAACTGAGCACGACTTTTCTATGATTAGGCTAATTTTACTTGGACAAATTATTATTACTTGCTGTACACCTGTGTGTAGGTTGATTACACCTTACCTAAATACCTTTGATAAATGATAAATGATTTATTTATTTATTTCATGTAGGACAGCTTTTATC
Source organism: Erebia palarica (assembly GCA_964035005.1). Lineage (NCBI taxonomy): Eukaryota > Metazoa > Arthropoda > Insecta > Lepidoptera > Nymphalidae > Erebia > Erebia palarica. The sequence goes on from OZ035983.1 coordinate 42,939,579, forward strand.
ACTTATGAAACGTTAAGACTCTACCACCGGTTCGGAAACATAATTCTAATGAGAAGAGCCGGCAAGAAACTCAGCAGTTGCTCTTTTCATAGAAAAGAAAAGGTTACAATCATCAGAACTTTGTCATTAATAAAATCATCGATAGTGTAATAACCTCGACTTAACAAATGCTGTTTAACACAGTCTTTAAATCTATATAATGGCAAATCCAGAAACTCTTTGGGAACCATAATAAAAAAGCGTACACTCGACCCCACAAAGGATTTGTAGGTAGTTGTACCTTTTACATAAATCTGAAAAAGATTATGATTAGATGGCACTAATAGCAAGATGAAATAATTTCGCAAAACAAAATGTACTAAACTTTATGTCTCTAAACACAAAAACACATTAGGGACATAAAAAAATAAATGTCGTGTACTTAGTCCGTGTAGGTAACTAACCGTAAGGAACTCAAACTACGTTCCCCTCTTACGCTAACGATTCGCGCAGTTTTCGTCCTGTCCCCAGTATTTTTTTTAATCCACTACAAGTTATACCTTGACTGCGATCTCACCAGATGGTAAGTGTTGCAGTCTAAGATGGTAGCGGGATAGCCTGTTAGGGGCATGGCAGTTATATTATTAAACCCATATATCCAATCGGTTTCTACTCGGCATTTTCCCGGAACGCTAAATCGCTTGGCGGCACGTCTTCGCTGGTAGGTGGTAACTAACCACCTGTGTATATTATATGCGCCTACTACTTAAACTATTAGATTTCTATATATTAGAGTAGATTTTGCATTCGTGGTTCGTCCGTGACTTCGTCAATTTTAAGGTTTCCACTGAAAACCAGCGCTGCAACCTGCTGTAGCATAGTGCTGAGCTGGAGACCTATATTTGGTCACAAAACTTTGTTGCTACTCGTATATCTATTTTGATAGTTTCTTTAACTAAAAATTGTGATCTAATAAAAACGTTTTCTTTCTTTCTAACCACAGACGAAGCCTCCCACCAGGATCGACCAAGGAAAATTCAGAAATTATAAACTCCCATATTGACCTTGCCGGGTATAGAACCCGGGACCTCTGCACGTTAAGAGAACAGGGCTCAACATTTCATCAGGGAGGTCGTTATACAAAAAAATGTGTCCCTGTATTAATTACGTAATGACTAATGGTAATAATTGATGCGAGTACATAGTAGGGATGGTAGCATTTGTATTTTGTAGACTTGGTAGGAGTATTTTGTCTTTATACCAAAATAAATTGTCTCTAAAGCGTGCGATTCGTGCTAGTAGATTAAGAAACTACAGGTAGTTTCTTAATCTATAAATTATATCATCGAATGAAGCGACTCATAATAAATAGTTATGATAGAACTTCATTTTGTAAGTTCGTTTAATCACTAATAATTGATGCGAGTACATAGTAGGGATCGTAGCATATGTATTTTGTACGCATGACTCAGGTATTGACCGATAAGGTAAAAATGTGAGGTCAATCACTTCACTTTCTCGATGTTATTTTGGATTTTTCTTGCGTAATATAAGATACCAAGCTATGAGACGTATCATAGTCTAAACCAGCAGCAAGTTGAAGTGGTGTGTGTGCTTATTGTCCTTCAATCATGCCGCCAGATATCAACGGATTGACGTGATTTTTATACGACTGCCTGAAAAAAGGAGTATATTGTTTTCAGGGTTCATGTATGTATGTATGTGAGTTTGTATATTCCACCATAACTTCTATACGCCTCAACCGATTTTGATAAATGAGGTATCATTAGAATCCCTATCTTATTCCGGGTGACATAGACTAGTAAAATTTAAAAAAAAAATTGATGGGGTGACCATGGTCCCGCATTAAAGACTAAAGTTGAAAAGAAATATTCGAAAATATGATTAACTATATAATCATCATCTAGAAAATGATGAGTAGATTCCAAAAATATATAACACTATAGTCCCATTGATTAGATTTTAAATATTACCACGTGGTAATAATATATGGATTTTAATAAGCCGAGGTTTTTATTAATTTTCCAGGCCTAAAAATAAGTCTATATCACTCTCCCTCCAATTCCTCAGTTATACCCATGCAAACAAGTGAACTTAATTTAACGAATTAAAAATACGACTGTCCTGCCATATTATTTTTGGAATTTACCACCTTAAGAAGCGAAGAGAAAGCTTAAGAAATCTAATCAATGGGACTATAGTGTTATATATTTTTGGAATCTACTCATCATTTTCTAGATGATGATTATATAGTTAATCATATTTTCGAATATTTCTTTTCAACTTTAGTCTTTAATGCGGGACCATGGTCACCCCATCAATTTTTTTTTTTAAATTTTACTAGCTTAAGTCACCCGGAATAAGCTAGGGATTATAACGATACCTCATTTATCAAAATCGGTTCAGGTGTATAGAAGTTATGGTGGAATATACAAACTTACATACAAATAAATACATACATACATACATACATTCATACATGAACCTTGAAAACAATATACTTACTCCTTTTTTCAGGCAGTCGTATAAAAAGATAAGATATATAATTATTTTGTAAAGAAAGTATGCACTATGCAAGCGGTCTCGGTCGAGTCGTTGCTGTTACCACGGTTCGGTTCTCATGGCTGCACTGCAGGAAGCGCAGTAAGCCAGTAACATTAGCAACGAGGTGGTTAGTAACACTGGTACCTGACCTATCTCTACATTAGTAACGGTGTCGGTGTTGGTTAGGTATACGTGTTTATTGAATTACGTTTCTGATACGAACCGCTAAGGTGTCGAACACCCTTCCAGCGCACCTGTTTCCTGCCACGTATAACTTAGGTACCTTCAAGGCAAGAATGAATAGGCGTCTTCTAGGCAAGCGCGCTCCAACCTAGACCTCATCATTGCATTGTATTAGGCATGATTGTCGTCAAGCGCAACCATTACGTTGTTTGCGAATAGTCCATCCAGAAGCGGGCAATAATAGGCTGCATTTCCACTAAACAAACAGGCCAATGAGGGCTACCGTTTTTATGCTCACTAGTTGGGGCCACTGGCGAGTGAGGTCCTCAGTAAGCTGTAAATTCGGTAAACAAGCATACTTTTGTCAAGAAATAAGTTTTAAAATAATAAGCACGCAGGAACCAGGGACTTAATGTACTAACTTCTGAATTCTTCTTCTTTCAACGAAAAAATTATCACGTTATCGATCTATAAATAATATTGTCGTCGAGCAATTAATTCGATTGGTCCCCCCAATGGACAGGCACCCTTAGGCTGCATTTTCACTGAAGTGGAGCGGGGTAGAGATGTGTTCAATAGAAACATCGGGCATTGTTAGATGATGTATGAAGATGATGATATTTAGTTATTTTTATCATGTAATTTTTAAAAGCCTGATTGGTCGAATCGTACACGTCTGCGCTTCACTCCGCTCATCTCCGCTTCCGTCAACACCTTAAACATGACCCACTATACATTTTCAGTCATTTGACATAAGATATAAATCCAATGGATCCCAATTCCCAACCCACCGTCATTTGGCGTCATGGTGTCATTTATAAATTCGAAATCTATGCGCCATGGCATATAATTTTAAAGCAATGTCTCTGACGTCACGAAAAATTTTTTCCGCTAATGTGAATCGATCCCTATCAAAATGCGTAAATATTAAAAATTCCTTTTAAAAATCACAGACAACTATTTTATAATTTAAAAAAAAGTTAATTTATGAAATAAAAAAAAGTAAAAGGTTATTCCGATACCGGGAATCGAACCCGAGCCTCCTGGGTGAGAGCCAGGTATCCTAGCCACTAGACCATATCGGATGTGAATCATAAAGTGAAATACTTGTTTGGTTCTATACACAAAGTCGCTAGTCGCTTTCTACGTCTATGATTATGATTGTGTATATTATATCACCGTAAGATTGTAAAAGCTGTTAGATTATAATCTAACTCGCGGAATTGCTAACTGTCGAAAGATTACTGATTGTAATCTTTTAGGTATTTTAACCCGATAGAACCTAGCACTACCTGATTATTTATGTCGAACCCTAACCTAATCTACAAGAAACAGATAACAAAACGTAAATACAAAGAATATTTCAAAAATTGACACTTAAAACATTGAACGGTTCACAATCTGTCGACAGTTTGCAATTTCGCTAGTTAGATTACAATCTACGGGTTTTTGCAATCTTACATAATATATAATACAATATTTTTGGTATAATTTATAGCAAAGTGGCTATGGTCAGCAAAACAATATACTTATGATATATTATTCAAATTAAATTACCTAGGTAGGTATATCGAAACATGTTTTTATTGCTGCATTTAAAAATTGTTCGTAAGTTGCGCGGGCGGTCTACAAAATATTGCATCTCTTTTCACATAATTAATTTAAGTTGTCCAATTTGTTTAGACTTTAGATCTCTATTTTACTCATAATATTCGTATGATATTTTCATATTTAAAAATAAATATTCTTGTTAGTCATTATGTCACTTTAGTTGAAGAGATATGAATAGCCGATAAGTGGGTTAGTTTATTTTAACTGTCCGTGTTTAGTTACTGGTGTATAGTGACCCGAATGATGTCCTAAGCTATTTTAATTTAACCGAGTGATCGATCGTGTGCATAACTGTGCTAAATTATGCAATCCTAGTTGAGGCGTCCGCGTGGAATAAGTTTTTTAATTCCCACGGGAACTCCTTAATTTTTCCGCGATAAAGTGGCCTATGTTACTCTCCAGATCCTCAATTATGCCCATGCATAACAATCACGTCGATCCGGTGCTCTGTTGCGACTTGCGACGTAATTGAAGGACAAACCAATAAACTGACAAACAAACACACTTTCGCATTAATTACTTATATTATTAAATATGATTTAGCACTAATAATATAGACGCAGAGTTCAATTATACCCGTTGTGGTAATTATTACGAATACAAAATGAAGTTTAGCTGGTTTCGTTACGCCTAAATTTTAGTATTAGTTACAGAAAAAACAAAAAAAGTAAAACAAAGATGCATCGGCCGGGAATCGAACCCGGGCCGCCCGCGTGGCAGGCGAGCATTCTACCACTGAACCACCGATGCCTGATGTAAAAGGCGAAATAATGAATATCACAATTTCTTTCAACTAAACATACGTGCATCATAGTTCCATACTAAAATTTTACAGTCCATCATGACACACGTAAGTCTAAGCAATGGGGCAGTCCGATGTATGGAGACCCCCGCTTTAAATCCTCAGTCGTTGAAACTTGGCTGGGTTTTAGTATTGGATGATCCAAAACTTACACAAAAATATCCAACAAAAAAAACATCCGGAAGTTGGGTGTTTAACTTAATATTTATGACTGAATATTTTCTCGATTTCTTTATAAAATAATATTAGGTAGCATCTTTACACTCAAACCGAAATATCAAACGAAATAATCATGCAGAGCATCGATATTTAAATTGATTTTATTATCAAATCTAAACTGCGTTCATGCGATTATGTACCTTCCTGATTTAACAATTGGGTATAGCATAAATAAAACCTTACTTCCTTTCTGATTTTTTGTTGAATATTTATATTATACGTTTAACTCATTATACTTTATCATACTATAAAGTTTTGTCGCCTGAGGAATTATTGTTGGGGTCTACTAGCTTTATTGCCTAGACTACGTGTCAGTACGTGAGTGCTATGTTTATATTGAGTACGTGTGTTTGTGTGTTCAGTATATTATGTCTATATAATTACTATGAAAAACAATACTTACTGTTGGGGTATAGAGATATTATACAAACTCAGTTGATTGTACGAAGCTATCACAAGATGCGGACCCTAGGCAATAAGCAAATAGTCTAGAATTAACAATTTACTGCAATTCCTAGGCTAGACTCAATCTACCGCGTGGCGTGACGGTCGCAGGTTCGACGTTCGGCCGGTCACGAGGCCTCGTTTACAGCAATTGAGAATGATTACAGGTAAAGGCTGCTTCACAATAGTGACATATAACCATAGACTGCATAGTGTCGTTATTATGTTACGTTAAGTAAAGCCATATCGAATTCTTGATATAAGTACTGCTATATTATACTTCATACTAATATTGTTATTGATTTGTGCTTTAATCACGCCACAGCAGAGGAACGGACCAACTAGGTTTTTTGCATGCGTATAATTGAGCACCTGTAGAGTGACATAGGCTGTTTTTATTCTGGAAAATTAAGGAGTTCCCGCGGGAATAAAAAACTTATGGACAGAAAATGCCCGACTAGTTTCGAACCAGTCTGGGGTCTTGTTCACATGATGAAACCGAGTAGAGGTATGGGTTTAATATATCTCCCATGCCTCTTACAGGTCAGGCCGCTACCATTTTAGACTGCATCATCAGTCATCACTTACCATCAGGTGAGATCGCAGTCAAGGGCTATCAATTAGTGGATTAAACAAAAATGGCATAACGCAGACTGCGCGCTGCCAGTCTGTCGGAGAATGAAATTTTATCACCCCTTTTTCCGCCAAATCTTAAAAACCCCTTACAATCAAAGCATTTTCCGACGAAAACCACATCTTTGCAATTGCATCATCACGTACCATTAGGTATGATCGCATCGCAGCCAAAGGCTTACTTGTAGTATATTTTAAAAAAAACTGAATAATATTATACGTACGATAGGTAGAAGTGTGCACAAACCTTTACGTAATTTTGCATGTTTGCATTGCATTTATTATTTACCCATATTGAACAAAAGCGGTACATTGAGCTATGCTTTATTGTGCCGGGACATATTGTATCATAGCTGATATGGTCTAGGCAATAAAGCTAGTTGACCCCAACAATAATTCCTCAGGCGACGAAACTTTACAGTATGGTAAAGTGTCATGAGTTAAACGTATATTATAAAAATATCCAATAAAAAATCTATTTGCATTTATGCTATACCCAATTGTCAAAGCAGGAAGGTACAATAATGCGAAAACGCAGTTTAGGTTTCATAATAAAATCAGTTTAAATATAGATGTTCTGCATGATTATTTCATTTGATATTTCGGGTTTGAGCGTAAATATACTACCTACTATTATTTTATTAAGAAATCTCAGATTCAGAAAATTCTCATAAAAATTAAGTTTTAAGTATAAATACCTAACTTCTGCATGAATATTTTTTTGGATATTTTTGTAAGTATAAGTTTTGGATCATGCTATACTACAACCCTGCCAAGGTTCAACGACTTAGGATTTAATGCGGGGATCTCCATACAACGAACCGCCCCTTTGCCTAGACTAATACACTACCCATAATATGTATTAATATTTGCTTTCATCTAAAACAAAAACCGACTTTGAAACTATACCTATCAGTACCAACTTAAACTAAAAAGTTAAAAATATTATCTGGGTATATATTTTGTTTTTGTTGATTTTCTTAAAAAGCGCTAAATCAATTTCGATAAAATTCATATTATCTATCAAACAAAAAAAGAATCATCAAAATTGATTTATAATTCGCGGAATGATCGCGTAACATACATACAAAAAAACAAACAGTCGAATTGAGAGCCTCCTCCTTTTTTGAAGTCGGTAAAAAGGTTTAACGATCCCCCGGACCCCCAGACGCAGTGGTAAGCGCGGGGGTCTTATATAATTTGGAGGTCACCAGTTCGATTTACAGCTATCTCCCGGTCTGGCTGGATGTTTCGGCCTACTATTAAACACTACAAGTTTTATGGTAGAAATGAAATTAAGTAAACTTTCTTACTTTTACAAAAGGCAGGCTACTTTTTGTCCCGGAAAATTAAAGAGTTCTCGCGGGATCCAAAAAACCTCAATCCACGTGGACGAAGCCGCGGGCATCAGCTAGTAGGCTATGAGTCTTTACTATGAGATCTATTGAGCATACTTTGACTTAGCTCTAACTTAAGACTGAGTTAAAATGAGACAGATTTATGATGCGCACATATACCGTAAGTCCATCCCATAAAAGTCTAAGCAAAGTCAAAGTACGCTCTATAGATTTCTCTATAGGAGTAAAAAATGGGCTTACTTGCCAAAGTAATCAGCTCTATATACATTCTTGTATGCGAGTTATGAATTTAATAAGGTTTTATTGATGCTCTGCGGATAATGCGGGCTGCAGGCTGCATGCAGCGTCTGAGCCTTCCCTTCAGGGGTTGCATTAAAGTAATCGCCAAGCGAAACCACTCCAAAAACTATCTAGGGTTGCCTCTTTATTCATTTTGACTTAGTAAAAACGTTCTTGGTCGCACGGTTTATTCATAATAGTTTTTACGAAATTAATAAACGTTTTATGACATGATTCAGTACTTACATTTATATTTTTATGGGAATTAAACATTTATTTGTACCTATTTCATGTAAAAGTAGCTAATTGTATGTTTATGACTCTTATGAGTTCCCAAACTTAAAATATAAAATTTATTGAAAATGTTCAGCAGTTCAATGTAAGGACTCCATTGCAACATAAATATTTCAATCAAGTTAAGCCGAAACTCAATGGATATAAATATGATAAGTGCCCAGGAATTAGCGTTTCAGAAGAATAATAATTCATGAACCGATTTTTATGTAGGAAGGTAAAAATTACAGAAACTACTATGACTATTACACGTAATTATGATATGAAAATTAACTCATGCATTATAAAGCATAAGTAAATAGATACACGTGCCAACCCTAGCGCTATTGACATTTCCCAAGGGGTGGCCACTGTGCGACCCAGTTTTCGAGATCGTTTGAACTTTTTTTTAATATCATCTTTTCAACTTTGTCTTTGGAATAACGGCAACCTTCGTAACAAACGCTGATAGAAGAATTTTCTTAAGATGATGAAGTTTAAACGACCTCTAAAAAAGAGGTGAACATTTTACACTTCACAAAATTGAAGTCGAAATTCCATTAAGTCTGGACCAATTCATGAAGTAACCAGCTGATGCCCGTGACTTTATACGCGTGGATTGAGGTTTTTTGGTTCCCTTATTAACCAAAAAACCTTTATTTTCCGTGATAAAAGATGCCTATGTGCTAATCCAGACTAAAATCTATCTCTATGCCAAATTTCATGCAGATCCGTTCAGTCGTTCTTGCGTGTTTGAATAACATACATCCATCCATCCAAACTTTCGCATTTATAGTATTAGTATTTTATTTGTGAATGTATATGAAGTAATATTTTTAAAGAGTTTGACGTCCCCCATTAATAAAACGATATCAGCTAAGAACATGTTTGACATCTTGAAAACGATGCTTGAGAACATCTTCTCAGCTGATCTCAGTCTATTATTAAAGACCGAGAGTCGTATTTAATAATAGATCACGTAGATTTTGAAGAATTAATTTTACGTGAGAATTGTATTATGTATTTATTTTTTAATTTTTGTACAAAATATGTCTTTTAACTAACAGAAAACAATTGGACAAAGGTCTCTCAAAATGTAAATTTTTATATATTTCATAAATATCCATTTCTATTTCATATTTCAATAACCAATTATTCTCATGGATAAAACGTAGCATATTATGTCCATCTCCAGTCGTATATAGTTGATGCTATAAATTCAGGTTTCTAAAGAATTAGGTACACGGGAATTATATTATTATTCGCGATAAATGTAGCCGATGTCTGTCTAAACTCTAAAGGAATAACTGAATCAGCCTTGAAAAGATATCTAAGAATGATAATACTTACTAAACTAACTATACTAAACTAACTATATAAATAAACTAGTATTTCGCCCTGTGCGCGAGCTGCTAAAGCAGCTCACGGGATGTGGTTAGTTGGAGATCGGTTAAATAGGTCAGATTTTTTAAAACTTTGGTATCAAAAAAAATTAAAAATGTGACAGACTAGCGTTTGTACAATACTTATAATATTAAGTATAACAGTTAATATTAATATCGATATGACAATTTTTAATCCAAGTATACACATATAATATTATATTTTGAATACAAGTAGTAGGTAGTTATTTCAATAAAATATTCATTTGCCTATACCATTGTAACGTTCGGTTTCTATTGTGCGAAATTCACAATGGCTCTCGTATTGTTTCTTGATTCGAATCGCTCCTATAGTTCCCAGTTCTTCCCTCTATTACAACAAGTTTATAGGTAAATTAAAAATCCCGATCCTATACATATATAGCCTATATTTATTGCGAGATAGGCTTGCGTTTGATGATAATAATGCTTAGTGCAAAGCAATGATGAGGTCTAGGTTGGAACGCGCTTGCCGAGAACATGCCTATTAACTATATTGAAGTAACATGATCCCAATTTCGATACGATCAGATCTGTGGATCTGTTGCCCACATCCCTTCATCAACTAGAAAAGAGCCAATGATCTATAAACGACTAAACCGATTTTCTTGAATCATAGCTAAGAGCACTCTAAATAAAGTCACCTTTCAAACAAAAAATAACTAAATGAAAATCATTCCATCTACGATGCCATAGACAGTCATACAGATACAAACGTTAAACTTAATATCACCCCTCGTTTTGCGTCGGGGGTTAAAAATGGCTTCGGGTCGTGAAAGTATTGAGCTTGAAAATAACCGAGGAAATGCGGTGGCAATGTAATTCGTGTAGATATACTCGTGGAGCCATCTGCGAAATTGGGTCACCCAGTTCATCACTTTCTTACAAGATATCGATCTTTCTTACAACTACAAACATATCTCTACTTTTCTTTTTTTCTAGGATTTATTGCTATTATGGAGTGTCTACAGACTCTACATTCTTGTTACCTATTGTTTTTATTCCTGTTCTATACTTGTTTGTAGAAGATATAATTCTAGCATTTTTTACATTCTTAGCGATTAAAATCTGAGATTGATTTCTGAGTTCTAACAATTTGATGGTTTTATATATTTTTATTGCAGACCGCTTCATGTTTGTGGAGATGATAAATCTTTATTATTTCATCTTCATCAATTATTCATTTGAGTATAATCTACATAATAGACTACTAAGTATCGTTTTAATTTTATATCTTTAGTATTATTTTAAACTATTCATTTGGTAACTATTCAGTAAAGTATTACCGAAGTGTTTTTTAAAATTATGAATGTTTTTTTGGGTGCATTTTTATAATTTTTGCTTTTATTCGTGGCCATTCTCGCCGTAATCCGAAGCCATTGTCGAAATTCCTAATAAATCCAACGATCAAAACATGATAAACTGTTCGCATTGCGTAATAAATGCCCCATAACAAATCAAAGAACGCGATGCCGTTCCATTCAGTCTAAACTAGCTTCGAAGCGGTTGACATCTAAAATTTATTAATACAAAAGCTACTGGGGTATACCAGCTGCATACTGCAAGTGAACTGAGGTCTGAGCCAGCCAGTCGCCTTGCATCCGTCGCGCGCGGAGCTCGTGTGCCAAGATTATAAACACGTTTCAGTTTTTGACGTTCATTAATGTCAAGCGAATTGAAAACATTCGTGTTGATATCGAATCAATCTACACGTTCCACAACTCTAGGTGTTCCGGTCACGAATCTTATCGGTTGTTTGTAAACAGTGATGGGGTGATTAAAATTAGAACCGTTTTAGACGTGCACGATTCATAGGAGAGTTTTATTTTTCGAAAACGCGCTCCCGTCGCTATTTTCGTTTTCAGTGGTAACCTTAACTATTGTGTTTGTGATTTGAGTGGTAGTGATGTGAATAACTGAATATTGGATTAGTTTATCATCATGTTCGGCGTATTCATCAAAAGGTGGAATAAAAGGTATGTGTGTGCCCTAGTTACAGGAACAATGCTAACTATTGATTTGCGTTATCGATACGGAATAATAAATGCGAATTGAATGCACGTAGGAAATGACGGGCATATTAAGGAACATGGGTTTCTTTGTGTTTATTCGTTTCAACGATAGAATGCAGATTTTTATTACGTTGACCTATTACGCTGTTAGTTGATACTAAATTAAGTCACTTCCGAGTTTGTGATTTACGATATTTTTCTTAGCTCTAGTTTCCTTATTTGTGGAGGGAAAATGGACAGCTTAACTTTGTCGTTAAATATTGGATGCTTTTAGATGCAGTTTTACATTTACTTGTCTGCTTGGTTAATACTTTCTGTATCATCTTCTTTCTTGTTGTTCTATTAAACCTCCAGTAGAATACTATTGCTTATTCACTATATTATTACATTTCATATGGTTTCTACAGGATAGGAAAACTGCATTCAACTCCATCATTTATTTTTGTTAAAAATTGATTCTTTTTATAAAAGATATTTTAGTTTACATTTACGGAAAAAATTAAAAAAAAGTTACATTCAAATTTGAGAGAGGTTTTTTTAAAAAAAAATCATCACAAGGATGTCTTTTGACTCTTGCTGCGCAAGTAGTTTTCCAAAAAAAAATTTAATGCGATTATATGTTATTTTTTGCCAAATCTTGAGATAATGTTTATTGATAGCCATATAAAAATGAATAATGTACTTACCTTAGCAATTTCTAGGGTTGTCTCTACATTATATCAACAATAGAAGTAGAGTTTTAATAAAACTTTACCCAAACGATTTATCTGTTATTTGTTCTTAATAGTCTTCTTTTTGTCTCAAATTTAATGTAATCTAAGTTTCCTTGATTTTATTATTAGAGCTAATACCTAATTGCATTTGATTATCTGTGGTTACTATGCGATCTTCAACTTGTGGCTGTGCCTTTACTTGCTGAGTTTATTGACCATACAATCCTATTGCAAGTTTTATATTGTGAAAGCGTGATAAGCGTCAAGCTTTGTGATTGACCGATAGGATGATGAGAATTGTCTCGATAATGGCATATCAAAATATGTTTATTGTCCCTCGTTGGGTGGGCTGTGACCTAAGTATATTTTTACACGCTTCATTTAATATCGTAAATCAGCAATGTCTTTTTTATCTCTTTCATTAAGAATCACTTTTAGACTAGCCATTTGGCAAAAGTCAGGATGGTTTTGAAAAGCGAGAAGTAAATAAATATTTATTTAGATCCGTCTTCTATATTTTAAAATAAATGTATGTCTCCAGGAGTTTGAGAAAACGTCTGGAAGACTTTCAGAAATGGATTCGAAAATTTAAAAAGAAGTCACAAAATTGGGTATTAGTTGGAGATGATGTCAATTCCTCAACGGTATTCCGGATAGCTTGAAATTAGAAATTAAAAGGACGGTCAAAACAATGTAGACCGTATACCAATTTTCAATAGACCATTGGACTACGCTTCAAGTATCTACCATTCAACTAATAAGACAGATTAGGTAAACGAACTGAACTTTTTATTGTAGCTATAAAAGAGGTCGTGTAAGTATTTGTCTATGTTCCTTCATGTTTTTCCTTGCAAATGGTGTAGCAACTTTTTACTGGACCTGTTGCGAGTGCGATCTTACAGTAATATAAGTACTACTGTGTAAACTACAAACCTCTCTTTTTAAAAAAATAATAGCTGATGCCCGCGACTCCGTCTGCGTGGATTGAGGAATTTTAGGGGTATGAAAAATAGATAGTAGTCGATTCTCAGACCTACTGAATATGCATATAAAATTTCCTAAAAATCGGTCAAGCCGTTTCGGAGGAGTATGGTAACTAACATTGTGACACGAGAATTTTATATATAAGAGATTATAGCAGAAAAGATGAGATGAATATAATCTTTGATGTTTGTAACGCGACCTACTTTTGATTTTTTAATATTGGTGTCTATGCTATCATTGTATACTAGATTCCTAAGTCTCTTGATGGTATGGATTTATGGGTAGAGTGTTCAGTAGCCTCAGTCGAAACTAGAAGCAATTTAGAAAAAAGAAATCTTCAGACGTCCTAGCCGGTATAGGTTTTTAACTTCATAATGTTTTTGTTCTATAAACAGGCAACTAGGCCCCGTAGAAATATAAACATAATATAACATACTAAATAACAAAATAGACTTCTTAAAATCATCATCATCGCGTGTTGGCGGTCATTATCCGAAAATCTTCTCTATTTTGTGCCGCATCTTTGAGCTTCGGATAGCTAAGCCCCGTCCACTCCCCTATTTCGTCCAACCACTTGCGCGTTGGGCGACCTGGAGCTCCTTGCCTTTCAATTTGTTTGCAATTCTTCCTTCCAAAACTAATCTTGGAAGTGAGAATTTATTCTTCTTAAAAAACCTAATTATTAATCAATTTAGAGTTACTATTAAGATGTACTTCATCTCAAAATCAAGAGTGATTTATTTAAAGTGGACACTGTAAAATTTTACCATTACGTTAAAGAGAAACAATCAGATAAAAAGATCAGCAGCCCTGATGTAAAATTATACAATCCTACAATTGGGTGCGTGGGCTGGCTTAACTCGGGGGTCACATTGGAAACAACTTGTCTATTAAGTGTTAATGATCTTTTATATCAGGGGCCATGTTTTTAATGATGTTCGCTCAATTTGGTCATAACCTGAAGTTTGACGACCTCTCTGGTGCAGCGGTAGATACCATCTTACTATATTATACCCAAATGCGAAAGTTTGGATGGATGTTTGTTACTCAATCACGCCAGAACAGCTGAACGGATCTGAATGTTTGGCATAGAGATAGATTTTAGTCTGGAATAGGCTAAAATACATAGGCTCCTCTTTATCCCGGAAATATGTATGGTTCCCGTAGGATACATTTTATTTTTCACAGAACAAGGGAACGGCGTTTCATTTTGTTTCGGACTTCTGCCGCCCAGAATTATAGCGCCCAAAAGGGCGCCTTTTATAGTCATCATTCTAGTTTTATAGTGATCACATTTTGTATGAGATTCCTAAAATGACATTTAAACTTTGGAAAAAAAATTGTTGAAATATATTTATTTATTCGTTATAGTGCATCAGATAATAAGCCTAGAGATGATTTATTATTAATCAATGTTTGAGAAGGTACCTACTGGCCCCTAAGATAAGGGTTCTCCTAGTTTTCAGGAATTCATTGTTCTTTGTAATTCATTCCAATAATAATGATTTCTATATTTCTATTTTTATTTGGAGTGTTCTTGTGTATTAACCAAATTAACGGCAACGACATTGGAAATTAACTTCATCCTAATATTATAAATGCGAAAGTGTTTGTTTGTTTGTCCTTCAATCACGCCCCAGCAGAACAACGGATCGATGTGATATACATGGGTATAGTTGAGGACCTAGAGAGTCCCATAGGCTACTTTTTATCCCGTGTTCCCTGGGTATTAAAAAAAAATATATATCCTAACCTTACCTATGAAAAAAAGATGTTCTCTGGTGATGTTTATGTGTAGGTAAAATCATGCGACGTATGTAGTGAAGAGCACTTAAAAGTGTTAATTCCTCAAGAACTTCGAATGCTCGCCGGAGCGCATTATAAAAACATTACGCGAGTCCTGATTACATACTGAGTACCCTTAGGAAATCTTTGAATAGAATCTGAACATACTTTTAGTTTTCCATACTGAAAGGGAACTTTCCGGAGAAGGCGAGTTTAAAGAAAATATTCTAAACTAGCGGTCGCCCGCGACTTCGTCCGCGTACAATTACTGATTTCCTATAGGATTTACCCGCTGCAAAAGGCCTGCTTATAGCAGCTATATAACATCGGCAGGTTTTTATTATTTAAGACTAATAAGTCCTTAATACTGACTTTAAAAACTTATAACCTTTATGCAAGCTTTCAACCCCTATTTCACGCCCTTTGGGGTGGATAATCGTAAAATTGCTTATGCAGTTTATTATTACTTAAAACTAATAACCTAAATCCTGATTTTCTAGTCTTCTAAAACAAAGGACTTTTATGTGAACTTCCAACCCCCATTTCAACCCCTTAGGGTTGAATTTTCTCAAAACCGTTTCTTAGCTGATGTCTACCACCACAGAAGGAACCTACCTTCCAAATTTTAAGTTTGTATGCTTTATAGGTCTTGAGATATCGTGATGAATCAGTAACCTTTCGCTTTTATATATATATAGATTCATAAATGTTTTTTTTAAATTCAAGATAGGATTGTCCTGGTAGTGACGGGGTAACTTATTCAATGATATTCAATTTACCTCCCGTTGGTAAATTACATCTTTTAAATATTTACAATGCAATATTTAGGTTAGGAGTCGTGCCGGATCAATGGCGGAAAACTTTAATCGTGCCTATTCCCAAAGCCAATGCTAACGCAAATACAGATTCTAAACTTAGACCAATAGCACTTATTTCTTGTCTGTGCAAGATATTTCATAATATGTTAGGCAAAAGGATTGAATGGTTTGTGGAAAGACATAAAATATTATCTCTACATACAGTTGGTTTTAGGAGGGCTCAATCAAGCCTAGATTGCCTGTCAAGACTCGTGACATATATACAGGTAGGATTTTCCGAAAAAATATCTACAGCCGCTTGTTTTTTGGACATTGAGAATGCCTATAATAATATATTAGTAGATAGTGTCGTGAAAATCTTAGATGAACTGGGTATAGGGAAATATATTTGTAAATATTTATGGTCATATTTGAGTGACAGGAGATTAATGATTAAATATGAGAATGATAATCAGTTAACTGAAGTTAGACATGCAAGTAGAGGACTCGCTCAAGGAGATCCATTGTCTCCTTTACTTTTTAATATAACAACGCACATGATTTGTCATCAAATTAAAAATGTTTGTGTCTCTCAAGATGCAGATGACTTTGTGTTGTATCTTCGTCATCAGGACTTAAAAATTTGTGAAAAGAACCTGCAAGAAACCTTAAGTGCTATGGTTACAAGTTTGGATGGAATTGGTCTTCAGTTATCGACAAGTAAAACTAAATTATGTATTTTCAATAGAGGATATAGACGAAAACAGATAAAGTTGATTATTGACAATACCAATATAATATGTACAGTTGAAAATATTAAATATTTAGGTTTATGGTTAGATAGATCGTTACGATGGAGTAGACACATTAAAGAACTAGTTGAAAAGATACAATTTTTTTTAAATTTATTCAAAGTGTTGGCGGGCCCTGGTTGGGGTATACACCCTTAACACTTGCGAAGTCTTTATATATCTTTAATTCGAAGTAGATTGGATTATGGGAGCTTCTTGTATGATTTAAGTGCAAAGACACATTTAGTTAAACTCGATCGAGTTCAGAATCAGGCCCTTCGAATTATTGGTGGCTTTATTAAAAGTACTCCTATCCACGTTATGGAAAGTGAGGGGTGCATCCAACCATTGTTTCTAAGACGTACATATTGTGTCTTGCGTATAAATATGTAGTTAAAAATATGACCTGGTCAAATAATATAACTGTTCTCACGAGAGGTATTGGGAATCCAAAAAGAAACCATTATTGTTAACCACTTATAATGAATGCAAGCAATGTTACGTTTATTCCACTGATTTATTACAAATGTACCAAGTCGATATTTGGGTTTCTTACATTAATGTGAATGTTATAATTAGAGCCAATTTAGATTGTCTAGTGGTAGGAAAAAAAGAAATTGAACCTGGCTGTTTAAAATACTTGGTAATAAATGAACTGTAGGATAAATATGGGGGTTGGGCACACATTTATATAGACGGATCGAAAAATCGTATAGGTTTGGGTGCAGCTTTTTGGCACTATGAAAGAAAATCAGCTATGTTTAAAACAAATCAACTTAAATTTCAATTATGACAATGGAGCTCGTTGCAATCTCAGAAGCTCTCAAGTACATTTCTAGTATAGGCGGGCAAAATTTTGTTATCTTTTCAGATAGCAAAAGTGCCTTGCAACACATTGCTCGATGTGCCTCTGGGTATAGCAGAGGTCTACCGATAGCTTTCGAAATCTTGGGACATTTGTATGATTTGAGTCATATAAATCTGAGGTTGCAGTGGGTTCCTTCTCATATAGGTCTAAGAGGAAACGAGGAGGCTGATAAGTTAGCAAAATTAGCAATAACTGTAGGTGACGAGTCAGCAATTGTACCGTACTTTACAGAAATCTTGAATAGTTTTAAAATGGAATGTTTTGATAAATTTAAGGAATATTTTGATTTAAGAAGTAGAGAAAAGGGAATTTGGTATAAGACTGTCCAATGTCAGCCTCCTCGTTTCCCTTGGTTTGGTAATATTAGACTTAGTAGGAAATATGTAGTGGTAGCTCATAGGTTGCGTTCTGGACATTATCCATCTAAGAAATTCGCATATTTAATGAAAAAAGTTGATTCTACTAATTGCGATATTTGTTTAAAGATAGATGATGTCCAGCACGTACTAGTCGAATGTAGTAAATACAGCGCGCAAAGGGAGCTCCTTATAAAGAAATATCATCTGAATAAATATGACGTAGGTAGTTTTACAAGCCTTCTCAGCTCACCATCGATAGAAATTTTTAAATCAATAGTCGAAATATTTCTGCATAGGGAGTAACTCCTAAATTATAGTTAGATTAAGTTATTTTTTTAAATTCTTATAAATTAGGTTACGATGGGGCTGACGTATCCGTGTCGGACAAAAGTCCCAAATAAATTTAGAATTTAAGGAGTCTTAGGTTGGAGCACCACTCATTGCCTTGAGTCTTCTAGGCAAGCGCGCTCCAACCTAGACATCATTTGCATTTAGCATGTCAAAGTTAAGTTATTTAGTTTGTCAACTGCAAGCCTATTCTGCAATTAAAAAGGAATATGTGATAAATGATTTGTTTATTTCATGTAGGACAACTTGTGTCACTTAAGATACGTGGTAGGAAACACAGACCAATTTCCTCCAAAATAAAATAATGACGATTTAGAAAGGTCTATCAAATTCCTCATAAGTCATACCTCATGCATATAACATAATCCGTACTAATATTATAAATGTGAAAGCGTGTCTGTCTGTCCGTCTATCTGCCTGTCTGTCTGTCCGTCTGTCTGCCTGTCTGTCTGTCTGCTACGCTTTCATGGCTCATCTGTTCAGCCGATTGTGATGAAATTTGGTACAGGAATAGGTTGTAATCCCGGGCAAAGGACATAGGTTACTTTAAATCCCGGAAAATTCAAGAGATCCCACGGGAATCAAAAAATCTTTAAACCACGCGGATAAAGTCGCGGGCATCAACTATTATTTTATTAATCAAGACTAGATGATGCCCGCGACTCCGTCCGCGTAGATTGAGATGTATGAAGGTATGACAAATAGATTGTAGCTGATTCTCAGACCTACTGAATATGCATATAAAATTTCATAAAAATCGGTCAAGCCGTTTCGGTGGAGTATGGTAACTTGTTAGTTTCCATACTCCAATGTTTTGTGTCACGAGAATTTTATATATAAGATTATGACCTTCGTGTAGAGAGTCCTGCAAGTTCACCCTCAAAAATAATTTTGTCTGTAGAAATCAATGTAATTTTTGGTTCTAGTATAAATTTATAAAAATGTAAATCCAATAAAATATTTATATAAATACTTTCTTGAAGTTTTATAAAACTTAAACTATCTGTTGCGTAGGCAAAACCACGGATGTTTCCTAGTTGTAGGTAGTACAGCTAGTAGGTACATATTTTCAAAAACGTCCCAAATCCCTTGATTTAAAATCCAAAATTCAGTCCCCTTTTTACTGCATATTTATTTCGCTATTTTGTCGCTTGTACTAGATATTTTTAGAATTTAATCAAACTGTATATTAGGTCTATTTCAGTTTTACGTTATAGGCCACGAAATCTATCAACGTTGTCGAGATGTCAAATAAACTTGTTAGTCGTTACTAATCCTATATAAACGACTTTAAGTAAATTCTGAATTCGGCGAAATAATAACGAAAGTTACACAGTGACTTTGAAGGGAAGTTAATATTACAATCCTCTTTTATATATTAGATAAACATAGAACTAGCTTTTCCCGGCGGCTTCGCTCATTTTAATAATTTTTTAATTGGTAGATTCAAAATCCCTATTTTACCCCGTTAGGGGCTGAACGCAACAAAGAGCGCAAGAATTTTTTTCTATTTCACTTTTTATATAAATAAGTAATTCATTGAAGCTATTTATTAACTCGCAAGTAAATAAAAAATCGTTCGCGTATTTAGATTAATAGATTTAGGGAACAGTTGAGATAAAGTTGATCGCATTTTTAACATTTTCCATACGAGTCAATAGGCATCTTTTAGGCAAGCGTGTTCCAACTTAGACCTCATCATTGCTTTGCACAAAAAAAAATGATCATGATTGTCGTGAAGCGCAAGCCTATCTCGCAATAAAAAAAAAGAGTTTCAACTCTCCAATGCTTCATTCCAGCATAGGGCGTTTTACCACAGAATAGGTTATGGTACAGTTGGTTTACACCAGACAAGTTGCAGGACAAGATTTTTGTATAGAAACGAGTATAATAATTGTTAAAATAACCCATTCTTCACTTTCGGGAATAATATAATATATCCGATAAGATCAGTGATCAGGTGCTCACGCGTTGAAATGTGTATATCATTCTCTTTGAAAGCTCTCATTATGCTTTCTTTATACATTACGTTCAACAAAAAATCCATTCAAAAGGTCGATGCTCTTTCATTAATGTATGATGTGAATCCTTAATTGTATGGAACCATAACTATGGATTCAATGTTATCTCTTATATCTTTTGTTTATTGTTTCAATAGAAGTTGCATTTTTTAAATAATTGCCGGTATAAAAACTGTCACTCTACAGGTCCTAGACTGTGAAAAAAAATAAAGTAGATCCTAAATTTCTCATTTGCGTGGCGTGATTGAAGAACAAATCGACAAACAAACAACACACTTATGCATTAATTATGATATTAGTGAGAAATTCGTTTGGAAATTACACGTTGGATCAAATTATCAGGACGGTTACTATCAACATTAAGAAAACCATTATGATACGGGAACATCTTGTTTCAATGTGTAAGTAATCTTACTGAGAAAGCTACCATGACCGCACAAAAGTAATATGGTTCTACTCTTGCCTACATGATGGACAGAACGAATGAAACTCTAAAATTGTCTATTCCTTGCTTTCAGAGTAAGCGAGATGTAGCTCTAGAATTTTTTTAGCGCTATCTTGTCTGCATCACGTTTCATTTCATGCATAAAATAACAGTGTTGATACATTTTTTATTAAATATTATAACTTTACAATACCTTTATAAAGTGCAATAATTAACAAAAAGTTTATTATCTAATATTATGTAATAATTTGAAACCAAATAATAATTGTTTGTTTGCTCTATGTTTCCTTAACGTTGTGTAAAACGAAACGGTTATTTTAAATGTCAATTGTCAAGCAAGACACGTAAATAAATAATAGTTTTTTAACTTTTTTGAATAATGTGTCGGGCCTCGAGTAAGTATAATTATTGTGGCGCTATTTGTGATGCAGCAGTGCACTTAATACAGTGCATTTCAAGTGGTTTGTGTTGGTTTGCAGCAAATGTCGAAGAAAAATAAACAATAATATAATGTTCAAAATACAAACGATTTTATTGAGATAAACTTTTACAAGTATTTTTGAATCGTTGATTGAATTTAACACTGGTTTATTATGCTATTTCTTCTAAGAAGAGCCAGCAAGAAACTCGGCGATTGCTCTTTTGAAAAAATAATAAATTTTAATTTAGTAACTGCAAAACTAAGCATAGCTGGAGCAAGTTAAACCCAAGTGCTATTTACATAACCTTCAACAGTATTAATAATGATAAAAAATAATAAGCTTTTTGATTTACTTACTTTTATTTATATGGAAACAAGTTTGATATGAATTAAACAATCTATAATACCTAAATGTTCGTTATGAAATTGAATTGAGTATTATGTTTATTTTCAGAACAATAAATGCTGCCGTCTTGCCCAGAGTTGTTGAATAAGGGCATTCCGCTAAGGGCATATTTCGAGTGCAAACATGCAAATTCGTATAATGTGCCTCAGGCCAGTCTAGTGCTGCATCCAATATTGGAATCATTATTTTTTCTCAATGGATATCCTTAGTCACCTGAAATTTTAAATTATAGTTTAAATCAGTTTAAGTTATGCCAAATATGACTGCATGAATTATTGTGAATTTAAAGATAACTGTTATATAATAAATATATCTATTTTTAAATACATTATTTTGCCATTTGAATTAGTTTGAGTCTTCAGTACTTTTATACCTACTAATATTATAAATGCGAAAGTTTAGATGGATTGATGGCTGGATGTTTGTTACTCAATCGCGCTAGAACGGCTAGACGGATCTTGATGAAATTTGAAACAGAGATAGATTATAGTCAGGAATAACACAAAGGCTACTTATTACCTGGAAAATTAAAGAGTTCCTGCGAGAACCAAAAAACCTTCCTCAACGCAGACGAAGTCGCGGGCATGAGCTAGTTAGTAGCTATCTTAGACTGCATCATCGCTTCTCATCAGGTGAGATCGCAGTCATCGCAAACCTTTCGTATTCGTCGTCGTCGTCTCAACCGAAAAACGTCCACTGCTGCACTGCTGTCTCCTGCATGGAGCTCCACAGGGCACGGTCTTGTGCCGCTTGCTTCCAGCGGCTCCCAGCTACACACTTGAGATCGTCTGTCCACCTAGTGGGGCACTTTCCATTGTTAGGCCGCCATTCAAGCACCTTGCGAACCAAACGTCCGTCGGTTCTTCGAAATTGGTATTAAATTAGGTATCTGGAGGCTCTTCATTTCTGATTTGAGCATGTAGGAATACTCCAAGCATACTCCCCTTCACCCAGGGGTGCCTGATTTTTCAATTTAATACCATTTGTAAAATTAAATAACTCACTTTCATAAAGTTATATCTCATTAACTTAGTTTAATCCAGTAGAATACTCACTTGGAAAACCTCACAATTTCCTATTTATTGGTTTATAAAGTCAATCCGTTCTTGATCCGTCGCAAGAAAGTAACTTTTTTATGATTGCTAAATTTGACGTCAATCCTACGTAAAACAATAATGCTAGCTCTCAAAAAACACTTGATGGTACGAATTGAGTGAATGATTTGCTTAATGACGTCACAAAATTGCTTAGGAAACAATGTTTTAAGAAGCTTAATTTTGGGCACGTCATGGTAGGTTTTGTCGAAACAATATCAAAATAATAGTGCTTTAAGCAGTGGCAGTAACCCCCAGAGTTAAAAAGTAGTTTTACATTACCTGCCTTATATTATTAAATATGTATCAAAAGTCTCATAGTTTTAGGTATTTCGATCAGGGAAATAGGGAGGCCGAAAACAAAACATTGATTAAAAAAACTAATCATAACCTGGGTAGAAACGACGATTTATGCGTGAACCAACCCCTAACAAAAAAAAATACACTTCAATTTGGTATCATTTTACACTTAATTTGCTGTGCCAGCGACCAGCTTAAATAATTCATCCGTGGTAATTGATTTTTTATCCAAAAAAAAGAAATTTAACTTGAAAAGAGTGCCAAACTGTCCTTCAACCAATCTGCTCATAGTCCACCGATTGATCGCATGATAAGGTACATAGAAAAAGAGAAACTTGAATATTGGATAGAAGCAGGCGTTACTTTGCGTAAGTCCATGATAATGAGGTATATTTTTGTAATTTTCATATATTTTTTTCTTTCTTAAATTTACGTTTTTTTTGTAAGTGGCGATTTACCTTCTTATAACTTAAATAAGTATACTGTTTTTATTAACTTTCATATAATTTAGTTATGCGTACTGATGCAAGAATAGGATCTTTATAATATTGTAAGTGCATGCTAGTAACTACATCTTAGTGTCACACCTGTAATGGACAACCATACGGGTAAAGTTTGGTAATATTTTGTCGTAATTATAATGTATGGAAGTTGTTGGTGTGTACAAATAAACAAATAGACAAAAAATTAAGGATAATCCGCCAAAGCAAAGCAGACAAATTTATGTGGTACAGAGTATAGCTTGCACGTGTAGCTTGCGATATTCGCCGCCAAACAAAAACAATAATTCGCACTGGCACAACACCACACCATACAAATCTTCCAAATTATTCTCAAATCTCAACGTACATACCTCAGTACGTTTCAGCTCCGGAACACCTTCAGGAGATGTTGAATCGTGCATTATCGAGCAAGCTACCCACTGTACCACAAGATATGTCTGTTTTGGCGGATTATAGGGGACTAGATGATGCCCGCGACTTCATCCGCGTGGAGCAAGGTTTTTGATTCCCGCGGGAACTCTTATATTTTCCGGGATAAAAAGCTTATATCTCTTCCCCGGGATAAAACCTATCCCTGTGCCAAATTTCATCAAAATCGTTTAAACAGAAAACGGCCGTGAAAGCGTAGCAGACGGACAGACAGATAGACACGTACTTTCGCATTTATAATATAAGTATGGATTGTGGAATAAAATTTATAGTTTAATAAACCTTATCATGGCCTTCCGCAAAGTAACGCCTGTTTCTATCCAATAGTCTTTTTCCCTCCTCCTTGCCGATGACTGTAAGTTTATCTTATATGTAAGTTACTGGGCAGGCGGCGGGCAATGTGACCAAAGTATCTGAGAATCCTCTGAAGACGCGTGCCACAATTTTTAGTCTCACCAGGAAAGTTATTTTTATGAAGTAGCGTGTTTCATGATCGTTATTAGGTAATTACTTTCCCATTTTAAACCAATATTGCTACATTCTAAAGTGTACTGCGTGCTAAATGGTTTTATACTCACAATAAATAAGTTTCGTCAAAATTTAACTATCTTTTGTAAAGAGTCAGGGGGCATACTTACAATAGATATTTAAAGCCGTATTGCTTTAATATTGTTGGCGTTGGTGTTTTACAACTATCATCCTTATTTTTGGGACGTCAAGGTACTTGACATAAAACTGTCTGAAATAATAATGCCTTAAGCGATGGTAGTAAACCCTCAGGTACCGATGAAAGAAATTATTAACAGTTTATTAATAAAGGACAAAATGTTTAAAAGCGGCATTCTTCAAATCTGTTAACTTTATAAGTCGCATTTAGTATAATGGCCCGTGTCCTCGTGACCTGTTTCCTTGAGTTTTCGAATTTTACATCACAAACTTGTTGCGATCTCGCCAAATTAATTAAGTTCCGTTAGGCCGCTGTTCCGACTATAAAACAGAAATAATCTTAATAATAATTATCATCTTCTTAAATTTTAAATGTCTTGTATCTCAGGATTAAACAATTTAACATAAGTTGAACATTACTTGTGAATTCACAGCAAAACAATTTAACATAAGTTGAATATCAACTCCAAAGTTTTTAATAACCAAAAAAGGACTTTTTACCTCCGAGTCTTTTTAATCCTCGGCATGCTTTTGTGCTCAATTATGTGTGCAGAACTTTGCCGTTCATTAATGAGCAAAAGTCTGCTCTCGGTTTGACCATAGTTCACCACGCTAGCCAAGTACGAATTGACTGCAGACATCACACAATTTCGAGAACTTTAAGAAAAACTCTCTAGGTTTCATCACGATGTTTTCCTTCACCGTTTGAAGCAAGAGATATTTAATTTCTCAAAACGCACATACAGCTCCGAAAAGTTAGTTATGCGTACCCGGGGATTGAACCCGCGACCCCGTGCAGTATATCGGGTGCCTAAACTGCTTCATTCATTTTTGAAATGTTTTATTTAGTATTATAATTTTATCACATCTGAAATCTAGTGATGCGCGATGTCGCGATATTTTTAACGAATGATCGGAGACAGACAATTCGCTGTTTTCTCAATAACTTTCTATTGCGTTCGATTGTTCAAATCATTGAAAGTACATTTCAATATAAGAACAGACGTCATTCATTTCAGTTGATTAGAACGTTCACTTTATAGTGATAAGAAAGTAGTAAATCATTGTCAAATTATAAAAACATTGTAACTTTTTCCATTCTGCATGTAACCCTAGCACTTGTTTTAGGGTTCCTTAATCCGTACCTCGAGAGGAAACATGGAATCCTTATAGGATCACTTCGTGGTCCGTCTGTCTGTCTACCCCCTTTTTCTCGGGAACGCGCGGAGGTATCAAGTTGAAATTAATATCAAATTTCGTGAATTGTATTCGAATCTGCGACATCTTACTTTCGACGCGGCTGTATTCCGGCTCAGCTACTGAGATCTATTTTGAAGTGCTCAACGCTAACTAAAGTAATTACATATAGGCCCTCTGTCTCTATCAATCTATATTCTATGCTAGTCTCAGACAGGCAGAAAATAGATAAAAATATTGGCCTTGTACGATTTTCCTACGTCAGGTTATTTCATAGTGCCAAAAAGAACTACATATGTTCTTTTACCTATACTATAGGTAAATAAAAATCAATTGCCGAATGTATGAAGGCGCATCACTTCAGGACGGCTGGACCGATTTGGAATTTTCTGTTTGTGGTGGGTCCCGGGATGGTTTATATTCACAATGGGACAATGTCTGCCGGGCCCGCTAGTTTTAAATGATTTTATTTCGCATCAAACTTTGTCCTACTTTCATCATTTCTTAACAAAGTGAATTCAGACTCTTTGAACAGATTATTTTTTTAAGACGTCTATTAGATCTGTCCATTAGGTACCGTAGTTTAGGTGAAATAGATGCACATTAAATTCTTTGAACCCATTTAGTAAAACTGTTGACCCAAAAGGCAATTTCATATTCACTTCCAAGTTCCATTAGTGTTAAAACGTATGATGAATCATTTCATTTTTTTCCTTACTTGTTTTTGCATGTTCAAAATTACGAACTAAAATGTTTTTGCCATTTCTGGAGTTTCATCTCTACTTATTTGTGATAAGGTACAATTTACCTTTTTATTTAAAATTTGACCGTAGTACGAATGTGGGTTAAGTCGTGGTGCCGATATGAATGGCAAATTTTTTGCTCTTGTCATTAACTTATTATATCGATACGTATTAACAACTTGTATTCTAAAGGGTTTTTGCGAACACCTTTTAAGATAAGGCATCCATCAAAACGTTGTATTACAACGTGTTCATAAATAAATCGATCATTAATTGTTTTTATAATTCTATTTTGAGGCTGCATATTTATTAGATAATTTACCTATGTATTAATCGAATGTTCCACTTAAAGTTCGACAAACATATTATTATATGACCCGGTGACAGCGTCGCTAGTTAGCGAGATTAGTTCCAATTTTGGCCATTAGGTCAGATAAGTTTGTGGGACTACAAATACACTAGTACGTGAAGTAAATTCCGTTACAGTCCCACCAACTTATCTAGCCTGGTGGTCAAAATTGGAACAAATTTTTATGCCTGTTTAGTTTTAATTTTATTTTTTGCGACGCTGTTATTCCAGATATAAAACTTTAACAAATTGCAATAATTGAATATTGATGCTAATAGGCATGATGACTGATTTTGAAAAATGGTCAGAATATGTTCGGAAGTATCTACTATATCGAAAAAATATCTTATTTCAGCAGAAAAATAAGGTTTAGTAGATAAAATTGGCATTTGAAATTTAAATTTTAAAAATCACGCCAAAACGCTCGCGGGTGTCATGGCGTCGTTTGTGACGTCACTACTGTTTTTACCAATGTACTCTAATGTACTGCGTGCAGTAAACAATAAGTCTTCGTACAACAATTTAGATATTTTGTGTGAATAATATGAATTCTAAAGTGTGTAAGTCGTGTGCGGTCCCCCAGTGTGATAGCACATCAAAATTAACTCCAAACAAGTTATTTATCTAAATTCTGCTATTTATTTCTGCGAAGATCACTTGACGTAAGTTTTTGCTTTATTCTAATACTAGCTGATGCCCGCGACATTCCCACAGGAACTCCTTAATTTTCCGGGATAAAAAGTCCATATAAATCTTCCTCTTGAATCATTCTATCTATTAAAAAAACCGCATCAAAATCCGATGCGTAGTTTTAAAGATCTAAGCATACATAGGGACAGACAGCGGGAAGCGACTTTGTTTTATACTATGTAGTGATGATGTTTTGCTCATAGCACAAATAACTGAAAAAAGTTAGATGCGTGCCAAGAATCGAACCCCATACGCGCCGAATAGGAGGCAGACGTCATATTTACTAGGCAATCACCGCTCATATTAAGTTATACGGTATAGTTTTAAAAAACAACATTTCATTAACATAACCTCTAATAACTCAGTACCATGAAGTGCTTAATATATAAAATAGCAGATTTTACGGGTTTAGGACCTATATATTATTATGTTATTATTGTACTTAGGTACATGGAAGTTTTGACGTTGCGAAATTCTGCTAAACAAAAGTCTTTGTTTGATGCAAGATACTCAACCAACATCAACAAATCAATCCTGGGCAAATTAGAGCTAGTAGCTTTGGTAAATCCTTGATCCGTGGCTAACAATTTTTAATTTCTTGATTTTGGATTCGGTAAAACAAAGCTAGATTATGGAAATGATCTTAAGGAAACAAAAAAACATACAAAATTACTTGATAGATATTGTTTGCCGATTGTCAAAGCTCGAAATAAATTGTGACGTCATTCGCTTCAGTGGTATTTTATACAATATGGCGGATTGCTGTATTTTATAGTTTTATTTTATCAAAATAAATAACAATCTCACTCGAAATAGAAAAATAAATAAGTTTTTTATAATCCATGAATCCTATTTCATTACATAAATTCATAATTTCATTGATTCTTGGATACTGTCATCATGCCTATTCTACATGGAAAGCAATATTTCAATAATCTACTTCTTCTTTTGAATGTGCCAACCAATGCAGATTCTACTGAGAAGAGCCGGCAAGAAACTCAACAGTCATTCGTTCAGCGTAACATAATAATAATAATAAATATTACAACAATATTATGGCGTTCATCCGCCATTTTGGAAATGCGCCAAGCTGTAAAACTTGAGTGCAGCTGTCAATTTTATGAAGATCCTTCATTTTTACCCCCGTTCCCTGCGATGACCTATTTTGAGCAATGTTGGCAGGGGCAGGGGAGGTCTACGTTAATGGGCATGTAATTCTAAATGGAATGCATACACGCGTGGTATTATAGATGTATTTAAGCCAAGTATGTGGTATGTAGTGATTAAAAATAATATCAAAGAGTGATGATGCCAGAGACTTCGATCGCGTGGATAAAGTTTTATTAATTCCCGCGGGAACTGCGGGAATTAATAAAACTTTCGTGGATAAAAAGTAGCCTATGTCCTTCCCCAGGATACAACCTATCCCTGTACTAAATTTTATCAAAATCGGTTGAATGGATGAGCTGTAAAGGCGTAGCAGACAGACAGACACACTTTCGCATTTATAATATTAGTATGGATGTTTCACATGTTGGATGTATCGTCGTGAGATATTTTGATCGCGTTCCTAAAGATATAAAAATATGAGATTTATGAGATACTAGCTAATGCCCGCGACTTCGTCTGCGTGGATTGAAGTTTTTGATTCTCGCGGGAACTCCTTAATTTTCTGGTATAAAAAGCCTATGTGCTTTTCCAGACTATAATCTATCTCGGTGCCAAATTTTAGCCAGATCCGTTCAGCTGTTGGGGCGTGATTGAGTAACAAACATACACGCATCTGTACATCCATACATCCATCCAAACTTTCGCATTTATAATATTAGTAAGAGGTAAGATAGTAAGACAAGTTATATTTTCAAATATTTTTATCCACTTTTCACATTCACACATCGTCACATTTTTCACGTTAGTCGTTCTGAATACCTAAGAATTTGGAACTCATTTACTTACCATTTAGGTTTAAAATTTTATATTAATTTTATGTGGAAATGAATTTAAAATAACGAAATATGTACGTAATGTGATTCTTAAATTTTAATGGTAACGCCCTGCGTCCTTAATTCTGCAGTTGTAATAAAATTAGATGGAGCAGGTAAGCAAGACATATAAGGGGAAAGTAAAAAGCATCACTTGTGAACTTTTGTCAGTTTGATTTATTTATTTTTAAACCCGAGTTCTAGGCATCTTCTAGCCAACCTAGACCTCATCATTGCTATGATTGTCAAGCGCAAGGCTATTCTGTTATAAAAAAGTATGTGTGTGCGATTCACATACGGCAGAAGTGAAACTTCAGAAAAGTAGCATACGAGAGAATGAGATGAACATTTGTATTCTGTCTCATTCTCTCGCAGGCTAAATCCTATTTTATGAATACGTTTTTTCGTTTCATCGAATTTTCAAATCATAACGATTCTAAAGAAGTTTCACTTCAAAAAATAAAATAAACCCTGCTGGACCCAGGTGGCGCAAGACCGCTGTATGTGGAAGGTTCAAGAGACTATATCCAGCCGTGCAGGATTTCGTTGGACGATTATAAATAATATTCAAAAAGCTCAAATTCATATTTTTTTAGTCAAATAAACTTATTAAAAGTGCTTTTGAATCTTCGAGTGAATCTACCACTGGTTTGGAATGATATTCCTACCGAGAAGAACCAGCAAGAAACTCGGTGGTTGTTCTTTTGAAAAAAAATTTACATTTAATCAAGGTGTAGATACTAGGGTTGTTACGGAGGCGTTCTTAACGGAAACAGATGCGGACGCGGAGGTGAAGGGGCTTTGGCTCCGCGGATGCGGAGGTTAACGTAAGCGGATGCGGAGGTGGATTTCTCCAATCACAAAATGTAAAATGGACGACATTTTCTGATGCGATGAACCCCACATTTGATTTATTTTGAGGATTCTTCTAAGGACAGTTGTCTTTTTGCTTGTTGTAATCGTGTAACTGACGTCCCCTGCTTCGATTTGTACCTTTCGCAAGTCAACATAAATAAACCTCCGTTACAACTCCGCAAAAAAAACGGTGGAGGCGGATGCGGAAGCGGAGGTCGGGTGAAAGTTCCGCAAGACGGAGGTGATGTTCCGTTACAACCCTAGTAGATACGTCAGTAACCGCAGTCACAAGCATTGCTTACTTCGCACTTCTCAAATCAACGAAAAATTATGAGTCGCTTCAAAACCAAAACTATTAGAAAATGCAGACCTAAATCAACATAATAATATAATACAGTTCAGATAAGTTTTTTTTTATCAACTACAAATTAGTCCTTGACTGCGATCACACCTGATAGAAAGTGATGATGCAGTCTAAGATGGTAGCGGGCTAGCCTGTTAGAGGTAGGGCAGTATTGGTTTCTACACGGCATCGTACCAGAACGCTAAATCGCTTGGCAGCACGTTTTTGCCGGCAGCGTGGTAACTAGCCACGGCCGAAGCCTCCCACCAGGCCAGACCAAAGAAAATTCAGAAATTATAAATTCCCAAATTGACTCCGCCGGGAATCGAACCCGGGACCTCCCATGTTAAGACAACAGAGCTCAACACTGCGCCAGGAAGGTCGTCAAAGCCGAACTATAATTATTCGGACTATAACAAAGTCGCAAAACCAAAACCAATAAAAAATACCTCGAGAGTTTAAAAATAAAGTACGCTTTTAAAAATAGAGCTCTAAAATGTTAATGTAAGTATCACAATGTTTGCATAATTATTTAATTTATCATTTACTGGAACGATTTCTGTTAGTGCCAGCTAAGTGCTCGGATAGATTCTATTAAATACGTGGGTGGCTGGACTAGATAACCGTTTCACACGTAGCTTGTTTTATCTGAAGCATGACAATATCCGTTAGACGCCATATCTGACAGTTGTACTGTAATAGTTATTAGTGCGAAAGTATGTCTGTTCGGTTGTTTGCCAGTCACTTTTAATGCCTTATCTAATTACTGGCTCTGGACAGAAATGAAATGAAATGATTTATTTCATGTAACTAGGTAGGACAACTTCTTTCTTTAGGCGCGTTGAGCAGTTATTGGTAGGGGGTAAAAATGTAGATTCGCGTGACTGTGACCGATATGCTCGGGTGACCGACATGCTCGCGAGACCGACATGCTCGCGAACATATAAATATACTACATTCGAAATTAAACTGTAATGCCTTAGTGTTAAGGTTTATATTTTAATAATTTTAATTAAAATAAATAAATAAAACGTTCGTTTTCACTTCTATCGGCAGTCCCTATGACTGTAATTAAAAAAAATATCAATAATTTTGTTCTGATCCAAAATCTTTATCATTTGAAGATGCGAACAGGCGACGCACTCAAGAAAAAGAGATAAATCATATAATTTTATTATTCATCTATCCATCCATCTATCCTAGATTTCGCATTTATAATATTAGTATAGATAAAAAAATATATAGAATAAATTAAGTAAAAGATCTTTTATTGTAACGCTTGTATACTAATTCAGTATCTTCTTTTAAATAATACTGATGTCGAATATATCGAGACGATTACCTAACGAGCCGGCATGAAGCAATGGATGTTGGACGTAATCTAGCCTAGATATTAGCCTCGTTTACAGACGCCCGGTGCGCCATGCAGACGCGATTGTGATCGGCAACGGGAATCGGTTGTGGACCTTGAAATGCATGAATGAATCACGATGGCCTCTCTGAGTGGTGCATTTTATTTTATCAACTACATGCTAGCCCTTACTGCGATCTCACCTGATCGTAAGTGATGATGCAGTCTTAGATGGGAGGCGGGCTAACCCGGCTGGGTTTGCTGTGGGCTCTTCTGGGCGCGTTTGGAACCCTCGTAGCTTTAGTTTTGAGATACCGTTACTAATTATCACCATCATGTTTTGTATGTAAGTACCTAATGGACGTCAATATGTGTACCTACAGTGTACCTAAATTGAATAAATGAAATGAATTGAATTAACACTAACTGACTAGGCCCCTAGGGGTATTGGGCTAAACCTAGGGGCCTAGCCAGTTTCTGCACGGCATCTTACCGGAACGCTAAATCGATTGGCGGCACGTCTTTGCCGGTAGGGTGGTAACCAGCCACGGCCGAAGCCTCCCATTAGGTCAGACCACAGAAAGTTTAGCAATTATAAATTCCCTAATTAACTCTGCCGGGAATCAAACCCGGGACCTCCCACGTTAAGACATTAGCGTTCAAGCGTGCCAGGGAGGAGGTACTAAAATTTTACATCAATGTACACGACCTATAACGCCTTCTTTGACTTTTCTGTAGTCGGGTAATGGGCCTAACACTGCACTTTTCAAAGGGCCCTGTGGGTGTGGGTGGGCGTAGCCGCAATTTAGAGTGTCGCTTGTCGTAGCACAGGACCTAATTAGGGACCCTTTCTCACTACATTTTACTACACGACACTGATTCAGGTGACGGTCCCTTGCAAAAGTGAAGTGTAATAGGCCTATATATAAGAAAGGTGAATCGATGACGATTCGTTTAAACGCAATCGTACCGAGACAACTGCAATGGACGACTTCCATAGCTCGTTAACTTTGGCATTGCGAGTTGCAACACTAATTAAATGTTTTAGCAACCGTTCGTGACTTTACCTTTAGTCTTTCTCACTCCTAATTAGTGTACATTACGTAAAATAAACAAACATGTATAATCAGTAAATACAATACACGTATGTACCTAGGTACTGGAATGGAAAAGGAAATGGAATAATGCGAAAGTGTGTCTGTGTGTCTGCTACGCTTTCAACAATGGATTTAGTCCAATAGTGGAAGAGTGTTATCCAATCAGAGGTGATTGCGATCGTTACACTGTAGCTGTCAGAGATACACGGTCGCCCAGCTGAACCTATCCCAAGGCAGTTACAAAGCACGAATGTCCTATTAGATTGAACTTTTAGAAAATACTTACACGATTTGATGCAAAAGAAAACTTTTTCTAACTACCAACTCTGTTATAGGTTCGCGCTTGACACCAAAATATAAAAAGTTGACTGATGACTGAACAATATTATTGATGGCGAGAAAAACGGAAGCCGGAAGGGCATATTATATTCTAGCAGTGCGTTTTAGAAACGGGGAAGCAAATCGCTTCTATGCGCCCATGGTATTTTTAAAAGACTTCCTTATAAGGAGGAGGTTCTCAATTAGGGGCGTATATGGTTTTTTAATACCAGTATATACCGGCTAAACACCTTTATTTTGAACTAGGGAGGTACACAATAAAGTAAGACCTATCTGGCAGATATGATTTTCAGAAGACAATAGAACTCTTCCTCAAAATATACGGAAGCAAGCGGTTCGAGGAAATTGACAATAACGTTACCCGTGAAGCGTCGTATATCATGTAGTTTTAACACTGCAGAACCCTGCCACTAAATGTGTCTCTAAACATAGCGCGGCGATCTTGCGCTGCGGCACGGAATACCGCGCTGTTATTGGACGTCTTGCGCGCATATTATATCTGTCACCGTAAGATTGCAAAAACCGTTAGATTGTAATCTAAGTAGTGAAATTGTAAACTGTTGACAGATTACAATTTAACGCATTATTTTTCGGTAGATTGTAATCTGTTAGGTATATTAACCCGATAAAACCTAAGTGCCCGGCCGCAGGCCGGTTACTTAGATTGCGATAGATTTTAATCAGGCACTACCTAATTATTTATGTCGAACCCTAACCTAACCTACAAGAAAGAGACAAGAAAACGTGAATACGATGAATATTTCAAAAATTTACACTCAGTACATTAACCGGTTCACAATCTGTCGACAGTTTACAATTTCGCTAGTCAGATTACAATCTAATGAGTATGCCTCTCTCATAGAGAGTTACATATTTGTTCCGTTTGCCGTGGAGACCCTTGGGCCGTGGAGTCTTAGTGCCAAAATTTTTTTGCGAGATATTTCACCGCGGTTAATTGCCTCATCTGGTGACAGAAGGGCTGGCTCATTTTTTGCGCAAAGGATCAGCCTGGATGTCCAGCGCGGAAATGCAGCCAGCATTCTTGCCACCATTCCACGTGGGCATGATTTATATAGTAATTAGGTTAGGCTAGCTAGCATTAAGTTCTATTGTATTATTTTCAATAAAAAAACATCCCTATCTAATGGTTTTTGCAATCTTACGGTGACATATCCGTCGGTAGGTATATTCTCTAAGTCCTTACTAGCGCGCGGCAAAATTGTGTCTTGCCGCTCTATGATTGGACACACCTATAAACGTTGAGTGGTGTTGGGATTCATAATAAAAGCCGTGGTATACTACAAACTGACGTAAATTAAAAAGTTGTAAAACGAAACGGCACGTGGACGCAAACTTCTTGATTTGTTTCCATTGATCTACGATATTTTTAGATGCAGTTGTCTTTGGTGACTGGTTCTCGTTCTCGCGGCTTGCTTCACAATATGTATTTACGCTTTGATGACCTTTAAAGAAAATGCTACAGAAAGAGTATGCTTATTAATTAAAGGATTTAAAAACAATGTAACTATAATTTTTTACATTGTACAAATTATGTGTCAGACTGTGCTTGATAGTATTTTATGTGATTTATTTTTTATCATCTTATATTCTAACCAAGTTTTTAGAATTTCCTACCAGAGATAAAGAATATTTAAACACAGTTTGATAAATGTAATATGTACCTAGTTCATAACTGATTTTGGTAATTAAGCTTGAATAGGAGAAAAAAACATTCTGTCACTGTTATGAATAGAGTAACGTTACGAGAAAAAATCGTAACGTTTACAACAAAGGAGCCGCGCACCCGTCATCCTAAAATACCATCCCAAGGTGATTTAGTAGCGATAAACAGAACATCAGAGAGAGCAGACGAGTGTGTTTGTCCGTGTTACGTCATTAAGCACTAAACTTTGTAGAGCAAATATGGCGTGGCGCCTAGTCGAATGGAAACGGGCCGTGATTGGAAATATCCGAAAGTGTTCTACAAATATTAGCGAAAATGCAACATTTCTTAAAAGCAGAATGGATGAATGAATGAAATACTCCTTATTGTACAAATAACATAAATAATCAGTAACAATTTAAAAAAATACAAGTCGGTAAGCAGAGTACCACGTTAAAATGTTGGGAGCCCTATTCCTTACAGTCCACGACACTAGGACTAGGTCATATTATGAAATCAGTTTTAAAAAGTATATACTTAGTAGCTGATGCCTGCGACCGCGCGGATTAAGATTTTTAATTGCCCTGGGAATCCTAAATTTTTCCGGGATAAAAAATAGCCTATGTCAGTTTCTAGGTCCTCAACAATACCTCAATAATTGAATCTATAACAACAAGTTACAAAACTTAAAGAATTTTTGTTAAATTGTAATGCAGAGAAAATAAAATCTAAACGATTTAAAAGAATGTTCAATCATTAAATAAAATCATTAAATATATATAATCTTTTTCTTTTTATGGCTTTTAATAGTGCCATACCAACACAAGTTAGTAAAATAATAATAATATGATTAGGTCTTTGTATTTTCTTGTCTGCTTGTGTTTTTGCGAATTGCTTTTGTGTCGAGTACGAATTTAATAAATTAATATTTTTGTTTGTCAGGCTTGTAAAGAGTTGTTACTATTTTTTAGTTTATTTTTTATTTTATTTTATAGTAACGGCCGCGACTTCGTCTGCGTGGATGGTTCTCATGGTTCCCGTCAGTTCCTTAAGTATCTCTGTGCCAAATTTCATCCAGAACCGTTCAGCCGTTCTGGCGTGATTGAGTAACAAACATCCATCCACTTTCACATATTTTATAATATATGTATCGTATTTGTTAATTTTGAATTTAATTTATCAATTTAATTTTTGTAAATAATTTAAGTAATTTACATTAGAATGGTGTTATATGTTAGTGATAATAATAATCCTAAATGTTGTACGCTAGAAATAGCTGAAAGCATGCTAATATTGTGTGGGTACACAACTAATGTATATATGAATAATAACTTTGCGTATTTTTTCCTTTATTTCCTGATATAAATTATTGCGCACTTATTAAGTCGCGTGTGTAATTAAAATAGTATTATTAATGACCGATTTATCTGCTTTAAGACATCGTGCGTCGTCGGACGTAAACAGAGGTTTTACGACCATTGCTTAAATCAGTATTATTTTAATATCGTTGACGCTCTTGTTTCAAAATTATAATCCTTGTTGCAGGGACGTCAAGGTACGTTATATAAAACTGTAACTTTTAAACAATACTGCTTTAAGCGATGGCAGTAAGCCCACAGAGATACGCAGCTAATTTATTGTCATTACGTATGAGATTCCGACTGCACTACACTTGTATTTTAAGATCAAGGCCGATTGTTATATTATGTCTGTTAATTTAGTAAGTTTGACCCGGACCATAATAACGAACTCCTTCGTTGGTCTAGTCCCGGTTCGGGCCACAATTAAGTATTAGGTTTTTCTGACTAGAAATTCTTAGTAACTAGCCCGGAGTTCACAATTAAGTATTGGGTTTTTCTGACTATAAATTCTCAGTAACTAGCCCGGAGTTAGGAAGTTGGCGGTGTTTCACCCCCGCGCCTCGGAGGCCACGTTAAGGCCCGGACTCTACAAGAGCAGAGGCGAGAGGAGAAATATGTGATTTAAACAAGCAATAAAATTTCATTATTCCCACATCTCGTCATATCTCTGAGAGACGAGAAGGGACGTAAGCGGCGTTCAGTGCGCGGCGCCGCTACTTCCTTCCGCGTAATATTTATACTACTGCCTGAAAAAAGGAGTATATTTTTTTCAGGGTTCATGTATGTATGTATGTATGTATGTATGTATGTATGTATGTATGTATGTGAGTTTGTATATTCCACCATAACTTCTATACGCCTGAACCAATTTTGATTAACGAGGTATCGTTAGAATCCCTAGCTTGTCCCGGGTGACATAAGCTAGTAATATTTAAAAAAAATTGATGGGATAACCATGGTATCGCATTAAAGACTAAATTTGAAAAAAGAACGAAAATAAGATTAACTATATAATCATCATCTAGAAAATGATGAGTAGATTCCAAAAATATATAACACTATAGTTCAAAACAAAATATCATTTAATAAAAATGTGAATAAGATTCTAATTTAACTAAATTAATTTAGATTTTTAACTTTTTAGTTAGTTTTTTGGCAGGGCAGTCGTGTTTTTTATTAATTATACGATTGCCTGAAAAACGGAGTATATTGTTTACAGGGTTCATGTATTGTATGTATATGAGTTTGTATATTCCACCATAACTTCTACAAGTCTGAACCGATTTTGGTAAATGAGGTATCGTTAGAATCCCTAGCTTATTTCGGGTGACATAGGCTAGTATATTATAATTAAACAAAAAAATTGATGGGGTGACCATGGTCCCGCATTAAAGACTAAAGTTGAAAAAAAATATTCGAAAATAAGATTAACTATATAATTAGATTATAGTAGAATATATAATAGTATATTCCAAAAATATATAACACCATAGTTCAATATCCAGTGATTCATAAAAAATATCATTTAATAAAAATGTGAATAAGATTCTATTTAACTAGATTAATTTAGATTTTTAACTTTTAAGTTCGTTTTTTGGCAGGGCAGTCGTGTTTTTGAATTTTTTAAATGATGACTTGTGTTTAGGTGGCATAGAGCTACCTACCAATTCTGCTTGTTCAGATTCTAGTTCCTTCTCCTACAAGAAGAAGATACAGTCTTTGTAATAGCGAAATGACTCTGAGGCATCTCTGCCTTTCTTGTCAGATCACGCTAAACTTTGATGACCTCCCTAGCGCAGTGGTGAGCGCTGTTGTCTTAAGTCTTAACGGGCCGAGGTCCCGGGTTCGATCCCCGGCAGCTCCGGGATCGATTTGGGAACTTATAATTTCTGAATTTTCCCTGGTCTGTCCTGGTGGGAGGCTTCGGCTGTAGCTAGTTACCGGCAAAGACGTGCCGCCAAGAGATTTAGCGTTCCGGTACGATACCGTGTAGAAATTGATTAGGGGTATGGGTTTAATATCTGCCATGCCCCTTTACGCACGCAGTTCAGTTCCGCTCGAGCCAGTATACATCTCCGCTCCAGTCTTGCCAGCACGCATCTCCGCACAGCTTCGGTGGATACACCCTATCTGAAAAACATCTCATCTCGTCTCCGCAACAGACATCTCCGCACATCTCCGCTCTGGTAGAGTCCGGGTCTAAACCGTCGGTCCCGGTTATTATCACTAACATGATAATAGTCGTCATAGCCCGCTAAGGCGCCAACCTGCATTGGAATAGCGTGGTAGGTCTAAGACCTCTAAGAGCTCTAATTCCTTCTCTTCTATGAGAAGGAATTAGAGCAAATCGATTGACACCTCTTTCATCAAAATATGCCACATACATACGTAGACCGCTAAAGATCATAAACCTTCCTTTTGGCTTTGCCGAGTAAAAAAGAAGAAAGATACATTTTATGTCCCTGGCCTAAAAGTTTTATTTCTATGAGCCTATTGATTACTATGAAACCGATATTACGATCCCATTGTAAACACTGTCCCACTTTCTCTCGTATGATGACATTAAACTAAAAGTGGGTAAGTATATTATTTGCATATTTTAATTACAATTCCCTTATCGCTGTTCAAACAATAGTGTGTCGCGGCCGCCGCTGTCACTCACGTAGAAAGCAAATAAGGGCATATACACTCGATAGAATTAACAGCAGCATAGTACGGAAATTACGTCAGTATTGACGTATCGTAACTCTTATATTATATTGACTGCTGAATCAGCCTGCCAGATGCTTGCGCGGGCGCGCGTAATAGGGGTGATGACAACTCAATCAAATCAGCAACTCTTTATGAAACTTAAAAACGCGGTTCTAGTATGGAAGTTTGTACGAAATACATAATTGTGACGTCGTCAAATTTCAACGCATCTTTAATCGATAGTTTAAAATGATTATCATACTTAAAATTAACAGAAGTTATGAATTTTAGGTTTTGTGGAAGACCCTCTATTTACTAACCAGTAAGAAATGATTTATTTTATACAGATGCGTCTTCCCTAATAACAGCATCTATAGTACTGAACTTACCGCCACTAAGACGTATCGTAACCGGTAACTATGATATTGAAGCGGTGATAGGCTAGTGGTGAAGATACCCTTCCTCCTGTACCGGATCGCGGGTTCGATCCCCGGGTATGTACCTCCAACTTTCCGAAGTTATGTGTGTTTAAAAAAAATTACTTGCTTCAAAAACGGAAGGAAAACATCGCGAGGAAAACTGCACGTGAGGACAACAATTTAGTAACCAGAATTCGCAAGTGTACATCAAGCTTGATGAAATGTACCCTCGGTCTTGAGATATATATTATATTATACTGGATGATGCCCGCGACTTCTTTCGCGTTGGTTAAGATTTAGTAGTAACGTAGCAGTCAGACAGACAGAAAAACTTTCGCATTTATAATATTAATATGGATCGAAGAGCCTACAGTAATCTAATAACTGTTAAAGTACATCCAAAATACGAAATCTGACCCTGAGGCAGCGGCGATAAAAGTGTAACAATAAATTGTGTGCCTAATAAAACTGTATTGGACATAAATCACTCGAATTTCGCCTTCAGCCTTGGTGATAAAGATTAATTTAATTATTTATTACGCGTTTGACCTACTAGCTTTGTTCGAAAGACCTATAAAAGCTCGACCGTAACATGATACTTCACAACTAAACATCTAAATAACACACACATTGACACGCCCACGTGCACTCATCTATACTTCTAATATACTAATAATATAAATGTGAAAGTCTGGATAAATGGATGGATGGATCAATCGGACAGATACCGCCAGAACGGCTGAACGAATCTGGATGAAATTTGGTACAGAGATAGCTGATATATTATAAGATAGTCTGGAATATCACATGTCGACTATTTTTTAGCTTAAAAATAATAAAAAAAACCTCAATCCACGCGGCTGAAGTCGCAGGCAACAGCTAGTACATTATAAAACACAGACCTGCATCACCATATTATTATATTTTAATCTGTGACAACCATCGTCATCTTCATCACCACTTATTCCGTTGATACTAGTTTTTTACTAAGGAAAAGTAAAATAATGATTGTAATATTTCTTTGTTGTTGTAACTTCACTTAACTTGTATATAAATAGTAATAGTCGTTTCTTTGTCTGCACGTAAAAATTTTGCAGTTACCAAGCGGTCTTCACAAAAAAAAAATGCTCTATAGTCCCACAAAGATAACTGACCCGGTGACAGCGTCGCTAGTAGATATGAAAAATAAAATAAAAACAAAAACTATGCAGGCATAATAATGAGTTCCAATCATGATGTAGAATTTTAGTACCTAATTCCAATGTACCTAAATATGATTTCTATGGTAGATTACGGTGGGCCAATCAAAACTGAACATCCCAAAATCATATTTGACTTTGGGTAAAGTCTTGCAGACTTTTAGATTGGATTCCGATGCCCGGGAAATTGAATCCGACCGATCCAATCGCGGTTTCACAAAGATTGCTTTACTGAAAACTGAATTATTCCAACTGTTCGGATTACTAGGCTGTTCTATACCAGAAAATTGAATTTTACCATACAGAAGGGGAGCCCAAGAGGGGATTTTTGGATTGACTCCAGCGCGGTAGATTAATATAAAGGGGGATTTCTTGGACCCTGTAGAGAACCTTCACCATATATGAGCCCTGTATATTGTTGGGTCGGTCTAGGACAGCAGATCAGAATAGTAAATAAATTAAATCGATCATCAGAAATACTCGAGCGCGTTAGATTAAGGTAGAGTGAGTTAATTGAATGCTGAAAAGTGTACATTCAAATAATCTGACGATTTGAGCGAGACCTAAAGGAGTTAGAGAGTTACAAACAGAGAGTTACAAACTTAAAAAACTCCAACTCCTTTAGGCCCATCTGTTCAAACGATTTTGATAATTATTAAATTTGGCAAAGGTAGGTTGCACCCCGGAGAAGGATGAAAGTTGGAACCTATAGAGAGTATCCTATTAAATATGATAGGATAGGTTACCAAGAAAAGGCATGGCATTATGAAAAATAAACACGACCCTTAGTAATAGACCGATTGACCGATTCTTTAGAACATGTTCTTAGCTGATGTCTAAAAACATGTTTTAAAATTTAAAGTAAATAATAAGGGCCTAGGAATACGACGTACGCCGCAAAGTGAGATGTCATAACATTAGAAAGTTAATCAAGAACCTCAAGATTAACCGTCAGTTGACACCTATACTGTACGCTTAGTTTAAGTTTGTACACTGCAAACTCGATTGACCGTATTGAGCGTTCGATCACGTTAAAGTAAAAACCTTAATTACATGGATTTAGAGCTCAATTTCGTGTACATACGTTCATATCCAGCTCACCAAACGATACGTTTTAAAATAAAAATCAGTTGTACTGAATTTGTGACTTTAAATCAAGTGACTTTGGGTCCATTTTACTCTGACGCTAATATGATCGAACGCTCAATACGATCAATCGAGATTGCAATGCGAAAACTTAGACTAAGTGTACTGAACAAGACAATGCAAACGAATGTGAAAGTGAAAATGAGTTAAAACCACATTTATCTGGAAACCAGTATTTTGTGAATTACACTGTCATCGCGCTTAATTACTTGAGTACACAGTGAGTTTATTCGTTTTGGACATTTCTCTTTTAACCGACATTACAGAGAAGAGCTTCTATTCATTCGAGTGTTTTCCCAAATGAGAGCTTTTGCACCTCACATCACAATTGTTCTTTGAAAAAAATGCCGATTATCGATTTAGTTCAATACAAAATTATAAAGATTTGATAAAGACTCAAAAATTACCTTAAAATAAAAAATAAAACTATACCAAAACAAATTATAAGTAAGAAAGTAAGTGTATACTACGGTTAAATATTCTTGATATTTGCAAAATTTTCAAACGAAATAATTTTGATGATAAAGGTGTTCGAATAAACTTGCTATACGAAACAACATCGTAATACCAAACGTTTCGTACCAACGCCCACGCTTCATGTATTAAGCAAACGATACTTCTAGACTGTGTGGCGCGAGAGTTGTAGCGCGCTTTATGCATCTTAATGCTTTTGAATTGTAACGCCACAGAAATCAATCAATCAGGTAATGAAAAGGAACTTTATTATGTGTAATATATCTACAAAGTAATGTAACATGTAGTGAATTTATGACCTATTTCGAATGCTCCTAAAAGTAAAAGTTGAATCTTAACCACCCCAATTGTTAATTCATGATACGTTATAATATATTATAATATTTTGATAGGTAGAGACGTTTTTATGAATATTGGATGTTGCCGCGATTTCTACCGGATGGATAATAAAGCGTTTAGTTCAAATTTCAAATTATTTATTTGTGGAATACAGTATGTAGTTATATAGCAAGTGCTTGAATACCAATTTACGTATACCGTGAGTATCAAATAGACAGACGCATTTACGTATTTATACAATGTCGAAACACAATCTAAACATTATAATTGCTAGCTAGACTATCGTGGCATGAGTAATAGCCCTGTTTACAGTTCATTACCAATCAATATGCACATACATATTA
This sequence comes from Erebia palarica, assembly GCA_964035005.1. NCBI lineage: Eukaryota > Metazoa > Arthropoda > Insecta > Lepidoptera > Nymphalidae > Erebia > Erebia palarica. The sequence goes on from OZ035983.1 coordinate 42,982,870, forward strand.
GGTATGTGACGGACGACGACTGACGGTTGACCTTTATTGACCTGCGATAATTGAACATAAATTGTTTGCTAAAGTATGTAGCTAATGGTAGGTATGTATTGAATACTCCACTGCCTAGAATTGAGTTTGTTTCCTAAGAAAATTATATGTCTCACTGCGAAAATTTGCTACATACGGAACATTAACGTACGGGGTTTTGAGGACTTATCAAGGTTGCTTACTCGTCACTTTCAAAACCGCATTGTATCATGGCTTCATAAAATTATTGCATAAATTTCAAGTTAATATTTTTTTTACGCGGGCGACATAATCAGTAAGTGATAAGCCCCCTTACAGAATAAAGATTAAAAAAAAAGAAATGAATCAATAGATTCTCGATTGAGATTTGAAATTTTTTATAACTGTTTTCCTTCCGTAAGGGGAATGAATTTAACCAATTAGGAAGGGACAAACTTACATTAAAATGTCATGCCTACATTGCTATACAAAAAAATGCCTAAAGTACAAGCTACAGTAGGAATTCTAAAAATGTATATTTCTTAACCTATTTACATAAATAAATGTTTAACTTATCACTTCGCTAAACTCTTATCAGTCCCTATGTAACCACTAAACATGTAACCGGAAACTTTTAAATTTTTAAATTACAATCGGAATTGTGATAAAAGAAAAACATGCGGGTGGGTTTTAAGGTTACCCTTAAAATATATCTGTAACCAAAACAATAAAATGAAACAAGTCTACCGTTTGTAATTCATGGCAATGCCCGCATGAAGCTTTGAAACGTTATTCTTATTGAATTACATTCTCGAGTTAGTACAACTTTCTATAATATTGATCAGAAAAATCAGATATAAATCGTTCAAGTATCAAAATTTGTCAGGTATCATACATGCTGGGTGATTGCGACAGTCCATTGAGAGCAAGCGTGGGTGTTCACCAGTTAGTTGATAGTAAATAGTTATTTCACGTGCCAAAATATACTCTAAGAGCTTCAAAGCAAGGTTTTAAATTAAACGCTCTGTTTCTCTTATTTTCCGGGATATTCTATAGGTGTGTAATTGTTTGATTCGGGAATGGTATCAGAGAGCTGATGGGTAATTATGAAGAGGCGCTTGATGAAGTCCGACTTCCAACGTGGTTGTAAATTGTAACGGTAGATCCACACATGCCACGGGTGCCCGGTGACATGTGTAGATCACTCGTTACATTAAAGCTACTGCGAAGCTTTACGTATGTAGGTGTCGCAGCGCACGAAAGTACTCACTTTTTATTGTTCGTAGTGCTACGAACAGTACGCATGTGTTTAGGTTGACGTCCTGCCGAGTAATTGATATCGCGCTACGCTGCCGCGCTTTGCTTTTTTGTTTTTATCTGAGTTTGGCACATAGAAATAATGAATATGCTTATTACTAAGGTTTGGCATAGTAGAGCTGCCAGCAAATTACGATTTTCTGTTTTATATTGTAACTCCTATTCTGTATATCAGATTGTCTTTGCGCAAGTCACACTGGAAAAGTTGAGGCGTGAGATTTTTCTTGACCAAAAGCTCTAAATAAGCTTTGTTTACCTTAGCATAACGCTGCAGTGCGCAACCACTGCTTGGGGCACGTATCCTTCATGTTTTATTTTCAGTTTACTAATTTCAATTTTTAAGTTAAACTTCTGGCTGACTCTGATTCGATGATAATCGTAATATTTATATTTATATTTTTACATTATTTTATATGTTTAAGGATGGAATTAAATAAACAGGTGGTGTGAAGTTTCAATCATTTTGCTTAAGCACTTTCTCAGTAATATTCGCAAAAGCTCTAAGCATCTGTTCATCAGTGACCACCGACTCTCGATCCTGTAGAAAATGTTGTCGGCATAATTATATGTAACGGTCCGTTCTATTGAATGAGTGAATGGTTTATCGTTGCAATTCTCTCGTTACGATTTATATGGTAGGACTGTGGAATTGCATTTAGATTTTATCGTTTGCTAGCAACCTGCCTTGCTCTGCCCTGCCCCCCGATTGTGTAAGGAAATCGCAATCGTAATCGTTTGTCAAACGTATAGTTCGAATTGTTTAAGGAGTTCATAGATGCCTGCACGTCATAAGTCATGTATGAAACACTCCTGAAACAGTTCGAGTAATAGGTTTTAAGCCGTCAAATGAGTACGATTTGCTTAAGACAATTGGGCCTCTGGTTTCGGAAAAATGCCGTACATAGATAAAAACGGTTCGCTGTGTTAGACTTAGTACCTATCAAGCTTTAAAAATAACTCAAGGTATGAATATTAAATTCATAATCAGCAATTTCACCCGTGTCAGGGCTTTTATGAGCGGAGACAAGTATCTTTATTATACTAGGAGACATTCTATTTTTTTTAATTTCCCTCCATTTTGCCCTCGCAGCTTAAAGCACGGATTAAATAATAGTTAAGTACTTCATATTATGAACTTTTTATTTACCAAAACTTTTATTTATTAACTATTAGTGGATTAAGGTTTTCTTATACCCCTGGGAACTCTTTAATTTTCCATGATAAAAATCCTATGTCCTACCCCGGGATACAACCTACCCTGTACCAAATTACATCAAAATCGGTTGAATAGAATGGCCGTGAAGGCGTAGCAGACAGACACACTTTCGCATTCTTAATATTATTAGTATGGATTTGGATCGAACCCGGATCCTTTAACATTGCTAACTGCTCGACGGCTGCAGCTACCAGATTGACTTTTCTCGCCCCACATACCAGTTCAACGACCTGGGTAGTGAGAACAGGAATCCTAATGACAGATAACACTAATGTCCACCATAATGTCACCTATAAAGTTGTACACACCATACCCTAAGCGACATAAGAAAATGAGCAAGGAATAATGGCGTGTATTTTTAGTCGCTTAAGGGTGAATATTCTATGTTGTGATTTTGTTTCATTATGGGGCGGGCTGTATGCAATCTGTATGGAACCATTATGTGCGTAAGTTGAGTAAACAGGAATACAGAGGGGTATTGTGTTATGGGGAACTTGTGAGTACTTTAAAGATGTGGAGTATCCTGACTTTTAGCTTGTCCGTCTGTATGTTAGTGCGTTACGGAATACCGGCAAACCTCATTTAATCATTTATCATTTGGCACAGAGGTCTCAAAAAGCTTGCTAGGGGTTTGATAGGGGGGCAATTCTGTTGTACACCATCTCTAAACAAAACTAAAATAAAAGCTCTATTTATATTGCTATCCCTTTCATAATACTTCCTGCGGAAAATAACCGCACTAGATTTAGAGAGATCTCTTTAGTTTAGGGATTATGTTAAACAGAATTGGCCACAGTAGCTAGAAAACAAGTGTAAAACATGAAAATAGTATTATATACCCAATCCATACAAATAGTTTATTTATGGCTGCCTATCTACTACTCTTTCACGGCCGAGGCCATCTTTTCAGCCGATTTGTAGAAATTTGGTATAGTGTTTGTATCAGGCTCTTTACTTTGATTCAGACAACCAGGAGTTAAAATAAATTTATTAAAAAAAACACAAACAAATAAATTTAGATAAAAAAAACACAATTAATTAAAGAGATCTTATGGCATAGTATCATATGTATATTAGTTATCTACTACACCGCATCATATATCACTATAATAGATATCTATCCCCGACGCTTCCTGACAAAAGAATCTATACAATAGGTCTACAAAATCCGTAAAGTGGTGTTCATACTGGGGTGGTCTGAGATTAGAGAGGGAAGCTGTATTGTTATACTCTAGTGTGCACGTGGGCTTATTAAATGGTTCGGGAATAATAATTTTGTTCAGCTTTCTGCTACATGGTTGGTACATAATTGGCGCTTCCTACTTTGAGAAAAAATTGTTAAGTAATAAAGATTATAGGGGTTGCAAATAAGGGTAGCGAATAACTTATTTTGTTTCGGGATTTTTCATTTTGATAATTTTTATTCTATTGATTATTGATAGGACATACCCGATAAGACTTTACAGTTTCCCAATATGTCTTATCAAGCTATAGTAGGTATTACATATTATCATATCATATCATATCATCATATCATATCATATCATACTTTAAAAGCGAAAATTTGGACGGATGTATGGATGTTTGTATCTCAATCACGCCCCAACGGTTGAACGGATCTGGCTAAAATTTGGCACAGAGGTAGATTATAGTCTGGAATAAATAGCACATAGGCTTTTTATCCCGGAAAATTAAAGAGTTCCCGCGGAACCAAAAAGACAACCCCGGGTAACAACGCAGACGAAGTCGCGGGCATTCGCTAGTAAATTACTAAAATTACACATACATGACAAACAAAAGCACTAAAAATACAAAAACAATAAAAATTTAATTTGATTAAATTTAAATTAAATAAACTAATATACACTATATAAATGAAATTAAAACTACCTATTCTCTAATTACAACCTTATTATTTTCGTGAGCTGGGTTAGTGGAGTGTGGAAAACGTCAAGTCTGGGATCTTTACTAACCAAATCATTGAGCAAACGCAGCCACTGGCGCAAGTTTATAAATAAATAAATAAACCTTTATTTAGGATTTCACACAACACAGAAAAAACAAATTACAAAAATAAAAATAAAAGGAAAATAAAACTTATAGAATAACAATCCGTGTTGTAGAAAATCCCAAAAAGGGTATCAAACTCAGCGTAATGCTGCTATAGTGTGATGCACCTTAACAGCGCTGATTTTCAGTTGACCCCTATAGAAAATCCTCGGCGTCTCGGATTGGTCCGGGCTGATCATCGAACTTAACTTAATACCTATAAACTACTATAATGCTTATAACTAAGCATAAATATAATTAAAACTATTATCTAAACATAACGTAACACTAACAATAATAAATAAATTGTAGCCTGCACCACTATTCCTGGTAAACTATCTATGGTTTTATGTGTGGGCTCTAAAATACCCAAGTGACATTCTATTTCTCTGATTATTGCATCTGTGGCATATCAGTGTTTAGCTAGCTCTGTCCGGCAATATGGTAGCGCAAACAAAACAAAGTGCGCCGACGAGCAATCGCATATCCATCCGGTACGTGTAAGCGAATGGCACCCGAGATATAGGAATTAAATTTTTCTCCTTGGATCAGAATGATTATGTATGAGATTAAGGCCACATGGCACCGTAGTTCCTAGGTATCATAGCCAGTCATACCAAGTAATAAACAAACTCGTATATATTGTTGGATATCCTATGAAATACCCGTACTGTTTCATAAACAGTCAGCGAATAAACTTTTTCTGAATTTTCTCAACCATATCTATATGTCACCGTAGGATTGCAAAAACCGTTAGATTGCAATATAACTAGCGAAATTGTAAACTGTCGACAGATTGTGAACCGTTAAATGTTCTGAGTGTTAATTTTTGAAATATTCATTGTATTTACGTTTTCTTGTCTCTTTCATGTAGGTTAGGTTAGGGTGTAACCTTGTATCATAAGATTGAAGTAATACCTACGGAACCGATTAGCGGGCTCGGCCACTCGCTCACGTCGCGAAGTTTCTACGCGCCGCGCCGATTGCATTCATTCGGGATCTTCGCTCGCTAGTGGATGGTGCTAGTTAAGTAATTAATAGTGTCTCCTATTTTTTTGCTACGTGGACATACCTACTACGTGGTCCTCATCCCTATCAGGTTGCCTGCAGCTAAAACCCGCTGGGGTGAGTTACCATAATTACTATTGTAGGTAGCCTATTATTTAGTGCTAGCTTAAAAAAAATGTAGGCTGTCCTGTGCCGCTGTAGTGCTTGGTCACGGTCGCTGGGCTTGGACTAGGGCTTCTACGGCGGACGGGGTTCTATCCCGCGTCCCTAACGCCTTCCGCTCTAGGGTTCCAGGTTCCAAGGACGGGCTACCTAACTCTTAAGCCTGGATCGGATTTCGGGGGGAACCTAGCACCGTCTATCGTACTTCGCGAGTCTTCCTATGGAGGCAGGCTACAGACTGGAGGCTGAACATCTCGCCACCCAGTACTCCGACGCCTACTGTATCGGGCTGTGAAAGCGGGACCGGCAGCATCAGGAGCCCTGGAGCTGGACCCTGGAGCTACTGATTATCGTTCAGGCCAGTGCCCGTTTCCCTATCTTAAAACTACAGTGTGGAGAGGTGGACAAGAATAATAAACGGTTTTGAACCTACGCCCGGGTTTTCTATAATCCTATGTTTTGTGACGGCCTACCACGTCACAAGGGTTCGACATAAATAATCAGGTAGTGCCCTGAAACTTAGATTTTATCTGGTTAATATACCTAACAGATTACAATCTATCGGTTTTTGCAATTTTACGGTGACATTTATATTTGAATTAATGCGGATTTACATATATAGCGTTACTTTCAAGCTAGCTTCGTACGAAAGCGTTATATAAAAGCTTTATTTCAGCAATCGATTTTAAATTCTGCGCTTGCCTAAATACAAATCCAAGAGGTTTATTTATTTTATTTAGACATCTTTATTGCACACACAAAATATACAGAATACAGTTTTAAAGCATTAATTACTAGTAAAACTAGAAATGTGCAAAGGCGGTCTTATTGCTAAAGCAATCTCTTACAGACAACCTTTGGCGAAAGGATAAACGGCAGCGCGGGGTGGTGCTGTATTAAAAAAAAAAAGATAAGAAATGCATACATAATAAAGTACATACATTTTAGACCAATAAATAGATGTAAATATATACTACTACTACACAACTACATATATAAATATATACATATATAAATATATACATATATAAATAAATATATATCATTAATATATTCTCCATTATAGAATAAAGTAAACACTAATAATTACAAAGAGATAAATAATGATTATACCAACGACTTTTGAAAATTGAGAGCGATTTGGAATGGCGGATTTCAGAAGGCAGAATATTCCACAGTATTACAGATTTGCACGTAAAGGAGTTGTCATAGTAACGCGTGTGATGGGCGGGGATGTGCAAGCGGTTGTCCTTGCACGACCGCAGGTGTTGGCGCTCAATGTTCGAGCCAAGGTAGGAAAAGCGCTGCTTAAAGTACGAAGGAGTGTGTGGATTGCAAAGGATGGAGTAGAGAAGAGAGAGCAGGTGTAGATGACGGCGGAGTCTGATAGGTAGCCACTTCAAGCGGGCTCGGAATTCTGACACATGGTCATACTTACGAAGCCCGAAGATAAATCTAATGAACAGATTCTGGAGACGCTCGAGCTTATTGAGTTGTTCCTCAGTTAAGTCGGGATAGGAGGAGTCAGCATAATCTAAGATTGGAAAGAGAATGGAATGGGCCAAAGAGATTTTAGTTTTGATGGGAAGAAAATATTTCCAGCGTCTCAGACAGCCAACTGACGCAAAAACTTTCCGGCTTACCTCAGCCATTTGAGGAACCCAGGAAAAGGAACTGTCAATGTATATGCCAAGGTTTTTAACACGGGGGCTGAGGTCTAAAATTGCTGTGCCGAGCCGGATTGGGGGTAATTCTTCTAGTACGATCCTATTGAGTTGCTTTGTCCCACCTACCAAATTTACTTGGATCTTTTTCGGATTCACATGCAACCCATAAGATTCGCTCCAGGAGTTTATGCGGTCCAGATCACGGTTTAGGCGTTCGATAGCTGAGCTGATTTGGTGAAAAGGAGTAGCAGTATAAATTTGGAGATCATCAGCGTAAAGGTGATAGGAACATGAAAGAAGATCAGTAACAGTATTAATATAAATAGCGAAAAGAAGGGGGGATAGGACACCACCTTGTGGCACGCCTGCAGTGATTGGACTGTAGGAGGACATACGATTACCAGTTTTGACGAGCTGCTGACGACCACGTAGGTAACTGTTAAACCAGGAAATGACTTCAGAGGAAATACTAATAGATCTAAGGACGCCAAGGAGCAGGTCAAAGTCGACAGTGTTAAATGCGTTGCTAAAATCAAGAAGAACAATAATACTTATCAATTGATTGTCCATATTGCACCTAATATCGTCACAGACCTTAACAAGGGCTGTGACTGTACTGTGGCCAGCCCTAAAGCCTGACTGATTAGAGCTAAGGATATTTATTATATTTTGCCAGAAACGTTTGAAGTTGACTATGGACTAAGCGCTCCAAGACTTTGGAAAGGAAGGGAAGAATAGATATCGGTCTGTAGTGAGAGAAAGATGAAGGGTTCTTTGTTTTTGGGATAGGAATCACGTGTGCATATTTCCAGGCACATGGAAATTCATTGGAGGAGAGGGAGAAGTTAAAGATGTGGCAGAGTACAGGCGCGATACTATCGAGGAGGAGAAGTAACATTTTTCGATTAATGCCGTCGCAGCCAGCTGTACCACACTTTATGCCTAGAATATGCTTTTTAATTTCCGCAATAGAAACTGGAACAAAGTGAAAAGCAGGGAAATTGGAAGTTGGCAAGGAACTGAGGTGACTTAAAGTTTTTACCTTGACGCCGTTATCAATTGGGGAAATATTAGCAAAATGCTTATTAAGGGCCTCGAGGTCAAGGTTAAGGTCAGCATCCATTCGTTTCCGTCCAATGCCAAGGGATTCCAGAAATCTCCAGGTCCCAGCAAGGTCACTGTTTTCGATTTTGGAATGTATGAACTTGCGCTGAGATGCTGCATGCTTTATTGCAGCGATTGCGTAATAGTTTGTATTTAGTTAAATTTTCATCTGCCCGCTTTCTTTTATATTTAGATTTCGCTGCATTGCGCTTCGCCATTAGGACTCTAATGTCTTTAGTTAACCAAGGAGCTAGCAGGTGCTTTAACTTTACAGGGCGAAGAGGAGCATGTTTGTCGTATAATTCAGTTAGCAGCGAATTAAAAATTTCCATTTTGTCATTTATATTTGGAGCACCTACCACAGCATCCCAGTCTATTAAATTAAGGTCACTCATGAAGGAAGTGTTGTCAAAATGTTTAAAGCAGCGTCGCATAACAATCGCCGGCTTTAATTTGGGTGGGCGAATCTTATAAGAGAGGTATATAAGGTCATGATAGGAGAAGGCTTCCGCAGGGAATTGACCATAACTACTTACTTGATCAGGAGACGAAGTTATCATTAAATCTAGTTGAGAAGGTGAGCAGTTAGGGAAGAAATGAGTGGCTTTGGTAGGAAGGATGTGGAGATTGCAGCTATCGACGATATTGTTAAGGCGCTTTGCCCGAGAGTCGTTTTTCAATAGGCAGGTATTAAAGTCCCCCATGATGATCGTATGGTCCAAAGTAGCAACATACCCCTCAAGAAGACCTTCGAACGCTTGAAAGTAATCAATATGAAGAGAAGGACTATAAAAGACAACGAGGAGTACCTTCAAACGCCCTTCAGACTCAGAGTATTGTGATGGTGACATATTCAATATTGAAAACGGAATGTGTTTACGAAGGTAGATTGCTACACCACCGCCACCCTTGCTCGTACGATCATTTCGGATTAGATGAAAATTAGGTAAACTGTAGGAAATGGAGGGGAGGCAAGGTTTGAGGAAAGTTTCGGATACTAATATAGCGTGAATGTTATCGTTGTCAAAGGAAGCAAGAAAGTCGGGAAAATGAGAAGGGATGCTCTGAGCGTTGATATAGATTACGTTAAAGTTTTTAGGAAAAACTGAAAAGGTGGAATCTAGGTGGGAGCTCAGCGGTAGCGTAAGACTGTGGAAACTGTCATCAGAAGAGGATTCAGCAGAAAAAAAGTGGATTTCACTCTCAGTATCACTAGAATTATAGTCGTTCATAATCATATTACTCATAGTATATACTAATAAATAAAAATGTATATAATATTATAATATGTTTAAACAAATAATATAATAGCTTATAATATATATAGTTATATATATCGAAAAAGAAAACAAAAAAAAGTTTGTGCTAGCTTCTTAGCCTTAACGCTGGCTCTTTCACCTGCCAGCTATATGTAGGAGATTGCTAATTGCTACATTGCTACAATATCTTAGTGATCTAAATGTTAAGCGTATATACAGGTAAACCAACAAATAGATAGTTTCAAAATGTTAATACAATATTTTACAAATACACATAGTTAAATCCCAGCATGAAATGGAACGTATTTTGAATGCATGACTGAAATGATACTTTTGCCCAAATACCACAAAGCACAGGCGTCAGATTCTGAGTTCAGAGTTCTATAAGCTTTAGGCTTTAAGCTTTAAATAATATGATAAATGGGTCTGATTTTGAGGATTTCACGCCAAAATATTAAAATGGAACCCTTATTTGGTGTTCTTTTGCCCCGGGGAAAGGAGGGTAATAAATTAATGTTGGCAGCAACGGGAGAAAAATCATTACTTAAGTAGTGGAGCGTTTTAAAAATTAACATAATTTTTTATTAAAATTAAACATTCACACAATACTTTTAGGAATTTCAAGTATCTATGAATCACGATGACTAACTTGCCGTGGAATAAGAAAACAGAGGAGATCCGTATTAGAACCAAACATAGGTCGATGAGCTGCAAACCTGAAGTAGCAACGGGCGGGGCACATAGTCTGAAGTATCGCTAGGGTCTCAATGGTGCTTGAATGCCGAACTCGCATCGGAAAACGCAACGTTGAAAGATCTATAGGTGCATGGACTATATCGAGCGAGTAGCTGGGAGCCGTTGGAAACAAGCGGCACAAGACCGTGTTTTGATGGATCCTTGTAGGATAATTAAATCTCAGCAGAATTGTAGCAGATGCCGTGTCGTGCCGAAACCGAATAGGAATATGGGTTTAATATAACTGCCATGCCCCTAACAGGTCACCCCGCTACCATCTTAGACTGCATCATCACTTACCATCAGGTGAGATCGCTGTCAAGGGCTAACTTGTAGTAGATTAAAAAAAAAAAGAATCTGTTCTTCGAACCGGTGGTAGAGTCATGACGTAACATAAGAGACACCTGTATGTCCTACATGTTTTATGTAAATACGTGGAGCGGAGACGCCGGCCGCTGCCACCAACCTCCTCAAGAAGGCACCGCTAACGCGCGCACTCCACACCCTTAATAATAAAGCCGTAAAGATTGACATATTTTCCTGCTCTCTGAGTGAACTCACAAAGGTAGCAATGTGGACTAAAAGTTATAACTAAGTAAGTAGGTGATATTTTTTTAATAGGATATTAGGTTTTGCACATTTGTATAAGCTTTCCTTTACAGTAAAGACTGTTAAGCTATGGAATGCATTGCCAAGTGACATTAGACAATCAAAATCTTTGAGTATTTTTAAGGATCGTTTGAAGGAATTTTATCTTGCTAATAATATGCTGTAAATTATTTATGTATTTGTTTACTTTTTGATGTGTAGGTCTAGAATATTTATATATACACTATTATATTTAATTGTATTGGTATATATTTTAGTATTTTTTATTCGTGTAATTGTTTATGTATTATTAGAATGTATAGTTTATGTAGTATATTGTATGTATTGTTGTTGCACTATCCCGCTTCGTTGCATTTGTTTCCTTATTTAAAGGTTGTCTGGAGGAGATCACTTTTAGTGATAAGACCGCCTTTGCGCACTTATTTATGTTTGCTTTTTCACTGTTTTTGTTTCTTTTTTTAATGTTTTGTGTGGCAATAAAGTATTTATCTATCTATCTATCTATCTAAGCTAGATATAAATATTGTAACTGCACCATCGTATTAGGAGTTCCTGTAAAGATGATGTAAAAAGTGAATACATAAATAAATAAATTGAATTGAATTGAATTGAATATGAGTACAATATGAGTAGTCGCTTGGTACATAAGTTGACGTCTATTGCTAGTGATGATGATAGAATTTCTCATTCTAGAGTTATTATAGTAACAGTCGAGGGCATCAGCTGCCCGCGACTTCGTCCGTGTTGATTGAGGTTTTTTTGTTCCCGCCGGAACTTGATTTTTCCGGATAAAAAGTAACTAATGTGTTATTCCAATAGATTAAAGACTGGGAAAATAATCTCAGAGATAGATCTCTGTGCTAAATTTCATCAAGATCCGTTCAGCCGTTCTGGTGTGATTGAGTAACAAACTTTCTCATTTTTAATATTAGTATAGATTTTTATTCAGTCTTTTATATTATAATATATCTACCATTGAAATTGTATTGGTTGGAAACATAACTCAAAAGAGACTCTCCTGAGTACTACTAACTACTCTCTGAATGATCTCCACAGAATACTAACTATTAGTTATTACATTTTTTTTATTATTTTTTATAATGTAGGCCAGCGCTTGGCTGCAATCAGACTTGCTTGCAAGTGGTGATGCAGCTTAAGGCGGAGCGCACTTGCCTAGAAGATACCTATTTACTCTTGATTTGAAGGTAGCTATATTAAAAGAGGAGCGGAAAATGGAAGCCGGAAGGGCATTCCATATCCTAGCGGTTCTAATTAGAGACGAGGAAGCAAATCACATAGCAAATCTTCACAAAATTTAGAAATCCATGGATAAATTTGTTCTGTGTTTCCTTGAATTTGAATTAAATTTGATCTCCTTTATCTTGTGTTTTGTTCCCATTTAATCCTGTATGACGTTACTCATACTATTTGAAATTAAACCTAAGTTTCTAGGGTAATTTATAGCCCCACCTCGCGTTCATACTCGTAATTTCATTAGCAGTAAATCAATTTGGACTGTAAAGGCAATTACTATTATCTGGAAGGCTCTATCGCAAAGAGGTGTCTCACGGAGTATTTATAGGGGAATCAATCAAAAAATAGAGCCGTTGGTTAGTGCACACCATCAGTTGCTAATATGTTTATTCATTGTTGTATATGAAAAAACAAAAACTGGTCTAGTTCATATTGAAATGTTTTTTTTAAAATTCAAACAAAGTTGCGTTCAACAAAACGATTGCTTTTAGTCTTGGACCGTCATTTAGAATCAAACCAAAATTTTACAAGTGCCTTAATTTATTTTATCTCAAACAATAAGTCCCGTGGTAGGTAGGTACATAAAAAGTAAAATACTTAAAAAATTAAAAAAAAAAACAAAATTAAATATTAAATAAATAAATAAGCCTTTAATTTTTGTTATCTTCACTATTACAATCATTTTTAATACATTATTTGATCAATACATTTTTATATTTGTCAATCATTATTATTTTCTTTTAACATTACATAATATACTAGCGAATGCCCGCGACTTCATCTGCGTGGTTTGAGGTTTTTTGGTTCCCGCGGGAACTCTTTAATTTTCCGGGATAAAAAGTAGCCTATGTGCTTATTCCAGACTATAATCTATCTCTGTGCCTATTCTATTCCAGCCAGATCCGTTCAGCTGTTGGGGCGTGACTGAGTAACAAACATCCATACATCCACACATTCGGAGCTTTTTATTCCGGAAAATTAAAGAGTTCCAGCGGGAACCGGAAATCCTCAAACCACGCAGACGAAGTCGCGGGCATTCGCTAGTACAAAATAAATTAAATATTAAAATGCTATAAATACATACTGGAACTTGAAACACGCTTATGATTGTTTTTTTTTATATTTTCACAGTTCTATATATTAAACAGACACTATTTCGTACAAAAGTATGGATTAGCATGGATAATTTTCCCATCAGTGTACACTTTGCCTTCGTACGGAGTGAGGCGAATCGGTAATGCGTTTCATAATGCCTGCATCTAGGCTCTGGGATGGCAGTCTTAGGTTTTGTTTTAAATGATATAACGGACTCTATAATGGGAACCTTGGCGCGTTAAAGTCGTATGCGCATCGTGTTTTATTATGGTAATTTTCTATGACAATGATGTATGATCGTATGAAGTGGATATTTTTTTATGATCGACAAGTTTGCGCTTACGGTTCCATCTCGTGCAAAATCTTGGAATAGGCATAAAATGAAACACCATCAATTCGTAACGGCTGAAATAGTTAATGTCCTGCCGACCGAATTTCGGCCACGGCGGCCAATCTCCAGAGAGATTAGCCATCTGCGCGGGAGATATTATAGTGCACAAGTGTGTGCGCGTACACAGGTGCACTCTCTATTTCTTTAGTCTCATAGCCCGATGGGACGGATAATCCGACACGACCGGAGAGAGATCAGGCACAGGACCGTCGGAGTAACGTGCTCTCCGAGACACGGGGTGAGATACCGCCAAGTTCCTAACTCCGGGCTAGTACTGAGAATTTCTTATTAGAAAAACCCAATACTTGTTATGGCCCGACCCCGGACTCGAACCCGGGACCTCGTCAGCTGCAGTCGAATATGCTAACCACTAAACCAATGAGGCAGTTAAGCTGAAATAGTTATTGTTGAGGCAACATTATTTCGCTACAAGTTAGTCCTTGTCTGCGATCTCATATGGTGGTAAGTGATGATGCAGTCTAGCGTTAGGGGTATTATTATAAAGTATTATTATATAAGAATCCCTATTACCTATTATAATTAAGTCAATCACTACAATTTAGATAGGTAGTACAATTTTTTTAAATTATTGATCGTCCTATACAATCTGTTCAACCGATTTTGATGAAATTTGATATAGAGGGAGAAATTAAGTCCCCAAGGGATTTTACAAAAACCTAAAAGCGCGGGGCCGAACGAATTCGCTATCATCCTCTAGTAAAAACATATTAACTATATGCATTGAAAAGCTTTCAAAGACATTGAAATATTTTTCTTGAGGTTTAAGTTCTAAATCCATACTTCCATACTAATATTATAAATGCGAAAATGTGTCTGTCTGCTACGCTTTAACGGCTCATCCGTTCATCCGATTTTGACGAATTTTGGTACAGGGGTAGGTTGTATCCCGGGGAAGGACATATGCTACTTTTTATCCCGGAAAATTCAAGTTCCCACGGGTATTAAAGAAATTTAAACCGCGCGGACGAAGTCATGGGCATCATCTAGTATGGTATTAAATGAAAAGGTATGCATCACTACTTTCAGCAAGTCTAATTGCAGTCAAATACATGTCTATAAATTTAAAAAAAAGTTGTATTAAGGTACCTACCTATACAGATTTTTGAAAATTCAACCTCACAATAAGTATCGTACAAATATTATAAATGTGAAAGTTTGTTGTTTGTTGGTTTGTCCTTCAATCACGTTGCAACGGAGCAACAGATTGGCGTGATTTTTGGTATGGGTATAGTTGAAGACCAATGTGCTTAGCATGCGCACAACGAGATTATCTCGCGACGAGAGAGAGAGAGATATTGTCGTTGCCGGCAAATTTTTCATTTACCCCTAACATGCACAAAATGCGGTATATTACAAGAAAAAAGTAGCCGACATGTAAAGGTTCGTAAAGAAAAATACCACAGATAAGAAATGATACTTTTATCTCTACTTTTGACGTAAGGAGACAAGTAACCATGATAGTGAATTAACTACAAGTTTAATTCGCTATAATCCGCTACAGTAGACAAATCTGTGTGGTACAGTGCGTGTCTTTCACCTGCAGCATGCGACACCCACCACCCAGCAATTCGCACAGGCACAACACCACACCACACAAATCCTCCAAATCACTCTCAACGTACGTTTCACTCCGACACTGGAGCATCTTCAGGAGATGTTGACTCGACAATGCACGATTGTGAAGTGACTATCATATCGCAAGTTCCGGCTTATATACTTTTTTGGCAGGACTCATACTGAAGCCCCGCCCCCTCCCCTATTACTGTATAAATTGAGTAAAGGTGAATTTGATACGTTTATTTGTTCATTTAGCAACTCAAATCCTTTATTATTGTGTTTAATTACGTACGTTGAGAGTGATTTGGAGGATTTGTGTGGTGTGGTGTTGTGCCTGTGCGAATTACTGGGTGGTGGGTGTCGCATGCTGCAGGTGAAAGACACGCACTGTACCACACAGATTTGTCTACTGTAGCGGATTATAGCAAATTAAACTTGTAGTTCATTCACTATCATGGACTTCCGCAAAGTAACGCCTGCTTCTATTCAATATGTAACCATGATAGCTTCGGTAGACAGATAGAGATAACGGGTAGACATAATTTTACTCGTAGTGCGCATGCTAGCCGTACTGGAGAGTGTCATAGGCTACTTTTCATCCTGGAAAGTTAAGGAGTCACGCGGGAAAAGTCAAGTGAGATCGCATTCAAGGGTTAACTTGTAGTGGATAAAAAAAAATTAAAAAGTTTAACCACGCGGATGAAGTCGTTGGTATCAGCTAGTTACATAATATGTTTATATCTGTCACCGTAAGATTGTAAAAACCGTTACATTAATATTTGAAAGATTACATTTTAACGCATTATTTTTCGGTAGATTGTAATCTGATAGGTATATTAATCCGATAAAACCTAAGTTTTAGGGCACTACCTGATTATTTATATCGAACCCTAACCTAACCTACTAGAAAAAGACAAGAAAACGTAAATACAATCAATATTTCAAAAATTGACCCTCAGAATATTGAACAGTTCACAATCTGTCGACAGTTTACAATTTCGCGAGTTAGATTATAATCTAACGGTTTTTAGAATCTTACGGTGACATATCCAACATAACGGAAGGCTCACGGGCTGTCACTCTGTGGAGAAGACATTCGCGGCATGTTAATACAGTTGTAAATCACTTGCGCGTAAGTCGTAACACTTCTAACGGCGAGTGTTGTGTTTCAGCCACGCCGCTGCGGTTTCCTGGTTCAACGTGTTTCAATTATCTGTGTGTATCATTATTTATTGCTGGCTTTCATGTTAGGGCCCAAAAAGAATGATTCAGTCTAGGGTATGGGCATAGAGCTGATAGAGCAATAAATGAGTGATGACCGCAATGAAAAAACCAATTAAGTAAACCGTTTTAAAAAGTTCAGTTTATTATCACTACTGAATGAGAGAGAGAAAGAGAAGGATTTAGGGCGTGGTTCACCACGCTGGCCGATTGTGGAATGATAGCCTTTGAGTTTGTGAAGGACTGTCAGGCATGCCGGTTTCCTCATGATATTTTCTCCATCACCGTTAAAGTAAGTGTTATTTATTTATGATATAAAAAGAAAAGTTCTGACTCACTCACTCACTCACTGACTAACTCATCAACGTCTTAATTCTTGGTTAAAAAGCAAAAAGGCCCAAAGGTTCCCTTTATAACGTAGATCATAAGGAATAACTAATGAGACCGAATTGCTTGAATTTCCCACGGGAGCGAATTGGGTAAGACCTTGGGTAATACTAAGTAAACCTAAGTTTATTCCAGCTTCCAACCTTACCCGTAACATATATATGTCACCGTAAGATTGTAAAAACCGTTAGGTTATAATCTAACTCGCGAAATCGCAAAGTGTCGAAAGATTACAATTTAAAGCATTATTTTCCGGTAGATTGTAATCTGTTAGGTTTATTAACCCGATAGAACCTAAGTGCCCAGCCTGCGGCCGGGCACTACCTGATTATTTATGTCGAACCCTAACCTAACCTACATGAAACAGACAAGGAAACGTAAATACAATGAATATTTCAAAAATTGACACTCAGAACATTGAACGGTTCACAATATTTCGATAGTTTACAATTTCGCGAGTTAGATTATAATCTAACGGTTTTTACAATCTTACGGTGACATATATATATATCATAATATGTAGCTGGGATCCACTGGAAACAAGCAGAAAAAGACCGTGTTCTATGTAGATCCATGCAGGAGACCTTCGTCCAGCAGTGGACGTCTATGGGTTGAGACGACGACGACGATAATCACACTTTTAAAGGAAAAAGTTTTATGTGCGTGTTTTTTTTAATCCACTACAAGTTAACCCTTGACTGCGATTTCACCTGATGGTAAGAGATGATGCAGTCTAGTGGGCTAGCCTGTTAGGGGCATGGCAGTTATATTAAACCCATACCCCTATACAGTTTCTACACGGGCATCGTACCGGAACGCTTAATCACTTGGCGGCAAGTTTTTACCGGTAGGGTGGTAACCAGGTCAGACCAGGGAAAATTCAGAAATTATTAATTCCCAAATTGACCCTGCCGGGGATCGAACCCGGGACCTCCGCAAGTTAAGACAACAGTGCTGAACACTGCGCCACGGAGGTCGTCAAAATGTTGTATGCATGTTTCTTACTCTTTCACGCAAATCTATTTGACGGATTTGGATGAAATTTGGAATGGAGATAGATTATAGTCTGGATTAACACATAGGCTACTTTTTATTCTGGATATTTAAAGGGTTTCCGTGGGAACCAAAAAACCTCGAACGCAGACGAAGTCGCAGGCATTCGCAAGTGTGGGTATATACGACAATGTTTTTTCATAAAATATTAATACTCTCTTAAATTAGACGGCGGTGCCTCTGTGTCTGCATAGAGTCCAAGACGCTTATCTAACGAGGATGTACTCAAGAACAGGCTCTTTGTATTACGCAGTAGCCTTCCCTTTTACTTTAGACCACTTTTTGTCGCCGCGGCTAAACGAGTAGAAGAGATTTAACTAAAGCATAGAGTGACTGTTGTTAACATTTTGCTAGATGCTCATTAGCAACCAGATTAAAAATCCAGTCTTTGAGTACTTTTTGTCATGTTAAATTTATATACTCTATTTTTTTATTACTGTCATGAGTGGTCGATAAATTTAAGCTTATTTTTGAAACAATATGACTGCTTGAGTATTTAGACGCTCAGGCGACAATCATTGTGGCTGATTCTGGTGTACACGATCTCTAAACAAAACTAAATTGACAAATCTAAATCTAGTGATATTTTTTTATGATGGGAGCATTATAAGAGATATTTTTCAGAGTTTATTGTGATCAAGACACGCGGAAGCGTGTCCAGCCAAAGTTCAAAAAAACTGGCGAGCAGCACCGTGTGTAATATTACACGAACCATTTGGAGCCACTTTTGACCCCCTCATAACTCAAAAACTATTTCACATAAACATGTCAAATTTGGCGCATATATTGAGACCCGTGAGATACATATGTGCTCCAAATTTCATAAGCACACCTCAAATGGTTATTTAGATATAAACGTACAAAAATCGTCATTTTTATGATCAAAGGATAGATCAAAACTCTGACACGAGGCATGCTACCATTGCTTAAAGCCGTATTATTTTAATATTGTTGACGTTTATGTTGTAGTGTTATAATCATTATTTTAAGGACGTCAAAGTACGTGACATTCAACCGTTAGTTTGAAACAATACTGCTTTAAGCGGTGGTAGTAACTCCTTAACTATTGAAAATGACACATAATTATTATTTTAATGTAAATAATAATGAATAATAATATAGTTGCATTAAGACCTTACCTTCGTATTCATACATTTTGTGCAACGAAACGTCATTGACAGAAAAGAAGAAGAAACGTATTTGAAGTCGTCAGTTCAAGCTGTCAGTCATTGTGATTTGTATTCATTGTTTATAGTGGTTTTAGTGATATCGACTGTTGACCGTGCTTGTTTTCAATGTTTCACAAAAAACTTTTGATTTTGAACTTTTGCAATCAAAATTGATGAGATGTAGAAATGTGCTGTAGAGGTAGTCTGACCATAGATGTAATCTGTCAATGTCAGTGTAACTCCAGGTACACTATATATTTTTCTTGAGAATTCTCGTCTTTAATTATCTTGTACAATGAGTCGTACAAAAGAATTACTGGTGGGTGACACACTGACCTTACACCAAATAATAAGTACCTACTAATGTAAAACGTAAACTAAATTAATAGAAAAGTCCTATTTCAGTGTAAAGGATTATTTGAATGATAGCAAGGCATGGGTATGAATTGTTACAACGGCTGATTATGTAATGTTATATTATAAGTACATATATATAATTTCAAATATTTGTGAGATGGTGATAATAAAAAAAAAGCGGAGTTTATTGCGGGCTCTTCTCAGACCAGGGCACGTTTGGAACCCTCGTAGCTTTAGTTTTAAGATATCGTAGTTAATTATCACCATCACCTCTTATGCTCTGTAAGCATGACGTTCAGAAGGTGTACTTTGTAGGTACATATTTTGAATAAATATGTTTTGAGTTTGAGATTGAGTTCAATAATTTCTGTACAAAAAGTAATGATATCCCATCAAAAACATAAATGTAAAATGAGAGCCAAGTTCAAAATTGTGATATATGTATATGCCTTGGTTGTTGACTTCAGCGACAAAAGAAGTGAGATCTAAATGGGTGCCAAGTTCAATAGTCAGTCCTGCAATTTATATATCCCATCAAAAACATAAATGTGAAATGAGAGCCAAGTGCAAAATTGTGATATATATGCCTTGGTTGTTGACTTCAGCGACAAAAGAAGTGAGATCTAAATGGGTGCCAAGTTCAATGGTCAGTCCTGAAATTTATTTATAACAACACATAATATTTTATAACAACTTAAAATATCATTTCTTCTTATAACTTAGTATAAAATGTTGAAGACTAAGGCTTTGGCTTGGCTATTTTCCATATACGAATTATTATTAAGTAGGTACCTAAAAGTACAGTTTCTACCAGCAAGCCAAATTTTCGGAAGAATAAAATAAGAACTTACAGCTTTACAACTTGTGAACGCTATAATTCGTATATGAAAACTAGCCAAGCCAAAGCCTTAGTCTTCAACATTTTATACTAAGTTATAAGAAGAAATGATATTTTAAGTTGTTATAAAATATTATATGTTGTTATAAATAAATTTCAGGACTGACCATTGAACTTGGCACCCATTTAGATCTCACTTCTTTTGTCGCTGAAGTCAACAACCAAGGCATATATATCACAATTTTGCACTTGGCTCTCATTTCACATTTATGTTTTTGATGGGATATATAAATTGCAGGACTGACTATTGAACTTGGCACCCATTTAGATCTCACTTCTTTTGTCGCTGAAGTCAACAACCAAGGCATATACATATATCACAATTTTGAACTTGGCTCTCATTTTACATTTATGTTTTTGATGGGATCATTAATTACACTGTAGCAATTATTATACCGTAATATTTGTAATTCCCGCATTATGATAATTATCCCGTATTGTAGCTGCTGCAGCTGGTGCTGCTATCACTGGTTTATTATGCATCACACAAGGATGAAAGTAAGCTAATAATTTATGGTTGCTTTTAGATCGAAGTGAGCTTAAAGGCCCCTTTCTACTGTAGCAAATGGCACTAGTCCCATCTGTTAACTACCAAGTCAATCTTTGAAATGCGAGGAATCATTGCTTTTCACATCTCGGCAAAAGAAACTTCTTATGTTAGATACGTGATGTTTCATGAGAAAGTCTTGTTTATAAGCGGCTTAAGACATAAGCGATAGCGATTTTAAAGAGTAAAAAAAATCTTCAATAGAGCAGCCAAGCACAAAGCTCGTGCAATACTTCACTCTATCCCAAAATGGTTTGCTTTAAATCTCTTTTGTACGATATTCAAAATGAAAAACTAATTAATTGTCTTTAGTAAAATCAACTTGGACCTTGACATCGAATCAACGTCCGAAGTTGACCTAGAAAAAACTTTTGTTAGACTTTAGTACGCAGACGTATATACTTACCTATATTCGAGGTTTGGACCTATGATTAAAAATAAAATCAATTAGTAAGAAGTTACTTGGGAGTCTCAGAAAGTTTTAGTTTTCAGTCTCAAGTTCAAAAATCTCTGTTCAAGTCAAAAGTCTCAGTTTCAGTTTTCTGTCCTGTCGTAGCTATTGTGCTAGGTTGGTTGGTCATAAATAAAATTAATCATTGAAGTACTATAAAAAACATCATTGAAATTAATGATGAACAATGGCGGCCTCAGAGCAGCTGGTCTGTTTAGCGTCATTAAAAACATTATACTAACATCGCGTTTCCTACTTCCCTGAAAGATCTGAGTTAGTCTCAAGAGAAGCTAAATAATAGGTTGTAGAAATAATTATAATATCTTTAGTTATGAAGTCTATGGTCTTGTGGCGGTCTTCCGCAGTCCGCACATAAACCAATAGAGGGCACTACTAGTAGTGAATGAGGAGCATGAAGAGCCTGAATCGCGATAACGAAGCTTTCTCTATCCTATTGTTACGAGCCCTATCACCGTACTCCCGTACAGTCTCAAGTCACGCCTAAAAAGTTTGGCACTTTAAAGTCGCTACTGCTTGTGAGTTATAACTTTGTATATGATATGACAGCAACGTGATGCGTGAGACAATGCGTAGGTAGGTATCATCTATACTAATATTATAAATGCGAAAGTTTGGATGGATGTATGGATGTTTGTTACTCAATCCCGCACCAACGGCTGAACGGATCCGGCTGAAATTTGGCACAGAGAGAGATTATAGTGCGGAATAGCACATAGGCTTTTTTTATCCCGGAAAATTAAAGAGTTCCCGCGGGAACCAAAAAACCTCAAACCACGCAGACGAAATCGCGGGCAATCGCTAGTACCTATATAAAATAAGCAAGCAAGTGTACACGCGTTTATGTTACCTCGTATTAAGGTCCCACGACGTGACCCGCCACAATGCACTATTGGACGTTGCTTGCATTGTAATAAGGTCATATAACGATAACGCAATAGGTATAAGAATAGGGATGATGTCTATGTCAAAAATATTTCTTACTACTACTACTACAGCCCAATAACGTCCCACTGCTGGGCACAGGCCTCCACTCTCATAGGAGAGAGGGTATTAGAGCTTAGACCCACCACGCTGCTCCAATGCGGGTTGGCAGGCTTTGACGACTATTATCATGTTAGTGATAATAGCCGGGACCGCCGGCTTGACGTGCTCTCCGAGGCACGGGGGTGAAACACCGCCAACTTCCTAAATCCGGGCTAGTACTGAGAATTTCCAGTCAGAAATTTCCAGCCAGAAATACTTAATTATGGCCCGACCCGGGACTCGAACCCGGGACCTCGTCGGCCGCAGTCGAACATGCCAACCACTAGACCAACGAGGCAGTCATTATTTCTTACTGATTATTAAATAGAGGGTCTTCCAAGAGACCTAAAATTAACATCTGTTATTTTTAAGTTTGATAATCATTATAAACCATCTAAAATTATGTATTTCATACAAACTTCCATATTAAAAGCGCTATTCAAGCTTGATAAAGAGTTGCTGATTTAATTGGGTTGTCAATTGTGATCCATATAATCTCTATTTTTGTACTTAGGTATATGTATATTATAGTCCATTATTTATGAACACTGGCAGACAGGCAACCTTGCGTCGATGATCTATACTAATATTGTAAATGAAATAGTTTGGATGGATGGATGGCCGGATGTTTGTTACTCAATCACGCCTGAACGGCTGAACTGATCTGGATGAAATTTGGCACAGACATAGATTGGTCTGGAATAACGCATAGGCTACTTTTTATCCCGTAAAATTATAGTTCCAGCGGGAGCTAAACTACCTCGATCCACGCTTTTATAGTCACATATTTATGAACCACCAGTCACATATTTATGAAGGCAACCTTGCGTCGATGAATTTTGCTGGGTAAAGGTTTGATGTTTAATCAATAAACTCAATTTATTTACACTTAGAGTCAATACAACATGTTTTGACTCTACCACCGGTTCGGAAAGCAGTTTCTGCTGAGAAGAACCGGCAAGAAACTCAGCAGTTGCTCCTTTTAAAAACAAGATATTACAAAATAGTTTGTTTGTCATTTTCTCATCACAGTCATCGCACAGTAAGTTACTTAGGTTTTTGTAATGAGGCTGCGTACATCGTATATGACTTTTTCTACCAGAAGCCTTCTGATTGATGGTGTAGCCTTGATTATGGGAATTTCTTGTTGAGTTCAATACACTATTATGGCCTTTCTTTGATCTTTGATCTCAAAAGAGTCGCTTGGCAATACAACCACCAAGTAACTAGTACAACTTTTTTGATCCAATAAAATAAATTGTTCATAATTCTCATATTTGCTGTATTCAGTGAAGAAATAAAAAATTAGATGTTGGCATTGACTTCATCCGCTTGGATGAAGGTTTTTATTTCCGCGGGAACTCTTCAATTTTCCGAGGTAAAAAGTAGCCTATGTCCTTCCTCGGGATATAATCTATCTCTGAAACAAATTTCTTCGCCAAATCAGTTGAAATGATAGGTCGTTTAAGCCTAGTTGATAGACAGTCGCAGATAGACAATCTTTCGCATATTTATAGCATTAGCATGGATATTATCTATATCCATGCCAATATAATAATAATGTCCCCCCGACCGAATTTTGGACACGACGGCCTATCTCCAGAGATATTAGCCACCTGCACGGGGGATATAATCGTGAACAAGTGTGTTCGTAGCATCGCGTTTGGTTGTATAGTTTGTGGTGCGTATACACCGCCGCACTCTATGTTCCTTTACTCTCATAGCCCGATGGGAAAATCCGGCACGACCGGAAAGAGATCAAGCACTGGACCGACGCGACCGCTAAACGTATGCTTATATATAAATTATATATAAGATGCAGACTTATTAAACAAAAATAACATAAAGAATAGGCAAAAAATGTACAACGACAGTCAAAAAGACTTATTTCCGAGAAATATTTCAATCGTTAGTTTTAGCCCGATAGATAAACAAAAGCTCGCTGGAAAACTGGGCTTATTTGAATGAAAATGTATACGTGTTTGTGTTCGAATAGCTTTCCTATGCCCTTGTCGCTTGGAAATTATGTATTTGTGCCGCACTGACAAAGGTTTGCATGACACAGAATCATAACTTGTACTACCGTTTCCGACATAGCACGTAAATTCAAAATCAAAATATAGCTTACTAGCGGTCGCCTGCGACTTCGTCCGCGTACAATTTCTGATTTCCTACGAGATTTGCCCGCTGCAAAAGGCCTACTTATAGCACCTATATAGCATCGGCAGGTTTTTATCATTTAAGGCTAATTAAGTCCTTAATGCTGACTTCAAAAACTTATAACCTTCATGCAAGCTTTCAACCCCTATTTCACGCCCTTTGGGGTGGATAATCGTTAAATTGCTTATGCAGTTACTTAAAACCAATAACCTAAATCCTGATTTTCAAGTCTCTAAATACAAAAACATAGGACTTGCATACAAATTTTCAACCCTCATTTCACCCACTGTGGGGTAGATCTTCGTAAAATTGCTTATGCAGTTTGTTATTACTTAAAACTAGTAATCTTTATGCTGATTTTCAAGTATCTAACTTCAAAAACTTAGAACCCTCACGTAAGCTTCTAACCCCTATTTCACCCCCTTTGGGGTGAACTTTCGTAAAATTGCTCACACAGATTTTTATTATTTAAATTGAATAACCTAAATCCCAATTTTCAAGTCTCTAACTTCAAAAACACAGGACTTTCATACAAAGTTACAACCCCCATTTCACCCTAAGTATGTGGGGTATATTTTCCTAAAATTGATTATACAGTTTATTATAATTTAAAACAAATAACCTAAATCCCGATTTTCAAGTCTCTAGCTTCAAAAACTTAGGGGTGAATTTTTTCAAAACCGTTTCTTGGCTGATGTCTACACCATAGAAGGAACCTACCTTCCAAATTTCAAGTTTGTATGCTTTATAGGTCCTGAGATATCGTGATGAATCAGTGACCTTTCGCTTTTTTATATACATAGATTTTTGTAGGTCTATTCTACTGGCTCTATTGGAGCGCTTTTAGTCGCTTTTTCCAGTACAAGTATTTTACTTTTTGAGTATCACTACAGCCCACGACCCTCTGCTGGGAATAGGCCAGCTCTCATAGGAGAGAGGGAATTAGAGCTTAGACCCACCACGCAGCTCCAATGTTTTAATGACTGGCGTGTTTTAACGACTATCATGCTAGTGATAGTAACCGGGGCCAACGGCTTAACATACTCTCAGAGACACGGGGGTGAATCCGGGCTAGTACTGAGAATTTCTAGTCAGTAAAACCCAATACTGTTATTACCAAAACCCAATTATCGCCAGACCCGGGACTCGAACTCGTCGGCCGCAGTCGAACATGTTAACCACTAGATCAACGAGGTAATTGTGGGGATCAATCGCATGATGTAGTATCTAATAAGTATTACTTAGTGTAAAATGTATGTTAGGTAATTAAAACCCTGCTGTCACGCTCAAATAACTTCACAGTATAACGGTACACCGCTACGGTATATAAGTAAGCACATAAAACCTCACTTTAAAACCTATGTAACCGTTGTGTTAATATTTAAAAATCCAAGCTTTGTTTAGTGATTTTGTGTTTTATTCAGATTTCATCCGATGTAACGTGATCCGCTCGGAATGAACTGTACCGCTAGGGCTGTCACCGTTTTATACGACTGCCTGAAAAAGGAGTATATTGTTTTCAGGGTTCATTTAAGTATGTATGTGAGTTTGTATATTCCACCATAACTTCTATACGCCTGAACCGATTTTGATAAATGAGGTATCGCTAGAATCCCTAGCTTATTCCGGGTGACATAGGCTAGTAAAATTTTAAAAAAAATTGATGAGGTGACCATGGTCCCGCATCAAAGACTAAAGTTGATAATTAACTATATATTCATCGTCTAGAAAATGATGAGTAGATTCCAAAAATATATATAACACACTATAGTTCAATATCCAGTCATTCACAAAAAAATATCATTTAATAAGATTCCAATTTAACTAGATTAATTTAGATTTTTAAATTTTTAGTACGTTTTTTGGCAGGGCAGTCGTGTTTTTTAATTTTTTTATTGAGTACCAATTAAGGGTGCTCAATATAAGTACAATCTAGTTAGACTATTTGACTAATAAGTAATTTTTCTTTAACCTATGCTTATAATTATCGTATGTGCTAAGAAATTGTCCAATGACGTATCTTAGTATTTTTTGTTGCAAATAGACACTTTGTTCATGTGTTTTTTCAGACAGCACTATCACAACACTATCACAAGTCACTATGCACTTACTCAAAGGGGTTTGTCCTTGTTAGTCTTCTCACTAATTGCGTAACGTCGAGCATCTGGATTGTCTCAACATTAACGTGACCGTTAACGTGAGGGTGACGTTGTCATGACACTTATAAGTATAAATCTAAAAGCACATTTTCCATGTAAGATAATAAGAAAAAGGGTTTCCTGAAAATAGAAATCTTGGATCTTTCTCTCTTGGTCTCTGATCTTGGTTTATATTCAGAATTGGACCCGGCAGAGGGCGCTGAAATTGGGTTCTAGGTTCAGGGCAGGACAACGTTTACCGGGCCTACTAGTTTCAAATAATAATTATTAATTTTAGTCAAAGTAAATTATACTCAAGTAACTAGAAGTAAAAAAACCGAACTCCCTAGGCTATAATATAATAGTATTAATATAGTATAGCATTTGACATTCAAAAATATTACTAAGTAAAAGGACTTGACCGGTGGAACTATGGCAGCTTGCCTAGGTGTCAAAAATCAATGTTCAGCAATGATTTCTTTATTATTGTAATTGTAATATTTCACTGTTTTCAGATAAAAAAGTTTCAGGAGTCTGAAGGCTCGGAAAACTGCGAAAATGAACAAAAAAGTTTCACCAAAAGACTGCTTTCCCACACTAGATGGCGCTATTTATTGTGTTGAGCGAGTCTAAAAAAATATTTTCAAGTATTATTTCTTTATTATTGTAGTTGTTATATTTTATAGTTTTCAAATAAAAAAGTTTCAGGAGTCTGAAGGCTCTGAAAACTGAGAAAATAAATAAAAAAAGTTTCACCAAAAACTGCTTTCCCACACTAGATGGCGCTAGTTATTGTGGTGAGTCTAGAAAATATTTTTAAGTATTGGTTACTACTTTTGGTTAACAAGTTCAACTATTCGACCACAGATGGCAGCATATGCAATGTGAAAGGGCGTTCCTTTAAACGCAGTATTTCAAAATGCTTTATTCGATCTATTAATTTGAGACTTGTCAATAAATAAAAATAATTATAAACAAAACATACATTTCCTTTTCATTACTATTTAATTGATCAAAAATAAATCATTCATAATATAATGACTAAGGTACTTAAATGGTATTCATGTAGGGTTACAAGATTATTATTAGGCATGGATATAATGGAACGTCAAATGGAGTAGTGCTTAAAGAGGAAAGCGGACGCTCAAGATTGAAACAATAAACGTACTGTTTTTTTTTGTCATTTGAACCCTGACCTTATTTGGAATAATAAATCCATAATAATTTCGTTTTGAATTTTTAAACCTTACTGTAAAAACGGAAATCCTGTGCATTGTCCCGAATCGGAGGGCAATTACTGGTCATGTCCTTTACAATGAAAAACCCTTTAAATTCATTATAATATTTTTTAAATTACCTTCAAAATATGGATGTAAAGTTCTTAAATTTTGAATTATAAGAATGATTTTATTTTTAACTAGCCAAGACTACAGGTCTTGGATAGATAGCTAATCTTTGCTATTTAAAAAAAACTAACAATTTTCGATTTCAAAATTGAACCCAAGTCCGTAACTGCGACCAAAACAGTTATTATATGTTACTAGCAGACTTACAAATGACTTCGTCCGCGTGAATTAAGTTTTTAAATTCCCACGGGAACTCCCTAATTTTTCGGGATAATATATATGACACTCACAAATAATGTGGCTTTCTATTGGTACCAGAATTTTCAAAATCGGTTCAGTAGATCCGGAGATTACCCCCTACAACGGCACAAACTCACAAACGCTACCTCTTTATAATATAAGTATAGATAATAGGCAACCCTATTCTCTATAATACACGCAAGGTTCTAATTACATTGGTTGTTGTCGCAATTGTAATTTGAAACGTTCCTTAAGCTTACTACACATTTGTCCGAATTCCGCAATCTTGATACCTTATCTCTCGATCGAAGAAATTAAATACTTGAAAGGACAACGGCGGGGTCAAAAACATTTGGCATATTGTTTGTACATAAAAATAAAATTTATTATACTTACTGGGAATAACGGGTAAGAACAGGCTCAGTTTTTATTTATTTACATATATTATAATATATATTGTCAGGGTTTATACGAAAGCATTTTGCTACCTAAACAGATATTAGGTAGCAACTACAAGCCAATTCAAGGATTAAAATACTTTTGATACCTGATTACATTCACTAATATGAATTAGCTACCATAATATTTATTTCTAAATGCAGAGTTTCTTACCGGCTCTTCCAATTAGAATCTTTTTTATGAATCAGTGTTAGAGTTTAATTAACCTGTATTTATATTTTTCAAATGAGCTTCGGATTGGGCAGTATTTCTTAGGAAATTTATAACCCTGCTTTTTACAGCTACTAAATAGAAACAAATAAAGGTGTAAAGCGGGATTGCCACTGCAAGAGGGTAATGAGGGATCTATAAGCGGAACGGACTTTGTGTTGACAAATTAGGTTCACCTTTGCACTTCCACTAACATAGTTTGCCAGTTGCCTGAACGAGCTTATTTTAAATATTTTTACCCACAACGGAACGGAGACAGTGTATGTGTTTGCCCTAAGATGTTGCGCGTTTGTTTGCGCACTTTTTTGTTACCACTTTCCAGGAAAACTCCTGGACCGATTATGCGGTTTTTTGCATTAGAAATGCATAACTTCTTATTTTTTAGGACCACAGTCCACCAAGCTGCGCTACATTCGTGATTTTTATTTTTCAATATGTTAGCATTTTCTGAAAAGTACTAGTTGAACTCTTTTTTATTTCTCTCGCTTAATTCTTACTGCTAGCTAGTTGGTGAAAGTGTTTGTATGCAATTTTCGCAGTGGAAACTTGGTGTTATCGAAGGTTAGAAACATACAGTGTGCTAGCTTTGTGGCTGACAGTTTAAAGTGGCCTTCAAATATGCCTCCGTAACTTGACATACTGTGTATTATGAAGCGACGTTGGTAAATGGTTTACTTTGGAATACACAAACAAAGCGGAGATACTGAATGCTGTTAGGGTATGGAGGCAAGCTAGTAATGAGTAATGACTGACGGTAATGACAATGAGTGACAAATAGTGACAAGCTAGTGACAAATTGCGTTAAAAAGTCCTTGAATAAGTCGTTTGTTTTAATTTTGTCACATTAAAATTATTGTTATTTGTTGCAAATATTTACTTACTAACTTCCTCGTTGGTCTAGCCCCTGTGCCTCGGAGAGCACGTTAAGCCGTCGGTCCTGCGCCTGATGTCTCTCTGGTCTTGTTGGATTTTCCGTCCCATCGGGCTATAAAGGAACAGAGACTGCATTATTATTATTACTTACTACTTATTGGCTCTTACTTATTTGGCTCTATGTGCAAAGAATCACAGAAATTGCGATTATCTAAATATAGTAAAATGTACTTTATTTTACACCATAAAAATAAATAACAGGCTGCCTTATCGCTTAAATAGCGATCTCTTCCAGGCAACCTCAGGGCAAAGGACACATTAAAATAGAAAGCGGAAGGGGTGTAGGTACACTAAAGAGAAGACCATATATAATGTACATAGTATTTATTAATTAGATGCCTGCGATCTAGTCGGCGTCAGTTTCGGTATCAAAAACACTGTAGGCACTTAGCAGGCGTTACTTTGCGGAACCACAGAATAGGTAGTACCTATTCTGTGGCGTGGATCAAATTTAAAAAATTAAAAAACACGACTGCTCTGCCAAAAAACGAACTAAAAAGTTAAAAATCTAAATTAATATAGATAAATTAGAATCTTATTCACATTTTTATTGAATAATATTTTTTTGTGAATCACTGGATATTGAACTATAGTATTAAATATTTTTGGAATTTACTCATCATTTTCTAGATGATGATTATATAGTTAATCTTATTTTCGTTTTTTTTTCAAATTTAGTCTTTAATGCGGGACCATGGTCACCCCATCATTTTTTTTAATTTTACTAGCCTATGTCACCTGGAATAAGCTAGGGATTCTAACGATACCTTATTTATCAAAATCGGTTCAGGGGTATAGAAATTATGGTGGAATATACAAACTCACATACATACATACATACATACATGAACCCTGAAAACAATACATATATTCCTTTTTTCAGGCAGTCGTAAAATAGTAGGCGGAAGTCCATGATAATGTAGGAACTAGAAGTTTAATTCGCAATAATCCGCGACAATAGGTAACTCTATGTGGTATAGTGTGTATTCCGCACTTATAGCCCGCGATATTCACCAATTCTTCCTTCAGGAACTTTAATTTTTTGGGGTCAAAAGTAGCCTATGCGGTCAATTCTATTGTAACTAAAATTACAGCATCAATTTTCTTGCTATCCCTTTCATAATACTGCGGAATGGGACTAAATCATTTAGCCAATTTAGTTTAGTTTTTAGATCGTGTGTTTAAACAAATTAGCCACGATTTGCCTTCGAGATATTCTAAGACGAACTGGACGAAACTGTGAGGATTCATTGCACTGCGGAACCTTAAAAATCACGTCTCAATAAGCTTCCGCATGACTGAGGTAACAAATTGGGTTTTTAATTAAACGATTTAAAACGCAATTTTAAAAGTACTTTCGAACGTGTATTCGGTGCCAACACGTAGGGTTTAATTTGCCCTTGCGAAGGCTTTTATTGAATCGTATTGAAAGGTTTTAATTAATTTGTGATTAATCGTTGTAATAACTCTTTTATTTCACGCCAATTTCTTGGTAAAAATTACGCGAGTTGAAATTTTAATAATTTTAAATTTGGATTCAAGGTACCTAATACCTATATCCTTTAAGTAAATAAATAAATAAACTCATTTATTTGCTTGAAACATGGGTTACATTACATATATATGTTAGTAACTACATTCTTATTAAGTAATACCTAGTGCTTTAAAGTTGGTTGACTTAATGTTTTATTAAAGTCTGAACTTAGTAGTCTTCCGGTAAACTTCCATCCCCTATCCCAAAGGAACCCTTATTCTATCTTTTCGGGATTAAAAGGTTGCCAAGGTAGTATTTAGCGATGCCGTAGACAGACAAAATATCCGAAAAAAAAACAGGTTTGGGCTCTGTAGAATGTATCGATAATAAAGCTTTCTCCAAATCAAATTAAGTACCTACATGTATGCTTGTTACTCAATCACGCCAGAACGGCTAGACGGATCTGGATGAAATTTCGCACAGAAATAGATTATAGCACAAAATAAGTAATCTGAAGTCTGGGATAACACTTAGGCTATCTGTATGGCTGGACGGATCTGGATGAAATTTGGTACAGATAAAGATTATAGTCTGAACTCTGGAGTTACAGAGGCTATTCTTATATCTCAAATTAAAGAGTTTCCGCGGAACTTAGTCCTCGGTGTTATAGATAGATTGAGGCAAGTTTATATTACGCTGTATAAAAGGCGTATTATGTAATAGGGTTCTTATATTGTAGAACCTACAAACTTTATATCCCAAGCTATTTGCGACCAGGCGTGAAAATCGGCCTGCTTAAAAAAGCTGCAAAAAATATCGTATTAAATCCACACTTTATTACAAACACCTATAAATATGAATCTTCACACTATTTATCTTACTAAAAAAAAGTTAGCAACAATAAATCAGGTAATGATAATGCATTGGAAATGCCTTCGACCGCGACCTTCACTGCGCTAACTACTTCTTAATACGTTTGTACAATCTACCCTAAACACTTTTAAGGAAATTAATACTCTACAGTTTCTGCATATAAGGATAAAAATCCAATGAAAGTGATTACAAAACCGCGCGGTGCGTTGTACGTTTGAGTTCAACGTGTCAAAGTATCGTGTTACAAAGTAGTGCATTGCTGGTTTCGCGCTTGTTGCGTTGTCGCACATTCGTTGCTGGCTGTCGATGTAGAGCATGTAACCCGCCAATCTCGCTGCGGTGGTGTACCCGCAGGATGTTCGCGACAGGCGCCGGTAATAACAAATTAGCTAGGGGTGTGTGACTCATGCAAGGGTGGCCATTTATCCTTAATTTACTTTGAAGTCCAGTCTGTAATAAGTATAACTTATAAATAAGCCATAATCATCATTTCAACCCATTACCAACCAACTACCTACTGAACAAATGCGAAGTATTTGGCCATAGTTCACCACGCCGATCAAATGCGCATTGGAAGACTTCATACACATTTGAGAACATTATTAAAAGCTCTCGGGCGGTCAGTTTTCTTACGATATTTTTCTTCACCGTTATAGCCGTATACCGTAAGTGATATTTAATTATTTTAAACTCATAATAACTAAGGAAAGATAGAAGACCCCGAGAAACGAACCCCCGACCGTTGAACAGGAGGCCAAACGTCGATAAACTACTAGGCTATCAGTATAGTTTGCTTTTTATAAAAGAAGCAACCATTTTCCCAAAGCTTTCAGAGTTTATATCATGTTGAAAGTTCAAAGTATCGAGGTTAGTCTCAAATCATGTATATTATCATTATTATTATAGTTAAAATTATAAATATTAGAAAAGTATTTATATGTTAAAAATTATAAATATAGTTAAAATTATCTATAATATAATAAATAGTCCCATCATTGCTTTGTATTAAGCGTGATTGTCGCCAAGCGCAAGCATATTCTATAATAATAATAAAAAAAGTCTATAACTATTAAAAATTTGTTTTGACATAGGAAAAATATTTCGGGCGTTAAGACTTAGAACTCTGGCCAAGCCGCTGCTAACCGGTATATGTGGATAAGCCTTATTAACGGTATGAATCTTTACACTCATGCGTTGAATGCAACAAACCATAAATTAATCAGATTTGACAGCAAGTCAATAGCACTTAATGAACTCATAATGATAAGAATCTAATCATGCATTAACGAACCTGTCCTCGATCCGTGTGACGTGATGTCACAACAGTTAACCCGTGTACACCTATTCCGGTTTGTGTACATCAATTTTATCACATAGGCGAATAGTTTTAATCATAACTGGTACAGTTACAGGTTTTTTTTGGTAATTTGGTGACAGCAACTTCTAATCTTAGCGAGCTTTTGGTACGGCTTTTGTAAAGTAAGGAACCTATATACTTACCTACAGTTTCAATCCGTCGATGGTCCGCGTCCGCCTGTCGTTATTTGTCTGTTATTTCATCTTTCTGTCTGTCAGCCATTATAAAACTAAACTTTAAAAATGGGTTTAGAGTACCGAAAGTAACCTTCTGACAGAATAGGGATGATGATATATCAAAAAGAAAGTATTTCTTACTTATTATTAAATAGAGGACTTCCAAAAGACCTAAAATTCACATCCTCGGTTAGTTTTAAGTTTGATAATCATTTTATAATATAGATTAAAGAAAAAAGTGCGTTGAAATTTGTTGACGTCACAACTGTGAATTTCATACAACTTCCATACTAGAATTGCGTTTTTAAGTTAGATAAAGAGTTGCTGATTTTATTGAATTGTCATCATCCCTATTATGGCTAATTCGCCTATTTGAGGAGTTCATTGATGCTAACAAATCTAGTATTTTAAATGCGTAAGTGTTTTTATCCTTCAGTCACGCCGCAACAGATCAATGGATCGACGTAATTTTTGCATAGCTATGGACCTGGAGAGGTAAGTTTTTTTCTATCCCGGAAAAGAGTTCCCAATGAATTAAAGAAACTTAATCTACGCGGACAAAGTCGCGGGAAGCAACTAATCTTAAATAGTTCGAGTTTGGCAGTTTGGCAAACATAATATGGTTACGTTTGTCTAACGGCTAACTCGAAAGCTCATTTTAAGCTCTTAAAAGATGACAACGATTTCCTCGTTTTCCACAGACCACGCGCTGTATGGTCACCCCAGTTAACCCGTCTCGTACGCATATTCCGGTTTCGGTACATTAATAATCACATCTGTGTTTTTTATTATTTTCAATCAACGCCGGTGGCGCCAATGAGACCAGTTCCAACAGTTCCTTGCTGGCGAGTGGCGACCTCGGTTAACTTGAACGATTCGCATACGAGTACATGTAATGTATCTGTCTTAATTGGGTACTTACGCTAATTTTATGGTCGGATTCTTGAAATAGATCTAAGTATCTATACTTAAAATGGGACTAACTGATTATGTATATCGTGTTTGAAACAGTATTAAGGTCTAGCCCCACTATAGAGGCGCGGCACGTAGCGGCAAGTACTTTGTACATGTTGCAGTGCATATCCGTGCCGCGTCGCTTAAGTGGGCCCAGCTCCATACAAACTCATAAAAAGTATATTTGCCGCTAAGTGTCATCGAGCCCTATGGCTCTTTTCTCGGCGACGCCTAGCGCTCGCTCATCCCCCCGGTGACGCTGTAGCGGCCAGTAGGGCCTATGCAGCATACTCAATCCGACAAAAAAAAATGGCCGCGCCGTGCGTCTTTAGTGGGGCTGGACCTTAATATTTAAAGCTACAACACACTACGGACAGAACCGACGAATGACAATCTCCCTGGTGCAGTGGTGAGCGGGAGGTCGCGGGTTCAATTTGGCAATTTATAACTTCTGCATTTTCTCTGATCGTCATCGGGTGGGAGGCTTCGACCGTAGCTTGTTACCGTTACCACTCTACTGACGAAGACGTGCCGTTTAGCGTTCCGGTACGATGCTGTGACCAATTAGGGGTAAGTATGGGAATAATATAACTGCCACACCCCTAATAGGTTAGCCCGCCACCATCTTAGATTGCATCATCACTTACCATTACACAAAGATGAGTCGAAGCCAAGGGCTAACTTGTCTTATAATGAAAAAAAAAAAAATGCCATGAAAAATCTTGATCCGTATTTCCTTGGATTCGGTTCAAAATTACCTTCAGCGAGGCAAAGTATAGGGTGATCGTATATTCTTGTTACTTGAGCTGCACTGACCTACGCGAGAGTGAAGTTATTCTCGTCACACGGGTCGCCCTATATGGCACGCCTCTCTTCCTGTGTATCGCAGGTCTTAGCACCCTTGAAGCCAGTTCTCGGTGACTCACAGCTAATCAAGTTACGTGTAGAATTATTAATTAAGGCTTGGACACTAAAATACGGCTGCGCGAACGCCAGAAATGCGTACGAAGTACTCAGCTACAAGAATTTTTTACATGAAAATCTATGGATAATTATTACACTGCGGACTGCGAATGCCTGTTTTATGCGTTGATAATTCAAGCAGCTGAAGCGTAAGGAAAAGAGAGAATTAGGTTATTGAAAGTTCCTGAGAGTTCCTTGTTGCATTAGATACCTACAAATTGAAGTACAAACTAGGCATGATTACGATAAAATAATAATAATAATAATGTATTTATTAAGACACATATAAAAAATATAAGTGACGTCCCAGGCCCCAGCCGTGCAGTTGTCGTCACGCTTTGTGTCTGTCCAAGCCCTTAATCTAGTATCTGCTACTCATGTTAGTGCTGACAGTGATGTAGAATGATACTATCACATACTATCTTTGTAAGGGAAATATAATTCGAAGAAATTAAAAAATACTTTAGTGGGCGCCATTTTTGTTTATAGATACTTTGATTTCTTTAGTGATACTCTCAGAATTAGAATTAGAATTATCAAAAATTGTCTCTTAGAGTGTCAGAAAGGAATTAAATAAATGCAAAAACTAATAATAAATTCCAGATCTGTAAACTGGAGGACAGCGCGATTACCATAAAAAAATACGTATAGATTGAAGAACCTTTTTTTTCTGAAATTGGTTTACAACTTCATAATAAATTTAGGTAACTACTGTAACCTATGGGTACGATAATACTCATAGTAATATTATAAATGCGAAAGTGTATTTGTTTGTTGGTTTGTTGATTTATTGGTTTGTCCTTCAATCACGCCGCAGCAGAGCAACGGATCGACGTGATTGCATGAGTATAGTTGAAGACCTGGAGAGAGACACAGGCTACTTTTAATTTCGGAAAAGTCAGGAGTTCCCGCGGGAATAAAAAACTTAAGGGGGTTTTTAAAAGCAGTGTACCTATCCATCAAACGGTGACATAATGTATGCTTGTAAAAATAATTTGCAATTTTCAAGACCTTTAAGCAGCAATTGACGCATCTCGAAACACAATTAAAAAAAAAGTCTGCATTGAAATTATTTTTAAACATACCTCTCAGTTTACCTTTCAAAGCAGTTTTTCTCCTCTTTGAGACTAATAATTTGCTCTGGAAATATAAGATAAAATTAAAAAAAAGAAAATAAAAAGATAAAATTTACATTTCTAAATCAAACACAATGAGGCTGATTCTGTTGTACACAATCTCTAAACTAAACTAAAATGACAGCATTAAAAATATTGTTAACCCTTTCATAATACTCCCTGCGAATAGGGACATAACTAGATTTAAAGCTGTCATTTTAGTTTAGTTTAGAGATTGTGTTATACAGAATTGGCCTCATTGTCGGATTAATTTGTATTGAACAGTAAATTATTTTTTTACAAATGATTTCTTGCTCGATTTCACCCCCGCGCGCCTGTGAGTTGTGAGCTCTGGGGATCTCGTGAGCTCAGTATACACAGAGTAATACAAAGGTATATAGATACTAATAATATGTGTAGGTAACAGTAGTTTCTCTTGATGAAATCGATAATGCAGCAAATCACATTTGTGTGTTAGAGTCAGATTAACACCGTGAGAGCGCATCCATGGGAACTGCGCTCGAGTTATACCTTTCACATGGGTGTTACATGCACATCGCAATGTATACCTAGTACATACTCACATAGTGACTATACTAACTCACTATGACTCACTAATGTGCGCTATACTGAACCTAGATACATGACTTTATTTTTATACGACTGCCTGAAAAAAGGAGTACTATATTGTTTTCAGGGTTCATGTATGTATGTACGTATGTATGTATGTATGTATGTATGTATGTATGTATGTATGTATGTATGTATGTATGTATGTATGTATGTATGTATGTATGTATGTATGTATGTATGTATGTATGTATGCATGTATGTGAGTTTGTATATTCCACCATAACTTCTATACGCCTGAACCGATTTTGTTAAATGAGGTATCGTTAGAATCCCTAGCTTATTCCGGGTGACATAGGCCAGTAAAATTTAAAAAAAATTGATGGGGTGACCATGGTCCCGCATTAAAGACTAAATTTGAAAAAAAAATCGAAAATAAGATTAACTATGTAATCATTATCTAGAAAATGATGAGTAGATTCCAGAAATATATAACACTATTGTTCAAGATCCAGTGATTCACAAAAAAAAATCATTTAATAAAAATGTGAATAAGATTCTAATTTATCTAGATTAATTTAGATTTTTAACTTTTTAGTTCGTTTTTGACAGGGCAGTCGTGTTTTTATTTTTTTTTAATTATGACTATTTATATTTGACTGCCTCGTTGGTCAAGCTAGTGGTTAGCATGTTCGACTGCGGTCGACGAGGTCCTGGGTTCGAGTCCCGAATCGGGCCATAACAGGTATTAGGTTTATCTGACAAGAAATACTCAGTACTAGCCCGGATTTAGTAAGTTTTCTGTGTTTGTGATGTGATCTTCTCCGGTGGTGTCAGATTTTCCGTCCCATCGGGCTATGAGAGTAATATAACATAGATTACACCGGTGTATTCGCACACTGTTGTGCACTATGATATCTCACGCGCTGACGGCTAATCTCTCTGGAGGTTGGTCGCCGACATTATTATGAGTATACTCACATAGTTACTAAGGTGCGCTAGATTTTATTATTTGTTTACACACATTTACTTATCTACTATTTACATCTAAATATTGCAGATTTAATAATTAATGTACGGTTTTAGGGGTAATCCGTAAATAAATAGGTATTCATCAGTCTATCAGAACTTCTCGAATGACCCAAATAGCTGTGTGATTTAACGCGATTTAACGTAGTAGGTATCATTGTACCAGGGTCAGACTAGGTTCCTCGGAGGCCTGGGGCGGTATCACTGAATGAGGCCCCCGGGTTCATTTATGACGGTTTCTTTGGGTTGGGATCCTAGACACCTGATGAATAAAAGCAACCTGGCAATTAGTAACCGTAATACGGAATTTTGTACAAAACGAAGTATAAACTGGGTCATACTTACTCGTATTTATTAAAAAATTTCGTCGCTGTCGTCTTCTCAACAACGCCCAATGCTGAACGAAAGACTGCAGGAGACCTTCTTTTGGATCTTCACGGTGCTGCACCATCCTACTCCCATTATCTCCTAGTTATTTGCTAGAGATTGTCTGTGAATCTATTGCAGAGTTTTCCATTGCGCTTTTCTGTACTAGGCTGCCCGTCGAGCATTTTGAGACCACAAAGCCTATCGGTTCTTCAAACCATATCCCCAATATCACTTACTCTGGTTCTCCTGCAAAATTAATGACAATATGAAAATAATTGGGATTTGACTAATGAGGATTTTCGAGGCCATGCAAAACACGAGGCCCCTTTAGTTTGGCTCTGCATTCTACTGCAGAGATCGTGCAGTAAAATGTTCCACATCGATCAATCTGATCTGCGCCCCAGATGTAGTAACCGACGCTGTTATTTTGTACCAATGGTTGAACAGATGAGAAAATGGTAAAATTCGCATGGAATATATTATTTCGACACTAGATGCCCGCGACTTCGTCCGCAAGCTTATTTTTAAGATCCCTGGAGGGACTTTGATTTTCGTCATAAAAAGTAGCTTTTCTCTGTCTCGGTTCTCTGTTTCATTGTCACTTTAACGTATGGCCTGTAAAAGCTGACATACAGAAAAATTATACACTTTAGTTTTTAAGATAACACTAGATGAAGCGCGCAACTTAGTCCGCATGGATTAAGTTTTTTTATACCCGCGCGATCTCCTTCATTTTCCGGGATAAAAAGTAGTCTATAGTAGTAGGTATAATTGGGGCATCTGGATCACAGGAGATCCAGATACCCCAATTCTACCTACTACTTTGAAAAGAGGAATTTTGTCCATTCTAATAGATGAAAATCATTTATTGAAAAGGTGTTCTATTTGAATAAAATGCATTGCCTCTATTTGAAAAGATGCAGTTTGTCTATTTAAATATATGTTAATGAATAAATGATACTAATTGTATATTAAAATAGATGAAAAATGTATTAATTAAACAAAATATGAGTATTAAAATACAACGCATGACATCTATTTGAATGATGCATTTTGTCTATTTAAATATATGTTAATGAATAAATGATACTAATTGTATATTCAAATAGATGAAAAATTTATTAATTAAACGAAATATGAGTATTAAAATACAACGCATGACATCTATTTGAATGATGCATTTTGTCTATTTAAATATATGTTAATGAATAAATGATACTAATTGTATATTCAAATAGATGAAAAATTTATTAATTAAACAAAATATGTCTGCATGAATACGATCTATTTTAAAGATGGATTTTGTCTTTTTAAGTGAATGAAAATATCATGTATGTATTAAATATATTAATGTTACATTCTATTAGAATATACCATGATGCTCTTTTGTTTATGTAAATGAATATATGATTTTGAAAACACACTTAATACTTCGTAAAGATTAAAATTAATTTATGACTTCTTCAGATAGGATGCATTTATAAAAATAAATTCCTACTTGTCACATCAGAACTATTCATAATTTAATCAATGAAATTTGAATTTGTAAAACTCAAGTAAAAATAAACATAAATGGAAGAAATAAAACATTTGCATAATTCATCATCATTTATTGCAATTTAGATTAATTTAAATTTATACAACATGTTATTTGCTCATTGATTTTCCTAAATCTTCATATATTAGGTTTACAATTTCTTTCGTTTTTATGTACACATCGTCGAAAATATTGCTTTTGACGATGTGTTGTGCCGAAACGTTGAGCTCTAAATCTTTATTGTCCTTCACATCGTATATTTCTATTTTTATTATTTTTCCACCACGAGCAGGAACTTTTATATAATTGTAGTTATTGTCGTCTTTACTCGTATCTTCTTGCCGAGATCGCTTTCGGCTCGGCTCAGTCCGCGCCCTTTCAACAAAATTGAAGAGATCCTGATCCTAAAAGAAAGTAAATATTCATCAGTGAAATAAATAATTGCTGAATTATTTGTGGTATAAACCAATAATTAGAAAATCTTGATGCTTACTTTGGAGATATATAAAACAAGAATATTTTTTATCTCCGAAAGTCGAAATAAAATAAGAATACCTGATTTAAGTTTATAAATTTTGCTTACTTACCGAAGACATCACAACACGTCCTTAGCTTTCAAAGTAACAATGAAAATATTAAAAATATTAATTTTAAGTTAGTACCTAACAACAAACAATACAAAAATAAAAGAGGTTTGATTTCGTAACATTTCTTGATTCGGGCTAAATGCCAGAATAAGCTATTTTTATTCACACATGCATTGTTTCGTCGAATTGTCGCCTGACTCGATGATTTCGACCACAATTTCGACACAGTTTAGCACTTACTTTATTAACATACAACTTGATTGGATACATTTGTCTGTACATTGAATATTTTTGTGAACTAAACTTGGTAACTAATTTAAAAATGGTGGCAAGCAAATCTAGCTACAAATCATATTACAAGGACTACATTATTGTTAAAGTTAATCGATGGGTTTGTTAGTTTGTTTGACATCCACGAATGCGAAAATGTGTTCGTCCACCCGTCTTTTACTAATTCACAGTTGATGAAATTTGGAGCAACAATATTTTCAAATGTATTCCATAATTCAATATGTGAATTCAGGTACGAGTCGCTACAGGTGGAGTCGCGAGCGAAAGCTTGTTACAAGTATTGTGATAACTTCAGCGTAATCGCTGCATGAAAGTCGGGAAAATAGTTATTTAATCTTTTACTTTAAGGTCATTATTTTATGGGTTATATTCGAAAATCCGTGGAAATGGGAATTCACTTACATGCAAAACCTACCACAAACAATAGGACCCTGTAGTATTAGTTTTAAGATCGCAAATTTCGTTTCGATTGATCGGAACAAGGCATCAAACTAAAATGAACGTAAAAACCTTGAATTAGAGTCGCAAATTTAGTACAATCACTTTTAATTTTAATACGTTTTCGTTGGAGCTCTGATCGTGAATGTATACATGTAATCGAACTCTAACAAAATGCAATTGATGTTCATTTTACTTTGACGCTAATTTGAACGCTCGAATCGAATTTGCAATCTTGAAACTTAGACTAACCGTACTGAGATGAGCATAATATAAAATTTTATACGAGTAAAAGGGATAGGAATGTTTTTTTATGGAATGTGTGTAAACTTTGAGCTATATTAAAACCTTGTAAGTGACATTT
This sequence comes from Erebia palarica, assembly GCA_964035005.1. Lineage (NCBI taxonomy): Eukaryota > Metazoa > Arthropoda > Insecta > Lepidoptera > Nymphalidae > Erebia > Erebia palarica. The sequence continues at coordinate 43,025,021 of OZ035983.1, forward strand.
ATCAAAAACGTGTGTCCATATTAATCCATATCTAATATTCGATATCAAACTAAGTCTTATCGAATTGAAAACATTCGCCTTTTTTATCTCCACTTTCACTTGCGATAAAATGTGGTTAATATTAAAGTTAAATTAAAATATGACTTTGCTGGTCATTGGGTTAACAAAGACTCCAAAATATGGAGTCATTTGCTTTAATGGGATAGCAAAAGAAAGAACATTTACCCATTTTGTGTTAACAACATATCTATGGATGTAAATTTTCACTCTATTTGGTAAGCAGGTAAACATAAGCCAAGAAAAACAAACTCGCAAATTTATACTATTAGTACTTAGGTAGGTAGTGGGCGTTACAACTGGCTTTTCTCAGTTGATCATAAAATACCATCGAATGAATAAGATAATATACATTTTAAGGATTACCTTGATTTATGTTTTTTTTCATTTACATGGTTTTTGTAGTGCATAGTCGTATGGTTATTTCCAAATCAATGCTTAGGGTTTCGCGGAAACTGTCCATTGTTCAAAGTGATTGCAACACCGTTTACTAACACGAACAAATACGCGATACATATTTGTTGAGATAATAGCTGTGTACGTCTGTTTATTTAAAATTTTATCATATAAACTTCATCGATTTGGTAGTAAGAAAAGCCAATGAGAGATGTAGTATAAATTCTTATAAATTATGCATATTCTAACCCTGACCTTATTTTTTCAACTTAAGAGCTAAATTTGAAAATCATATTTTCATTTTGAATATATATTGCTAAGAAAGCAAATTTTTATTCACACATTTACACGTTTCCCGTGTTATATTTTGTCATTAAAACGTAGGAGGTTTATTCCCATCGCTACTGTCGCCACACGCTGAAGTCCTCGAGTGCTCCAGTTTTTCGTACAAATATCTCCTCTACGGTCTACGTCTATTAATACAACCATCAACATGTAAGTACTTTTTTAATTATTTAAATAATTTTAATATGTATTCCCATGCAAATAGATGTAGGATAAATGTGCTAAATTCAATAACTTTAATGATTCTGAAGTAGTGTAATTAATATAGCTACTCTAGTGGAGTAAATTGTAATAAGGTCATATGAATTATTAATTTGTTTATTTATTATTATAGACTATTACAATAAAGAAATAAGTACACCACTGCTGTATTTCATACTAATACTGGTATATTTGACATGGTGAAGCATTTTTATTATACAAATAGGAACATTGATAACTTCGTTATAACACAGATACATACGAAATTTAGAATCTGGTGGAATTCGAACCCAGTCTCTCTCTCTCGCTCTAGCTATTGCAGCTCATGTTCTGTATTTGAAATGTATTTAATTTTATTGTTTTTTTACAGGTCTGAGAACGCAGATATTCTTTTCCCGCGGTCGGATGCATCGTCGTTGTCGTCGTCATCATCCGTCTCGCGGGACAAGAAAAGAAAGGCAGATCGAGGCGCCTCATCCACGAGCGTGAAGAAACCGACAAAAAGTACAGCTATCGAGCTGTTCGGCAGCGACACTGATGAAGAAGGTAGTACTTTAGAGAAGGTGCAGGCGTCGAACAATAATAAGCCGCAGTTAATCAGCTGCATCACTCGTCGCGTGGCCAACGGCCACGCACGTCAGACAAACGAGAACAAACAGGGGACCCACTACGTGGAGATAAAAGTTTACAATTATAGTGAAATTGAGAACACTCCACCGATGAATAGATGGCGTCAGGCCGTTGTCGCTGTAAAAAATCGCAGCGATACAGACACGGAGGCCTGGCGCCATCTTTCTGAATATATATCGGCCGTAAGGAAGGAGTTTAAGGAATGCCCCCCGAGTTTCATTAATTCTTATTTTTGAATAAAATTATTCAAATTAAAAATATTTTTCAACGATATTATTCAAAAATAAGAATTAATGATATCGTTATTGTTGTATACCTATAATATTACATTTTAAATTCATTTCTGTATTTATTTATGTAAGTAGTAATAAGTTCTGAATATTAGGCTTGTTGTTTTAATTATTATCTAGGTACATTTTAATAAAAGAAGTAATATTTCATCATTTTTAATTTGAGTTTTATATCTTATATAGTGTCTGAATTTTTTTCTAAGTTTTGTTATAGTAATTATTAGGTATAAATAAATAATATTTCATAATTTGTAATTTGCGTTTTATTTCTTACAGTTACTGAGCCGAACTTCGTTGCACCGCAAAGAGCATATAATAAGCATAAAAATGATAATATAAAGATAATGAATAAGATAATGATTGAATGTGAAAAATGCAATATTTTTATACCGAAAAACAAAATGTCACATCATTTGAGAACAACAGCTCACAAATCTAAATGTTTAGTCCGAACTGATACTGAGAATATTGAATTGATATCTACAGCTTTTAAAAACCGAATTGTAACGTATCGTTTAAATATCCCACAGAAAAAGGAGTATGTCGATCCTGATTCCTTTCTGTGTGATAATAAACTGAAAATAATAAATCTAATAAGAACTACAATAAATGAACACAAATGTATTAAAATATATTTCGAACTTTTTGCATACTATACTTTACCCGAGACTCAGGAGCTAGAAATGAAATCATTTAATACCAAATACGATACATTGTTTTGTAGCACAGATTTATCTTATTTTTATAATAACCTTGTTAACACGCTTACTAGTAACATGTCTGAATTCGAAAACAAAGAATCTGGCTGGACTTTTCATTCAATAAGTCACTTAGAAATTAGTATAAATAAATATAATCCTTTAAGAGGTGAAATGTACATTGACTTACCTGATAAAATAAAAAATACGAAGAGTTGTTTAAACATTAAAAATAATGATAATTGTTGTTTTCTATGGTGTATAATGGCTGCTTTGTTTCCATCGAAACGTAATGTATGTCGTACTTCTTCATATCCACATTATGCAAATATACTTAATACGAGTGGAATAACTTTTCCACCATCATCAAAAGATATCAGTTTATTTGAAAAGAACAACAGTAATATAAGTATTCAAGTATATGGCTTAGACAATAAAAATAATGTGACTGGACCTTTGTATGTTACTCAAAATAGAAAAATGAATCATATTAATTTATTATATATTGAAAAAACTGGTATCGGCCACTATTGTCTCATTAAAGATCTTAAGCGTCTAGTTCGGAAACAGAATAGTAAGCATAAGGGAAAAATGTTTTTGTGTGATGGATGTTTGCAATTTTATCATGATAAAACTAAATTTAATCAACATAGTTGTTCAAAAGTACTTACTGAACTACCTGATAAGAACAGTAAACTAAAATTCAAGAATTATGAAAGAAAACAAAAAGTGAAATATGTCATTTATGCTGATTTTGAGAGCATATTGCTTCATGTCGATGATGCTGATGGTGCATCTACTCAGCGCACGCGCAGGGTTAGACGACATCAAGCGTCTTGTTTCGGATTTTATATATGTTGCTCATATGATTCAAGTTTAAATAAGTACGTTTCATACAGAGGTTCAGATTGTGTGGAAAAGTTTGTGCAATATTTAATTGAAGAGGTATTAAGAATATACAACATTTTATCGGATAAGAAGCCAATGATACCTTTGACAATTACGCAAGCAGATGAATTTAAAAATGCTGTTAATTGTCATATTTGCGACCAATTACTATTCGATGATAGAGTTCGAGATCATGATCATGTTACTGGCCAGTACCGAGGTGCAGCCCATTCTTATTGTAATTTATTGTATAAAGAGTGTTCATTTGTTCCAATTGTTATTCATAACTTGTTGGGATATGACAGTCACATGTTTATTGAAAAATTAGCCGAATATCCTGGAAAAATCGAAATTATTCCTAAAAGCAAAGAGAAATATCTTTCAATAACAAAATTTGTGCCAGTTCGTGATCATGAGACCTTAAAAATGAGATTTATTGATTCGTTTCAATTTTTGCATTCAAGTTTAGAAATACTGAGTAACAACTTATCAGATATTGACCTTGCTCATTTTATGAAAGAATTTCCCTACAAAAAACAGTTTAACTTGTTAAGAAAAAAAGGAATTTATCCCTATGACTATATTGATTCATGGAAAAAATATGAGGAAATTCGGCTGCCATCAAAAGATCACTTTTATAATAGTTTGAAATTAGAACATATCAATGATAGTGAGTATGAACGAGCTAAAATGATATGGCATATTTTTGATATTCATTCGCTTGGTGAGTACACAGACCTTTATTTAAAGTGTGATGTTATCTTGTTATGTGATGTGTTTGAGAATTTCCGAAAAAATTGTTTGCTTTATTATAAGTTAGATCCGTTGTATTATATGTCTTCTCCTGGCTTAAGTTGGGATGCAATGTTACTATCTACCGGCATACAGTTAGATTTGATAAACGATTTAGAAATTTACGAACTTATTGAAAGAGGTATTCGAGGTGGTTTAGCGCAATGTTCACTTCGACATGCCCAGGCTAATAATAAATATCTTCCAGATTATGATGATTCTAAACCAAGTACATATTTGTTATATCTCGATTGCAATAATCTTTATGGCTATGCTATGACGAAGAAATTACCGATAGCAGATTTTCGCTTTTTATCTCAAACGGAAATTGCATGTTTTGATCCTAGAGATATTTCCGATGATTCTGAATTTGGATATATTTTAGAAGTGGATCTTGTCTATCCGGATACTTTACACGATGTTCACAAAGACTTACCATTTGCCGTTGAAAAGTTTACACCACCAGGAGGAAAGACATCAAAACTAATAGCTAATTTATATGATAAGTATAAATACGTCATTCATTATATACATTTAAAAGAATGTCTAAAAAATGGTCTGATATTAAGAAAATATCATCGAGTATTATGTTTTCGTCAGGATAATTTTTTAAAAAAATATATTGATTTGAATACACAATTACGAAAGTTAGCAACAAATGAATTCGAAAAAGACTTTTTTAAATTATTAAACAATTCTATATTTGGAAAAACTATTGAAAATAAGCGGAAACAGGTTGATGTTAAATTAGTCACAAAATGGAATGATAGTGATAATAAAACAAATAAATCCCTTTGCGCTGAAAAATTGATTGCTCGTCCTAATTTAAAAAATATATCAGTATTCTCTGAAAATTTTGTGGCAGTTCAATTAGGAAAAGAAAAAATAATTCTCGATCGACCTATTTATATAGGTTTTACAGTATTAGAATATGCTAAGAAACACCTTTATGCATTTCATTACAATTTTGTTAAAAAACTTTATTCCGGAAGAGCTAAACTTTGTTATACTGATACAGATAGTTTAATGTACTTAATAGAAACAAAAGATGTTTACGCAGATATTAAGAAAAATATTTTTAATTTTGATACAAGCAATTATCCACCGTTAAATATATTTGATATCCCAAAAGTGAATGAGAAAGTACCCGGTCTTTTTAAGGATGAATTAGGAGGTGACATCATAAAAGAATTCATTGGTTTAAGGGCCAAACTTTACTACATCCATAGTATAAAGTGTGACATAAAGAAAGCGAAAGGTATTTCAAAAGCTATAAGTAAACGTTTAAGTTTAAATAGGTATAGAGATGCTTTGAAAGAGGATAAAGATTTAAGGTGTAAAATGAATATAATACGATCTATAAAGCATGTGTTATATACACAGCAAATAGATAAAATAGTTTTTAACAGGAATGATGACAAACGTCAAATTTTGACTGATCAAATAGAAACTTTGCCTTGGGGTCATACAAAGACTATTTTTTAGAACGAACAATATAAGTACTAGGTATTTTGTCTGAAACCTATTATTAATAAAATTTGTTTTAAGTTTTAAATTACACATATTCTCACTTGTATGATGAAATAAGTGAAATTCTAATCATTCATATTTCTAAATTTACTAATGTGAATAATTGTAATAATGATTTTGTTAATAAATTATTTATTTGCAATAATACATATATGTTTTACACTTATATAGTTTTTTTTCACAATGTAAGAGCCTATAAATACTCTGCATAAATTAGTTATGAATCAAATGGCGTAATGAAGTTAATTAAACAACCCCTTTCATTGGATATAAATGCCATAGATGTGTGTGAGAACAAATCATGTGTGAAACACAGTGAACTTCTACCCAATTCTATCCGCTGTATAATTTGCGGTCCATCGGATTGTGGCAAAACAAATGTTATGCTAAGTTTGCTGTTGCATTCTAATGGATTGAAGTTTAAAAATATATATTTGTATTCAAGAACCGCTTTTCAACCTAAATACGCATTTCTGGCTGCTGTGTTAAAAAAGATTCCAGAAGTAAAGTTATTCATATTTGATGGTAGTAACATTATTCATCCAAATGAAGCTTTACCGAACTCTATAATTATTTTCGATGACGTAGTCTGTGAAAACCAAACGAACATACGCAACTACTTCGCGATGGGAAGACATAAGCAATTAGATTGTTTTTATTTAACACAGACTTATTCCAAAATTCCCAAACAGTTGTTACGTGACAATGCAAATTTATTGATTTTGTTTAAGCAAGATGATATCAATCTAAAACATGTATTTGAAGAACACGTTAATACAGACATATCTTGGCATAAATTTAAAGAAGTATGTACGACTGTGTGGAAGAAACCTCATAGCTTCTTAGTGATTAATAAAGACTGTGAAATGAATAAAGGAAGATATAGGAAAGGTTTTGACACTTTTATAATGTTAAGTTGATGTTTTTATAAGTAAAGAAAACATATAAATATGGAAAAACACACAGAGAAATTCATTTACACACATCATTGTTTAAACTAACATACAGGAGTTTGGTATAATGGAGCAAAATATTAAAAAACAATTATTACATTCAGTTGATGCTATAAAAAATAAATTAAAACATATACGTGACGTCGATGACAATACTAATTTGACCCTTAACAAAATGTTGAAACCAATAACAGAACCATTGAAAATATTAGTTGATAATCCCAAACCTATTAACAATGATGAGAAAGTAAGTAAAGAAACAAATGAATCTCTCGGTAATTTAAATAAGCTAATACTAAATAAACATTTTACTGGAAAAAATAATGAATTTATAAACGAAAAATATAATATTATTAATAATGATGAAAATATTGACAGTTTTGACAAATCAAAAAATACTGATCTCGATATGTCATTAGAAAAAGATGATATCATCGATATTTATGACAATATGGATATTCCTTTTGGAATACGAAAGGAACATGATAAGAATATAATGATTGGAAATTCCGAGGTACGGTTTACTAAAATTGAAAATTCTGTAACAGGAGATAAAACTATTATAGCAAACATTGGCGGGCGATCATATGAATTAACTCCAGGCTTAAAAGAACTATTATTACGAAAGAAACCTGACTTGTCACTGATACAAGATAAAGATAAACTTGTATACAAAGATATATTGTATCACACGAATGCACATAAAAGGGATTACCATACTCATGGACAAATTAAAGGAGATAAAGGTGTAAAGTATCGAGAAATAATAAAACCTTTATTTTTTGATTCTAAAAGTAACCCAAAACTAGGCGGTGAACTATCAACTTTTAAAAAGAAATTTAAACCAAATACAGATTTTATTTATTGGGATGATCCCAATGAATTGGTTGATAGGTTAAAATTGCTTATAGCATCAAAGAATGCTGGCAATACTAGCCATGATAATGAGATAATATCAATAATAGAAGAACTCAGAGAAGCTGGTATCATTAAAGAATAAAAATAATCGTACATATCGCAGTTGTTTAGTTGAAAGCGAACACTTTAACATGAACGTTGATAAATTTGGACATTACTTGAATAAAAAATCAAAATTTCATGATACTGGATTTATAAATAACTGTGCTCTTAGAGTATTAAGTGATGGAAATTTAGATGCTGAAAATAAAAGAATAACAAATCTAAATATACCCTTAAATGCCGCTGATAGTGTTACGAAAGAATATGTTGATAACTTAACAACCGACTGCAATAAAAAAATTACAGCTATAAATGACTTAGTCACAACCGTATTATGCAGATTAACTAATCTGGAAAATCTGATAGACTTTGCCAAATCTAAAAAGAAGAATGAGCAAAGTAGATGTAATAAACGAAATACATAAATATGCTAGAATAAATTTCCCGAGAAGACAAGTTATAATGAAAGATATAGATGACCTATGGCAAGCTGATTTAATTGATATGCAATCCTTTTCTAAAGAAAACTCAGGTTATAAATACATTTTAGTCATTATTGACACCTTTTCAAAGTACGGCTGGGCTTATCCACTTAAATTTAAAAAAAAAGAAGTTGTGTGCAATGCATTTCAAAAAGTATTAGACAGAGGTCGAAAACCTATAAACTTACAAACTGATTTTGGTACTGAATTTTATAATGATAAATTTAAACAATTAACTAAATCGTACAATATAAATCATTTTTCAACTTATTCTACAAAGAAAGCATCGATTGCAGAACGATTCATTAGAACATTAAAGTCTAAGTTATATAAAGAATTTGCTGTAAAAGGAAATTATAAATGGGTTGATGGTACCTTAGATAACATTATTAACGATTATAATAATACTATTCATCGTACTATCAATCGGAAGCCAAGCGAAGTCGATGGAAATAATAAGAAAATCTTATTACAAAGATATAATCTGCATAAACGTACGTTTCATTTAGTAAAGCGTTCGAGGCGATTGAAGGTTGGAGATTCTGTGCGTATAAGTAAGCATAAAGGAACATTTGAAAAGGGATATACACCTAACTGGTCAACGGAAATATTTACCATCATAAAAGAGAATAAAACTAATCCTGTTACATATTTACTTAAAGATATAAGAGGTCAACCTATTTTGGGATCATTTTATTCTCAGGAATTACAGAAAACAAAACATCCAGACATATATCTTATTGAAAAAGTATTAAAAAGAAAGGGAAACAAAGTGTTTGTAAAGTGGTTGGGTTTACCTTCTCTTGAGAATAGCTGGATTGATAAGACAAACATCATTCTCTAAATTGAATACTTATTTAAGGGGTTCATTCTAACAAAATATATTCATTACATGTAAGGACATGGTCAGGACAAGTGTCTTAAATTGGTTTATTAATCACTTACCCGTTGAGCTTCATCTACCTGGATACAATTATTGCGGACCTGGTACGAAGTTAGCAGAAAAATTGCATAAGAACAAAGAAGGAATTAACCAGTTAGACGAGTACTGTAAGGCACACGACATCGCCTATCAAAAATCTTCAGCTTTAACTGATCGTCATAAAGCTGATATAATACTGATGAAAATGGCAAGAAACCGCATAACGGCACCTGATGCCAGTTTAGGGGAAAAGATTGCAGCACATATTGTTAACAAAGCGATGTTAGCCAAAGTTAAAACCGGTGCAGGTTTGAGATATAATAAAAATAAACGTGCAAAATCTAGTTCTGGAACGGGCTTAAAGAAAAACTTGAAGTTTGTGATTGCACATGCAAAAAAACATCTGCATAAATTAAAACCTACATGTAAGAAAATGGCAATAAAATTAGCAGTGGAAGCAGCTAAGGAACTAGCTTCAAATGCAGATATAACAATTCCTCGCATCATTCCCATTCCAAAAACGGGTGGCTATATGCCTTTAGTTCCTATTTTCGCCGGGTTATCTGCTAGTGGAAGTTTATCTGGCGGTAATGCTGGCATCTCTAAAGCTATTAATGATTATAAAATTGCGAAAAGACGCTTGGAAGATTTGAAAAGGAAAAATAAAAAAGTTCAATCTCTATCTTTTGGAAAAGGATTGAACATAGAGTCATATAAAGAAGGTTTTGGAATAAATGTATCTGATAAAAAAAACTGAAAATGTGGCTACCCAAAAGGGCTCTCACCAATATAGATATTATGAATTATTCAAAAAAAAATATACCTCATTTCCGAGGAGTGTATATGAGAGATAAATTACCAAAGTATCCCTACCAAAAGGAATGCGGTATAATTAATTTAGATGATTCAAAAAATCCTGGTACTCATTGGGTAGCCTACGCGAAATATAATAATTATATTGAATATTTTGATAGTTACGGTAACTTAAAACCGCCAAAGGAATTAATTAAATATCTTGGATCAAATATTTATTATAACTATGACAATATTCAGCAGGACCATCCTTATAATTGTGGGCATTTAAGTTTAGACTTTTTGCATAAATTTTGGTTTAATTGTAATAATAATTAGAATTAAGAAATAGTTAAGGCGAGTTAAACGTATTTTGAGATTTTATTATGAGTAAAGTAATAACATTTACCAGAAAAGAGTCTCTTCTGGAATCGCATTTCCAACCTCCTTTAAATATAGAAGATAATAATTATGAGTGCGGCTTGATTTACTTCTCAGTCATTAATTCTATACCAAACATAAATCATAATAACAATACTTTTGCTTATGGAAAAGATAAAAAAATCATAATTCCAGACGGTGCTTATGATTTATTGGACATAGCCGACTACCTTATAAGCAAAGCAGTGGACTGTGATATAAAAATAAGACCTAATAATAATACTTTAAAATGTTTAATATTTTGTACTAGTACAATAGATTTCGATGTAGATAGCAGTATAGGTGGTGTGTTGGGTTTTAAAAATATTAAATTAGAAGCAAATAAATGGCATGAATCTGAAAACTCAGTCAACATTTTATCCTCATCCGTGATACGAATCGAATGTGATTTGATAAACGGTTCGTTTACTAACGGGTCACCGTCTCACGTTATATATGAATTCGAGCCTAACGTGCCCCCTGGTTATCCATTCAAAGAAGAGCCCCAAAATATTATTTACTTTCCAGTTAGTAAAAATATCATAACATCGATAAATATAAAAATTGTTGATGAACACGGTAAGAGAATTGACTTTAGAAAAGAGAATATTAACTTACGCCTACATTTACGAAAGCAAAAATGATGGTATTTAATAAAAACTCAAATAATGTAATTAAACGTAGTACTACACCGCGAGTTGTGAAAGATCGTAGACGTATCAAATCCTGGAAGACGAACAAGCTTACAAAAAGAAATAAAGAATTTCTTCGCTCCCTTGGATATAAAATATGAATATACTGAAGATCGCTGAGTTACCGCACTATGATAATTCGATCGAAAGCTACGAAATTCATACTTACAGCCCTTATAATAATAGTTTTAAAGAAAATGATGAAATTCGGATTCCCATACATCAACAAGATATTTACATTCTACCATCCGCTAGTTCTTTAAACATAGAAGGAAAAGCAATGATTATTGGTAAAGATCATAAATCTCTTAGTGCACCTGTAGAGTTTACTAATAATGCTATTATGTTTTTATTTCAAGACATCAGATATGAATTAAACGGTATTGAAATAGACCGGGTTAAGAATGTTGGAATAACAACAACAATGAAATCATATGTATCCATGAATGTGGGGCAAAGTAAAGTTGCAGCTATATGGGGTTGGAACTTGAATGGAATTAAAAGTAATGACGGGTGTTTTAATATTGTTATTCCGTTAAATAAAATAATGGGATTTGCTGAAGACTATAATAAAATCATTATAAATTGTAAACATGAGCTTATTTTGAATAGAAGTAACACTAATATAAATAGCGTTAAAATAGACGACACTACCAATGTACAGTTCACAATAAACAGAATACAGTGGCGAGTACCACATATCAAAGTATCAGATCGTGAAAGACTTACATTACTTAAACTTTTAGAAAAAGATAAACCTATACAGATAGCTTTTAGAAACTGGGATTTATATGAGTATCCCTTTTTACCTAAAACTACAAAACATTCTTGGTCTGTTAAAACAACTTCTCAGTTGGAAAAACCTCGATATGTTATATTTGGTCTTCAATCCAATAGGAAAAATAATAAATCGAAAGATTGCTCTTCGTTTGATCACTGTAAAATAAATAACGTGACACTGTTTCTGAATTCACAATACTTTCCATATGAATCTCTTAATCTGAAATTTGATGAAAATAAATATAATTTATTATATGAAATGTACACTAGATTTCGTCAGTCTTATTACAACCTTCCAGCGGATCCGTTGCTTGATTTGATGACATTTAAAGAAAAAGCTCCGTTATTTGTTATTGATTGTACAAGGCAAAACGAAAATATAAAAACTGGGCCGGTGGATGTTCGAATAGAAATAGAAAATTCTGAGGATATCCCTGAAAATACAACGGCATTTTGTCTCATTATAAACGATCGACTCATAGAGTATAAACCATTAAGTAATATAGTTCGAAAATTATCATGAACGCTATAGTGGATATCCAAGGTTTTAAAAATGATAACAATGAATTAATTTTAAAAGAACTTGCTATTATTTGTAACAACCACATTCAAAGCTTTTTAATAAAACCACCATTTCCATTTTATGATTTAACAAAAACTGAACGAAGACATGTAAATTGGATTGAAAAAAATAGAGGAATATACTGGAATCAGGGTTATATACCACATCACAATTATAAGAATATCATTCAAATGATTTTAGATGGTAAATCTATATATGTTAAAGGAGTTGAAAAACGTGAATGGTTAATGAAGATGTTTAAAAACAACGCTGTTTTTAATTTAGAAGATAAAAACTGTCCTAGTTTAATAAGTTTACATCAAAAATATATGTTAAGCGATGATTTATATTGTTGTATGTATCATTATGATATTTGTGCTGTTAGAAATGTAATATGTTTAAAAAAATGGTGTTTAGAAAATAATTTAATCAAAACTAAAGTATATTGTACTAAGTAATTACAATAAATATGTTTTTATTAGAAATAAATTTTTTTAACAATCTTGTGTTTCATTTTTATAATCTTCGATTATGTGAACCACATAAATAAAAAATTAATAAGAAATAAATTCCCTATTCATCAAATATGTTTTATATGCATTTGTGGATATAAATGAATCTATTTTATTGCATCTATTCAATTACGTTTATGCAAGATTTAAAATGGATAAACCACTGTGTTGTATACTAATAGAACATTTATTTAATAAATAAATTTGAATCTTTTAGAACAAACAAATTTCATCTATTCATTTACATCTGTCTAAGTATTCTACAAAAATGGATCTTTCAAATAGATGTCATGCGTTGTATTTTAATACTCATATTTCGTTTAATTAATAAATTTTCATCTATTTGAATATACAATTAGTATCACTTATTCATTAACATATATTTAAATAGACAAACTACACCTTTCAAATAGAGGCGATGCATTGTATTCAAATAGAACACCTTTTCAATAAATATTTTTTCATCTATTAGAATAGACACGTTTCCTCTTTTCAAAGTAGTAGGTAGAATTGGGGTATCTGGATCTCCTGTGATCCAGATGCCCCAATTATACCTACTACTGTCTATGTCCTTCCCCAGGATATAACCTCTCTCTATACTTACCAAATTTCAAGTGAAATTTGATTGACGCATTTGAAGCATTTATAATATTAGTATGGGTTATAAGCATGGATTAGTATGGGTTTTGATTAGGACACATCGGCAGAGTTAATCAAAATATGCGCCGAATCACCTTTTTTGTGGTTTAAAAACGAAACTCAACTAGCGATTTGAATACCTATTCCTGAGTTTGAAAGATTTTATAACTCGACGATACTTTAACATGATAAAGCGTAAATCTTGAACCAAGTACATTCACCGACATAGAGTACAGTTAGTTCTTGCAAATTCTATACTTAGAGCATAGATCAATCCGATCGCTGGCCCAGTTGTAGTAATTGACAATTTGTGCTAGGAGTGCAAAATACTGTGGGAAGTTTTGTGTTTCCTCGTTTTCCTTTCATTTAATTGATCAAGTTTCTTAGAGAGATTTGATCCTTATAAATGATATTAACGATCGATGCAATAAAAGTATAGGTTGTAATTTTCACAGATTTTAGTCGGCTCGATTGCCGGGTGTGGCAAGCGAATTTTCGAAAATATTCCGAATCAAAAATAAAGGAATGTTTTCTTTGAGTAAAATTTTCTATCTACAGTATTAAGAGTATTTTCCCTTCAGGTTGCATTACAAAATTCCACCCTGTATAGTAATAGCTCTATTTATGTCACCCTAGGTACTCCGTTTCAAATGCTATGACCATCGAAATACTTGAAATGACGAATTTGTGCATGAGATTTCGTTATTGTTTCATTTATTTTATTAGTATTCATTGTCCATCACGCTGGCCAAGTGCGGATTGGTGGACTTGACATACCTTCGAGAAAATTAAGATGAACTCTCAGGTGCAGGTTTCATCGCGATGTTTTCCTTCACTGTTTAAAAGCAAGTGTCATAATAATTACTTAAAAAGTACATAACTAACGAATCCCCGGAATCGAACCCCCAACCACACGAACCCCAACCACACGAATAGGCGGCTGGAGGTCTGCCCCCCAATTGTGTAAGGAAATCGTAATATTTTGTCAAACAGATAATTCGAACTGTATAAGGAATACATAGACGCCTGCACGTCAGAAAGCATGTATTAACTCCATAAACAGTTCGAGTAATACGTTTTAAGCTGTCAAATGATTACGATTTGCTTAAACAATTGGGCCTCTGGTTTGGACTTTGGACCCCCGACCGCCTATTCGAGGAGGCTATCGCCTATCACCGCTACCAGTTATGACAAAAATGACTGATGCCCGCGACTTTGTTTTTTGATTCCCGCGGGAACTCCTTAATTTTCCGGGATAAATAGTAGCCCATTTGACACTCTCCAGGTCCTAAGCTATATGCCAAGAATGACGTCGATCCGTTGCTCCGATGCGGCGTGATTGAAGTACAAACCAACAAACAAACACACTTTCGCATATATAATACTAGAGACTAGAGAATGCCCGCGACTTCGCCTGCGTGGTTTAAGGTTATTTGGTTCCCGCGGGAACTCTTTAGTTTTCCGGGATAAAAAGTAGCCTATGTGTTATTCCAGACTATTATCGATGTTTGTGCCAAATTTCATTCAGCTCAACCGTTCTGGCGTGATTGACTAACAAACATCCATACATCCATACATCAATACATCCATACATCCATACATCCATACATCCATACATCCATATATCCATACATCCATACATCTATACATCCATCCAAACTTTCACATTTATAATATTAGTAAGATTAGTATGATAATCGACCGTCATGTTCGAAATTTAAATGGAACCTAATCATTAGGCAATTTAAAATTATAATAAACGCACGACTGCCTCGATATAATTTATCATTCCGAATAAGACATTCAACGAGAGACGCAGTTGCCCTCCGACACCGCTGTAATGTAATGCTCGTGTCGTGCCTATGAATTTGAGATTAAGCAATTCGTGGCTGGTATCGATTAAGCTGTGGAACTTATACAGGTGTTTAAGTTTACGGTATTTAAGCTTTTATTGCGAAAATCCCATCGCAGCATTAGTAGTTTTTTTTTATTTTTTAAATTCATTATAGGCTTGCGCTTGACCACAATCACACATGGGAAGTGATGATGCGGCCTAAGATGGAACGCGCTTGCCTAGAAGATGCCTATTCACTTTTGATTTAAGTTTTATGTAATAGAGCCTATCGGCTGGAATAATTAACGTTCTTGTGTCGATAAGTATTATACACTATTCTAACTAGACTAACTAATTTCGCCCATTTGGATTTAGGTTTTTTGGGTCCTGCGGGAACTCTCTAATTTTCAGTACACAGGTACAGTATTAAAAATCTATCAATACTGTACCTGTTCAAACTTTCGCTTTTATAATATTAGTATAAGTATATAAATGCGAAGACGTGTGTTTGTTTTTTGGTTTTTCCTTGAATGACGCCGTATTATGGGTCCACGTGATTTTTTTGCGTGGGTAGATATAGTTGAAAGCCTGTAGCGTGACATTTACTACCTTTAATACCGGGAAATCAAACATTCTCCGGGATTTCTAAAATTTAAATCCATGCGTAGTATATTAGTACAGTATTAGTATAGATGTACATCTATACTAATAATATTATACTAAATCTCGCCAGAAAGGCTGAAGGGTTCTGGATGAAATTTGGTACCGAGATAGATTATAGTCTGGAATAACACAAAGGATACCTTTTATCCTGGAAAATTAAAGAATTCCCACGGGATCCAAAAACCTCAATTCACGCGGACGAAGTCGTGGGCATCAGCTAGTGATCTATATCCACCACCACCACTACAGCCCATTAACGTCCCACTGCTGGGTACAGGCCTCAATAGGAGAGAGGGTATTAGACCCACCACGCTGCTCCAATGCAGGTTGGTGGGCTTTAACGACTATTATCATATTAGTGATTATAACCGGGACCGACGGCTTAACGTGCTCTCCGAGGCACGGGGGTGAAACACCTCAATAGTTAGAAAAACCCAATACTTAATTATGACCCGACCCGGGACTCGAAACCGGGACCTCGTCGGCCGCTGTCGAATATGATAACCACTAGACCAACGAGGCTGTTAGTGATCTATATAGTTAACTAAAAATCGCTGCTTTATCAGGGTTTCGTATTAGCTACTTGAATTGTTCTCACAAACCATATGCCACTAAACAAAAAACTTTACCATGGCACCGTATGAAATTTAATGCTCTATCTTTATAAGGTCACAATGACCTTATAAAGATAGAGTTTCAGATTTTTTTCCACTAAAAGTTAGCCCTTGACTGCGATCTCACCTGATGGTAAGTGATGATGCAGTCTAAGATGGTAGCGGGCTAACCTGTTAGGGGCATGGCATTAAACCCATACCCCTGTACGGTTTCTACACGGCATCGTACCGGAACGCTTAATGGCTTGGCGGCACGTTTTTACCGGTAGGTTGGTAACTAGCCACGGCCGAAGCCTCCCACCAGGCCATACCAGGGAAAATTCAGAAATTATTAATTCCCAAATTAATTCAGCGCTCAACACTGCGCCACGGAGGTCGTTAAAACATTTAAGACAAAAAATGACTTTTAAAATGTAATATTGTTTTATTACGGTTTCTAGGTTTGACCTGTAATAACACTAGATGATGCCCGCGACTTCGTCCGCATGGATTAAGGTTTTTTTATTCCCGCGGGAACTCTTTAGTTTTTCGGGATAAAAGTAGCTTAAGTTCTTCCCCGGGATACAACCTATCCCTGTACCAAATTTCATTCATATATCCATTTTAGTATTATTATATAATATTGTGTGCTTTTAGTCTTTCTGCATTTTCTGAAGTCGGCAAAGATACAAAGATAGGGTCAACAAAACAAAGTTTAAGAAAGATAGCTTGACTTACGAAACAAGGTACAAACAAATGGAAAAAATACTAAAAGCACGGCTCACGTGCGGTCTGGCGTATCGGGTGATGACCTTTACAATGATGTACGCGCATATTCCCATAACTAGGGATGGCTATACCATATAACTAAAAAAAAATCGAATGCCTCAATAATATTCCTCATTTGCATGTTTAGGGTTTGGAACACTCTACCTAAAATTGTGTTTCCCACTAGTTACAATCCGGGTTTCTTTAAATCAAGAGTGATTAGGCATTTTCTAGGCAAGCACCAGCAAATCCCATCTTAGGTCGTATCATCACTTCCTATCAGGTGTGATTATGGTCAAGTGTAAGCCTGTAGTGAATTTTAAACAAATTATGTCAATAAGGTGGTACGTATTGTGTTTACCTAATATTACTATTTATGATTTTGTTCGAGTGTATTTAGGCATTTTATTAGGTCTTTGGAGCTTCTATTTTTCGGTATAAAAACCTTTATGCTTCTCCGGTACATGCAACTTATTAGATTTCTAATTTCTTCCTCATTTTTACAAACCAAAAAGCCAAAAGAGGAAGAAACCTCTGGTGGGAGGCTTCGGCCGTGGGTAGTTACAACCCTACTGGCTAAGACGTACCACCAAGCGATAGTGTTCCGGCACAATGTCGTGTAGAAACCGACCAGGAGTATGGATTTAATATACCTAATTGCCATACCCGTAACAGGTTAGCCCGCTACTTACCATCAGATGAGATCGCAATTAAGGGCTAACTTGTAGTGGAATAAAAAAAACAATCTTAAATAAATAATAATAAAAAAAACAATATAATTATCCGCGTACCTAATCAATTAAAAGTAAGTAGAGCAATCTATATACTGCCATGCCTGGATAACGACGACGACGTATAGACGACTGGATAATTTGTACAGTGCTTTTAAGAAAATAACGATTTCTTGTTTATGAAAAAGATTATAGCGAATTAAACTTCTAGTTTTTTTCATTTTCATGGACTTCCGTTAAGTAACGCCTGCTTCTATCCAAGATTTCTTGTTTTTTTTTAAATTTATTTTGTACCAAAAATATATTAAAATGCGTACATAATATGAAACACGTATTTCGATAATAACTAGCAGACTTTTACGGGCTTATCAAAAATAGCATTATCAAAATAAAAGTAAATATTATGGAGTTTAGTCAACCCTATTTATGGTATAGCATTTTATGAGGCAGCCAGACAAAGGGCTTTTTCTGCTCAGCAAGCATTATAAAAAATGCCTTTTTAACCTGTCTTCGATGAAGTGGTTTAACAATTTATCTCCTCAATGCGATGCACTTTTAATTATTGTTTCTTTATTGTTTTCATAAGAGGCAATAAATTGATAATTCAGGTATTCATTTTATTCTTATTAATTGGATTATTAATTAAATTATAATCTATACTTATACATTATTATAAATACGAAGAAAGTAAACATCTATGTGTCTGTCTGTAACCTTCTTACAACCCAACTGATTTATTTTTATTCAACGTGATTTTTTTGCATGGGCATAGTTAAGGACAGTGACATAGGCTCCTTTTTATCCTGAACAATATAGGAGCACCGACGGGAGTTGAAATACTTAAACAACGCGGACGAAGTCGCGGGCATCAACTAGTAATAAATAAGTAAAGTCTTTAGTAAGAGAATCGTCATAATCTAAAAACCATTTTAAATCGTAACCTACAAAGCATACAAACAACATAGAATTTGACCCCACTCGTCACCGGTCGTCATTTATATATTAGACTGCATCATTACTTACCATTAGGTGAGATCGCAGTCAAGGACTTACTTGTAGTGGAATAAAAGAAATCAAGATTAAATATTTTTTTATTTGTTACAGGTATGTCAGATGATCAGATCCAGAAGCGTCAAAGAGCTTCAGCAAAAGAGCTTCATGCTATAACAGACAGAAGCTTCCCGTTCCTGGTGTATCTTACTAATATTATAAATGCGAAAGTTTGGATGGAAGTTTGGATGTGTGGATGAATTTTCGTTACTTTCACAGCATTATGTCATATTATGGTATATTATTATGGAGTAATGCTGCAGATATTAATTCTGTTTTTGTGCTGCAGAAGAGGGCTGTTCGAGCCATAAGTATATAATATGGAACCAAGGCAGTCACTAAGAGATAAATTTAAAGAAATCAATATTATGACAGTGCACAATCAATATATATTTGAAAATTTAGTACACGTGCAAAAACACATTGATAAATTCAAGAAGAAAAGTGATTGTCATAATGTCAATACTAGAAATAAAAATAAACTTGTAATGTCTGCCTCTAGGCGTAGTAAAACTAGCAATTCATTTGTTGGAAACAGTGTCCGCTTCTACAATAAGCTCCCAGAAGACATGTTAAAGATGTCTCTGAATAAGTTCAAAGTTAATGTAAAACGTAAACTCATTGAAAAATCTTATTACCATGTAAACGTAAACTTCCTTGTCCTTTAGGTAGTCCACCTAAAGGACAAGGAAGTTTGGCAACGATTTGCTCTATGGCTCTGATAGTTCCTTAGTTAAGATGATTTGTGAGATGGTGATAATAAGAAAAAACCCGGCTGAGCTTGTTGTGGGCTCTTCTCAGACCAGGGCGCGTTTGGAACCCTCGTAGCTTTAGTTTTAAGATACTGTAACCAATTATCACCATCATGTTTTATAAGTAAGTAATTTTTAACGTCAATAAGTGTACCTACAGTGTACCTATATTGAATAAATGATATTGAGTATTGAGTATTGAGTATTGAGTATGATTGTTTGTTACTCAATCACGCCCCAACGGCTGATCGGATCTGGTTGGCACAGAGATAGATTATAGTCTGGAATAGCACATAGGCAGGCTACTTTTTATCCCGGAAAATTAAGGAGTTCCTGCGGGAACCAAAAAACCTCGATCCACGCAGACGAAGTCTATGTGCTATAGCCTATGTGCTATTCCAGACTACATTCTATCTCTATGCCAAATTTCAGCCAGATCCGTTCAGCCGTTGGGGCGTGATTGAGTAACAAACATCCATACATCTATACATTCATCCAAACTTTCGCATTTATAATATTAGTATTAGTATAGAGTATAGATAAACGGTTGAGTTTTCCAAAAATTGTCAAGGAAACTTCATAATGATGACAATATAGCTTTTTAACGGGGCATCTCGGGCTTCATGTAGTAGGTTGTAGCACAGAATCTAATTATAAATACGAAAGTTTAGATGGATGGATGGATGTTTGTTACTCAATCACGCCAGAACGGCTGAACGGTTCTGGATGTTTGGCATGGAGATATTAAGTATTGTCTTTAATAACACATAGGCTACTTATTTTTTCCCGGAAAATTAAAACGTCCCCGCGGGAATCAAATAACCTCAATCCAGTCGGACGAAGTCGCGGGGTTCAGCTAGTAGGTAATAATTCAGTTCAGTTTTATTAGATTTCACACTTAAAAAAAACTGAATTCTACTTTATTAAAAGAAGTATATTTTGTAGTTAGATTTTTTTTGTAGATAGTGGATACCTCTATTTATTTTATTAAATTCTAAATACATTTAGAGCACGTACAAAATTGTTTACATTAGTTACACAAAATATTTCATAGTTTAGCTCTAAAGTTCAGTAGATTATTATTGTTGTATTCTCAATAAATAATTCTACTTTAGTTTTGTAAAACTTATTCTACATTGTGACAGTTAACTGAGTTAACACGGCGAACACGAGTTCCTGACATCCTTTATCATGAAAATAAGACAAATTCCGCAATAAAAGGACTTGTTCGTTAGAGACGAGCTAAATATAGCTTCGAAAGCTCGCAACCCGAGTTACTTGCTTATTCCGGTGGTCGAACCCGCGTACCGTGGAAATTACAATAACGTATTATTTGAGTATGCACGCGAGCACCATTGCGATTGTATTATGAAAGGTTCAAATGCAAAGCTATGGTTTCAGCGCTAACGCATCGATGAGACAATCAAAATGGTTATAGCTATAAACGGTGTGGTATCTCACTGTGGTATATGTGGTGGTGGTGTGGTAAATCATATATTTCTTATTGCTTATCAAGGACCTCGTTGTAAGTAGGGGAGCCCAAGAAGGGATTTTTGAATTTACTCCAGCGCGGCAGATTAATATAAAGGGGGATTCTTTGGACCCTGTAAGGTACCTTCACCATATATGAGCCCTGTATATTGGTAGGTCTGTCTAGGACAGCAGATCAAAATAGTAAATAAATAAAATCAATCATCAGAAATTGTCGAGCGCGTCAGGTTAAGGTAGAGTGAGTTAATTACATGCTGAAAATGTACATTCAAATAATCTGACAATTTGAGCGAGACCTAAAGGAGTTGCAGAGTTACAAACTTAAAAATCCCCCCACTTGGGCTCCCCTACCATTGATCGGACCATTTGAACGCCGTCGCGTCGGGGGCAAAAAAATATATTTAGCGGCACCACCGATATAGCCAAAATATCGAAGGGTGCGTGGACAGTTAACCGTTCAAATTCCGCTACAGTCCATTACGTCCCACAGCTAGGCATAGGCCATGTGGGACATAATGGACTGCTGGCCTCTGAGGGAATTAGAGCTTAGACCCACCACGCTGCTCCAATGCCGGTTGGCGGGCTTTAACAACTATTATCATGTTAGTAAATAAATATAACCAGGACCGACGGCTTAACGTGCTCTGCAAGGTACGGGGTGACACCGCCATCCTACCTCCGGGCTAGTACCTACTGAGAATTTATAGTCACATAAACCCAATATTTAATTACGGCCCGAACCGGGACTCGAATCTGGGACTTCGTCGGCCGCGGTCGAATATGCTAACCACTAGACCAACGAGGCAATTCAAATTTATGGACCGCCAAATTCTACTGACGTTTCGGTTGTCGTTATCTGTTGTGTTGGGCACACCAATAAATATTAAGAGTCTAGTCTAGGCATAGGTACAACCATGAGCCGGTCCTGCAATCTTCAGCTTATTTATATTTAATAAAGCCCTGACTAAAGCAACCGCGTCGCGACCAGTACCTACTCATATATCATGCTGAACACGATAGTGTGACCCAATGGCGTTTTACGGTCGCCCTCACCAAAATCCGATTGGTATTTTCATTTAATAGCTGCTTTAAAACACAACGGATGTTCATCCATCCAATACAATGAAATAACAAAAAGAGTATTAATCCAAAAATTGTCAATCATTTCATTGAAAAGTATTTATTCGACATCGCCTCCGTGGTGGGAATGAAATGCCGCTTACCCGGTCGCCTAAAGGGCAAACAAAAACTTTGCGTCGGGCCACGGCCCTGTCGCTAAGAGCGACGCTAACAGGTGTTAACATGGGCATATAATGCTTTGCATCTCTCTTAAACTCACTTTCAACTGTAGTTTCCTAGGATAACAGTCGTTGTCGCCGTTTCTACCAGAAGGACAATTATCTAAAAATGACAGCTACGGTGTAACGATCGCAATCTCTCATTGCTTAAACTCGATTGATTCAGAAAATATACCATACATTCAGCCAATCAAAACAATTGAGAATTAATGATGCAGGTTTTACATAATTGCTCTGCTGAGTTCTACTGGTGACAACAGCTATGGACACCATTATTATATTATAGAATAGGCATAAAAAATTATTACTTTAAATAAAACCAATATCTGCAAATGCGGTCAATGCTTAATGACCAACTTTTTCTCGATACACCAAATTGAATAAATCTATCCGTATCCGGTTATAGGCATCGTTTTAGGCTTTTAATTGGCAAAAAATAGCACCAGGGAACCCTATCGGTTCTCTGAACTAAGAGTCACTACAACCACATGTTAAGCTATGTTGGTTACTCTAGAGTAGTCTTGTTCTTCTACAGACATCTTAATTTCTAATTTGATAACATACCTAGAGAAAGTCCGAGCATAGCTCTCTCCATCGCTCGCTGAGTGAATCTGTTTCTCAAGAGGCCTATAGTAAGCGACCTTGTCCCAACCTACAATACCAAATTTCCTTATCAATTCATTAGTCCATCCATTTTTTAACTTCGCTAGCTGCACCGCTGTTATGAGTGAGCGGTAGCGTTTAGGGTCGTAGCCCAAAGATTACAGTGATTAAAAACCGTATGAATAGAATTAAGAAAGTTGTTAAGCCGGGCGTAAGTCATTTCACCGCGCGAACAATAAAAACATTACTACAGACTACTGTGCGTATACAAAGAAAAATAAACACCTGTGGTTTAATAAAAGATTCGCTTCTCGCGACACCTTATAAAGTGAACCTTTTAAACATTTCAAAGTTTGATTTTAGCTTGGAAACTTTTTATTACTTTAAAAATAATAATAAAAGTCTTTATTATTCACTTAAACTTTAAAGAAATTAGCATGAATGCACTAGTAGCCTGATACGTTCATACATACTTATTGTAGGTAGGTATGTTTTAGTTTTACTAAACTGTGTGAAAGTTTGTTACTCCTTCACGTCCCGACGATTTAACTGATTTTGCTGAAATTTTGAATAGAGATATAGACATAGACTTTTTGGTTCTATTTCATCCCGGAAAATAAAAGAGTTCCAGTGCGTATCAAAAAACTTATTCACGTTAACGAAGTCGCGAGCATCAGAAAGTATACGAGTATAAATTAGTGTGTCTTTGGGAAATTTGGCACGTTGCCTAGGTCATGGAGAAGGACGACGTGCCAGATAATAGCTTTCATGCTAAATTCGACAAATACCTACGCCTTGTCTTTATTATGAGTTTCATTTGAAAACTGAAGAAAATATGTAACATTGGCTGTTAATAATTATATTAAGTACAGTATTGAAATAATTTTTAGCGATGAAAGGTGCCAACTTTACTGCTTTCACGGATATTATCTTGAGTGATTTTTCAACATTACCCTGCATAAAAGTTCATGTATACGTAATATTATAAATGCCAAAGTTTGGATGGATGGATGGATGTTTGTAACTCAATCACGCTAGAACGGCTGAACGGACCTGGGAAGAAATTTGGCACAGAGATAGATCAGACTCTGGAATAACAATAGACTACTTTTTATCCTGGAAAATTCAAGGGTTTCCGCGGGAACCACAAAACTTCAATCCACGTAGACGAAGTGGCGGGCATCAGCTAGTATTATATAAATTCGTATCCATTTTTTTTCATACTCAAATGATTTTTATTCGAATTAAATCGAAACTTTTTCAAGTGCTTTTGAGTCATCATGTGTTTCTACTTTCTACGACTAGTTCGGAATGTTCATTCTACAAAGAAAAAACCATAAAAACTGGGCTGGATAGTGGGAACTGGAATAGATAGTCATACTTCGTATGATTAAGTGCTACCACTATCTATCATTAAGAACTCAAAGGAAATTAGTTCTAAGTACTTACTTTTTGAGAGACGCCTATAGAATAAATAGAAAACTTTAAAGGACATGACCAGTAATTGCCCTCCGATTCGGGACAATGCACAGGATTTCCGTTTTTACAGTAAGGTTTAAAAATTCAAAACGAAATTATTATGGATTTATTATTCCAAATAAGGTCAGGGTTCAAATGACAAAAAAAACAGTACGTTTATTGTTTAAATCTTGAGCGTCCGCTTTCCTCTTTAAGCACTACTCCATTTTGACGTTCCATTATATCCATGCCTAATAATAATCTTGTAACCCTACATGAATACCATTTAAGTACCTTAGTCATTATATTATGAATGATTTATTTTTGATCAATTAAATAGTAATGAAAAGGAAATGTATGTTTTGTTTATAATTATTTTTATTTTTTGACAAGTCTCAAACTAATAGATCAAACAAAGCATTTTGAAATACTGCGTTTAAAGGAACGCCCTTTCACATTGCATATGCTGCCATCTGTGGTCGAATAGTTGAACTTCTTAACCAAAAGTAGCAATACTTAAAAATATTTTCTAGACTCACCACAATAACTAGCGCCATCTAGTGTGGGAAAGCAGTTTTTGGTGAAACTTTTTTTATTTATTTTCTCAGTTTTCAGAGCCTTCAGACTCCTGAAACTTTTTTATTTGAAAACTATAAAATATAACAATTACAATAATAAAGAAATAATACTTGAAAATATTTTTTTAGACTCGCTCAACACAATAAATAGCGCCATCTAGTGTGGGAAAGCAATCTTGGTGAAACTTTTTTTGTTCATTTTCGCAGTTTTCCGAGCCTTCAGACTCCTGAAACTTTTTTATCTGAAAACAGTGAAATATTACAATTACAATAATAAAGAAATCATTGCTGAACATTGATTTTTGACACCTAGGCAAGCTGCCATAGTTCCACCGGTCAAGTCCTTTGTTCATAATTGTTCATGTTCGTAATTTTGCTTTTATAATGGCCGGCTCGGGGTTTGACCTACGGAGGGATTAAAAATCGTTGAGCAAGAGGGCTGTTATTATTGTATTAAGGCATCATAATTTCAATGGTCATGTCGTCAAAGAACCACCTGTGCGTAATTAAACTGTGGCGAGCAGAGGATCCAGGAAATGCCACAAGAACAAAAAGCATCGAACAGGAAGTGCCGTGGACGGACAGGTGCGGCCTGTCCGTCCGTCTGTCCGGACTCCGAAACCTGAGACCTTCCCAGTAATCAGTACATCAAAGATTTTACTGCCACCGGGTTTTGTGCGAACTGCGAATGTCTTGTTGTTTTTTATACGACTGCCTGAAAAAAGGAGTATGTTGTCTTCAGGGTTCATTTATGTATGTATCTATATGAGTTTGTATATTCCACTATAACTTCTATACGCCTGAACCGATTTTGGTAAATGAGGTATCGTTAGAATCCCTAGTTTATTCCGGGTGACATAGGCTAGTAAAATTAAAAAAAATTGATGGGGTGACCATGGTCCCGCATTAAACACTAAAGTTGTTTTTTTTTCGAAAATAAGATTAACTGTATAATTACCATCTAGAAAATGATGAGTAGATTCCAAAAATATATAACACTATAGTTCAATATCCAGTGATTCACAAAAGAAATATCATTTAATAAAAATGTGAATAAGATTCTATATAACTAGATAATATTTTTTTTGGCAGGGCAGTAGTGTTTTTTAAATTTGTTAATTATAACTTGTATATGGATAGCAAGCAAACGAGCAGCAACTTAACTCTGATTGGTTAACAGATAGCGGTCTTCCAGTCACACACAGCAGGCAAAGCAATAGGTATACCTAAATTAGATAAATATTATGTCAAATTACTCACGTCAGGAACAGATGGACACATACATATTGCTTTTATAATAATACTATATGATGCGCGCGACTTAATCCGCGTGGAATTAATTTTTTCAATTCCCACGGGAACTCCTTAATTTTCAGGGATAAAAAGTAGCCTATGTCCTTCCCAATCTATCACCAGTACCAAATGTCATCTAAATCCGTGAAAACGTAGCAGACAGACGGACACAGACATACTTTCGCATTCATAATATTAGTATGGATGGGTCCTATTTCTTATGTAAGTACCTAAATGCTTGTAAATAATGTCACCAAGTTTTCAGAGACAAACTTTTAGCAACATCGAAAAAAAAGCAGCTATAAAAATATTTTTCGGTCCATCCGAAATGGGTGAAATTTTATTTTCGCGCTTTCTGAAACACTTTACTCTCACTTAAACATAAAATGTCTGTACCCAGAGAGGTGTCATATACGAACTAGAGGTGGCGATATCCTGCAAAACAGCCCAAATAATCAGGAGAATCTTTTTTGTCGTTCAAAAAATTGGCACTACACCATATTGCTACAATTGCGATGGATTTATTGGCAGATTTAGCGGTATTTTTTGTGCGACTGTGTTTTTCAATTCAATCAGAAACGTTTACGATCGTCATGTAACTCATTAGCTGTCAAACTACGGTGCAAGTCGTGAGTTTTACTCGTCAATAATAAAATAGCAATCTTTATAATCTTACTGTTATGAAGAGTAATAGAGTTAAATATAAGTATTATGTCTATTAGTTTTTAACGAGTGCTGAAAAACACAAAGGTGCGACAAAGGTTTTTTGTGTCTTTCAGTCCTTGAATAAATATCATAATAAGTGGTTTCTAATGGCGGCTTTTGGAAAGTTTTTTCTACAGCGTTTGTAGAGATCGATGCTTGATGATGCATGACATTTATGTCTCTATGGTCTTTAACTCAATGCCTGTAGCTATAAAAACATAAGAGTTGCACATAAACATTTGTTTTGAATGTGTTTCGATTCTTCATTACTGCATAAAAATGGAAAACGAACTATAAAAAATAATAACGACTTTTTAAATAGGAGCGTTTCGATCGTACTTTGTCGTAAGGAAATAAAATTTCAATAAGAAAAATGCTATTGCAAACAATTTGTAAAATGGGTCGAAGTGAATTTGCTTATTACAATGTTGCAAAGAGATAAATGTAACTACTAGCAGTTACCGGATTCAAGTTTCAATCGCGTACAATTTATGTATTTATTGGAATGTTTATAATTATTTCTGTCGCCAAAATGCAAGCTGCAACATTTCATGTCATCATCATCATCATCATCATTTCAACTCTAGTACTGAACACCAGTATCTCTCAGGATGAGAAATGTTTGAAAATAATTCGCCACGCTGGTCAAGTGTGAACTGGTAGACTTCACAAATATTCAAGAACTTTATGCAGAGCTCTCAGGCAAGCAGGTTTTATCGCGATGTTTTGCTTTACCTAGCTAGAGGTATTTATGTTATTGTGTAAAACTAACTTAACTCAAAATTTAGAAGTGCAAAGTGTTTGTATCTTTTGTGTAAATTTTGTATAACTTTTGGTCGGAGTTCTATAGAGATAAAAATGTATTTTGTATATAAATAATTAGGTGTTAGTCAGTAAAATCCTTTTAGTATGAGATAATGTAAATGTGGAATCCAAGTGTTGATTGGGGGTAGCGGGTATGGCGACAAAAACAGTATAATCCAAACAATGCCTGCAGGTGCGAAACACGTATATCCATCACGATAATTGTACACATACTGTGCCTCAGGATCGATTTATTTCGAATATGGAACAAAAAGCCGGCCAATCAGGAACAGATGTTACGGGCTCGTGCGCCAGCGCATGCCTAACGGATTGTTTTTTATAAACGTTCCCATTTTGAAATTATACGTCCAATACTGCTTTTCAATTGCTCGATCTAGATTTTTTGCTTTCGAACATACATTGGTTAGGGAAGTCACTCTGATAGGGATTATTTGCCTGAATTCGTGATGGCTGTATCCTGAGGTGTTTTGACAGATTTTAAATTGCCTTTAAAACATACCATCTCTTTATCAGCCAGTGGGTATCCACTGTTGAGCACAGGCCTTCCCAGGTGAGCGCCACCACACCCTAACCTCAGCCTTCCTCAACCAGCTGGTGTGTTGGTTCTTGCGCCGATTTCTTCATTTTGGATCATAGCCTTCAGAGAAATGCCTTATAAAGTGAGCTCTCTGCAAGCTCGGTGAAGAAAATCGTAGTTCGAAGAATTCCATAATTCTTTATTCTTTTTAGTACCTACTTAACCCCTAAATATGCTATAATTAGCTATGTAGGGATAGTATTTCTGACAGAATTTTCCTAAATTTCTAGGAGTTATTCAGAGTGATCGACAATTTTTTATCATTTTTACAACAAAAAAATTCTTTAGGATCTGGTAACCTTGGTTTTTTTACGACTCTTCCTTGGAATTATTGCACAGTGCACTCCTGTTCCCGATAGGTGCGTAGCGGAACAATATATAAAACCGATCCTACGATGCTTAAAGTCTTTATGTTGCCATTTAATTAAAATTGAATGAAAAATATTTTATTCAAGCCTGCTTTTTATTGAGTTGGATAAATATTGAAGGAAGTCGTGAAGATGATTCCATTCTTAATTGTGGAAAAAAATAAACTGTAATGTAACTGTACTTACAAGTCCTCAATCAATCAATAGACGTCCGCTGCTGTCAATAATGGTAAAGCCCCACTTGAGATGCACGGAGCGGCGCGGTACGTAGCAGCAAATATTACTTGTATGAGTTTGAACGGGCCCGCCTCGCGCATTGCATCCCCGTGCCGGTGGGCCCAGCTCCATACAAACTCATTTATTATACGACTGCCTGAAAAAAGGAGCATATTGTTTTCAGGGTTCGTTAGAATCCCTAGCTTATTCCGGGTGACATAGGCTAGAATTATTAAAAAAAAATTGATGGGGTGACCATGGCCCCGCATTAAAGACTAAATTTGAAAAAAAAAACGAAAATAAGATTAAATATGTAATCATCATCTAGAAAATGATGAGTAGATTCCAAAAATATATAACACTATAGTTCAGTGATTCACAAAAAAATATCATTAAATAAAAATGTGAATAAGATTCTTAGATTTTTAACTTTTTAGTTCGTTTTTTGGCAGAGCAGTCGTGTTTTTTAATTTTTTAAATTATGACTTGTAGAACTCTTGCCGCTACAGGCTGCGCCATGCCTACCCAAGATGAAAACCAAAATAATTACACATTTGTGTAAAATAGCTCTTGATATATATTCTTTTTCATATTATTCCTATGTACTAATAAATCTTTACCACTGTTAAAAATATAAAGTAAAGTTTTGATACTAATAGTGTACCGAACAGTTATTAGCTAACAAAGCCATGAGATTTATTTTTGCACAAGTGCGGTAATATTATGATCTCTGATCTTTGACCTTTGATGATATTTGTTGAGGTATTTAATAATTTACAAAAACTATTGACATTCTAAAAACCCCACGCTGAAATATTTTCAAGGATTTAATTTCGCGCGTTAATTACTAAATAGTTATTTTTATAGAAAATAATATTATATTTCCTTTTTCATATTTTACTGTTTAGGTATATAAAATGACCTCCATGTTCCATTTTCGCCAATGCCAAATGAGTTCTGTAATTTATGTTCTATATATATAAATCATTAAGATTATGGTCACACTCCAATCGAAGACGTTTCACTTGGAACACGAACTCGAATCACGTTCCTTTTTCGCTCCAAAATGCCAAATGAGAGATAAAATCGCGACTTCCTTCAATAAAATATTTTAATGGGAAGTAAATTTTATAACGCATTCGCTCTTAGACCGGCCATACACGCACTGCTCGATTAGTTAGCCAGTCATATACACGGATTGCTCTTGCAGTCATAGTCTTGAAGCTGTTGACTATGAACCAACAAGCCATTGATCTGCCAACCGACCGAAGGAGTCGCAACTGCTCGAGCGGTTCCATGTATGTGTGTACGTAGAAGACTGTATGTAGTTCACTATGCAGTCGCAGCTTGAAGCAGTCCATTCTGACTGCTTCAAGCTGTCCGTATATGGCCGGCCTTATTTGCACGCTCTTTCATGGAAGAGATTGTATCGCGAAGATTCGACTGTATCGGTACGTAAGAAGAACGCCAAGTCAGGTTTTAACACATTTCGAGACGTAAAAAATATTTTATTTTATTATTTCCAGATATTTTATGTGATTAATTTCTTATGACTGCAGGATGGTATCAGATTGTGAATGTTCTACTTTCATTACTGTTCTTTGATTTGAATGTTTCGAAGAGTTTATTTTTACACGACTGCAAATAAAACTGTTACTGTTAGGTATGTTTTCAGGGTTCATGTATGTACGTGAGTTTCTTTATTCCACCATAACTTCTAAATGTCTGTACCAAATGTCATAAAAATCGGTTGAACAGATGGGCCGTGAAAGCGTAGCAGACGGACAGACAGACACACTTTCGCATTTATAAAAATAGTATGGATTCAATATGGCAGGGTAGTCATGTTTTTTCGAAGTCGAAGAACAACTCTCCCTAATTGCAATGGACACAATTTATGTCGTACCTACTAAATAACACGTGTATTAATTAGTGATAAATATGGCAATAATGCGTCTATTGCACGAAAAGGAATGTTTGTGTTGACCCAAAAACGTGTAAGTCTCGGGAGGACTTACCTAATTTAGAGTGAGACATGCGCTACATCGTAATTAGGTACCTAATATATTATTTCTCTTTTCTCATTCTGCGATCAGTCCTTCGACTGTAAACAGACTTGTGCTGATTATATTTTGAAATTAAGGCTTTGCGCTCCATCAATATGACATCCTTGAATAATAGTTTAACTTGAATACTAAATGATCTATTAATTATGTTGGCCAGTCTTGTCTTTTTAAGGCGGATCTTTTGCATCAGTCATTAAAGGACTGCATCAATGCCAAAACATGGTTTTGGCTTCGCGTATCCTTGAGACTGTTCGCGTATCCGTAAAGGATCGTTGAGGACAAAAAAACGTTTTGACATTGATGCAGTAACTATCGATAAAAATAATTGCTGAAAATTGGTGTCACGTAAGACCTTTGAAGTAAGATGTCGTTACATGGCAAACGTTACGTCAAACTAGGCTTTCATTGATACATGGCAAGAGGTGTTTTTGGCGGTGACATAAGGTATCTGATAATCGTTTTACTACTCGTAATAACTAAAATAAATATAATATTATAAGGATTTAAATAGCTCGAATACATAGTTAGTTAAGTAAGTAAAAATAGAAAATACTATTATTTCAAGCAAGTAGGTATGGTAGATTGGAATGGTTTCAAAATACATATTATTTAATTTAAGACATTCTGTTGAAAATTTAGCTACACCATGGCTATACCT
The DNA here is from genome assembly GCA_964035005.1 of Erebia palarica. NCBI lineage: Eukaryota > Metazoa > Arthropoda > Insecta > Lepidoptera > Nymphalidae > Erebia > Erebia palarica. The sequence goes on from OZ035983.1 coordinate 43,057,089, forward strand.
ATGTTTACCTAGTAACCTAGTAAAATATTCTCATCGGCAGTATTACCAACTCACGCTACTAAATAATGAAATAATTGTACGACAAAAATTATCATTGCTTTTCAAGTAATAATATGACATTTAATAATAACTTTAAAAAAAAATTGTTGCTTTATTTACTGCGCACATCCATAGACAATTTCAGTATCTCGAGATATTTCTAGCTTATGGTACCTTTGATTGCATCGTAAAAAGAAGGAAGACTGCGATGTCGATTTAAATTGCTAGAATACCACATTATTATCATAGATATTCAAAGTAGGTCTGCACCACCAAAATGTCGATATTCAGCGTTCATGACTAGTAATCTGTGGTTTGCGACCCATTGCTACATTCCTGAAAAAGCTTACGCGAAGCCAGCTATAAGGACTAAAACAAATACGATCCATAAGGATATTTTTGGATGTGATATTGTGACAATTCTTAGCCGGTAGGGCTGCAGGCTAGGCTGTTTCTGTGACGCTCAAGCCTTTGTTTGTAGGCTTCAAGTGACCTGTCTATTTCTTCTATATCTGTGGGAATTTCTTTGTATTTATTTTTGAACATTGCATTAAACCTTCATGTTCTATTAACTAATATTATGAAGGGTTTAATAATAAAACATTAATTAATTGGAAAAAGTTGAACAATGAACTATGTGGCCGAATTATAGTGTGTTTTTTCTTAATTAGAAATAGAGAAACCAGTAAACATAATTAAAATTATTAAAAAAACTCGACTGCCCTGCCATTTTGATTTTATTCATTTCAAAAATTTATAGCCATTTTCGAATGGGATGACATCCCACAAATCTATTAATCTATTCAGGCATTTAGAAGTTATGATGGAATAAATAGTCCTTCTCTAGTATAAATAGTAGGTAGTTCTTAAATAGTTAGTAGGACGACCTTCACCGATCTGTTTACCAGATGAAACCTACTTTTTATTTTTATTTTATAATAGAGAAATAAGCCTAAAAATGCCACCGTACCTAACACTTGCCTGTCTACAGATCTGCCTAACAGATCGGTGAAGTTAGCTATGGTAGTCCATATGGTAACTTACCAAATTACCATGGCCTAGGTAACCTCACGGTTCGGAAGTCGGAACCGCTTGAGTAATATTTCAAAATAAAGGTAATTTTATAACAAACGCGATGGTATAGCATTGAATACAAATAAACTTGGTAAAAAAATAATATCCTGGACTTTTGATAGGCAACCTATTTTAGGCGTATTTATCTATTTATATATTAAATAAAAATAAAAATTTAGTTTCATCTGGTAAACAGAGGTGCGATTATGTAAGAATTGCCGATGCAATCGTTAAAGTTCGGCGTCAAAGTAAAATAAACCATAACATTAGATTAGAGCTCAATTTCGTGTATCCATTCTCATCCTTTTATGTTATCGTACATACCTAAACGTATGAGAATGGATACACGAAATTGAGCTCTAATTAAATGCTGTTATGATTTATGTACAGGTACATCAAGTATCAACCCTGAAAATATTACAGGGAGCAGGCAGTCGTGTTTGTTATAATTTTTTGTGTTTATAGGGTGGCTTTGAAAGACAGAATAAAAAAGCATTTTCAAGTGAGTATGCAAATTGTTACTTTGAATACAAGATCAAGTTACAAAACATACCTATCTAAAATTAAATTAAGACTCAGAAAAATGCGTTTATGTTTTTAACTCCTGTGTTATTTTTTTGTAGGCGTTTTGTTTCGTTTCATGTGTTAATTAACTCGTTATTCGACTATTTTATTTGAATTGCGGTTCGATTTGAAACGGCTATCAGCTCGTTAGCGAATAAAAAATTAAAAAATAAAATTGGCTATTAAAACAGAAAAGTTGTTAAAATAATTTATAAGAAAAGCAGAGTCCGATGGATTCTAACAATGTTTTTGGGATAAAAAGTAGCCTGTGTGTTATCCCAGACTATAATCTATCTCTGTGCTGAATTTCATTCAGATCAGTTCAGCCGTTCTGGCGTATAGATAAAATACCGAATCTTTGAGCAAAGGATAACAGAATTACACACCACACCACAATTACACTTGTGAGAGTTTACGTGTAATGGTTTAACGATAAACTTGTAAGTAAAGCGTGCCCATTTGCAATATCTCTCTTTTAACCCTGGTGATAAGACGCCATTACGGGTCCGCCATATTTTATACACGGGTTTAAGTACCAGATAAAAGGTACTTCAGTATTGTATTTAACGTATCAAGATCTGAAGGGCTAAGATTATTGTTGACTAGCTGATGCCAACGACCTCGTCCGCGTGGTCTAAGTTTTTATGATACTTGCGGGAACTCCTTAATTTTCCCGGATAAAAACTATGTCACTTTCCAGGCTCTCAACTATACCCATGCAAAAAATCACGTCGATCCGTTGCTCCGTTGCGGCGTGATTGAAAGACAAACCATCAAACAAACATACTTTCGCATATATATGATATTAGTACAATCGTATGGTTAGCCTAGTTGATACTATTAGTATGATGATAAGCTCATTTATGCAACTATGTATGTTCAGTGGTTATCTATACTAATTTTATAAATGCGAAAGTTTGGATGGATGATGTATGGATGGATGTTTTTTACTCAATCACGTCCGAACGGCTGAACGGATTTGAATAAAATTTGGCACAGAGATAGATTATAGTCTGGAATAACACATAGGCTACTTTTTATCCCAGAAAATTAAGGAGTTCCCGTGGGAACCAAAAAACCTCAATCCACGCAGACGTAGTCGCGGGCATCAGCTACTAAATGGATAAGATTTTTAGTTTAGTTTTGACATGGTGTACGTAAAACTCTCACTCTCTTACGTAAAACTTACTAGACGATATTGGATAGAAGCTGGCGTTACTTTGCGGAAGTCCATGATAATGAAGGAACTAGAAATAAACTAAATAAATAATCGGCAAAACTATGTGGTACAGTGTGTATCCACTTATAGCCCGCGATTTTCACTACACTACAGAAATCCTCCAAACCACTCAACGTATAGTACGCGCGCGAGTTGAATGCAGAGCTTTTGTATTTACTCCGATACCGGAGCATCTTCAGGTGATGTTGATTCGACAATGCACGATTGTAAAGAATCTTTAAATTTCAAATTTCCAAATTCCAGCCATATCCGTCAAGCAGTTTTTGCGTGAAAGAGTAACAAACATACACACGCACAGACTTTTGCCTTCATAATACTAGTGTGATACTTAGAGCGTCTAATGTGTGAGCATTAAAAGTTGATCAGCTCTCGTGCTGGACAACTATTTATAAGTTTCGCAGAACAATTGTTGAGTCAGGGGACCGGAATAACGCCTAACATTGTACAGTGCCGGTTACTTGGAAAATTAATGGCAACTTGTTAATAAAAATTATGTTAAAGAAAACTGACTGTCCTCCTCCTCCATGCATCGTCATCCTCATTGCTGAGGGTCGTGATCCTTGCCACGGAGTAAAGATACTTACGATGTGACGCCATCTTGGTCTGTCCGTGATATGGTGCAGAGCAACGTGGACAGGTGTGCCGAGTGTGGTGCTTATTTGGTCGGCTGAACGCAAAGGGCTACGTCCTCTTGGCCTAATTCCTTCCACTTTGCCCGTTATCAGCAGTTTCTCCAGGTTGTCAAGGTTTCTGCGGGCAATGTGTCCGAAGTACTCGAAGGTTCTCCGTAGGCATGTGGTAGATAGCCCGGTGTTAATCTTCAGTTGCTTTAGGATGGAGGCGTTGATACTGAAAGCCATCTAAGGTATCCTAAGTATTTTCCTCCAGCACCACATCTCAAAGGTATCTATGCATTTGGGGACTGCAGATCGGTGAGCCCATGTCTCAGAGCCGCATAAAAAGATAGAAAAAACCAGGGATTTCACTAGTCTCTGCTTTGTGCGTAGCGATATGAACTGACTATAGTAAGACTTAAAACCTAAGCCTACCCAATTTACCAAGTTTTGATAAAAAGGTCCAAAAATTTCGTATAGCATACCTATTTATTAGGTAAATCTTACATTAGACTCGCTAAAACTCGAATTACAATTATGACAAGTCATAATTAACAAAATTAAAAAACACGACTGCCCTGCAAAAAAAATCTAGTTAAATAGAATCCTATTCACATTAAATGATTATTTTTTGTGAATCACTGGATATTGAACTTTAGTGTTATATATTTTTGGAATCTACCTTTTATTACTCTCGCAAAAAATTACGTCGATCCGTTGCTCTATTGCGGCGTGATTGAAGCACAAACCAATAAAGAAACTCACTTTCGCATTTATACTATTAGTATAATAAGTTTGTACTATAACTTATTGTATTTTTAATTAAGACATTTTTCAAAACAAAGCAGTCGCCATATAACCAGACCATCGGAGGTGATAGAATAAGATCTTAGAAGCTCGCAGCAGCAGCAGCACGAAGCAAGGGTTTAAGCACGGACCAGGGAATCTGTTTATTATTGTGGGTTTATTAAGACAATACTAAGCGTGTAACTGCCTCGTTGGTCTAGTGGTTAGCATGTTTTCCTGTGGTCGACGAGATCACGGGTTCGAGTCCCGGGTTGGGCCATAATTAAGTGTTTGATTTTTCTGACTAGAAATTCTCAATACTAGCCCGGAGTTAGGAAGTCGGCGGTGTTTCGCCGTGTACGCACGGCCGTGTAGCCACGGGGTACATCCCCGAGCCTCGGAGAGCACGTTAAGCCATCGGTCCCGGTTATGTCACTAGCATGATAATAGTCGTTAAAGTCCGCCAACCCGCATTGGAGCAGCGTGGTGGGTCTAAGCTCTAATCCCCTCTCTCCTATGAGAGCAATGAGCTGTAGTGGCAAGCGTGTAACATGCAGGTTTTGTGCGGATTTCCTCACGATTTGTACCTTCACCGTTAAAGCCAGTGATATGTGAACGCTCAAAACGCACATGTGCACGGGAATCGAACCCCGGACCCAGAATTCCTAATGATTTTTTTATGACCTTTTCATATAGATCAAAAAATTCTTCAGACTCGTCATTAAAAATTATGTCTCTTTATTACCTAATCAGTAGGTATGACTCGGTACAAGTATTGTGTCAAATCATATTTGAACGTTGTACTCGTACGCATAAACTGTTTTGATTCCGTGTTCGGTCTGTGAAACGCTTATTGGAAAGTGTTTGGTTTGGAACGGAATCAGTTCCACACACAGACGCGACGTGTAAACAGAAGTGCATTTGCGTTTGCTGCAATTGAGGCGAACGGGCAACTGGCGAGGCGAATTTACATTTCACACACGCTCGAAATACTAAGTACTTATTGAAACTCTTTTTATTAAATTAAAATGACTGGAATCGAAAAGAAAGATTTGTATCGAAATATTTCCTTACAATGAGTACTTTCGAATCTTCATGTGTAATCTGGATTTCCAATGCAGTTTATTGACCTGCAGCCCTATTCTATAACTCAGCGGCTATCAAAAATGAAAGCCACTGTTTGTTTAATCTTTGGCTATTGACAAGCGCTGCGTTGTAATTTACAGGGCATGTACTCACGTCACGTGTAGGTCAGGGATTTTTCTAAGGTTCCCGTTGTGAACATATAAGTCTTACTTTAAGTTTCTGTACAATACAAAATTAAAACTGTTTTTATTTGCGCTGCAAAACATAATCTATTTATGAATAAAATTAAGTGGATTAATTTAATTAAATAGACATTTAAGGTTAAACAGTCAGATTTATAACGAATTCTACTCAAAAAATTACCTTATAATTAAATTTTACGCGATTAGATATAATTTTATTTTAATATTGTAAAATTGTTGAACGAAAAAAGCTTTTAATCATTAATCAGTTCATTTTAAGGTTAGGTAATCTCATTTTTTATAATATCTTTTATTTACTTGTAGCTTAAAAAAAAATTGACAGTCATAGGGACTGCCGATAGAATTGAAAACGAATATTTAAATATTATTTTTCCAATAAAAAGAAATCAAATATATACCTTATAACTAAGGCAGTAAAGTTTAATTACGAATGTACTATATTATTATACTTATGATCTTTTGTCTTAAGAAGAACGGTGTCGGTCTCGCGTATTCACATTTTTACCCCCTACCAAAAAGTGCTCAACGCGCCTCAAGAAGTTTTCACTTCAACTAGAACAATAGAACGAAACTAAGGTTCTATTGTATCTGCTGTTTTGAAGAAAGTGGCAGCCCTAAATGTCAGGTCACCGTGCCGGGTGTCTTAATAGAAATATCGTGCTTTCTTGTTCCGCAATTTTGAATGTGGGAACTTAGATTTGCATTGAATGGTACATCTGTTTTTGATTATAATTATTGATTGTAACGTGATTTGTTTTAATCATACTAATATTATAAATGCGAAAGTGTGTTCGTTTGTTGGTTTGTTGTTCAATCAAGCTGCAACGGAGCAACGGATCGACATTATTTTTGGCATTAGTTGAGGACCTGGATAGTGACATTTTGTATCCCGGAAAATTAAGGGGTTCCCGCCGGGATAAAAAACTAGTACCAAAGTATTTTGAAGGAGAAGAAGAATTGTAAAAATGAAGCAACTCTAAGAATATCGGTACCCAGGTGGGTTGCTGCCATAAGTGTTGAGCTTTTTTTAAATCGAAGCTATAAATCCTAAGCAACTGAATATTACATGTGTTAGAGAACAATCCAGAAGTAGGTATCAATAAAACACTTTTAATATATTTGTACTCCAGCCACGAGAGATTTACTGTAATTAGTTAATTTATAAAACTCAGTTAAGCAATACTACAGTATCAACTCATTTAAACAGGCTGCAGTTGCTACCGCAGGCTCGTAAACAAGGTAACGATCTAAACACCGAAGGTATTCAATAATCGTTTGAGTCTCGGTGGAGACTGCCTACCGATGGTAAAACATTCGTATTTATACAAGTTATTCCAATATGGCGTCGGGAACGAACTGACGAGTGAAATACATCGAATGAGTCAAATATCAGTACAATCGGACCTTCATCAATAAATAAATTAATAATCTTTTAACTTTTGTAACAATTCATTTCAACTTTAAACGCAAAGCTGACACATGTTTCACGTGCCTCTCCATTAATGAAGTTCTCGATTTGTTATTTCAGTGGCTATTCCATTGAAGGTTTGCTTTGACATAAAAATATTATTTGCATAGCGAAACTGCAACGGATAAGTAATATACGTCAGTGGCTTTCATATTTTGATAGCCACTGAGTTAGAGAATACGGGCGTTGCAGTCTGTTTCCAATCATTTCCTTGTCCATAGTAATTTTCTTAGGCATACTCATCTGCAGTGTTTATTCCAGTCGTCTACCATAATAATTATTATTATTTGTTATTTATTTATGTAATTAGGACGGACAACCCAATTACACTAATTAATTAAAAATGACACAGCACAACTTACAATTAATAAGTTTAACAATAACAACAATAATTAATTAAAATAATACAAATTTTGTCAAAAAAAATACTTAACACAATTTAAAATTAATAACTGTAATACATAATTAAAAATAATAAGTTTCGTAGCGAGGAATATTTCTTTACGTTTCTCTTTTTCCTACAATTTTACCCACCATGTTCGTCTATAGGCGATACTTATATTATAGCTTCGTATATACCTACGGGATCGCACCACACTAACCCGATGTTCTAGTAGGTAAGCAGATTCCTTGTTCTGTGGCTGTTCTTCAATGCTATAGCTATCAACCTGTTTCAGAAATCGATTAAAAAGGCATTATCTTTGTAAGTTGAGTAAAGAAATGTCGATTTATATCAACCTGCAACATCCTCGATTTTGAAATCAGTTACAAAAATACTATCTCTTAATTCGAATGTTGCCATAAACAAAATAAAGGAGCCCATTTCACTGTCACTGTAACTGTTGCATAAACAAACAATACAAAATCTTGACAGCTGAATAGTGCTCTTATCTTCGATCTGCAGTCGGGGCAAGCGGTGAATAAAACAAATAAAATAAAAGCCTCTAATTCTCACGGTGCCACTACTACGGTGATCGGACGTGACAGCAACGTGACAAGAGTGTTTCCACTCCGTGACATGAACGTGACACGAGTGTGAATGTACTGTGTGAGTACTCGGTTTCACCTCGTCCTTCAGTCCTTACTCGGCCGTCAATTGCCTTATTTCCGGCTTGGACAGTAATGTGTCTACTACCAAACTAATTTTGTGATGTAACGTACTTTGGTAGTAGATACCAGTAATGTATCTAATACCAAATTAATCTCCAAAAATAAGAATAAACTCTCAAGAGTTCTTCTTACTTCGAAGGTTATTTTTAATATATTTCTATGAAATTGTTACCCAGTTGTAGTCTAGTAGCCGTTCTATCAGCTAGTCAGAATATTAGTGATCTCATCTTCGAGCCAGAGTCTGGGTGAGCGCTGAATTTTTTTTTAAATTCATTATATGCTTACGCTTGACCACAATCACACCAGATGGGAAGTGATGATGCGGCCTAAGATGGACCGCGCTTGCCTAAAAGATGCCTATTAACTCTTGATTTATAGATACCCGGATTGTAATTGGTGGGAAACACAATTTTTGGTAGAGTGTTCCAAGTGAGACCCTAGCCATGCGAATAAGCAATGAAGACGCAAAGCGCTTCGTGCGTGTGGGTGGAACGTTGACGACATAGGGGTGGAAACTCGTACGAAGTCTTGCGGTAAGATGATAGAAGGGTAAAGGAGGTACAAGATCGAACAGCTCCTGAGCCCACTCACCGAAATATATCCTATAGAATACCGATAGGCCTTACCTTACGTTTGAAGTTTCGCCAGAGAAGGTGAATCTTCGCCAATTCGCCTTCGCCTTTGACGACCTCCGTGGCGCAGTGTTGAGCGCTGTTGCTTTAAACGTGCGGATGTCCCGGGTTCGATCCCCGGCAGGGGTTGAAAATTTATAATTTCTGAATTTTCCCTGGTCTGGCCTGGTGGGATGCTTTGGCCGTGGATAGATACCACTATACCGGTAAAAGACGTGCCGCCAAGCGATTTAGCGTTCCGGTACGATGCCGTGTAGAAACCGAATAGGGGTATGGCTTTAATATAACTGCCATGCCTCTAACAGGTTAGCCCGCTACCATCTTAAACTGCATCTTCAATTATCATCAGGTGAGATCACCGTCAAGGGCTTACTTGTAGTGGATAAAAAAAACAATGACTGTCTACGGCGTCAAGAGCCGCTAGCTGATACTTAGCAGAGCCATCATAAAGGTGACTCCATGCACAACCGAACTTGGGCTTGGTATAGGGTAACCAGTTGGCGTGGCGTGAAGTACTCCTTAAACTTGTTAAGTATACCGAGTTTTTATAAATAATAATAATAAATAACAACAACGAGAATAAAACAAACAAATGAAACAGTGACAACAACATGGGCGTGACTAGAGTGTGAATGTTCCAAAGTCCAAACATTCCTTCAAATAAACTCCTAAAATGGGTTCATGTTAAAAATGCGTTTCCATTGTTTGGTGATTAGGTACTCATTAAAAAAATTACGAATTAAGTGTTGTTACTTTTGGAGGTTCCTGAAAAACATATTTCTCTGTCCCTCTCCATCTTTACTAACGGAAGAGATAGAGAGAGATTAACGCTATTTGTCACTAAGATATTTTATGCATGGGAATTTTCCAGGCCAGGTCCTCTCGTTTCATCGACCCAAAACGAACTATAATCTAAAATAAGTTAAAAAAAAGTCAATATTGTCTCGCAACAGTTACTTCACACACAATTGATAAGTCACCCAAACAAAGCATGCCCATACAAAGATTAAGATGAGTTGATTCCTCGTTACCAGGCTATATATAGCGGTAATTACATAATAAACGTGCATAGTAAGATATCAACCGACGCGGCTCTTACAACTCAATAAAAATAACACAAACGCACACCGCGCGCAAAGTGCAGTGAACTGCGTATATGTTGCGAGCAATTACGTATGTAAATTGATGTGACCACTTTTTATCTGGAACAACAATTTTTTATCCACTTCCTTGAAATAGATCCTCGTCTACATACTACTTTTTATTAGGGTTCCGTACCTCAAAAGGAAAAAACGGAATCCTTAAAGGATCACTTTGTTGTCCGTCCGTCTGTCTGTCAAGACCCTTTTGCTCAGGAACGCATGGTGGTATCACGCTGAAATTCATATCAAATACTCAGGTCTACTGTCCCTTGGAGGTGTGAGAAAATCAAACTTCTAAGCCAACGCAATCAAAAGACACAATTAAACAAGATAAAATTTACACTCGCAAGGGAATCAAAACTTACAGGTTACTTCCCGTGAACTCAGAATCTTGAAATTCGGTACGAAGCAACTCAGTTAAAGGGAAAATTGTGAAAAGCATAAAGTTTTAGTTACATCATATAATAAAAATATTTTAATAATTTTAAACTTACTAAAGGTTTGTACGGAACCCTCGGTGCGCGAGTCCTACTCGCAAATGGCCGGTTTTTATTTATTATTATAAACGCAAAAGTATCTCTGTCTGTCTGTTCGTAAAACTATTCATTCCGCAGTCGCGTAAAAATTCTATTGTCCTATGATCCAGAGCTCTCTGTTGACAGGCAGACTGTCAGACTGTGCGTCGACTGCAAAACTGCAGTTTTGTTGCAGTTATTAAGCGGTTGGCATAACTGCATCGAAACTCCAAACCGACTGCACCGTCCGATTGCAATCGGTGTGCAGTTCTAATGGAAATTAACTGACTACTGTTGCATTTATTAGTTAGTTCTGTTGCAGTTGAAATGCAGTTTTATTGCATTTCAAATGTCAAAAAGTTGTGCCAACTACAGAAAAACTGCTGGAAAACTGCATATGCTTAGACCTGATTACAAATATACCGTTTCAGCTCATAAATTTAAAGTCAATAAAGAAAATAAATAAAGACGTGAGTTGTCGTTACTCGTCATCAAATGGCAAACTCACGATATAAGCGAATGAGAAACATGCCCGCGTCGTCTAGGGAAACGATGTTTTCTTTCTAGTGTGTTTTCACTCTGACTTATAATTTTAACTGCCCAGCCAATGGGAAGTTGCATGGAAGCAACCGGCCTCGCATCCAGTGACCCACAAGTCAGTGTAATACTAATTGTAACGTAATGTATGTGTTGTATTGTTTACTTTTGTAATCTTTTTAAGAAAAGAGCTGAGTTTCTTGCCGGCTCTTCTCAGTAGAATCAGCTTTCCGAACCGGTTGTAGAGTCTTAACGTATCATAAGTGACAGAAGTTGTCCTACATGAAATAAATAAATCATTTATCATTTATCATTTGTCGTTGCATCATTCGTTTACATTTTTGCGACGTCTCTGTAAATTGTGGTCACCGTACTTGCTCCAGAGTCGGATATAACATGCTCTTCCGACATACTTGTGGCAAGTACGTTATGGTAATATGTTATAAACAGCTCCGAGCGAAAGAAAACTACAAGCTACTTGTACCTAGTCCTACCTAATACTTTACGACAACCCATTTTGAAATTAGTCCGCCCAACATTATACTTATATGAAGAAGGTTTACCGTCTGTTTATTATCGTTTAAATGTATGAAACTATCTTGGGCTCAGAGATAAACTGCACGGGAATGTCTTTTTTAAGGAAATAATACGCATGGGTTATAGTGCCGAGGTAATTTATAGAGCACTAAGTGATATTTGAGAAAATTTCCCTTAGTTTTTTAATTATAAGCACCATTTTTCCGAAACCGTTTTTTCTATTTTAAGTAGGTAAGTACAGCTTTTTCAATTACCACGGTAGTACAACTGATAGGACACTTTTTAAGCGAAAACACGCTCCTTATTTTTTTACACAAAAATCCACTTTTAATTATGGAGTCGCACACTAGCGCGACAGGACATAACGTCGTTACAGTGCAATGCGGACGTTCTGCGCAGACTCTTTGTTTCGTCTGGCCCCTACGACCTTCTTACTCCTAGTATGCTTACGCTCTAATTTTGAAAAACTGAGAATGAAAAGGCATCTTTTCTGTTACGCAAGCACCCTCTATCTAAGGCTGCATCAACACTTTCCTACAGTGGCATAGAGCGACGACTCACAGATTGAAAAAAAAAATATGGTGATGCACAGATAGAAATAATTGCAATTTTACACTTTAGTATTGTATCGTTTAAAGTATCGGGAGTGATATTCATTTTAATTAAATATAAATATATACCGGTTAAAAATTTTGTCTGATAAGACAGTTGTTCATTTCTATAATAGATGGCGCTGTCTACTTTCATCTCGCGGTATTATTTGTAGTTTTTTTATAGATAAGTATTAAAATAAGTGCTGAATAAATGCTCATACGAGTACGTTCGGGGTTAACTGCCTATCTTTTTCTCACGGCTATTAGCACAGTAAACAGATACAACGTTTACTGTGCTAGTGTCTTTTTTTGTTGGAAATCGGAATATACCCGGCTAGTTTCGAACCCGTCCGGAGCCTTTATTTACAAAAATATGGACTTTTGTCCCGTGAGTTATAGCTGGTATAAAAGTATTTATAGTTATTCTTTACGGTGAAAGGCAATCCCAATGAGAAAAAAAAAATTAACGCCAAATAATAATTTCAAATATCGAATACCGGATACTTTTTGTTCGCCTCTGGTATAGTCCGTGAAATTTACCTGGCGCGGTGGCCAAAATTGGAATTAATTTTTATGCCTGTTTAGTATAAGTTTTTATTTTATTTTTAATAGACACTAGCGACGCTGTCACCGGCGTGTTTCCGTCTACGTGTTCAATAACTACTGCGAAGGCACTCAAGGCAGTAACTCCCTTGCACAGGTTTGTTATACGCATACGGAAATACGCCACCGGCAAGGCGACATCTAATCTGCATCAATCATTGTTACAGTATCAATTGTTGTGATTGGCTGAATTTATGGTAAGTATTCTTGCTGCATCAAAGGATTTTATCCAATAGTGGAAGAGTATTAACCAATCAGAGGTGATTGCGATCGTTACACTGTTGCTGTCAGAGATACGCGGTAACCCAGCTGGTCAGATAAGTTTGACGGATTATGAAGTACACTACCAGCATTATACGTCTTGTGGTATGTATTACAAAAACTACAATTAAGGATAATAAATGTAATAATAAGAATGAGGTATTATAAAGGAATAATTGCGGGAGCGTTCTGAAGGTTTACGACGTAAACGCCGTATTTATTGGCACTTCAAAAGCTTCGCTACGGTTAGGGCAGCAGTAAACCTAAAATAGGTAACCTAGATGTTGATTTGTGATTCATACATCTCGTTGGGCTAAAATTAGGCCAGGAACTAACAATTTCCTACGTTCTAAGTTCTAAAATGTAGAAACTAGATATTGCCCGCGTCTTCGTCTGCGTTGATAAAGCTTTTTAATTGTCGCGAAAACTTCTAAAAAACTGCCGGAAAAAAGTAGTTGCTTATGTCACTCTCCAGGTCCTCAACTACACCCATGCCAAAAATCACGTCGATCCATTGCGGCGTGATTGAAAGACAAACCTAAAAACCAACAAACAAAGACAAGTATGCATTGGTAGTATACTAATAGTATTAGTAATGGCGTAACGGCAGCAATTAATTAGGTACGTGAACATAAAATTAATGCTAAATGAGTTCCAAAAACACCTGTTTAAGAACGAGGCTATATAACAAACTTTGCCTTCTCTACAGCCGTTTGCTATGCAATGAGAACAAATAATTTAACAATTCCCACAAGTACCTAACAGTTAGTAATAACAAGCCCTACTCAACAAATAAATTGGCCCTTTAATAATAATTAGGTATGTAGACATATAAAAACTGTTAATTACAACAATCCAATATCAAAACCAATAAACACAGATTCGGTTGAGTCATATCAATATAAGGCGGCAATCAGCGGTAAATGGACGTCAATCACACCACCACAAAGGTGTTTCGTTACTATAGGGTCTGGCACAATCCGGAGAAATGTACCAATAACTGCACCTACCTGGTCCAGTACTGTTGCATTGCGCAATACTCGTAGTTGTATCAATACAGGTGTAGCAATGCCCAGCTCCCTTAAGTCGAGGTGTAATCAAAATTCCATAGACATGTACGAAGCGATTTTCTTCGGACGTATCTATTTTGAACCGCTAGGTATGGTATTTTTTTTATTTATCTCTTAGGTTTGTAGTTGGCAAATTGGTGCGGCCTGCGACCCTATGGGCGTCAATCAAACCACAACAATGGGGTTTCGTTACTATAGGGTATAGGGTCTGGCACAATCTGGAGGAATGTACCTACTGTGGATTAAGATATAAATAGTTTAAAGAAATATATATAAGGCAGAGGGCGCGGCGCAAAATACAGGTCCTTTTTCTGGAATGGAGCAAACTGAAAACCAGCGCTGAGCATTGTTGCCAATGCTCGGCAATGCTGAGGTTGTCTCCAATTGTTTTGTTGTTAGTTTTATTTGTCATTTAGTCTTAAGATAGATTGTGCGTAAACAATAAAGCTTTTATTTATTTATTTATTTATTTAAGGTACCGTGGTAAACGTGACGTGTAGAAGGTGTACCTACGGTGTAGGTACCTATTTTCAATAAATATACCTTGAGTTTGACTTTAAAATGACCAGCTCCCTAAGTGAACGCATAGTCAAAATTCCATGGACATGTACGAAACGATTTCCTTAGGACGTATCTATTTCGAACCGCTAGGGTATGTTTTTTTAATTTATCTCTTAGTCTTATGTAGTTGGCACATTGATCCGGCCTGCGACCCTATGGGCGTCAATCAAACCACCTTAATGATGTTTCTTGTCGATACTAGGGTCTGAACCATCCGGAGGAATATACCTATTACTGCACCTAGGTACCAGGTTCTGTGTTGTTGCATAACGCAATGCTCGTGTCACTACAGGTTTAGCAATTCCCATCATAAATGACCAGCTCCCTTAAGTTGACGGCACATAGTTTTGAAATCATAGATGTAAATGTAAAACAGAGACCTTCAAATCAAGAGTGAATAGATAATTATATCTTCTTTTGCAAGCCGTCAAAGTCAGTTAAACGGATTAGCTGCGAAAACGTACCAGTCAAACATACATACACACTTTCGCATTATTTTATATTATTAAATAAATAAATTAAAAAAGCTTTATTGTTTACGTTATTTTATTATTATTAGGATAGATTATATCAGCGAATAAGTATCTAAATAGTTCGCCGATTTAAAAATATACTTATTTTTGTTTTATCTCAAACACTGATCGTATCATTGCAGTCGTAAGAATGAGATGTTATCTTTATAATGACACTCGGTCGGGCGCCGGCTACTAGTCGATTTTATTTATTTTCCGTCCCCACTGAAGGCCTGGACATTCGCAACGCGAGACGACAGCGTCACGGCAAAAGGGTTATCAATACTCAAGGATTATCGCAGCAAATATTCCGGTCAGGATCAGGTCTCGCAGTGACAAGTCATAAAGCCAATATGTGCACTGCGTACTAGTATCACGGAATACTTAGTAGCTAGTACTAAAAAACATATATCCTGCCCATTGCCACTCGTTGAGCTACTTCGGTTATTCTATTTCTCCAACGGATCATTGGCGCATTTCCGATTTGATCACGTAAAGGAACTCCAAGCAAATTTCTCTCTCCATCGCTCGCCGAGTGACGTTGAGCGAAGAGCTTTCTGTAACTCAGTTAAGTGAACCTGTACCGATAAAAATGTAACTAATTCAAGGAGCCGCATTGAACACGCTACTGGCGTTATTTGTCCAGGCCTTACAACAAGCAGCATACCAGTTACTATAGCAATAATAGGTTTATGGTATGGGTTACTAAGCACTTGTATGTGACGGAGTCATCAAGTACTAAAGGGATTATACCGTGGTTTAACTCGCTAAATACAGCTTCTTAACTTCATGAAATAATTTGCTTTGAAATGATTATTTTCTTTGTTATGGAATTTACATTATAAGTAGTATATCTATGCGATAGAGTTTCATTTTGTTTAAATTCGGTGAATATGTAAGTCTTGGCTGGGAATTTTTAGTCGGTATTTCAATCTACAGACTGGACATATTATATCGGTTACTAATTCGCTAAACATTCAATTTTTTTTATATTTGACTACAAGTTAGCTTTTGACTGCGATCTCACCTGGTGGTAAGTATGATGCTGTCTAACATGATTGCAGGCTAACCTGTTAGGGGTACGGCAGTTATTTTAAACCCATAGCTCTAATCGATTTCTACTTTCTACAAAACATCGTCCAGCCATGCTAAATCGCTTAATGTGTGTCTTTGCCGTCTAACTCGGTAACTAGGTGATAAGTAACAACCCAACAACAATGGAAAAACGCTGATAAAGTTCAAAATGAGTACAATTTTTTTTGTAAGTTTTTTGGTACAGGTGTACCTATATTCAGCTTTAGAAATAAGTTCTCTATAAAACAATGAAAACTACTTATATAAAGATCGTTGAAGATGTCCATTGCTGTACAAACGGTAGGTACTAATAATATTGAGGTTATTATGTTTGTATGTCAAACAAATATGCCATATTGTCACGCAATGAGGGAATTAATTAATTAGGTGCGATGTACAGTTGCGCCCATGAAGCGGCATTTGCAATTAATTGTACGTACTTATTTAATAAATAATTGCACATAAATGAAAATGGTGGAATACCTACACCGTTATATTTTAACTCAATTATAAAGTAGGTTAAGCCCTAATGATGCAGTGATATCGTAAAATTGGCAAAACGAAGTTTTTAAAGCAGTGTATCCATCAAATGGTGACATAATGTACCTACCTATGCTTTTAAAAATCATTTGCTGTTTTCAAGACCTATATGCAGCCATTGACGCATCTCAGAACACTATTAAAAAAAATCACTGCATTGAAATTTCTTTTAGACATACCTTTTAAAGTAATTTTTCTCCTTATTGAAACCAATAATTTGCTCTAGAAATATAAGATAAAATGTAAATTTCTAAATCAAACACATTGTCGGATGAATTTGTGTTGAACAGTAATTTTTTTTTAAATTATTTCTTGCATTTTTTGCGACATGCGCTTGCTCGGTTTCACCCCCGCGCGCCTGTTTTCATCTCGTGAGCTCACAGCGCCTTAAGTGTCTGTTTAAAGGTCTAGCCCCATTTGAGATGCACGGAGCGGCGCGGCACGTAGCGGCAAATATATATATATATATATATATATGTGTGTGACTGGGCCCATATTTAAGGCGTAGCGGCAAGCAGATGCACTGCGCCATGCAGTCCCATACAAACTCATAAAAATAATATTTGCCGCAAGGCAACGACCCTTAAGCTTTCGAAATTCCGCGGACACGTACGAAGCGATATGCTAACCTCGTTCCTAATTCGAATCGCTAGGATATGGCCTTTCAGCCCTTTCAGCTTCCGTTTTGCCCTCCTCTTTTAATATAGGTACCTTCAAATCAAGAGTCATCTTCGAGGCAAGGCCTACGTTCCACCTTAGGCTACATCACCGCTTGCAAGCAGGTCTGATTGCATCCAAGCGCTACCCTATATATTAAAAAAATAAAAAACGTGCCGCGGGCGCCATCTATCTCTAGTGGGACGAGACTTTACTTAGACGCATTATCAGGCACCTTCTCAAACCAACCTATCAACTCCTGGCTTATCTATATATCTTTGTAAACCCATGTACATTACAAAGTAAGCACACGTGTCTGCGCATCCCTCTTCAAAAGGTTCACATTCAAGGGTGCTTACTATCCGTCGGCTCACCCTGTATAACGTATACGTGGTTATACAGGTTGCCTCTTTTGTTTTTATAATTAGCTAAGCTTGGCGATATGACGTGACGCGACGTGCAAAGGCAGTATATTTTAACTATCGTGAGTGATATTCATTTTAACTATACATTCTCACATTCTAGGGCTGCTGGAAGAAATCTCTTCAAGAGATAAGTTGTCCTTGTGCATGTCCTTTAAATTTTTATGTTTAGTTTTTAAGTTTGGTACTAAATATATAAATAAATAATTACCGGATAAACTCACGTGCAATGTCGGAAAATGCCCGACTAGTTCCGAATTCGTTTGGGGCCCTTATTCATGAGCCGGTCGCTGACTGACTGCGGGCCGCGTACCGTAAACAAAACGTTAAAAAAACGCTTCTTAGCGATAAGGCCGCCTATTATACAGCTTCTTCCCCTAATGTATGTTTCTATGTTCAACATTTTTAGCTTGGTGTGCAATTAAGTGTATTTTCATTTAATTTTAAAACGTATTCAATTACAACAACTCAGTAAAAATAACTCACAACAACGCGACATAAAAACTTTAAAACTACAAGAAGTGGCTCATCAGAGTCATCAGGCATCGTTTGTTTGCAGTCAGTCTATTTAGTCCATTTCTAAATATGTCCCTGGGAACGGGAAGGAAGCACCCGTCCAATACTCAGACACCATAAATCCATCAACAACACACGCCATATTCGACCCAAATATGTTAACAATAGGTGCTGAATTGGTCTTTAACGATTTACCGGTTAGAATGCGAACGCTTTTGCGGTAATATTTTCGTCACCTCACATCACTTTATTTCTTTTTGACGTGTCGTTTGTCGACACTAAATGTTTGAACATTAGCGTAAAAATAATATTTAAAAAGTGATGATTTTATAATTTTTAATAATCACATTATTCACAATAGTTTCCGTAGTATACTTATCTTGTTTTGTATGACATGATATACGATAAAAAGTTGATTATTTTCATAGCATGCTATGTTTTGTTAGCCATAACAATATTCGCGAAAACACGTAGGTACCTACCTATCACAAGCAGACAAGCTCTAAGGTTACCTGTATTATGATTCATAAATTAAAGGTTGTCTACAAAACTTAGAGTATTCTCGTAAAGTTTGAACCTGTATCACAGAAAATCTATACATTCTTAATATAATAAAAAAAATATAAAAAACTAGGAGTGAAAACGAATATGAGATTTTTTTCTGATAAAAAAATAAAAATAAAAATAAATAATAAAAATATTTCAAATATAAACCTTAAATAAAAAATGGTTAGGTAATAACATTAAACTATTAATATAAACCTTAAAACTAAGGCATTAAAGTTTAATTACGAATGTACCATATTATTATACTTATGAACTTTAGTCTTACGACGAATGGTGTCGATCACGCGTATTCACATTTTTACCCTCTACCAAAAAGTGCTCAACGCGCAGAAGTTTTCACTTAAAAAATCTCGATCCACGCGGACGTAGTCGAGGGAATCAGCTAGTATAATATAATTGACAGCATAACTCTTACAACAAATCGTATTCGGAGCCGTACATTTACTTGAGCGTCTAAATTCAGTCTCAACAAGTCATAATTAACAAAATTAAAAAACACGACTGCCCCGCCAAAAAACATTTAATCTAAATAATATTATTCATATAAAATATAAATAAATATAAATAATGAAATGATAAATAGAATGTTATTCACATTTTTATTAAATGATATTTTTGAATATGGATAATGATAATGTGAATCCCTGGATATTGAACTATATGTGATATATATTATTGGAATCTACTCATCATTTTCTAGATGATGAGTATATAGTTAATCTTATTTTCGTTTTTTTTTCAACTTTAGTCTTTAATGCGGGACCATGGTCACCACATCAATTTTTTTTAAATTTTACTAGCCTATGTCACCCGGGATAAGCTAGAGATTCTTACGATACCTCATTTATTAAAATCGGTTCAGGCGTATAGAAGTTATGGTGGAATATACAAACTCACATACATATACATACATACATACATACATGGACCCTGAAAACAATATACTCCTTTTTTCAGGCAGTCGTATATAAATAGTATTTTTGTTCGTAAGTTCGCAGTGTCAGTGTCAGCCGGGTGACGCGGGTGACAGATAAAGCAGTCAACAGAGACATCAAAGAGCCAAGCTGAGGAGCGGCTCGAATTCGGCGCTCGTTGAAAGGCTTGCCGCGCCTTAAGTACTCTTTACTCATATCTACTGTATACCTACTGCTTCTCAAATCGCTATTCTTTTTATTTTTAAAACTTAACCCAAGAGACAGTTGCAAACAGTGCCGCTCACACGAAAAAAAAACACTTCCAGTTTCACGACCATCGTGAGTTGGCACCCTTTTCAGAACAAAACTCGCAACAAAAAAGGTCTCTGACACAATATCGTCAGAGGACAACTGGGTGCGGGTGGCTGGGTGGGGAAACAAAAAAAACCCAAGAGACATTATACTATCAAGAAAGCTCTAGTGCCAACTTTCCAAACAAAGAACAACTAATAAGTATATTATAAATGCGAAAGTGTGTCTGTCTGTATGTCCGCCCGTGTGTCTGTCTGCTATGCTTTATATTAACACCCCATCTTTTCAACCGATTTTGATGAAATATGGTTGGAAAATTTGGTGAAAAAAATTTATCCCCGAAAATTAAGGAGTTCTCGCGGGAATCAAAAACTTAATCCACGCGGACAGGTCGCAGGCATCATCTAGTTCGCTATAAAATTTCTGAACAAATTCTTTCTCTTTTCTCTGGTCTGGTGGGAGGCCAGTGGCTAGTTACCACCCTACCGGCAAAGACGTACCTCCAAGCGATTTAGCGTTACTGTACGATGCCGTCTAGAAACCGATAGCGGTATGGGTTTAATACAACTGCCGTACCCCTAACAAGTCAGCACGCTACCATCTTAGACTGCATCATCACTTACCATCTGGTGAGATCGCAGTCAAGGGCTAACTTGTAGTGGAATAAAAAAAAACAAGCAAATCTATGTGATAGGTACAACGCGCAGCTTGCGATATTCACCACCCAATAAGCCTACTCTGTACAATGTATGTTTCACTCCATTGTAAACAATCGTGCATTGTCAAGTCAACGTCTCCTAAGGATGCTCCGGTGTCGGAGTGAAACCTTCGTTGAGAGTAGGTAATTTGGAAAATTTGTGGGGTCTGTTTTGGTGGCGGGACGTATTGGTATTTGCTGGCTTGTAGGGCGGTTTATATCGCAAGCTGTGTGTTGTACAAGACAAATCTATGTGGTTACAACTTGTAACCACATAGATTTGTCTGTTTCGGCGGATAATAGCGAATGGAGCTTCTTGTTCCTTGATTATCATGGACTTCCGCGAAGTAATGCCTGCTTCTATCCAATATAGCCAACTTGCCGAGCAAATCATATCAATTGAGACTGTAATCAATTGAGGATGTGGTGCAGGGTTTAATTAAGTCCCCTGTCACCCCGCAGCATTGCTTTATTTAAATGCCTCCGTTGAACGAATAGTTATAGTTACCATAGACTATAAATTTTGACTACCCATTTACTACCTATATAATTTGTGTAGGTATATCTCGTGAAGAGCCTATTATATAGAAACAATCCTATGAAGTTACTTTTTTAAAATTAGTTACTACAATTAAAAAATAAATGAATCCCTAGAGGCTAAAGTTCGCCTACGCTATGCTAAAAAGACCTAGTTTTAGAGCATGAAAGGTGAAAAAGAATTTAAGCCTAAAATTCCTCACATTTTTATTTGGGAATAATTTTTCAACAAACAACCAAATACCTCCTGAATCCACAAAGGTAATCCAAGCAGACTCAAAAGGCAGGTTGACACATTTATGTAGGCTACTGTTGGTTTACCATTTTATCTTGTGTCAACACTTGCCACTGTTTTTGTGAGATTAAAAAAAACCTGGTTAGGTATGACGTAGGCTTTATTTTTTATTACTTTACTGAGCTACCATACGTGTATAATACCAGATGATGCCCGCGACTTCGTCTGCGTGAATTAAGTTTTTTCAATTCCCGCGGAAACTCCTTAATTTTCCGGGATAAAAAGTAGCCTACGCCTTCTCCAGTATACAACCTATCCCTGTACCCAATTTCAACAAAATCGGTTGAACAAGTGGGCTGTGAAAGCGTAGCAGAAAGACAGACAGACCCACTTTCGCATTAATAATTTTAGTATGGATTCTGTCATTTTAGTATAGTTTAGAGATTATGCACTACAGAATCAGCCCCTATGTTTAAAATAAGCATAACTTTGGAACCCTACTTTTACGCGTGTTCTGATTTCCGATTAAACTAGCGATTAAATGACATTCCAAAAATTGATTTGAAAACTGGCACAAACCCTTCTACTTATGTACAGGTATTCGCGGAATGCGTGGCGCCAATCCAACTTATAATACCTAATTCTTTTTCCCTTTCATTAACTGACATTAATATGCTCTTCATAAAGCAATTCCAATATTAATATCCAATCGTATAGGTATTATATGGAACCGACTGCAATCAATTATATAAATTGGTCATACTAGCGCCATTCAAGCGATTAAAGTCTTTATATATTAGACATTAAGATACATTTTTCAGGTGTTTACAAGCGTATTTAATAAAGCAATCATGTTTGATATGAACACTGACAAGTTGTAAATAAGTACTTTAATAATAATTATTTGACTTGTGCGATTAGGTATTTGTTGTAATTTGTAAATAACAATTTTTGTAACACTCAATTAATATTATTATGTAACTATTTTATATCTCATGACACCTTGCGTAGGTGTATAGATTCGAAAACATTAAACAATTTTAAAGTACGTATACAGCCCTATCAAACGTATGAATTATTAGATTTTCTTATGAGCTTTACTGAAAGAGATCAATAATACCTATTATTGTGGGTAAACCCATGAAATTCTTTTACAAGAATGAGGATTGCTGAATCAGAAACGGTGAAGACTACTTCGGAAGCCACAAAGTCTAAAAGACCAAAAGCAATCTGTTTCAATTAGTGTGGTTTTATTATCCATTGATCAAAAAACTGGCATTCGAGTGTGTTCTCGCCGCCATAGTATAGAAGTGCTCGAATATTAAACCGGAGCTAAGCTAACGAGTTAACTAAAACCGCGTAAGGTTTATAGAGGCCGCCCAAGGAAAGTGCGCCGCTGGGCCGTCGCAGCCGCGCGGGCGATCGTCCGCAGCGCACGTTACAAGAAGCGTCGCCTGAATACGAGCGCGTGACGTCACGTGCTATAGACCTTCTAACTAACGCTAGTGATCTAAATAGGTAGTGCCATCACACTAGAGAATACACTTCCATCAGACAGAGCGATCCGATTGTATATATGCCCAAACGGGTAAAAAACTTCAATATCGCGAGTTAGAATGTTCGTTAAATTAACTATGAAATACGTGAAATTCGAAATCTTTTCTAATTGAAATATCACTTTGTTATTTATTTATGGCTGGTGTAGTACTTTTTTGCTTTTTTAAATATTTATTTCTGAAAATATAAAATGAAAACAAAATGTAATATTTTGTAGCAATCAGCGCCATCTAGTAACAACTTTAGAACTTTTTTACAGTGGCGCCATGCTATTTCCTTTGTATTGATTTTTCCGGAACCTGAAACAGCTTATTAATTTAAGTTTCTTTTGAATCAGGAGTTTTTTAAAACTTGTTTTAATTAAATTTTTTAATATTTATTTATTTATCTAATTTATGTTTTTGTTTTGTTTCAGAATATCAAACAATGAAAGAATTGAAAGCCCCGTTGCAGATGGCAGCGTCTCTCCTGAACCTCCCGATCGGCCTCCCGGGAAGGTGCGGCAAGTTCATCCCGAACAAAAAGCACAGGTTCTAGCGTACGAATCCACCTATCGCAAGAAAAACAAACCAAAGTCGCTCCCCCTAGAAGACAACCAGATGTACAATCACTTGGCGAACGCGAATGTCGCCTTGTCGCCAATGTATCCTCTAACCCCGAATATTTGTATGGAGGGTGGGAAGATTGAGTTCATAAAGTCGCCGCCTGGGAGTGCTAGGAATAGCGTGGCGCTAGTGTCGCCGCCGCAAACTCCGCTTTTGGTTCGTCGAGGTTCGAAGGAGAGACGCGAAGACAGGGCATGTAGCGATGAACCGGAGAAGTTCGATGGCGATAAGGTAGGTGGCGCTTACATAAATTCTATTTTGGCCATTTTTAGATTGTACTGTTTTGATCTAAATGCCGCGAAGTTGAAATTAAATCATGCTCTACTACGGTTATGAAAGTTATCAAATTAAATGAGAGGACGTTATTAATGTGGAAAAGCTTACTACCAATACCACCTTTATATTCAGTTATTATCAAACATAAATTATTGGCAATTGCATAAGAGGGCAATACATATTCAAATACATAAGTAAAATATTGATTTATTCTTGACTCTTGAGACAAGTTGAAAAAGGGTCAACTGTATTATCAACAAGCTTTGATATAAATGAATAATACATGTATCTTTGATGACGGATTAGTAGAAGCTATTGTTGGAAAACTGTAGTTCCAGTCCACACACCCTTTGTCCAGCACTCAGATGATAAATACCTAGGATAATACGTACATGTGGTAGCTGCAGGCTTATCTATACTATACTAGTAGGTACCTACTATATATACTTATAAACTAATATAATAAATTCGTGAAGTTTGTATGAACGGATGGATGGATTTATGGATGTTTGTTACTCATTAACGCCAGGACGGCTGAACACATCTGCATGAAATTTGGCACAGAGATAGGTATGTCATAGTCTGGATTAGCACAAAGTTTTCCGCGGGAACCAAAAAACCTCAATCCACGCGGACAAAGTCGCGGGCATCAGCTAGTATTTATATAAATTAAATATGATAGAGTGGTTAGGTACTGAGACAGAAACCTTTTGCTGTAATAAAAACACATTTGAATGAAAATCTTCTGCGAAATTATTTTTTCCGAAAAACCGTACGTAGTAAAACCAAGATCATGTCTTAAAGAGGCATGTTTAAAGAATTCAAAATTAAAAAAAATTGTGTGTGTCAGCTCCGACGCACGACAGCAGTTCACTTTCGTTGTTACCGTGGAAACATAGGTATACACAGTAAGGTAACGGAGATAGTTTGATTTTACTCCCCATAAATTTTCCTACCCCGGGCTTATATATGAAAATCGATTCTTATGGAGTAAACTCCAATAAACTATAAAAAGTTTTCAAGTTTAATAACAATAATAATAAAAAAATGAAATCCATAAAAATGATACTTCTGACGAAATTTTCTACCTACAAAAAGCGAAAGATCAAGTTCCCACTTTTTCAAATGAGGAGAGAACTTTTAAACAATTACTTGGCCCTCAAAAGTTAAGGGTAGCATCAATTTCAATAAAACGCGCCTCGTCTTTTCATCCCTCGTCAAAAAGGTTCCAAAGTTCTCCAATTTGTTTGTCCAAGATATTTGGACCTTTTTCCGTATAATGTGACATGAAAGCCGGCGGTTTTCATAATTTTTATATAAATCGCCGACATCGATCGATTTCATGAAGCAAACCTTCCTATAACATCAGTATTCTTATTTTATATATTATTATTATTTTATTTTTTTAACCACTACAAGTTAGCCCTTGACTGCGATCTCGCCTGATGGTAAGTGATGATGTAGTCTAAGATGGTAGCGGGCTAACCTGTTAGGGGCATGGCAGTTATATTAAACCCATACCCCTATTCGGTTTCTATACGGCATCGTACCGGAACGCTTAATCGCTTGGCGGCACGTCTTTGCCGAGGCTGAAGCCTCCCACCAGGCCAGACCAGAAAAGGAAAAAAATAAGATTTTCTTATGGAAAAGGTGTCTTTACATTATTACGAAAATGAAGTAAAACTATAAAAAATTGTAGCTACTCACTTCCACTACAGCCCATTAACGTCCCACTGCTGGGCACAAGCCTCTACTCTCATAGGACAAAGGGAATTAGAGCATAGACCCGCCACGCTACTCGTTGGACGACGACGATGAAAAACGCGTTGAATTGAGAACCTCCTCCTTTTTTGGAAGTCGCTTAATCCACGCGGATGAAGTGATTCAACTATTTATAAATATATCCTACTCAAATTATATACCTAAAAACACAAAATCCTAATTAAAATATTTTCCTACATCCCCTGATCCGAGCGAGCGCTAGATATAATTGCCCTTATGCACCTTAATGCGTATTTAGTCGCACCAAAATTGTTTTCGAAAGCTTCTATCAAGGTTGTCTTTGTAAGTGTGGTATGAGATTACTTTGTGTCGAGGGGGATTTGTTGCATTGATAGAATCCGTTTGGTACAGAGGTTTATTGAGAAGATCCTCAGGAAAAATTACAAACTGTATTTTTCTTTATCTATGAGCATAAAACCCTTCGAGTCTTTGTTTTTTTTAAATTTTAGAGATCATATTAAGTGAAAAACTTGGGTTGCTGATCTTCACTTTACTGACAAATACATATCCGGCCATGGTCAAATGTTTGCATATTTTAATTACGATTATTACTAAAATGAAGTCTGTAAAAATTCAACAATACAGCGAGGTTTTTGAAGTGAAAACTTCTTTATGCGCGTTGAGCAGTTTTGGTAGGGGGTAAAAATGTTGAATACGCGAGATCGACACCGTTCTTCTTAAGACAAAAGGTCTTAATTATAATAATATAGTACATTCGTAATTAAAACCTTAAGTTTTTTTTTTACACTTTAAAACCTTAGTTTTAAGGTTTATATTTATAAGTGCTGTGTAACCGTGGGCGACACTTCGCGTTGTTACGAAGTTGTTAAACTTTAATGCCTTAGTTTTGAGGTTTATATTTGAAATAAATATGTCTGCGGGTGACGTCGTCACCACCGCGTGCAGGACCCGTGTCATGTCCAGGTGTCTCGGCGCTGCGGGCAAGAAGATTTGTAGAGTTAGACTGAGATCTGCATGGTCAGGGGGGCTACTACCGTCTCTTAAAGCAATATTATTTCAAAATGATAGTTTTATGCCACGTACCTTGAAGTCTCTTTAAATAAGTCAAAAATATTAAAACGGCTTTAAGCGATGGTAGTATACCCCCAGAAGTTCATACCTCACTCGATGGATTCTTACCTATCGCACGTGCAGTAAAAGGCTTCTTTAAATTTTAGTTAGAGTGTAAAAGGCGCCATCTGGAATAATATTTTGAAGAAAGGAATAGGGATCTTCGCAAAGCAATCCCTAAACCTCATTAGACATCTGCTTTAAACTAGACGGTGGACCGGTCTCATTTAAATGAATGCAAATCTCTGCTAAGGCGTCTAGTGGAAATTCAAAGGAAATGGAACGTAAAATGAATTAATTGTGGCACTAAAACTGAATTACACTGACTGTACCAGCCCAGAGAATTCACGATTCTGTTCCATAACATTGGCTGGTTGAAGTAAATACCAGAGTTTTACTTCAATAATCTCCCAGATTTAAACTATGGATAAATTTATTAACAAAAACCCCATCCGCTTCCCAATAGACTCGTCTTTCTCAACGATAGACGTACACTGCCATTAAGCTCTTGCAAGGACTTCTTCATATTATCACGGTCTTGCGCAGTGACGTGCACATCATAGAGGCATAAAAGCATTGCTTACCCTAGTTGTAAACGCTCAATGCTAGTTTTTGATTATGATCTGCTATTAAAAAGGTTCCTAAGTAGTGCACACCCTACTATCAAATTGTGTGCACACCACTAGTCTTGCGTTGCCTGGATCCAGCATCCAAAAGGCTCCGGCTCATGCAAAGATCTAGCCGGAAAATCTGAAAAGGAGACATCCTTGAAGTTAACAAGTAGCAGAGGAAGCTTTTAAGCAGAATATCTTCATAATACCACCAAGGGATCAGTGCAAGCATTAGATACTATAGAAGATGGTAAGAAATGCAAATATCTTCCCAATCCAGCCGTCTCGTCTTCCTATCGTATTACAAGCATAATTCCTATATTAATGTTAATGGTATGTGCACTTTGGACGTGATTTTACTCATAGATGGCTGGAAAATTGCAGACAAAATGTAGACGCCGTATCTAGCTCGTTTAATTTTTGTTATGCACATGATTTTGTTTCTTTTCTTTCTTCAAGACTGGAGTTTAATATAAATTCTTGTCAATTTAATATGCTTAGTTGCTTTTCGAAAGTATTTCAATAAGAATACATGCAAGAAAGCAATTAAATATCACTCGCCTTAACCTACATGGCTGCGAGTTCTTCATGATATTCTCAAAGGTGTGAAGTCTGCCAATCCGCACTTGTCCAGCGTGGTGGAATATGTACAAGTCGCAAGCAAGCATTAGTGAGCTGTTAATGGTTTGTAGTGATGAAATATAAGTAGAAAACGTGAGTGGTCGTTTTATGGAAGCTGTTACTTATGTATCTTTTCTGTGCTATAACGCACAAGGTAGAAAACTTTTAAAATGTAAATCGCTTTAAGGTTGGCCACGGGTGGATGTTCGCTAGTAATTAATATGCTACAAAATTCAAGGGTGTAATAAGTTCAGAAAAGAAATCTTTACCTATTTGTAGGTATTTTAGGCCTTATTTTGAAATCCAGGCCATTGCGTGACGTCTAATAATTCATTTATCATTATCTATGGTTATAATCCCATCCCTAATCTTGTTATCTCAATCTCGTCGAACATCAAACAAACTTCTACCATAATCAGTATCAGTTGAACGTCAAGCAAAAATAGGCCCATAAAATTTTAATCAGAAAATCTCTATTAAAACACCTAAAACAATAAATAAAAATAAATCAGTTATAAAATTTAAACCATCAAACATAAAAATAGTGTTATGAAAAAAACATAAGACACACAACAAGAAAATAACTATTTCAAGCTGTGCAATTTCACATTATAAAGGTTTAAGTTATCCAGAAGTTCCTTAGTAAAGAAACCCAGAATTTCCATACTAAAGAAATTCCAACAACCGGAAAGTTTCATATTCCTTAAACCATTATCACAAAAGACCAGAATTACCTAAATTAGACGATGAATTTGGCATCATACATCGTCACTACTTTAGAAGAGAATTGCTATGTTGTCTGGACAGTTCTATTGGTTATGTTTCTAACGCTTAAAGTGATGCATAGCAAAGAAAAAAATAGATGTGTATGTTCGCCTCCATTATGTGTTAGCCAAGGGACCAGTACAGTGAAATTGTATGTTAGTAAAAGTGAAAAAAATGTGTGAAATGATGACTAAGGCAAGATTATGACTGTAGACATTTTTGTGACCATACGAGTAAGATGATTGTATATTTATATACTTAAGCCAAAAATATATTGATGAGTTTGATATTTTCCTTTTGACTTGTTTTGTTTTAAGCACGCTCATAAGGTTTTAAACTAAGGGTATATGTTTTTGTTATATGCATGATATCATACTAATATTATAAATGCGAAAGGTTGTTGGTTTGTCCTTCAATCACGCTGCAACGGAGATACGGATCGACGTGATTTTTGGCATGGGTATAGTTGTGGACCATCAGCTAGTACATATACCTATAAATACTAGCTGATGCTTGAACCTCATCCGTGTGGATTGAAGTTGTTTTGTTCCCGCGGGAGCTCTTTAGTTTTCCGGCACAAAAAGTAGACCATGTGTTATTCCAGACTATAAACTATCTCTGTGCACAAATACAATTCAGCCATTCTGGCGTGATTGAGTTGCAAACATCCATCCATCCATCCATACAAACATTCGCATTTATAATATTAGTATAGATAATAAGTTATGTTATATTATGTATAAAGTGTAAGTTAGGTGATTGCGATATTTCTCCGCAATAAAGCCCCTGCTTTACTGCAAGTAGGTAACTTCAGAAAAAGCTAAAAAAATACCAATTTGAAAACTACTTAGGCATACAAGAAACAAGAAAAGATTACAATTATTTTGCTATAATCCGCCAACAGAAACAGTTCTGTATGGTCAAGCATGCAGTTGCAAGTCTGGCCTAGTGAGAGGCTTCGGCCGTGGTTAGTTACCACCCTACCAGTAAAGACGTGCCGCCAAGCGATTTAGCGTTCCGGTACGATGCCGTGTAGAAACCGAATAGGGGTATCGGTTTAATATAACTGTCATGCCCCTAACAGATTAGCCCGCTACCATCTTAGACTGCATCATCACTTACCATCAGGCGAGATCGCAGTCAAGGGCTAACTTGTAGAGGATAAAAAAAAAGTAACGCCTGATTCTATCCAACATACAAGCAACATTGATACCGCAGTGAGTGCATGAAAATGCGGCACCCCAAAAGGGCATGCACCAAAATACAATGGTACACATAACCATAACATGGGTAATGACTGCTCCCCATTTGTTGCTTGTCTATCTCCCGCCATTCAGGGGGGCATTAGCTAAAGTGGTCCATACGTTACGTGCCCTCTGCGTTTGATGCAGTAATGTACCGTGAAGATTCAGGGCTGTATGAGTACTTATATGTAGGAAGTAATGGCCCGGTTAAGGTGATTGCTGTTAATTGCTACTTTTAGTTTTCTGGTACGCAGAGGCTCGAGGCTCCATGGTAAAAGGAAATACTTAAAAGCGTAGAACTTATTTAAGGGTATCCTTATATAATAAGTAAGTAGGCAAGTTACTGTCTATAGTGCAAAAAATCATAAATCATAAATCATTTATTTTGCAAAATTGTGGGTACTAACAGCTGTATCATATAAGTAGCATCTTCCCGTACATAATCTACTATCAGAGACAGTATGCAGAAATTATATGACTTTAAAATTTATATATAATATCAAATTTAAATTCAAAATATGTCTAGTATAAAAAAATTGTTTTAATTTAAAATTACCAGTTACATTTTATAAAGTTATTAATTAATAAAAATTGCTGTAATGTCAAACAATTTAAATAATATAGGTTATGTTGTTGCATGTTAAATTAATCAAAAGGTGTCCAAATATGAAATACTTTTGCAGACACTAACAACAAAATTGACACGTAATACAAATAATATGGAGCAAAATTTAACAAGTTAAAAGCGGGTCAGCCGTGAAAAGGGAACAGAGAGCCAAAGAAACATTTTTGAATCCATGCTAATATTATAAATGTGAAAGTTTGTCTGTCTGCTACGCTGTAAGGGCTCATTTTTTCAACCGATTTAGATGAAATTTGGTACCATATTATATGCCTGGCGTGTTTATCCTACCTCAGATTACATCACGGGCACAGTGACTTTATATTCCGGAAAATTAATATATAATATCCCGCGGTTATAAAAAAAAGCTAAATTCAGGCGGACGAAGTCACGGGCATTATCTTGTCACGAATATTTAAGTATCTGGTTATTTTTATATCTTAACAAAAAAAAGTGACCATACAGTGGCTTTTCACGAATTTCTTAAGTCGAGGCAACGCTTTCGAGGAAGAATTTCTAGAATAAGCTGTTATCACCGATTTATCTTTTTAAATCATAGTGAGGTTATAAATATCACCCAGCTTGCGGGGTCGCAATAACTTAAAAGTTAAAACTTTGATTGCATTGATTCTGTAGATGATAATAATATGGCTGCACCAAAATTCGAATAACTTTCAACCACAGTTAGATTTAGCACCGACTGGAGAAATCGTGTTCTTTACAGCTCCATAATCGCGGATTGCCAGAGCGGCCCGCAGAGGCGTAGTTGCAAACTTTTAACAAATCCCCCTAGAGCTAGACTCAGACCACATTCAAGCATTTGAACTATGCGCTCTAAGTAAACCACGGAAACCGATGTTTTAATGAATTTTATTACTGTACGGCAGAGAATAACTTAATTCGCAATACGAATAACACTGTTTTGTTTTTATTCCACTACAAGTTAGCCGTTGACTGCAATCTCACCTGATGGTAAGTGATGATGCAGTCTGAGATGGTAGCAGGCTAACCTGTTAGGGGTATGGCTGTTATATTAAACACATACCCCTAGTCTGTTTCTATACGGCATTGTACCGGAATGCTAAATCGCTTGGCGGTATGTCTTTGCCAGTAGGGTGGTAATTAGCCGCGGATGAAGCCTCCCACCAGACCAGACCAGAGGAAATTCAGAAATTATTAATTCCCAAATTGACCCTGCTGGGAATTACTGAACACTGATGATACAGTTCTTTTTTTCATTACAAGTTTACCCATGACTGAAATCCTGGTTGCAAGTGATGATGCAGCCTAAGATGGTAGCGGGCTAGCCTGATAAAGGCTTGAGAAATCTTACTAATATTATAAATGTGAAAGTTTGGGTAGATGTATGGATGTATGGATGTTTGTTACTCAATCACGCCCCAACGGCTGAACGGATCTGGCTGAAATTTGGCACAGAGATAGATTATAGTATTGAATAGCACATAGGCTACTTTATATCCCGGAAAAGTAGTCTATGTGCTGTTCCCGCGGGAACCAAAAAACCTCGATCCACGCGGACGAATTTGCGGGCATTAGCTAGTTAAAATATCAATTCCTTCAAACGGTGAAGGAAAACATCGTAAGAAAACACGCATGCCCGAGAGTTATTCAAAATGTTCTCGAAGGTATGTGAAGTCAACCAATCCGCACTTGGACAGTGTGGTGGGCTATGGCCAAACCCTGCTCTTACCGAGAGGAGACTCGTGATTATTATTTCAAAGTAAGTTAAGACCTAACTGGCAAAGTTGCAAGAAAAAAATTTTTCTAATTAAAAATAGGGTTCCTAAACTCATTCCAAAAAACCGATCAAGTGCAAGTCAGACTCGTGCGAAAAGGCTTCCGCACTACCACACAATATAATAAAATGATTTTAGTAAATAACGAGAAAGATGTCGTAACACCACGCAAATCGCCCGACAAACATTTCGATACCCTATGAATATGGAACCCTCATTATCGATTTTCAGATTCTTGCCAGATTTCATTATTCTAGGTCAACGAGAAGTTTTGATTTTATGGCGAGTGTCAAAATACGCAAAAAAATGCGGCCGTATATCTTTTGATTGCATCGACTTAGAAAATTGATTTTTTACAGCTCCAAGGACTGCAGGCTTTAGGTGGTTGACAGACAGACAAACAGACCGACAACGAAGTGATCCTATATGGCTTCCTTTTTCCTCTTGAGGTACGGAACCCTTAAAATTAAAAAGTTTTACCTACAATATCTTTTTGATATTTTTTATGAAATTGAACATTATAAAATTCAGATGGGTAGGGTAGGTAATCTAGTTAATTACTAACTTCTCTTTGGGGACTTAGCAGACACTATACGAAGATTAGTCTAGCGGACTGCATTATTAGAGATTTCAATCTAGTCCCGGGGTCGGGAGTGCTTTGCCTTATAATTTGAATATTTTCTTACGCTCTGGTCTATCGTTTGAACCATTATTATAACTATAAATACTTTATCTATGTAACCTTTTGACCACACATGGCGTTATCAGCTTGTCTAACATTTGTTTAATATTCCGTGGCTTCGATAATCTTAGTACTATTACATATTCTGTAGTTCAGATTTGGAGTTTGAGTACGATTGCTAGTTGGGTTAAAAAGGGCGAAAACACAAACAGGACAAAACATCCGTCCTAAACGCCTGCGTTGACAGAGAAAGCACATTTTGTCGCGAAAGTCTGTGCAGCTCCATATACAAGTCTGCCGCTTGATTTAAGTGATAGATCTCGCCAGGACTACGATCTTCAGCCATGAAGGAACGGCCGGTGAGAGAGGGAGACCATAACGAGTATTGAAGTTAGCTGTACCAATTTGTCTGTGGCTCAACGCGAACGAACTTTCGGACGAAAGCCAATCAATGTAAACAGCAGGCTGAGTGGGAGTTTTTTAACGTATTCGATCGCGACAATGTTAACTACCATTTGCATTACCATTTACCATTGACGACCTCCATGGCGCAGTGTTGAGCGTTCGATCCCCGGCAGGGTCAATTTGGGAATTTATAATTTCTGAATTTTCGCTGGGAGTGGGAGGCTTCGGCCGTGACTAGTTATCATCCCACCGGCAAAGACGTGCCGCCATGCGATACGATGCCGTGTAGAAACCGATTAGGGTATCATGTAACTGCCATGCCCCTAATAGGCTACCATCTTAGACTGCATCATCACTTATCATCAGCTAAGATCGCAGTCAAGGGCTAACTTATAGTGGATAAAAAAAACATGAAATTTATCGAGCGTCAGTTATCAAGCGCTTGACAATTCCGTACAAATAGTGAACGTTGTCTCGATCTAATGGGAAGAAAACCTTCCACTAGGCACTCCGTATGACAGTTCCAGCCGCGTTTTTACATACAGTCGCAATCAATCATGCAGATAACTGTCGTTTAATATATGGCCTCAGCTGATGTTGGTGCGTTGTTCGTTCAGAATACAGATTAAAGTATCGATTGGGATGCGAGTGGTTAATTGCTTAGGGAGGCTGTTGTTATGACTGATTGGATTTAGAAGTTTGAACTTCGGAAATGTGGAAACACTGGACCTGATAAAGTGACTCATTTTTTAACCATATGTCGCTTTGTATGTGTCCATCGAAATTCGACGAACACATACAAAGCGATTTGATCTCATTCGAGCCTTGCTTTTAATTCGAACCGCTAGGATATAAAATGCCCTTCTGGCTTCATTTTTCTTTTCCACTTACAGTAAAGGTACCTTCAAATCAAGAGTGAACCGGGAAATCGTGAATATTCTAGGCAACCGCGCCCCTAAGGTGGAGATGGAGGTCCTGAGGTGGCTTCAACATCAGTCTTAATTTTTGATTAAATTTTCGAGTAGATAATAACCCTTAGATCTTAATTATCCCATTCATTAAAAAAAATATTGTAAAAATAAAAGTGTGTGTGTGATCAATTCTCGCACAGCAGAGATGAAACTTCGAAAAAGTAGCCTACGAGAGAATGAAATAAATATAACTTGTATTCTGTCTTATTCTCTCGCAGGCGAAATCCTATATATTATTATGTTTGTCTCTTCTTGGTGTCGGTTTTTCGTTTCAATTTATTCGTTTCAATCAATTTTTAAATCACAACGATTCTACAGAAGTTTCACTTCAAAATTGTCTGCCCATTTCAAGCTCTCACACATTGAAAATTTTGTTTATATTTATAATTTTGTTTAGTAATTTCTATTGGAAAGGTTAGAAATTAATGCTTTACAAATATTCTGGTTTCAGTTCGTCTTTTAGATCTCGGTTTAATTATTATCGATTTTCAGAATTTTAATCAACAGTTGCATCTGATTTTTGTTATACCTAAAAACCGACATAATTTTAATACGCGTATTTCCGAGAGAGGAAATTCTAAAGCAGAATCTAAAGCAATTTAGGTTTTGCGTGTCAACGTCCATATTCATAGGCCAGAGCTGGTTTTGATAGCCTGTGATATACGCGGCACCTGCATAGCGCCATCTGGTGAAGTTGTAATTAATACGACTATGTCCGTTGGCTACGTGCCAACAGCCAACGACCAGCGTGCATTTTTTAGTTCGGCAAGTTAAGGAATGTGTAATAAAGGACACGCGTTGGGTGGTCAGTCTTGTATTATGTTTTTTTTTTAAATAAAAATTCATTTTGTGATGGGGTGTATATTTGGGTAAGTATATTATACCTCCTCATTATAGGATTAATTACATAATAATTAAGGACTAGCTCATGCCCGCGACTTGTCTGCGTGGATTGAGGTTTTTTTGGTTGCCGCAGGAACTCTTTAATTTTCCGGGATAAAAGGTAGCCTATGTGTTATTCCAGACTATAATTCTATCTCTGTGCCAGATCCGTCCATCCATCCATCTAACTATTTTAATATTAGTATAGATTACCTCATAATATCTATGTTTGTCTGTCTGTTTACGACCCAACCACGGGCTTCTCCAAGCTCATGCGTTTAACTTACAATTTTGATGTAATATAGTACAGTTTACCTTAAGGGACACTTTTTACCGGCTTTTATCGCGAAAAATTACTTAATTTTGCAAATTCTCCCATATTAGGGGTGTTTCTAAAGTTAACCACTTCAGATTCCGCCAATGTGGTTATAATGTGGATTGCGAAGTCGTCAGTCACAGTCAAAAGTCACCAAACCAATTTGAGTAATGGAAAAACAAATTTCGCAAATGGAACCCTTTGATGCCTGCCTTGTGGATAATCCGTTTGTGTGTAACACTGACGTATCAACGCTCGCAATTTGGATCTCTGATGCACTTTTTAATCTCTGTGCATCTCTTTATGGGACTCAAATTTTGCCCTCGGTATTTGGGGGAGTTCTTTTTGGTTGATGAGTTGATCTCTGAAACTTTAGGTTATTTTTTATGTCATCTTAGGGCGCGTTAAGGGCTGTCTGTTGATCTACGAATGATAATGTGTATCTGTAAAAGTTTGGATGGATGTATGGATGTATAGATGTCTGGATGTATGGATGTATATATGGATGGATGGATGTATGTATGTTTGTTACTCAATCACGCCCCAACAGCTGAACGAATGTGGCTGAAATTTGGCACTGAGATAGATTATAGTCTGGAATAGCACATAGGCTACTTTTTATCCCGGAAAGGACTTGACCGGTGGAACTATGGCAGCTTGCCTAGGTGTCAAAAATCAATGTTCAGCAATGATTTCTTTATTATTGTAATTGTAATATTTCACTGTTTTCAGATTTTCAGGACTTTCCTGAAAGTTTCAGGAGTCTGAAGGCTCGGAAAACTGCGAAAATGAACAAAAAAAGTTTCACCAAAAGACTGCTTTCCCACACTAGATGGCGCTATTTATTGTGTTTAGCGAGTCTAAAAAAATATTTTCAAGTATTATTTCTTTATTATTGTAATTGTTATAAGTATTTTATAGTTTTCAGATAAAAAAGTTTCAGAAGTCTGAAGGCTCTGAAAACTGAGAAAATAAATAAAAAAAAGTTTCACCAATAACTGCTTTCCCACACTAGATGGCGCTATGTATTGTGGTGAGTCTAGAAAATATTTTTAAGTATTGCTCACTACTTTTCGTTAACAAGTTCAACTATTCGACCACAGATGGCAGCATATGCAATGTGAAAGGGTGTTCCAGTTCAACTATTCGACCACAGATGGCGGCATATGCAATGTGACAGGGCGTTCCTTTAAACGCAGTATTTCAAAATGCTTTGTTCGATCTATTAGTTTGAGACTTGTCAAAAAATAAAAATAATTATAAACAAAACATACATTTCCTTTTCATTACTATTTAATTGATCAAAAATAAATCATTCATAATATAATGACTAAGGTACCTAAATGGTATTTATGTAGGGTTACAAGATTATTATTAGGCATGGATATAATGGAACGTCAAAATGAAGTAGTGCTTAAAGAGGAAAGCGGACGCTCAAGATTTAAACAATAAACGTACTGTTTTTTTTTGTCATTTGAACCCTGACCTTATTTGGAATAATAAATCCATAATAATTTCGTTTTGAATTTTTAAACCTTACTGTAAAATCGGAAATCCTGTGCATTGTCCCGAATCGGAGGGCAATTACTGGTCATGTCCTTTAAGAGTTCCCGCGGGAACCACAAAACCCGAAGTTGCGGGCATCAACTAGTAATTATAATATGGGTGAAAAGAGATAGTATCTGATGTGCCAGTTGTATACAAAATTATTAGGGCTCTTGTCTTACTCAAAGTAGCGAAAGAATATCAGCGGTTTTTCAACCGAGTTAATGGTTTTGGGTATTTGAAGCCTTACTTTCTATAGAGCACTTAGTCAAATAAATAACCACTAGTTACTAGTTTTATATTTCCCTTAAATCTTTTTAATTTCTTTCTCTAGAGTAACTTATTTACTTACATATTTGGATCTTAGTTTATCACAACTACCTATTGCTGAATAATAAAATAAAATATGATATTAAAAGTCAATTTGTTTGGCCCCATTTCGAAAGTTACTCAGTTATCATTTATAGCGATGGTTAGTATGAATAAATCGTTGTAATACGAACAGTCCACAATAGTCCACTCATTGCTTGAGTGCTTCAACGAGACATTATGGAAATTCAAATACGTACAGACAACTATTTCATAGAGCTGTTTTGGTACTCTTATTTCGAAAACTCCGAGACACTCTTATTACTGTGTCCAGAAAATATGTTCTAGAAAGACAGGTAAGCATTTCTATGTACAGCCACAGCGTGAGTATATAATATTTATACAGTTGTTCGAAACACATAAAAATTACAGACCCGGCTACCACGACAGTTGTAGGACCTAGTGGTACGGTTGAGGTAGGGAACTGCATACAAACATGTATTTAATATTAGAGTGACAGAATTTTGTATTTGAATTTCTGCCAGTTTAATCCGACGTCTGCAGCGTCGCTCTGGCTATACGCCTCCGTCGAACGACTGGTAAAACAGAATAATTATAGATCATAGTACAGCTGGTAGGAAAGAACGTACCTTCTCAGACTGTGGTGCAGCTATTTTAGGGCTAAGTCAGACAGAGAATGAACGAGTATGAGACATACTTTTCCTTGTCAGCCCTATCTAAAAGGATGACCAAAAGACAGTCAAAAGGATCAGCCCTGTCTCCAAGGCACGTAAGTGAAAGCGACCCACGTGTCATGGAGAGCACGTAGATCTAGGGCCGTGCACCCAAGTTCTCTCCGGTTGTGTCTGTCCCATCGGTTTATGCAAATGAGATTGCACTTGTGTTTTTGCTGAGAATATCTTTCGCGCAGATGGTTTATCTCTGTGGAGATTGGCTGTCGTGGCTGAAATTCAGTTAGGAACACAATATTATCTCACTAGATTACTTCCATTGGTAGTATTCAGAACTTCTGTCAGAAATTGATCTATCCATTCTAATTGACGAAAGACATCCAGTCCTTGTTGTGATACGTCGCGAGCGGAGCGTATAAACAATAAATATTATTGCTTCTCCACACCATTATTGTTCTATTATTACGTTTTTAATATGGAGGGCGATTGATTGTTTCACGTATTTCAATAGCTTGCTACTTGCTAGTGCTTCTGTAGTTGATAGTTCAGTGTCGTTGAGAAATATAAATCAATTAATATGGCGAGTTTGGTTTTTTTGTTTCGTCATAGTTTTCAGTTCGTGTTTATTATCGTCTGTGTGAATTTGTGCGATATTAAACCGAAACACTTTCGTTTTGATTCAACTTTTGTGATTTGAAAAGCATTAAAGTCGTTATTGGTCGGATATTTTAGACGTGTCATTTGATATACTTGCACGTACTATCAAGTTTGTGTTGCTAGTGACATTATGATATATTTTGTGTGAGACATGTTTAACAGACATTCTTATGCGTATAATAGGGATGATAGGAATTCGTACTATGCAAAGGTAAGGGCTGAATACATTTTATTACTGGTTCAAGAACCTATCAGAACTATCAAAATAATGAGTGCTTATACCTAATATGTTTAAATAAACAGAAGTAATATTATTATCAAATTAAAAAAATCTGTTTTAAAGTTAACTTTTCATTTTAGTTGCAGTCATCAAATGTTATGTTAAAACACGTACCTAATAGTTAATTCATCCGCGTAAGTTTTTATCTCTGTACAAACTTTCGTCAAATTCGGTTGAAAATATGGGCCGATAAAGCGTTACAGATACACAGACACACTTTCGCATTTATAATTTAAGTCTGGATGGATTTGGAAACTGTAAAACTATGAAGGAACTACTTAAAATAAAAATTTATAAAACATTTATTTCTACTTTAAGAATACTCTGATGATAATTCACATTTAAAACTGTTTTTGTGACGTGACGCATATTTGTCTGTATCAAAATGGAATCTGGCAGAACGAAAACGAAACATTGAGAGGCTGTCTTATCTCTAGTCTCTATATATATATAATAGTAAATGATTCCCGCGACTTCGTCCGCGTGGATTAAGATGTTTTGATTCCCGCGGAAACTCTTAATTTTCCAGGATAAAAAGTAGCCCATATCCTTCCCCGGGATACAATCTACCCCTGTACCAAATTTCGACAAATCTGTAAACAGATGGGCCGTGAAAGCGTAGCACACAGACAGACAGACACACTTTCGCATTTATAATATTAGTATGGATTAAACTAGGTAATAAAAAAAAAGTAAGTTGTTTTAAATACTTACTAAATTTTTCCCCAGCATTTAAAAGGCTCACACTTTACGTCCTTCAAGCAGAATTTACTCTCGTTTACATGTTTATGTGCCGTTGACCTTGTTTTCATAATAACTAAATTGCTGACTACTGAACCAGCCCGCTACATTCTTCATAACAAGCTATTTAAAAATACAAATGAAAAAGAGTTTTAAATCTTAAGTAATAGGGCTTAAATTTGTCTACAATGAATTCTTAACAGATCCACACAAAATAGCCTATAGGGCATGGACCCAATTATATTAATACTAGCTGATGCCCGCGACTCCGTTCCATTGGATTGAAGTGTTTTAGGGGTATGAAAAATACATAGTAGCCGATTCTCAGACCCACTGAATATGCATATAAAATTTCATAAAAATCGGTCAAGCCGTTTCGGGGGAGTATGGTGACTAACATTGTGACACGAGAATTTTATGTAAAAGACTAGCTTACTAGGATATGTCTGTCGCTTCGTCCATGTAAAACAATTTAAGAAATTGTTGGTTCTACTTCCTTACCACCCCATCGTCAAAGACGTACCGCCATGCGATTTAGCCTCATTATAAGCGTTCCGGTACGGTGCCGCATAAAAGCCCATTAGGCTGCATTTTCGGTTCCGCTCACCGTTGCCCACCGAAAATGCATTTGTAGTAAACAACATTTTTTTTTAAATTAGCTCTCAATCCTAGGTTTTTCGTTTGTCAGTTTAACGCTTGGTAGATAGGTCTTTGAAAGGGAGATAGCTTTGAAGATTAAAAAAAAACATTGTACACCAAAAAATGCATTTATAAGATAGTATTGGTATAGATTCATTATCAACAAACATTGTAGATTTAAAAAAGTGTATATGAAAAGTATTTATCTTGTCTTAGAACTTAATTTATTCTCTGCAGCGCAATACATTTTAGTAGAAAATAAATCTGATAACCACGAAAATCATGCACCTACCTATTATAGTTCTTATAAAAAGGCTGATAGGGATCATAATGCATTGTAGGCTTGGATCAGTGCTTTGAACAGCATCATTTGTCTTAGCACAGGTGGATCTTAAGCGAATGTATCTCAATCTCACGGTAGCAAACGATGGATCGTAGCGAGCAAGACACGGTATTTGTTTTGTGCTGTGAAGCCTGCCAAAACGATATGTATAATGTTGAAACACATTAGATACAGCAGATCCCAGGCGTATATAGTAATTGTATAACGTCCTGGGGCCATACCGCCAACGCTCAAAGCAAAACCTAAGCAATAATTGACCGAGTGAAGCGAAGGTCTCTGAGTCTACTTGAGTGAATTTGCGCTTGTCCGTCCGTCCGTCCGTAAGAGCCTTATAACTTCTGAATTACTGAACGTAATTACTTCAAATTTAATTATATTATGTAAACCAATGGCCTCCAGCCGAATATGGCTTAAAAAGTTATAAAAATCTTTATTTCAGGGGGGCTCTCATAGAAGCGAATGCGAAGTAAAATATTTATATATTATTATATATTATATATATTATATATTATTTTAAAGATAATTAGGAATTCACAAAAGGTTTTTTTTTTTAATTTTTCCCCTAAAATTGACGGGGGCTTTCAAAGTGAAGATTTTCTAACGTCCAAAGTTGACCACAGAAATCTCAATTTTCTGAAAGGCTGAGCCTGAAACTTGATCAATTATTTCAATTATATCCTGTACTGGAACAACAAATACTAAAATTAGATAAATATAACAAGGAAACTAAATTATTTAATTTTAAATGAGCTTCAGTATTTTTAACAGAACTTCACAATTATGTCAATAGTTGGCGCTCTGTAAAAGTGTATTCGTTTCTCCAATAACTCTTTAGCTCTTTTACGTCTAATGTTAAAAGTTACCTATTTATAGTTAAAACTATCTCATGGATACCGCGAGGCTCAGTTCGGGGCGAACCACTAGTACTTAAAATGACAGTTTGATGTCACCTACCTTGACGTTCCTAAAATAAGGATTATAATTCTAAAACACGAAAGTTAACAATGATGAAACACTATGGCTTTAAGTTTTGGCAATATGACTCCTGCCCTACTTTAGCGACAAACGCGGAAAAGTGACTCAACGCAACGCTACATTATCAAGCTAAAAGAAGCTGAATCTTCAAGTATCACGTGATCGTCATTTTCTATGCAGACGTATCGCATCGCGTTGGGTCGCGTTGCTTTCGTCACTCACCTAGGATGTCTCAATATCTCGCTTTACTTCAGCCCTAGCACAATCAGTATGACAACTGACAACGCTTTCTTGCAGCTTTTCTACGGCCTTCTCAAAGCAAAAAGCACACTTTGCCAAAACTAAAATAAATGCTTCATACAATAAAAGTATCATTATTTCGCTTTAGACATTATTTTGCTATTGACAACAATCGAGTCAGCCCCAAAGAGCTATCGAAAGGGTTGGAAAAATACATCAATCAGACCCTGACACGCCCAGTGGCCAAATGGAAAATAAGGGACAGAGGGACTGCTTACAAATAAATAAATGGAAAAAAGTTTTTTTTGTCCGTTGAAATTTGCTAAGTGAAATTGTTGGATTTTATTAGAAGGACTACGTTAGGTTTCTCATGCGTCCATACTATGATACTCTAATAATATTCATTTCATTTCAGTAATATGAATCACAGAGTTACGGGTTTACGTAATTATTGTTGTATTTGTTACTCTCTAGTCTCTAACTAGAGAGTAACATAGGCTACTATTTATCTCCAGGAATCAAAAAATATATTATAATATTTATAATGTACGTACAAACAAATGGGCCTTTTGGTGGCCTCAAATCTCAATATATGTAGAAATGTATGAATCTCAATATATGTATGTGTAGAAACCGAATAGGGGTATGGGTTTAATATAACTGCCATGCCCCTAACAGGTTAGCCCGCTACCATCTTAGGCTGCATCTTCACTTACCATCAGGTGAGATCGCAGTCAAGGGCTAACTTGTAGTGGATAAAAAAAATATAAGCTATAGGGTAGGTACCTACTACCTACACACGGAGTATCATATTAGGTATAAGTTGTTGATATAACGTACATAGACAGTAGAAAGCATAAACTTCCAAATTCAATTAAAAGCTTGTCCTTGCTTGTTGCATAAATCCAGTTTGCCAACGAAATTAATTAGCAGTGTAACCACAGGTAAACTGGTGCCGTCACTTTGGAGAACGCCTTTTAATCCATACTAATATTATTTATGCGAAATTATGTCTGCCTGTCTGTATGTATGTCTGTATGCATGTTTGTCTGTCTGTCTGTCTGTCTGTATCTGTCTGCTACGCTTTCACGGCCCACCTGTTCAACCAATGACGAAATTTGATAAAGTTATCACTTTTTATACTGAAAAATTTCATTCCGGCTATTTTTTATACTGAAAAAATTTTAAGAACTCCCAAGGGATTTAAAAAACAAATCCACGCGGATAAAGTTGCAGGCATCATCAATAATCCCTTATTTACCAAAATAAGTGGTTACCTGTAGGAATATTCCGTACAGTTGTAATCTCGCGTTAATTATCGTGCCGATCTCCGGTGATGAAGTGCTCTCCACGTTAGATTAGCCTTTGTCCGCTAATGATGGATGAAAGAGGGTGACTTTGAATTTGTTACACTTTAAGTTATAGGCGACAGCGGGTTAACATGTGTATATTGAATAGCGTGTACGTAGGGACACGGCGTGGTAGTCTTGACATACCATAATTGTGACACAAGTGGTGCTACGTGAAATACATCATTTAATTTCATGAACGTATGATGGGCTGTTTTTGCTGAGTGGGAGCCGTGTTTCTGCTGTGATTGACTCGATTTTTATGCTACAAAATAAGGTTGTCAATTGACATACTTGTTAACAGGTTAAGATATTGTGATGCCGTGGAACGAATGGAATGAATTTCATTATGGGAATAATTATAAAAGACCTAGGAACAAATTCCCATTTCATGAAAACACAAAAAACCATCGCTAAAATGAATTTAATTTTTTCGTGCCATTTAAAGGCCCAATACATCGTGGGTCGATAGGGTCAATACTGGTTCGCCTCATAGAGAAACATAAACTTTTCGTTGCGCTGCATGCCTTGAAATTTTATATTTGATTCTTTGGACATACATTTTTATCGTACGTATACGCAAACTTTACGCATACTTTAACCACTTTAAATTTGCACGATAGGTTTTTCTACTCGCTTATTATAGCTGTTCTTAGACCGTATTTACAAGGTTATTTCATTATTCAATGACAGATTATTATTAAACAAAGTTGCTCTCTGAACAATGACAGATTATTATTTAACAAAGTTGCTCTCTGAAAGCTTGTGACTTGTTCCATGCACAGTTCCGCTAAGGTTTCATGGGGCCTCAGCTTAATTCGTTCGGGTTAATCTTGCTCGCTGTTCGAGTGTGGTCAGGGTACCGGTGCCATGGGGCATTGTCAAGCATTCATAGGACGGTGACGTGGGACGAGTGCTTTTAATTCGTACACGGCAAGTAATTAGCGACTGGTTGAGATGTTTGATTGTTTGGCTATGTATAATTTATGAGGACTTGTAATGGTGTTTACATAAATGATATTGGGTACTTCGAAGGTGTGTGTATTGTGAAGGTACGTACAATTTAGGTGGGGTCTTTAAATATTAAAAATCATGCAAAGTGCAGTTAAAAACAGACAGATAAATCTTCAAGTTAACTCAAACTTAGAAACTCTCATAGGCATTTTGAGTATTTTTAGGTTGCACTAATATTATGCAACTCGTGCTTTAGGAATTATTAAAAATGTGTGTTTGCATGTTCGTATCAAGAAAAATCGTTATTAAAATAGGCAGATATGACTTTATACATTTCGTTTATTTTGACAGAATTATATAATGTTTTAGGAAAATTTCAGTGTTAGTTTTACAGTTTTTTTTAAAATTCTATTCTATTT
This sequence comes from Erebia palarica, assembly GCA_964035005.1. Classification (NCBI taxonomy): domain Eukaryota; kingdom Metazoa; phylum Arthropoda; class Insecta; order Lepidoptera; family Nymphalidae; genus Erebia; species Erebia palarica. Next base: position 43,102,017 of record OZ035983.1, read on the forward strand.
TCTAAAACCCAAGTGTAGGTATCCCCTATTAGAAGGGTTCTTTCAGGCTATAATTGACACATTGAAACCGTAGCCAATTTGTCAAGTTGATACAACAGGCGTCCTTCGCCAGGGAAAGAAGACAAATGGGCAGACTGACAGATATCACAATAAAATATATATTATATTTGTTGCGAAGGTCTGGAACTGGTGATAATGGGTAGTTTAAATCCAAACTAATATTATAAACTAGAATATATGCCCGCGGCTATGTCCACGAAGATTTAGGTTGTTTTAAAATACGGAAACTCTGATTTTCCACGGTAAAAAGCCTCAGTACTTCCCCGGATGCAACGTACGAAGTTTCGTCAAAACCGGTTGAACATATGGGTCGGAAGTCATGAAAGCAGCAAATATACAGATAGACAGACAGACATAGCTGACATACAGATACACTTTCCAATCCCTGCTATAATATTAAAAATGTGAAAGCGTATGAGTGGCTGTTTCTTATCTGTTTGGCCGATTTATCGGAAGACAAGAAAGTTAAAGTTTACTTTAATCGATTTTGGCGAAATTTGGTAAAGAGGCTGCATCCCGAGGAAGGCTCTATTTAGTAGAGATGGCACTATACAGTGATTTCCTGACATTTGTTATACAAAATAGCCTTTTTTTAATCCACTTCAAGTTAGCCCTTGACTGCGATTTTACCTGATGGTAAGTGATGATGCAGTCTAAGATGGTAGCGGGCGAACCTGTTAGGGGCATGAGAGTTATAATCAACCCATAATCAAGCATCAAGCTATTCGGTTTCTACAGCGCATCGTACCGGAATGCTAAATCGCTTGGCGGCAGGGCTTTGCCGGTTTGCCTAAAGAAAGATATGAAAATTAAAAAAAAATACTATGCCAATATAGAACACGGGGGGATTCTTAGCAATGTTATATGCTCGGAGGCAATTTTCTGAGATATGACAAAGGGAAGTGAGAATATCCCGTATATCAATTTCCAATAAGTATGGCCATTAATTTAGCGATATTTCCAAAAGATTTCACCCCCTCTGCACTGCTATTATTTATGACGCATGCGTCCTGCGGCGCCGGAGGTCGGCGAAGATCCTGGCAAAGACTAAAATATTCATGAAGATGCGACAATTTAAATCAACTCTGAAATGCGCCTTTTTACTATGTAAGGGAACCATCCATACTTTAATATTACAAATGCGAAAGTAACTCTGTCTGTCTGTGTGTTACGCATTCACGCCTAAACTACAGAACAGATTTAAATGAAATTTGGTACAGAGATAGTCTAGAGCCTGAGAAAGGACATAAACTACTCTTTATCCCGGAAAATTCATAAGTTCCCGCGGAACTAAAAAAAAATTATGAAATTTGGTATAGGGATAGTTTGTATCCAGGGGAAGGACATAGGCTACTTTTTATCCCGGAGAATTGTTGTTGTAACGAACTTTTGCACCGAAAGACACACATATAGCAAATTTAGTTTGAGCTAAAACAGGATCGGACAGAGCAATCAGAGTCTACAGTGGAAGGAAATGACAGTCGTTTAATTGTCCTGTCTCCTAATATGAATATCCTAAAGTAAAAGTGAAAAACGTGTTTTTTTCCTCTAAACGAAAAAAAACCATAATGCTTTTTGCTCTTAGCTTTGTCGGTAAACTATGAAACGTTTCATTTCATTTCAATACAAGTTTTACTAGTCTATTATTTTTATAATTCCACCTTTTATCATTGAAGGATAAGTTACTGAAATTGTAAATTAACTTCTAAATTAGTGCGATGAAATCATTCAGTTGGAATCCTGTTGTGTACACGCAAGTTCTAAAAACTGCTATTTTCAAGCTTTTCTTAAGCATCCAAGTCTTTCAATTTAATCTACCATCGGTTCAAAGATTAAACAGATTTTTTAACAAACGCACTCGATGAGCAATTTTTTTTTTCAGAAATTAATAAAAAAAAAATAAGAAGAGGTAATTAAAATAAATACATAGATTGGTTGGATTGGTTTGGTACAAGTTGGTCATATATTTGAATATGCCTAATACCTTACTCTATGCCTAATATTTATCGCGTCTCTCTTTTGTCTTCATCCAAACATTATAGAAAACAGTAAAACGTCCACGTCTCTATAACATTCAAATAAGGTTCAAAATCCCCTGTTTTTCTAATTTAAAGGCATTTATAGAGAAAACCTAGCTATTGTTCGTGACAGTCGGTTCGGAATCGTCGCCCTTTGGTAATGAGTTGTTAGGAAGTCGGGCCAACAATTATTTATATGCCATCGTTTGTATGGCAATGGGGATTATACATTTATATTAAAATTTATAGGTTCTACGGATAATGATCGCGGATTAAAATATTTTTGCTTTACTTGTTTTGTTTGAAGCATACATCGATACTATTATTTAATTTCTTTAAACGCATACAGCTCCGAAAAATTTAAGTTGCGTGCCCGAAAATCAAACCCGCAACTCCGTATAGGGAGGAGGTCTATACAACTTCCTCAAATGTGCATTCCTACTATGAATGAATTTCTAATGAATACCGTTTATTAGAAAAGTAGTTTTCGCGTGCGATGAAAATCAAACCTCGAAACTGACCTATCGATTTCCAAGATGACATAATTTTAAAAAAAAGTACAAATATTTTAAACAAAACACAGGTTTACGCATTATAAGTACCTATATACCACCTTTCATTCACTCACTTCGAGATAAAAAATTATTTTTACGATGAATTAACTCGAAACAATCATCGTTTAACTTGTCCAAGTTTATATAACGGGGAAATTGTTTGATCAAGGCAACCCGGATGTGACGTCATTTATCTGGCGTCATTTGCCGGAAACGCTTCTATTTACCCGGGCCGTTTCGGATATTAGGCGATTTTTAACCTCTATTATTGTAGTTTAAGTTCTTTTAGAGTTCCGTGTGACTGCATCGTTGTACTAGAGGCATTATGGCGCGTTTAATTAAACCCATATCCCTATTTGGTTTCTACACGGCATCGTACTGGAACGCTAAATCGCTTGGCGGCACGTCTTTGCCGGTAGGGCCATCATTCGGTTGACCACATGACACATTTGAGTTGACCGACCTAATCTAACTGTTGTCACGGTTGGCCGTATTCGGTCATAACTCATAACCGACTTATAATCAGAAACTTGCGAAAGCTGATTACGGTCGACGCATTCGGTCACCGACTAAATGTAAATATGGCATAGATATAACAGAATAATAATTAATGAATTTATCGTTACAGGAACTTCTAGAAAAGCGCATCAAGCAGTTAGAAGATCAGTTAGAGGAGGAGAAACGGCGCACGCAGCGCGAGCGTATGGCCGTCACCAAGCTGCAAAACAAATTGATAAAGGTAAGAGTATTTAATAATTTTGTCTATGCATAAATAGAACTTTTATGGTATTAAGTATTGTTCTTTATATTTTTTGCTATTGTTTTTTGACTTACTCTTGTTTTCTTTTAATTAATAGGTATGGTAAATAAAATATTAATGAAAAATATGTATTTGTGAATGTTTAATGTTATGGAATCTATTATTACTTGTAACAACATGTAACAATGATCTTTTTTTGTTTGGGCTTACTAATTTATTTAGGATTTTGAAAACTCCCGTGGGAGCGATTTGATTTTTGGGATAAGAACGCTGGGATAAAAAGTAACCTATCACCTCCTGAGCTCACTATTTAACTTGACCGAAATATAACATTTATACGAAATTTCAGTGGAATTTAACAAAAAGCCGTGACAACATAGCAGACAGACAGGCAAACACACTTTCGCATTCACAATACTAGTACGGAAGTATCGATTGAAGTGTGGTTGCAACTTGCAATTAACTAGCTACTTAGCTATCATAACCAGCCCGCTATACTGCCAACGCTTAAAGCCGTATTTCATGTAGTTACTTAGCTTATGTAAGAGTTCGAGTAATACCTTTTAAGCTCTCAAATAATTACGATTTTCTTAGACAATTGGGCCTCAGGATTATCAAAAAAATTGTGAAGTATTTTAAGCTTTGTATTGTTTTCGTCACCGCATTCATCACATTATTTTGTTGGTAACTTTCAAATAACCAAATCCTGTCAAACTGTGTTCTAGTACCAGACGCGTGATTAATAAGGCAAAGAATTTACGATTAATTTATTATTTGGTTCGATTGAAATAACTCCAATGATATCAAATACAATACAAACTAATTTTCCTAATAGCAATTTATTAATCCTAAGATTTGAAAGGGATTGAGTAGCTATCGGTATTAAAATTGTTTGCATTAGGTTAGGTATACGATTTTCCACGGGAGATATTTCAAAGTGTGAGTGCTTGATTGATTCTTTGTTTACCGAAATCAGAGTATTTTAAGGGGTAGGGAAAATTGAAGGGGATAGGGGGTGGATCCTGGCTACATTGTTCCCTTTCAAATTGAAACAATTACTTGGAGCATTGTTTACTGACTTAATAGATAATGGGTACCTAACTACCTGTAAAATATTTGAGCGAAGGCAAGGTATTTTGTTAACTAAACTTATTATCACTATCATTACTAGGTATACTATACCAGACGATGCCCGCGACTTCGTCCACGTGGATTAAGTTTTATGGTTCCCGCGGGATCTCCGTAATTTTCCGGAATAAAAAGGACCCTAACATCACACTCCAGGTGTGATCGAATCACTTTAATCCGACAACTCCTTGTGACGTGATTGAAGCAAATATAGACAAACCAACAAACAAATCTTGGCGAATATTATAAATGCGAAGCTTTGGATGGATGGATAGACTTATGGAATATGGATGTTCGTCACTCATTCACGCCAGAACGGCTGAACGGTTCTGGATGAAATTTGGCACATAGATTATAGTCTGAAATAACACATATAGGCTGCTTTTTTCCCGGAAATTTATGAGCAAAATACCTCAATCACGTGGACGAAGTCGCGGGCATCAGCGAGAAAACCAATATTTTCCACGATAAACTAAGCAAATACATGGCCTAAAAATAAATTACGTTTCTCATCAACTTTTACAGTATATTTTACATGATACCAAGTAAGTACCATATTTCTATTAGCACGGCGTTCTGCTGATGTCAATATTTGGCTTCTATTAATTAATACCTCCGGTGGCTAGGGGGTAGGGGTTACTACAAACGTTTACACGTATCTCTCCCGAGGCGTAGGAAGTTAAAGAGTGCCGAGAAATAGAACTAAATAGCTCTATAATGATGATATTTTCTAACTCGATGAGGATGTTAATAGTCTAATAATTAATTTGTATTACAATGCATGAACTTATCCTATCAAAATATGTATTAATAATTTGCACGACATATGATTCGACTGATTGTGATTTATGATTGTGGCTCGAAACTATAAAACAATTATTGTTACAACTTGATATGTACTTACCCTACAACAGCAAAGAAATGTTTATAATTTAAGATTTATCAAAAATTAGCTTTTCTTACTTTTCAAGACAACAAGACTCACGCCTTTTCTTACGGTATAAATAAGTTTTTCTTATATATCTTTCTATTTAGAGTCTACTATCAGATATGATAATATTAAGTATACCCATAATATACTATCGGATTTTTTTAGTAATAATATCAGATAATTTCGAATGTTGTAAGTAATTCAATTCAATTCTTCATTTGATACAATGTACATTACAGACTTAACAAAACACAGAAATATACATACAACGACTTATGCAATACCGAGATAAGCATATTTAAGACGTCTTTTATTTTTATGTCTAATTGCACATATTATAATCACGTTAAAGGTTAGTTTATAATTATAATATGTATTGCCATTAAAATAAAGTATGAGGAAAATGTAGTGCAGGGTTCATAAATACTGCATATGATTTAAGAGAAAGAAAAATTTATTAAAAAATGTTCACTGAATTCTACATAAAGAATAAAAAAATGATAAAAAGTGTGTGTATGCAAGTCATACACGGCAAAAGTGAAACTTCAGAAAAGTAGCCTACGACAGAATGAGATAAATTTAACTTGTATTCTATCTCATTCTCTCGCAGGCTGAGCCCTCTTTATGAATATGTTTGTCTCTTTTTGGTGTCGCTTTTTCGTTTCAAATCACAACGATTCTAAATAATCGTTTTTAAAAATTACACAAAGCATAAAAAATTCAATTTTTTTTCATACGGCTCCCCAAAATATTGGCCTACGGAAAGTTAATATTTATTTGTAGGTACGTAACGTTTCCAACAGAGTGTTGAATCGAAAAAAAGCCGCAACAATAAAAAATTTAAAACATGGCGAATCGTTTTTATCCGCCAACTCGTCTGGTCAAACCCGATGGGAGATGGCGCACAATTGATTTGATGCGTTTTTATTGTATCGCATACGTCTGATGATTAGCTGAATTAAATCGATTGTCGGCGGATGGCTTGGAAATCAAATTTTTGAAGTGAAACTTCTTTAGAAACGTTGTGATTCGAAAATTCGATGAAACGAAAAAGCGACACTAAAAAGAGACGAACATATTCAATAATATGAATATGTTTGTCTCAGCCTGCGAGAGAATGAGATAGAACACAAGCTATAATTGTCTCATTCTCTCGTAAGCTATTTTTCTAAAGTTTCGTTTCTGCCGTGTGTGAATTGCACACTCCCCCTTTTTTTATTTATTTATTTGTGCAATTAATTGTATCACGACTGAGCCTAATTTTTCAATCTTTATGCAGCTCGAATAAAATGTCTTCCTTGTACAGTCGCTCACTAATAGTAAGTACAGAACAGATAATAGCACAGTACTGACGTGCTAACTGTAGTAATCATAAATACTTAATCACCCCCCAGAGAAACGTTTTCGGCGTATCAAGATTATCTAACAGATGTATTGTAATGTGAAAATCAGAGCGGTAATATTTTGGCGAGCTATTGTTCGACGTTTCAAAATAGTTGTTATGATAACCGTTATTTTTATAATTAAAGGGCGGAAATATTTCAGAAATAGAAATTCACCATATGGACGAAACGAGAATAAGCGGGAATTAAAAAAAATGAAGCAGGACGAAAGGTTTTTGTATCTTCCGCCCTCGCTTGGCTCATCAAACCCCGATGAGAGTTGCGCGCGGCGTGAAATTGATTGGAAACGTTTTCATTGTTTTGTCTACGTCTTCCGGTTATTAGCCGAATACCGATTTTGTGCCGAATTTTTGTTCTTTGATTTTTGTGTGCTATTTCGATTTTAATTGAAAATGGACCTTTGGTATGGTGCTTTTTTTCTCGATGAGAAGTTAACCTATTAGTAATAGAACGGGAGTTAATATAAACCACGGCCGAAGCCTGCAGTGCTTTGTTGGTATAAGAATGTTTTTTTTTCCACTATAAGTTAGCCCTTGATTGCAATCTCACCTGACGGTAAGTGATCATGCAGTCTTAGATGGTAGCAGGTTAACGTGTTAGGAGTATAGCAGTTATATTGAACCCATACCCGTAATTGGTTTCTACACGTCATCGTACCGGGACGCTAAATCGCTTGGCGGCACGTCTTTGCCGGTATACCACCCTTCCGGCAAAGACGTGCCGCCAAGCGATTGGCCTGATGAGAGGCTTTGACTGGTCAAGGTCAAAGCCTCTCATCAGGCCAGACCAGAGAAAATTCAGTTATTATAAATTCTCAAATTGACCCTGCTGGGGATCGCACCCGGGACCTCCCACGTTAACAGCAGTGCTCAACGCTGCGCTAGACAAGTCGTCCAAACATTATATAAGTACTTAACTAGCTTAAAACTTAAAAACTAACACTCCTTGATATATCACATGTATTTGGGACCAATGCTTCAGTAAATACTCTACGTACGTCTGCATGTGTTGATCGAAACAAGCATTACTTTGCGGAAGTCCATGATAATGAAGGAACTAGAAATTTAATTCGCCATAATTGTAAATTTATTGATTGATTTACTTAAATATTGTGCATTGTCGAGTTAACATCTACTGAAGATGCTCCGGTTTCGCAATGAAACGTACGTTGAGAATTATTCGGAAGATTTGTGTGGTGGAGTGAATATCGCAAGCTACACGTGCAAAATACACTCTGTACCACTCTGTAGATTTACCTACTGCGGCGCATTATAGCGAATTAAATTTCTAGGCCCTTCATTCTTAAGCTTTTATTACAGTTCACTCAATCTTATAAATAGTTTAGTTTGAACAGGCGCTTTGCCTGTCCAGCTCAAACTAAACTCAAACAGTCTGCCGTCTGCGGTGGTCAGCTGAGGGCGGAGTGTTGTTTGTTAAGACGTTTGCGCCCTACGGCTAAGCAAATACTTCATGACAGACAGTTCAACACAAGTTCTACTATATACACTATACTATTTTCGTGTATGCTCACGCAAGAGCTATTATTTGAAGCCTGGCTGAGTTTGTTGTGGGCTCTTCTTAGGGCCAGGACGCGTTTGGAACCCCAAATTAACACTCAAAGTAAAAGTCCTAGAAAACAATGACGATTATAAAGCGGTAACTATAACTTTAGCGTTTGTAACTATAACTTGGAAGGACACGGAAATGATTTCATAATAACTACTATAAACTGTCAAAATTTTTAAATGTTTTGTCTTTCTTTACGATAGAATCTCTGCACAAGATTCTACACTATGCACCTACTATAACTTCCCTTATACCTAATACGAAGTTGTAATTAACCTTCCCATTAAGATGTACTGAGATAGATAGGTAAATAATCTACAGATTTAATCTCCCGACCCGCGACGTGGTGGGTACGATGCGTGGAAAACTTTGATCATACATACATGTCCGGTGTTTCAGGAATAAGCGACACTGTTTAAATTGGCAGTGGACTGTAAAACTTAATTGGCTAGGTTTAGGTTATGTTTAGGTTAGGTTTAGGTAAGGTTTAGGTAAGGTTTAGATATTTTTTTGTGAATCACTGGATATTGAACTATAGTGCTATATATTTTTGGAATCTACTCATCATTTTCTAGATGCTGATTATATAAGCATTAGAAATCATAGTAGAAAAAAAGATAGATGATGATGATTATATAATCATTAGAAATCATAGTAGGAAAAAAATCTAAATTAACTATATATCTAGTTAATCTTATTTTAGATTTTTTTCCCTAAAAAACCTTCCTTTAAAGCGGGACCATAGCCTAGCCTATGTCACCCGGAATAAGCTAGGGATTGTAACGATACCTCATTTATCAAAATCGGTTCAGGCGTATAGAAGTTATGGTGGAATATACAAACTCACATACATACATACATGAACCCTGAAAACAATATACTCCTTTTTTCAGGCAGTCGTATAAAAAAACACAGACATGATACAAAAGGCGGCCTTATCGCTTACTAGCGATATCCCGATGTATTTGTCCATGTTTTGTCTTAATATATCCCGATTATAACTCACGTATTTTTCGGAAATCGGGTGTTATAACCGGGTTATATTTATAATTAAAATGAATATCAATCACGATAGTTAATCGTTAAAAAAGTTTAGTTCTGTTTACGAAAATCTACCCTAATACAGCATTCCAATGCAACATTTACATAATTCATTGTTCAACTGTTTATATCCAACATAATTATTTAAGGTGTTCTCAAACTAATTAAGATTCCGATCTCCCTTCGTCTAGACGCACTTTGTCCTTCAATGAGAAAATGTGAAGTGGGAATGCGAAAAATAGACGACATTGTATGTGCGTTGCGATTCGCTTTTGTTTAGATTTTTAGAATACCTGAAGATGTACATAAATTTGTAGTAAAAATTATGACCTATTGTTGATTTGGTTAGTATATAAAAAGCGAAATGCGATTTTTTTTAAATTAGGTTTATTATCATTAAGGATTAAGATTTATTGACTCCCGCGGGATCTCTTTAAAAAATTTACACAAATCCAAACTTTCACATTTATAATATCAGAATATAAGATTGTATTGTTTTCTTCCTACTTTAATAATATAAATGTTAAAGTTTGGTCCTTTTTGTTCCTTCATGCCACAATGACTGATTTTGCTGGAATTTGGAATCGAGATAGCTTATGACTTGCATTAACAGACACGACTCAATAATATTTTATCCCGAAAAATTGATTTTATCCCGAGTTCCCGCGGGAATCAATAACCTTAATACATGCGGACGAATTCGTGGGCGTAATTTATTGTAGTCTTTACTATTAAATCAAATCATTTATTATTTATTTATTTAATCAATCATATTATTAATTTATTTATTTAAATCTAGTCTTTTATAAAATTTTCAGCATTGTTATGCCAAAAATTTTCTGTGACAAGACCGTTTGATTCAATTTGATTGATGAAAACTGTGGTATTTTTCAACAATAGGTACTTATAATCCACAATCACATATCCATCCGACAATTTCTGCAACACAGCACTTAATTTACCCAACAATGTATGTCTATTTATGATTTGACTGATGAATGTAACACGATCAATCAACGTCTTAAACACACACTCATGGTCTTTTAAAAGACCCATGAATAAACAAGGAAGACGTTACCATAATACCACGGATATTATTACCCTTTGATATCGCAAATATCCGTAGCACATACCAGTGGAAATGAATCAATCCCTCTCTCTAATTACCCGCGGTATGCGTCAAAGGCGGCGCGCGCGCAGGAATCCGCGTGACGAATGCGATTAGATGGCCCTTCGAGCCGGATGTTTTGCGGCTCTCTTTACATTTCCTCTCCCTACTTTAAAAGCTTAACTACAAACATCTACTCAGTATAATTTGAACTTTAAACTGAAAGTCATTGAATTGATTTCAGATCATAAAATCGCAACTTGAAATGACTGAACTGCTATGCAAGTTGTCTGACCAACATAAGTTCGACTATGTCTCGTCGTGTAATTCAAGCTCTATAATTTAAAGCATAAGATATACTTTAAATTGTTAAATTCTAAGTTTTAAATGAGACGATTGATCAGTGATGATTTTAACCAAGTTTGCACCTTGAGTGTGGGTGCTAAAGTATGTTTTTAGTTTTAGATGTAGAAATAGTGCAGTTGGACGATGTCCAGATTGTCGTCCTCACCTAAATATTTATCTGATTTGTTTTGATTGCAGCAATGTCACACCTGTGTCAGTTTAATTGGATGTTTCGCGATTAAGTTTACGTTTACCACTATAATTGTAGGTTATTATTTTACTTTATGCTCTTGCATAGTGCCAATGCGATTAGCTCCCTTAGAAATTATGAAATTGCAATCTGGAGAGCTGTAAAAACAGGCATTGATTTTAACCTGAATTCTAGCTTATTTATTTCCTTAATTAGTATAATTTGTTGTATTTTTTATGCCTATACGGAGGTCTTTTGGTACCTTCAAATCAAGAGTGAATAGGCATCTTCTAGGCAAGCACACTCCACCTTAGGCTGCATCACCACTTGCAAGCAAGTCTGATTGCAGCCAAGCCAATCATTTATATATTTAAAAAAAAGGTCCACAGAACATGGTCATGAACCCACCACGTGTGTCCCCCAACTAGGGGTAGCGATACCTACGTGAGTGCCAAGCGCGACATCTTGACTCGATACGATCAAACAGTAGTTGACCCTTCACGTGGCCTACGTTGTCGCGTAGACAAGTTTGTCATTTTCTGTGGCGTCGTAAGTCGTATCGCGTCACGTCGCGTCGACTGGCTGCTGTCGCTCACCTAGGACAGCTAGCCCGCTTCCATCTTAGGCTACATCATCACCTACCACAAGGTGAGATAGCTTTCAACGGCTAACTTGAAGTCAAATAAAAAATAAACTCCCAGGTATTCCCTTAAAATAATCTTTCCACTTTTTTTAAGTTAACGTCAAAATAAGTTCCTGTACCTACACTTAAAATAACTGAGAGATATTTCAAAATAGTTCAATTTTCACAGTTAACAGTTAAACTTAATTTGACTAGGTCATTAGCACGACAACTATTTGACTAAAGCAATCAAACTTAGCAATAATCGTTAACATCCCTTCCTAATCAAACTTGGGGGATTCAATTATTAAGCGAGATGACCCGTCCCTGTTTGAGACAAGATCTTTATACGCTTGACCCTTCCTTGTATACACACTTGCTTTAATAAACGCAGCAGTTTTTCGTAAATTAAATATTATAATATTAACAAATTACTTTACATTTTTAACCACCGCCGTTGTGCAGTGGTGAGTGCTACGAGCATATAGTAATTAGCTGAAGACCGCGATTTCGTCTGCGTGGTTGGTTTTTTTTAATTTCCGCGGGAGCTTTGGTAATTTTCCGGTATAAAAAGTAGACTGTGTCCCTTGCCAAGACACAATCACTTTTACTAATTAGTTATTATTGGTATTAAATAGTTAAATAAGGCATGCCTGACCTGAAACAGAACTCGAAAGCGTCGAGTTTTGTTTCTCTCGATTATAAATCCGCCATTCTTGGATTCTAATAATGTTTTTCTTAAATAAATCGATTGTACTTCCGACACATAGTGACTAGGCTGCAGAAAACAACCATATTAATTTCAGCGTGTGTATTGTATACCGTTATTAAAATGACTTCATTCAGTTACGATTATAAATATATTATTATTTTTTGTGCCAGTTAAAAATGTGTTTTTCCTTGAAATGATATATATACCTTTGCTTAATTGCTAGTTGCTACAGAGTGGTTTTCAAATCTATTTCTATTCGGCTAATCTAAAGCCCGTGCGTAAAATATAAGGAGTGTTTCTCCTTTGTAATCTTGAATCTGCATTCTCTATCTCTTGCCTTGTAATTATTTCTCGCAGGTCTAATGAGCTATGTGATATATTATGGGCGACATATAAGATAATATTTCTAAAAAATTATATGAAATGTGCACATTTCATACCTCAGATGGTGAGCGAGGCTGACTAGGATTAATCCATTCGCAGATATGACGATTGGGATGGTTTCGGTGGACCCCACATGCCACATGGCGGGAACCTCGTGAGCCAGATCAAGATACTTACGTTTCTTCTCCGTCTCAGCTCTCACAAGGTTCCCGTCATATGGAATGGTGATGTCCACCAAAAACACCCGTGACTGTGCCCGGTCCAACAGCACGATGTCAGGCTTATTCGCTAGAATAGTCCTGTCCGTGATGATGGACCGGTCTCAATAGAGCCGGACTCCGTCACGCTCGAGTACAGGCACCGGTGTGTACTTGTAATATGGCAGCCTACATCAGGAGACCGTACTTCAGAGCAAGGTCCTGGTGAAGGATTTTGGCCGCTTGGTTGTGTCTGTGCAGATACTCAGTGTTAGCAAGCGCCGAACATCCCGAAAGCACATGTCTGAGTGACTCACCGGGATGGCGACAGGCTCGACAGATGTCGTGAGTTCCATCCTTCAGAATGTACTTTCGGTAGTTCCGCGTCTTAACTACCTGATCCTGTATCGCACAGACAAAACCTTCGGTTTCCCCAAAGAGGTCACCGAAGCGCAGCCATTGCACGGACGCTTTTTTATCAACGTGTGGCTCATTAAGAGCTTTAAAAAAGCGTCCGTGCAACTCCTTCTCCTTCCATACGGTCTCCCGGTCAGAGGTGCTAAGTACCTTTGGCGCCTGCCACTCGATTTTGGCTAAGGATAGGGGAGTGAGTCCTTTATCACATTCTACGACCTCTCTATGCATGGGCGACTCGCTCTTCATCTCGAAGTATGGTCTTGACGCTTAATACGCCTCGACCACCACATTTCCGGGGGATATATAATCTCATCACAGACGACTTCGGGTGGTGCATGCGATAGAGTGTCATAGTTGTGCGGACTTTTCTATCCAGGGCGTCAAGTTCGGTCTGAGTCCATCTGAGCACGCCAAACGTGTACATGAGGACAGGCACAACCCAGCCGTTATAGGCTCGAACCTTATTGGCACCTGACAAAAAACTTTTACATATTTTTGTCAGACGGCCAAAAAAGGCCTCGCAAACAGACTGTTTCATGTCCGCCTCATTTACCCCCAACGATTGCGACATACCCAGATACCGGTACGATTCAGCTTCAGAGAGGGTCCTGATGTTCGATGGCTCGAGATTCATCTCAGCCGAGTGAGTAACCTGCCCCCTCACCACATGCAAGACCGCACACTTGTCCAGCCCAAGCTCCATTCCGATAGAATTACTGAACTCAGTGGTGATATTCAGCAATTCTTGCAGACGGGTAGCATTGGGTGCCAGCAGTTTGAGGTCGTCCATGTAGAAAAGATGAGGCACTCTTGTCCCTCCTCTCCGAAACTGAAAGCCCGTCCCTGAATTCTCCAGCAGTGAGCTGAGTGGGTTCAGAGACAGGCAAAACCAAAGTGGACTCAGACAGTCACCCTGGAAGATCCCCCGCCGTATCCTTATCCGGTCACCGGCAGCCGCCAACCGCTCACCGTGGAGACAAAGGATCGTACTCCATTGCCCCATGCATTCCCTGAGGAAGTCTCGAACTGTACCATCGACTTTACAATTCAAGGACCCTGAAGAGCCATGAATGGGGCACCGAGTCGAATGCCTTTTTATAATCAATTCAGGCGGCGGAGAAGTTCCGGCGGTTGCGTTTGACCAATTGCCCCGCAACGGAGTCGATGAGAAGGAGCTCCTTAGTACCGCGGCTACCCCCCGACATCCGTTCTGAGCCCCAGACATGATGTTATTTTCGTCTACATGACGAGTGATCTTGAAGCTCAGAACGGATGTCAGTGTCTTATCGTAATATACGTAATAGGGTGGTACTTAGCCGGATCAGTGGCGTCAGTGGACTTTGGAGCTAGATGAGTGATCCCAGTGGTGAAAAGGTTCGGGAGCGTCCTATGCTCGAGAGCTTCTTGAAATTGTCGAGCCAAGGTCGCATGGCAAACCGAGAAACCCTTAAGCCAGTAGTGATGCAGACCGTCAGGACCCGGACTTTTCCAGTTCGGGGCCCACCTTACTGCATCAACTACATCCTCCGTAGAGATGGCTACCGGGTTCATCGGTTCAATTAAGGCATATGCTTCCTCTACCGCCGCAATCCAAGGGCCCTCTTCATGCTCAACCTCTCGCGACCACACACTCCACCAGAAAGCGACAAGGTCTGCCGAGCTCGGCCGTTGAGAGGTAGAGCAGACTGCCGGACACTCCAATTTTTTGCAAAACCTTTTCTGATCACTCGAGAAGAGACGATTTTGTTGAAAGCGCTCAACTCTTTCCGAGTACATCACTCGGGGTCCACTCAGGTCCCCGAGGAGGCTGTTTCTGTGGCCATGTTTCGGGGAACAAAATAAACAAATAGAACAAATAAACTGAGAAGGAAGTTCTTATTAAGGAAAATATTTAACTGTTGGTGGACTAACTTCTCAAGGATTTTTGAAAGAAATGGCAAGATAGAAATAGGACGGAAATCATTAACTGTGGATGGGTTGGACTTTTTAGGAATAGGAACAATTTGAGCAGTTTTCCAAGCTTCGGGCAATTTGCTATTGCTAATAGAATAATTCAAAATATGGGTTAGGATAGGAGTTACAATATCAAGAATGGGTATGATCATGTTACGGCTGATGCAGTCTGTTCCAACAGCATTCGACGAGATGGACAATATGTTCTTCTTAACATCACATTCAGTGAAAGATTCAAAAGAAAACGGTAAAAAGTCAGGAGTGGAGGAGATGAAAGAACATTAAGAGTATGTTCTTTATCGATACTATCAATTGTATCGGAAGTAGAAAAGTGTTTGTTAAGGAGTTCAATATCAATATTAATAGAAGATTTTTGAGATGATTTACCAACTCCAAGTGACTCAAGAAATTTCCAGGTTTTGGCAGGATCACCATTTTCAACTGACTTATGTATGTGGCGTCGTTGAGCATCTCTACACAATGTATTACAGCGATTTCGGGCTTTGTGGTACTTCAACCGATTGGCATCAGAGTCATTAACCTTATATTTATATTTAGCTGAGTTTTTTTTATCCATTAAGATTCTTATCTCATCTGATAACCAAGGAGCTGGGAGGTGTTTAATCTTAATCGGTCTTATGGGCGCATGAGTATCAAAGAGTTGTATCACTAATGTATTAAAAATTTCGACTTTACTATCTATCAAGTCAACATCTCTGATTGCATTCCAGTCTAAATGCCGAGCATCATCGCAAAGGTGATCCTTGTCAATCCCTGCAAAGTTACGCTGCAGAAGAATTCTCGATTTTGTTTTTGGACGACGAATTTTATAGGAAACAAAAATCAAGTCATGATAAGAAAATGCGTCAGCAGGATACTGTCCATGTTTAAAGACAAGATCAGGAGAGGAAACCATGATTAGATCAAGAAGAGAGGGAGTACAGCCAGGAGAGAAGTGCGTAGCAGTTAGTGGAAGGACATGCAAGTTGCAAGATTCCACTGCAGTTAATAGTTTCTTACTACGGTGATCATCCTTGAGTAAACAGGTATTAAAATCTCCCATTATAATGGTTTGACTGTACAAGGGGACTATCTTTTCTAGTAAAACTCGTTTTTTAGGGATCGGCTGAAAATCAGCGCTGTTATGGTGTACCTACACCATAACAGCATCACGCTGAGCCGTTGCCCTTTTTGGAATTATTTTCTCACCGTCTAGTTCGTAAGTTATTTTATTAGTTTATTTCTTTACTACTAAGTTTGTGTTTGTACCTTCACTGTATAATATGGTAATTCCAAATAAAGATTTTATTTATTTATTTAAACTTTCAAACGAATGAAAGAAATTAGGGTGAGAGGGAGGGGAATAAAACACCCCAAGAAGGATTTTAGTGTGTGATAGGAGAACTTCGACTAGTAAGTGCTCAGCCGCATCTGATACTGGAGGTTGTGAAGACGAGCTAATAATAGTGAACGGAATATGTGAACGTAAGTAGATCGCTACTCCACCACCTCCCTTACCAGTACGGTCATTGCGGATAAGTCGAAATCCTGGCAGCGAATAAGAAGTTGATGGTAAGCAGGTTTTAAGCCAGGACTCCGAAACCAGAATGGCATGTAAATTACGTGATTCAAAAGACGCAAGCATATCGGGATAATGAGCTGGGATACTTTGTGCATTAATATGGACTACATTGAAATTTTTCACACAGTCTGAGAAACAAGAATCAAGGGAGACATCAAGCGGAAGGAAAGATGTACTGTGAAAACTAACATCACTGGACAATTCACCACTAGATGCAGACAGAAAGAGATCGGTATCCATATCATCCAAACTGTTCGACAGCATAATTATTATAAAATCAAAATATATCAATATATTAAATAAATAAATACAATTAAAAAAGTAGTAAAGACCAGAAGGTCTTAAACAATAACTTACAATAATAACCTAATCCCCCAGTTGCCCAACAGATTAACAAATATGACAAGAAAAAAAAAATTAGTACAAAAAATAAAACAAAATAAAAACACGCAACATAAAACTAGCAGAAAAAAAGAAAAAAACAAAAAAAATAAAGTCAAACTAAATAATCATCCATAGTGTGCCGCAGGCCTTATTTGTAGATCGCAACTTCAAGAATTCCTGAACGAGCTGTCAAGTGCCAAGTCAAAATGTGACGGGCTAATGCCAAACGTCACTGTAAGTTGCGATTTAAATTGTCACTTGTCAAACTTTCTAAATAAACAAATTATTAAAAATTTACCTTCAACTTACAATAATTATAGCATACATATTGCAACAGTGTAAAACTATCCAAGGAAAACAAAGAGAGTATGTAAATATCGAATATAAAATATAGCTACGGCACACACAAGGAGGGACACTTTAACACCGATTAATATTTTACTGCTATCCACTACTTTTTATCACCCTCTTGACTCGAGGATTTGCACTTCTGGAGTCTTTGGAAGCCACCGCTGCAGTTCCAGGCGCAACGGGATGCCGAGATGCATCTGGTACAGAGGTCGGGACGGCGTCCAGCTCTGACATAGTTGAGATACGATGCCGCTTACCGTCCGAGTCGATAACCATAATGTTACCACCCCTGGTCCAGCACTTCGTCACGCCAAATCGCTGTCGCGCCGCCAGGAACGTCTTATGGCGGCTTCTTATGAGGAACTCTGATAATGTCACCCCGGTGCCCTTCAATTTTGTCTTAGCCAACCAAATTTTATCCCTTAAAGCAAGCTCCTTGAATTTGACAAGCAAAGCACGGGGCTTGTCTTCACTGGGCTGACCCAACCGATGACAGCGAGCAATAGAGTCCGGCAAAAGCTGTGATAACCCAAGCTTCTCAGAAAACAACTTAGAAACAGTTGCGCCGGGATCTTCTTTTTCCACCTCTGCAACTCCATGGACAAGAAGAATTTTCTTCCTGGATCTCATCTCGAGTTCGTCCTGCTGCCTAGCCAGGAGCTCAACCTGCAGCTGCAGGTTTTCTAAGGCAGTCAGGACGAACGTACGGAAAGCGCCAAACTGAGAATTCAAGTTTGATGTTGGACTTGTGGCAGGAATTGAAGTCTTCAATTCTTTCTGGAACTCTGTCATTCTGGTATTGAAGTGGTCAGTTATTTCACTCAAAGTTCTTTTAAAAGATTCCATTGTAAAATGTGACAGCAAAAAGTAAGGTTAAGTGTATTACACAGTGCCACAATTTTTATATTAGTAGTGTTTATTTCTGCACAAATATTTGTGGGATTGCTGGCAGACTTAGTAACTAAAGGTACATAATAATATTATTCTTTAATGCACTATTTATTATTTTGAAGAATATTATAAACAGAGCTGTTAAGATTATGTGTACTTTATTTAATGCCTACCCACAGAAAAATGTATGCTTGGATCTTTAAAACTACGCAACGGATTTTGATGCGGTTTTTTTAATCGATAGAATGATTCAAGAGAAAGGTTTATATGTGTAATACATGCATAATATAGCAGAAAAATACTGATAATTTTAGAGGTTTCTAATGTGATGGCGTAAATAAACTCATTTTTTACCCCACTGCGGAACGCACAGGGTTATTTTGCGCTTACATTGCAAACGCTGGCTGAAACCTACGAGATAGATCAAAATAATCTACTACAGCATTGTACACCTTAAAAAGGTCTACAAAAAAGTCCGTGATAGTATATGTCTGTCTCTTAGGGATAATTCTCAATAACCATTTTTTATCCCTTACTTTTTACGAGAAGCGTTTTTAAGCAATACAGCATTAATCCTTATCCAATTAAGTATCAAAAATTCATTGTGCATTTAATATAGATCAACATGGCCCTTTACAGCACGTAATTTAAATGAATATTTTCGAAGATATTACAGATTTAAAATGGAGGTACATAGCGGTTGCGATAAAGACATTCTGTAGTATATTTAGTACAAGCATTGTTTCCGTGCGAAGCCGGGGCGGGTCGCTAGTAAATAATAAATTGAAAAGGATTGATTACGTTTCCTATTTACACGATTTTAAAGCAAGCGGACACCCCGTTATCCCAACATCCCGTGTTTTATACGTAACCGCGTACAATAAAATGCAGCGCTCACGTGCGACATCAAAGCCTGAAGCGGTGTAGAACAATAGAGTGAGCGTGTGGACGCACCTGCTACGCGGCCGTTCTACGAAACTTATTTAAAAACTAGTGTTTGGGTGGCGTGATTATTTTAGCCAACTTCAAAAAAAGGATGTTGTCAATTCGACACGTATTTATGTACTAGCTGATGCCTGCGACTTCGTCCGCGAGGATTGAGTTTTTTTTGGTTCCCGCGGGAACTCTTATTTTCCGGCATAAAAAGTATCCTATATATCATTCCAGACTCTAATATATCACTCCAAAATTCATCCGAACCGTTTCTAAGCCGTTCTGGCGTGATTGACTAGTAAACATCCATCCACACATCCATCCAACTTCGCATTTATAATATTACTATGCATAGATTATTTGAACTGCAAACTATTCAGGATAATCTAATAGGGATTAAAAAAAAATAAACAATATTTCATGGGTGAATGTTTGTATTTTTGTGCGCGGATTTCTCCGAAACTATTAATCTGATTATTACCATTCTTTTTTTATTGGCTTATATTTACTTCAACTTAAGAAACAGGGCAAAATCATTATCAAAATCGGTTCAAAAAATTTCAAGATGTGGACTGTTAAGTATGTGGTGAAGTCGGATTATCGTACAATCTTTCAGATTATTAATCACTTGTTAGATGACTGGTGTTAGAAATTTAGAACACGCATAAGGTAGGGTTCCATTGGCACGCTAGTTGCTAAAAACTTTAAAGGTCATTATTTCATAAACGGAACGGAATCAATTATTTTTAATGTCTGGTGGACTAACAGTTCGCGTAATTTATATGGAGCGCGCATATTATGCGACAGGGCATAGGATCAAGACACGCGGAAGCGTGTCCAGCCAAAGTTCAAAAAAACTGGCGAGCAGCACCGTGTGTAATATTACACGAACCATTTGGAGCCACTTTTGACCCCCTCATAACTCAAAAACTATTTCACATAAACATGTCAAATTTGGCGCATATATTGAGACCCGTGAGATACATATGTGCTCCAAATTTCATAAGCACACCTCAAATGGTTATTTAGATATAAACGTACAAAAATCGTCATTTTTATGCTTTACCTAGGTATAGATCAAAACTCTGACACGGGGCATACTACCATTGCTTAAAGCCGTATTATTTTAATATTGTTGACGTTTATGTTGTAGTGTTATAATCATTATTTTAAGGACGTCAAAGTACGTGACATTCAACCGTTATTTTGAAACAATACTGCTTTAAGCGGTGGTAGTAACTCCGTCGTCCACTTCCTGCGGCAACTTGCATTACATTCTACGCATAGTGCATGCACAACTAAATAAAACAAGAGTTGTTAAGTAAAAAAAAACTCCGATTACATAAATCATACTGCAGGTCTTTGTTTAAATTCGTTATTTTGTGTTGTTAACTATTGAAAATGACACATAATAATTATTTTAATGTAAATAATAATGAATAATAATTTAGTTGCATTAAAACCTTACCTTCGTATTCATGCATTTTGTGCAACGAAACGTCATTGACAGAAAAGAAGAAGAAACGTATTTGAAGCCGTCAGTTCAAGCTGTCAGTCATTGTGATTTGTATTCATTGTTTAAAGTGGTTTTAGTGATATCGACTGTTTACCGTGCTTGTTTTCAATGTTTCACTAAAAACTTTTGATTTTGAACTTTTGCAATCAAAATTGATGAGATGTAGAAATGTGCTGTAGAGGTAGTCTGACCATAGATGTTATCTGTCAATGTCAGTGTAACTCTAGGTACACTATATATTTTTCTTGAGAATTCTCGTCTTTAATTATTTTGTACAATGAGTCGTACAATAGAATTACTGGTGGGTGACACACTGACCTTACACCGAATAATAAGTACCTACTAATGTAAAACGTAAACTAAACTAATAGAAAATTCCTAGGTATTACAGTGTAAAGGATTATTTGAATGATAGCAAGGCATGGGTATGAATTGTTACAGCGGCTGATTATGTAATGTTATATTATAAGTACATATATATAATTTCAAATATTTGTGAGATGGTGATAATAAAAAAAAAACGGAGTTTATTGCGGGCTCTTCTCACACCAGGGCACGTTTGGAACCCTCGTAGCTTTAGTTTTAAGATAGCGTAGTTAATTATCACCATCACGTCTTATGCTCTGTAAGCATGACGTTCAGAAGTACAGTACTTTGTAGGTACATATTTTGAATAAATATGTTTTGAGTTTGAGATTGAGTTCAATAATTTCTGTACAAAAAGTAATGATATCCCATCAAAAACATAAATGTAAAATGAGAGCCAAGTTCAAAATTGTGATATATATGCCTTGGTTGTTGACTTCAGCGACAAAAGAAGTGAGATCTAAATGGGTGCCAAGTTCAATGATCAGTCCTGAAATTTATTTATAACAACATATAATATTTTATAACAACTTAAAATATCATTTCTTCTTATAACTTAGTATAAAATGTTGAAGACTAAGGCTTTGGCTTGGCTAGTTTCCATATACGAATTATTATTAAGTAGGTACCTAAAAGTACAGTTTCTACCAGCAAGCCAAATTTTCGGAAGAATAAAATAAGAACTTACAGCTTTACAACTTGTGAAGGCTATAATTCGTATGTTTTTGATGGGATAAATAAATTGCAGGACTGACCATTGAACTTGGCACCCATTTAGATCTCACTTCTTTTGTCGCTGAAGTCAACAACCAAGGCATATATATCACAATTTTGAATTTGGCTCTCATTTCACATTTATTTTTTTGATGGGATAAATAAATTGCAGGACTGACCACTGAACTTGGCACCCATTTAGATCTCACTTCTTTTGTCGCTGAAGTCAACAACCAAGGCATATATATCACAATTTTGAACTTGGCTCTCATTTTACATTTATGTTTTTGATGGGATTTTCTTATTCAGGAAGTAATAAATTTTAAATGTGGGACGAGTGGCCTAGTTGCGACAACGCATATCAGTCGATTGCGATTGTTAAGCAACGTTGACCCGAGTCGGTAGCTGGATGGGTCCCCTCAGCAATGGGGAATATGACGCAGAGAGAGAGAGTAAATTTTAATATGCTTCTGAGTAGCAGTAATAAGTTTGTATGACTGTGCTAACGGTTAATACAGCTCCTATAGTTTTTTTTATTGGCTTTAATACACAGACATACCTACATTGGGCTGATGGACTGGACAAAACAATATAGGTTCCTTAGTTTTACGGAACTCTAACAATGCGCAAAAACTTATTCTTTTGAAAATCCCCTTCTGAATGTTCACATTCGCTATTCCTTTAAAGTAGTACGACTTCGAAGCAGAAATAAACAACATTTATTAGTAGAGAACCCGCAAAAAGAATGCTCTTGTATTTATTCAGACGTTGCATTCAAGGCTGCAGAGGTGAGAAAGGCTGCAGAGGGGGCCATACTACCATCGCTCAAAGCAGTATTATTTTAAAATGTTAAATTTA